>CAWUFW010000573.1:1345909-2691818 GCA_963921515.1 Calotriton arnoldi | reverse complement strand
CAGACAAATGCCCACCTCAAACTGCTCAGCATCACCACTTGCCGTATTTTACATAGTCCATCTGTAGCCTCAATTTAGAAGTTTCGGATGTAATGCCTGTAAGCAGGAAAAACATGTCCAAAGCATCACACCTAGGTTTCAAAGGTCTATGGAAGGTATGACTTGCCTGTGGATGGAGCTCCAGATGCAAGTTCATAGGTTGTGATTTTTATCCTTTTCTCACCAATTTTGGTTTAGTCAGCATCTTAGTTTCCTGTAATATGGAGGCTTCCTGTAATGGTTTGCCTCCAGAACATTCTCCTACTTCAAATTAGGCACATGGTATAAATAATCGAACCCTCATACCCAGCTCTTCAGTACACATCTGCACATATGGAAGACTAAGGACTTCCCTGCTGTTCCACCCTCCTGACCTGCATCTTGGACCCAGGGCCACCAGAGACTCCAAGGGCTAGTTGGCTGGCCTCCTGATCAGAGCCTCGGGGCAGAACAAGCTCCAACCTAGAGTCCTGCCCTCCGCCAGCGGTGAGTCCTGCCCTCCGCCAGCGGTGAGTCCTGCCCTCCGCCAGCGGTGAGTCCTGCCCTCCGCCAGCGGTGAGTCCTACCCCCTTGGAATTGGGCATGTAGGTGGTCTGCAAGCCCAGCTGTGGTCCCCACAGAACGGACACACCACCTCAAACTCTGCATTGGAACCGCTGCACAATGAATCTCCCCACAAGTGTCTCGCATCGCCTACCGGTTCCTCCAATCCGGTGCTGTGCAACACATCGCCACGCAAGGGCATCACCTTTGCTGCTCCATGCATCCTTCTCATGTCACTTCACATTGCTCTGCAGCCAGGATTTAAGGCACTTTTGTTCAGATGGCCTGACTTGGTCTCTTTAGCTGGCCCGTGCTCCATCATGGGCAGCTGGAACTTGTGACTTTGTCCCAGTCTAGCACAGCAAGATAACAGTTTGGTGCTTTTTGGCATTTTTACTTCAATCTTTGAAATTGCGAATCTCCAGTTCTGCAGAGTGGTTTTTTGTTTGGTCTAAAATAACTTATTACTTTTTACTCTTTTGAAACTGGTGTGGGATTTTTTTTTTGTGGTGTTTCTCTTTATTGCTGTTGGGATTGCAGCATAAACTATTCACACATTGCCTCCAAGTTAAGCCTGTCTGCTCTGTGCAGACCAGAGGGCTGAGCACTGGTTAACTTGGGGTTTGCTTGTGACTTCACCCTGATGAGGATTGTGCTTGATGCTCGAGTAGGGTTTTACCATTCAACCAGCAACCAATTTCATACAGCTGATATTTCTACTTAAAAATTGAGCCATCATTGATGGTGATTGATGGTCCTCAAAATCGGATGGTAAATTGAGGGCTGAATTGTAGGTATTTATCTTGATGCTAGGAGTAGAACCAATTTCTTCAAGTTTCCTGGTTTTGAAAACGGTTAAGCATCAGTCATTTAAGTTCCACAACTCCATTCAGGTCTTGCAAATATACACTTTATTTTCCCCTTCAGAGTGCATTTTATGGAAGTGTCTTTGTGTTAAGGGTGCCACTAATCTGGTAATTATACATTTTCTGTACAGATTATGCAGTCTCTGCAAATTCCAGGATTGTGGTAATTACTGGTGGAGTCCGCCAGCAAGAAGGGGAGAGTCGTCTCAATTTAGTCCAAAGGAACGTCAATGTCTTCAAGAACGTCATTCCGCAGGTTGTGAAGTACAGCCCTAACTGCATCATCCTTGTGGTTTCCAATCCAGGTGTGTTAATTTGATTTGAGGTGGGATGGGAGGGATTGGGGAGGCAGTTGGGTGGGTTAAGTTTGGAATCCTTAAACATTATTTTAGACCTAAGCAAATGTATGCTTTATCTTGGTTTCTTAGTGGATGTGCTCACATACGTGACCTGGAAACTGAGTGGTCTCCCTAAACACCGTGTGATTGGAAGTGGATGCAATCTAGATTCTGCTCGTTTCCGTTACCTTATGGCTGAGAAGCTTGGAGTCCACCCTTCCAGCTGCCATGGCTACGTTTTGGGAGAGCATGGAGATACCAGTGGTAAGTACTTTTACACTTCTTACTTTTAAGTCCTTATTGCAAATTTGTCAGACTCTTGAATGTGTAATAGTTGCAGTGAGTACCTATGTTACATACATGGTTAAATATCTGAACTGGGTCTTGAAACTTAAGATTTCCCCCCCCCCCTCCCCTCTTCTGGAAACTGTATAACCCTGCACCATGACCTGTGGATTTAGGGCCTTACTGCCCCATAAATTGTAGCTTGGTTGTTTGGGCTGGATATTTAACAGACTTCAGAAGAGACTGCTACCCTTTTTTTTTTTTTTTTTTTTTTTTTGCAAAATTTTTATTGGCATTTCTTAACTTTCATACAGTACATACATTGCATTTACTTCAGGATTAGTCATCTCGCAAAAAGTAATACAAGTCAATTTGTAAAGCCATACTTCAGTTTTTGACACATACAGCATTTACTTAGTCACAGGCGACATGGGAAAGCCTACTGGTGCGAGACTTGTGTCTGCAGGTGAGTGCCTATAGTATGTACTGTGAGCTGAGCGCTAGAGACTGCTAGCCATTACCACCATCCTGTGCCTCTTTGCTGGCAAAAAGTGGTGGTGGCAAAAGTGTGCACAGACTTGTGACCATGGAACAGCTTTCAGTAATCCTTTCATCATTTCTCTGGTGCACCATTCCTGAATCTCTGCTTAGGAGGGCAGAGGAAGCCTAGTTCTAGTTCAGGTCCAATTCACATCAAGACATAACCTATTTCTTGAGGTGCTGGAAGTTGGTTAACCTCTAACCATCATTTTGAAGTGAGTATGTTCTGGCCCACAGTGGGTAGGGAATATGGACCAGGCAATATTAAATTGCAGTACTCTGTGAGGTATGTTCAACCTGGATCAAACAAAGTTGAGTCAGCGTTTGATTACTGTCAGCTGTGAGCAAATTTAAATTCATGAAGTGTAGAAACATGGAGTACTAATGTAAGTAACAATGCCAATAAAAAGATCTATGAAATTATTCAGTGGTTCAATAGTCTTATGGGAATGTAAAGTCATGAGGCAAATACCGTTTTGTGGAACAATCAAATTGGGTTTGGCTTAACATTGATCCTGTAGAGAATGATCCTTTGATAAGGATTACTCCTGACTTGAACTTTGGATTTTTACAAATAATTACTACTTACTCTAAGTATGTTGGTAATGTAAACAAACTGGTTTCACCTTTTTCCTGTCAAATTTACAATAATTGTCAAATGGATGTTTCGGTGATCCATGGAAGCAGGCAATTGCTGTGCTAAATAAAAAGCATGTGGTCACTGGCGGCTGGGCCGGAGGTGCAGTGAAGTGCTTCTCTGAATTGGTCCAGACTAACCCCTACTGGGTCAACCTGTTGTAATGTCTGTTTATAAACAGTGTGATACAGTGGTGCAAAGCTTCACTGGGCCAGAGTCCTGATTCTCTCGACTGGGCGAAGATTTTCTAGGCTAATTACTGATTTGGCAATCCCCAATTCATGGAATGGCTTCAATTTTATAGGAAAGGTCCAAGAAAATGGGCTGGTAGATGCCGCTCAACAGTGCTAATGAATGCCCATGGGAAAACGTCTGCAAATATTTTATTACAACACTTGTAGGAGCAAAGTGACTAAAATCAGATTGTGCCAATTGATCAAGGATGCTTCCTGTCCTGGTGCCGATACTAAATGGGTGCCTTATAAGACTGCTTTTATCGACTTATCAAGTGACTTGGAGTAGTAGACAAAGTTGCCTGTTTGGACTCCTGAAGTTGCTTATTGCCTTTCATACATACACCTCAGTCTTGACTGGCCCAAGAAGGAATATACTACGAAAATCACTTTAATAGTCTTAAGCGGGGATGCATACCTGCCCCATGCATTACTCCCTTAAATTATGTTTTTTTCCTTTGGGATGATGGGCGTTCTCCCACGCTAGGGTGGCTTACTTCATCACTTGGCTCACTTATCTGTGTAGCTTCATTTGACATGGGCATGCTCATCTTCACTAGACTATTTTAGCAGAGGTTTGGTCGTGGCTACTAGTCAAATGTAGAATGAGGTTCACAATCCAGGTGAAAAATTCCTGTTTGTATGTATTATGACTCATTTGTGGAACCTGTTTAGTGAGCCTCAGCGTACTAAATTTCTAAACCTGGTGGAATGTGTTTTTTTTAAAGAATACAGCAAATGGTTGCATTTACTATTAAACATGTACTATTTTTACAACGCATTAGCAGTTTGTCATTTGTGGTTTGTGTTTTTACTGTAACCTGTTAATCTCAACATATTTGGGGTGCAGCTAATTGTAACTATTTAAAGTAATTAGACTACATACACACCACACTTGGCATCCATCAGTTAAACTTGTTGGGTCATACAGGATGAAGCTCCTTTCTCCTAGAGCTTTGTTTGCTATACAGTTCATTTACACTAGTTGACGGTTTACCCTTCTCCCAATGATTTTTCCATAAGCAGTGGTCTAGGCTAGATTCCCCCCGGTCTAGGCTGACATTCCTTGTCTGCCATTGTTTGACAATATTGTTCTAATAGATGTACACCAGAAAGGATCAGCTGCTACTTAGTTTTGTGCATGGATTATAAACTTAAGAATTTTTGGTAAAGATTTGGCTGGAGTACCAGGAAATTACTTACTCTGAACAGTAAGTGGCTGTACATATTTAGGAATCCCATTTCAGAGCAATATAACCTTTAATAGGCACATAGAAAATCAAGAGTCTATGGTGACTTCTGTTGGCGTGTATTTGCCACATTTGTTAGTAGGCATGGAGTGATTTTATAAGGCTGAACTGTGTGGCAGGGCCAATGTCCTTTGCAAGATATGTTAAAATATTTTAGAAAGTGTACGTCCACAAGGTTTCTTGCTGCTAGGCTGTCAATAGAAGAAAGGTAGGATTAAGCCAGTAAAGGGTGTTGGACAAGCCATGTCTTCGGTGATCTTCTTAAGCACATCCAGTTGTATTCCACTCCAATCGCAATGAAAAGGTGCCACAGTTTAACCCCAGCAGAAAAATCCACAAAGGAGGAATTGAAGGTTCAGTCAAATTCACAATATTTGCCTAAATACCTGCCAAGCAGTTTCCAAGTGACCCTGACTTGATCGTAGCAAAGGACCAACATTAAATTATGATTTGACATAGTTTCTAGGAAAGACTCTTTACAGCATTTGGCACGATTGCTGGAGCAAAATGCATGCAGTCTAGCAATGATTTGGCTATTGTGGTCTACAAAATGAGTTTAGTTCATCACATTATTTGGTTAGGAGTCGGATCAGGGTTTTTCCTTTGTATTAGAGCTCATTAATGGAGGTCTTTGTGTGAGATGCATTGTATCTTTTTGGAATAATATGCTTGCTTTGCACTAAAGCTGCTTTCTGTAAGGTGTTAGACCTTTAAAATTCAGCTAAAGGTGCAATGTCCTAACTAATCCACCAGGATCTCTCAGTTGACTTAGTCTAATTTTGGCCAATTGAAAATCCTTGGAGAACTATTGTGCAGGCTTCGGTCAGCCATTTGAAAACGGGCACAAATCTGTTAGCAGCCCCCTTAATCTTACTTGTAAAGGCCATATTTTGCTGCTACACCAGGTTTTGAGATTTAAATATGGTTTTAAGACCATTTCTCATTCATTACGGTGGCTTTTGCTGTACTGGCGACACAAGATTCAATGTCTGCTGGAAGGTAACTTGCAATTTGCTGCTGAAACCTGATGATTAAACGATCTGACCTAGGACAAAGACTAAATCCATACAGCTGGACTAGACTTGGCCCAGTATATGGGCTTGCAATAGTAAACCTTTTTTTAAATTGAGTTCTACGTATTCTTTAATGCCTACCTGGGTGTTCTGCCCAGTAACTGAAGTCTCCAATTGCCAACAAGTGGGCGCAATTAAGGAGTTCACCATTTCAAGTAATTCTAGTGGGAAAGGGGCAATATAGAGGATGACCATCTTTAATGCCTTAAAGGCAGGGGCATTGTGCACAGTAACTGCTTCCAGGCTAGAACATTTCCCTTCAAAACCTCTTTGGCCTCCTCTAACCTGCCACATGTATGAGTGCGTATAAAAGGTGCTTTCAGGATCAAATTCTATTGCCCCTCCACCTCAGGACACTCTAAAACCATAACTCTGCTTGTTTAGTTTACTTGGTCTAGCTGGTGGCTGCTAGTGCTTACAGTTTGGACCCAGCCATATGCAAAGCAGTCTTGACCCTGCTCCTCATGGGAACAGTCCAGCCTGAACTGCCAGGCCAGTTCTCCCTGAACCAGAAACAAGCAACCTGGGACCATAGCTGTATCCTTGGAGTGACCAAAGCCAAATCAATGGCATGGTGACATACTTGCATGCGCACACTGACCGCCTGCAGTACATGCAACGTGACCCCTTATCTTCATGTACAATTTTGCAAAATCACATGTAGAATGTTCACCACAGTCCCCACTATCAGTCAATCGGTGTGAAAACTGGGCCAGAAATGACCGCAATATGTAGACGGAGGACGCTAGAGTGTAGGTCTGACACTGTAGACGTGTGTGAGAACCATACATTGCCAATACTAATAAGAGGAGCAAAGGCAGGACTGAGGATAGAAACGGGTTTTTAAGTGGGAGAGGTGTATGTGCATTTCTTTAAATGTTTGTGAGCATGTGTGCGTTTATGTAGGTTCTCTTCTAGAAGCCACTCCTGGTGTCCAGGAATGGCAACTGCTTTGGGTGCACCGAAATATAAGGGGTTCATTTCTGTCATATGTATATTTCAGAAAATGCTGGTGTTATACTACAATATCGAATTTTAAATATCCTCCAGCCAATGTATTGCCTCCAATATTGACTACCACAATAGTACAAGTGTGTGGTGTGTGTGTGTGGTGTGTGTGTGTGTGTGTGTGTGTGTGTGTGTGTGTGTGTGTGTGTGTGTGTGTATAGGCCGTATACTTGTAGCTACATTAACGTCAGATCTCTTTATTTTGACTAATATATACTTCAAGGTACATAGATGTGAAGTTTAGAACAGCAATTTTATACTTGCCTACATATATTTACCACCATGACAGGGTGTTAGTCATTATTCTGAATATATTGTAATACACATCTGGGTGGTCACTGGTAGGAATCATGTAACATGGTCACTATTGTAATAGTCTGTGGTTACTACTGCATCAGTTCAGTCTTTAGCTCGGACTGTTTATCAATCAAAAGTAGCTTTTGTTGAAAAGATTGGAGACCCCTGCTCTGGGCTAACCAGAGACTGGAATGAGAGGCTGCACAAGTATGAGTTTGTAGAGTTCCTGGGAGTGCAGAGACTAAAAGGTGCCAAGTGAGTTGGTGTACTACTGCCCCCATGATGGGGGGGCAGTCTAACATGAGGTGCAGAGCCTCGTGCTTCACCATATTTAGCAGTAGTGCTCTTTCTAATGGCAAAGAAAAATACTTTTCAATTGGGGCTGGTCGCACATCTCTATTCCTGAAGTTAATTCGGCAATAGGAACATGGATGTGAATGGCTAACTCGTCATTAAATAGGGTTTGAGGTTTTTTTTTTTGGCTCTGTAGTATTCAAGCTGTGGTTGTACTATTGCAGGGTGTAAAGTTGCGCAGCCATTGATGATGCGATCTGTCTACTTTCATGGGTTTCCATGCACATGTCTAGTTTGACCGAACATATTACCATTGGTTCGAGTCTTGCACCTTGATAGACCTCTGCAGGTGTTCACCCCAGTAACTGCTTGAGCTAGCACTTGACCCACGAACCCTAATCTGCCAACACCCTGTACGCGGCAGGTACTGTCTTGTTGAATGAAGCCAGAACTGATTGTCACTATCTGCTCTAATTCCGAGGTGTTGCATTTTGTTTTTAGTGCCTGTTTGGAGTGGAGTTAATGTTGCTGGTGTTCCACTTCAGTCACTGAATCCAGACTTTGGCACTGACAAAGACTCCGAGACCTGGAAGAAGGTTCACAAGCAAGTGGTTGACAGGTATGGAAAAAATGGCTTACAATGCTTTGAACTATGTACGTGTTGTCTTATGACGGGATCTGTAGAAGAGGGCGTGTTAATGACCCATAAACCTTTTGGATTGGACAGCTACTTATCCAATAAAGCTAAACTCTGCTGTGTCTATGTGGGCACCTGCTATGATCGGGGATGCTTTATGAGCACTTAAGATTACTGGAGTTCCCTTTGGTGGGCTTGCTGGTAGCCACATCAGTATCTTGGCCAACAATGTCACATGCGCCTGTCCACAGAGCTTTACAATTTAAGTTAATAATCATGAACTCTTGGTTGTGGGGATTGCTGTTATTTTGTCTTGGTTTCCTTACTCTGTGGGAACCATGTCTGTTTAAACTGATACTAGTTGACTAAAATAGATTGCTAGTGTATATCCTCTTTTGTACCATCTCCTATATGTGTAAACTGACCAGAGATATCTGAAGCCTCATTTGCAAATACCCCACCCCTCCTTAGACAAAAACATTGTACTCTGAGCTTGAAGGTGAAGTCTGGCCTAGAGGCCAGTGCACAATAGATTCTCTTCCCAGGAAACCTTTGACTCCAAGATGTGTTCACACCATTCCCCCTTCCTTCTGCTAATACCTCAGCACACACGAAGCTGTGTAGGACTTGGTGCTACCCGTGGCTATTTTGTTATGTGGAATTTGTTTCCAGTGCATCACTTGCGGTGTGAACTCATAAACACGTCAGCCTTGGGATATTTGTCCTGTTGATGCAGTTCGTCACATTCCACTTGGTAGACCGTCCAACTTGTAGTCACCAATTGTGATAAGCTTCCCAAATATCAGATTTGGGGGGAATATCTTGCCATTTTACAGACATTGTATACGATGTGTGCAACTTTGATTGTAACTTGTGCTCTTGTGACTTTACAGTGCTTACGAAGTGATCAAGCTGAAGGGATACACCAACTGGGCCATTGGTTTTAGTGTTGCAGATGTGATCGAAAGCATTGTAAAGAATCTAAGCAGAGTTCATCCAGTGTCCACTATGGTTAAGGTAAGCTAGTTGTATGTAATGCGCTCAATGTTACTAATTCAGTCCTACAGTTGCTGCAACTGGATTGTAACTTTCTTTAAATTTGACTGAACATCGTAAATATCCAGAGATGTTTCACCCACCTGCTTCATGGTGACTTGTCTAATTTCTACTTTGAATATGCCTTTCTCGGACGCTGTATTGACTTCTGAAAAAATGTTTATGCGTGTACATATTGTTTCACACTAAAACGCTTACTGATCTTTTCCAGGGAATGTATGGCATAGATAATGAAGTGTTCTTGAGCCTTCCTTGTGTCCTCAATGCCAACGGGCTCACCAATGTCATCAACATCCCGCTCCAGGACGATGAGAAGGCTCAGCTGAAGAAGAGTGCAGACACACTGTGGGGCATCCAGAAAGATCTGAAAGACCTGTAAATGCTGCATCTCAGCTTGATGTGGGCATATAGGGGCACATCATGTTAGGACGAACACTATCTTTATAGCAGTAAATGTGCTCAGTTAAATAAAACTTTAAATGTTTGACTGGAATAAAGAGGTGCTTGTGCTTCTTTGCTGTCGGTCTCACGAAGGCAATCCTTACCTTGGTTTCTGTTTATTGCTGGAGTGTTATATATTTTTATATAGCGCAACAGTTACCCAGAGGCATGTAGGCGCTGCAAGGATAAGGAGGAGAGGTTGTCCGTTAAAGGTTAAACCAAATTCTGAGAGCCTTTCTAAATGTCAATAGGTCAGGGAGTGATTTGAGGAGTTCCAAGTTTTGAGGGTCCTACTGCAAAACTTTTTCCACCCCAAGCAGAAAGCCTAAATTTGGGGGACAGCACCATTCATAGCAGTCCTAGAACATAGTGATCGCTCTGGCTGGTACCATCTGTGCCGGTCTTTGAGGAACTTTGGGGCCTAAATCATGTACGGTCCCAAAGGTGATACATAGGGCCTTGATGTTCACTCTGTTTTCCAGGGAGCCAATGAAGCTTTCCTAATGCAGGTTTGACTGAGATTTAGGGAATCCCAGTAGCAGCATGGCTGTCGCATTTTGGAGAGCCTGGAGCTTGTTGGCTAGTGTTCAGTGATTACTGTGCATTAACATGGACCAAAAAGTGTGCGTTTTCTGGTGTGGCTATGATGCCTAATTTTAGGCTTTATTAAACGTCAGTTAAAGGGCTATCCAGTGAAGAGTTGTTCTACCCAGCCTGACCTGCATATCTAACAATCCACAAAAGTGGTTATAGAATGTTTTAGTTTGTGTGGTTGCGTTTGGCATCTTGTGACATGATTCATTGGATAGCCCCCCCCCCCCCCCATATAAGGGAAATATGGGTCTGTCCCATAGGTAATGCACTGAGCACCCTATAAGTAATGAACCTACTCTAAAAGCTTTAATTCATGGTCCGTACTGGTATTTAGTAATGCAACCAGCACACCTCAAACTGCTGTGGCAGTTTAAACAAATGGGTCTTTCAACTTTTAACTTGCTTATCCGACACTGCTAACTTTGACACTAGGCAGCTGGCAAGTTGTATTAAGTGTGATCTGTGCACCTTTCTATACCTGCAGGCTCTGGTGTAATCATCAAGTTATGCCACTGGTTGCATGAGCCTTTTATTATCAACTGGAAGTGTATGAAAGGAGCTGGCATCAAATTTCAATCAGTGAAACCAATTTGTTTTGTCAATGAGAGGATGGTGTCAAATCATGACTGTTTATTAGCAATTCAGTCAAAGTTGCAAGCTTTAATAGACTGATTAGTTTATCAAATAAGCATATATCTGAATTTATACAGAAAATGCAAAACATGCCCATGCCCCAAGTACAAAATGCAGAACCATGTTAAATTGTGCTATAATTTAACGTCCCTAGGCTAAATAAGGCCTTGAGAGTAACGAGGGGAAATTCTTAGCAAAGCTGTCTGCATCAGTTGTACAAAAATAAGGTTTGGGGATAATATGCATAGGTGTTAGAGGGGCTCAACACCATAGGTGGGGAAGTTTGGGAAAGATCTTCCCTCAGTGAAGTAATTTATGGATGTGCTAATCTAGTCGCACAAACGACATCCTCTATAAAATTCTCTCCATCTTCCTTGGATTCCACTAATCAGGTGGCCCTGTCTTCTGGGAGCAGGTAAATTCCTTACTTCCCATCTGAGGACAAAGGCTCTCTCAGCTGCACAACCTTATCAGTAGTCTGGTCTGCCGGGTACAGAAGGATCTTCCCCATTATGACAAACGCGTATTCAATTCATAACACAATTTCTAAACAAAGTGTGGTTTCTCCTAACTAGGGAGGATAATACACCTGCAAGGGAGAAAATGAAAATGCATTAGAACCAACAGTACATTTAATAAAGGTGCGACCCTCTCGGTCAGGTTAACCGTAAAAATCAGTTTAATGGATTCAGCTTTTACAAACGATTGTAATTCAATTATTTAAATGTGGCTTGGTTATATTCATGTTCTGCCACACTAACACCCAGATTAATTTATTGGCACATTGATTAACGTAGGATTAGTAATACTATGGTACACTAATTCTGCTAATCCATGGCATTGGACCCTTCCAACTCCTTATCAGGGGTAGTAAGCACGATGTAAACACAAGCTTGGTTAGTAATGTGCTGAGTCTGCATCTGTGATGACTTGTCATGCAGGGGATACGATTGGCAGGGGTTATAAACTGCTACACCAGACACATATTGAGCAAATGAGTTTGGTACACGAGTCATCTGGCGTTTTCTTCACATTGTTGGTATAGTTTGTGCCTAGAAAGTGTGGATATGGTGCTCAAAGCACAATGGTACTATTGCACGTTCAGTAGCAGTACGATTTTAGCCCGATAGCTTGCCTTAACTGGAAAATTGCAATGGCTTATTTTTGATCCTGTGTATCAAGCAAGTTTTCTGAGAATCCATGGTTGAGCTTTGTATCTAAAAACTGATGGATCTCTGGGATGAGAAGCAAGTTTTTCAAAATTCTGCTGAACATGAGCCAATCATGGTACCAGTTATTATTCCAAACTGACCTGGGAAGTAGCAGAGGTTGCTTCTGGTAAAAATCTCCATCCTGAGCTTGGGTCCCCAGAAATATTCACTAGGTTAGCTATGTTGTGGTCATGTGCTTCCTGCATGGTCCATTGTAGCTTTTCCTGTTAGCCTCATTGTACTTTGTAAGCCGCACTTTCTTTTGCACATGTTAACCATATAAACCTGCTTGCTTTGTGCCACATATTTTCACACACAACCTGCATGTGTTCTTTTTCCTGCGATTTAGTCTGAACACCATAGACCAGGTCGAATGACAATGCCCCCATATTCTCTCTGGTCAGACACTGGCTGTTTGTGCACACACATGTCTTGTCATATAACTAAGAGTTCTAAAAAATACACACTGAGTGAAGGTCCCGAAGAAAGATTACCATGTCAGCTGCGATGTAGAACGTCCATGTATGCTAAGGTACAGGTTCTGCCACAAATCCCAGAGCGCTTTGATATATAATTTCCCTTCAGTAGGAGGGGAGTGGTTTAGGCTAATCTATCATAGCATTACAGGGATTTTTATGGTATATGGTTTGTTAACCATGCCTGCGATATTTTTGCTATCAATTTGGTTTCCAATTGTTGAGCAAACACCATCTTGGGGCACAGTTAAATATTCTAAACTTCCTTTGTTTATCTTATTGTAGACTAGTACAAGGGAGAGCGAAAGGGTGTGTCCTGTTGCTGTGATCCCTGAGGGGGATCGTAAGTGTTCTGGGGTGCCAACTCACTTGTTTCTCTGGAAAGGTTGAGGGCAGGCTAAGCACTATAGCTAGTCTGGCTTATAGATACTGAGGTAGTACGGTGACTCGGTCCCTACATGTCCATGTTCTAGGGTCCCAAGCATAGTTCTGCTCCTGAGCAGAATCCCTGCAACATTGCCAGTTTTCAAAATGCACATTATGTTAAAGGCGTGTCCAGGGAATGCCAATAGTTGCCAAAACCCAGGTGTCCTCAAAGCAACATTCTAGAAGGCTTATTGTTGGTGATTGTTAGTAATGCATGTCTAACAATAGGGGGGCTAAGAAGCCCTTCTACTGGATTGTCCCTTCAAAATGGCATAGCCCGACCGGCATCCACATTGCCCAGTATTGGTTTATAAAACCCTACAACGCAGCACATTTGACAAATTTAATTTGTCTACACTAGCCAGGCAAGTAATTTGCAGTGTATATAAAGAACTCCAACCGCCTCAGGCCTGGCTGGTGTGAGCAGAATGGGTTACTAAACATGGAAGTTGCCATAGGCTAATTAAGCCACGAAAAGCAAACTCGGTGCACTATTTTGCAGGCAGGGATTTGGCACTTTGAGTTTACTTGGCTTGTTTTTATTAATTTCACTGGTTGAACTAACAAGTTGCCCTTTATCATGCATCAGTTCAGTTTACTGTTTAATTTGGACACTTTTTTTTGATGCTACATTGTTAATGGTTGCTGTTTTGTGGTATTCAATGGGGCAGTTTGGTTTCTGTACACCCTCCTCACTTACTTGTAGGCTGTGAGGCGAATTGCAACACCCTGCCCCTCAAACCTTTCCCATGAACAGGAATTCTGTGGGTTTTTCTCCAGCTATTGCTCAGCCTTCGTGGGGGTGAAGGAGGCATTGGCTATGCACTAGTATCCCTGGCCCTCTTTGACCTGTAAATTGGGGTGGCAAGAAGGACTGGAGTTTCAGAGTGCCTCCTGTGCTCTGTTCATTGCTGCCCTGCACAAATGCCCCCTGGCCTTTGTTTGCTGACACTACCCCCTTGCCCAGAGACTGAGGTTTGGAGGAGTGTATTTGTGGGCTTTCAATTGTCTATAGGCTAGATTTTCATGTCTCCTTTGCGTAAAGCAATTGTGCATCACCCCAACACGTTCAAAGAATACAAAGTTTACTTGCGCTTGATGTAGGGAACAAATTAACGTTTACTTCTCTGTGGGGTTGCTTCAGCATGTCCATCTAGCAGTTTGTCCAAGTTCTCTGGTTAGACTGTGCTCAGTCTACAGTGCTGTAGATGGGTTGGCTTTCAGGACTGGTTTACACACTAACCTGAAGTGAATGCATACTCCCTTTAACTGTCCCATAAGACAATTACTCCAAGATAAGCTATTGTCTGCTTTTGAGATCTGGTAGTAAACCTGAAAAGTCTAGCAGGAAGGTAGTGGTTGATTCAGTTAATGGAAATATAACAATAGCTGGTTTGGTTGTCAGTGAAAGTGAGTAAAGTCGTGTACTCATTGATAATTGTTAAACTTGCCCTTTCTGCAGTCACCCCAATTTGTTTTACTTTTTTGTTGCGGACTGTAGAACTCTGTGCCCTTTACCCCTGCTAACCAGTAGTAAAGTGCTTGTGCTTCTCCTTTAACCATGGTAAAATTGGTATACTCCTGATTGGCACATTTAATATACTCCAGTCCCCACTCTATAGTATTAAGTGTACCCAGGGCCTGTAAATTAAATCCAACCACTGAGCAGCAGCACTCACAACCCACTGCAGTAGCACTGCAAAAAACACTTTCTAGTGCTACAACTGTAGCCAGATTGTGCAGTTGGAAAACTTAAAATTATAACTGTCAAAATAACCCCTTTTGCGAGGCCTAAGGCTTACTTTTAAATATTAGTAAATTGCCCCCAAGCAGGCCTTATTGCCCATCGGGCAGTGTGCAGGATATTCAAAAATGGGTCATGTTAAAGTGTAATGTTCATGTCCTTATAGTGAAAATGCCCTTAAAGGCATTTTCACTATAGCATGGTTGGCTGTTCCATAGAAAAGCTTTGGGATGTAATACTGAGTTTAAGGAATACTAGATCATGCTAGGAAATGGATACAAACGTAATTTTGAAATATTTAGTGCAAGCACAATTCACTGAAGTCTGATTTGTAATGCATATTTTGGAAAGTGGACTTCTAGAAGTCCTTTTGTCCTTTCCCGAAGCCTCTGTACTTTATATCTGCATCTTACACTCCCACGTTTGGCAGCCAGTAATTAGCACTTGAATAGGCTGACCTATCTGAACCTAACACAATATGAAGTGACCTTCACTAGCACTAGACATTGACCATTGCTGATATCTATGCACATAAGAGCGAAGCATAAGTAAAATGTTTTTATTCAATGTTCTTCTAGCCCCATGAGAATGTATCTGCTCCCAAACCTAGACAGACCGCAGTAGCCTGCCCAAGGGAAAAAAAGCACTTGATACCAGTAGCCCTGGTAGAGGTTTAATAACACTTATTCAACTGTACCTCGACCCATTCAAATTTGAAAGACAAGATATCTTTGTATTCAAAACACCACTACTCCATCCATAACTTGCTGAAACAACCACAGTGAATGACCGGCCAAAAGCTGTTCTTTTACATTGATAGATCCAGTTACAAACCCTGTAAGGTGATTGACAAGTGAGAAACAACTTTATAGAGTGCAAATTCAATTTGATAAAGTATTGCACCATCAAAACTAATAAACAAATAAATTCTAGGTAGGGGATGCGAGTCAACTCAGATGGCTTATGTAAATTAACACATGCCAGATCTTCAATTCATGATTATTTTTCTGTGCCACAAAAAATAGAAAACGGCCACACAATTGTCCAGTGTCATTGATCACTTCAGTTTGCAGCTTGCTAACCATTTGAGCTCATGTCTAATAAGATGAACCAGCAATATTTTATGCTCAACTGCAAGGACACTATCTTAACTTTATCTTCAATTCAGAATTGTTCAGCATAGCCCAAACTTCCTCATATTTGCTTGTTAATCAAATCTTTTGATAGTATCAACACTCTTCTCGGACATACTCTGGTAATTGGTACACAAAGGATTTTCCTCAGTCTTTGGCTGTGTATCCTCAGTTACTCAGGACACTATGTTGAAATCTCAGTTAACCCTTGAAGTCCTAACTTGTTCCCCCGGTAGCATTGCAACATAGACGTACCCCTCAACTTTCTTCCCATTGAAATTATCTCCAATTCTCACCAATTTTGCGGTCCTGGTATAAAATAGATTACTTGAAAACCCATCAGATGGATCTTGGACCCTTGAAATTCTTTTTTTATTTTATAATGCTCAGTGTCACAGAAAGGCTACAAATGTCTGATTATAGATACTCAAAGCCAGAGTTCATAAGATTTCACAGACCTTATGGACTCTAGTCCATAAGGTCTCAATGTACAGCTCCAGTTGACACCCGAGCACTAGGGTTCTTGGATGATTTCGCGTCTGTTGTACAAATCCAAACTAACTGTTTTGACCCTCATCTTGTCACTTGCAATACTAATTTTAGTGTTCTTTTTGAATTTCATGCAAACTCTGGAAAAGGAGATTGGTACAATACCGCTTACATTCTAAATCTATAGTTTTGGTAAAGTCCTTGTGTTTTTTTAATTTTTATTAATCAGAGGTATTGTTGTGAAGTTGTCTATTTGATTTCATTACGCACACGTTTTCATGATTTTTATAAAGTATGTTTGCCTCCTGCTGCGAATGTTCAGTTCATTTTTCTGTCGCTACTGCTTGAGGAAGTATTTTCTCTGATTTCTTTATACCATTGTACAAATATCTGATCTTTAATTGATCCGTGAGTCTTTCAAATTCGCAGGATGAAGCCAGCACACTCAGTGCAGTCACGTAGGTTTAAATGGGTTCATCCACCAGCCACTCTGAGGGAACACAATCTCCTGACTGGTTCTCTTATGTGAACCAAAACACTGTTGTACTGCCATAGGCAGTCTCTCAAAGTGCTTTTTTCTTTCTGCCCTGTAATGCTAAGTATCAATAGCCCCTAAATAAACGTGGAAAGATTTCAGCCAATCTTTCCAGCATATTGCAAGTTCACCTGGAGTGCCCAGAAAAAAAGGTAGTTGGTTTACAGTTTGCATTCCCATATAATTACCCTAAAATTAATTATATAGCAACAGACTAGTAAGACCTAAACTGATCCCAGTAGTGAAGGATATAATATATAAAATGCACATACACTTGCACAAATTTAAAACGAAATTGTAAATTATACACTCAGTAGCCAAGAAGGTGCATAGGACCATGAATAAGTTAATGTGGTGTGTGCATCACTGAAACTCTGAAGGTGTAGCACTAAGCAGTCAATTGAAAAGTACCTTAAAGACTTGGAGTGTGCAGTACTCAAAATTATTTTGAGGTCGATCCAGCATACAGATGAAGACTACAATGAACTCTGAAGAAAACAGTACCTTAACGTACTTGAGAAATGTGTGCCCATGGTTGCTGTGCTCTCGTTGTAAAAGAAGTACCTCAAAGATGAAGTGAGGTGGACATCACTGTCCTGTGCAAGTGACCTACAGTGCCTCTAGTTGTGGATAGTCTGTTTTTCAGTGACCGGCTGATATAAGCTGGACGCATGCACTGCAGGTGGATCCTGAGCAGCAATGACCGGGACCCACACCACGACCCTTAAACAGAGCAGAGACAAACAGTGTACACGATACAGCAGTATCGTGGCCTGAAACCAGCGCACTTGATGATGCAATACAGTAAGGCAAGCATGGGCAACAAGGAGGGTTTGCTATGGCGTATATGGACCAGAAAAACTGCTCAGCAAACGGCTGCAGGGTTCATTGGCACCTAAGATATAATCCTACCCTTCACATCCTCCAAAGTTATTGTGAAATGTTATCACATGATGGTCTGACTAATCAATTGGCATGAGAAGGCTTCCCAGAAATGCTACCTCCTTTGAGGGAGCATCTTTGAGGTGAGTAAGCACTGAGTGTGATGGTATTCGAAGCCCACAGCTAATATCAAGAATTGCTATCTATTTCTTTTAGCTTTAATACTTGAGTTGTGATGTGTAATTCCAAAGTGCACTATCATCCACAAGGCTGTCTTGGCGCTGAGCAGGTGTGTGCGCGCCTAGCCCTGCCTTTAATAGGTTGGTTAATTGAAAAGCTACATCTTCAGCTTTCTGAAGTAGAACAAGAGGCTCTTATGTGGAGTGGGAGGTTGTTCCATGCTTTAGGAGCGAAAGTGTATGTTCTGTCTCTTATGCTGTCTTCCACTGTCTCTCTCCCCGTCAAGCAAGTCATTGTCAGTTCCCACATCCCCCACCCGTCTGCTTCCATGTTGAACTTCCTACCGCGATACTGACCACTGCTGGATCTCTGGGTCTCTCGCTCTCCTGTCCAATGCCTCTCTGCTTGAAAAGGTTCCTTGCCTGTGGTCTTTTTCTTTAGGGGCATGCAACCTACATTTCCATTTGGTATCAAAGCTCGTCAGACTCAGGACAGTATCAAGATTTGCCCTTCCTGGTTTGTGAATTAAAAATATGCTGTAATAGCTGCAGCTAACTTTTCTTACTGTTAACCAATTATTCCAAATTGGGCTCTTCTGACATGTAAAGTCTCGCTTTCATGTGCAATTTATAATACGCAAAGTCTGATTGTGTTTACTGACAAAGTATTAAAGGGAACTTGGGAGGTGTATTCTGGGAAGGTAAATGTTTTACGGTCGAGCCTAGGCAGTGCACATGCGCGCTCTCTCGACATGCTCTCTACTTCTGAGGGTTTTCACCACGCCCATCACTTTAATTCGTTCCTTGGTCTACCTTTCGAAATTCCTTTGGTAAATGCTTAACATTTGTTCCGCCTTTTGGCTGTTTGTTCCCTCCGTGGAGACTGACCCTGTTACATGGATCAGTTCACTTCTGTCCATTTAGTTTGTTTCGGTGCACTACTTTTTCCTCGGCTCATGGTGACCTCACCCCCCCCCCACCTCCTGCCCATCTCTGCATTTCCTGTTGGTTTCAGCGCTCGTCGCAGTACCACCACCACCACCTTCTGCCTGTTATTTGATATTTATATATTCGTGCTGTGATTTACAATCTTTTTATTTACTTTAGCTTTTTGCTTGTGGTGCTTGTTTTTTCAGTCGCTACTAATGAAAGTTGCCCGCATTTCTTCTTTTCCCCTCCCACTTCTCCGTATTGCTGCCTGCCGCACTTCTCAGCTGCTTGCGCTGTGATTTGGGATTTTATTTATTTATTTGACATGTTTTGCTTGAGACCAGGGCCGGTCCTAGAACTTTTGGGGCCCCGGGCGAAAGGGTAGATGTGAGGCCCCTCTAATTTGCATGTAACATCCAGTCGCGGCCGGCATGACTCGCGGGTGGGGGGTCTCTTGGGGGTTCGGGAAGGGGGGTTAATTTAAAAATAAAATAAACTTACCTTCCCGGGTCTCGTGTGGTCTCTGCTCCTGACCTGCTTTCCTGCCTCTGGCAGGAACAGGAAGCAGGCAGCCTCCCTCCCCTAAGCCAATCACAACGCTGCAATGGCAGCGTTGATTGGTCGGGACGCTGACCAGCCAGGCGCCTATGGGGAGGCCATTTTCTCCATGTAGGCTGCATTGCAGCCTACATGGAGAAAGGACAGAGTGCGCATGAATGGTTTGGTTGGCCCCGGAGGGCCAACCAAACAGTCGGCGCCCTTAGCAGTGGGCAAGGCACTCCTCCCCTGCCCTAAAGCAGACCCGCCCGCCCCCAACCAAACACTTCTGCTTTCTCGCAGTGCGAGAAGCAGAAACTTAAAATGGTAGTTTTAGCAATTTGTGTTTCTGCTTCTCGTACTGCGAGAAAGCAGTGGGGTGACGCTCCTCCGCCCTAGTGGAGGAGCCGCCCTTGGTAACATCACAAGAAGTGACATCACAGAAAGTGACATCGCAGGACTATTGATCTTATTTGGCATCACTGAAGAAACCTAACGTGGATATCCGTAACATGGACAAAAAGATAAATATACAAATGAAATAAGTCCATATATTTTAAAACTGTATTAAATGGATTACATTTGTCACATTGGATGGAAAAGCTAGGTGCAGGTCTCACAAAGATGTATATTATTTACTCCTCGTTAACTGATTGTTTCCAGATGAGAGCATGATAAAATTTCCAGTTCTGCCTCATAAAGGGGGAAGATCCTGTTGAGGTAATGAGGGGTGGGATCATTCAAAATATAAAATTACACAAGAGAAAACCTCTTACACCATGGATATAATTGCAAATTTCAAAAGGCTCCCTTATCCTAAGGTAGCACAATAATGGCACAGAAAGATGACATTAATACTTTGTAATTTGTTTTAACGTAAATCCTCTCACCAGTATCGCACATGCCAAGAGACGTAGGACAATCTTTTTTTGTATGTGGGCTCTTTACTCGCCAGAATTATGTTAAGTGCGAAAACACAACACATATAGTACAAAATTACAAGACACCATTGCAAACAAAGATTGTACATAAATAAAAAAAGACTTAGAACAACCGAGACCACTGCTAAATCATACATTGACTTGAAGGTATGCTTCAGATTCAAGGGGTTTTCTAATCAACATTTTTGATTTGGTGTTAGAACTGTAGGAAGTGGCCGGCTTTAGCGCTGGTGGAGCCCTGTGCGACAATGATGGTGCCCCCCAATGACTCGCTCTGCCACGGATTCCCTCACTACCACCCTTTAACAGTGCCCCTCAAGTCTCCATAACCACATTCTCGCTCAGATGCATTTAATTTGATTTACAGCGCCACTGATACCAGTGTAGGGTGTCAGAACTTTATATCACACATTACACAGAGACAATCAATCATACGTGTGTAAATCACAATAGGTAATGTTACATAAGACAAAGGACTAGGAGTTACATGACAATCATACTAGTAGGCAGTATAGTTTAATAGTGATTGATCTGGAGAAACACAAACTGAATTTAGAACGTAATACCATGGTTGGGGGGGAGGGGGGTGTTCTCTTTAATAACCAGAATTGATTTCTGTCCAAATGAACCCTTTTTGCAACATTAGGATAATCAAAGACTGGGGGAAAAACCATAACGCTGTAATTTATACCTTGCAGTTTGCATGCAGCTGATCCAGCGGGTTACTAGCAACAAGCATTCATACACAAAATACTCACTTGGGCCCATACATTCATACTACGCTAGCAATTTCCGCTGGTGGGTCAGTTGGTACTCTTTATCAAAATCCCTGCTACCAATTACCTTCTGATTGAAGAGTGATGACTTGCCAATGAATCCTTTGATAATTGGGAAGTTTAAAATGAGTAACGTTCCATACAATTCATAAATTCTGAAATAATCACTGAGTCATGAAGTTTTAAAATATTTATCTAAAGTTTTAGCAGAGTAAATACAGAGCCACATGATACTTAAATCGCGTATCAAGGATGAAGCACAAGAATTAATTATTTATCAATGACAGTCCCTTAGGAAATAAGAAGATGGAGACAGCAGCGCAACTAAGGTTGCATTTATATTTACCTAAAGTGCGAGAACCAAACCCCTTAGCCAAGGAGTTGGAAAGTTAGGACCAAAGAAGGATGAAGAGTAAAGACCTCCTCCAGGTTCAGGACAGGACCGGTGACCTCTCTACCTACGACGCCTGCGTCGCTCCCCTCTCTGGTACTTCGCTTCTCCTCGATTTTCTCCCGTGTCTTCCTTCTAATGGATTCCACCGCCCCACCTCAGGACCTCTCTGGACAGCGGTTCAGTCTGCAATCGATCAGCTCGTCTAGCATAGCATCCTCTTCTACGCTTCTTTCTAATATCTGTGCGCTGGTCGGGACTGGTCTCTCACTGGTCTGGTCTCATCTGGCCTGGCCTCGTCTGGACTGGCCTTATTAACTAATACTATATCTATTATACCCTTGTCCGCCCATGTACCTCCCCTAAATGTTGCAGAATTATGGGGCCATTGCTTCTGATTGGACAGGGACAGGTTGATCCTCACACATATTGATTTAATTCATTTTCTTAAAGCCCTTTGTTTTAGAATACCGCCCATCAATTTTAATACATTTGCTTTATTTCCCACCCGTCTCATGACAGTTTATACATTCTTCATGTACATTGTTACATTTTTATAGGGACATTCATGAATACAACAATATTGGCCATCAGGTCATGGCCTTGGACGACGTCCAGGTTGACTTCAACCTTTTCTTTCTGGGCAGCCATTCAGGTAGCATGCGCAGAACCATGGTCACACGAGTTTTCAGTTCACCAACCCCAGGCCCATATTTACGAACTAATAAAATCAAAGAAGAAAATATTAAAATCACAAATAAAATGTTTCACTGTATTCCCACTATTTCTATTCTATTCCCATTTACTCATAAATTCTATCCCGCATTAGTATACTACAATTTAAATAAAACATAAGAGCAAGCGGTAGCATGTGAAGACCTAGAGCAGCCATTTTAAATCACACTGCGCAGAAGCAAGAGTTTCCCTCCAAGCAAAGAAAGACGTCACACCACGTGATATGGTTGAGACATGCGCAATAGAGTTCCCGCGCTTTAGCGGCCATTTTAGAATAGACAAGCGTTACTTGTTAGTAAAAACACATAGGCAAGCTTCCTTCTAATTGTGTCTGTGTATGCAATGGTTAGTATGGACAATACAATTTAATACATTAATACTTTTGAGAAGATTGCATCCGAGCAAGTCTCATTTGTGAGTCCTTGCTCCATCAATCCCCTCTCTGATGGCATTTCTGAGCCATCAAAATACTACCCACAACCAGATGCCAACTTTTTAGCATAATGTAGTTTCACTTTCATTTTTACACTTTCTATTTTTCACATCTCCTTTCAGTTTCTTGTATAATTCACTTCTCAAATCTTCAAGTTCAATTTCGTCAAACTTTCGCTTCTTTCCCTTTCCTGTCACATTATACGATTCATTCCTTTTACAGCATTTGCACCATATTATTGAAAATACTATTATTGCTATTCCTGCTAAGGGTACTAATATTTGACCTATAAGTCCTTTCCCTATATTAGAAAACCAGGTACCAATTGACCTAATACTATTGGTCAATCTTTCCCATACACTATCAACTTCCAGTGGTTTTAGTTCCTTCTCAAGTTTAGTTATATTCTGTATATACGTTCCAATTTCTGCACTTTTATCAGGTATGCAAGTGCAACAGTATTTCGTCTTTAATAATTTACAGACTCCGCCCTCTTTTGCCAATATTATATCAAGAGCAAGTCGATTTTGCATAACCATAGATCTAATCGCAACCATTTCCGCATTAATCATTAGAAATCCTCCAGCAGTGTCAGTTGATAAACGATCGACTACTGTAGACAATTTACATATTTTCCTTGAATTCAGAATTATTCCCACTGAAGGTATCAATGCACCAAATATATCACCTATAATTTCTGAAAAACTAGCTCTTTTTCTACGTGTTAATTCACTAATATTTTCATTGCTGCCAGTGTTTCTTTTTACGTGGTATATTTTTGGAAATACTATTCCAACGTAGCAACTTCCATACCACCTTGCAGGAAGCCTAAAGTAAGCCTTATTCCCACATACATAATAGATTTCTGGAAAAATAGAATCCGTTCCTCCTTTTAGTCCCCAACCTCCAAGAATTAAGAAATTGTGTTCACATTCACTGGTACCGATGAAAACATTGTACTCTGTCTTTAATCTATGTAGACAAATTTTCCCTGTCTTTTCAAAATCTAGAGCCATAGCAGCTTGAGCCTTGCCAGGTGTGTAACTACCTTCTTTCTCAGCCCAAGGTGGCAAATGAGCCTTATGCTCAGAAGCTTTCTTTTGGAAATCTTGTCTTCTACTCTCCACTAAATTCAAAAATATCTTTTCTTCCTCCTGTAAAGAACATGTTAAATTGCTTCTATGTGCATGTGTTATGTCTATTGATTTCATTGTTAAGAGAAATTCTCCCATGAATTGTGCATCTTTGCTACTAGCACTGGATTCATATTCTTTCGAATCGGAACCTCAGAAAATATCACATCTATATTTGAATAATAATACTGCAATCGCCCTGTTCTATAAAATAAACTAGTTAATACACTACATGATATGCCATAGGTTAATGGCAAATGATGATACGTTAACCCTTCTGCTACAGATTCAGGTAATTTCATACAAACATAACAATTACTAACCTCCATAGTATCTACATATTGAAATAATAACTTTGTGAAAACATTCAAACTAGTGTCGTTATCTGTTACTTCATGATGCAAATCTGGTTCGTCTTCTGCCTTTAGTTTTACTCTATTACCTTTCAAATTACCTATTCTTTCCTTAGTTTCGTTGTTAATCTTTTTATCTATTATCATAAGATAAGGAATTGTTACGATCACGACTAACCACACTATAAGCATTACTACCAAGTTGCATATGCACTTCTTCTCGTGTTCTTCAAGTCTTTTTACGTTCTCAAGGAGGTTCTATTTCTTTTTCATAAGTCAGTTCTGCACTGGTTCCTTCGTCACCACTTTCACTTGATTCTGAGCTTTCGTAATCTTCGAGAATGATATAAGTCCAATCAGGACCCTTAAATTTGTTGTTCACAAGTTTCAGTCTTTTGCTTCTTCGTTTTTCACCTTTATTTTCTTGTCTCGTTTGGCTTGTTACTTCATTCACTTGTTCTGGATCTCCACTTCTGGTTATGTGGTATTTTACTCTTTTGATGACACTAGGCCAATGATCACCTTTTCTTGTTTTCTCTGTTTGCACTGTCTCTTTATTTCTTTCTTCCAAAATTCTTGTTTTCCAGTTGTGGCACACTTTCGTTTTCCTTTGTTTCAGTTTCTTCTCCTTGCTCTTTTTCAGGTCTCATCTCTTCATCTGCTTCACTGTGGGTCTCTTGTAACTGATCTTGTTCTTGATTTACGATTTCATTCTCGAAATTCTCAAGATCTTCTTCTTCTGTGTATTTTACTTGATCCAACTGGTTCTGATCAGGGCTTATTGCACTTTGTACTTCTGCAGCCTGACCGCGTTCTTCTAGACCTGTCTGTCCCTGCTCAAATGTCGTTGGTTCTTCTTCTTTAATTTGAGCCCATTTTCCTCTCCCTATCTGTTCCTGCTCAGGTTCTTGTATTTCTTCTTCTTCCCGAGCTGCTTCTTCTTCACCTATCTGATCTTCAATTTCTTCTAGATTTACTTGACTTCTTGTTCTGTTGTAGACTTCAGATATTTCCACCACTGGTATCCAGTCCTGACTTGTGCTCGGTTGTTCTTCTTCAGCTTCCTTCGAATCTTGTTCCTGAGATTCTTCAGCTGGGCAACCTTCAGCTTCCTCAGATATTGATGCGGTCTGAGGATTTTCTTCTTCAGGATCTGGTACTCTTTTGGTGTGGCTTACATGAATCCAATTAGGAAATCCTGCACACTTCACTGCTGTGTTCGTAATCAGTATGACCTGACAAGGTTCGCCCCACCTAGGTGATAGACACGTTTCTCTGGTGTGATTCTTCACTGCCACCCAGTCTCCAGGACTCAGATCATGTTCTTGTTAAGGCTGCCTGGAAACTGCGTCTTCTCCAACCTGGTGAGAGACAGAACGCACTAGGTCAGCCAATCCTTTGCAATAATCCAGGACCATATCATCAGATATATTCAGCAGTTTATTTGTGGAAACATGTGCTTGTCTCATTGCTCTTCCCATTATTATCTCAATGCGGACTCAATCCAGTGTTTCTATCAGGGATGCTTCTGATTCCCATTAAAACAAGAGGCAATGCATCTGGCCAATTTAATGATGTTGAGGCACACATTTTTCCCCAGTCTGGATTTTATCGTGCCATTCAATTGTTCCACCACTCCAGAAGCCTCTGGATGATATGCACAGTGCAATTTTTGTTCAATTTGGAATGCTTCACAGATTATCTTAACCACTTCACTGTTAAAGTGCTTTCCTCTATCTGATTCCAAAGTTACTGGAAAACCAAATCTAGGAATGAGTTCGCGTAGCAACAACTTTGCGACTGTAATACTGTCATTCCTTCTGGTAGGGTATGCCTCCACCCACTTGGAAAACAAACACACTATGACTAGTACATATTTCAGCCCTCTACATGGTGGTAACTGAATGAAATCAAGTTGCAGTCTCATGAATGGACCCTCTGCCTTTCCAATTTTTCCAAACCCAATTACTGTTTTTCTTCCTGGGTTATGCATTTGGCAAGTTAGACATCTCTGGCAAAGACTCTCTGCTACTGCCCTAAACCTTGGATTGAACCAATTTAGTCTAAAGAGTCTAATCATTGCATCTCTCCCTACGTGTGTCTCCATGATACATTCTAGCCATTTGTGAAAGCAGACAATCAGGCATGACTGGTCTGCCATCAGCACAAATCCATACATCATCCTCTGCTTTTTGGGTACATCCTGTTTTAATCCATGTACTTCTTTCGCTCTCATCAGCATCATCTTGCAATCTTTTTACATCATTCCATGTTTTAGGAGGTGCATACATCATAAGTTGGCAGCTGATTCCCATCCTTTCCACCCTTTTATTTACTGACAATCTGTTTTTGGCACAATGTTGAGCCACAAGATCTGCATATCTATTGCCGACTACCACCCAGTCATCTCCTGACTGATGTGCGGCACATTTCACCACAGCCAATTCTTTTGGTGATTGTATTGCTTCCAGTAGTTCTTTTACGAACTGTCCATTTTTAATGGGGGATCCTGAAGAAGTCATGAAATCCCTCTGCATCCATAATTGGCCAAAATCATGCACAACCCCGTAACCGTACTGGCTATCAGTGAATACAGTTACCCTTTGATTCCTCCCAATTTTGCAAGCTTTTATCAAAGCAATCAATTCAGTTATTTGTGCAGATTTTACTCCTGGTAAATGGGATGCTTTGACTATTCCAGTTAGTTCGCACACTGCGTATGCTGCAGTTAGTTTTCCATCTTCATGCCTTTGGCATGAGCCATCAACAAACAGCTCTCTGTCTGGCTTCCTGAGGGGCAGTTCCTGAATATCAGGACGCGGTTTCGTGCACAACTCTGACTTGTAAACAATCATGCTCTTCTTCGTCATCTTTAACTTCCTCAAGATGAGTCTGGTAGTAAGGTAGCTGGATTTACTATTGTGCATCTTACAATGGTCACATTTTCAGCACCCAGTATTATTCTTTCATATTTAGTCAACCGACTAGGAGTAAGATGCTGAGTTCGGGTTCTTGTCAACAAAATCACAACCGCATGTGGAACGAACACTTTTACAGGGTGTCCCATTACAATTGACTCACTTTGCTCAATGCTTAGACAGGTAGCAGCTACTGCTTTTAAGCAGCCTGGCAATGCGGCTGCCACTGGGTCCAATGTAGCAGAAAAATATGCTATAGGACGTCTGTCTAAACCATGTCTCTGGGTTAAGACAAAGTGCACAATTTTCTCTTTCATGACAGAATAATGCGAATTTTCTTTTATAATCGGGCATGCCTAGGGCAGGTGCTACACATAAAGCATTTCTTAATTTTACAAATGCACCTACGCTTTCATCATCCCATTCAACTGGGTCCTTCGCTTTCTTTTTGGTCATTTGAATTAATGGCTTTGCCAACAGGGAAAATCCTAATATCCATTGTCGACAATATCCTACTATTCCAAGGAACATTCTTACTTCTCGTTGAGAGACAGGCATCTGCATTTTCTTGATTAATTTTATTCTCAGCTGTTGTTCTCCTTTTGCCCCTCTCAATCTGGTGTCCTAGGTACTTAACTGCTGTTGTACAGAACTGCAGTTTTTCAGGTGAAACTTTATGCCCTTCAGCTAAATGATTTAATAATGCAATGGTGTCAACAACACAGTCCTCTCTGGTGTTAGATGCCACTAGTAAGTCGTCTATATACTGCACTAAGACTGAGCTTCCTGGCATCACTAGTTTCCCTAGGCACTTTTTCAATATTTGATTGAAGATGGAAGGACTTTCAGTGTACCCTTGAGGAACACGATTCCATACATAGACCTTGTTCTCAAATTTAAATGAAAATAGATACTGGCTATCTGGATGCAATGGTATCGAAAAGAATGCTTGACATAAATCAATCACAGTAAACCATCCTGCACTCCAAGGAATCTGGTATAGGATGACTGCAGGATTTGGCACTATAGGACAACAGGGTTCCACAATCTTATTTATTTTGCGCAGGTCCTGAACAATCCTATACTTTCCACTAGGTTTCTTCAGACCCATGATTGGTGAGTTACAAGGGCTACTCATTACTTCTTTTAGTATGTCTTGTTTTACCATTCTGTTAATTTCTTCAATGACTCCTGCTTTTACTTCTGCACTCATTTTATACTGTCGGGTGTTTGGGAAAATCGCACCTTCTTTTACAGTAATCTTAACTGGGTCTATTTTGGCCATAAGTCCTACTTCTTTTCCCGTGAAATCCCATACCATGGAATTCACTGTGGTTTTCAGTTCTTCTGGTAACTCGTCTTTTGTTATCAGAGAAAACATCTCATCTACTTCTGTACCTTGTTTTGCAATCATAAATTTATATACGTGGTCTTCATCTGGGCGCTGAACTGCCACACCATCCGGCGTGCAGAAAATGGCACAATTCATTTTACACAGTAAATCCCGGCCCAATACATTTACTGGACTGGAATCACACACTACAAATTGATGCATTTCTCTAAAGTTTTCGATTTTTACTTCCATTGGTTCGGTAAGAGGTGTTCTAATCTTCTGATTAGCCACCCCCACAACTTGGATAGCTTCTCCAGAGAGAGGAAGGTCTGGGATGTCTGCTGTTCTTACAGTAGACCTGGTAGCACCAGTGTCCAAAAGGAAAGAAATATCATTACCTTTCACATTCCCTTCAACATATGGACCTGACTGATCTACCGCTAAGGATGCACCAAGTACGCACTCCTTCTTCCCCTCTCCCAGGCACCGTCAACTATAGGAACAAAAGTCGTCCTGTAAAAGAAATTGTGATGTTACATAATCATTCTTACCACTTCCTCCTTGATATCTGACGTCTGTACCGTGCTCTGCTTACATTACCCTGTATAGGTGCAGGTGGCAACTGACTCTGAGGATTTACACCCTGCTGTGAGTCATTCTGCGTCTGTGGATTTAAATTTTGATTTGGGCCATTATTATTCCGAATCTTTTTACATTCATCCTTCCAATGCCCGAATTTTCCGCACCCGTGACAAGGAAACTTCTTTTTAGCCTCTTCCCTGCTCATTCGTCCTCTCACTTTTCCTCCATTCCCAGTGTCACCATTCGTTCCAGAATCTTTTCCCTGATTATCATTTGGATTATCCAAATTAATTCCCTGTCGCTCAGCCATTTTCACCTGAGCCCACATCACCTTCTCTTGCAATTTCTTGTGCCTATCTTCAATGTCATCTCCACAATATTTCGCATATTTCAAAATTTCATCAATCGGTTTTCCCTGCCAACACAACATGTGCTGCTTAATCATCTGACAAATCTCTGGCTTCAGAGCGTAAACAAATCGGTAAACAAACTGACTCCTGTTTTTATCTCCAATGTCCTCAAATCCATTATACTGCTTAAATACCTGCAATAAACGCTCATAATAGGCATGTACTGATTCACTAGCTTCTTGGGTAGTTCTGTCTATTTTTACCCAATCTGTTTCTTTTGGTGGTATTTTCCCTTTTAGGTAAGTTATCACCTGCTGATACTTTTTCATTACATCATTGGACGGGGCTCCTGTCTTTGGATCTCTAGGATACTTTTCACTGGGCCAATCAACTGTGATTTTGCAATCTGTCCACAAAACGGCAGGTACCACTATGTCGAACAAACCATCCAAGTCTTTCAACAATACCTTTGACACTTTCACAAACCTCTCAACCTGCTTGTACCATTCAATTGGCTTTTCTCTTAACTTTGGAAAATCATTCGTAAATGACAAAATATCCTGTCTGCTCCATGGGACATGTACATACCCCCCTCCTGGAACTTCTCTCATTGGGTACATTTGATCTCCTTTTCCAGTTTCCTTCATCAAATATTCAGAAGTTGTTCTATTGTATCGTGCCTCTTCCTTTTTCTTTGTCCATCTAACTTTCCATTTATCTAGCTCTCCCCATTTCTGCAAAACTGTCATTAATTCTTTTACTTGTAGTTTCCTTCCTGAAGCATTCATATTTTCTAGATCCTTATCTGAAAAATCCGCTCTGTAGGGTTTTTGTAACACCTTTGACTTCCCTATTTCAATTCCCATCTGTTGAGCTAAATCTGATAATTTCTCATGAACTATTTTTGCATTTCTTGTGATGCTTCTGCATACGAACAATAATTCTTCTTCATCGTAAGTATTTAGGTGATCTACTCCTACATTTCCTGCTATCATTTCTTCTAACTCAACCTTTAATTTATAAATATCCATAATCTTTGGGGGGTGAATTCTGTTTTTCTGATACTTGTGCCCACCTTTCTAAGTCTTCAGGCGTAACTACTGTGGCACTTTTCGTTCCTGATGAAGTTATTATGTTTACATCTTTGGAGCAACCAGGTGTTACTCTTCTTGGAGTACTATTTACAGAATCTCTAATGGGCAAGTCCATTAAGGAAATTATAGACTCACAATCACTAAAGTGATCCTCAACCATTACTACTGCTTCCGGTCTAGGGACATTCACAGGTGTAGGCATAACTAAAGGTTTGGGATAAGTTACTTTGTCACCATATAAGGGAACCACTGGACCAATCGTTACAGGTATGGTCAATGAATCTGGATGAACATTCAATTGTGTTACTTTCTGAATTAATTCTGCTCTGTTTTTATCTATAGCTTCATTTTCTTTATCGTGAAGTACTCTACTAACTGGTGAATCATGCAATACTTGTGGTACCAAAGGTGTTCTTAACAAGGGTGCACTTGGGGTGCATCCACTTGTCCCTTCCTGATATGGTGGTGGATTCTTTAATATATCTTCCATAAATTTGTCTTCGGAATCTCCAAATCTAGTCAGATGTTTGGTCTTTTCTGTGCATTTATTCCCTACTGATTCTTCTGCCATTAATATCGGATATAGACCCTCTGTAAGCATTGCTCTTCTCCACTGTTTCATCTGACCGTCCCTTGACTCATTTTGATATCTAGGAAAAAAATCCCCAATAACCCCTATTACTTCTGGATCGGTCTCGTTCAAATGCCTCGGTTTCCCACTCTTCTAAGGCTTCGTATTGAGTCAATCTAGGTCTGGGTTCCTAATCATTCATTCTTAATCTCAAATTTTGAAGAATCCTCCCATTGAAAGTACCATTCTCGGGAAAAGCTAATATTTCATCATTTTTGGTATATTCCATCCAATTTTCTATCCATACACAAGTATGATAACCTCTCTCCATCATCATGAATGAAGTGGGTGTTTTAGCTGGTGGAATGATAATTCCTTCCCTAGTTTTAATTGGTTTGTCCTTTTTAAAATAATTCTTAACCTTCTGTAGAAATGACATTTTCCTCTTTTCTCCGTACATTCTGGGTAAATATCTGTTTATCGAATTATGGGCCATATTGGCAACAAAATGCGATAAATATCGCAGAGCGCGCTTAGCGCGAAATATTTTATCGCCAGCTATCGCTGGAATATATCGCCACGCTAACGCTGTATTAGCAACAATTAGCGCTATGGCGATGATTATTCCAGCGATAGCGGCAAAATGCGAGAATATCGCTGGAAAACCAGCGATATTCTCGCATTAACGCTAAGGTGGATTCAGCATTAGAATCCACCTCCTACACTTCAAACAGGTAAGTCATCCTCACTAGCAGGTGTTAAAATCTAGCGATAAACGCGCTTAGCGCGAATTATTTTATCGCTTCGCCTGCCTTGCTAATAGGGGGTAGTGGTGTTAGCGACTGTATTCAGTCGCTTTTAGTAGGGAACGCCTTCCTTGCATGTCATTAGCGATAATTATCGCTGACATGCAAGGCGATGGAAAACGCGGCCTCTAACGCCTGAAAGCTGTCGCTAACGCCTGTTAGCGACAGCTTGCTAATAGGGCGATAAAATTATCGCTGCTTTAGCGGCAAAAGTGCCGCTAAAGCGGCGATAAAGCCCTTGATAATATGCCCCTTTATTCTGCCAATCCTAGGAATCTCCTGTCTGGACGAGTTCCTATTAAAGTCGGATCGCGTTTAAACATACAACTTCCACTATCCACTAAGATTGCAGCTTCTATGTTAACTACCAATCAAATTTTAGCTAACTTTTGTCTCTTAACCAATCCTAGCGCGGCTTTTCCGTGACGTCTATCTGACGACCCCTCCTTTACAATCTGCGCTTTTCTGTCCTTCGCTGTTTTCAACCAATCCCAGCGCGACACCTGTTACGTCAGTACTACTCCTGACTACTGACCCCTCCTTTACAAGAGTCTTTCACACCGGCGGTTTTTGACCAATCCCAGCATGGCGTTTTGTGATGTTAGCTTCCTCTCCGGTAGCTGACCCTCCCTTTACAAAAACTTACGCAAAACTTTATTTTCACTATTTCTTTAAAATTCAGTAACAACATAAAACATTCGCTATCATGTCAGTTTCGCTAACTTGAAAAAAAATAGATTCTCTCACTTCTTAGTAAAACTCTTCCGTTTACTAATCATACACTAAGAGTAAAACACTTCCGTCTACTCTTCACGCAAGTTTCAGAAATACCCGTTACTTCTTCGATGTTACCCTTTCTAGGTGATATAACATCAAATTTTCACTAGTGTATTCCCTTACCATTACTCACACGCATAGAGTCCCTAACAAGTACTGATAGCCCTACTTAACTTTTCAGTACTATTTCTGCCTGACAGATAACCTCACTGCAGTATGGCTTCCACTTACCAACCGCTTCTTAATTTTCCCGGGGATTCTAGACAACATAAAACAAACTTCAAACAAAAGCGGATGTTAGTTCATAAAAATAAAATTCTCATTACCCAATTAACAAAGTATAACCATCCTCTGATAACCAGAAAACTGATCCAGCGGGTTACTAGCAACAAGCATTCATACACAAAATACTCACTTGGGCCCATACATTCATACTACGCTAGCAATTTCCGCTGGTGGGTCAGTTGGTACTCTTTATCAAAATCCCTGCTACCAATTACCTTCTGATTGAAGAGTAATGACTTACCAATGAATCCTTTGATAATTGGGAAGTTTAAAATGAGTAACGTTCCATACAATTCATAAATTCTGAAATAATCACTGAGTCATGAAGTTTTAAAATATTTATCTAAAGTTTTAGCAGAGTAAATACAGAGCCACATGATACTTAAATCGCGTATCCAGGATGAAGCACAAGCATTATTTATCAATGACAGTCCCTTAGGAAATAAGAAGATGGAGACAGCAGCGCAACTAAGGTTGCATTTATATTTACCTAAAGTGTGAGAACCAAACCCCTTAGCCAAGGAGTTGGAAAGTTAGGACCCAGGAAGGATGAAGAGTAAAGACCTCCTCCAGGTTCAGGACAGGACCGGTGACCTCTCTACCTACGACGCCTGCGTTGCTCCCCTCTCTGGTACTTCGCTTCTCCTCGATTTTCTCCCGTGTCTTCCTTCTAATGGATTCCGCCGCCCCCACCTCAGGACCTCTCTGGACAGCGGTTCAGTCTGCAATCGATCAGCTCGTCGAGCATAGCATCCTCTTCTACGCTTCTCTCTAATATCTGTGCGCTGGTCGGGACTGGTCTCTCATCTGGCCTGGTCTCATCTGGCCTGGTCTGGACTGGCCTTATTAACTAATACTATATCTATTATACCCTTGTACGCCCATGTACCTCCCCTAAATGTTGCAGAATTATGGGGCCACTGCTTCTGATTGGACAGGGGGTTGATCCTCACACAATATTGATTTAATTCATTTTCTTAAAGCCCTTTGTTTTAGAATACCGCCCATCAATTTTAATACATTTGCTTTATTTCCCACCCGTCTCATGACAAAGTTTATACATTCTTCATGTACATTGTTACATTTTTATAGGGACATTCATGAATACAACAATATTGGCCATCAGGTCATGGCCTTGGACGACGTCCAGGTTGACTTCATCCTTTTCTTTCTGGGCAGCCATTCAGGTAGCATGCGCAGAACCATGGTCACACGAGTTTTCAGTTCACCAACCCCATATTTACGAACTAATAAAATCAAAGAAGAAAATATTAAAATCACAAATAAAATGTTTCACTGTATTCCCACTATTTCTATTCCCATTTACTCATAAATTCTATCCCGCATTAATAGCATTAGTATACTACAATTTAAATAAAACATAAGAGCAAGCGGTAGCATGTGAAGACATAGAGCAGCCCTTTTAAATCACACTGCGCAGAAGCAAGAGTTTCCCTCCAAGCAAAGAAAGACGTCACACCACGTGATATGGTTGAGACATGCGCAATAGAGTTCCCGCGCTTTAGCGGCCATTTTTGAATAGACAAGCGTTACTTGTTAGTAAAAACACATAGGCAAGCTTCCTTCTAATTGTGTCTGTGTATGCAATGGTTAGTATGGACAATACAATTTAATACATTAATACTTTTGAGAAGATTGCATCCGAGCAAGTCTCATTTGTGAGTCCTTGCTCCATCACACCTCTTAGATGACAGGTAATAGCTCATTGTTCTATGTTAGGATTTTGACTTATAAACTGCAAGTAACAATAGGATCTCTCTGACAAAAGCAGTAACCCACTGGCCTATTTACATTATGTGGACTTGGTGATCTGCATGGTACATGTTCTTTGCAGCAGGCACATTAACCCTCTGTGCTACCTTTCCACAAGTCAAAACTTCCACTTGACAAAACTCCATCTCTCTCTAGGAAGAACATTAATCACCGGAGTTATCATGACATTTTTATTGTTGCCGAAAATTGCTGAAGGCCAAGAAGGAGGCAGCAAGTGCTTTTAGAAACATAATATACTCGCAAACAGGACGCCCCCCACCCGACGTCAGCGCGATCTCACCGGTCGCACTGCCCTAGAGCCTCCCTGGTCAAGGATCCTGTGACCTCAATGACAGTCACTGTTGCTCTAGGGTGTGCTGCTTCGTAGGCCTGCCCAAAAGACTCAAGGTGAGCTTCAATAGGGGTTGTAGTGGACAGGCCTTCAAGGTTAACCCACGCTTGCCACCGCTATGGTCCACCTGCTGGTGCTCAGTCACCATTCTTCTAAGGTCTTTTGGGGGCCTTCTAAGGTCTAGCATGGAAATGTGCTCTCTCAGGAGAGTGGTCTGGTGGACTGGTCATGAAGGCTGAACCTGGTTCCCCAGTTCCAAATTCGGCAGCTCTGACCATAGTGCCACATCCTCTCCCCCACTGAACACCATACTGCCCGCACTGCCTTCAACTACAACCCAATTGTGCCCTGCTATAAACACCTGGAGGCGACTCAATTCAAATTACGCACTAGACGAGCAATATGCTGCCTAAAAAAAAAAAAAAGCATTGGCATAGCCAATAGATCTCGCCTTTGGGATCTTATAAGTGTTTAGTCAGAGCTATTGGCCTTGCCAATGTGTTTAGGTTATGTTGTAGAGCAGTGTGGCTGCTGTGCAGCATGTTGAAAAGTTATAATAAAGTGTTATAAGCATTTTTGTTACCTTATATTTAACCAAGTAAACATTATGTACAAATGAACGACCCTATTAAAAAAATAATTAACATATACGTCTTCCAGTTTGTCTATCGTGGTGCTGAGGTGATGTGCTGATGCTCAGGTGATGCAGAGTTATACTGACATGGTGCTGAGGTGTGCTTGTATAGAGGTGGTGCTCAGTGATGCGGAGTTGGTGCTGTGCGGGTGATGCGCTGATGCTGACGTGGGGCTGTGCTGATGCTTTGATGGGGCTGTGCTGATGCTTTGATGGGGCTATGCTGGTGCAGAGTTGGTGCTTTGCCGGTGGTGGTGCACTGATGCGGAGGTGGTGCTGTGCTCATGCGGAAGTGGTGCTGTGGTGGTGTTGAGTGATGCTGAGTAGATTCTTCGCTGGTGCTGAGGTGGTGCTGCGGTGGCGCTGAGTGAATCTGTGCTGGTGCTGCGCTGATGCGGAGGTGGTGGTGCTGCACTGATTCCAAGGTAGTGCTGCACTGGTAGTGAGGTGGTGCTGCACTGGCGCTGAAGTGGTGCTGCGCTGGTGCTGAGGTCATGCTGATTTAAACTGATATAGTGCTAAGGTGGTGGTGTGCTGGTGCTGAGGTGTTGTTCAGTAATAGTGAGGTGGTGCTGAGTGATGCTTTGGTGGTGCTTTGGTAATGCTGTATTGGTGCTCAGGTGGTGCTGAGTGATGCTGAGGTGGTGGTGCTGCACTGATGCTGAGGTAGTGCTGTGTTGGTAATCAGGAGGTGCTGCACGGGTGCTGTGCTAGTGCTGAGGTAGTGGTGCGCTATCTATGGAGACTTGGTGCGGATGGGGGAAGGCGAACATTAATAGCAGGAAGAGGGCAGGACACTAACATGAGGTACAGCGGGATACAGACATCGAACTTAAAAAGGTTAAAAACAAGAGACAGAAAGAGGGCGGAAGCGGGCATCAAGGTGAACCTTTTAAATATTGTTTTGTCTTTAAATGTGAAATCAGGCTATAATTTTGTATTTAAATCCTGCTTCTTTATTCTGCTGTTTGTGATAAGTCCAGTGCCAAGAATAACATGGACGGTATATCCAAACACACACTGTCCTGTGTGTTTTTTTAATTTAAATATTATAATTGTTCGCCGACAGTATGGGGAGAGATATCGACATGCTGTTGCGGGATTGAAAAAAGGGAAAGCGATAAAAGCTCACAGGGAAAGAGTGGGTCCACACCGGGACGACAGTGTCCTGCAATAAATTACATGCAGTCTAAAACAACCTAGAGACCCTCTGTGTGTAACCATTCCCAGGGCAGGAGGCTGAATAAACATTACACAAATAGCTGATTGATTGACGGTGCCCAGCGAGTGCTAAAGAACGCTAACTAAACTACGAGGCATGTCTCGTACGAATACTTTAGCCAGGTTACCAATCACTGTGTATCACTAAAAACGCAGTATTCTTGTCCCTTTATTCTATGGCAATGCATGCTGGTACTTGTAGTCTTGCTTCTCATCAACTGATTGTATTCCACAAAAGCAACCGGAATTCAAATTACCATTAATTACGTATTTAAATTCAGCAGGTGAAGATTTTAGTCTACAGCAAACTGGCTTATTGTTGCGACCTACTAAAAATGTATTTACATCCATGTTCATGGCGCGATTAATTAAGCTTGGTGAATGCGTACACCGACTAGTCTGCCTTTTAATTTTGCAGTAGCATAACTATTTCTGGCTCGCGCGATCGGATGAGATCTCTAGTACATTGTCAATATTCTTTGCATTAACTTTCTAACACGCAAACACAGTTACAAAGACATGGCGAAGTTTGCCGCTCCCTTTCCGCCCACTCCCTAAGCTACAGCAGCCACTTCAAACATTGCTTCTGTTCAGAATATGGAAGCATTTAAAAATTATGATATGGCAGAGTACATGTTCTTTTTACAGAATGTGTGTTCCAGGCCAGGGAGGGCGCGATCACCTCTGGTGTCCAGGGATTCTGACAGTCTGTCCGAGAGACACGCTGCCACGCACCATCAGGGTCCTGGTCCCGCCCCGAATAGCTAAACAGAAAATAATTTGATCTTTACATACTAGCTGGCGCAAAATGAGCACAATGGAACAATTAAAAACTGCTATCATTAACAACTCATCTGATGGGAAAAAAACAACACAAGTGAAGGTTTATTTGGGTATTTTTTTTTTATAACTTTGTTGCCTAAAGACGGATAATTTATGTTCATATTTTATCTGACCGCGGTCTCCTTGGTCTACTTATTGCTTTCTGCTAATGCTGTCCTGTACAGTACTCGCATGCAGCATTTGTAAAAGAGCAGGGCGGGGGAGGAGAAAACTGACACAGACAAAAGAAATGCATGCCGCTGCAATACTTCGAGATGAGGCTGGGGCAGCCGTCGCACTGATTATAATTAAAATGTTACCTGTGGGGTTAAGGTTGAATTGAGTTGCAGCATTGTTATAAAAGGAAACGCACGAACGTGCACAAACAGCTGTTTAAAAACAACGAGCAAAAAAAGGAGACGGAGAGGGCGGAGCGAGTGAGTGGCCGGGACGTGTGGGCGAGGAGAGAGAGGGAGATGAGGTAGGGAGCAGGAGGTGAGCCCGTGAGTGGTGCGCGCGCTTGGAGAGCAGTCTGCTCATTTTCAAGCACTGCACTTGTGGCGCGCCGCTGCTCGATCCCGCAAGGTGGATGCCGCCACAAGCACGAGTGTGTGCTTGAAAATGAGCAGAGCGACGGCTAAAGGCCCTCCTAAGCAACGCATGCGTGCTGCGTAGGCGAGACCTAAAGAGTGACAACATCCTGGAAAAAGCAAACACTCATAAGGAATGTAAGATTAAGTAAAGCATGTGAAATGTAAGCAGGAACAACATGGTTACCTTAACGCTTTTGCACTTATTATTCAGAAATCAATGAGTGCTTTTGCATGAAAAGTTAAGGCCATGACTACAGGGCCGGAAGGGACCAGTTTCAATGTCCATTGCTTATATCCTTACAAAACGTAAGAAATATGGTTTAAAAAGACCACATTCGTGAATACAGAGCCGCGGTATGCATTTTGTTTTCCAGTCCACCCATCAAGCAAGTATTGCAGTACATCCAGGAATGGTGCACTTCCCCACCCGGGGAAAACAATGCTGTTCAGAGAAAGACAAGAAAACAAAAGTAGCCCTTCACTGGCAAACTCTGTAAAGTGGCACTAATGTGTTTTGGGTGTAATAAAATCAATCTGGCCCCTTTTCGACCCACTCTGTCTTGCTTTAGTTATTTTTTACATTTTGGACCTTTTATTTCTCTCCATCCCAAGGCTGCACTTTGGAAGTGAAAAATGTGAGAAAAAAGACGACCTTTCCAGCAAAAGTGTTTTTCTTTTTTGGATTCATTTCACAGGGGTACAAATAAAGGAAAGAGGGAGTAATGGCTACAAGGCCCAGGGAAGGGGGCCCCCACACCTGGACCTTGCAGCTTGTTCTAGTGCTTAGAGGCCCAGGGAAAGGGGGCCCCCTCCCCTGGGCCTTCGAAGCAGTAAGGAGGCATTTTGTAAAACACTGCCCTAGCACCTGCAGTTCTACATACGTTTTAAATGCACATTCCCATAAAAAAAAAATGGGTGATGCAAAAGTTAACAAAAGCCAGTTGATCTGGCTGCTCCCTCCTCCCCTCACCCACCTCTCCTTACTTGTGTCTGGCTGGTCCTGGAAATAAAGGGGCCTTCTGTCACCTAGCAACAAAATGCAGAAAGGGAATGGCCGGTACTTAACAGAGGTGCTGCCCCGCCCCTGACACTGAGAGCCAACATAATTGCTGGCCCGGCTGCTGTGGCTTCCCCACTCTGTTTGTTCCTTCCCCCCACCCCTGCACCCCCAGGAATGCCACCACGCCCTGACAAGCAAGCAAGCAAGGTCGACTCGAGACATCTCGCATGTGTATTGTGATTGTGTGGGGAGGGGGCCCTGGAGGAGCAGGTGGGCAATCTGTGAAAGTGTTTCATTTCACAGTGAAGCGGGCCCCCTGTCTTTCAGCTGAGCGCGAGGCCCTGGGCAGCTGCCCACACTGCCCATGCCTAGCGCCGGCCCTGCTTGAGACGCTTCCTTTCTACTCCCACCCAGCACTTCGCTGTCTTGCTGCCCCGCCCCACACCCCTCCCCACTTGTTTAAAAAGTAGGCTCCTTTCAGCGTTTATTGGCTTCTCCAACAGGTAGCTCGTGAGCTACTGGTAGCTCTCCAGCTACTTGTAAGGAGCTCTCCTGTGTGGAGACAAGTTTACAAAATTAGCAGCTTTTGCTTGGTTGAAATGATATACATATACCAAAATAGAGAATGTATATTTGAAAGGAAAATGTGGGTATTTTCAGAACTCATAAGCTGATTTTTGGAGAAAAATGGCTAAGTTTCAAAAATATGTTTAAAGGTGATATTTGAGTGATAATTCAAGTGACATTGAACAGACTTTTTACAAATCGTATTACCTTGGTGCCAGAGGCATTGCAGCTTTGGCTGTTGTGTATCACTCGTGTAGAGGCATACCATATTGATAAAGACATTTTTACATTACTGCTGGCAATCATGCCTGATGCACTGAGGTGATTATGAATAGTAATCCTGCATATAGTGGCCACTTATGTTATCTTTGTGGTCCGTATTATAACCCTAATAATAGTAGCTCTCGATGAGTTTCAGAGAACGCAAGTAGCTGTTATTACAGAAAAGGTTGGAGACCCCAAACTGTTTAGCTCCTATGTTTAATACCCAAGTATTGTTTCCAAATCTATTGTCACCACATCTTGCCGGAACTATGCCTTCATTTCCCCACCACCTCCCGCCGTTCTATTTGTTTGCACTGATTTACGATTGTTAACATTTTTTGCTTGTGGCGCTCATGCTTTCAGTCATTACTAAAAGTTGCCCACGTTTCTTCTTTCCCCTCCCACTTCTCTGTGTTCCTGCCTGCTGTCGCTTCTCTGCTGCTTGCGCTATGATTAGGATTTTTAAAATGTATTTTACATGTTTTGCTCGAGACGCTTCCTTTCTGCTCCCATCCAGCACTTCTGTCTTTCTGCCGCCCTACACCCCTCCCCGCTTGTGTAAAGAGTAGGGTCCTTTCAGTGTTTTATTTATTTAAACTGTTTTGCATGTATGTTTGATACCCAAGTATTGATTCCCAATCCATTGTCGCCACATCTTGCTGGAAAGTATGCCTTCATTTTATCTGCCTTAGGAGATGAGACATAAATCGTGCAGATGTTTAATTCAAATATTTGATATACAACGTATAATTTCATCGTTCGGTTAGCGACAGCTTTCAGAGAAAAACTCCGCAAACGTCTACCCTCTATGCACAACGCAGGTCAAGATTGCTGGCATCCATAACATTCCTGCGAATACACAGCTTTTGAATGTGTAATAACAGCTACAGAAAAGAGCATACAGAAGACACACTTTCACGCAGTGCGGAGGAATCTGCGCTCCATTGTATTCCTCAAGGTCAGTATCTGTAGGTTTAAAATAAGAAATAGTGGCGCTGAATATTTTCGAGGGACTTTTTTTGTTTCTACAAATGCTGTATGTGGAAATGGTGTTTTCATAGAATTTTTCGTACCTTTTGAATATACCTTAGTTGTGAATTTAAGAGAAGAATTTGTGTTATGCTTTTTTAGTTAAATTAATATGTGGAACTGGATACATTTGTTTACTTCATCAGGTACCTCTTATGGAGTTATTTTATGGATTTGTAAACCTTTTAAATGATGTGATAAATAAAATGTGTGGAACTTATATATAACTTGAAGGTGTATGAGTTATTGTAAACTTAGCTATGCAATAAAAAAAATGAACAAGTGGAAAAAGGTATTTCCCGCATGACAAAACACTAATTCACACAAGTGCAGCGTGCGCATCATACAATGAATGGTATGTCTCTAAATTGAGAAGATGACCATGTACTTTTTTTGCTAGTAATGCACAGAATATTGAATTTCCGGATTGGTAGCATATAAACCTTTCAAACCAGGTAAAGAACATCTCCTACCTTACTCCAAGGTTCAATCTTCTACTTTCTAAATCATGAGTGTGGAGTAAATCGTGTTGGGGGCGCTTCTCCCACTCCTTACCCATGCGTATTTTCCAAGAGGCTTCTAAGTTAAAGTGTCAGCATATCCCTTCCTAAAAAGTTCCATCATTTTTAAAGGTCAGAGATGAAAATTCTGCAAGTAAAACCTTAGAGAAAAGCGAGTTTTAACAATGTCCCCTTTAGGGTTTTTGCCCTATTGTAGTGAAAGCCATTTATCTGACCAAATGGTTGCACCGCAAAGGCAAGTGACAGTCTGTGCTCTTGTTTTCTTGGAAGTGCTCTCATAGACAATAAGTCCCACTTAGCTGCCCAAAAAGTGCATCAAATCAAGTTCTCACAAGTGTTTTTATTGGGGTTGCGGTACAGCTAAACATCCTCCAAAAACCAGTCACCATTTCAGAGCACGTACACTCTGTGTTCATGCAGAATCGCGAAATCCTCTAACTACTCTTTTTATGCGTGTTTTCTATTTACCGAGAACAAGGACAACTACCATTGGGAGAGGATGTGGCCTTATGGCTAGAGCGGTCGACATCGACGTTTGGGAACTGGGTTCGGCAGGGATGCTCAACATCCTGTGAATTTGGGCAAATCTCCCCGTGCCTAACCAAAAAAATGAATGTGTCCCTCTAACGCAACTGGTGCTCATGTAAAGTGCTCTGATACCCTTGGGTCAAGTTCGCGCTATATAAAACTCAACAAAAAAAAAGGAAATTAATTTGGGTCCCTTGGTATGTTAAGTACCTCGCAGCTTTTAAGAATTTACCTGATTTCCTAACAACATCATCAGTATAATCATTACATCAGAAGACCGGACTTATCTGACCTAGAAGCACCTTAAATTGTTGACTGTGGAACCAGTAGACTTAGGTTTTAATCCCGACTCTCTCACTTAACTCCATTGTGTAATCTTGAGCAAATCCAGTAATCATCATTAATGTGAATCCTATCTGAATAGTCAGATGATGAAAAATAAACAGAATTGCTCCACTCGTCTGGGTACCTTGTGCAATACCTGGATGTTTAGTGTGATATACAACACCGCACACTTCCTCACCACACAATTCACCGCCACACATTACAACACCACCCAACATAATTACATGCCACATAATACCACTCAACGCAGCATAATTACACTCTACTCAATACCAGATAAATACACCTCACATGAAACCACTCTAAATACACACAAATACACTCCCCACCATGCCACTTAGTTACAGCAAGCATAATTCCACTCAATGCCACAGTTCCACGCCACACAATTCAACTCCACACATTTCCATTTCACACCACATTCAACAACAAAACACATAATTCAACAACCAAATTACACAGCACACCACATACATCCAATCCACAATTACACATCACGCCACAAAATTCAACAGTATGCCACACAAACTCCACTACATACCAGTTCACAAAATAACAACCTGCATAATTACACTCCATACTCATTACTACATAATTACTATCCATATAGTTCCACTGTGCACAATTCTACATAATTCCACTACACAAATCCAATCTATTCCACACCACACTATTCCACGCCACACAATTACACAACTAACAATTCCAATCTAAACCACATAATTCCACTTAACACCACATACATCCACTCCACTACACATGGGTAAAAGACATTATCATTTACAACTCCAATTGCTCTAACTCACGCACACACTCTTCCCATCTCTCTCATGTGGTTGACTTCAGGTCTTGAAGCACAGTTTCTTTCACGTCTTTTCAATGTTTCCATCCCTCAATCCCATGCTCTCCTCCTCCTCTTGGAGTGTCTTCTGCGTTCACAGGCTCTCCCTCTTTATGTGTTTGTCGCCTACTCTCCCCTTTTTTCTCTTTCTCACACAATTTCTGCTCCTCTGTCTGGAGTTTATTCACTACTTTGTGCACAAACTACCTGTCCCTCTCTGTCTTCCTGTCTATCTATTCTGTGCAGCTCTCACCCCATTTATCCACCATGCCACACAATTCCAATACACAAATCCAGTCCACACCACACAATTCCACAACAACCCACATAATTCCACAACAACCCACATAATTCCACTCCACAACACATACATCTACTCCAAACAAAAACACATGGGTAAGAGACATTGTCATTTACAATGCCAATAGCTCTACTCTTGCAAATAAGAGACCTATTGGCATTGCCAATGCTTGTTAATTCAGCCTTAGAGGTTGTTACTTAGTTTTGCTGCTGATTTATGGACTCTGTTTGGTTAATCCTCATGTGAAAGACAATGCAGTGAGTCAAGGGAGACCCCGGGAGGGGGTAAATGTGCCATTACATTGATCTTTGCTCTAGTTTGTGATCATAGAGGAATCAAAATATGGTATGCTTGTGGCCTCACCAGTAGGAGCATTTATCCACTCAGTTATTGTAGCCGGGATGCAGAGGAAGAAAGAAAGAGCTTGAAATAAATGAATGGGTAAGGAGACCGGGAGAGGCAGAGAGATAAAATATAAGAAAGAGAGGATTGAAAGGGGAACATAATGAGAGCAAGACAGAGGCAGAGAAGAAAATAGAGGAAAGGAGAGAAACACAGGCAAGGATGTGCAGAAGCAGGAGTTCATTCATACACTAATACATCAGTGAAGTAAAATCAGTCACCTGTCGGTAAGGCTGTTTCTTCCGCCCACTCAAGTCACAACTGTCCTTACTCATGAATGCTTCAAGCCCCATAGAATATTCATCAGGGGAGAGTCATCGCGTGGCATGGTAAACAGTAAAAGCACAATACACACCATGCACCTTAGAACAAAAACATTTGCAAAAGAAGCCAGTACATTTAAAATGAAAATAAAGGGAGCTAAACGAGGTTGCAGAAGCAATGTGTGAAGAAATAGGGACTACTTAATGGATAAATTAACTTACTAAATGTACTAATGTAGCCCAATGTTATCCTTTGGGAGAGGCAGGCCTTGCAGTAATGAAAAACAAATGTACCTTTTTTTCAATACCAGGAGTTAAAACTTACAAGTACATGTCCAACTTTTTAAGTACAATGCACCAAGCCCGATGGCCAAAACCACATAATAATCTGGATGAACAGTTCTGATAGGAACACAGATCAATGCCACAAATAATCTTTTCAACACTGCATTGTCCCTGCATGTGTATGCAGTCATGATCATGTTGAAGTAGATTAATTTGCTAGGACATCAGAAAGTTCAGGATTTTCCTGGTGGTCCTAAAGACTAATCCTGAAGGTATCTGAGCCAGGCAGCTAAAACCTTTCTATCACTGTCAAAGCAACCTTGTCTGCTTGGATTATTCTCCTGTGTCAGTTTCCCCATTCTTTGTTTATTTGTACAAAGCTGCTTTTGACACATTCCATTTTTCACCATTTATTAGCTCTAGCAAGAAAACATTACTACTTCTGACTTTTCTGGTTGAGCATCCTGGAATCTTATCTTTATGTAGTCTCTTGTCTCAATTTGTGAGATCTTCGATATTTCTTTCATTTTAATTTTCCCTCATTCTTGCTTCATCCATCTTTCTGCCTCTCTCAGTTAAACCACTGTAGCTTCTCACCACCAACACCTTCCAAAGATGTCCACGATAACAGATTGTCATGTGATCTCACATCAATTCGAATGGCAGGTGACCAGCACTATCACTTACAGTGAATCAATGCACCTTTTGTAAGGTTTCCCTAATATAAGTTTATTTAATGACCATTATCATGCTCTCACCTGGTCCAAACCGCAGAGACGACCCTGGAGCCGATGCTATACCTCCTATCTGTCCCGAGGACAGCAAATGCCTAGGAATCTGAACACACACGGAGCCCAATGGGGAAGAGGGGTTGGGATAAAATAAGAAAAGAGACTTGTGGTATTGGATCTGCTCTGCGGCTGTGTGATATTGCATAACAGGATCTGTTACTTCTGAGACCTTCTACATTAGCAAGGTAGATGTGCACGCAGGCGCGGTGCGTCCATTGGGGGCGTTGGGGCGTTGCCCCCCCGCCAGCAGCCCGCAGCTGAGCTCCCTCGGCGTCTGACTAGTTCAGAGACGCCGAGGGAGAACTGACTGACAATCATGTCAGTCAGCATGACGTCGGACCGCCCACCCCCTTCAGAGTCTGAAGGGGGTGGGCGGTCCGCGTCATGTTGACTGACATGATTGTCAGACCAGCCAGGGACAGACAGTCAGCAGCACAAGTGCGCATGAGTGGGGAAGGTGAGCACATTTTTTGCCCGTGCCCAGTCATGCGCACTTGTGTTTGCGCTGACTTGCGCATGCCCATTAGGAGCCCCTCGGTCTCCTAATGGGCAGGCTTCGAGCGAAGAATAACCGTGCCCTAAGCCAATCCTGGCGCTGCAGCAGCGCCAGGATTGGCTGAGGGGTTGCCACTCCAGTGCTGTTCCTGAGAGGCGCCAACGCGGACCAGGAGCAGAGGCGGTCAGGTAAGTTTTGTGCATTTATTTTATTTACCCTCGGTCGTCCCCCCCCCCGCGACCCATGTCAACCCCGCCCCCCCCCCCGTGAGTACTGCGAGCCGCGACTGTGTGCACGGGACAAGAACTTCTGTTTTTGTGAAGACGCAATGCACTGGAAATAATAAGAGGGGGCAGTTACCATCAGTCCACTAACAAGTTTCTAAATACAATGAATATGGATTAAATTCAGTGACACACACTTACAGGTTTCATCAGCAGTTCGGAATGAGAGCATAGTAACCAAAATCACAGATTGGAGTTTAGCACTCCTAGGAATAACTTGAAATACAAGTCTTTAATCCTTGTGTGATACAGTTCTGGGATCACAGTTGTAGGAAGAGTCCAGAGTAAAAAACACAAGAAGTGCTGGAGTAATTCACAGAGAGGACATGGAGGAAAAGTCTATAGTCTGAAGATGGGGATACTCCTGTTTACTACTACAGGAGGGTTAGTGCGCACTAACCTGATATCAAGTACTTTGCCTAGTTCTTCCACTTGACGGATTTGAAGAAGATCTCAAGACTTTGACTCAGGGAGTTGCGAGGGGTCTGGAATAGCTGTCAGGAGGGAGTGAGGAGGAAGATGTTAAAGGAGTGGGTGCCACGGGAACCACTGGTTCAGATGGACTTTAAGGAGGCTGGAACGCTTCTTGGTTCCAGCATGATTCTTCAGGTTAGTGGGAAGGGTGAAGCTTGTTCTGCAGGGAGTGAGGTCAAGCCCCGATTTGGCCGGGTTTATATACCCTCTTGAAGACTCAAAGGATGTAGCTAGATTACGTGTGGCACGTGGAGCACATGGCTGTTTGAAAGGTTCTCGAACCTTGGAGAAAACCTGTGTTAGTACACTTTCTTGACCTTTGCAGAATGGGCAGGTGCAACTTGTTGATCGGAACCAAATGACCGGAAACAAATATCATTTTTGAACATGCATAATGGAAAACAACACCAAGTCCCCAGTAACAGCGAGAGTACGGCTTGCCATTGGCTCACGGGATTGCAGGGATTTAATGGAAAACCACACCAAGGCGCTAGGAACAGCGAGAGCAGTTAATCCATTGGTTCATGGGATTTGAGGAATGCTTGCAGGGGTTCAAGAGTAATTGAAATGCCGGGTGCTGTGGAAGCAACGGTCATGTGGGTGCTGGGGAAGCAACAGTCATGAGGGTGCTGGTGGGACAGTCATGATATCAAGCGTGCCATAAAGTGCCATAAGGGTAAAGCAACATGAGCCCTGCGCGCTAGGCCCACTACATAGAGGGCGCATGAGGGAGTCGTGACAACCATCATCTGTATGGTGTCTTTCATCTGTCTGTTCATTCAGTCTGTTAAACCATTACTTTGTGGATAAAATGGGGTAGATCTGTGATGGGTACTTCCATAAGTTTTTACAAACCTCTTAATGTCCCATGAAGTAAATTATATCCTGTTTTCTGTCATCAGTTAATGTCACCCCTTTTCACGTGAAAATCTCCTTCAAAATTCTGTAGTCCTTCTGGAAGTGAATATTGCACTAAACGGAACTCAATCCCATTTGCTCTTGTAGTCCATAAGTACTGCGGCATATGTCAAATTATGTGGCAAGGCATATATTGGGCCAATAAAGTCCTACCCTAATATTCCTCATACTCCTGAAACGTTGCAGGTGTAGTCATGGGTGCAACATGTATTAAAGCATTTTCTTTCTTTGCATTCTACACATTTTCCTATGTATTTATCTCAGTTGGTGTTCATTTCTAGCTTCCTTATGGATATGCTTTCATTAGCCATCTCTTTGTTAATGTTTTCCCCAGGTGTCCTTGGTGGGCCATATACATTGGTTGCTACTCACCCTTCTCCTTTTAATGCAATATCTCTCGGTAGCCACAATTCCTCTTTTACTTTCCAAAAGAGCCATAGTGAGCTTTCAGTGTTCTTCTCAGTGTAAAGTTTGGTGATGCAAGGTTATGGATATGAGAGGTGTCAAAATATTGTCCGCTCTAATCTTGTCCTTCCATTCTTCCAACAAGATACTGGCCAAGCACCCTTCCAAGTTTTCCAATTTTGCCACTTTAGTTTGTAATTGAGGACTGGCTTCTCCTCCCTTGTTTGAACTGTCAGGAATACATGGCAACCAATCTGCTAAAGTATTTCTCCACCCAGGTAGAACATATATAACATGCTAATACTAGTGGCATGGACGTAATTTAGGGGTCACATCTGCAACCCCTGGCTTGCCCCTCGTAACCCCTGGCACTGCCTTTGGAACACCTGACCCTCAGAGGAGGCAAAATCAGTGATAGGAACACAGGGGCAACTCATCCTAATGGACGTTAGTTAGGGCTCCACTTTCTTTGTATTGTGTCAATTTTGTATTACACTAATAGTAAATAATATTATATCTTTCACTATTAGGGTAATACAAAATGGAGTACAATTAGTTGGAATTTGACCCTCCCTGGAGATGAGTTAAGTAAAAAATGCTTTTAAATGTATGTTGTGTGCATGCTTGCGGATGAGTGTGTGTTTATGTAAGAGACAGTGTTTATGTGTGAGTATGTGTAAGTGTGTGAGTGAAAGTAAAAGTCAAATGGCATGTGATGTCCCTTCTGCTACCCCTGGCATTTTGGTGAATTGACTCCCATGACTAGTGGAGGTGAGAAGCTAGATGTGCTAACATGGGCATCACTTTATCTGCCCCACCTGGCTCCAGTACATGGTGATTTAAGATCTGGGCGTAATGTGAAATATCTTCCCCATAGCATTTTTTTTTTACTTGCACAGCCGGTTTTAGAATTGGGGTTTAAAAAACTGCTTTTTTACCATAATAAATTATTAGATCTGTTTCTCCTCCCATCAGTAGCGGCTGGCAGGGAACGAGAGTGGAGAGGCGGCGACATGGGGGATGCACAAAATACAAAAAAACACCACTTACCTCTCTGCCACGTCTCTCCTCCATCTTCTCTCCTTCATCGTCTCTCCTCCGTAGTCCCTCTCCGCGGACGGAACCAGGAAGCACACAGGCTCCCTCCCCTAAGCCAATCACAACGCTTTAGTGCATCGTTGCGATTGGTCTGAGCGCCGTGGTTTGGGGCGCTCAGAAGAGGAATGGGAGCCTGGTCATGTTCCTCACCAGGCTGTGTAATGCAGCCTGGTGGGGAACATGCAAAGTACGCATGACTTTTTGGCTGACCCAAGATGGCCGGCCAAACAGTCATGCACACTTGGCATGTGCAAACCACTCCTCCCCTTGTGCCACCAACACCGCCCTAACCCAGCCCTGAACCTATGAAAAATAAAATGATAATTACGACATTATCATTTTTTTGCTGTTCTGAGAGCAGTGGGGCGATGCTCCTCTGCCTTAGCGGGGGAGCCGCCACTGCCTCCCATTCAAAGTGATTGTCCGTCTTTAGTAGGTTGCAAAGTGGCTCAGTGATGGTGCACCAAAAAACTTTCTGTAATGCTTTACCAGCACAAACGACTGACATGAATTTACTGGAGACCCTTTTATATCATGCAATAAATCATACTTAGGTCTACCCTTGGCACCAAATTAGGTAGGCTAAATATTCTATCTCGTGCACATAAAAGCAGCACTTTTGTAATTCAAGGTCAATCCTGCTTCTGAGAATATCCTCAACATGTCTTCTAACTTTCTGTTGTCCTTTTCCTCACTCTCACCATGAACTAGTACATCATCTTGAAAATACTGAACATTTGTTATGCACCTAAATAAGCTCCTCAACCACCTCTGGAAAATCGAAACAGCTGTTGCGAGTCCCAAAGAGACACTATTAAATTGGTATGTACTCTCTGTAGTTATAAAAGCTTTTCCAGGATTAGATCCTGGGTAAAGTTTGATCTGATGATAAGCAGACTGTAAATCAGTTTTTCTGAAAGTCTTGGATAATATTAAGGTCAGCATCATTTGGGTATAATAGGTAAAGAGTAACAATCAAGTTGTATAAATTTGGAGCACTACATACATTAATCTACACAAAACCGAAGCTTACCATTGAGGTGTTTCGAAATCACCCCAGGTTAAAGCCATTCTGTAGTTTGTACTTGTTCTGGTATGCCATTTCTTTCAGCTATTCAATTTTTTTTTCCTCATCTTTCACTGCTCTAGGCACAGCTCTTAATCTGTGTCTGACAGGAACTGCGCTTGTTAGAAATGATGGTGTCAAGTTGGCAGAGGTATGTACCTTTGTCCAAGTAGGGACCCTTGCTTCTAGTCAGGATAAGGGGGATACCCACTTAAGATAACACCTGCTCAGCCCCTTGGTAGCTTGGCACGAGCAGACAGGCTTATCCCAAAGGCTATGTGTAAAGTATTTGTACTAAAAAAAAAAACCAGTAAGACAGTGAAAACACCTGAAATGGAAACCACACCAGGTTAGAAAAAAAGGTATCTTTGTATAAACAAACCAAGACCAAAACGACAAAAATCCAGCATCCATATATCCAAATAACACTTAAAAACAGTTACTTGCAGAAATAGCACTTGTAGTAACAAATAGCTCCACCTTGGGCTATTACAACGTCGTGACAGGCATAAATCGAAAGTACGGCGCCGACCGCGAGGTGCATGGCGTCGGGCACAGAGTCACGCAGACCACAAACAACAGTACCATGGAAAACAAAGTCTATGGACGATGCACGGCATCGTGGAGGTGAGGCGTCGGTGTCGAGGCTGGCTCCCTAGCTATGACAGGGGAGGCAGGACATCATGTCCATGAGGAGGCGATTTGTCGAGTCCAGGACAGGGGAAGTTGGTTGCGTCAGCAGTGAGGCGTCGGTTCTGGTGAGGCGATGCGAAGTCGCAGACTTGTGAAGTCACCCTAGTCTGTTATCGGCTCTGTGATAATGGGATGCAGGTGCTGGCGGTGTTGGTGTGAGCGCTGGCATCGAGAAGGCCGATTACAGCAGGTGTCAGCAGGCGTCGAAGCTGCGGTGCAGGAGGCAAGGAGCGTCGTGCACTTCACGAGAGGTGCCCCTGGCCTCGGTGCAGGTCATGACGTCACAGCGGCATTGCTAACAACGTTGGACATTGTTTTTCTTGCTTCTCCTAGGTTTCTTCCAGCTCCCAATAGCAGGAACAACCTGCAGAGGCCCAAAACGGGAACAGACACCTCTTGGCAGGTCATAACTCTCACCAGTGAAGTTCAAGGAATCTGGGGGTGAAGTCTTTGTGTCCCGGAGACTTCAGAACAGTGGCGTAACGAAACATGAGGAGGCCCCCCTGCAAAGTACATGGAGGGGGCCCCCCCCCCATTCTCTGCGCCAGTTAAGATCTCTCATGCCAGCGAGCCCCCATACTGCAGGGGCTTTGGGGGCTATTGCTACTCCACTGGTACCAATACCGCCGTTATAAGTAACCCTGGATGGTGGAGTTAACAGTTGGGCTTAATCTGCCTGCAGTCTAACATAGGTGGACTATCCACTACAGGGTCCCTGCCATCAGTACACAGGGGAAGTTTGCCCTATTTTAGGTGGGTTTCCTGATGCATACTCCTGTCAGGATATGCAACATCGGGCACACTCTTCGTTCGGTTTTGCCAAAAGTGCATCCACTACTCCTTCTCTTTCACACCTCCTTCCTCCCTCTTGCTTTCTATCTCTTCCTTTCCATTATTTCTGAGCATCCTATCTTTTCTTCATTCTCATCCCAGCCTGTTTCTTTCTATTCTCTATCACTTTTATCTCCAACTTTTTCTCTCCCATCCCGATGAAATCATTCCACTATGCTTTTCCTATCTCCTGTGCAGTATTTCTCTCCCTTTCTCTGCTCTTTTTATGCTATCTGCTTTGTATTCCCTTCATCCATTTTCTCACCCTCTCCATTCCCTACCTCTCTTTTCCTCTTTTATACCCCAGCTGACCTTGTCCCTATAGCACCTCGTGATTTCTTTCCTTCATACTTTCTCGCTGGGTCCCTTGATTAGCGCTTCCAGTGCATTCTTATCTATCACTATGCTCTTCATCAATCCTGTGCAGACCTGGTGCCTGGATCTCTCGTCTTGAGCTCTTTTTGTCCTTCTTCTTCCTCATACTCTCCCAGAACCCCTAGCCTCAAAGGTTGTATTTGTTTACTCCAGAGTCTTCACTGGTGTCTCTAGAGAGGCAAGATGGTGCCTGTTCCCCAGTGCTATTTGTCCTGGCTCCCGTAGTGCCCACCACCACAGCTGCTCAATGTATTGGGTGACAACACAGAAAAAACAGACACTGCACCTTGCCATACACATTAAATTGTCCAACTACCATTTGTAGCAAATCAGTGTTGTTTGATTACATTGTTTGAATCTCTCTCTCTCTCTATCTCTCTTTCTCTCTCTCCATCTACATACACACACAAAAACACACACTCACACACATACAAAAAGGCCACTGATGGAGGAGAGGATTTTGCTGGAGTGGGGGACACATCCTTACCTCTGACCCACCACATGCACTTTTTGTTTTGGGCCATGTATAATAGCCTTGTTCAAACCCTTTCACTTCCCTTATCACTCATACAGCATTATCGTTGTATTCTGTACAGTGACATAGCAATGTTGTTATGGACTCTTATGCAAACAAAAAAAAGCCCCCAGCAGGTCAATACCTCATGTACAGAGACATCCACATTGACACAACTCCCAAAACCCCCAGGCATATTCCAACATAGGAAAAGGTAAAAAAAAGAGTATAATGCATGCGGTGCATCAATTAGGTCAGCACATTGGCTTAAATGGGATGTACACTTTTCTTGTGGTCAGAGTACGTTTATCAACATTTTCCATCAGCTGTGACATTAGTAATCCTGGTCTTGGAATCTCTCCCTGCTGCCTTTTAATTTTGCAAATTCATTGGTGTTCACACTCTGATAATACATTGTAAAGACCAGGCAGGGCTAAGGTTTTTAACACATGCAACTGTCTGTTACCATTCTTGGACAGATGTATTTAAACAGTCCATTGTTATATTTTCTTGATGCTAACAACTCGCTCTTGCTGCTTTTTCAACTTCCACGCCACTACCTACAAAGCCATTTACTGATAAGCACCACTATTGATCAAGGACAAAATCACCCCAAAAAATAAGCTGTGTTCCAACACCACACCACCTTCCCAATAACTCACTTTAAAATACTCTGCAGAGGGCTGATCCATTTAATGTTTGACAACAGCCCTTGAAAGAGACTTCCTGTAGAGCATCACAACCCATCCAACCTGCTACTGCTCAGAGAACAACTCAAGGATCTCCTGCCAACACCCAACCTACCAACATGGGATGCCGCTACTCAAGACTCACTAGTTTCCCCAACTCCTGACTTATTGATCATCAGTCCAAAACTAAGACCGACCTCTTTCTCCAGCCTACTGTCCTGCAGAAACAATCCATGATGTTTCCCCAAATTTCTCTAAATCAATAAAGACAAAGCCAACCAGTCACAAACATAACCTTCCACACTGTGCAGCTTTCTCTTCTAGGGTGTCTGAGAGACTGACAGACAGACACACATTCACTGTAGAGTGAGTCTCATTCTCTTGTCAATTGACAGAGACAATGCATTTGATTGAGTGCACTGGCCTTTTTCTGTGGAAAATACTGGATAAGGTGGGTCTGGGTACATGATTTAAAACATGGGAATTGTGCAACTATTCTAGCCCCGCAGCTCGGAAGCTGAGCTGGACTTTCACTTCATCCTAAAGAAATGGACTGACATCCTCCACAAAGTGTCTACCTCCTCATTCTGTGCCTCAGGAAAAGAAGCAATGCTTAAGGTGACACACTATTGGTACTACACCCCAGCCAAAAGGTGAAATGGAAACTCAACAGTCCTAATGGCTGTTAACGCAACTTCGGCCACCCAGACACACTGACTCATCTCCTCTGGTTCTGTCCCAAACTCAAACGCTACTGGTAGGCTGTCTGAAAGATATCAATGAAATGTTTGCAACAGATATACCCTGTCTTTCTAGCTACGTCCTACTGAGCCTCCCCAATGCCCCAACACACCCTCTACACTCTAACAAAGGGAAGGCAATAATAATGGATTTTGGCTTTGTGTGGGGCTAAACATGTCATCAAAACCAAATGGGGCACAGATACATTGTTCTCTCACTTTGACTGGCTGCATAAACTGTGGGCCCTCACAGGGATGGAAAAGCTTACTGCTTCCCTGCAGAACAAGTTGCTACACTTTGACAAAATGAGGGGCCCATGCATCCAATCTCTGGCACAGGACTTTTGGGAACTTACTAGTCCTCTTTACTTATGAGTACGCCAGCTAACAGGACGAGGTGGCAAGCCTGATCAGCAAGACAAAGACTGACCGCAGTGGGTATGACGCACTAAAAGACCCAGCCTGCTGACGCTGAATACGTTGCGAAAGTGCTAATTCTGGCGAGAGAGGCTATGCTCCCTGGGTGACAACCCCTGATATTTTATCCCTCCCCTCCCGCCTTTCCCAGTCACCCCGGGTATCCTCCCTTCCTCGCCTTCTATCTCCTTCTTCTGTTCTCCCACTGTTCTACCTCGTCGGCCTTTAGATTTAGGTAAGAGTATTTGTTCCTGGATAAATTAATAAAAAGATCTGAACCATAAAAGATCAATGGGTCAGCAAAATATTTACATTTTAACATTATTAATATAATATTCCATCAACACAAGTAAAATTCAAAGTGGTGTACGTCAATAAGAAGCACTATTTACAAGGAGAATAAAGCGAATTAAAACGTTTTAGGGAAAAAGCCAAGACCTAATTATATCAAGCAGAATAGGATATGCCACCAAATACTTAGATATTTTATAAACAAAGATATTTTAACTGCACCAAGATTGAAGAAAAGTACATTCAGGTTGATTAGTGTGATGGTAAATGTGAGCCTTAAATGTCAAATAATCAATGTATTAAGAGTTATCAGCTTGGGAAGTTTAATCCCTGACACAGAGTTGGATTTTAATTATGGAATATGCAGAAGTGGTCCATGAGCCTTAATGACTGAACCTCGATCCCGCTGAGCAGTATGAGAAGGTAGCACTGTCGGGGGATACGGCAGTGGCTGATCAGTCCAGTGTGAGCTATTCACACTTAACTAGAGAACTTCAAACTCTGTGCTCGCAATCCAGTACATCACACGTGCACTGAACACTGAAAACCAACTCATGTAAAGGGAATACTGTTCTCCTCTCCCTTCGGTGTTTCCTTTATCTAAGTTTCATCCTGTCTGTCTCCTTTACCCATTGTTTCAGGGGATTTCTCTTTCTGCATTATTTCTCTCTCTTTTGCAAAGTCTCAAAACTTTTCAGAACCCTTCTCCCCTTTCCCTTTGTCTTTCAATGGCTCTCTCTTTTATTTTTTCACTCTCTTTGTGGGTTCCCAGTCGCTTCCCCCCATTTTCCTATTTGGGATCTTTTTACCCTACATTTATGGAGCTCTTTCATTTTTTCTCTTTTTCAACATTTTTTATCACCTCTCTCTGGGCTTGTTTCTTTCACCCTTTCTGCCTCCCTGGGACCCGTACTATGGCTCCCTGAGGCCCTACTTCATCCATCTTCGCCCCATCTCTCGATCTATTTGAAGGGATTTCTTTCACTCTCTCCTAGGTTTTCTAACATTACCTTTCTCTCTTTGCTCATCCTCTCTTTATCTATCCCCTGACATCGGTCCACACAACACAATCTACCATCTCTGGCTTCTTTAATTTTTTCTGCACAACATATTTTGATGAGGTTCAACAGAAATAGAATGTATTGTTTTTCAGTGATCCTTACAAAACTCAAAATTCATATGCTCTCTCTCGTGGCTTAGCTGCCTTTCGCCCTCATTCTCAACTGTGCCTTGTTTGCTCTTGCGGGTCTCTTTCATTCTTTATGTGTCTCTCTTGGTTTCTCAGGCTCCTTTTATACTTTCTCTTTGGGGCTTTCTTTCACCTTTTGATCTTGTATTCTTTCATACGCCAGAGTGTTTGTTTCCTAAGTGCAAATTAATACATTTTCCATAGCTCTAATCCTGTTTTCCTTCTCACATGCACACATTTGTGCTCTTTAAACATTACTTTTTTCCTCTCTGTTTATTAAGGTTTCTCAGATTTGTGGTCTTATATTTTCGCTGTTACTCTCAAACACTGTAAACTTATTTCCCTCTCCTTTGGTCTGCAGAACTCTCTGATAACCCTCTTCACCTCAAGGCACCTTCTTAACCGCTTAACCGCGGCGGCAATTCCGCCGCGGTGCGGCGGTTTAGCGGAGTGGGCGGGGCCGCGTCGGCCAACGGACGTTCGCAGCACTACAGAGGTAGTGCTCGCGACGGCCGTTGGCCGACAGACGCATGCAACGGGTTAAAATAAAGTGTTTCTTTGTTCTGTATTTCTACAGTCTCAAAGGCATTACTGTACAAATTTACCAACCTCAAAAAGATGAAACTATGACTTGGCCTAGTTGAGATTCAAATTCATGAACAACAGATCACAAAACATGTCTTCTCTTTTGATCTCACTGTATCTTCTCTCTCACTTTCTCCCTCTCTCAAAGTCTTCTTCTCTTCTTAGTTCTCTCACCCTTCGTCTCTCTCTCTGCCTCACTTACTCTCCTTCTTTCCATTTATCTCCTTCTCATTAGCTTGCTCCTCCTCTGTTTTACATTCTGTTTTTCCTCCCTCTCTCGTTCTTCACCCCTTATGCTCTGCTTCTTCTGTCACCTAATTTTTCTCTGGCTTCTCACATTTGTTTCCCCTCATATTGTTACACTTCTCAATCACATATTTCCCTTCTCTCATTTTCTTGCTCTGACGGACGGCCTCTCACTAATTTCATCTTCCACTCTGTCCCTTATATTTCTCTCTGAGAGTTCAAACTTCTTTATTTGTAGACGTCTCACTTTGCACTTGAGAATGAAACTATAAAATAAGGTTAGAATCCCATACCGGAGTAATATGTTAAATAACTGCAAGGGCTGCATCACCTCATGGATAGGCAGCATTCTAATATAACACTGCATATAGGTTTTAACAACGTAATGCCATATGGAAAATACAAATTGTAGCATTTTTGCCCCTACGTTCAAATATGCACTGGCTGGTGCTTTGTGTTCTTGGGTCCTCTGCAGTGTCTACCATGGAGCTCAGGTCAAGGTACCTTTCTCCAGCACAAGTGCTGCACCCAAATGGACTGCTGTGAATCTAAGCACATTTATAACATCGTGTTAATGAGCTCTGGCATCCCCCAAAAAATGGAAAATACTTTGCACCCCAGGAGGGATGTATGTACAGACAACAAACTTTAGTTTAATGCCAAGTAAGCGTCTAAGTTTCTAGAACAAGAACAGAAGCACTCACCTTGGAAAATCATTTTGTCTTCCTTAGATGTGTTTATTTCAACTTTCCACTAATGGTTCATTTTTATAAGTTCTTCTAGCTTTTAGGGCAAAATATGCATTTAGCAATTGAGCTTGGGAGTGTTGAGCAGGGCCAGCTTTAGGGCAGTGCGAGTGGTGCGGCCGCACTAGGCGCTGACCTGGAGAGGGATGCTGTACTCAGGAGGGGCGCTGTGCTTAGCAGCTTCTTACGATTTAAAAACGCCTGCGGCAGAGTTCTTTGTGCATCCAGCTTTCGGGCAGCAATAAAAATGTCAAGATAACTCGTGTAATGAATGTTCCTGCTAGAGAAATAGATCACAGTTGTGGCTAGTGGCAGTTTTAACTTGCCATAAAGTAGCACAGAGGGTTAATATGCCTGCTGCAAAGAACAGATCTGTATTTTATTAGGCTAGGTGAGTGGATTAGTAAAACCAGCCTTTAACAGTGCTTTAAAACAAATTAAATGTATGTGAGAGAGGGGCTATGGAGAGATATGGGGCACTTTTGCCAGATGGTGGTGAGGGAATCCGAGGAGGAGGTCATTGGAGGAGGGGTGCCAAAGAAGACTGTAGCACCGGGCACCACCAGAGCTAAAGCCGGCCCTGGTTGTGAGTGACGAACTGAAAGCATTGCATGTGCCGAAAGTGCTTACCCTGCCTTCTCAGCACCTCCTCTAAAGTGTCTTGATTATGAACTGCTCTGTCATTGGATGGCTGATGTTGCGCCACTCACTTATAAAGCATCAAAACTCCTGACAAGCAGCCAGAGCACCATCGCGATACAGCCTCTCAGAAATAATCTACAAATTAAACCACTGCTCATCTCTGATGCCTATCTGCGGCCAGTCTGTTTTTTTTCTACCTGCCCTTCCAGTTTCTTTCTCTCCAGCGAGTGGAAACAGAGAGGTTGGTGCAGGGCAGATACGAGGAAAAACACTGATCTGATCAGCCAAAGAGTAAAATAAATGCAGTCTCCACAGGCAAGCTAGCTGGGCACCACTGCAGCGGCTGCACCACTGATAGCTCTGCCCCTGATTTTTAGGTCGAGCCTATACAGCGCTTGCGCTGTTAGGCGATCTGTTGTAGGTACTTTGTGGAGGTTTGATGCCTCCCATGCTTTGGATAGGCTTTTGTAAATGTCCTTAAAAAATCGTAGCCTGCATGTCCCACCTTTCTTCAAAAGTTCACTGCCATGGAGTATTGCCGCGAAGCGAAACCTAAAAAAGAAACGGTTATCATTACTCTAATTCAACCAGCTTTGATACTGTTTAACACAACTGTAGCTAATAATTGTCAGCCCTCTCGACGTGGCGATATTAATTCGCAGCTGCTGTCACATCCGTCTTTCAGAACAACGTGCCTGCTGTTTTTGAGAACTACACCGCAAGCTTTGAGATTAGTTAGCAGCGGATAGAGCTGAACATGTGGGACACCTCAGGTAAGAGTGTTGGCCTCCTGTCATGGCGGCAGCCCCACAGTTTCATGGATACCGTGTGCTTCAGCCAAGGCGACAATAACTTCCGGTGTCTGCGTGTACCCAGAGGGACCCAAAAGGGATGCCTGTCTGAACCAGTACTCCATTTATTATTCCATTATGACTGCCTGGGAGACACCCCCTTTTTTTAAAACTATTTGTTTCCTTCCATACCTCTCCAACCGTACACCACTAGGATAGAAGGGGTTAAACCGAGTCTCTGATGTCAAAATATCAATGCATTGAATATAACAGGAGGATCCTGGTTTTACACAGAGTAGAAAGAAGCCTTCAAGCCGCCTATGTGCACATGCATGTGACTGGGACCCAGGAGGATGAACACAGACACTGGAATGTAGAAAAACAGCTGCCGTCATCCCTAGTTTACACATGTTCATCTGTGGCCCTGGGAGTTGTACCCAAAAGCAATGAATGCAGAAGACATGTACACGTGCACACGGGGCTCTGAGACTTGTACACATAGAACTGTCAAATAGGTTACATTCACCCCAAGACTACACATGCAGTTGTTAGCCTGCATGTTTAACACAAAGCATGGTAAGGGGAAAGGGGCAACTATCCCTCGTGTGTACACATGCTTGTGGATATACAGAGGCCAGTAGGAAAAGGACCTTTGGGGCCGATCTCAGCCTTCACCCCACTCTCCTCCTCACATTTACCTGCATTAACAGGACATGTTTTTAGAGTGTGACATATGGGTGGTGTATCTCTTGTCCCCTGAAGAGATAGTAGGAAGCTATAGTCATAGCAGCTATAAAGTGACGCCATTACAAAAGACCCCTTCGTTTATCACTTTGGGTGTTGGGACCTTAGGTCTGCACTCAGCTGTAAGCTCATCCTGTCAGCCTGTGTCAAGCTTTACTGTTCCATCTTGGCATCTCCAATAACTCATGTTTGGCACCCAGCATCCACTGTGTACTCTGGGGGCAGAGGTTGTGCCCCTCTCACCCCCTCCTCCCTAGGCCCTGCTATACTAGGTGTTCAGCTGTCAGCATATCACTGACTTTCAGCCTGCCCTGATTTTTCCAACAGCACCATGCATGCTGGATGAAAAGTCTGACTCTGAAACTTTAACCTGGTTTCTTAGACCCAAAGTAGTAGCATATCTCTGCTTTTTAGGTCAAGTTTAGAGTCAGAGCGCTTGCCACTCGCTCTCTGCTGTGCCAGTCAGAAATGCTGGCCCCCTTTTGGTGGACTGCTTTCCAAAGTCCCACCCCTGGGGGGGTTGATGCCCAGGCGATTTCACTAAGCGAAAAATGTTGTTGGCTATGATAGTACTATCATGCTTCCTCCTGTTACAGCGTGTAATAGTCCCTCCTCTTATCTGCATTGCGTCTTGCTAAAGCCCCGCCTCCCCTGCTCCTCCCGCTGCTCGTGAGATGGAATTCCGTCACCCTAGTTTTGAAAAGGTTAATACTTTGCGCTATGTTTATGGCAGATTATTCACAGATAAATACCGAAGCTATCTCTTTAAAAACAAAAAGTGCTAGATATCATGAGGACAGTTAAAGTTTTTTTATGTAGCTTGACACACAATTCCACTCCAAATAATTCCAGGACACTTAATTCCACATAATTACTATCCACATAATTCCACAGCACCCATGCAACATAATTCCAATACACAAATTCACTCCACACCACACAATTCCAAGCCGCACAATTACACAACTAACTAATTCAATACAACCCACATGATTCCACAACACACCACATGCATACACTCTGTAACAAATAAGTAAAAAACATTGCCATTTACAATGCCAATAGCTCCAGCTCAAACAAATGCGAGACCTATTGCATTTCCAATGCTTGCTTACCTTCCAATGCGTCCCAGCAGAGTCCTGGTCCTGGAGCTGCAAACCTTCTCCTGCCCCTGTCAGCATTGTGCTGCCTCGTCCCTTCTCAGAGGAGCAGTGCCCTGTGGGGAATGCTCTCTCTGAGTGCCCCCACCTCCACCCTTGTCAGGATCCTGGCGCGCTCTGACTGAAGAGAAACAATGTAAGTTGTTACTTTGTTTCTCTTCTGTCCTGGGTCAGCGCGAGGAGCTCAGAGCAGGCTGCATACTGCAGCTGCTTTAGAGCAAACCTCTCACAGCTCTCTACAGATGAGCTGAGGGGGCCCCCTTCATGTACTGAAGACTGGGCCCCCCCCGCACCGCGGGGGCTGCGGGGGTTTGTTACACCCCTGCTTCAGAACAGCAGTCCCGCACACACAAGCCCTTGGAGATTCTTCTTCAAGGAGGTTTCTCAGCAAAGTTCCAGTCTTTGTCCTTTCCTTGGCAGAAGCATCAGCTGCAGGCCAACCCATCAAAGCACACAGCAAAGGGGCAGTACTCCTCCTCGCAGCTCTCCAGCTCTTCTCCTTGGCAAAGGTTCCTCTTGAGTCCAGAAGTGATCTAATTCTCTAGGGTTTAAGGTCCATTACTTATACCCCATTTTTGCTTTGTTCTCTTTGTGGCAAGGGTCTCTGAGCCCAGTCCAAACCAGTTCTGTCCTCTCTAGTGAAGCATCACTACATGAGGTGGTGACAGCACTGTGCAGAGGAAACACTGCCTATTCAGGTGTAAGTGAAACTCCTCTCACAATCTAAATGCAGCCATGGTCTATTCAGCTCAGCTTTGAGTCACCCAAGAAAGGCAGGACACACCTTAAACCCCCTTGTGGCTGTCTACAATGAATGCACACCCCCAGCCCTTGTCACTCCAAAACCAGACAGTCAATACACAAAATAGCAGAGGCACACAAGAAAATGCCTACTTTCTAAAAGTGGCATTTTCAAACACACAATTTAAAAACCATCGCCCTAAAAATATGTGTTATTAAATTAAAGTTGAGAGAGCCTAAACTCGACTTCTCTTTCTTGTCCCAAGGAAAGTTATACTTGTAAGATGTTACAAAGTAACGCCCATGTTAGCCTATGGGACAGATAGCCTTTCAATAGTGAAAAACGCAATTGGCAGTATTTCACTATCAGGACATGTAAAACACCCCAGCACATGTCCTACCTTTTACCTACACTGTGCCCTGCCCATGGGTGTACCTTGGGCCTACCTTAGGGGTGCCTTCCATGTAAGGAAACGAAAGGTTTGGGCCTGGCAAGTGGGTGCACTTGGCAGGTCGACATGGCAGTTAAAACTGTGCACAGACAATGCAGTGGCAGGTCTCAGTCACATTTGAAAAAGCTACTTGGGTGGGTGGCACAATCAGTGCTGCAAGCCCATTAGTAGCATTTGATTTACAGGCCCTGGCACACTCAGTGCACTTTACTAGGGACTTACCAGTAAATCAAATATGCCAATCATTTTTCACAATTTAAACAGAGAGCATTTGCACTTTAGCACTGATTAGCAGGGGTAAAGTGCCCATAGTCCTAAAGCCAACAAAAACAGGTCAAGAAAAATAGGAGAAAGAAGAAGCAAAAATACTTGGGATTAACCCTGAGAAAAGAACATTTCAAACAGCGCTGTTTTTTCATTTTTTCCCCTATAATTAATAGTGAAATGGTCCCTTTTCAGCTGACCCTTCAACCCTTCAAACTCATGAACATTAGCCAATTCTTTTCATGCTGTTATAAATTCATCTGTACTTTCTCCTTCCCTTTGTCTTCATGTATAAAATGTATTTTCGATTAGTACTGTGAACTCTATTTTCATATTGCTGCTCTAAATATTGAATAGCCTCATGAAACATCCTGAATTTCGTAGCCCTGTCAATCAAGGCCTTTGTCATGAAACTCAAAAGAACAGTGTCCTTCAGTAGCCAAACTGGCCACTAACAATGCTTTTTTCCTACTGGGCGCCTGTTGCGTTTAAATAGTTGAAGAACATTGTCTACTAATCTTTACATGGTATACAGGGTTCCCCTATTTGTAAGAGAAAAAAGGGCACATTCACACGTTCCACGGCCAAACGTTCTACAGCTCAAAATACAAAGAGCATTGCAGTCTCATTGAGGATGTTCTCCTATTGTATGTATTCTCTGTTATATAGTCTTGTATGCCCCAAGGGAATTTAGCACGAGGTTCCAGTAACTACTAATCTAGTTATATATATTTTTTCGAAGTTACTGTGTGTATATGCCCATCGATGGTTATACCTTTCTTGTCACAGTTTCTACTCTATTTTTTCATGTGATTGTTCTAATACAGTTGCTGAGAGAGCATTGTGTTACAGTGATGTGGTAGGCGGTATGCAGACAGAATATCGAATTGGAAATGTCGTGACACAGAAATATCGACAGCAAGAATATAGTGGTCAAGAATGTCTTATTTAAGTTAAGAAATATAGTTTTCAAGAATATAGAAGTCATTAATATCGTTTGCAAAAATATAGTTGTTTAAAATATCGATTTTTAATTAGTGTTATGTATTTTAGTTTATATTTTAAATGTATGTGATGTATGTTTTTTGTATAAGTATTGTTTATGTTTTTTAATATATGTGTTACATTTTTAGTAGTTATTAATTTTATTTTAATAACATTTTGCGTTTTTTAGTTCCGTAGTGGGTTGTGGGTTTATAGGGGAATAGGGTGGGAAGTAATTTAATTATAATAAATTATTAAATATTTTTTATTTAATAATATTTATTTAATTGAGATTTTATAGTGTTAATTGTGGGAAAATTATTAATTGGTTGTTAATTAATATTAATTAATTGGTAATTATTTATGGTAACTGTGTAATTTTGTTTAGGTGCGGGTTGTGGGGTTTAGGGTGGGAAATAATTTGTGATTAATTAATAATTAATTGTCAATTTATATGAATTAATTTATTGAAAATGTATTTGGAAATTGTGTAATTAATTTTAGGTGCGGGTTGTGGGGCTTATAGGGGTAAAGGGTGGGAAGCAATTTATGTTTAATTAATTAATAATTAGTTGATAATTTATATTAATTAATTGATTGTAAATTATTTATGGAAATTGTGTAATTAATTTTAGGTGCCGGTAGTGGGGTTTATAGGGGTAAAGGGTGGGAAGTAATTTATGTTTAATTAATTAATAATTAGGTGATAATTTATATTAATTGATTGTAAATTAATTATGGAAATTGTGTAATTAATTTTAGGTGCGGGTTGTGGGGTTTATAGGGGTAAATGGTAGAGTAAATGGTGGGAAGTAATTTATTTGTAATTAATTATTAATTAGTTGTTAATTAATATTAATTAATTAATTGAATATTAAATATGGAAATTGCGTAATTAATTTTAGGTGTGGGTTGTGGGGTTTATAGGGGTAAAGGGTGGGAAGTAATTTATGTTTTATCAATTAATAATTAGTTGATCATTATTATTAATTAATTAATTGATATTTAATTAGGGTATTTGTTTATATTTTTTTGGGTGTGGGGTTTACTTTTATAGGGGTAAAGGGAGGGGAGTAAATTCATTTTACATACTTTATAATTAGTTGTTAAATACTATTCGTTTTTTAATTGAAAATAAGTTTTCATTTTGTAATTCATTTTTTTACAGTTTAATTTTAGCTGTGCGTTGTGGGGATTACAGGTGTAAAGTGTGGGAAGTTAATTAATTTAAAGAGTTTTAATTTGTTTTTTAATTAATAATATTTCTTTAATTGGTAATTAATTATGTTCATTATGGAAGTACATTTTCTTTTATTTAGATGTGGTTTGTGAATTGTGCGGTGGTATAGGGTATAAAATAAAAAAGTACATTTATGTAATAATTAATGTTTTTGTTTCTAAATAATTTGTAATAAAAAGATTTATTTGTTTTATTTTTTTTTAATTTTATTTGATATACTATTTGTAGGTATTTGTCATATGTATTTAACATTATAATATGTTTTTGTAATTTTTTTAATATTAAATATATTTGTATTTTAATTTTTAACATATTTATATATATTTTTTTCTTTAAAAAAATATTTTTGTTGTTAATATTTTGTTTATTTTTAATTTTGAACTGACTGTAGAGAGAATATTAATTGTTACCCCTCTGCAATCCAACACTTTCCCTACTGTTGCACTCACTGGAGTGGGAATAGTAATTTCACCCCTCCGCTATCCAACACTTTCCCTACTGTTGCACTCATTGGAGTAGGAATAGTAATTTTTACCCCTCCGCTATCCAACACTTTCCCTACTGTTACAATTATTGGCGTGGGAATAGTTATTTTTACCCGTCCGCAATCCAACAATTTCCCTACTGTTGCACTAACTGGAGTGGGAATATTAATTTGTACCCCTCCGCTATCCAACACTTTCCCTACTGTTGCACTGATTGGAGTAGGAATAGTAAATTTTATCCCACCACTATCCAACACTTTCCCTACTGTTGCACTCACTGGAGTGGGAATATTATTTTTTACCCCTCCGCAATTAAACACTTTTCCTACTGTTACACTCACTGGAGTAGGAAGTTATTTTTACCTCTCCGCTATCCAACACTTTCCCTACTGTTGCACTTACTGGAGTGGGAATAGTAATTTTTACCCCTCCGCTATCCAACACTTTCCCTACTGTTAAACTCACTGAAGTGGGAATAGTAATTTCTACCGCTCAGCTATCCAACACTTTCACTACTGTTGCACTCACTGGAGTGGGAATAGTAATTTTTACCCCTCCGCTATCCAAGACTTTCCCTACTGTTACACTCACTGGAGTGGGAATAGTAATTTTTACACCTTTGCTATCCAACACTTTCCCTACTATATATATTCACTGAAAAAACCATAGGTTTCAGGGACATTATAGTTAGTTGGACATTTCACTCGTACAAAACCAGAGAAATTCGGCGGTTATAGTTAGTTGAGCTAAGTATAACTCGCGGCCCCGCAATGCACTGCTGATGACATCACATATTACATCACTCATGACATGGTCAGTGACATCACTGATGACATCTCAAATGACATCACCGATGACATCACTGATGTCATCATCCAGTGACTGTGTGTTTCTGAAAAGTTTAAATATGTTTTATATATATATATATATAAAAAGTCGTGTGATCAAGACAGTAATTGTCGAAACGCGTAACGAGCAATAAATGAGCTTCCTGCTTGGCATCCAAGACTTTGAGAGTGCGTTTTACTTGGAACAATTTTGGATATTAATAGCCGGTTTTGGGTTTTCCGGCAGCACGCACCACCTAACAATGGGCTCGTTCCCGGAATGACCCTTCTTCGTGGATCTAAATATATATATATATATATATATATATTATCTACTGGCGGTCGCCAGAAGATAGTTATAGTTAGGACCTATTTTCCATAGGAAATCCGCAACATTCTATTTGAAATAACTCTTGCGCCGGTTGACGAATCTTCGCGAAAGCTTCCAACTTGTTGGGGCGCTCCGCTCCGCTCCTACCCTGAAAGTCTCGGGTTGATTCGTCAAGCGGGGGCCAAGAAAAAAGGGGGGTCCCAAAACGCGTTTTCCCCATTCATTTTTCCATAGGATCCTTTCATCGCGGCTACAGCCCGAACTGCTGAATGAAATTACACCAAATTTGGCAAAGAGGTAGCCCTTGGTTCAGTGTCATGCCTTTTGCTTAAATGGTGTAAATCCGTTCAGTAGTTTCTGAGAAAATCACAAATAAAATCACATATATATCTATGGCCGAGTAGGGTCCGAGTACCCTCCCGATCACGAGCTGCATGCTAATTGGCTGTCAACACTCCAAATCAGGAAGTGTTGGCAGCCATTTTGTCCCTCGGTAGAACCGAGGGACAGAACCAAGTGCGCAAATCGCAAAAAGGGGGCAGGGTAGAAACACCCTGACCCCCTAGGTCTGCTCAGGGGGTCCCACAAGGACCCCCTGGGCAGAAAAAAGCATTTTTTTTTTTTAAATCGGCGGGATGCGCTTAGGGTGCGCGGATCCCGCCGAAAAAAAAAAAATCGAAGCGCGGTCTCCCGCGCTTCGATGTTAATTTGCCCCCGGGTGGCCCAAGTCCCGGGGGCATGCGGGGGTGGGTTTAGATTTTATGGGGGGCCTCTAAGGCCCCCCAAGCCCGGGGACCGCCACCCCTGGGGCTTTAAATACAAAATGGTGCGGGAGGGCACTCTGCCCTCCCGCAGCCCCGGGACCGCCACCCCCAGGGCTTCTTTTTTATTTTTAATAACATGTGTGGGGTGCTCCAGCCCCCCCACACTCCCCGGGGACCGCCACCTCCCCGGGGCACTTAGAAAATAAATGTGGGGGTCCGTTTCGGACCCCCGAAGCCCCGGGGACCACCACCTCCCCGGGGCTTTGCAGATGGGGGGAGGGCGGCCGTGCGGCCCCCCTCCTGGAGCCCTCCATGGCCCTGGGGACCACCACCCCCCAGGGCCGCCTCCTGCAGTGTCCCGGGGTGCCTACCCCGGGACACTGTAGTTTGCAATGACAGGACGGGAGCCTCGCGGCTCCCGTCCTGTCATTGCAAACTGCTTTGAATTTTGGAAGAGAGCAGGAAGCTGCTCTCTCTTCCAAAATTCAAAGTACATTGCTTTCCACACGGGGAGCTGCATTGTAGCAGCTCCCCATGTGGAAAAGCAATGCCGGCTCCCGCAGGAGGCGGGGAGCCGGCAGGGTCCGTGGGGGAGTTGGGGTCCCCCACGGACCCCAAAGGATAGGGCCAGCCCCGGGGGATGGGGTCCCCGGGGCAAGAAGTGGCCTGGGAGGGGGGCCACGTGGCCCCCCTCCCCAAATGTTATTTTTAAAAAAAAAAAAAAAAAAAAACAAAGGCCGGCCCCGGGGGATGGGGTCCCCGGGGCCATAAGTGGCCTGAGGAGGGGGGCAACGCAGGCCCCCTCCATAAGTTTTATTTTTTTTTAAAAAGAAGGCCATGCCCCGGGGGATGGGGTCCCCGGGGCCAATAAAGGCCTGGGGAGGGGGGCCATGCTGCCCCCTTCCAAATTTAAAAAATATATATATATATTAGGGGGCGATTCCTGGGGGATGGGGTCCCCAGGGCCAAAAAATTAGAAAGAAGGGGGCCACACAGCCCCCTTCTTAAAAAACAAATAAACAAAAATACCGGCATCGCGCCGGAGGCCACGCCCTCCTTGGAGCACTCTGCAAACGCGCCCCTGGCGCGTTTGCAGATGGGGAACGAATTCCCCTTGAATACTGGGGGTCCCTGAGGGCCAACTAGCCCACCAGGAACCTCCAGTATGCACCAGGGAGCTGCGTTGCAGAGAGGTGTACAGAGGCCACGCCCTTTTTACACCTCTCTGCAACGCAGCTCTGTGGCGCTTTTGGAGGTACATGGTGGGCTAGTTGGACTCCAGGGACCCTCAGGATTCAAGGGGACTTAATCCCCCAACTTAAAACGCGCCACGGGCGCGTTTGCACAGTGGTGAAGGGAGGGGGCGGGGCTTCAGGTGACATGTGTGCAAACAGGCCCCGTGGCGCGTTTTAAGATAGGGAATTAAATCCCCTTCAATCCTGAGGGTCCCTGGGGGCCAACTAGCCCACCAGGTACGTCCAGAAAGCGCCACAGAGCTGCATTGCAGAGAGGTGCAAAAAGGGGCGTGGCCTCTGAACACCTCTCTGCAACGCAGCTCCCTGGCGCATACTGGAGGTACAGGGTGGGCTACTTGGACCCCAGGGACCCTCATGATTCAAGGGGACTTAATCCCCCACTTAAAACGCGCCACGGGGCGCGTTTGCACAGATGTCACCTCAGGCCCCGCCCCCTCCCTTCACCATTGTGCAAATATTCCTCTAAAATCAGCCGAAAGACGAATTCCGATTTACTCACCTGTTATCAGGAGAGAACCCAGTGCTGCATCTTTTAGCCCAGCACTGACCTTGAAAAGTAATTCTAACCGTACTTACCAGTAACTTGAATTTCCTTCCATAGGCTAACATTGACTGGTTTCACTTGGAAATTCTTCTAAGTGTGGAGTTTTGGAACTTTATAATATTCCTCTAAAATCAGCCGAAAGACGAATTCCGATTTACTCACCTGTTATCAGGAGAGAACCCAGTGCTGCATCTTTTAGCCCAGCACTGGCCTTGAAAAGTAATTCTAACCGTACTCACCAGTAACTTGAATTTCCTTCCATAGGCTAACATTGACTGGTTTCACTTGGAAATTCTTCTGTGTGTGGAGTTTTGGAACTTTATAATATTCCTCTAAAATCAGCCGAACTACGAATTCCGATTTACTCACCTGTTATCAGGAGAGAACCCAGTGCTGCATCTTTTAGCCCAGCACTGACCCGGAAAAGTAATTCTAACCGTATTTACCAGTAACTTGTATTTCCTTCCATAGGAATCCATTGTCTGGTTTTCAGCAGAAAAGTTTCAAAGTGTCGATTTTCACAAACTACAAATATTCCTTAAAAATCGCCTGTATGACTTAAACGCATTCTTTCAACTGTTTACAGGAGATGCACCAGGGCTGGATCCAGGATCCACCACTGAGTAAGAAAAAGTAACGATAACACTACTTACCTGCTAAGTGAATTTCCTCCCATAGGATAACATTGGTGATTCTATGTGAAATAAGTTTCTAAGTGTCAACTTTTAAAATAGAATAATATTCCTTAAAAATCACTACTGTAACCAAAACGCTTTTACTCAACTGTTTACAGGAGATGTCCCAGGACTGAATCTAGGATCCAGTCCTGTGGTTAGAAAAGTAATCCATAAAGTAACTAATTGCATTTAACTAGAAATTCACATTGAGCTCAATGTTGCATTGTGTTTGAAATTGTGTTGCCCATTGCAACAACTGTAACTACTGTACTTAAAAGTCTATTGCCTATTTGCAAAGTATTTAAACTAAAGTAATTCATTCTGAGAAAGTATATTTTGTAATGTAATGTATAATGTAATTACAAGGTAATTTAAAAAATAAAATATGTAAAAATAAATAGTTTAAAAAAATGTAGTAAATCAGTATCAAAAAATAAATATAACAATTAATACATTTAAAAATTGTCATTTACAAAACCTTTGAAATTCACTGAAAAAAACCATAGGTTTCAGACATGTTATAGTTAGGAATTAGCATTTAAAAAACCTTTGAAATTCACTGAAAAACCCATAGGTTTCAGGCACGTTATAGTTAGAAATTAGCATTTAAAAAACCTTACAAATTCACTGAAAAAACCATAGGTTTTAGGGACAGTTATAGTTAGTTGGACATTGCACTCGTACAAAACCCGTGAAATTCCCCCGTTATAGTTAGTTCAGCTAACTATAACTTGCGCCCCGCAATGCACTGCTGATGACGTCACATATTACATCACTCATGACATGGTCAGTGACATCACTGATGACATCACTGGTGACATCTCAAATGACATCACTGGTGACATCACTGATGACATCATCCACGTGATAATTTCATGCACCTCCTCACACCCTAATATAACCTTTGATACACCCACTCTAAATTACAGACTGCCATTCGCAAAACCATAGACGTGACCAATAACTACATACCCACTCACTGATTCTTAGGTCTACACACACATCCACTCACTCACCCGTACAGTCACTCATACTTACGGTCACTCAGTACAGGACTATCATATGCACTCATACTCCTATATAGACACTCAAACACCGCCACTCATCCATAGAGGTACTCACACACCTAGTCAGTCATGCAAAAAATTAAACACACTGCCATTTACTCACCTATATAGTTATACACACACCAGCTCACTTACTCATACAAATACTAGCACATTCTTACGCTCTTATACAATCACTGATACAAGCACACACTCATCCATACAGTCACTCTCACAATCACACACTCGCTTATAGCTATTTATATACTCCACACACATATATACTGCCTTTCACATATGTAGTTACTCACACATGTACCACTGGGACATACATTCACTCACTAACACACTCTTACACACACACTTACCCACCCATACAGTCTATCACAGATGCACTCTTGAAACCATCCACCTAGTGAATCCCCCACTCACACATCTATGCACAGAGTCGCACACACCCCACCCACACAAACACTCAGGCACCGATACAGATACTCAGACAACCAATCAATAACTCATATAGACACTCATGTAGCTATTCACAAACCCATGCAGCCACTTACACAGCAACAGACAGACGGATACAGACATTCACCCAGTTTAGTCACTAACCCATGCATTCAGTAAGATACGTTTAATCGCTCACTTATAGAGTTAGTCACGCACCTACTAAATCATCCATACAGACACTTATACACCCACTCATTCTTCAATACGCCTTTCCCTATATATATTAAAAATATTTAAACTTTACAGAAACACACAGTCACTGGATGATGTCATCAGTGATGTAATTTGAGATGTCATCAGTGATGTCATCAGTGATGTCACTGACCATGTCATGAGTGATGTAATATGTGACGTCATCAGCAGTGCATTGCGGGTCATGCAAGTTATAGTTAGCTGAACTAACTATAACGGGGGAATTTCACGGGTTTTGTACGAGTGCAATGTCCAACTAACTATAACTGTCCCTAAAACCTATGGTTTTTTCAGTGAATTTGTAAGGTTTTTTAAATGCTAATTTCTAACTATAACGTGCCTGAAACCTATGGTTTTTTCAGTGAATATATATATATATATATACATATATATATACCAAGGTGTATTGAAGAATGAGTGAGTGTATGACTGTCTGAATGGATGATTAAGTAGGTGCGTGACTGACTGTATAAGTGAGTGATTAAACGTGTCTTACTGAATGCATGGGTTAGTGACTAAACTGTGTGAATGTCTGTGTCAGTCTGTCTGTTGGTGTGTAAGCGGCTGCATGGGTTGGTGAGTAGCTACATGAGTGTCTATATGGGTTATTGATTGGTTGTCTGAGTATCTGTATGGGTGCCTGAGTGTCTGTGTCGGTGGGTGAGGTGTGTGTGACTCACTGCATGGATGTGTGAGTGGGTGATTCACTGGGTGTATGGGTTCAAGAGTGCGTCTTTGAGGGGCATTTTGGGTGGGTGAGTGTGTGTATGGCTGTGTTGGTGAGTGAATGGATGTCTCAGTGGTACATGTGTGAGTAACTACATATGTGAAAGGCAGTATATGTGAGGGTTGGAGTATATAAATGACTATATGTTAGAGTGAGTGATTGTGAGAGTGGCTGTGTGGATGAGTGTGTGCTTGTGTCAGTGATTGTATAAGAGAGTAAGGGGTCGATTCCGATCTCGGCCGGAAGCGCACCGAATAGGATTCATCCGGAAAAATACGAGCCGAACGCGTTTTTCCCGAACGATTCGAACAGTCGTCCGAGCAAGCAAGTACGATGCGCATTACTGCTAAAATTCCGAGCGAGCCGTACGTTCCCATTCCAGCTCCAGTTCCCCGACCGAGCTGGATCCGTAAACGCCGATTCGAGTCGCACGGATGTAAATACACAGCACCTTCCGGCAGGACTAGTACGATGCGCAATCCGTACGCGCCGAACTGGTCGCTACGTCCGGCACGTCAGAGCATCCGGGAGAGCTGCACATAAGCTCCGATTCGCGCCACAAGACGATCCACGGCTACGAGACGAACAAGCCAGCTACGAGTACGAGTCGAAGCCACGAGAAACCCGAACGAGACGAACCAACCATGAATCCCATCGCGCAGGTCCTACCAATACTGTACATCTATTACCGGAACCGGTACGGACGCGTACGGCGCAGACGGTAAGTCAGACACCCACTACACAAACAAACGACACGTACCCGACATATGTCACACACACATAGGGATGCAGAAATGACGTACACTAGCAACAGCAGAACCATAGGGGCGGGCGGGATGGCTATCACCAATGCCATACACAGCCATAGGGGCCTGATGGCTACCACCACCACCACCCCTACTCATGGGGGGCTGGATGCCTGTCACTACTACCATCCCCACTCATAGGGGGATGGATGCCTACCACTACCACCACCCCTACTCATGGGGTGCTGGATGCCTGTCACTACCACCACCCCTACTCATGGGGGGCTGGATGCCTGTCACGACCACCACCCCTACTCATGGGGGCCTGGATGCCTGTCACTACTATCATCCCCACTCATAGGGGGATGGATGCCTACCACTACCACCACCCCTACTCATGGGGGGCTGGATGCCTGTCACTACCACCACCCCTACTCATGGGGGGCTGGATGCCTGTCACTACCACCACCCCTACTCATGGTGGCCTGGATGCCTGTCACTACCACCACCCCTACTCATGGGGGCCTGGATGCCTGTCACTACTACCATCCCCACTCATAGGGGGATGGATGCCTACCACAACCACCACCCCTACTCATGGGGGGCTGGATGCCTGTCACTACCACCACCCCTACTCATGGGGGGCTGGATGCCTGTCACTACCACCACCCCTACTCATGGGGGCCTGGATGCCTGTCACTACTACCATCCCCACTCATAGGGGGATGGATGCCTACCACTACCACCACCCCTACTCATGGGGGCCTGGATGCCTGTCACTACTATCATCCCCACTCATAGGGGGATGGATGCCTACCACTACCACCACCCCTACTCATGGGGGGCTGGATGCCTGTCACTACCACCACCCCTACTCATGGGGGGCTGGATGCCTGTCACTACCACCACCCCTACTCGTGGGGGCCTGGATGCCTGTCACTACCACCACCCCTACTCATGGGGGCCTGGATGCCTGTCACTACTACCATCCCCACTCATAGGGGGATGGATGCCTACCACAATCACCACCCCTACTCATGGGGGGCTAGATGCCTGTCACTACTAGCATCCCCACTCATAGGGGGATGGATGCCTACCACTACCACCACCCCTACTCATGGGGGCCTGGATGCATGTCACTACCACCACCCCTAATCATGGGGGGATGGATGCCTACCACTACCACCACCCCTACTCATGGGGGGATGGATGCCTACCACTACCACCACCCCTACTCATGTGGGCCTGGATGCCTACCACTACTACCATCCCCACTCATAGGACGGGTAATGCATGACACAACCAGCATACTCCAACATAAGGAATGTCAGCAAAAGACATCCCCCCAACATCATGACAAGAGTGTGTAGTCTGTGTCAAATGCCTACAACACTGAACATGACATTGAACATACAATGTGACCCCCTATCACATGTGTCACACAAAAATGTGTGTGGCCTTCACAATGCAAGCAGACCATGACCACTGTGGGAATGGGGTCTAAACCCCCATCATCACAGTGACCAAAAGGTAAGTGTGGGGTCCATAGCTGAAGCACATTTTGAACATTGTGGCAATGGGGTCTAAACCCCCATCATCACAGTGACCAAAAGGTAAGTGTTGTCATGGAAAAAGCTGCAACTGCCAAACAGCATGGATGATTCCTGGTCACAGAACAACAAACACATCAGTGGCAAAGTAGTGGTTGTGTCCCATAGCAACATAGATTGGGTGAGGCAAACAGTGCAGTGCAAATAAAACATACCTTTGGCCATGTGCAGACAAACATCACCCATGGGGACTGACATTGTCTCCATTTATCAATTACACAATGCCAGAAGTGACCATCATAATGCAGACCCACATATCTGCACTAATGGACACACAAATGTAGATATCCTGTGGAGACTGTAGATGTGAGGTGAACAAATACCATACCATGGCAGCAATGGGACATACAAACCATGATTATTGTGCTGACTGATGACCTAGGAGTCCCAGGGACAGCATGGGAAATCCTCCAAACAACATACAGGCAATGGCACACTAAAGATATGCCAATGCAGTGGTGCAGATGCACAAACACAAACAGGCAGCCTCACACTGCATATCAAACACAACAGGTGATGGGGGGTGTGCCAGTGTCCCCAGGCAACCACACAACACATGAGGAGGCCTGAATTCCAATTACACAGATGTGTATACAGTGCCATACAAAAGTAACTCATGGATCGGATTCCCCTATGTGGGCAATCAGGCATTGTTAGATGAGAGGGAGCCCAAATTACACATGTCACACAAGCTTGTAGGAACAGCAACTAACACAGCAAGAGACAGACCCACCACAGCACTACCCCCAGGGACCCCACATTGTGGTGACACTAGCCTGCATGATAATCCCACTGTGATGACAAAGGTAGATGTCGTTCACACTGTGAACCACAGCCATGTGTCCTGAGCAACAAACTACCATCACACCTACACAAGCACAAATCAATCAGCACGGCCTGTCAGCCAAGGCCAATATGGAGGTAGGGGTCTAGCCGTGCAACAACTCACATTTGCACACACTCAACACCACACACCTTGATCTCCACCAATGTGCAGCAGTGAAGCTCACATGGACTGGTGACATTGCACATGCACCCATGACAATCCCAGGGGTGGTTGTGGGAACTAAGGTGCAGAAACCCATCACACCTGGCCAGTCAACAAGACTCGTGAATGTCTGACACACTGCACAGTACGCGGTACATGGGCATGACGTGAAATCCACCCCAATCAATGGGATCCCGGCCACAGTCACACACCAATGAAGAAGCCAAGGTGACCCACAAAGAACACACGTAGACAACTTCCAACATTGCAGCTCTGACCCTGAGGAGTGGCAGCAGTCACACACACAACGTGTCACAATCACTGAAAGCTACCACAAACTGTAAATTACATGACTTGTGTAACCAACAAGTGCCAAGGGGAATCCTGACTGTGTCCCATCTGCGTTTGCCCACATCCCCAGCCCTGACAACAAAGACAACTAGGGATGACAACCTGATGAACATTAGTTTGCCATGCACCCACATCACGGAGAAACCAGGTCCAAGATGCTGGATGAACACAGGACAACTCAGCAAGCATCACAAACAGGAACATCCGTAGGGACACAGCCTGTGTAGGAAAAGGGAAGGGAACACACACAGACATGCTTACACAACACACAACACGGGCCCAGGCAATGTCACGGGATTACACACTGCCATGAGGGCACTCCACTCCTGTGGAAGGTCCGCTGTGCCAAACCTTGTCTGTGCACGACTCAAACATGTCAGCAGAACACTCGGTCAGTGAGTCAACAATTACAACACACTGAAGGCTCTGCTCACATCAGCCTGGGTACGGGAGTGTCACTTCAGTCATCTGCATATACCCAAAACACGTGTCAAGCAAGTTGCACTGTATACACAGATGAGTCCTTCAACATTGATGTGCTAAACTGCATGTCCAGTGGAGATGGGCACACAGTCAGGGAAATAGAAACATTGAACAGTGGTAAGCCCACCAGATGTGCATGAGTGTAAGCCACAGATGTTAAATTACAAATGCAAAACGTACATCCCTGTGTCAAATGCTGAACATTACACCCTCAGACTGCAGCAAAGGATGCTATGGATCCAGACTAGATTAGGACACATATCCCATGGACCACATGGAGTCCATCACAGCAACACTTCATTTTCCTGATCTGAACACTATTACAACAGCAAATGCATGATGATACTCATCTACATCATGTACAACAAAAGCAAAACCACTAGTAAACAAAAAGACGCTTTATTCAGCCAATGTGAATGAAAAATTGGAAGTCCAAAAGAAACTAAGGCCAATGGCCAGTCCACATTCACAGTCCGAACAGGGTGACATGTGACAACTTGTCACCCATTGCTTGCCTGCACTGGTACGGACAGGGGACATCCCCCTCGGAGGGGCATACAAGGGGCAGGCCAGGCACCGCAGGGACAGGATCAGGGGATGCCAGAAGGAGGCAGTGAAGGGGTGGTGGGTGCAGGAGTGTCACCGGCAACTGCAGTGGAGGTGTCTGACTCAGTGGGGGCCGGCACCACTGTAGGGCACAAGTCAGATGGTGTGGGTGCTGGCACCACTGCAGTGGGCCGGTCAGATGGAGTGGACTGGGTCCCCACTGCAGTGCCCAAGTCAGACGGGGTGGTTGTGGACTCCACTGCAGTGCATAACTCCAAGGGAGTGGAAGGGGGGCAGATGAGGTGGGCAGGACAGAGGGGGGACCCGGTCTCCACACCAGTGGCACAAACAGGCCGAGCGTCTGGGTTGGGGGTGGAAGAGCAAGTGGTAGGGGGAGGGCCTAAGCAGTTTGGGGATGCGGTATTGGTGTGTGGGGGAACCTGGGGCAGGGTGTGGCGGGGGAACCTGTGGAGTGGTGGCCTGGGGGATGGAGGAGAGAGACTGTGTGGTGGAGCTGCGTGGTGGTGGTGGTGGGGTCTTGCCCTTCCTGGTCCGGGGGGACTTCCTAATGGGGTCCTCAGTCTGCCTGTGCCTGGGGGAGGGTGTCCGGGTGTGAGGGGCACTCCCCTCTGTGTGTGGTGGTCGCCTCTTCCGCCTGTACGTTGGGTCAGATGGATCTGTGGGGAAGAGGCCAAGCTCACAGAGGAAGAGCTTCTGGGAGGGGGGTTGCAGGTGAGGCAAGGGAAGGGGTTTTGGAGGGAGAGGTAACTGAGGACTGCGGAGTGCTCGTGGATGCGTGTGTGTGTGTCTGGGCCCCATCCCCTGTGAGTGAGGTATCAGACCCCTGACTGTGCGTGCGTGTGCGTCTGGATTTTGGCGTGTGTGTCTGTGTGCTGCTTGTGTCTGTGCTGGTGCGTGCCTGTGCCGGTGTGTGTGTGCTTGGGACAGGTAGGGTGCTGGGCATTGTGGATGGGGCAGAGGTAGGAGGGGTGAGGGACTGTTGCAGGAGGGACACTGCTGCCGTCAGTGAGGAGGCCATGGACTGATTGGTCCGCTGTAGGGCAGACATGCCAGATGACATGCCCTCCATGAATGACACCAGTTGTGTCAACAGACCCGTGTGTGCATAGAGGACACTCAGCATTGATGTCTGCCCTACATGGATCTGTTTCAGCAAGTCCACAGACTCCACACTCAGGGCAGCAGGGGAGACAGAGGCAGGGGGTGCGGTGCCTGGCATGAAGGAGACACGCTCCCCTACACGGGAGCCTCCACGGACATGTGGGATGGGAGCAGATGGGAGGGTGGAGATGGTGGTGGTGGCGGGGACAGACTTGCTCGATTCTGTCTGTGGTCTGCTGACACCCGCCTCCACAAGGGAGTCCTCACTGGAAGTGCTGTGTACCTCAGCCGAGGTGGTCGTAGCTGAGGTCTCCTCAGTGTGGCTCCCCTCACCCTCCGTGCCACTGGGTCCCTCGGTCTCCTCTGCAGTGGACCCAGTCTGGCTCTGCCGCTCCTCTTGGTCCATGGAGCTGTCTCCTCCTGTGGCCGTGGATGTATCTGCAAACAATCAGGATAAACAGAGCAACATTAGTCACCTGTACTGACCACACACACCACAGTAAGTACAGCACATCACAGAGCAAGCCCTGCCATCATTTGCTAGACATTGCAATAAGTGCTGACACTGATTTGAAGAAGCCCATTGTCTGCCTGACAGTCATTCATGCCACTCATGTCCTACCTGTCCATGCACCCATCTGTCTGGTGCCTGTTGTATGCGACTAATCATATGTGCACACATGCACCACATACACAGTTGTTGGACATCCAAGAGAACATATGGAAATGTGTCACTCCAAACACATGCCATCTCCTGCCACTGACTCAGTACATGTGTCAGGAAAAGTGATGGGCAGAGTCTCTGTCGATATGCGGGTTTTGGTTCCATCACCAGACACAATGATGTCCTCATGTCCTGATAGACAATGCGACAATGGTGTGCATGCAGGACATATCACACTACTGCTGGATCACCCTTTGCAAGTTGAATGTCATGGCACAGGCCTGTCTGGCAAGTCAGTCATAACTGTCTCCTGTCACAGGGGCAGTGCATACACACAACACCAGTCTGCACTGTGTCACAATCATGGAAGTTTTGGGAATGCAAGCCCTGTAGCTGACAGGTGCACATGTGCACCCCTGGCCACCCACATCATGAGGACTAAGATGATCCCACGTCATTCAAATGAGACATTTGAGTGACTGCAAACACAAATCCATACACATGAGCACTTCACCGTCTGATGAGAATGAACCAAAGCTGCCTGCACCTCAATGTTTCATACACCATTGTGCACAGTCAAGGGATCAGAGACCTATGCATTAACCAATGTGCAGATCCTATAGTCACAACTCAGATGGCTGGCCACCCCAAATTGTTAAACACTCCAGGAGTCCAAAAAGCAAGGCCACACCACGGTGACACAGAGGCAGACACCTGAGTGCACTCTTCACAATGCCCAATATGTATGCTGACACACGGGAGTGGGAGAACAGAGTGCCTTCGATGTCCGGAGTAGGCATTACAGTCCTGGTCCATGTGCAACATGGTATTACCCTGAACACTAGGCAGGTGGCTATGCATGTGTCACACACATGATGTACATACTTCTGAGGCTCCTACCTTGGTCTCTGCTGCAGCATGGGTGTGTGGCACATACCCCAGACATGTGGTGAGTCAGAGCAGCAATTGGAACACATATTAAAGCCATACCCAGAGTACATGTCAGATCACAGGCATTGTGTGAGCAATTGTACCACCCATGCAGCCCACAACAAAGTTCCTGTAACTGATGCTGTCCCCAACTTGAACCACAGGTAACTGCAAGTACACAGTACCCAAGTGACCTAAGTCACAGACTGTAAGGGCCACACCTGTGTATCAGATGAGGAGGGGGCATGACACAAGTGAGGGACATGAGTCCAGGACGACAAGACAGTCGTACTGTGGAAGTGGAACCAGGCTAAAGGAGTGCATAGAGCATGTTAGTCATAGTACCCAGAAAAGGCTAGCACTTACCCCCTCCTTGCTGCTGTCTGGCCTTCAGCTGCCCATCCAGGTCAGGGAAGACCACCGCCAGAATCTGGAGCATGTGGGGGTCAGGGTCCGGTGTCCGCCCCTCCTGCGAGGAGGCGACAGCTTCAGCTGGACCCTTGCGATCCTCCGGGTCCAGCCACGAAGGTCCTGCCACCTCTTCTGGCAGTTGCGGATCCTGCGCCTGTAGACCCCCACAGATCGTACTGCCCGGGCGATGGTCAGCCAGATCTCCTGCTTCTGGTGGGCATCAACCTGTGAGGATGACAAAGTGAAAAGGCCATTACTACACATGCAACATATCCGTGCATCACACAGTTGGATATACATGTCTCAATCACAGGGGCATATGATGTACACAGGTAGTGCAACTATGGCTATGAACAGTTGTCCAGCAGTTACTAAATGGTATCATTGCCTGGGAAGTAAAACCTTGTTGGAATGCACTGTTACTGCACTATACCTGTTCAGTGCATGTAACTACACACTTTGGGGGGTGACAACTACTCAGTGAGCATGCTAGCCACTGGTGTACACACTGTAAGTCTTGCTAGTCAGACAACATGCACAATTAGTAAGGCAGTGGACAGCACACTCACCTGCTCCCCTGGTTTCCCATACAGCTTGCTGTACTGTGGAAGGAGGCTGTCCAGCAGGGCCTGGTTCTCCTCAGTGCTGAAGGCTGGGGCTCTCTCCACAGTACGTGCCATTGCAGTAGCCAGAGGATGCAGAGACAGCAGCAGTGGTGGTGGCAGATGTCGTCCTGGAGCATGTAGTGCAGGCAAGTGAGCTCTCAGGGGAACAGCCAGCATTATATGTGTGCTGCAGAGGCAGATACTGTCCCATGTGTCCAAAGTGATAGGTCCAAGTCGTTTGCATCTTCTGAATCTGGCCAATCCATGGAATTGCACCACTAATACACGCCTACAGCATCCTTCAAAATTTCAACTTGATGACACCCATGAATTTGCAACATTGTTGTGGGTGGCCAACTGAATTCACTGCATCCGACTCACAAAAGCTTCGAATACGCGTCCGTTACCATGTCAGTCCATAGCCAATGCGTGCGCACGGATCGTTCCATTGCTGTACGACGCGTATTACATCACACAACACGCATCCGTCAACATCATATGCAATGGCCAATGCGTGCGCACGGATCGGTCCATTGCTGTACGACGCGTATTACGTCACACAACACGCATCCGTCAACATCATATGCAATGGCCAATGCGTGCGCACCGATCGGTCCATTGCTGTACGACGCGTATTACGTCACACAACATGCATCCGTCAACATCATATGCAATGGCCAATGCGTGCGCACCGATCGGTCCATTGCTGTACGACGCGTATTATGACACACAACACGCATCCGTCAACATCATATTCAATGGCCAATGCGTGCGCACCGATCGGTACATTGCAGTACGACGCGTATTACGTCACACAGCATGCATCCGTCAACATCATATGCAATGGCCAATGCGTGCGCACCGATCAGTCCATTGCTGTACGACGCGGATTTCGAAACACAACACGCATCCGTCAACATCACATGCAATGGCCAATGCGTGCGCACGGATCGGTCCATTGATGTACGACGCGTCCCTGTACAAGTCACTCGCATATGTCACCATGGTTGTCACAGGTGAACGTATGCCAGCCACAATTACTTGCCAGGTACTCAGGGGCACACCTACAACACCACAGCCTGTCCACACTGTATCCTAAGGCATGTAAGGCTGCATTACCTGTGTGTGTATGGGGGTCAACATGTGGTTTGTTGGGTGGCACTTGGGGGCAGCCACTCCCAGGCTGTGCACGTGTTCATGGGGACAGAATCCTTTGTGTGTTGTGCACATGACCACTGTGATGTGCAACTGTTCAGTTCAGAGCATGTGGCATGGTCACATTTCCAGGTTGTATATGTGTATGTTATGTCACATACACCCTGAGTCCCATGTGGGATGGTATGTACGTCACAGGGTGACCCATTGCCACAATTGTGATGGCCCTCCACAGTCTGTGTGCATGTTGTGTTCCAGATGTCTCTGATTCCATGTGCACAATGGGAGACAGTCTCCACATCCACGTTGTTTGTGCATCGACTTTGATGTTGTGCGTGTGTGTGTCACAGACGTCCATGTCTGTCCTGCAGAGGCAACAGGGGCCACTACCTGTGGGAGTCATGGTTGTTTTGCTGGCGTGTACATGATACGCCATGTCATGCCAGTGTCCATGTGGCAATACAGGGTCCCTGGGAATCTACCTGTCAAAGAGCTGTGATGCCTGGGGCACATCTGTCCTCACTTGTCACTGTGGTGTGTGTTTGGAACGTGACAGCAGTACATGGGTACTGTGACACAGCCTAATGATTTCCCATAGCACAACCTGGAACTTGTTGTCAACACATGTTGAACTGAGATGTTAGATGATGGCCATGTAGGTGCCATATATGTCCATACAGAACGGCACACACATCAAGTACTTGTGTCTCGTAATGATGTATCATGTGATATTTAGTATGGTCAATGCCACATATGTGGGGTGACTGACAATCTTTCTTTGTTCACCTATGTACTGCAGGGCACCAGCTGTCCATAGACCATTCCCTGACCTTGCAACCATGGTGGAACGTGACTGCATCCGACGGTACCGCTTCAACAGGCCGCTGATTGAGGAATTGGCGGGGCGGTTGGCCCCACATTTGCTACCTGGCCGGCCATACCCTACAGCGCTGACCCCCAAGGTGAAGGTGATGGCAGCCCTACACTTCTTTGCCACCGGTACCTTTCAACACACTGTGGCGTCTGCTGGTGGGATGTCACAGACCATGTTCAGCCGTGTGCTACGCGATGTTTTGGAGGCAATGTTAACATACTTGAACCAGTACATCTATTTCCCTAAACGTCAACAACTCACTGACGTCAAGAGTGACTTCTATGCCCTGGGGAGGATGCCACATGTCATCGGCTCCATTGATGGGACACATGTGGCTTTGGTACCACCACAGGCACATGAGCAGGCATACAGGAACAGGAACATTTTCCATTCTATCAATGCTCTGGTGGTATGTCTTGCAGATATGAGCATCTCACATGTGTGTGCACGTTTCCCCGGTTCTGCACACGATGCCTACGTGATGAGGAGTAGTCGCATCCCGAGGATGATGTCACAGATGCAGAACCAGCGTGCCTGGCTTGTCGGTGTGTACTGACTTTGTACCATTGTGTGTGTTCTGCAATGTTGTATTCCACCCTCTTTTCCAACTCAGCTAATGTGCAATTGTCTGTATGTAGGTGACTCCGGATACCCCAACATGCCGTGGTTGCTGACACCCCTCAGGAACCCTGTGACACCAGCCCAGATGCGCTACAATGAGGCACATGGTCGGACCAGGAGAGTGATCGAGCGGACATTTGGTCTCCTGAAGAGCCGCTTTCGCTGCCTGGACAAGACAGGAGGGGCCCTCCCATATGCCCCTGCAAAGGTGTGCAAGATTTTCATCGTCTGCTGCATGCTACACAACCTGGCAGTGCGGAAGGAGTTGCCTCTCATCCTGGATGACGATGACCAACATCCGCCACCTGTGGAGGATCCTGGCCTGGGCCACGATGCCAGTGATGATGATGATGATGAGGGTGATGTCCGCACACAGCTCATCACCAACTTCTTCAGCTGAATGTGAGTATACAGAGATGTTATGTCAATGATTTGAGTTTGCATGATATGTGTTGGTGGTGCTCTGTTGCTGTTTGAGTGTGGCCATGTGCTACTTGACTGGATGCGTGCAGCGATGTGTCCTTACAGGTAGTCTGTACTCCCCAACAGTGTTGACATGCTAACTTGGTTTTGTGTAGGTATCTTGTGACATGTATTGGGCATGAGTATTGCAGTTCTGTCCTGTTCTTCAGTGCTTTTGACTGTGTGTCATGTCTGTCCTTCACAGGGTACTTTCAGAGTTGTTTGGTCAACTGTGATCCCCCGACACCATGATTCAACTTCCAGGGTGGAAGCAGTCGTTTCCCTACAGGTGATGTGCCACACACCCCTGGACTTTATTTCTTCAACACTTGTTGACTGTGTGGCCACTGCCACGTGGGATTACCTTGCATCTGTAGTGGAAACAACATGTTGCAAATGTGTAATAAACCTGTGCTTCACTTTGGGATGTGCGTTGTCTGTGGTCACACATCTGACTGACATTTGCTTACTGCACCTGTGGGCTAGTTAACACAGACTCTGAATAGGTGTGGTGTCTGTGCATTCCACTGTATTTCCTGGCAACATCAGTGTAGGCGATGAGTCAGATGGCCCTGGTGTGTATGTGTTGTGTTGCCCTAGTGGTGTGTCTCCCTCATATGTGTCACGTCGCCATGACTCACATGACGGTGTTGGAATTGCTGTAGCAGTTAGCATGCACAGTGTCATTTAGCAGATCATCATCTCCATGACAAAATACCACGTTGGAATCACAACAGAGGCAAGTATGGTGTATTAGTGAGTTTATTTACATACATGTGTGAGGATAGTGCACAGGATGGTGGGTGCTGTACATTGGGATTGGAATCCAAAGTTCCCTGATGAGTTGGAAGTGTTGGTAGCAGAAATGTCCTGAGTAAAGTCCACAGTCATCTGATACATTAGTCCAACTTAAACTCCCCATGTCATGTGGGAGAGTTGGGTTGCATTCGACAGGGTGAACAGTTTGCACACAAAGGAGAATTTCCAGAACAGGTGTTGGGTTCCTGGGGGATGTACATGGCCATCTGCCTCTCAGTTGTCCTTCCTCGGACGACCCCTCTTCTTTCTGGGGGGACCCTCACGTGCAGGCCGCTGCGGTGCAGAGGACTCTCCACCAGAGTCATCCTCCCTCCCTGTGGCAGTTGCAGTTGTTGCGGCACCAGATGTTGTGGGCACACAGGGAGGTGTGGACATGTTGGTGCTAATCTGGCGGAGGCATGTCAATATGTCCCTCTGCACCGCTGTCAGTTCTTCCAATGTGTCCCACTTGGACTCCATGCCAGACATGTGTGTCTCCACACGGGACATGTGGGAGTCCAAGCGGGCATGATGGGCAGCCTGCTGCTGTTGAATGTCCTTGAGGATCCCCACTACCTGGCTGACCTCTCCGGTGCTATTCTGGTACGCATCTGCAATGCGTACCAGTTGTGGGTCATCATGCAGTCCAGACCCCTCTGCAAACAGCGACCTCTGCCTACCACCTCCTACCACCCCTGGCCACACGTGCGGGACCTGTGGTGGCACGCACAGGTGACCCTAGGCCCCCTTGGGCGTTGGTACTGGGGTTGTTGTCCGTTGCTTCCTGGGGGCCGGGGTCCCTGTGCTGTTGTCATTCAGTGTCCTTGGTCTGTCCGTGTCGGCGGGGGTGGTCTGTGTGTTGGCAGATGTTGGAGGAGTGGGTGCAGGGGGTGCAGATGGTGGTCCTGCTGGTGCTGCATGATGACTCACACCGGAGGGGCCAGGTAGGTCTTCGCCATCCGAGGAGGGCAGAGGCTGTTCCACACCAGAGAGCTCAGGGGCCACCGGAGCCTGGGACAGGGACTCCTCATCATCTGCTGCTGTGTCCCCATCATCACCTGTGTTTGGAAGAGACACACAATGTATGTTATGTTTCTACAGGCATCAATGGTTCAAACACATGACAGTTGTGACTGTACATCTGGATGCGTGCCTGTACATTGCATTGTGCTAAGTTGTCACAGCCAGAGGTTGATATTGTTGTAGCACATTGTCCTGCCAACCTGAAGCATTTCAATGTGAATGTTGAGGTGTGTGCATGACCAGCTCATGTATAGATTGGCTGTACATGGCCATTGCTACTCAAGGGCCATCACGTGCCTGACACAGGTGTGTCATCCTTGTCCACATTTGTCCTTTAACTGGGACATACGTGCAATTCCACTTAGGATATCTTTCAAGATTGGGACATGTGTGGTGGCAGTTTTTGCCAGTCTTTGTGCGTCACATTGGTGTGTCTGGACAACATGGTCACAGTCCGGTATGCCTGGGATCTCTTGGGAGTATCTGTGTTGTTGTCTGGGTTCCTAGTTCACGTCTCATTTCATACAAGTGATGTTGTTAACGTAGCTAATGATGTTGTTGCTGAGTTTTGTACGTGCAAACGTGATTAATCTTGTCAATGTCCTCCATGGTGATAAGGATTGGGCACGGCAGCTCTCTGGCTTTTCCATTGTCATGACAGTGATGGCCAGTGGTGTGTGTTGCAGTTCTGCTGCTGTGAGTAGCATGTCTCCTCAAATGCAGTCCAGCTTGGTGCTTGTGTCTACAGTGTCTGTGACAGTGAGTGGTGTGTTGTGTGAAGGATGCATATGTTGCCGAACAATGTGGGAGTGGAATGCAGATCACAACCGCAACTTGTGTGACTGACACCATGGTACAGTGTCCGGTATATTGGTGTGTCCATTGCATTCACTGTCAGGTGTCCCCTGTCAATGATGTCTCTGTGACTTCCTGTGTGTTTTGTGCTATGTAGTTTGTCTGTATTCTCCACAGTTGTCATCTGCAAGTCACACCTTCACAGCCAGGCCAGGGGGCACCCATGGACACTGCATCCCCTGACAGTGTGTGTAAACATAGAGTTGCAATGGCTGTGAGTGTGTACGTGTTTGGGTTGGCCATTGCATGGGTGTGAATTGCAGGCACATCATTTCTCATGCCCATGTGTCAGCCATCTTGCCAGGGCTTTTACTTTGGGAGTGACTGGTCCCATGTGTGCAATGTGTTTTTGCAGAGTAGGTGTGTGTATGGCCAGCATTGGTGGTATTTGGTTGACATCCGGACCTCCTTCTCCCCCCAGCCCAGTTATCCCACCATGAAGCATGCCACCCTTGCAGTGGGTGCAGGTTAACTCTCAGGATGTCAGTCGGTGGTGTCCTGTTGTTGGTTGGTGCACAGTTCCCAGCAGGGCCTTGTGCTCCCCACAACAGAGCACCATTGTCAGACATCTTTGAAGTGGCTTTTCACTCACTCTCTTGTGGAGCACGGTCCCAGGTGTGTTGTTTGGAGTTAGTGGAAGTGGTGTGTGTGTAAGGGCCTGCTGGTAGCTGTAGTCGGAGCTGGCACTCCTCCTCCCCCCAGGCCAGACATCCCACCATGAAACGTGCTTCCATTGCAGGGAGTGCAAGTTGGTTGTCAGGATGTCAGTCAGTGGTGTCCTGCTGTTGGTTGGTGCACAGTTCCCAGCAGGGCCTTGTGCTCCCCACAACAGAGCACCATTGTCAGACATCTTGGAAGTGGCTTTTCACTCCCTGTGAGGTGTGCATGCTTCAGTGTGAGCTTGCCGGGCCATGCGGGTGGGGGATGTTGAGCTGTGACTACCACTCCCATCATGCTATTGCCTACACCCCCCTTCCCAGCATGCCCATACTTCCTTCCTTTTGAGTCGACTTCACTGTGTGTTAGTGTGACAGCAATGGCAAGATGGCTGACAGTGTGGTCCTGTTGTTTGTTGGTGCACAGTTCCCAGCAGGGCCTTGTGCTCTCCATAGCTGAGGTCAGTGTCAGACATCTTGGAAGTAGCTTTTCACTCACTCTCTTGTGGAGCACGGTCCCAGGTGTGTTGTTTGGAGTTAGTGGAAGTGGTGTGTGTGTAAGGGCCTGCTGGTAGCTGTAGTCGGAGCTGGCACTCCTCCTCCCCCAGGCCAGACATCCCACCATGAAACGTGCTTCCATTGCAGGGAGTGCAAGTTGGTTGTCAGGATGTCAGTCAGTGGTGTCCTGCTGTTGGTTGGTGCACAGTTCCCAGCAGGGCCTTGTGCTCCCCACAACAGAGCACCATTGTCAGACATCTTGGAAGTGGCTTTTCACTCCCTGTGAGGTGTGCATGCTTCAGTGTGAGCTTGCCGGGCCATGCCGGTGGGGGATGTTGAGCTGTGACTACCACTCCCATCATGCTATTGCCTACACCCCCCTCCCCAGCATGCCCATACTTCCTTCCTTTTGACTCTGCTTCCCTGTGGGGTAGTGTGCCTGTGCTGACAGGATGGCTGACAGTGTTGTCCTGGCGTTTGTTTGGCTACAAGTCCCAAAAGTGTCCCTGTGCTTCACACAGCATAACCCAGTGTGGTAGTTCTTTGTGGGATATTTAATTAGAGTGTGAGGCAATGCATTCTCCCAGGTGAGTTGTGTGGAGTTTGTGTTAAGGGGGTGTGTGAGAAGAGCTTCTGGTAACTATAATCAGAGCTGTCAGTCCTCCTTCCCACCCAGCCAGATATCCCACCATGGAACGTGCTTCCATTGCAGGGAGTGCAAGTTGGCTTTCAGGATGTCAGGCATTGGTGTCCTGCTGTTGTTTTGAGCACAACTCCCAGCAGGGGCTTGTTCTCCCCACAGCAGTACCCAGTGTCAGCCATCTTGTCAGTTCGTTTCCACTCCCTGTGATGTGAGCATGGTTCAGAGTGGTGTTGATGGGCCAATTGTGAGGGTGACCAATATCTGTGACTACAACTCCCATCATGCTATTGGCTACACTCACTTCACCAGCATACACACAATTCCTTCCTTTCAGTCAGCTTCCCTGTGAGGTGGTGTTCTAGTGGTGGCAAAATGTCTGACAGTGTTTGTTGGTTAGATTTGTGCCACTGCCTTGCTCTATTTGTAGTTAGGTTTGTACATGTCATGACACAGTTACATATCACTATGAGATGGCAGGTACTGTGTTTGTCTGACTAGCATACACATCTTGGGATGATTATCTTTTGGTTACTGTGGCTTTGCTAAAGGTGCATGGTTTCACTATCCCCTTGACAGTGATGTGTGTGTATTGTCACACAATATTGGGTATATTGGTTGTGTACTCACCAGGCTCTGGGATGTCTGATAGTCCATGTACGCTCTCTGGTAGTAGGATGGCCCGCACCTTCTCCTCCCAGGACCTGAGGTATACTGGTTTGGCAGGAGGGCCACTGCCGGTGCGATGACTCAAGGTGTATTCCTTCTTGAGTAGGTCCTTAACCCTCCGGCGCACGTCATACCACCTGTTTTGGATGTCTTCCTTTGTGCGCAAACATGGTGATTGTGCGTTCACCCTGTCGACGATCCTCTCCCACATCTTGGTTTTCTGCGACATGGGGGTCTGTTGGACCAATGTACCAAACAACTGTGGCTCTACTCTTAGGATTTCATCTACCAGGACTTCCAATTCACTGTCTAGGAACTTTGGATTCTTCTTTGGGGCATGGTGATGGGTGGTGGTGGGGATTGATGTGTGAGTGTGTAAGTGAGGGTGGGTGAGTGTCAGTTTTGCTTGGTGTATGTGAGGGTGCTATTAGGGAAGTGCTAATGGTGTGTGGCTTGTGTGATGGATGAGTTGTGAGTGTGTCTGTGGTTGCTGTCTGATGGTGTTCTGTGCTGGCAGGTCAGTTGAATTTGCAAAGGATCATGGTAGGGATTTGTGGCCTTTATATGGGTGGAGTTGTTGGTGTGTCTTTGTTCCATGTTTTTTTCCCCCACTATTTATTGACTTTGTCATTGCTTGTTTGGCCCTTTTTTTGTATTTTTTCCTTTGTGTTTTTTGGGCATGTAGGAGACGTTCTTCTGACCGAGTCGGACGCTGCAGTTGTCTCGTGCGAGCTTCTCCGAGTCTTTCACGTTGTCTTTCTGCTGGGTTTCATGTGCTGCGTACGCGTCGGTCGCGGAGTATTGGGTTGCTTCTGCTCCCTGTTTTCTATGCGTTTCGGTCGTACTGCTTGAGCTCCGTGCGACTCGGTCTGGTTTTACACGCATTGCATCGTACTGCGCGGGTAGGAGTTCGCGGGTACGTATCTGTCGGGTTCATTCCTATCGTATACGTATCGTATCGGTCGGTTCGATTCACGTAGATTTTCTGGCCCGATGGCTGCTTTCCGTGCGGTTCGGTCGTTCGGCTTGTGTTCCGTACGAGTCAGTCGTGATTCACATGCATAGCATCGTACTACGCGGATCGGACTGCGCCGGTACGTGTCGGTCGGACTACATTCCCGTACCGAGTCGGTCGGTACGTTTTCCGGCCTGAATCGGAATTGGCCCCTAAGTATGTGTTAGTATCTGTGTGAATAAGTGAGGTGGTGTGTGTATAACTGTATAGGTGAGTAAATGGGAGTGTGATTTATTTATTTATTTATTTATTTATATAGCGCTACATTCATCCCAACGGGATATCACGGCGCTGAGGAGGCGAGATCTGGTGCTGAAAAGAAGGACAGGAGGAAGTAAGGATTGATTCTTTGCATGACTGACTAGCTGTGTAAGTAACTCTATGGGTGAGTGGCGGTGTGTGAGTGTCTGTATAGGTGTATGAGTGCATATGATAGTGGCTGTATTGATGAGTGACTGCATGTATGATTGACTGTATGGGTGAGTGAGTGGATGTGTGTGTAGACCAAGGAATCAGTGAGTGGGTATGTAGTAATTGGTATTGGTTTGTCTATGGTTTCGAGAATGGTAGTCTGTATTTTAGAGTGGGTGTATCAAAGGTTATATTAGGGTGTGAGGAGGTGCATCAGATTATCACGTGAATGATATCATCAGTGATGTAATCAGTGATGTCATTTGAGATGTCATCAGTGATATCATCAGTGATGTCACTGACCATGTCATGAGTGATGTAATATGTGATGTCATCAGCAGTGCATTGCGGGGGCGAGTTATACTTAGCTCAACTAACTATAACGTCCGAATTTCTTTGGTTTTGCACGAGTGAAATGTCCAACTAACTATAATGTACCTGAAACCTGTGGTTTTTTCAGTGAATTTCTATGGTTTTTTAAATGCTAATTTCTAACTATAACGTCCCTGAAACCTTTGGTTTTTCAGTGAATTTCTATGGTTTTTTAAATGCTAATTTCTAATTATGCCTACAGAGGTAGGACATGTGCAGAAAGAGGAAGAAAGGTGCAGAAAGAAGCAAGAGAAATGCAGAAAGAGGCAACAGAAGACCAGAAAGAGGAAGCAAGGTACAGAAAGAAGCAAGAGATATGCAGAAAGAACCAACAGAGGTACAGAAAGAGGCCTTGTTGCAAAGTCATCCTGTGTCCTGGGCACACCCCAACTTTTTGCTGACTGGTACTGATGGTAACTGACTCTGACTGACCCTGGGCTCTGCCTAACCAGGCCCAGAGCCAGTACTATGCTGAAAGACACTTAGAATACAGTGAAATTACCTACATACACTAGGGTACACTATGGGTTGGGGTACCCCTGTGATTGGCATGACCTCCCCTGTAATGCCCTAGTACCTAATAGGGCAGGGGATTAAAACTACCTCTAAGTCCCTAGCATATAATAGGGCATGGCAGTTTATGGTTAAATCGTGTTTATTGATGGAAGAGAAGATAGTGTCACACAGCTGGCTGCCTACATCCTTCGGCCGGCAGAGCGTACAGTTATTGAATAAACACAGCGTTTCCGCCACAACCCGGAGGTCGGCCGCGTGAGATTTTAACGTGTGATTGTGAAACTTTGTGTCTTCCATTTTTATCCCCTGCATTTGACCGCTACAAATACAAATTAAAACTAAAATTACCCCAACGCCCCCCCGTCCCTCCCCGAACCGATGTGCCATGTGATAGTCCTGGATGGTGTCCCCTCCGGGGGTTGCGGCCCTTCCTTGTGGATTCTGAATAGAGAAAGCAAGACCAGCATGTATCTCCTCCCTCATCCTCCCATCTAGGGTCCCCTGTCCGTGAGTATCAGCCTGTCTCCGGGGCATCCAGTGTGGAGGGCTCCTGGTGCCTCTCTCGTGGGGGGGCTGCTGCCTCCTCTGTATTATCCGTGAGTCGGAGAATACGTAAGTATCTAGGGCATGTAAGTTCGTTCAGTTCTGTTGAGAGTAGGGACAGTAGGGGTGTCCACAGAGTGCGGAAAGAGTCGGAGGAACCCGTAAGGGTGGCTTGGATTTGTTCCATTCCGACTGTATACCATAATTTGTGCAACCATCCTGTATGTGTCAGTCTGGACTGTTTGCCCCACAGCGATAGAATGTGTTGAACTGCTGCTCCCATCGCTAGGCCCATTTGCTTCCCCCGGATTGATTTCAGAGGGTATGTGAGTGCATTCGGCAGCCCTAATAGCGTGTATGCTGGGAAGCGAGGTATCTCTGTCTCCAAGTGTCTATCAATGTCATCTAAGACCGCACGCCAGTAATCCGTTAGTTCTGGGCAATCCCATAGGAGGTGTGTCAGGGTCCCCTCCGCGTCACAACCCCGCCAGCATGTCGGGCTTCTGTCTGGGTTCCCCCTATGTAGTCGCGCTGGTGTTAGATACCAGTATGTAGTGACCTTAACCGCAGCCTCCCTACTGGCTGTGTTACGTGCTGTGTGGTTAGCTCTAAAGTATATATCCGTCCATTCTTTCTCTGTTAATCCTCTCCCTATCTCCCGCTCCCACCGTTTCTGTCCCGCCGACGGGGAAAAGGGAACCTGAGGTCTCAGCATACTATATAGTTCAGATATCAGTCGTTTGTCCGATGTTCTAGTAAGGAGCCACCGTTCGTATGTCGTGAGTTTCCTGCTAGCCCCGGGACACATCTCCGGGTGTAGGAGCCAGTGGCGTAGTTGAAAATATTGGTACCTTTGTGGTGCTACGATATTGTACCATTGTGTCACCGCCGTGTAAGGTAGGAACCCCTCTAGGTCAAATAAATGGCCCGCTGATTTACATTCCGTGGCTTTCCATTGTGGGAACGCCCGCTCCTCCATTCCGGGTGGAAACTCTGGGTTCTCGAATAAGGGCGTCATCGGGGAGGGAAAGGATGTGAGTCCCCTCTTGACCGCTACCGAGTCCCATACTCGCAATAGCGTGCTCGTGATCGGGGATCCCTTCAGGTTCGGCGGTCTGTCTGCGCGTTTTAGGAACGGGACTTTCCATAGAGACATTTTCGCCAAGGCCCGGTCTTGGAACAACCATCGTTTTTCAGATGCCGGTCTGTTCCATTCCACCAGGTAGCGAAGTTGAGTTGCTTTAAAATAATCTAGGATATTAGGGATACCCAGTCCGCCTGCGTCGGGCGGTTTATGGGAGAGTTCTCTGCGCATCCTGTGGCATGCTCCCACCCAGATAAAGTGTTGTACCGCTGTTTGTAGCTTTTGTAGGGTCCCTCCTGGGGGCCATATTGGTATAGTCTGGAAGACATAAAGTGCTTTGGGCAGGATATTCATTTTTACTGCCGCTATCCGGCCCAGAAGTGACAGCTGATGTTTCTGCCAGCGTCCAAGAGCCGTTTGTGTTTGAGAGAGCAGTTTAGTGTAATTCAACGTGACCGTGTTTGCTACCGATGGCGCTAAGTCAATTCCTAAGTAGGTAAGCGTGTCACAGATTTGGAGCCCACCAATCGCCAGGGTTCCCGTCCTGTGTGCTTCTTCACAGCTGCCCAGGGGTAGCACCATTGACTTCCCGACATTAATCTTAAAGCCAGAGACACGGCCGAAGGAGGTCAACTCCCTTAGAAAGGCCGGGGCCGATCGTTCGGGGGACTCCAGGGTTGCTAAAAGATCGTCTGCATACAGACTAATCGTATGCCGCTCCCCTCCGAAGGGTATGCCGAGAATATCAGGGTTATCCCGTATTCTTTGTGCAAGAGGCTCTATGTAGAGAGCGAAGAGGAGGGGCGATAGGGGGCACCCTTGTCTCGTTCCTCGGTGGATGTCAAACGGCTTTGAGGCCATGCCGTTCACTCGTATCGTGGCGGTGGGTCTATCGTAGCAGCTCGCTACCCAGGCCCTGAAGCGATCACCGATCCCGAAATGGGTCAGTGCGGCTCCCAAAAAGTCCCAGCTGACGCGATCGAATGCTTTCTCAGCATCAATCGATATTAACACTGCGTCCAGTTTGGTGCGATGGGCTTTGTCGATCAGGTGGAGTATCCTCTTGGTATGGTCGCTACTCTGACGGTTAGCAACGAAACCACATTGATCCGGCTCGATGATGCCGGGCATACGCGGCCCCAGTCGGGCCGCCAGAACTCCCGTGAACAGTTTTAGATCAGGATTAAGCAGGGAAATCGGGCGATAAGCACCACATTGAGTTGCATCTTTCCCGGGTTTCGGGATAACTACTATATCGGCAGCTAACATGTCCGGGGGGATAGTCCCAGGGCCCTGAAAGGAGTTAAAAAGGCGCGTTAGTATTGGGGCCAGCTGTGGGCAGAAGGTCTTATAGAACCCTGCCGAAAATCCATCTGGGCCTGGCGATTTCAGGGCCTTAAGTCGGGAGATGGCCCCGACCACTTCCTCCACTCGAATGGGTGCGTCTAGCGCGTCCCGTCCCATAAGGTCTAATTTTGTGATGGCAGCACCCTGCAGGTAGGTTGCTGCTTCCCTCGGCGTCTGCGAGGTCTCGCTATACAACGTGGAATAGAAGTTCCGAAAGGCCTCCGCTATATCCTCGTCACGCTCCACTCTCTCTCCCGTATGAGTCTGAAGCCCCTTTACTCTTGCGCGCTCTGCCCGTGCCCTGAGTTTGTTCGCTAGTAGCCGCCCTGCTTTGTCGCCCCCTATATAATAGGTGTGCTTAAGTCGTAGGGCCACGTACTCGGCTCTGTCGATATCGAGGGCCGCTAATTGCGTTCTGGCCGCTTTGAGTTGGCGCCATATCCGTGGTGCGCAGGTGCGGCTATGTATTCGCTCTAGTTCTGTCACCTGGGTCGTGAGGAACGCCCTTTTCTCTGTCCGTTCCCTAGCATCCGCTGCGCTGATAGCGATAATTTCGCCTCGAATCGTAGCTTTAAGTGCACCCCACAGTGCTGTCACGGGGGTGTCTGGAGAGTCATTCAGCTCTAGGTAGTCCGTAACCCGTTTTCGAAGTTGTTGTACTACTCCCACCCTCTGTAACAAATTCTCCCTAAGACGCCATCTCCCGGGTGGCTTCCGTGTTGGGGGGATGGTCAACGTCAGCAGCACTGCGTCATGGTCAGATAGTGGGGCCGGAATGATTGACACTGTCTCCACGATCGGCAGCATTTCTGTTGTCCCTATAAAATGATCTAGCCGAGCGTATGTATGATGGGCATGTGAGTAGAAAGAAAATTGTGTAGTGTTGGGGTGGACCACCCTCCAGATATCCTCCAGCCCCCTCTCCTTGAGCCAATCCCTCCCGTTATGTGATAGGGCCCCCGTGTGTCCATATCTGTGACGCGATCTGTCTCTGTCCATGTCCATAACCAAATTCAGGTCGCCTCCCACCGTGATTCGCCTCCCAGGGGCGCTCAGCACCTCCGACATAGCGGTTTGAAGGAATTGTTCTTGGCCCGCGTAAGGTGCGTATATAGAGTCCACCACTATAGGAGCGCCTCCTACCCATAGTGTGTAAGCCAGGAGTCGTCCTCGAGTCTCTGCCACCTTATCTCCCACCGTGCCCGGGAATGCTTTAGCAAGCAGTATAGCAACCCCTGCTGTCTTGGTCGGTGTGGATGAAAAGAATTGTTGGGGAAAGGCCCGAGATTTCATCCGGTGCCAATCTTTAGGGAGGAGGTGAGTTTCTTGTAAGAAACATACTGATGCACCCGAATTCTCTAAGTAAGATAGGACGGCTCTTCTCTTAATGGGGTTATTCAGCCCCTTTACATTCAGAGTGAGGATCTGTATCTCTGGTATTGTCATCGAGGGAGAAAGATAACTGGCCGCTTGTGTATGGGTCTGTCAAGAGTATGGGTCCTGGTTGGCCCCCATGAGTGATAGCACATCGGTTCCTTTGCCCCTCCCTCCCTCCCTAGCCCCTCCAACTCCCAACTAGCTACAACCCCCCTCCCCCCTCACCTCCCTCTCCAAACCCGCCCTAACCCCATTCCCTCTGTGCCCTTGCTCCCCACCCCTCCCTCCCTAACCCCAACTGTGTAAACCCCCCCGCGTGACATAGTCCATTGCCCATTGTCCATTGGCGTGGGCATCTGGAGTCCAGAAAATTGGGTTGTACTCGTGGCTCAATTGGTCTCGGCTCCCCACCCCCCGCGGCATATCAAGGCTCATTGCTTACTTGACCCCCCCGATTGCTATGACTGTCATTCTGGGGCTGGTAAGGTAGTGTCTTTCGCCACTGCTGCCACAGCCTCTCGCCTCTCCTGGGACATAGTGTCGGGATCTGGCCTTTGGGCAGAAGGGGGCTTACTTCTGTGTTTTACTCTTTGCCAGCCGGTCTCGCGGGGCTTCCCTGGACGGGTAGGTGACGCAGCCGGGCTCTCCCGTGTCAAGCCCAAAATCTCACAGGCTTCCTTGAGGGAGCGCAGTTGGTGTATCCGGCCATTCCATTTAAATATCAATCGGAAGGGGTGTCCCCATGAATAGGTCACCCCCTGCTCTCTCAAGTGAGTCGTCACCTCTTTAAATGCTCTCCTTCTCTGCAGAGTTATGGCGGCCAAGTCCTGAAAGAGAGCTATGGAGCGTCCTTGGTATGTGAGAGGTTGTTTGCGGCGGGCCGCCCTCAATATCCGTTCTTTAAGGGGATAGTCCGGTAGGAAGGCCAGTATGTCAGCTGGAGGCGCCGGTGCGCGGCGCGGAGGGCCACTCGATGCGCTCTGTCAATGCGTATTTCAAAGTCTTGGTCTTCCCCCAAAATGTCCCTAGAGAGCCCCCGTAGGTAGCCGGCCACATCGTCCCCCTCCTCTTGCGACAGAACCCCTCGTACACGAATGTTATTGCGTCGGGACCTGTTTTCGAGGTCCTCAGTGTGGGTCTGGAGGTCCAGCTGCTGTTCTTGCAGGCGTATCACTTCCTGTTGTAGGTGCTCTATTTCTTCGCCCCTAGATAGTTTGCGATCTTCGACGGCAGCCACCCTCTCTCCAATCTCGTCCACGTCCCGACGGATCTCTCGGACTTCTCCCTTCACCTCCTGTTTAAGTGTCTGAAAGTCCTCCCGCAGGACATTAAAAAGGGATTCCAAGAAGGTTCGTGTGATAGGCATGTCCCCGTCCTCTGGGTTCTCCCGTGTTTGAGGGGGGATCGGTGTCTTGCGTCCCTGTTCACCCGATGGGGAGCTCTTGGCCAGCAGATCTCTGATATTGCGGTCCCCCTTCTTCCTCAGCGTGGTCATCGTGATATGGAGGTCTAGTAATCCTGCCAACCTCAGTCTTGGCCTTCGAGGTATCCCATCAGATAGTCCCTCTTCTCTGCGTCGTTACACCCAGGGCAGAGCCGCAGCCCCTTCCCCCTCTGTTTGCCCGGGTAGGAGCCCCCCGGTGTCCTCGGGCCTTCACACACGTTGCAGTCCCCACCCGTGGAGCCCTCCCTATCTAAGCGTATGTCCGCTGCGGTGCGCCACCTCGGGTCAGCCTCTCCGCCTTGTCTCCGCGGCCGCAGGGTGCTTTCGGTGTGGCCCCGTTTCTCTGCAGCGCAAATCACTCCCACCTTTTGCCGGCGTGTGGGGGTGCTGTGGGGTGCTTTAGCACTATAGAGTGCCCCCAGAGGTCCGTATTGGGGTCGTGTCACTGTTCCGTTGCCCCCGGGCCCTGCGCCAGCAAGCCGTCGGCCCTGGGGAGTGGGTCCGGAGCTCGCTCTCGTTCAGTCCTACCTCGGTTTGTTGTGGGCGCTCCGCTACTCCTGTGTGTGTCGCACTTCGTGTCGGGCCTGGGGTGTTCGGGAATCGGGTCCTGTCTCCCCTCCCAGGCCCCCGGAGCCCGATGTCTAGCGTCTACCCAGGAGGGCCTCTCCTCCTCCGGCGTAGCCGTTCCGCCCTCACAGGGCCCGTAGGGTGCGTTACTCCCAGGCCGCAGGCACTCACCCCGTTTCCCTGCAGGGGCATCCAGCGCTGTAGTCTGCCACCACCTTCTCCGCCATTGAGGGCCTGTCTCGTAACCACAGCAAGTGGCTAGTGCTGAGTTCACGGGGGTGCACCTCCTCCGTGCACGACACGGCCGGCCCCGTCTGCGATGCTCCTAGGCCTTCGAGCCTCGGCCTCTCGTGGTGGCCGCCGTCTTTCTTGGGCCGCGGACCGCCGGGCGTCTCTGATGCCCCTCCTCTCCAGCCGCCGTGCAGCTCTCGGCCTGGTCGCTATTGTCGGGTGCCCCACCGATCCCGGGCAGCGCTCCCGGCTGGATCGTGGCTACCCTCGGGACCTTCAGAGAGGCCGCAGTGCAGCAGCGCTCATACAACCCCGCTGCTCCAGGGAGAGGCGCCACTTCCTCCGGCCACCGTCAGATGTTTCGATGCCGGGAGGGGAGATCCGCGAAGCGTTCACCCCGCTGGCGCTTCTCGGCTGGCGGCGATTCTTCCCCCGGTGAATGGGGTGCCAGCTCCGTGTGAGGAGGGGGGATTTGTGCTATGTTAATCGGGGAAAATGGGGCTAAGGGCGAGGAGCCTCCGAGCCGTGCGTCCGCTCAGGTCGCCATCTTGGCCACGCCCCCGGGCATGGCAGTTTAGAGGCCAGCAGCCCTTTTTTGCACTTGCATGTGTGCACTGCTGAGCCTGAGGTCAGTTTAAAAGTAGCCCTTTGTGTGCAGAAAGAGGCAAGAGAGGTACAAAAAGAGGGAAGAAGGGTGCAGAAAGAAGCAAGAGAAGTGCAGAAAGAAGCAACAGGGGTGCAGAAATAGGCAAGAGGGGTACAGAAAGAGGCAAGAGAAGGGCAGAAAGAAGCAACAGAGGCACAGAAGGAGGCAAGAGAAGTGCAGGAAGAGGCAATAGTTGCAGAAACGGGCAAAAGAGGTGCAGAAAGAAGCAAGCGCAGTGCAGAAAGAACCAACAGAGGTGTAGAAGGAGGCAAGAGGGGTGCAGAAATTTGCAAGAGATGTGCAGAAAGAAGCAAGAGCAGTGCAGAAAGAAATAACAGAGGTGCAGAAGGAGGCAAGAGGGGTACAGTAAGAGGCAAAAGAAGTGCAGAAACAAGCGAAAGAGGTACGGAAAGAGGCAAGAGGGGTGCAGAAAGCGGCAAGAGAGGTGCAGAAAGAGGCAAGAGAGGTGCACAAAGAGGGAAGAAGGGTGCAGAAAAAGGCAAGTGGGGTGCAGAAAGAAGCAAGAGAGGTGTAGAAAGAAGCAAGAGCAGTGCAGAAAGAAACAACAGAGGTGCAGAAAGAGGCAAGAGGGGTGCAGAAAGAGGCAAGAGAAGTGCAGAAAGAAGCAAAAGAGGTGCAGAAAGAGGCACGGGGTGCAAAAAGAGGCAAGAGGCGTGCAGAAAGAACCAAGAGACGTGAAGGAAAAGGGAAGAAGGGTGCAGAAAGAGGCACGAGGGGTGCAGAAAGAAGCAAGAGAGGTGTAGAAAGAAGCAAGAGAAGTGCAGAAAGAAGCAACAGAGGTGCAGAAAAAGGCAAGAAAAGTGCAGAAAGGGGCAAGAGAGTTGCAGAAACAGGCAAAAGAGGTGCACAAAGAGGGAACAGTGGTGCACACAGAGGCAAGAGAGGTACAGAAAGAACCAACAGCAGTGCAGAAAGAAGCAAGAGGGGTGCAGAAATGTGCAAGAGAGTAGCAGATAGAAGCAAGAGCAGTGCAGAAAGAACCAATAGAGGTACAGAAAGAGGCAAGAGGGGTGCAGAAAAAAGCAAAGGAGGCAAGAGGGGTGCAGAAAGAGGCAAGACATGAGCAGAAAGAGGCAAGAGAGGTACACACAGAGGCACGAGGGGTGTAGAAATTTGCAAGAGAGGTGCAGAAAGAAGCAAGAGAAGTGCGTAAAGAAGCAACAGAGGTGCAGAAAGAGGCAAGAGGGGTGCAGAAAGAAGCAAGCGTAGTGCAGAAAGAAGGAACAGAGGTGCCAAAAGAGGCAAGAGGGGTGCAGACAGAGGCAAGAGAGGTGCAGAAAGAGGGAAGAGGGGTGCAGAAAGAGGCAACAGGGGTGCAGAAATTTGCAAGACAGGTGCAGAAAGAAACAAGAGCAGTACAGAAACAACCAAGAGAGGTGCAGAAAGAGGCAAGAAGGATGCAGAAAGAGGCAAGAGAAGTGCAGAAAGATGGAAGAGGGGTGCAGAAAGAAGCACGAGTGGTGCAGAAAGAAGCAAGAGGTGCAGAAAGAAGCAAGAGTAGTGCAGAAAGATGCAACAGAGGTGCAGAAAGAGGCAAGAGGGGTGCAAAAAGAGGGAAGATGGGTGCAGAAAGAGGCACAAAGGGGTGCAGAAAGAAGCAAGAGGGGTGCAGAAAGAAGCATGAGAGGTGCAGAAAGTAACAAAAGAAGTACAGAAAGAAGGAACAGAGGTGCAGAAAGAGTCAAGAGGAGTGCAGAAAGAGATGAGGGGTGCAGAAAGAGGCACAAGGGGTGCAGAAAGAAGCAAGAGAGGTACAGAAAGACGCAAGATAAGTGCAGAAAGAAGCAACAGAGATGGAGAAAGAGGGAAGAGGGGTGGAGAAAGAGGCAAGAGAAGTGCAGAAAGAAGCAACAGACATGCAGAAAGGGGGAAGAGGTGTGGAGAAAGAGGTAAGAGGGGCGCAGAAAGAAGCAAGAGAGGTGCAGAAAGAAACAAAAGAAGTGCAGAAAGAAGGAACAGAGGTGCAGAAAGAGGCAAGAGGGGTGCACAAAGAAGCAAGTGAGGTGCACAAAGAGGCAACAGAGGTGCAGAAAGAGGCAAAAGAGGTGCAGAAAGTAGAAGAGATGCACAGAAAGAGGCAAGAGAAGTGCAGAAAAAGAAAGAAAGGTGCATAATGAAGCAACAGAAATGCAGAAAGAGGCAAGAGAGGTGCAGAAAGAAGCAAGAGTGGCTTGCACACCATTAGTACCAATTTAACACCCACATTTAGCAATAAGTAACAGGTGACCATTCTAGATTTTCAAAGGACCATCCACCACGCTGTAACACTTGTCGCTGCATTTTTGGTAACGTTTGAGCCGTTTGAGCTAGAAACAAGGCTTTTTTTGTTAAAATCTGCAGATTAGGCAGCAGATGATGGATTATGTGGCTAATGCGGAAAATGTATAATTGTGCGAAAGTTGGTGCAGCCAAACAGTCGCATAATTCCAGTGGCCCTGCTCATACCTCTGACTAGGTCCAGAAGTGTTCCTCAGTGATTCCTTCTTTTTTTTAGTCTCATTGAGTTCATAGTTTAGCTGCTATGGAAACGAGGAAGACTAAACCTGAGGTTACCACTCCACAACACAGACTACCATACCACATAATTGCTCTCTATAACACATAATCCCACTCTACATAATTCCTATACACTAAATACCACATACTTTCTAGCCACATAATTTCACTGCACAACGTACCACATAATTCCACTACACACAACGTACATCCACTCCAAAAAAACATTAGTAAAAAACTTTTACATTTACAATGCCAATAGCTCTAACTCTTGCAAATGCGAAACCTATTAAATTACAAATGCTTCTTTAATTGGTAGTCACGTTTGCAGAGTGGTGGAGAAAGGGGGCTGGGCCTCCAACCAGCGCTCAGGAATTCCGCTGTGTAGGACTTACAGGAGGTGCCAGGAGGGCTTCTTGGCTCCCAAAGTCCCTCAGGAGTAAAGTGGACTTCATCCCCCAACCAGTACTGTGCCAGGAGGCGCGTTTGCAAAGTGGTGGAGAAAGGGGGGGTGTGTGGCCTCCGAAGCCCTCCTAGCAATCCCACTGTATGGGACTTAGTGGAGGTAACAGGAGGGGTAGTAGGCCCCCAAGGACAACCTTGGGGGCCAACTACCCCTCCTATTACCTCCAGTAAGTCCCACACAGCAGCATTGCTAAGTTCTCATAGCAGGCCACGCCCCCTTTCCCCACCACTCTGCAAACGTGCTCCCTGGCGTGCTCTTGGAGTCCACGTCGCTGCTGGGGGTCCTTAGGGTCCAACTAGCCTACCTGATACCTCCAGTATGCCCCAGTTAGTGGGATTGCTGATAGGTGGACACAGGCCACACCCCCTTTGTCCACCACTCTGTAAATGCGCCTCCTGGCGCGCTCTTGGTTGGGGGATAAAGTCCCCTTGCCTCCTGAGGGTCCCTGGGGGCCAACTAGCCCACCAGGTACCTCCAGTAAGCTCCACACAGCTGGATTGCTGAGAGTGGTCCGAGGCCACCCCCCCCTTTTACACCACTCTGCAAACGCGCCTCCTGGCGCACTTCTGCTCAGGGGATGAAGTCCACTTGTGTCCTGAGGTCCTTAGGACACAAGAGGACCTCATCGCCCCACCAGCAGTGCACCAAGAGGTGGGTTTGCAGAGTGGTGTAAAAAGGGGCGTGGCCTTGGACCACCTCTCAGCAATCCCACAGTGTGGGGATTACTGGAGGTACCTGGTGGTCTAGTTGGCCCCTAAGGACCCTTAGGATTGAAGGGGACTCAATCCCCCAATTCAGAAAGCACCAGGAGGCGCGTTTGCACAGTGGTGCAGGGAGGGGGCGGGGCCTCCGGCAAGATGCGGTTTTTATTTTTTTAATATATTTTTAGAAGGGGGGCTGTGTGGCCCCCCTTCTTTTAGTATTTTTGGGCCCTGGGGACCCCATCCCCCAGGGCATGAGCATTTTTTTTAATTTAAATTTAAAAAAACGGGAAGGGGGCCGCATGGCCCTCCTTTCCCTGGACCACTATTGGCCCAGGGGACCCTATCCCCTGGGGCCTGGCCTCGTTTTTATATAAATATTTTTTTTTAATTTGCCTGGAGGGGAGCCGCGTGGCCCCCCTCCCCTGCGCCTCTTCCGGCCCCGGGGACCCCATTCCCCGGGGCCTGGCCTCGTTTTTCTTTTTTTTTTCCGGGAGGGGGGCCGTGTGGCCCCCCTCACCTGGGCCACTTCTGGCCCTGGGGACCCGATCCCCTGGGGCCTGGCCTGCCTGTTTTTTTTGCCATAGCAAATGGCAATGTCCCGGGGGTGGGCACCCCAGGACATTGCAGGAGCCGGCCCTGGGGGTGGTGGTCCCCAGGGCCATCAAGGGCTCCAGGAGGGGGGCCACGCGGCCCACCTCCCAGCAAGGTTGAAGTCCTGGGGAGGTGGTGGTCCCCGGGGCCGGGGGGCCGCTACGGACCCCCGTATTTACATATTCAATTCCCCGGGGAGGTGGCGGTCCCCGGGGCTGCGGGGGGGCTGCGTGGCTCCCGCATTTAAATCATGTAGCCCCAGGGAGGTGGTGGTCCCCGGGGTTTGGGGGGGTCTGCGAGGCCCCCCTGCCCAAAATATTTTAAAGCCACGGGGAGATGGCGGTCCCCGGGGCCTCGGGGGGCCCACGAGGCCCCCTGCCCTAAAATGTAAATGCCCTGGGGAGGTGGCAGTCCCCGGGGCAGCATGGGGGGGCAGGAGCCCCCCCCATGCATTTATTAAAAAAAGCCCCGGGCTGCGGGGGCCCACGCAACATAATTAGGTATTGCCCCCGGGACCTGGCCCACCCGGGGGCTTATGGATAACGAAGCACGGGAGTCCGCGCTTCGTTTTTTTTTTTTTAATTCGTCCGGATTTGCGCACCCAGCGCGAATTCGGCTGATTTGTTTTTTTTAAATAATGATTTTTTGGGCCCTGGGGGTCCTTGTGGGACCCCCTGAGCAGGCCTAGGGGGTCAGGGTGTTTCTACCCTGCCCCCTTTTCTTGTTTTTCATCCTTTTTTTAACTGATTTCTTGTGACTCGATTTTACTGAGTCACAAGATGGCTGCCAACACTTCCTGGTTTGGAGTGTTGGCAGCCAATCAGAATCAAGCTTGTGCTCGGGAGGGTTCATGAATCCTCCTCGGTGCTCAGATATCGATATTTTTATTTTTTGAATTTCTCAGCAACTACTGAACGGATATACACCATTTAAAAAAAACACGCTTTCTGAACCAAGACCTACCTTTTTGCCAAATTTGGTGTAATTCCATTCAGCAGTTCGGGCTGTAGCTTTGTCTAAAGTTCCTATGGAAATTAACATGGGGAAAATGTGTTTTGGGACCCCCCTTTTTTCTCGGCCCCCACTTGACGAATAACCCCGAAACTTTCAAGACAGGAGCTGACCTGAGCGAACAATTAGTTTTGAAAATTTCGTGAAGATTCGTCAAACGGCGCCGAAGATATTGGCAAAAGAAAAAACGCTTTTTGAATAGAAACAAGGCCCTAACTATAACTACCTACTGGCGACTGCCAGTAGGTAATATATATATATATTAGGGATGGGTGGTAAATTCCGTTCCGCTCGCAGAATTTTGGTAATTCCGCGTTCAGCGGAGAACGCGGAATTACTGAAAATTCCGCGATCCGCGGCGTATCGGAATTTTTTCCTTGTTCGCGCTTTAAAAATGCGTGTTTGCGCGCGCGGTAGCGACTTACCGGGATACCTGCGTTCGCCGATGAGTTTTCCTATCCGTTCGCGTGCGCCGCGAGAGTGTGTGATCGCGAACACGTCATTCGGACGCGCCACCGGACATCTGCATTCGCGAACAGGAAACACGCATCGCGAGCGGGCGGGACAAGTGAAACAAGATGGTCGCGCCATTTGGCGACCGGATGGGTAAGTTTGCGAGATATTTCCCCCCGAGCACGCAAACAGCGTCCCCGAACACGAAAAACCCATCGCGAACGGGCGGACCAAGCAATTCCGCATGCTCGCGGAACTTTGTGAAGCTCGCTGAGATTTTTTACCGTTTCGCGGAACTTTGCGGAACGCGACTCCGCAAATTCCGCCCACCCCTAATATATATATCCTCAGTTTTCAGCCCTGTTCGGACGTGGGCACTTCTTCCTTGGGGCGGTGCGCGTTTCTCCGGCAGGGCCAAGCCGGTAACTAATGCATTCACATACAGCCAAGGCAACAATTGAACACGCACTCACTTGGGATCTGGTTGAATTTTCTTTTTATTCGTGCAAAGGAGCCAATGCCATGCCCAACGCGTCTCGGTCTGTTACTTGGACCTTGATCACGGGATGAATGTTTGATGTTCACAGACCTCATTTAATTCTAGGATCACAGCTATTTTCAGTTTCCCGTTGCCATTGCATGCTGCTACATGTTGTTTGGCATATTTATAAAGTGACAAAGTGCATTGTGCGAATTGATAAATAAAGTGCAACGGTGCTCAAAGTGCTAATAGTGTCACAAGATGTCTAAAGCCAACTCATTTTAAATGCTATTGTGAGGCTTAATTTATACAATTATTTTTGTATAATCTTGCATGATTGCCATTTATAATTTTCATATTTTTCATTTGATCGCAGATTACATTACACAGTTAGTTTGTTTTATACTCATTTCTCATATTTTATAGCTCTCCGGCAGAGCAGTTTTGTTTATTGCCAAACATCAAAGTACACCAACATTTTCCATTTTTTTATATTATTTTTTTGTCTATTGGTGTTGGATTTCCAGCTCTCCAGTGAGCCCACATGTTTCCTTGCCAATTACTTTAATATCTGTGTTGCTCAATTAGTCTTGATTCTCTAAAGATTTATTTATAAATTTATTTATTTATTTATAAAGTTTTATATAGCGCGAACTTGATCCCGAAGGATATCAGAGCGCTTTACAGTTTGAGGGAAAAGAGGTAACAAATCGAAACATGCGACTAATATGGTGGATCTAATATGGTATTGAATCAGATAATGCACACATGATAGATCATTCATAAACCTGAGTGAAACGGGGAATGGGCTATACAATGGAGCAAAGTGACGTAAGGGAGTAAGTACAATAATCATATACAGACATAATAACCAATATCAAAACGATAAACAGAAAGTGAGTCAGATGGGGAGTCTAATGGCATTGAATCAAATGGTGAACACCTACCAGATCAATTAAACACCTGGGAGAACGAAGAATGGGCTAGGCGATAGGGCGTAATGACTTAAGGGGAGTAAATACAATAATCATGTACAGGAATAATAACCAAAACAGAATCATAAACTTAAACAGGGATAATAACAAATGCTATGGTATGTCCGATGCGCTTAGAGCTAACAAATGTCCCTCATGTTAAGGTAAGAACTTATTCATGAGGAATCTTTTAGCTTCCAGTTTGAAGGTATCCTTTGAGGAGATCCTCCGAATTTCCGGTGGAAGAGAGTTCCAAATTTTTGGAGCAGAGCCAGAGAAGGCTCGTTGGCATGTTCTTTTTTTGCGGAAGATCTGTGGTTTTAAAAGGAGGGAATTTGCACTCCTTGAAGGTCTACCTCCTCCAGATAGTTCTAGTTTTTGTGCGAGGTAGATGGGGGTTTTGAAGTGTAGGGCTTTGTGTGATAGGCAGGCAATCTTCAGTTGAATTCCAGCTTCGTAAGGTAGCCAGTTTAGAGATTTTAGAACCAGGGAGATGTGTGCCTTTCGCTTAGTGTCCGTGATCAATCTGGCCGCCGCGTTCAATGACGCCTTTAGGGGGGCCAAAGTGTATTTGGGGAGGCCACATAGCGTAGCACTGCCATAATCAAGTCTCGGCAAGACAAGCGCTTGGACCACTTGTTTGAAATCTGATTGAGGTAGGAAAGGTTTGAGATTCCTGAGTGTTCTTAGAAGGTGGTTAGCTCCCTTGCACACGTTGCTAATGTGAGTCTTCATATTCAGATGCTTGTCCAGGGTAATTCCTAGAGATTTAGCTGAGTCGATAGTGCGGGCGGAGCAGTTGAAGGTGGTGAGTTGGCTCATCCATAGGTCGATTATAGGAGTATGTTTCGGGGGGAGATGAGGAGGAATTCTGTTTTGGCGGTGTTTAGCAGTAGGTGGTTCTCAGTTAACCAATTTTGGGTCGTCAGTAGGGTGGAGTTGAGTGAAGCGATATCATCCGGGGAGGAGATTTTCAGATAGAGTTGGGTGTCGTCTGCATACATATGGAAGCGAATGTCCAAAGATTTTAGAACATTAGCTAATGGTTCCAGGAATAAATTGAACAGAATGGGAGATAAGGAGGACCCTTGGGGAACCCCCATGCTGACTGGGGATGGCTGGGAGAGAGAGTGGTTCGCTTTCACTCTTTGGGACCTGTTCTGCAGGAAGGACGAGAACCAAAGCAGCACCTGACCCGAAAGGCCCATCCTATGCTCCAGAATGAATAGGAGGTTGTCATGATTGACCGTGTCAAATGCGGAGGAAAGGTCAAGTAGGATAAGGAGGCAGGATTCATTACGATCGAGCATAATTAAGATGTCATCCATCACGTGGGTAAGAGCCGATTCAGTGCTGTGCCCACTACGAAAGCCAGATTGGTGTTGGTCCAGGAGATGGAAATTTTCGATGTACGCACATAGTTGTGACTTGACGCATTTTTCAAGGAGTTTGGCTAGAGTGGGGATGCTGGAGATAGGTCGGAAGTTGTTAAGATCTGTACTGTTAGCTGTGGGGTTTTTTAATATCGGACTTACCTGAGCCTCTTTTAGGCACACTGGGATCGTGCCTTGTGATAAAGATGCATTGACGATCTTTGTCCAGAATGGGGAGATTTCATCCTTGATCACTTTGAAGATGGAAGGTGGTAACGGGTCACTGAAGTGATTAGATGGATTGATAGTTCGAAGAACCTTTTTGATATCATTTTCAGAGAAGGGGGTAAAGGTGTCCCAGGAAGCGTTGTTCTTGATACCCCCGCTACATGGTGCTATCTTGTCTCGTACGGCCTGTGGGGGTGCAGGTTCATTAGGTAGCAGTAGAGCCCTCCTTGTTTCCAGATCCAAGTTAATAAGTCTAGTTTTCTCAGTAAAGAAGGCATCCAGATCATCACAAGAGTGAGGTCTGACTTCAGAGGCCGATCGGTTAGGGGCAACCACCGATTGTTGTTTAACCAGTTCAAACAGTTTCTTGGGTCGATTAGCCGCTTGGTTAAGTTGGGATCTGAAATACTCCGCCTTCGCTGTCTTGATTTGTTTGTTATATGAACTTCTGGCTGCTCTAAGGTTTTTTAGATGGTCCGCAGATGGAGTGGATCTCCAAGTACGTTCTATGGCCCTTAGATTGCGACGTTCCGAATTTAGGTTGCCATTGAACCAAGGTTTCGATATTTTTGCAGGTGCATTTTTTTGTTGTAGTGGGGCCATAGAATCCATGATGTTGGAAATAGAAGAGTTGTAGAAGTTTGTGAGAGCATGGTCTTCAAGTATGTCCAATTGGGGAGAGAGGGCCCGATTACAGCGGGTTGCTAGGTCAGCTGTGTTGATATCTCTGAGGTCCCTTTTCCAAATCTTTGTTTTGGTTTTTTGAGCCTTACTCTGATAAACCTCAGCGTTAATATGGAAGGAGATGATGTGATGGTCTGACCAATCACATGGTATGATGGAATCCAATGAGATGGTATGACCTTTGGAGATGATGAGGTCTAAAGTTTCCCCTTTAATGTGAGTAGGCTGGTCACAGTGTTGAATCAATTCGTGGTCATTCAAGAAGGAATTGAGGCATGAGACTGCTTGGTCATTGGTGTTAGACCAGTGAAGGTTAAAGTCCCCAAGGTAAATGTGGGACTGGGCTGAATCCACATTGCCGGAGATGATTTCCATTAATTGTTCAATGAAGGGGAGATTGTCGCCTGGGGGGTGATAGAATGTGTGTAGTTTGCAAACCAGATGATTGTTACTTGAGATGTTAAGACAAAGGTATTTGCAAGTTACTGGAGATGAGGACTCTGAGAGGGAGACCGCGAGCGTGTTCCGATGTATACAAGCTAGGCCACCACCCAGCTTCTTAACTCTGTCAAGACGAATTATGTCGTGGGTGGGGGGCACCAGGAGATCAAGAATAGGAGTGGACGAAGGGTTGAGCCAAGTTTCTGTGAGGATAATGATATCTATCTCATTGTGTAGTATGAGGTCGAAGATCTCGGACGCGTGTTTGCTAGCAGACCTACAGTTGAGTAGTATGCATTTGAGTGGAGCCGGAGTATGGGGGAGAGGAGTCTGAGTGATGTTCACTCTCTTGAGGTTATCGTTGTTTATGGCTCTGAGGTTGTGGTGGGGTACTCTGTTTGGGTTGGAGTGAATGGTTTGAATTATTCCCTTTGGGTTCGTGATGGAGTCCGTGTTGGACGAGTAAGACTTGAGAAGGCAGTCAATTTCAATGGGCGTGAGACAGGAAGCTCTTCTAGGGCGAGAGGCTGCATTAGGTAGGGGAACAGAATTGGAGGTGGAAGGTAATAAGGGATGGTCACGGGGAACTGTGATAGTGGTGCTGGCGGGGGCTCTGGTCCGGTTCGGACTAGAGAGGAGGTGGCTTAACAAGGGGAGATATTCAAGTGAGAGGGCTTTCAAGCCGTGGAGTTCGAGGGAGAGAAGGTGCAGCTGGCGGGAGATATCGTCCAAGCGTGCCAGCATGTCTGGGTGTTGGGAGAGGGAAGGAAATTGAGTGTGTAGGTCTGGAGAGGGGGAGGGTGACTAAGTGTGTTAGAGGGGTCCGGGGAGGTAATGGGGGGTACCCTGGGAGAAGGTAGGTCCCTGAATATGAGCGGAGTTCCAGGATGCATAGACCAGGATGTTGATTGCGTGTGGAGAACTGCCGAGGGGGTAGGGTGCCGATCTGCGTTAGAGGGGTCAGAGGCGGTAATGGGAGATTCCCGAGAAGGGGGTTGGTTACTGAATGTTAGAGGTGTTCCAGGGAGTATTGATAAGGGGGTTGGGAGAGGTGATAGGGTTAATGGTCGCAAACTATGTAATTCGAACAGTTCAGCATCCGGCAAGGGAAGGGTGGTGAGAGAGGAGGGATGTAAGTCTGAGGGTGGAATTGGAGCACTGATTTGGAGTGAACTTGAGGTGGTTAGTGTTGTGTCTAGTTGCCCTGGGGTTGAGTTGTTGGCTACTGAGCTTTTGATCTTCAAAAAGACTTTGTCGAACTGTTCTAGGTTTCGATTAGAGGCTTGAATGAGAACAATCCCATTGTTATAGATGGTAATGGTGATATCTATTTTGTGGATAGGAGAGGAAGTAATAGAAAGACTAAATCCATGGGGTGTTTTCCTTATCTGTTTGCACTGGAAGAATGATATGAGAGTTTTCCTCCATTGGGCTCTCTTGTTCGTGAAGAAGATTAGGTCGGACATGGTGTTGCCATTGTACATGCTGAAATATGTGTCTGAAATAAGTGTTTCCGGGTTTTTTTTTATTAAGCTGTGTTTGAGTTTTTTGAAGCGTTCTTGGTGAGGTTAGGTGGATATGTGATCTTAAAGGCACTGAAGCCCATTTTAGAGAGCGATCCTTCAATCGGGATGCTGGTGTTGGTCGCCATGGTGAGCGTAGACCGAGGAGAACAGCGAAGGCAAGGGAAGAAACCTATCACCTCAGCTTTGTCAAAGGCGAATGTATAATAAAAAGCTCCCATTAAACAAATCCAGCCATCATAACATTCAATGGGCGTAATGAGTGGAAAAATCCAAGATGGCCACCACGTAAGTCGAGGTTAGCTCCTCTATTAATGCGAGTCCTTTTTTGTAGTCCTTTTTATGTTTTAGTGCACAAACTAGAGACCGAGATCTTTCTCATGTCCAGGCCTTGGTTTACGGGTGATGCTGGCTTGATGGTCTTCCCTTAGGGTTACAGGAGACAGTATAGCCACCATTTTGAGGTTCAATAGAAGATAGTAACCTTCATTTTAAAGCTACAGTTTAAATCACGCCCTTTCTAATCCCGCAAGGCAGGTCATCCACTATAGGAGGTAATGTAATCCAAGCCTATTGAAGTGCATTCCAGTGTGATCATAGTGACGTCCACTTATTGCAGTATTATACCTCTGATTGTAATTTGTATCTTATGTATCCTGCACACCTGTCACTTATCCTCTTGTGATGTATATCTCTTATTGTATCTTTTTTGGTTTTGTTAATTTGCACAATTATCATTTTTCTCATGTACTGTAACGCTTGTTATTGTATTAAGCTCACTTGTATCCTTCTCCTCAAGTAATGTAGTTGTTCCTATTGTGAGGCGCTCTGGCACCTCGTGTAATGTCTGCGCTATACAAGAGCGCGTAAATAGTTAATTGTGATGAGGAGGGATCTGCTTTTCAGCAGTTGTCCACTTACTATCTCTGCCTTTCTACTGCCGATATCTGTGCATGGCGGCCATTACCGGGTCAGGCACTGGTGAATGGTGGACGGTGTTGCCAGCTCGGGAATTTGCTGGCCGTAGAGGGGGGGCGCGCCTTGCTTGGGAGCTGGAGATGGAAGCTGTAGCCATGGCAATCTGCGTACCTTGCTCCTATTACTCAATTGTTGGCATATTGGCATCAGGCAACCGGGGGCAGTATGGAAAGGAGTTGCGACTCGGATGCATCCGCGCCGAATTATTTCCTCGCTGCTCCTGTCTTGGGCGGAGGCACCATGGGTTTCGCCTTGAGGTGAGTGTCTTTGTGGTTTAACTGTTGTTTTTTTCACCTAATGGAGCATCAGTGGGGGTCGGGCACTAGGGATCCTACTTTTTTCGGGTCTGCGTTTCCAGAATTTACCGGGCTGCATGGGTCTGTGCGCTCTTGCGGGCTCAGTGGCGTGCTTCTTGTTTCTTTACGGAGCCCTCGGTCAGTTAGCAGGTAATGGTGGGAGCCTCCGCAGCCCCAGGAAGTTTCGGTTTCGTTCCTGATCTTCAGTCCATCGGACCAGCTTCTCTGCAGCTATTTAAATGGATATCAGCAGTGCTCATTCAGCTCCTTCGTTCCCTCTCTTGGATAAACTAGTGGAAAGGAACGTCCGGTGGTGTGTGGAAGGGGGGACAAGCCTGGATTTCCACCGTGAATCGTAGATCAAAGTGTCCGGGACCCCAGGGCTTTCGGTTTCGGTATCTGATGCCGGGCTTCAGTCCTTTGTCCGGATTCCCTGTGTTGATCTCGGATGGCGGCAGCGCATAACCTGGCTCCAAGACCTCTCCTTGCCTGGTCCGGTGGAAGGGTCGGCAGATGGAGGTGTGCAGGGGTGGCAAACCGGGATTTGCACCTAGTTTGGTGATCCTAGTGCCGGGGAGCTCTGTTGTGGAGCTGCAAAACAGCCAAGATGTACGTAAAGTTCTTCATTCTGATTCAAACCCCTCAGATTCAGTGTTCTTAATGACACAATATGTTTTGATTCCTGCTGTCAGTAGTTTTTCCCGGTTGCCTCCTCTTTCTGATGCGGGTACTTGTTCAATAGCATAGAAGCTTAGATCTTCCCATTTACTTTTGTGAACTTTCTCCATATGTTTTGCGATGGCATTGGCGCGATCATTATATTTCGTTGCTCTGATGTGATCTAAGATTCTCTTTTTTATTTCACAGGTTGTGCTGCCAATATATTTTAATTTACAAAGGCATTCCACAATGTAGATCACAAATTTGCTTTTACATGTTATATGTTGTTTAATTTTCCATTTCGTGCGATTATTGAGTTCCACCTCTTTTTTGTGCACCGCTATTTGGCAGGCTTTGCACTGTTTACATGGCCAAAAACCTTCCACTTTTGTCCATGATGACGATTGCTTTGCTTTAAAGTGACTGTGCGTTAGTTTGTCTCCTAGATTTGTGGCTCGCCTGTACGTTATGTTTGGATGGTTCCCAATTATTGCTACCAACGTGGGGTCCAGTTGTAATATTCCCCAGTGTTTTTTGATTATCTGAGTCAATCTACTTGCATCCGCAGTATATGATGTTATCAATCTTATTTTCTGAGTATTTTCATTTTGCTTTACTTTTTTTGAACCCTGTAAAATCTCAGTACAATTTTTTTAATAAATCTTTTAAATGTTATTCCTGATCTAGAACTCAATTATTGACTGTGATGTTTTTGGTTATGCAATTTTAATTGTTGGGTCAATTGGTGGTATGATCATACCAGGATATTGATGTACTATTCTAATTTCATGATTTGTGTCAAAGTTTTGGTTTTATTATTTGTTGGTTTGGAAATCTGATTCGTCGAAATCCAAGATCTTAAGATATCGTTGTTGAACTTGTCTGCAGAAAAGGTAGTGTGCTTTGCGAGGCGGTCATTCACAGAGTTATAGACTTTTCTGAATTAATGAGTTTTCCATTTCAAGTTTGCCTGTCTAATTTGAATGGTGTCATTTGTTCTTCAGTGCACGGGAATAAGTGCACTAGCCAGAGGTGGATTGCTGCTGGACGGGAGTCTGCTTTAGTGCAAATTGAGTTTGACAAGTGGTGCGGAGGTAGTATGCTAGTCTTGTTTCTATTGTTTGTGAGATTCACTTTATTCAAATTTGCTGATTTTCTCCTATTTATGTTAAGCAGACATGATTTATTTCGTATAGTAGTGTGCAAGCATTGAGAAAGGTTGTGTAATTTCTTTTCCATTCACGGAGAAAACTGCGCTCTGATTGATTAGTCAACCGAGGAGTCGCGATGGGATTGGTGAGACATCAACACAGAGTTGCACTGTCATTGGTTGGTTGTTGTCAGAGTTGCCCAGTGATTGGTTGACCTTTGGCATAATCGTGCTGGCATTGGTAGTCAGTTGCTATCTTGTTTTGTTTTATTTTTGGATTATTTTGAATGAGCATATTGGGTTCTGTGTTGAAAGTCAAAAGCCCCTAGTGTAGCTGCTATGGAGGGACAGAAAATACATGCAGGGGGTTCGCATGCGTACAAGATGTTGACTAATGTTGGGATTTATATGTGCATCTGGATTTGTTGCGATTGGCATGAATACACCTCTGATGACAAGGATTTGCAATTTCCTTTAGAGGGTACTTTTACCGTTAGAAGTTAGATTTCCTGAGACAAACAATGAATGAGAGAAAGACATTACCTAGACCTACACAATTTGAGGCTTTGAATTAATGGGATTGAATGGCCACAGAGAAAGAAAGGACTATGAAAAAGTAGGTGAATGGTTAATTTAGACAGTGGCTGGAGGGCAAGTGGGGCAATCAGGAGAGACGCTGGAAAGAAGATATGGTAGAAGGGGTGAGAGTTTTCCCTGCAATGGTCAAAGAAACAGCAGACAACAATAAAGTTGATATGGGGGTACAGAGAGGAGCGGAGAACAGGATTCAGAAGAGGAGGATAACTTTTTCAATGATTATTTAAATTCTAGACCTCCTCCATATGCTGATGGGGTGGAGAGACAGGTGCAAGTTTCCATAGTCAATCAAACAAAGGGGGCCCCTATTTAGGCAAATAAAGGTAGAGGGATCATAGGGAAACATAGAGCAATCAAACAAGCGTAAAATCCCCTACCTATTTCTTTAATAGTATGCTAAACGTCATGTGATATAAACATATGGACAGTGCTGAAAGAAGAAAAGGCAAAAATATGACAAAATAGATTTATTTTTTCAGTAAAAGGACAAAAGACTCAAATGTAATACAGGAATATTTTTGGGGATAATTGTTAAATAAATACATATACATAGATCCACCACTCAAGCAACAACTCACAGCTACACACATACTACCATACTTCTATCATACTAACAACTAACCTGCATACACTAACTAAAGCAAAACACATAAACAGTAAATGATAAACTGTTCGATAAATATCATGAATCTAATAAACAACATTCAACTGATCATAGAAGTATCACAAACGCCGACTCGCGTTTCGGTGTACAAGCCAAATTTGGCGAAACACCTTCATCAGGGCGTGGATACCACGACAGGGGAGTGGTGGGAAAATTTCAGTGAATTGAACAACTGACCAGTAGGCTGTATCAGAAAATGCCGTGCATAGAGATTCGATGGCGTAATTTAAGTACGGTGTTCCACGGGAAAAAGGCTGACTTGGGGTGTTGATAAAATTCAAATAACATACAGAGTTTCTGAAGTCCGTTATTAAGTGCGAAGTATAGAGGCGCTGAGGGCAGGAAAAGACTCGTATTTCTCAAAATGTTGGTTTTAATAAAGCACCCAATAGTTGCTCGAGAATCAAACATTCACCAGTCCAGCAGACTAAGATGTCCAGCCCCATCCGAGTCTCCTCTGTTCTATCCTGAGCGAGGGAAGCCCAGCGGGTCTGTTTTGAGTCCCGTGACATCTTAGTCTGCTGGACTGGTGAATGTTTGATTCTCGAGCAACTATTGGGTGCTTTATTAAAACCAACGTTTTGAGAAATACGAGTCTTTTCCTGCCCTCAGCGCCTCTATACTTCGCACTTAATAACGGACTTCAGAAACTCTGTATGTTATTTGAATTTTATCACGCGCGTCGGCGTTTGTGATACTTCTATGATCAGTTGAATGTTGTTTATTAGATTCATGATATTTATCGAACAGTTTATCATTTACTGTTTATGTGTTTTGCTTTAGTTAGTGTATGCAGGTTAGTTGTTAGTATGATAGAAGTATGGTAGTATGTGTGTAGCTGTGAGTTGTTGCTTGAGTGGTGGATCTATGTATATGTATTTATTTAACAATTATCCCCAAAAAATATTCCTGTATTACATTTGAGTCTTTTGTCCTTTTACTGAAAAAATAAATCTATTTTGTCATATTTTTGCCTTTTCTTCTTTCAGCACTGTCCATATGTTTATATCACATGACGTTTAGCATACTATTAAAGAAATAGGTAGGGGATTTTCGCTTGTTTGATTGCTCTGCAAGTTTCCATAGTACCAGATAGGGGCGTATCAGTAGAGGGTACGAGTATACATGTACAGGAATTGACAGGACGTACACTAGTGGGTACATTGGTGAGTGCCCCACAAGAGAATACAATTATGACTTGCTGAATACGAGCAGAGATACACTACTGTTGTCTCTTTAATTTCTAATGATATGTCTGCTACTATTTCTGCTCAGCCCCCTAAAGGGAGGGAAATTAATATTGGACTTTTAAAATTTTAACTTGGAAAAAAAGTACAAGAGACAGTTGATTCAAATACACTGATGTCATACAATGTGGATGAAATTAGATATTTGATCAAAGAAGCAGCAAGCTTTGCAAAGGAAGTACATAATAAGCTTAAGGAGTTAGCTGAGAAATGCAAAGTTGACATTAGCAGAATGAGGAGTGTACAGAGAAATTATAACATTGATTTGACTAAAGAATAAATACAAGAATTGGGATTGGTGGCTTTATAAAATCACATTAAAGATTGGCGAAATCTGAAGAAATATCAGGAAAGGTGGGAAAATAAAGGTTGTACTAAAAAGAAAGCTGCAGGAAAGAAGGCTAAGGGATCTGTTAGTGATTTAGAACTAGAGACAGTTTCAGAATTTCATCTGAGGGAAGTGCATGGGGGTAATTATGTGCATGTGCCTTGGACTAGAGGGGATCTTTATACACTTATGGCAAATTTGTAAGAAGAACCTGAAAGATGGTACAAGGAAGTTCATAGATTAACGATTATTTTGAAAATGGTTTAGATTGCTTTGGATACATTATTTGAGATTGTTGTTCATAGTGATCTATGGACGGAGTGTAAGGTTGCTGTTGTTTACCCAACTGAATAACTAGTTATAGTTGCACTTAATAATTCTCCACCAGAGGTGAGTGCAGACAAATATAGGGCAGTGATAGCACATTTGATAAAGAAGGTGACAGAGAAGGAAGTGAACTGGGCAAAGATTTTGAGAGCTAAGCCAGAACCGAAAGAGTTGGTGCATGCGTACTATTAGCGGCTTATTCAGATTCATAAAAAGCATAGCGGAGTTGAGGATCCCAAGAAGGAAGGGGCTGCTGGTATAGAGGGGCACTGCCTGTGGGAAGTGTGAGGGCTGAACATTAACTCTTTTAGTCTTGGTTTAGTCTATTTGCTAAGGGTTTGCATCTTGAACTTAGTTCGCATATGCAGCAGAGCGTGATGTGTTGGCAGACTAAGGTCATTGATGAAATCCTGAAGCATGCCAAGTGCAGTAGTTATTGGTTTGATGCAAAGTAGGAAAAGATTAGGGAGAAATTAATGGTTGAACAGACAAAGCTAATTCAAAGAAGTGGAAAGAATCAGATGGGTTCAAATTTGGATTTTGTGCCGCCTGAAAAATTTGAAATTTATGGAGCAAAACTCATGCAAGGTGTGAGAATGGGTACAGTTGCAAGGTCTCATAAGAGAATTATGAATAATTATGGAGTGAATGCAACTATTAATTTGCTGAAGAAGGGCACTACTTGTCATTTCTGCTGTAAAATCGGCCATTGGAAGTGGGAGTGTAGACAGAATACAGACCAAATTCAGAATGATTTTGTTCACCAGTTACAGCGAAATGGAAATCAGATGCAGACTCAGTTAATTACCCCAGCCCAAACAGCTTCTGTACAAAATGTGCAAAATCAAGGGCAGTTGCATATCAATATGCCTGTAGAAACAAAATGCCTTACAGTTCAGGGTAACTTCAGAATCCATTGATTCTGAATAATGGTTTTCCTCAGTTTTCCCAAGAGAGTAATTCCAAATTACAGCACCTGAGGAGAAGTGCAGTGCTAAATGTAGACCAGCGTGGCCCACATGTATATGTTCAGGTGATTGGCCACCTGTATCATTTTTAATCATCACAGGTGTTACCCGCTTTATGGTTCAATCTGTGGAGGTTCTAAACCTACCCCTCTTGGGAAGAGAAAGCCATGTTTTAGACGTTAGCAAAAAACAGATTTTCATCCAGGTTACAGCAGCTGTTCCTTTTACTATATATCTGTTGGTTGGAGACTTGCTTTGCAAGATGAACTGCGAGATTTATTGTACACCGGATAGATAACTGAAACTCAAGATGAAGATTCTGTGTTTAAAATTAAATCAGGATTCAAGAGTTCACTTGTTCCCACTTGTTGTCCACTGGTTAAAGATGACCTACCCATGGATTTAAGACATACTGTCAAAGAAGATGTATGGGAGTTCACAGATAAAGAGATATAATTGATAAAAAGTGCAATAAGTGTCAGGATTAATGCCAAACCCAGTGCAGTCTTCCCTAGAATTAGGCAATGCAGTCTTTCAAAAGAAGCAGAAGAGGGAAAGAAGCACGTTATTCAACAAATGATAAACCAAGACATTTTACGAGGGATGCTTGGTATTCCTTGCAATTCTCTGATAATGGCCATTAAAAAACTGAGTGCTAAATGGAGAATAGGGCAAGATTTAAGAAAAATAAATAAAATCCTCAATCCATGTTGTCTGGTGGTACCAAATCCTGCTGTAATATTGTTCTAGAATGCAGCAGATGCAGAATGGTATACAGCCATTGACTTATGCCAAGCCTTCTTCTTCATGAGGATAGTAAATTTGTTTTCATGTTCCAGGCCCAAAATAAAGTCTTTTCTTGGTGCCAAATTACACAGGGGTATTCCAAAAGTCCTTCGATTTTTTGTCAGGTCCTAAAGTAAGAGTGGAGAATTTACAGTTGCCATGTAACTCAGCCCTGGTGCAATATATAGATGACCTTCTTGTGGCATAAAAACAAAAGAGGCTTGTAAACTAGACATAATTGCACTTCTGAATCATTTAGCTTAAAATGGTCGCAAGGTTTACCCCACAAAGATGCAGTACTGTAAAAAAGAAGTGATTTATCTTGAGCATCACATTGAAAAGGGAACAAGGAAAGTCTCAAAAGAATGCATTTGTGCAATTCTGAAAATGGGTCATCTATTAACTAAGGGTGAGGTGAGGATGTTCTTCGTAATTGTTGACTGCTGTTGTCATCGAATTCCAAACTTTTCCCTGACTGTGAAGCCTTTAATAAGTCTAACTTACAGTAATATCAGAGATCCTGTACCATTTGATGACTAATGTAAGAAGGCCTTCTGGGATTTGAGAGAATAATAATTATATTATTAAGTAGGACATGTATTTTTATATATGTCTTAACAGCAACACTTCAAAATTGTCATTTTGCTGAGAGAGAACTAGTAACCCCATCGGCTAGCACAGGGTTACCGTCTGACCCCTCCCCCCGGCTAACCTCTGAATGGGACTACGTAGCTGGGCACTGTAAGGTATCAAATTAATCATGGCATTAAACCCAACTTGATGTCCAATTTTAATTTAATGTGTCTAATAAAGAAATGCAACTTTTAGAAAGCTGCCACTCTGTGACCCAGTCTGCCCTGTGGCCTCACATGGTTACTGACCAACAGACAGTATTCTGCTTGCCTGGGGAGTCGCATTACTGACACCAAGGCTTAGGAAAAATAGCAGCCTGATACAGGGTGGGGTGTTACCTCCCCTTCGCCAGAAGCCACTCAGGGTGTTAGACCAAAAGGCGAGCTTCAAAGGCGAAGCTGCCTTTGGTAGGCAAATAGCATTCACACTGCTTAAGAGCAGCCATTTGTTCATGAAGACGGGCTGGAGACAGGAAAAGAGAGGAGAGACTAGTGCCCAAACCGGTTCTCCCATGGGTGTGTAGCTCACTGGTAGCATACATCTAGGGCAGGCTACCAAGCTTTTGACATTCGAGAAAGGGTCCCAGCATCTTGAGACGATGACAGAATAGTGCACTTTGAGATTGCTAGATGTCACACATAGCCAAAAAGCTGTCACCAAAATGGAGAGAACCTGGTAGCCCATTGGCTAGTGACCGCATCATCCCCCAGGGCACTTTCTGGGAGTAAATATGGCACCCCCGGCACCCTGAACTTCATATCACATCAGAATTAGAACAAGGACTGAAGAAGGACTGCCCTGCTGGCCCCTGGACTGCACAGAGAGGTTGCACCGTCTGCTGGACTGCACCTGCTGCACCTTGGGCTAGCGAAGAGAGGACTATTCCTGTGGCTCCTGGCTCAGGAGAAAACTCATGTCCCAGACCAAAGGAGTGACTCAAGAAAACAGTGGACTGACACCCTGGAACCCACACCAGGGTCAGAACAACTGAAGTAGCCCACATCAGCAAGTTGGTAGCTACTAAGGAAGATTCGCCACCTGATGCCGCTGGGCATCCCAAGAGACCGATTTTCGGTGGCCAAATGTTGCACCAGAGTAAGCCATACTCGGAAGTGCCATCTGAACCCATATTGGTCACCCAGGAAGGACACCAGCCCCCACCAAAGGATTTTTCTGGGACCGCTATGGACCGAAACTGGTAGCCCAGCCGCTGCTGGCCTTCTACGACCTCAAAGAGGGCTTCGAGGGACCTTGACCTCTGTGACCAGAGTTGCCCCACCTGACCCTTGGACAAACAAATAACCACAAACGCACCCTCGTCAACTGCACAGCACCCAGAGCATCCTTGAGCATCTTCATCTCCTGCATCTGCAGCATCAGGACCACTCCATTGAAGTCTAAGGCGGCCGTGCTGTAATGTTTGGAACTGGACTGGAAAATGCTCTAGTGGCTAGGTAACTGTCCAAAACTACCCCATTGACCCCCCCTCCCCCCCGACCTTCTCCTTATCGCATTTGGTCGCCCAGGCCGAACTAACTTTCACAAACCAATGCTTGTTTGGAGTTGGATTAAAGATTAAGATTTCTTTAAAAATCTATATCTCCGGAACTTTCCAGTGGCTTTTGCTCACCTTAGACTCTGAAAATTCATAAAAATATCACCTATTTTTAGGTCTCGCCTAGCGATGCAGCGCCATGCGCTGCTCGCCAGGCGAGATCTATTGTTACCGACTTCTTTGCGATGCGGGACAGGAGCACGCGTACGGCAAGTCCTGGACAGGAGATGTGCACGCCTATGGAGCGAGCAGAAGTTGTAATAACGCCGCAAGCCGTACGCGTGCACATCGACTGTCTGTGCTTAAGCTTAACAGACAGGAGATGTGCACGAGTACGGCTCGCGTCTTTTTACAACTTCTGCTCGCACCATACACGTGCACATGTCCTGTCCAGGCGCGGCGTCCAGCATGCCTCCCGCTCAACCCCACTCACCGGCTCTTGTGGGGACTCTGCGCTGCTCCCAGGCTGGTCTCCTCAATGGCAGGGGGGACTCGCCTCTTCACCCGGTCACTGGCGCAGCAACACGCGGGGCTCCGTGTTGCTCACAGGAGCCCCGCCTGAAATCTTGCTCTGGCCGCACCATGTGGCATTCACGAAGGTGGGGTGGGCTCCCGCCGGACTTCCCTCTGCGGGGTGGGCTCCCGCCGGACTTCCCTCTGCGGGGTGGGCTCCCGCCTCGCTTCTCCAACACACGGGGCTCCCTCAGCTCACGGGAGCCCCGGACACCTCCGGCCGCGCGCTCCATGTCCCGCCCATGCCCCACGCAACTGACGTCACCCGGCGCCGGACAGCAGATGTGCACACGCACGGCGTCTCGCACTGCTCGCGGGCTTCAGAGCCTTTTGCGCAATGTCACGAGCAAACAAGTGGCCGCCATTGCCGAAGCCGGTGTCCCGACAGCTTAACGGACGGGGAGCGCAAAACAAAACATGGGCTTCGGAAATTGCGGGCGCTTGTTACAGTGCTGTTCAGAAGTCGATCAGCTTTTTGCCAGTAAAGTGGAGCACGTGGAAATGGAGCCTGGAGTGGACCCGTCTCAAAGTCGGTTTTCTATAGTATGCCTGAGACGCGGCACACTTAAATCCTTGCACAAGAGCACACCATGTATTGATACCTAGTGCACAACAGGGTCACACGAGTACAGGCTGTCCCAACACTGGTGCATAACAGGGTCACACGAGTGTGAGTCTGTGCCCGTCATGCCAACATGCGTCCGTGTCCCATGTTTCTGCATCTCCCCGATGCCCATTGACCCTTACCTGTAGCGCCTTGAGCGGGCCGGGAAGTCATGGCTGGAGGATGAGAGGACAAAACTGAGCTCGGAGGATCACCCTGTGCGAACATCTGGGCTGCAGAGAGGCCCAACTCTACCTAGTGCCGCAAGTCGCAGGGAGCGCTATATAAGAAAACTCGGCTCACTCGTAAAAAGCACCCTATCACTCAGCCCTGGCCTTGCCTCTTCTGCCTTTCCCACTCCGTTTAAACTGCGCGCTTCTCCTATCTCGCCAATTCCCAACCCATATGTTTTTATCTTTTCATCTCCTTTTTACCACAGCATTCTTCCTCCCTCGGTCTCCACCGCCCTGTTTGCTGCTAAACCCACCCCAGCTTCTCTTGTCTACTCTCTTCTCTGTCGCTTCATGTACTTCCTCCCTCCGCTTTTTGCTGCCCGTTTTCTCTCGCTCCTATCCTCTCTCCCTGTCCTCTCCTCGTTGTTTTTAAGCCCCCCTTTCCTTCCCTCCTTGTCTGCACCGTTCTTATTCCCGTATTATTTCCCATTTTTACTGCGACCCGTCCCACACTCCTCTGCTGCAGCCTGCACACTTCTTTTCCCTTTCTGGGTCCTGCGCCCCGCTTCACCCCTGTTTGCAGCCTGTGCCTTCTTTCTCTGCTGACTGTTCCCCGCCCCCTTTTCAGCAGCCTGCACCACTCTCTCTCCACTCGTGTTTCTGCAGATTGTAGCCCCGTTGTACTCTTCCTGTGCCACCCGCACCCTCTTTTTTGCACCCTGCACCCCTCTCGGCCCTTTCTCCGCAGCCTGTATCCCCCTCTCCTCTTTATCTGCAGCCTGTACTCCTGTCTACTTTCCCTCTCCAGTTTCAATCTCTGAAAACACTGAAAACCTGGCCGTGCATGCCGCCCCGCCACCTCCGATGGAACACCAGGCGTCTGATAGGTAGGGGCTCTCGGGGTGAAAGGGGGAGGGGGGGTGGAGCCGGGTTCTCTTGAGACCCGCTCCTGGGGGCCAGGGGCCTCTAAGGTGATGGGCTATGCCTCCGAGTGGGTGTGAGAGGAAAAGAAAAGGGGGTGGGGAGGGCATGAGGTAAGATTAGAACTGGTTTTAGTTAAACTGCACAACACAAAGATATGCGCGGACAGGGAGCCCCCTCTTCGTACCGCTCGCCCCCACCCCCCACCTAGGGGGCTGGCAAAATTTATGGATATGCTCTCCTTTCAGGCGCCTCTGAAGTCTGACATCATTTATTTGTCCTACCAGTCATGCCCAGGAGTAGGTCGCCGTCTGCTCCCAGCAGAGCGACAGAGTGGGGAGGAGGGGGACAGGGGCACAAGGTGGAGGTCCTGCAATTGCTAAGACTATGTAGACATTGTGTTTCTGTATACACACATTTATGAGATTTACAGGTCAAACTACCTAGCTAGCTAACACACACTTTGTATTACATTTTTTTTAAGGCTATGCAAACCAGCTTTTTCAATGCAATAGGTGTCGCATTTGCTACTGGCATTGTAAATGACAAACCTTTTATCTATGTGTTGGTTTTTGAAAACATATAAATAAAAGGCATTGTCATTTACAATGCCAATAGCTTAAAATTTCGCAAATGCGAGACCTATTGCATTGCAAATGCTTGTTATAAATTGGTGTTGCATTTCTTTTGTGTTGAGTTGTTTGGTGCTGTTAAATGCTTTCTTTACACTAGTTCCTTTGTTCAAGCCTTGCTGCTTGAAGCCATAGCTACACAAGGTTGAGCTTAAGGTTGTGCTATTAAGCCTCATTGGGCCCAAGACAGTTTTTGCAAGTGTATTCCACGTTAAGGCCGCACAGACATTCCATATAATACACCCAAATCCTCACACTGCATTTTTGACGATGCAGCTTCAGTGGTGTGGAGGGGGCACTCTCAGAAGTACTGCTCCTGTGGTTTGTGTACTACAAGGGCCGCAGCTGCAACCTCAGTTGGAATTTGACTGCTGAATGAGATCAGTGCAGTAAGCTCACACAGTCGTACTCATCTTCGGCTGGTGTGGCCTCCCAGGTTGGTGCAGAAGGGGCATTTACATGGGTACGGGTGGCCTCTGGGACAGGCTTCAGGGGGTGGCTGTCTTCAGCATTTGCGGTGTCTGAGCCGATCTGGGCTTCTGCATCGGCAGCAATGAGGAATCTCCAACTCCAGCAACAGCAGCAATCTCTCTAGCACACAGCAGGATGCTGTTGCCACAACAATACTTGGTAATCCAAAGTTGTACAGTTCAAAGCACAAACCGCTCGGGGAGATTGGGGACCTCATTACACATGGGTCACTCCAGGCTTCTCTCTATATTTAGTTGCTCTCTGCCTCTGGTTTTCCACATGCCTGGAACATGCTGGGTTTCTCCTCCTGGACAATCCCTCCCCCTGCAAGGCCAGGCATATTTGTTCTCTCTCTCAACAGGCAAGCAAGCTTCTAAGCTTTAGGCAGACCGTCAGTTGTTGCAGCAGTAATTACAGATTTAAGATGATGCCCCATCATTTCTGGGAGACTGGCTGTCATTCAGTTTTTACTCGTGACTGTGTGTCAAGGGTAGGAAGAGTTTCAAAGGCAGATTGCACTGCTGAGATTATCACATTTCAGTGGCGACCGGCACAAACAAAGGGAGGTGAGGCGGGTGTAGGGAACGGGGGAGTGGGAGCACAGGAGGGGACGCCCGGGGTGTTAGAATATTAAAAATAAGTAAATAACTTACCGTAATTTGCCGGCCGCCTCCCGAGTCGAGATTCCTCTTCTCTTCCTTGTCCCAGCAGACACTGGGACCACCACGTCACAGACTCCCATCCAATCCCCACGCTGCTCCCAGCCTTCTAGGACAGCAGCGTGGGGATTGGCCTGAGTAGGCTGAAAAGACGCTCCGCTAAGCTCAGGGAGTCTGTGGGGGTTTCTCCAGCCTAGCTGTACAATGCATCTGGGCTGGAGAAACCTTAGTGCGCATGTGTGTTTTGGTCGGCCTGAGACAGCCGGCCAAACATATATGCGCACTAAGGGAGAACAGATATGCACTCCTTCTCCCATGCCCACCCCTCCCTGCACAAGCTGGCTTCAAATGAAAAATAAGACGATGACAGAACATCGTTTTATTTTTCATTTGCTGGCTTTGAGCTAGGCAGTGGGGCGACGGTCCTCACCCATAGTGGAGGAGCCGCCCCTGTCACATTTTGTTACATGTTGTATGGTAACATTTCTCTGATGTCTGTCGGGTTCAGGAAAACAGGTGTTGCTTGGGCATGGTACACTCTAAGAACTACTGTGATGACGAGAGAAAGCCACATTGCACACAAAAATAATGATGTCGTTCCAGAAATTACTGTAATAAACTGTGAGATTTAAGACATGTTCAGATTTATCAGGAGAGTTCCAGAGAACAAGATATATTCATCCTTCAAAATCACTTTTTATTATTCCTTGAACTGTCACGAAGAGAGCCGAAACCACTCTTTTTTCCAGTCTGATAGAAGCATTAGTTTGCTTCATGGCTGGATGTTGCGTCGGCACTCTTTACAAAAGGCTCTGTCCACCACACAAAATGCTCTGAAGCAAACATGTGTGATCAGGGGTGCCAGTGTAGAATTTTAGAGCCGGCTTTAGTGGAAAGCCTTTTTATGATGCTTCAAATGAGAGAAATCTCTCCGACAGCAGAGGGTTTGTAATGTCATCAAAGTTTGCTACAAGTGTTACAGGAAAGAGAGGAGTCAAGGGAATGCTGGTGTGCTTGAAACAGAGGTTTAGAGTAAAGGGGAAAAAACTGACTAATACAGGGCACAAGTCCTAAAAAAAGAAGTGGGGGGACTAACCAGGTTAGGCAGTATGCACGTGAAATCATGATGCGTGCCATCACAGCGCATGATGTCACGGCGTGTGACATTGCACGTGACATCACAGGAAGTTACATCAAAAGAAGTGGCATCAGATATTAAGACCTCACACATATGTTCATCAGGTATATCATGAGTACATTTAAGTGCATAATGAGATTTAACAAATGAGATTTTGCGTGGGGTTGGGCCAAAAAAGTGGCGCAATCCTGACGCAAAATCTGTGCCTCAACTAATACATTTATTTTTTAAACCCTGCCACAAAGAAATTGGCAACGAGGAGAAGCATGGCAGTTGATCTGTTATGCTTAATTGGTTGCAAAGTCTACATTTTAAAATATTTGATTGGGTTAAGGCATCTGCAGTAAAGGTGCCCAGTAAATCTCAGGGAATAGAAATAATGGAGAGATAACTCTAGAGTTTAACGCATTTGCTGGAGAGATCTGTGTGTTTTGAAGTCCCAGATTTGAATCAAAGTAGCATAAGGTTAATGTGTCTCCTGCAAAGCACATCACGTAACATGCTGATGACAGATTTTTATTTAATGTAGATAGTAAAGTGCAGTGGCGTAGCAAGGGGCGGGGGGAGCGGTCGGCCCGAGGTGGTAGGAGTTTTGGGGATGGCGGCCTCCTCCTGCTTTCACCTGCCGTTTCGGGGGCGGCAATCGCTCCCCCCGCTTCACATTGCGGCCGTCGCGGGGCGGCAAATGGCGCTGAATCTCGCCAGCACCAACCCTTCCCGCTCTTTAATGGGGCCGCTGCAGGGCGTGAAACGCAGGGACCGCCACGGGTGGCCATAGGGCTAGCTACGCCACTGGTAAAGTGGGTTACTGGTTTTTACACAGAGATCCTTTTGTTACCTGCAGATTATAAATTGTAATCCTTGTAATATAGCACAGTGAGCTATGAAGGACATGTGACTCCTACACCTTGTAACCCTGCCTCATGTAATTCATCTTGTACATTTATTTACACATGTACATGATTTATTGTCAATGTATAATGTGTATGTCATGTAAAGAGCTCTGACACCCTGCATTGAATTTCGTAGCGCTATAAAAGAAATAAAATAGTGCTATTGAAATTGTTATTTGTGTATATACTGGGACAGGCCAACACGTCTGACATTCTTACAGTGCATGCATCTCTTATACACAGGGACTTAACAAAGTCAAAAGCATGCCTCTTTTAAGTACCTGTGAAGAGATAAGCTGTGTGCCTTTGTTTCCCCTCAGTGGCATTTACATTTAAGTTTGAGGTTCCAGGCCACCTCCAGTCAGGATATTCAAATAAAAGGAGGCCTGATGGCCCCTTAACTTTGGCCCAGCTGGAGGTGAGAAAAAAGCTCCCTGCTGCCTGCAGGAATGGAAAGCAGACAACCTGCAGGCGCTGCTGAACGTGTCCCGGTGTCTGAACATGACACTGGGACAAGTTCAGCAAATTTCTGTGGGTCCCAACTTCTTGGCAGGGGGGACGGCGTCCACCCTGTGAAAATAGTGGGTGGACACCGTGTACCAGCGTGTACCCCCGACTTGTGCCCTGGATCCATAACAGTAGGTGTTGTGCTCTACTACCAGAACCCCATCTGTAGAGCGATATATACGTGGAGATCAAGAGAAGCGCTGCAAGATCCGAATAAAAAAAACCTACTAAGTGAGACGCCAGTACTCAGTCTGCAAAACTCTGAAGAGAGGGAGAGATATGACAGAAATTTAAATATCTCAGTGGTGAGTGTACTATTGAGGAAAGATCATAGCTCACTCGAGGTGTGGTTCTAAAACAAGGAAGAGTCAGACACAGCAGGGGCCTAACACAGGCCCCCGCGGTGCGGGGGGCCCCCACAGCACTCTGGCTGCAGAGCTCCTGATTGAGCCCGGAGGGGGCCCCTCCACGTGCCTTGCAGGGAGGCCCCCTCGAGTTTCGTTACGCCAGTGAGACACAGTCTTTGAGAGAGGGGCTCAAGTGCACTACAACAAAGCTCTTTCATAGTAGGGTGTTGCAGCATCATTGAATTGCTGGGTAGCAGGTCAAATGATACCGGCCGAGATACTGCACTTTGTGCAACCTGAGCTGCATGCATCAGTTCAGCCTCTGCGTGGGCACGTACTAGGGAACAGCCTGGTTTATTGAAGTTATCAGAGTTTTCAAATGATATGGGGAATTACATTAGTACAGTGCACCAACAAATGTGTCCTTGTTCTCTGACCAGTTCGTTAGAATGACTTACCTTTCATGAAGCATTTCCTGTATGCTTTTGTCATTGCTAAGTGCGCTGTACATGAATGTAGGAAGGTGGAATCTGACTATATGGTTGCCCCCACTTTTTTCCTGGTGTTTTGCTGGTTTATGACTTAGTTGGACTGGGACCCTGCTATTCAGGGCCCCAGTCTATCTGCTCTCTCTAAACGACATGGAGTGCACTCTAGGTGCACTAGTGATTGGATACTGTGGTGCCTTATGAGTCCCTAGTATATGGTACCTTAGGTACCAAGGGCATAGGTACTTCACAGGCCTACCAGGGGCTGCAGCATGTATTATGCCACCCCTGGGAAGCAGTCTAAATCTGACACCACAGGCCTGCTACTGCAGCCTGGGTGAGGTGGTGCTAGCACCTCTCACTGAGATATAGGTTTCCTATATCTCTCCTGCACACACATATAAACCTATCAGTCACCCCTAAGGCAGGCCCTATCAATCCTGAGGGCAGGGTGCTTGGCTTCTATGTGAGGGGGTGCCTCTGCCTGAGCAGGGCCCCTCTGCAGCTCTCAGAGTCTATTCTCTGGTGCTGTTTGTGGATGCGGTTAAACCATATACTATTAAGTGCATTATATCCTTGCGGTAAATGCTAACTTTGGAATGGCTGCATCAAAACATGTCGTGTTTGGTGTCAAACATCTTGGAATACTACCCCCCCGCCAATCTTGGCGGCGGGGGTAGCATTCCACCCTTCTAGAGGGATAAGACATGTACCTGCTGTGGAAACGCGGTAGAATCCTAAAGAGCCCTGGCATCACAAAATGGATGCCACCAGTCACAGACACTGGGCTGCCCTCCTGCTGATGACCGAAACTCACAGTGGAGGAAGCTCAACAATAGGCATCCTGTCACAGGGAGGTGTAACCACCTTCCAGACAGGGTTTAGTGTATTGGGGCTGGGTGGGTGCACTCTTAGAGTGCTTTGAAGTCCTGCACTGGGGGAGCAGAAGGCTCCTCTGTGCATATGCCAGTTCAAACCAGCTCAGGGGCTACCTGCCCCTGCTCTGGCGCGAAACTGGACAAAGGGAAGTGGGTGTAGCCACCCCTCCCTTGACCCTCCCATAGGTGGGGTCATAGAGCTAGTCCATCCCCTCTTTTTAGTATAAGAGGGGGAACCTTGCCATTGCAAAGCAGATAACCCCTGGACGACGCTCTACAGAAGAATCCTGGCCCTTCGACGTTCCACTACCTTTGGAAGACAGAAGAATCTCCTTTGGAGTCAAGGAGTGACTCCCCTGCTTGGCAGGCACCAAAAACGACAACGACGGTCGCAAACTACGCCGCTCCCGCCGGAGTCCGAAGTCCCTGCAGCCCAAGAAGTGGATTTCCTGACCTCTCCCAGGCCATCGTGAGTCCCCAGCGAAGCTGAGGCAAGTGGACCCCACGAGTAACGAGGAACCGCGACCCCTGGGTACCGTGCACTATTGTCGAGTGCAACCCCTTCACAACGTTCTACGAACTTGTGCTTTGGACCACGTGTGGTCCTGACCTCCAGCAGGAATCTCTCTGAAGATCAGAGGCCTACACCGTCCTGAGTGACCGTGGGCCCCTGTTGAGTGATTCCGCCCGAGGTGTCTTCGCGATCCCTTGCCTGCCGGCTTGTGGGTCCCCAGAAGACTTCTTAAAGAAACCAAAGGGCTCCCCTGGTTGCTCCAGGCCTGCCCTGACTTACCCTCGCTGGGTGAGTCCCTCAGACCTTGCTGGTCTGTGCCATCGACTTTTCTTCATTTCCCCGAGACTTGCTGCTGCCAAGGCTTGTTGGCTCCAATCGAGTTGCCGACACCGCAGTCAGCTGCAGACGTCAAGGGACCCACCGAATCCAGCTCCTGGTCATCGTCGACACCTCCTGGACCACGTGGCTGAAGAGTCAAGGCACCCGCAACCGACCTGAATCAACCGACGACGGTGGGCATCCATCTTCCTTGCCCCGGGTCACTGCCAAGTGACTTTGAACACTGTCCCCTCTGCTTTCAGGTCATCCTTCTTCAGAATCCAGGCTTGGATTCCACCGGACACTTCTTCAGCTCCCGCAAGCAGCAAGTCTTCTTTGTTCGCCATTGAAAACGACGCCGCGACCCGACACCAAAGGACACCTATGCACCCGGCTTCCCTGGGTGAGGTAACTCCAGCACTACGGTGCTCCTGTGGGTGTGGGCCCTAGAACTACTTACCCTGTAAGTGACTTGCTTGTAGGTTCTCCCGAAGTATCCTAAAACTCTTTATTTCCAACCGCGACTTGCCCCATTGAAGTTAACGGCGATCCGCGCCTGTGTATCCACACTGCACGCGTCCCCCGTGGGTCCTTTACTTACCTGCCTTGGGTGGTTTTGTGAGGCCCCAGCACTTCTGAAGGCCCTAGGCCTTGTCTCCCTGCAAGTCGTTGTCCCTAAGTCTCTTACTTAGTATATGGTCTGGTACGCCCCTAGGGCCCCAGCCATATTTTGTGCTTAACTTATTGTGAAACGTTGATTTGTGCATATGTTTGTCTTCTAATCTCATAAAGAGATTAGTAGAGAGTTATTTAGAAATAAATACATATATATTTGATATATATACCTGTGTGGTGTCTTTTCATTTGGTGATTCAAGAGATTATATGGTAAAACAAGCTGCTTTACATTCCTCCGAGACTTAGCCTGAAGGCTGCTCTCCACAGCTACCACTAGGATAGCTTTCTTTAAAAGGTTGTCTTAAACCTATCTACCATAAGAGTCGATTTGCCCTGGTGCAAGGTGTCCACTTTAATTAGTGAACAGCATATACCAGGCCAACTTCTCACATTGGTGGGCAGCGTGTGGGATTCCAGCTTGCCATTGTTTTACCAGAAAATCTCTATTTGAATTACTAACTGAAAACCATTATAGGTACTCAAGGTACATATAAAGTCAAGCTTAGTATCAATAAGTTCTACTGAACTTAGAGCTGTGTGCCAAGGGATAGCACACCCTTTCCACAGCTCAAGCTAGGATCAGTAGGCCACAAACTAGTGTAGGTAGTACAACACTGCACAACACTAGAATGTCCTTAAAGGGTGGACCCAGTGGATCCACTCAGCCTCAGTATAAGGACATGGCTTTCTCTGACTTGAGAGCCATGTGTGTTGACAGACACCTGAGGCTAGGACAGAGTCCCTCAACACTACACCTGATAGATCTGCTGACAGCAGATGACCTTAGATTGGCTCTAGGAGCTAAAGGGTTTGAATCAGTGGGTGGGTCAGTCATAGTATCTGGGTCAGATGATGAAAATCAGAATGACCAAGACTCTGTGATTGAAGGGCCAGGCTTCAAGGGGCCTGAAAAGGACAGAGGAATTCTCCCTAAGAGAACTGACAGAGAGGAGGAGAGGCACAGATCCCCTTCCAGGGAATCTGACCACTCTTATCACTCTGGCAGAGAATTTGTCCAGCAGAGGAGCTCATACTTTTCCTTAAGAGAGACCTCCTCTGAGAGAAGGTGCAAACTGCTCCAGTATGAGGAACTCAGAGTGGCCCTCAGAACCAAGCAGTTGGCCCTGGATAGGGAAGCCCTGGAGATCCAGAGAGCTTCTAGAAAAGAGGGGTTAGAACCCCCTGGTGGCAGCAACAGTGTCCCTAGAGGCAGAGAATATATTCCTGACCATAGGAACCTGAGCAAGGTTGTTCCTCCCTACCAGAGTGGGGATGATATCCACAAGTGGATAACTGCTATGGAGAGGGCCTGTAGAGTACAGCAGGTCCCCCAAAAGCAGTGGGCAGCAATCTTGTGGCTCTCCTTTTCAGATAAAGGAAGAGACAAGCTCCTCACTGTTAGAGAGGAGGATGCTGATGATTATGAGGTCCTGAAGAGTGCACTGATAGATGGGTTTGGCTTAACCACTGAAGAGTACAGGTTGAAGTTCAGAGATACCCAGAAGGCACAGACTCAGGACTGGACAGACTTTGTAGATTGTGCATCCAAGGCTCTGGAGGGTTGGCTGGTTGGCAGTAGGGTTACTGATTTCAAAGGATTTTATAATCTAATGATGAGAGAACAGATCCTTAATAATTGTCAAAACCAGCTTTTACACCAGTACCTGGTGGACTCTGATCTGACCTCTCCCCAAGAATTGGGAAAGAAGGCAGACAAATGGGTCAGAACCAGAGTAAGGCCTAAGAATCAGGGTGGTGACCACAAGAAAGATTCTACCAAGTCCCAAGAGAAAGGTGGGGATAAATCTAAGGATAAGTCCACTACAGGGCCCCAAAAGTCCTCTTCTGGGGGTGGGTCCCAAACTCCTTCCTCTCCTGAAAAGAAACCCTATTGCCATGTCTGTAAAAAGCCTGGGCACTGGAAATCTGATCCCAGTTGTCCCAGGATTGGCAATAAAGAAAATGTTCCTCCAACAACTACTACCACCCCTCCTGGTACTACCAGTAGTAATCCTCCAGTTGGGAGTAGTGCACCCAAAAAGTTAGGTGCTTTTGCAAGAGGAACAGAGGTGGGCCCTAGTTCAGACAGGACCCCCTCAACAGACTCCTCAGATTCTGATGGTGGTATAGGATTTGCCACCTTTACCGTGGGTCCCACAGCATTGGGCAGGTACAGACTGGAGCCAATAATTAATGGTCAGAAAGCTGTGGCATTTAGGGACACAGGGGCTAGTGTCACCATGGTGGCAGGGAAACTAGTCCCCCCTCACCAGCTTTTACCTGAGTTTAAATACCAGGTGACCAACATTGATGGTGTCAGAACAGAGCACCCCATGGCCATAGTCAATCTCAGCTGGGAGGGGGTCACAGGCCCAAAAAGAGTGGCAGTGTCCCCAACCTTACCTGTAGATTGCCTGATGGGCAATGATCTGGAAATTTCAGCCTGGGCTGAAATTGAACACCAAACCCATCTGAGGATGTTGGGTGTCCCTGTAAAGGTTAGTGGGGCTGTGATGGCCACAGCCCCAGCCCAAGATTTTGGAGAGATGGAGCCTGGAAGAATGGCCCACTCTCCCCCAGAAGAGAGCACAAGGGTTGAAGAAAAGTCTTCTTCCCTCCAGACAGTAGGTAAGGGTCAGCCTCCTCAGGGAACTGACCCTCCCCCTAGTGAAGGAACTGCCACAGAGGTAGTCAGGCCTGGCCTGGCCCCACCCCTGATGGCAGAGGACCCTTCCAAGGTGGTACCCAGTCTGGAGCAGGTAAACTGCCCCTCTCTACCCTGCCTCAGTCAGCCCAGGGCTGCAGAGGTCAGGGAGGTCAGTGGACCCCCAGGGCCCCCTGTCCAGAGGAACCCCCCCATCAGCAGATTAGGGGCACCCAGTCTAGTAGCCCTAGGCAGGTGAAAATTCCTCAACCCACTGAGGGATCCTCCATACCTTTATGTAGGGACCACCCCCAGAAGGACTCTGTTAGGCAAGGGCAAACCTGGAACCAAAAGGTTCCAAACATGCCATGTCCCTCCAGTGTTCCACCCAAAGGGACCCAACCCCCAGCTGTAGGCAGTCAAAGGTTGACCCTTAGAGCAAAGTGCAACTCAGTCATGGAAAGACAGGCATACATGGTGACCAGTGATCTGAGGAAGCTGAGGCCAACCTTCCTAGGGCCTCACTTCCCTACTCAGACACCCCACCAGCCTTGTACTTTACCAAAGCACACCAGAGGTAGTGATTCCCCATGGTGGAGACCCTCTCATACCCTTAGGGTGGGGGATTGCTTAGGGGACCATAAGACAGGGGGCAACCATGCTAGTGCAGGTGCTTCCTTATATGGCCACTTAATCAATAAAGGCTCAACTGGTCAAGGTTAGCCTTATCTCCTTTCGTTTGGGGGGGTTATGTAGGAAGGTGGAATCTGACTATATGGTTGCCCCCACTTTTTTCCTGGTGTTTTGCTGGTTTATGACTTAGTTGGACTGGGACCCTGCTATTCAGGGCCCCAGTCTATCTGCTCTCTCTAAACGACATGGAGTGCACTCTAGGTGCACTAGTGATTGGATACTGTGGTGCCTTATGAGTCCCTAGTATATGGTACCTTAGGTACCAAGGGCATAGGTACTTCACAGGCCTACCAGGGGCTGCAGCATGTATTATGCCACCCCTGGGAAGCAGTCTAAATCTGACACCACAGGCCTGCTACTGCAGCCTGGGTGAGGTGGTGCTAGCACCCCTCACTGAGATATAGGTTTCCTATATCTCTCCTGCACACACATATAAACCTATCAGTCACCCCTAAGGCAGGCCCTATCAATCCTGAGGGCAGGGTGCTTGGCTTCTATGTGAGGGGGTGCCTCTGCCTGAGCAGGGCCCCTCTGCAGCTCTCAGAGTCTATTCTCTGGTGCTGTTTGTGGATGCGGTTAAACCATATACTATTAAGTGCATTATATCCTCGCGGTAAATGCTAACTTTGGAATGGCTGCATCAAAACATGTCGTGTTTGGTGTCAAACATCTTGGAATACTACCCCCCCGCCAATCTTGGCGGCGGGGGTAGCATTCCACCCTTCTAGAGGGATAAGACATGTACCTGCTGTGGAAACGCGGTAGAATCCTAAAGAGCCCTGGCATCACAAAATGGATGCCACCAGTCACAGACACTGGGCTGCCCTCCTGCTGATGACCGAAACTCACAGTGGAGGAAGCCCAACAATAGGCATCCTGTCACAGGGAGGTGTAACCACCTTCCAGACAGGGTTTAGTGTATTGGGGCTGGGTGGGTGCACTCTTAGAGTGCTTTGAAGTCCTGCACTGGGGGAGCAGAAGGCTCCTCTGTGCATATGCCAGTTCAAACCAGCTCAGGGGCTACCTGCCCCTGCTCTGGCGCAAAACTGGACAAAGGGAAGTGGGTGTAGCCACCCCTCCCTTGACCCTCCCATAGGTGGGGTCATAGAGCTAGTCCATCCCCTCTTTTAGTATAAGAGGGGGAACCTTGCCATTGCAAAGCAGATAACCCCTGGACGACGCTCTACAGAAGAATCCTGGCCCTTCGACGTTCCACTACCTTTGGAAGACAGAAGAATCTCCCTTGGAGTCAAGGAGTGACTCCCCTGCTTGGCAGGCACCAAAAACGACAACGACGGTCGCAAACTACGCCGCTCCCGCCGGAGTCCGAAGTCCCTGCAGCCCAAGAAGTGGATTTCCTGACCTCTCCCAGGCCATCGTGAGTCCCCAGCGAAGCTGAGGCAAGTGGACCCCACGAGTAACGAGGAACCGCGACCCCTGGGTACCGTGCACTATTGTCGAGTGCAACCCCTTCACAACGTTCTACGAACTTGTGCTTTGGACCACGTGTGGTCCTGACCTCCAGCAGGAATCTCTCTGAAGATCAGAGGTCTACACCATCCTGAGTGACCGTGGGCCCCTGTTGAGTGATTCCGCCCGAGGTGTCTTTGCGATCCCTTGCCCGCCGGCTTGTGGGTCCCCAGAAGACTTCTTAAAGAAACCAAAGGGCTCCCCTGGTTGCTCCAGGCCTGCCCTGACTTACCCTCGCTGGGTGAGTCCCTCAGACCTTGCTGGTCTGTGCCATCGACTTTTCTTCATTTCCCCGAGACTTGCTGCTGCCAAGGCTTGTTGGCTCCAATCGAGTTGCCGACACCGCAGTCAGCTGCAGACGTCAAGGGACCCACCGAATCTAGCTCCTGGTCATCGTCGACACCTCCTGGACCACGTGGCTGAAGAGTCAAGGCACCCGCAACCGACCTGAATCAACCGACGACGGTGGGCATCCATCTTCCTTGCCCCGGGTCACTGCCAAGTGACTTTGAACACTGTCCCCTCTGCTTTCAGGTCATCCTTCTTCAGAATCCAGGCTTGGATTCCACCGGACACTTCTTCAGCTCCCGCAAGCAGCAAGTCTTCTTTGTTCGCCATTGAAAACGACGCCGCGACCCGACACCAAAGGACACCTATGCACCCGGCTTCCCTGGGTGAGGTAACTCCAGCACTACGGTGCTCCTGTGGGTGTGGGCCCTAGAACTACTTACCCTGTAAGTGACTTGCTTGTAGGTTCTCCCGAAGTATCCTAAAACTCTTTATTTCCAACCGCGACTTGCCCCATTGAAGTTAACGGCGATCCGCGCCTGTGTATCCACACTGCACGCGTCCCCCGTGGGTCCTTTACTTACCTGCCTTGGGTGGTTTTGTGAGGCCCCAGCACTTCTGAAGGCCCTAGGCCTTGTCTCCCTGCAAGTCGTTGTCCCTAAATCTCTTACTTAGTATATGGTCTGGTACGCCCCTAGGGCCCCAGCCATATTTTGTGCTTAACTTATTGTGAAACGTTGATTTGTGCATATGTTTGTCTTCTAATCTCATAAAGAGATTAGTAGAGAGTTATTTAGAAATAAATACATATATATTTGATATATATACCTGTGTGGTGTCTTTTCATTTGGTGATTCAAGAGATTATATGGTAAAACAAGCTGCTTTACATTCCTCCGAGACTTAGCCTGAAGGCTGCTCTCCACAGCTACCACTAGGATAGCTTTCTTTAAAAGGTTGTCTTAAACCTATCTACCATAAGAGTCGATTTGCCCTGGTGCAAGGTGTCCACTTTAATTAGTGAACAGCATATACCAGGCCAACTTCTCACAATGAAGTTACATTAATTGAATCAAAGTGATAGTACTACTAGGGACTACAATAAATATGGTTTGGGCACTGAAAATTAAAAACAGGTTTATAGCAAACACTAACCATCCAATATTTGTGAAGAGGGTGATGTCATCAAGAAATAATCCATATTGTTACCAAATAAGCATGAACAATTCATACTAGCGGGAAGGGAATAGACCTATGCTACATTGAGATGATGAGCCATTTTGAAATATTCGAAATCACAGCACTGTGATTTTTGCATGCAGGACGGCTAATAAAAGAAGTCCCATGTGCATCTCCTGCAGAAAAGAAAGGCAATCCACGGGGATGATTTAATGGGCTTCACCTAATAAGACACCTTTGCAGGTTGAAACAGGAAATGCATCATGTCCGTCCTCCCAGCATACCTGAATTTGCAGTCTGGAACTTCTAATTAAGTCTGGGCTCCACTACAGCCAACACACAAATCAAGTAAAAAGATTATCAAAAAGAAATCTTTTGCCAGTTTAGGGTGCATAAGAGCTGAGCCTTTAAAAGACACTCCACCATATATCAAAGTAAAAGTGCATTAGAGGCAGGCAAGCTACTGAAAATTAGAGCTCTAGCTCAATTCAACATCCTCTTAGACCCTCGAACCTAAAACAATCCAACCACGGCAAAGAAGTGTGAAAGAGATACCCATCTACTGGCTGAATTGCACAGTTTGAAACCAGAAACTCTGGGTGTAATACCTACTGTTCTGCTTGAGCTCCTAGGGAAATGCACTTCACTGAGCCTCCTTTTTAGGTGGCAGTCTACTATACAGCAAAGTCTGGTTCGCAAAAGACATCTTGGGGAAATTCAGAAAGTTGACCTAGGAATGCATTCTGCACGTTGCTTACCATTGGCTTTGTGGTTTGTAACTCACATTTTCTGGCTTTATTTGCTTTAGGCTGTCCAGCTAGAGTTCATTCCTCTCATTGCCCAAACCTTGTTTACTGTATTCTTCCATGAACTAGCTTTCTGCAAACAGGCACTCTTGGTGTTTATTTTTCTTTCTCTGACTTCAAAGTGAGAGGATTTATGTGACACTCATGCTGACTAGTGGGGGTCTGCTTGAGGAAGGGTGTACAGATATTAAATTTTTTTTCTAGCACACAGCAAAATTGAAATGTCTATAAATGAACTGTGCTAATAATCAAATCAATACATTGGGTGATGACATTTTCACACATTATCGTTTGTGCGCTGTATACTTTTATCATTATAATTCTATATGAGTGCAAACATAATGGTCATTTCAATTCAAGATATGTTGTCTGTAATGGCAGTATGCTACCATACCATGCATCTCCACTTTACCCCACTCCACTCTACTCTGCACCACTCCACGCCACTGCACTCTACTCTGTGCCACTGCACACTACACCACTCCACACTGCGTCACTGCACTCTTCTCTGCACCACTCCACTCTATGCCTCTCTACTCTACACCACTCTACTTCTACTCTATGCCAATGCACTCTACCCCACACTACTCTACTAGGCACCACTGCACTCTACACCACTTTGTGCCACCCCACTCTATGCCACCCTACTCTGAAACACTGCACTCTATGCCACTGCATTCTACGCCAATGTACTCTACACCACTTTACTCAAAACTAATGCCTCTACACCAAATCACTCTACACCACTATACTCTATGCCACTGCACTCTATGACACTATTCTACTCTGCATCACTGCTCTCTACCCCACTCTACTCTACTATACACAACTGCACTCTACTCTATAACACTGCACTCTACCCCACTTCACTCTACTCCGAAACAATCTACTCTGCTACTGCAGGCTACACCACTCTATTGACTCTGCGCCACTCCACACCATGCCACTGTACTTTATACCACTGCACTCTACGCTAATGCACTCTACACCGCTTTACTCAAAAACAATACACTCTACGCCACTGCACTCTATGCCAATCTACTCTGCACCACTGCACTGTACGTCACTATACTCTAAGCCACTGCACTCTACCCTACAACAGTGCACTCTACGTCACTTTACTCTGCACCACTGTACGCCACCACATTCTACACCAATGCACTCTATGCCACTCTACTCTAATACACTCTACTCTGCAGCACTGCACTCTCTGCCACTGAACTCTATGCCGCTCTGTGTGCCACTTCACTGTACACCACTTCAGCACTCTACGCCAATGCACTATACGCCACTCTAATCTACTGTGCACCACTGCACTTTGACACTGCAGTCTATGCCACTTCATTCTAAGCCTCTCTGCTCTACTCTGCATCACTCTACTCTATGCCAATGCACTCTACACCACTACACTATACCACTCTACTCACCACCACCCCAATCTATGCCACTTTGCTCTACTCTGAAACAATCTACTCTGCGCCACTGCACTTTACTGCACTCTACTTCACTCTGCGCCACTCCACTCTACGCCATTGCAATTAACGCTATGCCACTCTACTTGACGCCTTTCTACTTTATGCCACTGCGCTCTACGCCACTATTCTATGCAACTGCACTCTACCCTGCACCACTGCACTCTACCCTGCCCCACTATATTCTACCCTTCACCACTCCACTTCACTCTACTCTGAAACAGTCTACTCTATGCCACTGCACTTTATGCACTACACTCTATGAAGTGCCACTGTACGCTACTGTACTCTATGCTGTGCCACCCTACGCCCTTGCACTCTATGCTACGCCACTCTACTCTAAACCACTACACTCTACACCTATTCGCTCTACACCACTTTACTCAAAACCAATGCACCCTAAGCCACTGTACCTATGCCAACTACTTTGTACCACTGCACTTTATGCCACTATGCTCTACAACATTCTATTCTAAGCCACTGTATGCTATGTCATTCTACACCATTGCACTCTACGTAACTGCATCCTATGTGACTCTATTCTACTCTACACCACTGTATTCTATGTCACTGCTCCCTGCACCACTCTGCGACACTGCACTCTACAACACTCTACTCTGCATGGCTGCATTCTACACCACTGCACTCTATGCCACTGCACTCGCTACTCTGATTCACTCTGCCACAGCACTCTATGGCACTGCACTACTCTATGCCAATGAACTCTACACCACTCTACTCTGCACCACTCCACTCAATGCCACTTCATTCTACTCTGCAACACTGCTCTCTCTGCCATTGAACTCTACCCAACTCTACTTTGCATCACTCCACTCTATGCCACTGTATTCTATGTCAATTCCCTGTAACCCATTCTAATCTACTCTGCACCACTGCACTCTAACATACTCTGCTCTATACTACTGCACTCTACGACACTTCACTCTGCTCTGAAACAATCTACTCTATGCCACTGCAGTCTACACCACTCTATTCCACTCTGCGCCAATCCACTCTACGCCACTCCACACTAAGCCGCTCAATTTTTTGCGGCTGCACGCTACATCACTTTACTCAAAACCAATACACCCTATGCCACTGCACTCTATACCAATATACTCTGCACCACTGCACTATACGACACTGCACTCTATGGCACTCTACACCATTGCACTCTGTCACTTTACTCTGCACCACTCTATGCTACTGCACTCTACGCCACTCTACTCTGACACTCTACCCTGCAGCACTGCACTCTCTGCTACTGAACTCTATGCCACTCTACTCTGCACCACTTTACTCTATGCCACTGCACTCTACTCTGCACCACTCTACTGCACTCTACGCCAAAGCACTCCACTCTAATCTACTGTGCACCACTGCACTTTATGACACTGCAAACTACACCACTACAGTCAAGGCCACTCCACTCTGCACCACTCCACCCTGCAACACTGCACTCTACGCCAATGCACTCTACGCCACTACTCTATACTACTCCACTCTACACCACTTCACTCTACTCTGAAACAATCTACTCCACACCACTGCACCCTATGCCACTGTATTATATGCCACTGTACTCCACTCTGCACCACTCCACTCTACGTCATTGCAATCAATGCTGTGCCACTCTACTCTGTGCCACTGCACTCTACCCTGCACCACTATACTCTACCCTGCATCACTCCACTCTACTCTGAAGCATTCTACTCTATGCCACTCTACTCCACTGCAGTCTAAGCTATACCACTGTACTCTAAACCACTGCACTCTACACCACTTTAGTCAACCAATGCACCCTACGCCACTGCACCTACGCCAACTACTTTGCACCACTCCACTTTATGCCACTATACTCTACATTTGACTCTATGCCACTGCACTTTATGCCACTGCACGCTGTCACTCTATTCTCTCTGCACCACTCTACCCTGCACCACCCTACTCTGCACCATTCTACTCTGCACCATTCTACTACCCTGCACTTTACGACACTGCACTCTACACCTCTGCACTCTACCATGCACCACCCCACTCGATACCACTTCGCTCTACGCCACTTTCCTCCACTCTGCGCCACTCTACTTCACACCTTGCCACTCCACGCTATTGCACTCTACTCTGCACTGCTATATTTTTTGCCACTGCACGCTATGCTACTCTATGTCACTGCACTCTACACCACTTTACTCAAAACTCTAGGCCACTCCACTATACAACACTTCTCTCCATGATACTCCACTCTATGATGCTCTACTCCATTAAACTCTGCTCCACTGACACTCTACTCCACTCTATGCCACTCCACTCTACAGCACTCTACTCCACTCTATGCCATTCTACGACGCTCTACAAAACTCCCTCCATGCCACTTTACTCCACTCTATTCTATGACACACTACTCCACTCTACTTCACTCTATGCTACTCCAACCTATGACAATCTACTCTGCTGTACACCATTCTACGCAACACCCTCTATGCCATTCCACTCTTCTGTACACCACTGTATGCCACTCCACTCAACTCTGACACTGTGCTCAACTCTACGTTACTCAACTCTACGCCCTTCCCCTCTACAATACTCTCCTCCCTCCATGATACTCCACAACACTGTAAGCTACTCCATAACACTCCACTCCACGCCACTCCATAACACTTCACTCTACTCCTCTTTATGACACTCCACTCCATGCCACTTTCCTTTACTGTACTAACTTTTAGCCATGCTGAACAGTAGCCACTCTGGGGTACACAATTGCTAAACCTTAACTAGCAAAGCCAATAGCTCTTGCAAAGGCGAGAGCCATGCAAGAGCTTGCTCTTTGTTATGATGCTTGTTCTTTCCAACAGCATATGAGATCACCTTCAAATCTGTGAGTTCAGGGCATGAACTGTACAAAAACCTTTTGAGTTTAATTTAACAAGTTTGCCCCAAGTATATAAAAAGAATCTAGGCCACATATAGGGTACACATGACAATTGACTTACCTCTTAGTTCACTAATAATATTTTCTTTAGGGCAGGCAGGTTTCTAAGTTTATGTTTAAAAGCGATCTCTTTTAATAAACACCTCACAATGCAGTGATATAATCTGATTACTAAAGAGAAACAATGCACGTGTTAAAGAAATACACTTTTTTGAATTTTGAAGATACTATCATATTTTACATAATGTTTGTTGCATGATTTAAAGGCCAAATATTTGTGTGGCCTGGCTCGCGCACTGACTCTTAGAGCCAAGTCAGACTGTTGGCTCGACTCTCCTTGTTAATTGGTTGGCTTCCCGTCCCCCTGCATGCAAATAAATACTACAGTTTACACAAGTCTAACCATGCACAACACACGCGCATAGAAACAGTTACAATAACATAATCTGAAAGCTAATCTGTAAACTTGGAAACACTTGCCACTGGCAAATTTGCTTGTGGTGCTGCACGACAAAGGAGCAAGTTACCAGTATAACGTCGAAAAGAACGACTTGATAGAAGCGAGAACCGAAAAACTGAGTCAAGCCATAGAAAGTATAATAATAGCACCTATTATGACATACCAAGTTTATCTCTCCTCTTACTGCACTAATAGTAAAGACGTGCAAAACAATGCAGTGCTGAAACATTGCTCACAAAGCTATTAGTGGTTCTCAAAGCACCAGCGCATTGTGTCCTGGTGACTGGCAAGTAGCAGATGTGATGGGCTGATACAGGGCACAAGTCCTTAAAACAAAAAGAAGTGGGGGAGATTAACCAAGTTAGTCCGTGTGCAAGTGACACGTAAAATCACAGCACATGACGTCACAACGTGTGACATTGCACGTGGCATCACAGGAAGTGACATCAGATATTAAGAACTCACACATGTTTAGCAGGTCTATCATGAGTACATTTAAGCGCATCACAAGATTTAACAATTGAGATTTTGTGTTGGGGTTGTGCCAAAAAAGTGGTGCAACCCCGACGCAAAATCTGGACCTCAAACAAATTGGCAACAAGGAGAAACAGGACAGTAGACCTGTTCTGCTTAATTGGCTGCAAAGTCTGCATTTTAAAATATGTTATGCGGTTAAGGCACCTTCTGCAGAGATCTTTGTGTGGCCAGTAAATCTCAGGGAACAATAATAATGGTGAGATAACTCTGGGGGTTAACACTTTTGCTGGCGAGATCTGTGTTTTATTTAGTCCCATGCCAACATGTTTAGACACATGCCAACAACTGGAAATATTTGAGGGGCAGTTTTTAAATGATAGGAAATGCTAGACTCAAGTGCAGCCAGGGAGCTCCACACAAGAGTGACCTCTGGTGGCTACCATTTTGTAGTATGACACATAGGAGCCACATAGCTTGTGACAGAGCAGTGCTCACAGGCAGTACTAACATCATACTTTGTGTGCCTCATCAATGACGGTAGTAGGGTGACGACTGCCTGCTCACCGTAAATGCCAACCTTTGGGAACTATTGACATTGCCTTTGGCTCAATAGTCTTCTTTAGCTTCATGTAGAAGTTCCATTGATGGCTGGCAGTGGGGACAGAAATAGACTTCTTTAATACTTGCAGAGGTAGATGTAATATGGCTAAATGCCATCACTTGAAGTGCAAGAGGACCAATTACTGAAGCCGGCTGACCCACTGCCTCATGCTGGAGGCTGTGGTGGTTGTAAGCAAAATATGAATAAAAACTGAACTGACTAATGCAGAAAGAGGACTGACCGAAAGCCTCTTTATGCAAGTATATATGTGTGGTAGCGTTTTTGTAGACTTATATTTTCGTGAAATAAATATTAATGTTGAATAATGATTTTAGTGATAGATCCAGCACGCAAATGCTGAATTAACATGATTGTAAGTGAAACACTTTTAATATTATTTATTGCAGTGTGTTTAATAATATAATTTAGTTTTGTAACGTTCTCAAGGGGTACTATTTTCCAATGACTTCAAAACCAGGTTACCCTATGAAGACAGTTTGTGACTTATGCTCCAAAATGGTTGTAACTCCTCAAGCAGTTTCTTACATTTTTCTGGCAATCCATGTTTAATTCTCTCCTTCACTAGATCTAGATTCTTGTCTTATTCCATACTATCCCCCCATTCCCTTTACAAAATAACAAGAAGTGATAATTAAAGCACAGATCCTTCTAGTACGGGTATGTCCTGTGTGTTATTGCCAATGACCAATCTTGACATAAAGTCAGCTGCTTGATTTTTTTTGCTCCTAGAACATATTCCATGCTGTAGTTCTAACCTTGCAAACCCAGTACACATTTAGCAATTCTAGGGGTGTCTCTTTCGAGACCCTTGGTGGTGAATGCTGAAATCAAAGGTTTGTGATCAGTTCTTATGAGGAAAGGCTAACCCCATAGATAGAACTTGAAATGGTTGACCGTCCAGTAAAATGCCAATGCCTCTTTCTCCACCGTAGAATAGTTATGTTCAGCATCTCGTAAGGACCATGACGCAAAAGCAATATTTTTTTCAGTTCTTTCTTTGACTTGTGACATGGTTGCCCCTTACCTTTTATTACTAGCATCCATTGTTCTCTATAGAGTTTTATCCTTCACATTAAAATTACAGATTTTGGGAGCGTGAACAATAGCAGTTTTTATTTTGTTGAATGTTTCAATGTGATCAAATGATGTGTCTTTTTTGAGTAATGTCCTTAGGGTATGAGCTAGATTAGCAAAATTCTTCGCATATTTTGACATGCGTTCTGCCAAGCCCTAGAAGGATTTTAATTCTTCTTTGATTGAAGGGAGTGGTGCATTTTTTATGGTATCTACAAGCCTTATTTTAGGTTTAACACCTTCGCCTGAAATGGTGTGCGCTAGGTAGTGTACGGCGGTCACACCTATTCTGAATTTTTTTCTTTGACTGTGAACGCTCCTTGTCTTAGGTTCAGAAGTACTGCTTCAAGATTATTATCATGTTCCTCCTCTGAGGCTCCTTAGATCACTATCTGGCACATGCATCAAGCTAGGATTTTGCGAGTCCTTAATAGCGAATATTAAGGATTCGCAATTGAGGATTCGCAAAATCCTATGCATGTAGGAATCGCTATAATAATAGCGATTCCTTCACATTCTTATTTGCGACTCGCAAATTGCGAGTCGCAAATAAGGAATGGCTTTCCATTCATTCCTATGGGCCTACAGGCCCATAGGAATGAATGGGAAATTATGAAGCGCTATTTGCGAGTACCAATAGGTACTCGCAAATTGCGCATGCAATTTCAAGGGTGCAGGGGTGTCAAAAGGACACCCTGTTGCACCCCTGAAATTGATCCGTGCACATATGTTGCGCACACACATGTCCCAAGGACGTGTGTGTGTAACCTTCAACTTTGAAAAATGCACTTTAGTGCATTTTTCAAAGTTTTTGCAAATTACCATGAAGTTCAACTTCATGGTAATTTGCGCCCCCTAGTAGCGAAATCGCTAATATTTTTACTTTGTTGCATTGCATTTAAGGAATCTCAATTTGCGATTCCTTGAATGCAATCGCAATTTAAGTAATCGCAATTTAGAGATTACTTAAATTGCGATTTTTGCATTTGGGATGATGCATCCCAAATGCAAATATACCGGTCGCAAAGGGGCAGATTCTGAGAATCTGCCCGTTTGCGACCGGTTTTTCTTTTGATGCATGTGCCTGTATGTCTTCCTGAAAACACAGACCTTACGCAAATCTTTTAATATGTGTTGCACCACTCTTTGGAAAACAGCCACTGCGGATGTTAATCCGAACAGAATTCTGCAAAATGTGTATGTGCCAAATGGGGTGGTAAATGAGGTAAGAGATTTGGAATCAGAATGAAGTGCTACCTGATGATATACTGATGACAGATCAGTTATGCTCAAAACGTTAGCATCATTTATTAGGCTCAGCATTTCGTTGATCCTATGGAGAGGATGTCTGTCCACCCATATGTTGCCCTAATATTGCTCCTTTTGAGGAAGTGGCAACTAAAAACAGACAAGTGATTGAGTATTTGAAGAAATGAGTGCCTGAAGAGGATATAAATTGGATACAAATTTAGAGAACTTTCCAGAAGCCGAAAGAGACAGTGGTTGCCTTTTACGAGAGGCTCATGCAGATTTACAGGTAACAAAGCGGTGTCGATGATCCAGAGAAAGATGGTGTCAATGGATTCATGTTTGCTTTCCTGATGGGTTTGAGGCCAGACCTTTTCTATCAAATTCAGCAGAGAGAATTGTGTTGGCAGTCAAAAAGTTTATACAAAATCTTGAAGGTAGTGAAATACAGTAGTAATTATTTTGATGCGAAACAGAAAAAGATTAAAGAGAAGTAGACGAACCAATCTGGAAGCGTATCCAGAAACCAAATGGATTCAAATGTGAATTATGTTCACTCCGGAATGAATCGAATGAATCAAATGCAAGGTGTGCAAATGCGAAATGGCACAATGCAGATGCAAGGTAGTGGAAGAGGGCTGATGAACAATGATGTGATGAATGTGAATGTTGAGGTGATAAAAAGAAACACTGCTTGTAACTTCTGTGGGAAGATCAGCACTGGAAACAGGAGTGTAGCCGTTCCACAAATGCAGAAAAATATGATTGTTCCGAATATTTCATTTTCTAAAAAGGGTGTGCATAATCAGAAATCATTCTGAATGTTGATGCCTTCAGCATGAGTGATGTAGCAAAATATGAGAAATAAGATGCCATATAGTGCAGGGTACCAACAGTATCCATTGATTCTGAATGATGATTCATCGGGGAGCAGGTCCCAATCACAGCCCCTGGGGGAGGGGGAGCATTGCATGCTTGGAGCAATCCTAGAGGTAGACCAAAGCGGCTCATATATTGACGGAGAAATCAATGGCCATCCCATTTCATTTCTAATAGATACTGGGGCTATCCATTCTAAAGTTCCTTCTGTGGAAGTCCCAAACCTCCCTCTCTGGAAGAGAAGTCCAAGTTATAGGGATCAGTAATAAACAGGTTGTTAATTAGGTTTCAGCAGATATTCCAATTAAGACTGGTCAAATGGAAAACAAACCAGGGGTGTGGAATTCCTATAGCCCGACACTCAGGACATATTGTTTGGGGTCAAGGACAACAAGTTTTCATGTTTATTTTATCCTTGGGACAAGTAGGCCCAGCCCCCTGCAATATAAAACATTATGGATCAGGGAAGGCCATTGTTTGCAGTTAAGGTAATATTTGTGTCCATAAGTTAATGCTGTTCAAACTTGTATTTATGGTTCATTAATACAAAGCCTTTATTATTAGGGTGAGAGCCCTAAGGAAATGTTGGAAGTTTAGATGCACTACTGAGTGTTTCCAGTATAAAAATGTGTACACGCGTTTGCAAAGTTTAACAATATGAGGCTACATATAATGCTCCCAGGATGCTCTCTGATTATATGCAAGTATATGCAAAAGCTTGAATGCAAGATTGATGATTCTTTGCTTTCAAAATAAAATGTTTATTAAAAAATGCAACTAAGATAAAAACGTCCTTGTTCTTGCTTTGTGCTTCACATTGGCAAATATGTGCAGCAATAGGATATCTTAAGTCATTCTGTTTCACTGCCCTGATATGTTCACTAATTCTCTCCCTCAATGTTCGAATGGTGCTCCTGACGTATTTCTTGCCATATCTGCACTCAATTATGTAAACCACATATTTTGTGCTACAGTTAATGTTTGTCATGATCTTATATCGTCTCCCACCCGGCCCACTAAATTCTTTTTTCCGGTTGCTCGCCCATTTACATGCAACGCAACGGCCGCACCCATAAAAACCCACTGTTCTTAGTGTGAGCCAGTCTTTCTCTCTCTTAGTGTAGCGGTAGCTGGGACTCAATAAATTCCGCAGGCATATGCCCCTCCTGTATGTTATGTCTGGTCGCAAGTTAATAAAATTGCCCAGGGATGTGTCTCCCCTGAGTATGTGCCAATGTCTGTTGAGACTTCTGACCAGTACTCGGGACAAAGTATTATGATTAGTTACCATCCTTATTTTATCAGCTTTTCTCTTGTTATGTTCTGTCCGTTCTTTCAATGTATCCTGCCTCTTAATTTTACTTATCCTGGATCTTGCTTCCTCCAAAAGATGTCTGTCGTAACCTCTCCTTCTGAAGCGTGCCACCATGGTATCTGCACTCGTACTCGAGGAAGCCGGCGTGGGGGACAACAATACCGACCGAGAAATTTTGGAAGGTAAGAAGATAGGACATGATGGGACACTTAACAATGGGTAGTAGTGATCGAGAATTCGGCAGATAGGAGTGAATTTATCCGTCTGTGTCCTTGGGGGAGATTTTTATTGTCGGATTGAGGAGTCTACACAGTCCAGACACCGAGGTTTTCCTTACAGTTAAATTGTTTTTCTAGAAACCATTGAAAGAACGTTTAGATAATACGGGAATGGATACAATTTTGATACCTTTAGACTGAACAGGATGTAACAGTAATCTAGATCCGTTGTACATAGTTAATTTAATTTAATCTGCATGGGCATCTCAATAAGTATATTACCCCCTCTGTGTTGCAGTTTGTATGTCTGGGAAGTTCCCACGGTGTCCGTAAGCCCAAATCAAATCAAATCAAATCAAAAACAACTTTATTCGGAGTAATATTTACATCCATAAAAGCATACTGTAGCACAATAAGTTCAGCATTCACAAAAGGAAATAGTAAAGTTTTACATAAAGTTCCAAAATGTCATGATTATTTTTAGGACATCGTAAAAACCCTACAAGGAGACTTAGATATTATGCTCACATAATGAAAATGACCACGATTTTCATGTTTCCATTATTGTCAATACAGGAAAAGTGAATTAAAACTATTGTACATAAAAAAATATCACATGTGCAATATTGATTTGAAAATGTGCAAAACTGCAAGGATCTCCATGAAACAATTATTTAAACGTTATATAAAAAAGATACAATATCCTGAGGCTTTGCTAAAAATATCTAACATTGGGCACCATGAGCCATCAATTATTTAATATTGAATGTAAGCTCGTTACGATCAAATCCGGTCGAGTAAGCCTTAATCTATTTTGATACAATAAAAAAAGTCATAAAAACACACGTGATTAAAACAAATTTACAGAATTTATCACAATTATGTTACATAGTTCAAGGACGTAAAAAAGGACAATTCTTATTTTCTTAAATATATTACATACTACTAAGGCCAGTGAAACAATCCATATATGTACATGAGTACCAATACCTAACAGCGGCCTTTAAAAATGAAAAGTGATCAAATAAGCCAAAGTCATAAAAACACAAATGATTAAGACGAATATACAAAACTTATCACAATTATATTACATATTTCAGAATCATAAAACAGGGCAATTCTTATTTTCATGATTATGTTGCATGCTGCTAAGGCCAGGAGGGCAGTCCATATATGTACACGAGTGGATAAAATAGGTAAGGTAAGGAACTAGTTTTAACAAAAAATTCACATTGTGTTCCGATACCTAACAACGGCCTTTAAAAACGAGGAAATGATCATAATAATCTGTTCATTTTCCAACAGTTGTAACCTTAATAAAGCTGTTCTGCATTGTTTTAGGCCCCAGCTTCTAAGGGTGGGCATTAAAAACTTTTTCCTTGGTACAACATAATATTTACAGAACAAAGTGCAGTGCAAGGTTGTTTGTATTGAAATATCGTCGCATGGGCATATGGGCAACCTTTTTGACCAGTCATTTTTTTCAGGAAATGTGACCAGCCTAAAAAAAGACCCACAGCGAAAGCGAGCCAAAAGCATACGACAAAAGCTACTCTGTACCAATACCAAATAAGGTTGTAAGCCTATGCATGTGGTCATCAGATGATTGTCCATGACTGATTTTTTCCCCCTCTCCACTAGCCAACGCTTATTCTCTAGATGGTTCAGGCAGTTGTCTTTTAACGTTTTTCTAGATACCATTTCCAGGGTACTCGGGGAGGCAAAATATTCTGGATGGCCGATTTCATGTGTGAATCTTTTTATATAATTAATCCATGTCATATTAGCCACTCTGTCTGATTTAAGACAATCAGAAATTACATCTCTGTTAAAGCCGGTCTCCACCGATACCCAGACCAGACCTTATGCCATAATAATAGGGGGTTAATTTTAATGATATCAGAAATGTAGGAAAGGCCAAGTTCCCTATGGCAACTGAAAGTGGCGGTAGAGCTAGGAACAGCCAACAAGTAACAGATAAAAATATTTTCGCAGCATTGAATTTGTTCTGCTTCTTCAATGCCCCAGATGCCAGCTCCATATGTCCCTGTTGGGATGCATTTGGATTTATAAATGGCCAGCAACTCTGGGACTGGTCTACCGCCTAATTTCTTAGAGAAGTTAGTAACTGCTCCTATAGCTCTTGAGAAGTTCAGTTTTCTAGCCTTTATGGACGCTTTCCAAGTTCCCTTCCTATCAAAGGTTATACCTAAGTATGAAAAAGTATCTGTACTTTCGATTTTTTTACTATCAATAAAAATGTCACATATCTTTTTCCTATTTGTTCCACAACTCATAGTGTATGTTTTAGTGATATTTACCCTTAAGCCCCTATCGTTCATGTAGGCAACAAAGTTACTAACAGACCTTTGTAGTCCTAGTTGCGTCCGCACCATTATCACTGCGTCGTCCGCATATAAAAGGATGGGGACGGGGGTATCCTTTATGGTTGGGTAATCACATTGATATGTACTCAGATGTTGTCCCAAGCTGTTAATATAGAGTGAGAAAAGCAGAGGGGCAAGTATGCACCCCTGCCTAACTCCCTTTTTTATAGGAAACTTAGGTGAGCACTCCCCCTGTCTCCCAAAACGGACCCTCGCCCCGGCTCCCCTGTACAATTCCTTAATGAACGTTAGCAGTGGTGGATCGACCTTTAGTTCTTCAAGGATGTTACACAATTTATCGTGTTTAACGCAATCGAATGCGGAACTTAGGTCCACAAACGTAAGAAAGAGTTTACCCTTCTTTGCTCTTGTATATTTATCTATGATTAATGACAGGTTAAGTCCCTGCTCAGTTGTGCCTAAACCTGAGCGGAATCCATATTGAAAATGTAGTTAATCATGTAATAGCTGTCAGGTGATATGGACACTAGTATGGCAAATTAAAATACTATCACGTTTAACTGTTTGGTTGTGGTACACTTTTTTGAGAATAGATATGTCTGGTTTATCATTTTTAGAATTCCACTAAACAGTGTATTAGAGGGCGACGGATATTTACAGACCCCTTTGTAACAAATTCCCCACGCTGGAGGATTGTGTGGGTCGGAAGTATCACCACACACTGAGTAGGTATCAAATTTGGATACATTATCGTGAGCATAATGGTTATGAGATTGCACTTAATAGGGCAGATTATGACTGAGTTTTTTCTGTCTTGTACCATATCTTTAGCAAGATTACTATGAAGACGATTGAGGTTCGTATAGCCGATACGGTGTTCAGTGTTGGGTGGTAGAGCACTCACAAATCGGGTGTTGGTTGTTGTTGGGCTAAAATTATTGGTGCGGTAAACATGGTGAATAGTCACATCGTAGATTACTTGGAATACACATAACACATACTGGATAGAAAGAGACTATATCTCAATGTTATTTTTCGCCTGATGTTGTTGGTTTTTGCTAGTAAACAAGGTTTTATGTGGCATGATTAAGAATGTCAACTAGGACAAGGACAATTGTACAAACAAAAATGTCACGTTGCACCGTATTTTGGGTCTTATGAGTGCGGATTCACGTGTGGCGGTGTAATCATGAATAACCAGAATGTACCAGGTGCACTTACCTAGTACACCTTAAGGAAATGCACTTCTAATAGCGATGTACTTCATGGTGAAGGGTTTATTGTCTCTTAGAGCCTTGTACATGTGAGAGAAGTAAAGATAGTAACTGTGATCTATTTTTCTGTATAGCCTTGAAAAAGTCGCGTGTACATGTAACCGAAGCGACAAAACACGTGTTGGCTCTCGATCTGTCTGAAGAAATCACACTTGAGAAAGCTTCACTTTGAGACTAAAAAGTGAAGAATCTTTGTGACGAATCCTCATGACTAATATATTTATGCGTGTAATTTGTTGTTGACAAAACGGAGTTACTACTGTCATTTGACTGTACTTAAAAAACCTTTTACGTGTGCTAAGGAGTGTGTAAATATCAGTCCAAAGGAGCTGGATCTGAAAGCCAAGAGGGTTGATTCCAGCACATATGGTGGCATCATATCTTCAGTGCAGTCTGATGGGAAAGTACACCTACCCAAGGGCCTAGTGATGGATTATACCAAGGAGCATGACATAGATCAGTGGTTTCAGGGCTATGAATCAGCTTTACACATGAACAGGGTCCCTGATAGAGATTGGGGGCATCCTGTTGGCCCTAGGTACCGCAGAGCAACTGACCTCCTCCAACATGAAGGCAGCCCTGATCAACAGGTATGGTCTTTCTCCAGAGAGGCACAGGGACAAGTTTAGGAAGAGCATCAAACTTAGTTCACAAACATGGCTTGAATGTGTTGATTCCTTCTGCAGAGCACTGGATGGTTTGGTGAAGGGCAGTGAGGTAACATATTATCAGGGGCTGTAGAATTTGATTGCATAGGAGCACTTGTCTAGTCTTTGTTTTCCAGAGCTGCGCCAGCACATGATTGATTCCTGACCCCAGGAAGCTTGCTCAGGAGGAGGATCGCTGGCTCTGCACCAGGGTCCTCAAGAGGTTGTATGTGGGAGACTCAGCCAAGAGTGGGCAGGGTCCCCAACAGAAGAAGGAGGGGGGACAAAAATAATAAGAGTATGGAGTTCTCTAAAGGGCCCCAAACTAGTTCCCAGGGTAAGGATTCCCAACCCCCTGTTGAGAAGAAGAGTTGGTTCCGTGGAAGGGAATCTACGGGGAAGGGAACCCTGAAGTGTTTTGTCTGTATTCAGGAAGGGCACTTCAAGTGGAATCCCAAGTGTCCCAAGCGGGCACTGGGGATGGTAACGGTAGCGCTTGGGGAGGAGCTGGTCCCAGTTAGTGGTGGGGAGCCAGCTGAGATGACCCTAGTCTCTCTGGGCGAGAGTGAGATGGTCCAGAGAACCCTCATGACTAATAATACTAAGAAGTTCAGGCAGTGGGTGACCATGAGAGACACAGGAGTCAGTATGACAACTGTCCACTGTCATCTGGTGTCTGAAGACCAGATAGTCCCTAATGTGGTCCACCAAGATGTTGCTGTAGACAACAGTGAGCACTAGTGTATAGTAGCTCAGGTTCCCTTTGAGTGGGGGAGGGGTCTCAGGTTCCTTGAAGGTAGCTGTTAGTCCATCCATGTATGTTGATTGTCTGCTGGGCAAAAACCTGGAGCATAACGCCTTGAAGGAGGTGGAGCTCAGGTCACACTTGGAGATATTGGGATTGCCAGAGTGGGCATGCCTGACCACACGTTCCATGGCAGCCAGAGAGGGTGATCAGAAGGACCTGAAGCCTGAGTGAGTGCCCAGGTGCCTGTCAGGAAGAGAAGGGGCACTGGAAACCTGCTGCTGAAATTCCCACAATCTGGGAGGAGGCTGAACCTGAGAGAGATGCCCTGGAACCTACCGGGGAAGATATGTCTGAACTGGGGGACCTGCTTGAGTTGACCAGTTGGCTGCAGGAAGGAGGCCTCACCAGGGAGGAATTCTGCGCAGTGCAGAAAGAGTGCCCTACTCTTGTGGGTCTTTGGAAGCAGGCCGAGGACCAGGCAGCTTGTAACACCTTAGGATCTCACCTGATATATTGGGAGAATGGTCTATTGTACAGCGAGCCTAAGGTTGCTGAGCCCGTGTGCTGGTGGTACACCAGCGCTTCAGAGGCTTCCTACTGGGTTTGGCTCATGATGTGCCTCTGGCAGGTCATTTGGGGCGGGACAAGACCTTTGATAGGCTTGACACCCACTTCTATTGGCCCTAAATGAGGACGGTGACTGCACCCACCATGGCCAGGTCACTGATGGGGATCTTTACCCATGTGCATTTCCCCAAGTAGGTGGTATTGGACTGGGGTACCAACTTTATGTCTTTGTTCATGAAGGCCAAGTGGAAGACATGTGGTGTTACCTACAATTTCACCACTCCTTACCACCCCCAGAGCAATTGGTTGGATGGATGGGTCAACCATACCTTGATGGGCAGATTATGGGTCCTAAAGAACCCATGAGGCGTAAGTGGGACATCCTCTTACCATGCCTTCTGTTCACCTACAGAGAGGTACCACAGAGGGGGTTCAGCCCTTTTGAACTTCTGTATGGGCACCCCGTGAGAGGACCTCTCAGTTTGGTAAAGTAGGGCTGGGAGCAAACTCCTAGGAAGCCATCCCAGGATATATTCAGCTACATGCTGGCCTTCCGGAATCAGACAGCCCGCTTCCGGAAACTCGCCAGGAGAATCTGGAAGCTAGCCAGGTGGATATGAAACAGTGGCATGACCAGAATACCACTCTGGTTGAGTTCCAGCCTGGCCAGAAAGTGTGGGTGATGGCACTCGTAGAGCCCCGTGCTCTACAAGACTGCTGGTCTGGGCCATTTGGGGTGAAGGAGCTCAAGAGTGACGTCACCTACCTGGTGGACTTGCAGACTCCTAGGAACACTCTGAGAGTCCTACACGTGAACTGCCTCAAACCACATTTTGAGAGGTCTGAGTTGACCATGCTCTTGGTCACGGACAATGGGGTGGAACAGGAAAGCATGCCTTTCCTCGACCTCCTGTCTTCCAAAGAGCAGGATGGGTCAGTAGAGAATGTGATCCTCTCCCTTACTATGATCCTAGAACAGCAGAGAGACTGTCGCCAGTTGCTGGGACAGTTTGCCTCTCTGTTCTCACTCATCCCTGGAGTCACCCAATGGTGCGCCCACGATATTGACACTGGGGACAGCCTGCCTGTTAAGCACAAGTCTTACAGGTTGTCTGATAGAGGGAGGAACAGCATCAAGGAGGGGGTCTCTAAGATGCTGCAGTTAGGGGTGATTGAGCACGCGAACAATCCTTGGTCCAGACCAGTAGGTTTGGTCCCCAAGGCTGCCCCACCTGGTGTCACACCTGAACTGCAGTTCTGTCACTAATCACCAAGACTGACGAGCACCCCATCCCCATGAGCTGATGAGCTCACTGATCGGCTTGGAGTTGCCAAGTTTCTCAGCATGTTTGACCTAACATCTGGGTACTGGCAGATTGCCTTGACTGAGGGGGCACAAGAGAAGTCAGCGTTCTCAACACCAGAAGGGTACTACCAGTTCCGGGTCACGATTTTCGGGTTGAAGAACTCTCCTGCCACATTCCAGAGGTTGGTCAACCAGGTCCTGGCAGGGTTTGTAGAAATTCAGTGCTGCCTACCTTGACCACATTGCAGTCTTCAGCTCCAGTTGGGAGGACCACCTTCAGGAGGTGTTGAAGGTCCTGCAGAGCGCAGGCCTCACTATCAAGGCCAGTAAGTGCCAGATAGGGCAGGGGTCTGTTGTGTACTTGGGACATCAGGTAGGGAGCGGCAAGGTGCAGTCCCTACAAAGATTGATACCATTTGGGCTTGGGAACGCCCACAAAACTCAGACTGAGGTGAGAGCCTTTTTTTAGGTCTCACCGGGTACTGCAGGAGATTCGTCAAGGGCTATGGCACTATTGTTGCCCCCTTGACAGAGCTGACTTCCAAGAAGCAGCCCCATCAGGTGATCTTGACCGAGGCATGCCAGACCGCTTTTGATACCCTGAAGGAGGCCATGTGCATGGCGCCCGTGCTCCTGGCCCCTGACGTCTCCAAGAGATTTGTGATGCAGACTGATGCCTCAGAACATGGTGTGGGAGCCTTGCTTTCACAGCTAAATGAAGAGGGCCTAGATCACCCTGTAGTCTTCATTAGTCAGAGGTTACTTCCCAGGGAACAGTGGTGGAGTGCAATAGAAAGGGAAGCTTTTGCTGTGGTCTGGGCACTGAAGAAGCTGAGACCCTGCTTGTTTTGGAGTCACTTCTGGGTACAGACAGACCACAGGCCCCTCAGATGGTTAATGCAGATGGGTGAGAATCCTAAACTCTTGAGGAGGTCCATCTCCCTACAGGGAATGGACTTTACGGTGGGACACTGCCCTGGAACAGAACATACCAAAGCTGATGGTCTTTCCAGATTCTTCCGCCTTAGTGATGAGAACTCATAAGAGGTTGGGTAGCTCTCCCCACTTTCAGCTGGAGGTGTGGGGGGACACGTGTTAGACCTGGCATCTTTTGGTGTGGTTTCCCCTGTCTTGTTGCCTCTGACCTCCTGTTTTTGACTGTGTGCTGGATTTTGTTTTTGCTGGGTGTAGGACTCTGGGCACTTTACCACTGCTGACCAGTGCAAGTGCTCCCTGTCTAAATATAATGGTATTAGGTTTCTCCATGATTGGCCTATTTGATTTACTATTAAGTCCCTAGTATGGTGCACCAGCGTTGCCCAAGGCCTGTAAGTCAAATGCTTCTAGTGAGCCTGCAGCACGGATTGTATCACCAACATGAGTAGCCCTGCAAACATGTCTCAGACCTGCCCCTTCAGTGTCTGTGTATGCAGTTTAACCTGCCATGTCGACTAGGCAAGTTCACCTACTTGCCTGGCCTGAACCTTCCCTCTTACTACATGTAAAGCACCGTAAAGGTAGGCCCTAGGTCGCCCCATGGGCAGGGTGCAGTGCATTTAAAAGGTAGGACATGTACTTCTGAGTTTTTCATGTCCTGGTAGTGAAAACTGCTAAATTAATTTTTCACTACAGCAATACCTATCTCTCCCATAGGTTAGCATTGGAGCTGCCTTGTAACACTTTACAAGTGTATCTTCCAATTGGGAGCAGATAGTAAATTGGAGTTTGGTGTCTCTGGACTTTCAATTTAAAAACACATCTTTTAGTGAAGTTGGTTTTTAAATTGCAGGTTTAAAAATGCCACTTTAGTTGGCATTTTCTTACATTAACCATTCTGTGCCTCTGCCTGTTCCTAGAATCCACGTCTGGGTTGAATGACAGTTGGACTTTGTGAATTCACTCTAGACAGTCATACTCAAAGGGAGCTGAGGTGTGCCCTGCCTATCCTGATGGCCCTTCACCAGGCTGATGGGACTTCATGAGCTAGAGTGGTGGGAGGAGTTGAAACTAACACCTAAATTGGGCTATGCCTGTCCTCACACAAAGAAGTCTCCACCCCTTGTAGTGTGTCTGAGGCTAGGGCAAGGGAGGGCAGGGTCTTGTGCACTACAAGACCTTTCTTTGAAGTATGCCTACTTCAAAGGCTGAATTGGGTATATCTATGACCCATATACTCGGAACACTTCTGGAGTGAGGACATTCTGACAGGAACAAGAGCTGTGTTGCTGTCAGGAGGGACTGCCACTTTGCTGTTTGCTTTGCTGTGCTGACCTGCTGCTTCTGTCCTGGGAGTGAAAGGACTTGACTTTGCTTTCTACATCCTGCTTTCCAAGTTTCTCTAAGGGATTGAGTTGAGATTGCCTCCTGTTGGAAGGTTCAGGGCCATCAAAGACTTTACCTGCAGCATTTGGGCTGTTCTGCTAAGAGCTATACTCTGCCAAGCAGTGCCAGACCCAGTTCCTGGGCCCTTGGAAGTGAGTTTGCTGCATTCAACAAGAAGAAACCAGCATATCAACTTTGAGTGTGACTTCTAAGCCAGCACCGGCGCCGCTCTTCGACACCACGCCACTGCCTGCACCGCAGCTATGGTCCCTGCTCAATATAACGACCGCGACTTGCAACGCTGACCCTGACGCCGCCACAGCACCTCCGAAGACCTGCCACAGAGGGAGTCCCGAGTACAGCGTCACCGAAGTCAGCGGCGCCCGACTCCGCCACTGCATCAGTGGCCCTTGATGTGACACCGATACTGCAAAATCGATGTTGCGTGGCTTGACTCTCGACACTTCATCGACCCCGTACCGCCAGTGGAACCGACACCTCGCCGCCAAAGTTGCATCACCTCCCTTGTGCCTTGCAACATCCCTACATGCCAACAACCTGCACCAACAGTAAGGAACTGATGCCGCACCGGGCCCCACGACACCTCACCTCCCCAGCGCCACGCAACATCTTTGTTTTGCCATCATTTCTAAGGTATTGTAACCGGGGTATGTACGACTCCGTAGCTGGCCGGTGCTCCATCGCGGTCTGCCCAAACTTTGAGATTTGACTCCGTCAAGCACGACGTTATAGCCCCAGTTGGAGCTATTGTGTTTCTAAGCGCTATAACTGCATTTAATCTTTGAGAATTCGTAATTTGATTTGTGTATGCTGGATTTTTGTTCACTTGTTTTATTCAGGTAAATATTGGCTATTTTTCTAAACTGGTGTGGAGTACTTTTGTGGTGTTTTCACTGTGTTACATTGTGTGCATACAAATACTTTACACCTTTCCTTTGAGGATAAGCCTGACTTTTCTTGCCAAGCTACCAAGGGATGAGCACTGGGTATTTTGAGGGTGTAACTTGCTTACCCTGACTAGAGTGAGGGTCCCTGCTTGGACAGTGTGCAAACCACTGCCAACCAGAGACCCCATTTCTAACTCATGACTGGTTCTGTGTTCTTTCCTCTTAAAGCCCCGTCCAGAGGATGGGTCCCTCCTTATGGGAGGACCCCACCTACCCTCTCCGGTACCGGTAGCTCTCCTGCCTCTAGAGCTCTTGTGCAGGGGACCCGGTTGCCCTTAGGGTACATACCTCGGGCACCCCCTACACCCAAATTAGTTGCCCTCCAACTGCGCCTACGTGGGTGGTTGACAGGTAAGGACCACGTGTCAGCGACCGCCCCAACCCCCCGCGCCACTGCAATCTCTTTTTATACTTGCTGCCAGCACCCATTGGAGGGTCCAGTTATTTTGGTATAAAACGATGCCGTAAAGGAACCGTAAGTGTCCCCACCTTAATGGCCTCGTGCCACAGGCCATCATAGTTCCCCTACTATATGGCCCACCCTAACTGTGCATGTTCGCCCAACCAGGCCAACCCGTTTCCCAGAAACATCGCATTACCTTCTTTCAATAAGTGTACCCCATCCTGCAAGACAACAACTTCCCCTTGATACATCTGTGCGGTAAAGAGGATAAACTAGCTGTGTTTGACACATTACCACCAATCCTGTTCAACAGTTTGACAGCCGCATTGAGGGCCCCGACCGACTTACCACATCTCCTGTTCAATCTCGGGACAATGTTGGACCCTGTTATTATGGCCTCTGGCAACCTCTTTGAAACAACACATTACAGAGACTAACAGCTCAAATAAGTCTTTTTACCCTAGCTCGGCTGAGTCATTGCCTTCCAAATGCACGCTTACCATCTCTGGAAGCAGAAACCTCCAATGCAACATTCTGCCCAATGCAGATTTCAAACTGGCCAAGCGCAGCCCTCCTTGACTGCAGAATGCCAGCTGATATCCGGCCTCCCTTGCCTGTGTTGCGTAGTCACCTGCCGGATAAAACCTTTGCACGCCTCACGTAAGAGTAGGGCAACACCAGCACATCTGTGACACCTCTTGCTCCCGCATTGACAGACAGGAGGCAATGACGTATCAGCAGTCTTATCACCTTATCATGTCCTTCTCTTCAAAAATGTTGTTTTTGTACAAATGTTGTGTTTCTCTCACTTAGTACTCCTACCAGTCTGCGTTCCCCACCATTTCCACTGACCCTTAAGCCCCTCTCAAGCACCCTGCTTGCTGTATAATGTATTGCTACACCCCTGGAGGTTTGTGAACTGCATTATGGATTACAAAAGTAGTACTGCTTTACATACTACAAATATGACTACATAGATGTGTACAAAGCTGAACAAAGAGTTGGAGCAGATCCCAGTACATATGATTTACTACATTTCCCTGTTCCTGCCTGTTTAATTGTGGACCAGCTGGAGTATGCTTCTCTTTACCTTGTCAGCGTTGCTTATTGTGGACCTCCCATCCCCTGTTTGGGTGTTACTGCATTAGCAGTTGCCAATGGTTTTAACTGCTAGCCCATTCAATACCCTAGTGGGGCAGAGGCAAGACAGATTAACAGAGCCGACAATATGGTGGGGAGTCGGGGCCATGGGTCCCGATTGTAAGGACGGCGGTGATTGGGCCAGGTCGGGCGCTGGCCTGGAAGCGTTAAAGTGCTTCCGGGATAGCGCGGGCCAAACCCTGCCACTATTTAAAGGGCCACGTGGCAGCGAGCAGCTATTTTGGTTCCTGCTCGCTGCCGAGGAGAACGCAGCCGCGTCTCTCCTCCTGACGCCCCCCTCCCACGATCATCACCCGCTCACGGGAGCACTACTGGTGGGCTCCCTCACAATGTCTTGCCCTGTCGGGAGCCGCACGGGCTAGAGAGTTTTCCCCACCCACGATCCCCAGAGCAGGGTGCTAAGGGGGGGAGGGCTTCAGTAGTGGAAGTAGGGCCATAGGGGATGTAGGAATAACTATTATGTTTTCTTTTGCAGGATGTATGTATTGCATATAATGTCATGCTTAACACTTTTCTTTTAGCATTCAATGTATTGTGTTATCTCTGAATTGTCGTATTTAGCTGGGGCAGGTGAGGTCAAGATTGGGGGGGGGACACTTCGGGTTCCTTTACGGCATCCTGTTTATAACAAATTTAACATCAGTGTCCCTGTACCCTCCAAGGGGTGTTGCCACTAAGTTGCAAGGAGGTGGCAGGGGCGCAGGGGTTTGGGGCGGTCGCTGACACACTGTTTGGGGTGGTCACTGCACTGGAACGGCAGCTGACGGTCCCAGCAGGTATACAGCCAAAGCGTAGATTAGCATTTAATTATATCAACATTCACAATATCCTTTAGAAACATTAAGTATAGTTAGCAACGAGGCATACCTTATAACACAGAAATTGCAGTGGTCCATTCTCCCCTGCAATTTCCCACAAATGAATGGTACCTATAGGGGGCCCTTTAACAGGACATCAACTCGCTGTGCTACTGCTTCCGATCTGGTTCACGGCACTCACCAAGTCCTGCATGCCCTCTGTGAACACTTTGCTGTTTTCTTACCCGACCTTGATCAGGTGATACAGAGTGACCTCTCTCAATCAGCACGACTCGTGGGAGCTCCGTCTGCTTCCATGCGCACATTTTCCTGCACGCCACCTTTCTGAAACACAGAAATAAATAACATGAATTTCTCCCAGGCCCCTCCCTCCAATGCCAACACCAAAGGAGGAGGATCCGGCTGCAGCTCTGAAAATCAAAGTGTACATTCATTCACTCGCTCTGCGCGCCCCACTGCACCAATTCTAGGAAGGAAATAAACAGTATACCAGAGCAGATCCAGAAAAGATCCCGTCTTAGGGCAGTCCTACATACAACCAGTAGCCACTCAATGTCCACATATCATATTAATCGAACTAGCATGTTCCCTCCATTTCCTTTAAAAAGCATAAAAAGACGACTCCCATATATAATTGTTGTTAGACCTGGCATCTTTTGGCGTGGTTTTGCCTGTCTTTTTGCTTCTGACCTCCTGTTTTTGACTGTGTGCTCAACTTCGTTTTTGCTGGTTTGAGGACTCTGGGCGCTTTACCACTGCTGACCAGTGCTAAAGTGCATGAGCTCTGTGCCTAAAATATTATGGCATTTGGTTTCTCCATGATTGGCATATTTGATTTACTAATAAGTCCCTAGTACAGTCCACTGTGTGTGCCCAGGGTCTGTAAATCAAATACTACTAGTGGGCCTGCAGCACTGATTGTGCCACACACTCAGTAGCCCTTCAAACATACCTCAGGCCTGCCACTGCAGAGCCTGTGAGTGCAGTTTTTAACTGCCATATCGACCTGGCAAGTTCACCCACTTGCGAGGCCCAAACCTTCTCTTTTATTACATGTAAGGCACCCCTAGGGTAGGCCCTAGGTAGCCCCGTCGGCAGGGTGCAGTGTATTTAAAAGATAGGACATGTACTTGTGAGTTTTAAATGTCCTGGTAGTGAAAAACTGCTAAAATCGTTTTTCACTACAGCAAGGCCTATCTCTCCCACATTTTATCATTGGAGCTGCCTTGTAACACTTTACAAGTGTATCTTTCAAATGGGAACTGGTAGATAATTGGAGTTTGGTGTCTCTCGACTCCAATTCAAAAACATCTTTTCGTCAAGTTGGTTTTTAAATTGCAGGTCTGAAAATGCCACTTTTAGAAAGTTGGCATTTTCTTACTTAAACCATTCTGTGCCTCTCCCTGTCCCTAGAATACATGTCTGGAATGGATGACAGTTGGGCTTTGTGAATTCACTCTAGACAGTCACACACAAAAGGAGCTGAGGTGTGCCCTGCATATCCTGATGGCCAATCACCATGCTGATCGATCCTCCTGAGCTAGACTGCTGGGAGGAGTTGACACTTGCACCTAAACAGGGCTGTGCCTGACCCCGAACAAGAACTGCATACACCCCTGTAGTGTGTCTGGAGCCAGGGCCAGGAAGGGCAGGGCCTTGTGCGCTACAAAGACCTTTCTTTGAAGTCTCCCTACTTCAAAGGCTAAAATGGGTATAAGTACTGGACCTCTGACACCATATACTCAGAACACTTCTGGACTGAGGACATTCTGCCAGGAAGAAGAGCTGTTGTGCTGCCAGGGGGAACTGCCACTTTGCTGCTTGCTTTGCTGTGTTGGCCTGGAAGTGAGAGGACTGGGCTTTACTCTCTGCATCCTGCTCTCTAAGGTTCTCCAAGGGCTTGACTGAGCTTGCTTTCTGTTTCTGAAGTCTCAGGGACATCAAAGACTTCACCTGCATCTTGCTACCAGCAGCTGGGCTCCTCTGCTGTGAATCTTGCCAAGTGGTAGAAAACCCAGTCCTGGGCCCTTGGAGTGAAATTTTTGGTGCTGCAACCAAGAAAATTATGTATCGACTCCAAAACATCTGTTAAGAACCGGCACATCCCTGCGTAACCGACGCATGACTGCTGCCTGCACCGAAGCCATGGACACTGCTCGCTGAGTGCACGACGCAACAACCTCGACTTTCAACGCAGCCCAACTTCACTGATAAAGTGCCTCCAAACAGCTACAGCTGCATGAGTCTCGAGCAAGTCTTCACCGAAGTCTGTGACACACCACTCCGACTCCGACGCATCCCCGGCCTTGCATGGCTTTCGACCGACGCATCACCTTCAGTCCAGCAGATCTACTTTGTCGCTGAGAAATCGACGCACCGCGCTCTTGACATCGACACTTCATTGACACCACGTCATCTTCAGGAACCGAGGCCTCACACCAGCAACCAACGCATCACCTCCTCTGCGCAACATATCGTTCCGGAGCGGCAAAGCTTCTACAACCCTGCACCGCCTTAAGGAACCGATGCATCACCTGCATCTGTGACACCTCACTTCCTCTGCGTGATGCAGCTTCTTTGATTTCAGCCGCATCCAAGGTACTGTAAGGGGGTCAGCTTGATTCCTGTATCCAGCCCGCGCTCCATCGCGTTCGGACTGAACTTTTGGATTTGTCCCACTAAAGAGCGACCAGATAGCCCCAGTTGGAGCAATAGACTTCTATGCACTGCATTTTGATTTAATATTTAAAAATTCATATCTTGGCTTGTGTAGGTTGGATTTTTGTCGTTTGGGTCTTGTTTTACTCAGATAAATGTTGGCTATGTTTCTAAACTGGAGTGGAGTATGTTTGTGGTGTTTTCAATGTGTTACTGTGTGTGCACAAATACTTTACACATTGCCTCTTTAGTTTAGCATGACAGCTCTGAGCCAAGCTACCAGAGGGTGAGCAAGGTAAACCTAGTGTGTACCACACTTACCCTGACTAGAGTGTGGGTCCCTACTTAAACAGAGCACAAACCACTGCCAACTAGAGATCTTATTTCTAACAATCGCATTGTGGTCAACCAGTGAGCACACCAGAATTCTAACATAATGTTCACAAATGAATGAGCCAAAAACAAACTAGCCCGAAACCGGGCCTCACTGCATCTCCCGCCCTCGAGCCCTCAGAGCCGCCACCGAAAGTTAAAACTCCTGGGTCAAGTGAACACAAAACCAAACCTTGCCCGTGTGGCTCCAGGGGGCTCGGCGTGGTTAAAGCCATCTGTATGACTACCGCCTCAGTGTCGGGGTTTGGTACGTCCGTGAGCCCATCTGGGGTGTGTGGAAGAGCGAACTAGTAGCGTGTGACCTTGGTGGTGAGCACCATTACAAATTAATGGGGTAACCCGATTATCGCCACAGGACCTGGGTACAATGTAATATGAAAAGGTTTGGTCCTTGACTAGCTTTAGATAAAACAAATAATGAGGGAAACTGTACCATATGGGGGTTGCCAGAACGGTCAACTACTGGTAATCAATACTGTTCAACTGTAAATGCACACCCTGAAAGACAATTCCTCAAGATACACAATGTGTATATACAAGCTGCACCCACACGTTTCTTAGTTGAGTAAATTCATTTTTTATATATATTTCTCAAAGTAGAATGCAAACATAAATCAATCGGTAAAAATATTACCACACAGAAGCAATAAAAGGTTGCTCGAAAGAAGGGGAAGGAGGTGCTCGTGCTAGAGAGAAGAAGAGTGGAAATCACAGGATTTAAAGTTACACGCTGTTCCTTATTCCAAGACGATGCTGGTTTATGAGAAAAACAAGTACAATATAGCCTGCCCACGACATTTATTCAACATATTTTTGCATTATTCTGTAAGTGTAAATCAAATTTGAATATTTTGAATAGAAATTACACTGTAAACTGAATCACTCGCACCATTTTTCATGTTTTCTCACACTGAGAATTCCTGAATGCACTTGGGCGCCACTCTGTACAATTCAAGGAGGGAATTAGGCCCCCTCACTTCCAAACTTCACTACCCTTGACTAAATGTTTTTAATTGTGACCTCATTGTGTTATAACACAGGATACATTGGTCGTTTTATTTGTGCATAGGCCTGTAATCTATGAAGTCAGATTAACGGGCTGCAGAGGCAGGACCTTGGCGCTTTCACCTGCTGCTGTAAAAAAATACAAAGTGACGAATGTTCCAATACTTAATTAATGCAAAATGGGGAAATACAGGACTCGCAGCAACATGTATCTTTCACTTACATTAAGGGTGGAGCCCAGAGACTAATTTACAAATGTTGTGAAAGGAATCACCCAGAAAGCTCTAGTGTTGTTTGCATAGGAATTATGTTCACTTTAAACGAGATTTTTAATACAGAAACTTGACTTGAAAAGCCTGGTTGCATGCCACACACAGTTACATCCCTTTTAAATGTTGTGTATGTCAGTTCATCTTTAAATTTGTAGTTATCTCAAATGCACTTTGTGAGGTAAATAAGCACTGCCTCTAACTTTCATTTTGGACGCTGATAAACATAATGAAGAAAAATCATCACATCGTTTTGAGACATCCATTTATGCAAGTTCTTGTATTTTTAAACTTTTCGAGCAGCAAATAACGCTAATTATTTTCCCGCACCTAGAAACAACTTTGCGCTCTTTGCATTTTTGCTAATAGGAGTTGGATTTTTAGGACTGATTCACAAAGCCATGCGAGAGTATATACAAATGACTCTTGTAGTGCCGACTTCCCACACTCATAACTAATATGTTGAATCGGCCCCAACCAGTTTTGACTGATGTCTCTGATTAAATGTAGCTGAAATATCCACCAGCTGTGACACCTTTACAGGGAAATTCATGCATAGTCACTCCTTCATCTGCAGTATAGTCATATTGCAATTCTTTGTAGTTGTGGCTAATGGTCCTTGTCCAATAAATCTTAAAATGCTCCATTTGCCGTTCTTTTTTCAAAACATTCTTTGGAGTAGTGGGAGAAACAAAGACCCCTTTAAAAATTGCATTTAAATTCCATTCACTTTAAAAAAAAGTTACAAACCAGGGGGCAGATCTACAAGAAAGTGCCGCAGCACAACACCGCAAGCCCTTTGGCTGCGCCACCCTGCAGCACTTTCAGACCACAGGAATGCGACATATTTACAATGATATGTCGCATTCCTGTGCTCTCCCCTGCAGATTTACAAGCCCCTTGCGCTGCCAGTACGTCACTTTTTGTGACGCACTGGCAGCGCATTTCTCTGCCCCATATTTACAAGGACAGGAAAAGCCACCCTGCGTGGCTTTTCCTGTCCTTGTAAATATGGCCCCTTTACACGCAGCACTTTGCGTGAAAGGGGCGTTCCATGGATGTTGCTGTGGGTGTTCCCACGCAACACCCATGGAACCAGACACATTTCCAGATTTACGAGGAATCGTAAACCTGGAAATGCGTCAGTATGCTACGCCAGCCTAGGGTTGGCGTAGCGAGGAGAAATGTTTTCATTTCTCCTCGTTTTTTTCCTCTTTCAATGCGTGTTGCATTCTACAGCACGCATTGAAAGAGGAAAATGCCTGTAGTGATTGTTTTCATGCAGAAAGGTGCCCCTTCCTGCACAAAAACAATCTCCCCATGACGCAGGCATACTTGCACCATGGTGCAAGGGTGCCTGCGCCGGCGCATGGCAGCTGTTTGTGCGCCAGCGCAGGGGAGAGCACAGGAATGCGACATATCATTGTAAATATGTCGCATTCCTGTGCTCTGAAAGTGCCGCAGCGTGGCGCAGCCAAAGGGCTTGCGGTGCCGCGCTGCAGCACTTTCTTGTAGATCTGCCCCCTAAAATTCTAAAAACACTATTTACCACGAATTATTTGCAAGCGTCTCTAATACTCTCTGTTGGACTTGGCCCTGCTTGCAGGGTCATCCCGGAACTTTTTTTTGCCTTCCCCCTAGTTTTTTCCCAACATGAAATTGGTGGGTTACAATAAAACACAATGAATAAGTATGTTTGGTGTGGTTGTGTGGGAAATAATAAATGCTGCGCAATGGTGTACGCAGGTTTATTTACACTGCTTTAGAAAATGTCACTTTTAACAGTCGCCATTTTGGTGTGCTTTGTGCTTGCCCGCCTGAGGTGGGTTGCTGGTCTAGTTCTCAAAGTGACAGGGTGCTCTACACCTCCCACAAAACCAATTGGGACCGGTTTCCCCAGGGAGCCTTCCAGAAGCTTCTGGCCTTTTCCAGTAGGTGGGGTGAGGGGCGTATATATAGAGGAGCTGAGACTCCATGTGCTCGTGCTTGGACTGTGACTGGGAGGGGACCCTCTGCCAGGAGGAACTGCCGCAAGGCCCTGCGTGCTGGCCCTGTGCCCAACTGTGCCCCTCTGCCTTCTGCTGGACCCAGGAAGAGACTTTTGTTGGAGTGGAGACTGCTGCGCCAGGAGGATTGCCACACTGCTGGATTTGACTGTTCCCAGGAACTGCTGTCCTGTGTTGCTGAGCTGCCCTACTGCCTGCTGATCTTGCCCAGCATTGCCTCCAAGATTCCTGGCTTCTAGCGCCTCGTGAGCGCTACAGTTTTATTCCAGCCTGTGCCTGCTCTCCAGCACCTTGTGAGCGCGACATTTAAATTGCCAGTAGGTAAGAGCGTGGATCCTGCGGCACTGAGGCTGCGACGTGCTTCAAGGGAATCCCCTCCCTGCGCTCCTGAGATTGGCGGGAGCCCACCCCGCTTTATGCTATTTTTAAGAGCGGGTGCCCACCCCGCGTTCACCGGGAGACAGAATCACCGCCGCGACCGCGAGGGAAGCCACCGCCGCCGAGATCTTCGAAAGCAGGAAGCACGGCAGGCCGCCTGGTTGGGGCGGGGCCTGCCGCGTGCAGCCAGAAGTTGGCATGTGGTAGAGCGGGGCTCCCGTGCTCGTGGAGAGCCCGGCGTGTGCCGGCAAGGAGAGCCTGGGTCCGGCAGGAGCCCCCCCCCGCGTGTTGCCGTGCCTGCGGCCCGGGTGAAGTCAGGAGAGCCCCGCGGGCTGCCGCAACAGAGAAGAGCAAGACCGGCGGTGAAGAGAGAACCGGAGGAGCCTCACGCCGCTGCCAGCCTCGTCTCCCCAGATAACTCTCAGTGCGTGGTGAGTTACCGAGTTGGGAGGGTTGCTGAGCCTGCTCAGAGGAGCCTGTTGTGTTTGGGGCAAATTCAAAGCACGAGAAAGGGCTCAGACCCGACGAGACCGAGGGTGCCAGTGCTTGCTTCATGGACACAGCGGCGCCGCAGAAGCGAGTCCGGCTGCGACTTCATCTGCCCAGCCCCAAGGAGTGGTGAGTGGGGCTGGGCGCTGGCTGTCGGGAGGTAACGTGGCCGCCTTCCACGTGTTGCGGGCCTGTGGTTGTGAAACTGCTCAGTGGCGGACCGTCACACCGTGTGGGGCATTTTCTTCATTTCGGAGTCCCCGAGGAACTGGCTCCAACTTACCCGGAACTGGTCTGGCTCTACACAGCTGCAACGTTATGGGGCACTTTTGATTTCAGAGTCCCGGAGGGGGCACTAACGTGACTGGGTGCTGCCACTTCTAGGGTCAGAAGTACTTTTGCAGTCTACGGGTGATGCGCAGTGATGGTGCATTGGCACCCGGATGTATTTACATAAGGTGCTCTGCTAATGTTATGAGAAGTGCATTTATACATGCATAATGTGATGTAGGCTGATAATGCTTACACTGATGGTTTTGTGCATAATGTGTCTGATGCCTAATACTAATGTCAGGCCAGGATGTTTTAGGTTATGCCTGATCTCATGCATTTATGCCTAATGTACTGATACTAATGAGAATGCATAATGTGGGTTGATGCCCAGATGTATTGATGTGTCCCTGGATGACCCCTATGCACATTATTGGTGTTCGGTATAATGTGCTCACCACGGCTTGATGAGATGTGCAACTAAGGAAGGGGTTATTGCCTCATGTGGGCTCTACTGATTATGTTTTATGCCCCATGCTCATGGTTCATGCCTAATGAGGGGATTATGATCTGGGCCTATTGGGAGGCTGCATTTATACAGATGGTTTTGTGCCGGATAGGCCTCTCTCAGTAATGCCATGGTGTCTGCATAATGTATTTATGCCTAATGCTTTTCCCCTAAGGTTACCCTGATGGTTTTATGCATAATGGACTTCTACCGGATCTAAGGTGGCCTATGCCTCATGCAAATGTGATTTATGCCAAAGGGGTTGATCATGCTTTTATGCTACTGATGATGCCTCTACGTTCCCAGGTTTATGCCTACTTTGGTTCATGCTAAAGGGACCTTGCTAAGTTCATGATCTTGCCAGTAGGTACTGGCTGTTACCCATTTACTACTGATAGTTACATTCACTATTTGTACTCTGTGATGGTTCTGGCAGCGGCCCGATTGGCCCTGCCTTGTACATAATCCCCCTGTAAATTGCTACCTGGTGACAGTTGGCACAGCGTTATATGTGCCTGTGATTATGACTCTAATGTGTTTTCCTAATACAAGACTAGTTTTACACAACCTGGTGTGGAGTCTCTTTTGTAGTGTGCCTAGTGTGTCGCCTGTGAGTGTGTGCTGCGCAGATGCTTTACACATTGTCTCCGGAGTTTAGCCTACCCGCTCCGCGCCAAGCTACCCCAGTCTAACATTGGTATTCAGCGGTGGGATAGGACTTGTGTTTGCGCAGTACCACGGCGACAGCTGGTTGCACTACAAACTCTGCACTTAAGAAATCACAGATTTAGGGATTATTTTGTCTGATTATTGTTCACCTAAAAGTGCCATTTTTGGATTGTGTTCCCCTGTTTACTGGGGGCTGTGTATCTCGCCGAGATGGAGTTAGCCTATGATGAGGAGAACATTTGGGAGTACACTGAGGAGGAAGTAATGAATTTCTGCAGGAAAAGGGGGATACCCTTAGAAGGCAACTCCCGCAGAAAACTGTTCCTCTATGAAGCCTGTAAAAGGGGAGAACCCTTAGAGCTCTGTGGGGACCTTTCAGATTACCCTTCCGCATATCTAAGGGGTGGAATTGAGGGAGACCCTGAGGAGGATCCCAAGAGTAGGGAGAACTCTGAGAGCGAGGGTTCCCAGTCCATAACCCTGGAGGGCGGTGGCTCTGAAGAGGAGGAAGAAGATGACAGGGCGGAGACGCCAGTAGCTAGTGAGGGCACCGTAGATAGGGAGTCCCGTGCTGGGTCCAGTCCCAGGGGCAGTGCCCCATCCCTTTCCCTGTCCCCAGAGGAGTGGGTAGATAGGAGGGAAGAAAGGGAGCATCAGCTGGCGTTGCAGAGGCTCAGAGTGGAGCTAGCGCAACTGAGTGTGGAAGAGAAGAGGCTAGAGACCGAGAGGGTCCTAGCGCAGGAAAGGATGGCGGAGGCAGAGAGGGCCTTCGCCAGGGAGAAACTAGCTCTAGAGGGTAGGTTGTCCCCTGAGAGTGGTTTCAGGAGTCTGGACTCACCAGGGAGGGTGGGGTCCAGTGGTGGCAGCGGAAGTGACTCAAGTGTCGGAAGTCCCACTCCCAGAGTCCGGAAGATGGTACCTGGTTCCCGGGAAGAGGGGTGCCGGTTGAAGTTCAGAGGCTGTAAAATCGGTCTCGCCAGTCCTGGGGGAGTTTGTGGATGCGTGTTGCAGTGCACTGGAGCATTGGGTGGTGTGTAGCGCGGTGAACGATTGGGAAGGGCTGTTCCATCTACTTATCGGGGAACACGTGCTCAGTAATTGCTTTCCAAAGTTGCGCCAACACCTGTTGCAGTGTGGGTTCTCTGATCCCAGGGAGCTTGCACGAGAGGCAGACCTCTGGAGAGCCAGAGTGTCTGAAGAGGCATTGGGGAGTGATCCTGAAGGGAGTGGTTCAAGGATTTTCCAACCCAGAGAGGTGGGAGAGGTTCAAAGTAGCCCAGCTAGGTCCCGGTGTAGTGGGAGGGTTGTAGGGCCTCACGTCCTGTCTACAAGGAGAAGGAGTGAGACGGGGAGGTGTCCCGAGGTGCCCCAACCGCAGTCTCAGGGCCTGGAGAGTTCCATAAGGGAACCCCAGGTTGGGAGCCTAGGCTGTCCTGATGGGCCGTCCATTGAGGAGAATCCCCTAGTGTCAGGAGAACCAGGGGCGTCTGTAAACGGAGCTCCAGTGGTTCTAGGGTCTGCTCAGTCACAGGGTTTAGATCCTGGGCTGGGATGCCAGGTTCAGGTACTGCCTGACCTGGAGGGTGGGACACCTGTAATCAGGGTCCCTACCGGTTTGACTTCCAGGGGTACTTCTCCAGGTGGGAGGGTGCGGAACTCTGGAAGGGGGTGCAGAGGGAGGGAGGACTCGCCTCTGGTACCGGCACAACCACAGGGTCGAGATCCTGGGTTGGGAGGCCGGGTTCAGGTACTGCCTGATCTGGAGGGAGGGACGTCTGTCATCAGTGTCCCCCCCGGGTTGTCGTCCAGGGGTACTTCTCCAGGTGGGAGGGTGCGGAACTCTGGGAGGGCGTGCAGAGGGAGGGAGGACTCTCCTCTGGCACCGGTGCTACCTAAGGGTTTAGACCCTAGGGTGGTGGATCAGTTACCGGGTCAAGGTCCGGGACTGGTGGGAGAGTGGCATTCTGAGGGTGCCCCGCAGGGGAGGAGAGTGCGGAACCCCAGAAGGAGAGCCAGGGGGAGGAGAGCCTCGCCCCTGACTTCTGGTCAGCCTGAGGGTGCGGACCCCAGGTGGGAAGACCAGTGGCAGTTTGGAACTGCACGGAGGAGAGGTAGAATGGCCAAAGGGTACTATGTGCCTGGGGCTACTGCCCCCCACTCGGTGAGGCGGCAAGGACCCGAGACATCTGGATGGCCTAGGGGCCGGTCCTGGCCGCAACCAACTAGAGAGTACCAGTGGGGTAGCTCGGGAGGTCCTGGGAGCTCTGACGGAGGGAACCACCGGGGTCCAGAATGGCGGAGAATCTACAGGTGCCCCTGCATTTGCGGGCCCGCGTCCATGTTCTCTCGCCCCAAGCAGGGAAGCCCATCAAGGCATTGATTGGTCTACCCCGGCTTTTGGTTGGGAGGGGGTCGTGTTGGACTTGGCCCTGCTTGCAGGGTCATCCCGGAACTTTTTTTGCCTTCCCCCTAGTTTTTTCCCAACATGAAATTGGTGGGTTACAATAAAACACAATGAATATGTATGTTTGGTGTGGTTGTGCGGAAAATAATAAATGCTGCGCAATGGTGTACGCAGGTTTATTTACACTGCTTTAGAAAATGTCACTTTTAACAGTCGCCATTTTGGTGTGCTTTGTGCTTGCCCGCCTGAGGTGGGTTGCCGGTCTAGTTCTCAAAGTGACAGGGTGCTCTACACCTCCCCCAAAACCAGTTGGGACCGGTTTTCCCAGGGAGCCTTCCAGAAGCTTCTGGCCTTTTCCAGTAGGTGGGGTGAGGGGCGTATATATAGAGGAGCTGAGACTCCATGTGCTCGTGCTTGGACTGTGACTGAGAGGGGACCCTCTGCCAGGAGGAACTGCCGCAAGGCCCTGCGTGCTGGCCCTGTGCCCAACTGTGCCCCTCTGCCTTCTGCTGGACCCAGGAAGAGACTTTTGTTGGAGTGGAGACTGCTGCGCCAGGAGGATTGCCACACTGCTGGATTTGACTGTTCCCAGGAACTGCTGTCCTGTGTTGCTGAGCTGCCCTACTGCCTGCTGATCTTGCCCAGCATTGCCTCCAAGATTCCTGGCTTCTAGCGCCTCGTGAGCGCTACAGTTTTATTCCATCCTGTGCCTGCTCTCCAGCACCTTGTGAGCGCGACATTTAAATTGCCAGTAGGTAAGAGCGTGGATCCTGCGGCACTGAGGCTGCGACGTGCTTCAAGGGAATCCCCTCCCTGCGCTCCTGAGATTGGCGGGAGCCCACCCCGCTTTATGCTATTTTTAAGAGCGGGTGCCCACCCCGCGTTCACCGGGAGACAGAATCACCGCCGTGACCGCGAGGGAAGCCACCGCCGCCGAGATCGGCGAAAGCAGGAAGCACGGCAGGCCGCCTGGTTGGGGGCGGGGCCTGCCGCGTGCAGCCAGAAGTTGGCGTGTGGTAGAGCGGGGCTCCCGTGCTCGTGGAGAGCCCGGCGTGTGCCGGCAAGGAGAGCCTGGGTCCGGCAGGAGCCCCCCCCCGCGTGTTGCCGTGCCTGCGGCCCGGGTGAAGTCAGGAGAGCCCCGCGGGCTGCCGCAACAGAGAAGAGCAAGACCGGCGGTGAAGAGAGAACCGGAGGAGCCTCACGCCGCTGCCAGCCTCGTCTCCCCAGATAACTCTCAGTGCGTGGTGAGTTACCGAGTTGGGAGGGTTGCGGAGCCTGCTCAGAGGAGCCTGTTGTGTTTGGGGCAAATTCAAAGCACGAGAAAGGGCTCAGACCCGACGAGGCCGAGGGTGCCAGTGCTTGGTTCATGGACACAGCGGCGCCGCAGAAGCGAGTCCGGCTGCGACTTCATCTGCCCAGCCCCAAGGAGTGGTGAGTGGGGCTGGGCGCTGGCTGTCGGGAGGTAACGTGGCCGCCTTCCACGTGTTGCGGGCCTGTGGTTGTGAAACTGCTCAGTGGCGGACCGTCACACCGTGTGGGGCATTTTCTTCATTTCGGAGTCCCCGAGGAACTGGCTCCAACTTACCCGGAACTGGTCTGGCTCTACACAGCTGCAACGTTATGGGGCACTTTTGATTTCAGAGTCCCGGAGGGGGCACCAACGTGACTGGGTGCTGCCACTTCTAGGGTCAGAAGTACTTTTGCAGTCTACGGGTGATGCGCAGTGATGGTGCATTGGCACCCGGATGTATTTACATAAGGTGCTCTGCTAATGTTATGAGAAGTGCATTTATACATGCATAATGTGATGTAGGCTGATAATGCTTACACTGATGGTTTTGTGCATAATGTGTCTGATGCCTAATACTAATGTCAGGCCAGGATGTTTTAGGTTATGCCTGATCTCATGCATTTATGCCTAATGTACTGATACTAATGAGAATGCATAATGTGGGTTGATGCCCAGATGTATTGATGTGTCCCTGGATGACCCCTATGCACATTATTGGTGTTCGGTATAATGTGCTCACCACGGCTTGATGAGATGTGCAACTAAGGAAGGGGTTATTGCCTCATGTGGGCTCTACTGATTATGTTTTATGCCCCATGCTCATGGTTCATGCCTAATGAGGGGATTATGATCTGGGCCTATTGGGAGGCTGCATTTATACAGATGGTTTTGTGCCGGATAGGCCTCTCTCAGTAATGCCATGGTGTCTGCATAATGTATTTATGCCTAATGCTTTTCCCCTAAGGTTACCCTGATGGTTTTATGCATAATGGACTTCTACCGGATCTAAGGTGGCCTATGCCTCATGCAAATGTGATTTATGCCAAAGGGGTTGATCATGCTTTTATGCTACTGATGATGCCTCTACGTTCCCAGGTTTATGCCTACTTTGGTTCATGCTAAAGGGACCTTGCTAAGTTCATGATCTTGCCAGTAGGTACTGGCTGTTACCCATTTACTACTGATAGTTACATTCACTATTTGTACTCTGTGATGGTTCTGGCAGCGGCCCGATTGGCCCTGCCTTGTACATAATCCCCCCCTGTAAATTGCTACCTGGTGACAGTTGGCACAGCGTTATATTTGCCTGTGATTATGGCTCTACTGTGTTTTCCTAATACAAGACTAGTTTTACACAACCTGGTGTGGAGTCTCTTTTGTAGTGTGCCTAGTGTGTCGCCTGTGAGTGTGTGCTGCGCAGATGCTTTACACATTGTCTCCGGAGTTTAGCCTACCCGCTCCGCGCCAAGCTACCCCAGTCTAACACTCTCCAAATCCCATTTCTAGTTGCAATTGAATCCCATAAACTTGTGCAGAAATGTACAATCCAGTTGCTGAGTGTACTAAAAAATGAATCGTTTGACAAAAATGTTCTAACTCTTCCTGAATGTGCAACAGCGGCAATATTAAAAAACCATAAAATGCCTTAACATTTTAGTGGCAGAATCATGGTACCGTGACACTCTTTTATGTTGTTGTCATTAGAAGTACTCATCATGGGCCCAAACCCTGATGCCTGGAACGACACCTGGTGACCCCCCGCCCTCGGAAGCCCGCCCACCCCCACGGACCACGCACGCAACCTGGGAATCATCCTGGACTCCGAGCTCAAAATGGACCGCCAGATCAACTCCATCTCGTCCTCCTGCTTCCACACCCTCCACCTCTTACGTAAGACCTTCAAATGGATCCCCCTCGAACACAGAAAGACCGTCACTCACGCCCTGTTCACCAGCAGACTCGACTACGGCAACGCACTCTACGCCGGAATAAACAAAAACCTCACCCGCAAGCTACAGAACATCCAGAACGCCACTGCAAGACTGGTCCTCAACCTGCCAAGACACTGCCACATCTCTCAGCACCTGCGCACACTCCACTGGCTCCCCATCGAAGCTAGAGTCACCTTCAAGATGCTCACCCACGCTCACAAGGCCCTCCACGACACCGGACCAGCTTACCTGAACAGCCGACTCAAATTCCACGCACCCCAAAGGACCCTACGATCACCCCAGCTCTCCTACGCCGTGGTCCCCTGCACCAGAAAGACCAGATCGGGAGGCCGCTCCTTCTCCTTCCTCGCGTCCAGAGCCTGGAACGTCCTTCCGCTCCACCTCAGACAGACAACATCGCTCCCCATCTTCGCAAGAAACCTCAAAACCTGGCTCTTCGACAGACCCCCTCCTTGATGGACTGGAACCTGCGAACCCCCCCCCAGCGCCTTGAGACCCTTACGGGTGAGTAGTCGCACTTAACAAACGCTTGATTGATTACTGGGGACCGTGCTTCCTCCTACCAACAAATTCAATGGACTCAATGCTTTCTCTCTAGCTGCAGTCGAAACATTGGGCTTTTAGGAGCTAAAACGTCCTCACTCCAGATATCCTGTGCCGTTCCTTTCGAACCATTCTGTCTTACCTTCAACATAATGTATGCCACCGTCACAGCTTTTTAGTAGTATAAATTAAACTCCAAATGTAGGCTCATGATAAACAAATCCATCTTTGGAAAGACAACACTTATACCAATACTTTACCGACCAAGGCAACCATCCTAGGCATCAATAACCTAATGGACTCCCCACTAACTTTGACCTTCAAGGATGTGGTTTTCTGACTGTCAGCCACCTGCGTCCCTCCCCTCACTGGATACATAAGTATTATGTCTTTGCTTTTATCTTTATGCATCCTCATGTCCTGCGCTGTTATGCAATCTTTTCTTTTCCTTTGTGTATGTAAAGCGCTCTGATACCCACGGGTCTAGCTAGCGCTATATAAAACTTTATAAATAAAAACCACAAGTACCAGAATGCAACTGGCTGCTACCTAAAAGCCAGGCTCAGGCTGTGTGTTTATGGTGACAGGGGGTTACTTCGTAACATTAAGAAGAGCAACTGTATTCCATCGTGTGTGGCTTATGTGTCAAAAATCGCAGCCCTCTTTGATTATGAACGAATGCATAGCTGCTCTGGCGGAGTTTCTTTGATGCGCAATAAAATGTTTTAAAACAGTGCACAAAGCGTTGAAGGACACGTGTGCATGAAACATCACGTGCGTAAAATGTCACTGTTTGAGAGACGATTGCTGGGGCCATTAGCCAAATGGCTATCGGGATCCTGTTGCACCCTGAGCTTCGGGAGTTAATTGTGTTTATAGCACGCCAGGTGTGTCCTATTATCGCACTGAATGGACCAATTTATTGTTCCCAATCTACTAATGAGAGATAACGTCGCCATAAAAAGGGGTCTGGCGGAAGGCGCGTTCTCCTCTGCCTAGTTGTGAACTTTCGGGTAAGCTGGTGAGACGGGACAACAAACAACGCAGAGGGAGGGTGCATGCGTCTTATTTAACACGAAGGTATTGGGGATATTTCATGCACTTAAACGCGTTACATCGAATTGCTCGTTCCGTACTAAATGTCTTGTGTAGCCGTGTATGCTAATGGTAACTACGAGGCCTCGGTGGCGGTGTGCCCAGTCACGAAATGTTCTTTTTCTGGCCTCAATATTGCGAAGGTGTTAAATATGCTATTAGAAGTACCCATGCTGTACATGTAAATACATTAATTTTACTGCGCGCCTTTACAATGCACCAGTCGAAGAGCGCGGACTGCGCGGGAGCTGCTACTCGGCACGAGCCCGTTTGCCCGTCAGAGGCCTCTGTAAGGCGGCGGCGTGGGGTGGCGGGCGCCGGGGCGGGTGACTAAAGTACCGGTTATACCGGATTACACTCCATAGCTTCCTGTCCTCGCTTCTGAAGTGACCTTGAAGAAACGGACGCCAAGCAGGCGTCACCTGTATTACGTGCCGGACAGCATGTTCGCGGAGGCCTATAATTGTAGGGTCAAGAGGGTACCAGATGCAGGTGTTACTGGATTCAACAGGCTGGAATGCATGTGAACGTTTCAGGTGGGCCGCGTTTAAGGGAGCGTACAACAGTAAAACTACAAACTCGTCAACATTCCTTTAGTAAAAACTAAAGTTCTAACTAAAAGGAAACCAAATGAGCAAAAGTATCTGAACAAAACGCGACCCCATTTTAGTTTGTGAAGCATCCCTTACTAGGGTTATAGTCCTTTGTTTTACAGAACGCTGTTGTGATGGTTAACTTGTTGCTACCTCACGAGTACAGTGTGAAGTGATGAGGCTCTGTTCTACAGTCGACAAAAGCTTCTCTGGCGTGCTTGTGCGCATAGCACTAATGGCCTCATTGGCGGAGGAGGCCGCGCCCCCATATTGGAGCCCTAGTCCCCCGCCCCCCTTAATCTTCAAACTTGACTTTTAGCAGCGGCCTTGACAGGGGCGGGACGAAGACTTCATTTCCACTCAGTGTCCTTGAAGGGGATTGAGCGGGGTTCAGGGGTGTGCCGCAGCCTTGCCAATCGGAAGACCAGACCCTGGAGGCCCAAGCGTGAGGCGCCAATCACCGTTGTCTAACTTAATGAGTCGGCCACGCCCCACCTCTCTCCATCAGCTGGAGGGAAGGCTCAGTGCAGAAAGCGCCCACTCTCCCCAGGACTCTTACCAGGCACATCAGCTCCCACCGGCGCAGCCCACCCAGGTTAGGGTGACCAGGCAGTCCCAGATTTGCCAGGACGGTCCCCGTTTTTCACCAGCTGTCCCGGCAGATTGCAAGAAATTTAGCTCATGTCCCGGTTTTTAAACGGGGACGACTGAAAATGGCAGGAGGTGCTTTTTAATGTTTTACAAAGCAGGGGTAGTTAGCAGTTGTTTCAATAAAGCAATTTCATTAACAGGCAAGCTACTAGGCTTAAAATTGCATTTTATGTATGTTTCTATTGCCTGTTCTATAATTTTCTGCTGATGAGCGCGGTCATTCTGTGCGCCGTCTTGAAGTAAAATTGTAGTTCTTCTTCTGTTTTTGTTCAATGTCCCGGTTTTTGGCTTTAAAATTCTGGTCACCCTAACCCAGGTGCGTATCGTAGGACGGAAGCTTCTTTTGTACATATTTTCTCAATTCCAGCAATGTTTGCGTAAATCGTACACCAATACACGTCAGCGCTCTAAATGGGACCCTACTGCAAACATGGTGCTTAAACTAATTAATTTGTCTGCCCCGGGTTCACTCCGTTGTCACGAGGTTGCTTACCATGACGGCCACGTTTGTATCCACTCGGCTGTGCCGCTGCACGCCTTTGCCGGAAGTTTTGTACGACTCTAGGTGCAGTTTATATCCACGTCATTGCACAACAAGCCTCGCGCCAAATAACCAGTCCACGCTGTCGGTGAAGCGTAAAAGGCCATTTATTAGGTCAGGCTGTAAACATAACTTTAAACCATAACAAATACCTAACAATAACCCCAACAATTTCCCCCCAATTCTTCGTCTCACTCGCTCCATTCTTTCCCCTTGCACCCCATCTCTCTTCATGTTCCACAACAACTCATTTCCGTTCTCCATCCATTTCTTCATTTGTCTCCTGACATCCTCTTTTGCATCACCTGCCATCACACACCTGCATCCCGCACCCCCATCCATCACTCTTTCCCCCCCACCCCTCCAAAGTTCTGCCTTCCCCCCTACAACCTGCCCTAAACTGGCATGCTCCATCCACCCTAGTTAACCCTTCCCTATTTTCTGTAGGGTGGGTGGTCAAACTTCCTTGACCCTCCCGCTGGCGCTAGGAAACAGGAAGAGGAAGTCGCTTCCCCCTCCTGCTCCCTTATACCCCCTTTTACTCCCTCCCCTTCCCCGCCAGCCTGTTCCTTTCAGCGCGAATTCCCCGGGGAAAGACTAGACTGTGTCTCACTTTCCCTGGGGGCCGTCATTCTGCACCAGCAGGCGATGTGTATCTAAGCAAACTTACCTTTGGTGTGAGCCAGAACGGCCGCTGCTCGCGTCATGCCCACGCATTATAGAGGGTTACTGCATTGGCCTGTAAGGGGGGAATGAACGAGGCACATATTAACACAATCCTGGTTATAAGGTGCAAGTTACTTGCTCACACGAGGTAATGCAGTAGCCCTTACGCATCAGGCATAGTTACGGTGACCAGATGCCCCGGACAGTCCCGGTTTTCAAAGTACTGTCCCGGTGTCCCGACGCTTTCCTTAATTTTAAACAAATGTCCCGGTTTTTGGACCAAAGGCCAATTCATACTGAAGTGAAACTTGAGGTAGGCTCTCTAAGTAAACGGTTTATTTCTTCAGGCCGCGCAGGAGTTCGGTTGCATGTATGGTGCAGCAGATGGGGAGACAGAGTGGGGATGGAGGGCAGAGGGGTTGTGCCATAGCCTGTTATTTATGCGTAGCTTGAAAATGTGTGCCAGACATTTACTATTTATCTGTGAGTATGCACGTGTGTTTTTATTTTGTTACAAGGCTACACAAAATCGCGACAGGCCAGACATAAATAAAAGCAAGGCGTAAGAATTTAGTCCTACTTTTATGTCTAGTCTGCCCCTATTTTTCTTAATCAATCTGGTCACCCTAGGCATAGTTCAGCTACTGATGAGCGGGTGGGGTTGGGGGCGGGGGGTGGCGAATATGCTAGATCTTCGCATGTTCTGGATGACTTAAAGTCCTCCCTAATTAACACGTTGTGCATGCTAATGGCCTCTCTTCTCTTTCAGGCGCTACCTACACAGATGCAACTGTGACGTTTTCACATGGGTCTGTCTGTGTCACTTGAGAAGTGCAGCCCCTGAAGATGGGCTCGCACCGTGTTACTTAACGCCCGCCGTACTCTTTCCGATTAGTCATTCCTTTGCTAGAGGCCGTTCGTCGAATTGCCCCCCTTCCTACAAAGGGCTGGGGCATGCGCAGAATACGTCGGTCCATGGCAAATGTTTGTAGGGCTGTTTCTTGGCATCAGTTTTAAGCTAGCGCGGACTTTTCCCGAAGATATTGGGGAGAATTACCTGAGCACCAGTTACTTTACTCCAGGGCACATTAATGTTGTTTGGTTGGCACGGGTAGATTACGTGATTTGCCTAGAATCACAGGATGTTTGATCCGTCGCCGGGAGTCGAATCCCCACATCTCCTCACCCCCATCGTACCAAGAACGCAGTGTTCCACCACAGAGCACTTGTTTTATTAGCACATGCGTTCTATTAAATGTAGTCATTTCCGTGTGTGAATGAAGTTTGGATTACATTGCAAGCTAAAGGGTTTGATCTAAAAACGAAATCGCCCAGAGTTGGTTACCTGCGCACGTGGTGACTCTGAGTCGCCTGACTTCCATAGCACGGGCGTCCCTCCAACTTTGCCCCGTTATCCTCTGGCATTGGCACCGCCCGCCGCGGGCTGCGTCCTCACTTGGAGTCAGCAGAGCAATCCGCCCAGGGAGGGAGTTGCCACGCAGTCGGCATCTTAGATTTCTCAGCTGTGTCCACTGGTCAAGTTAGTTTTGTGACTGAATTGCCTCCTAAACGCACAGGAGGATTCTACTGAGGGCGTTTCTAGCATAATCTCTGGACATTACCCGTTGCCCTTCTTTCTGTTTAATCACTCTAACCCCTCACCTTCTGTCAGTATTCTCTGCCTTTAACTTTCAGTCACTCTACTCACCCATACCGCTCCAAGCCATCTCCTGCTGTCACACACCTGTCACTACCTATCCCTCATCTTCCATCAGCCACTACCCCGTACCCTACCTACACCCCACTGTGACTGCCCCATCACCCTCACTCTTGGCTGTCAGACCTGCTTTCGTCACACCCACTGCCGTCGCCCTCGCTTCTCCCTGGTCATCACCCTCTACTTTCTTCACCCTGTCAGCCATTACCCCAACACCCCCTGGAAGTGGTTTTCCTGGCAGGTTTCATGTTTTTCCTATTCAGCTCTGGAGGCCCGATGGGATCTGCTCCAAAGGAAGCAGACAGGAGGATGTGGTATACTATCCAACACTCCTCTCCGCCCACCCTAATTTGGAGCGGATCCAAATGCCTCCCTTTGAGACGCATGCTGCTGTGGACTGAAGCAAGGAATCTAGTGGGATGGGGGGGCACGGAGTTGCAGCCAAGGTCTCTCCCGCCACGTTCTGAGAGGCTGAGTATCCCCGCAGGTGGACAGTGTGGCTACTCGCCCACTCTGCCTCCTTCACTTGTACATAGAACTTAATTCCTATGAAGCTCAGCACTCCTCTATAACTCGCAGCTGGAATAGTGCCACCAAAGGAAACTGGTGCGAAGGCCCATGTTATAAAGTGGGCAATCTGGAACTCAAACCGTTCGTGCCCAGTGAAGCGCATGGCAAACTTAAGGACAAATAGACTGGTTTTATTTGTGCGGGTTATTGCAGGGAGGTATTGAGACTGGCCTGGAGTGCTCGCTGTCTTACCACTGACTATTTACTTGGCAGGAGGAGTTTTTTTATATTTATGCAAGTTTGTATAGTGCAGACATGACCAGAAGGCATCAGTGCTTCACAACAAGCAGGATACAAGGGTTACAGGGTGTTACTCTAATAGTAATTAAACTCGGACCTTCGGTGGGTGTGTGCATAAGTTTATCACAAGCTGTTAAAGTGAATGTGCAGGGGAAATGAAATTAAACCATTGGTTTAGATGGTGGGGTCATAAGGGCAGGCCAGACCGCGGGGGGTGGGGTGGGGGGCAGGAGTACTTAAATCAGGTCAAGGGAGAATTAACCAAGATGTCAGTTAAGAGGAGCTTCAGGTCCTTTGTTGAAGGTTACTAGGCAGGTGTTTAGACGGAGGGAAATTGAACATGGCAAACAAAGACCAACTTCTCCAAAACACTTGATATATTTTACGCAATATGTCTATAATATACAGAGCCATGAATCAGACCAGCAGTTTTTGAAATTTATTCATCTCGAGTACAAAAATATATTCATAATTTATTCATCCAAGGTACAAATCTTTTTATATATAATTTTTTTAAATAAAAAACAAGAGAAAATACACACAAATGTAGTTGTATGCATTCAATTAGTGAGCACCCACATGTAAAGGCAAACAAAACACTTATTAAATCTAATGCAGTACAAGCACAAAGCGCACATATTACAGTACAATAATAAAACCAACATTTATCAAAAACTATACACAACACTATACAGAACAATAATCCTATGACAGACAAAAAAGAAATCCCAATGAGTAAAAATTATTGCTCATCATACAGATATTTTTATTATAGGGAGTACTGTATCTAATGGACAAATGCGCCAACATGCGTTTCGGAAGTTAACAGTTGATAAAATCAACCTTCATCAGGGGGCCATCCATTCAAAGTATAGTCACACGGAGCTGTGAACTAGGCAGTGGGCTCACAAACTTCATAAACAATGGTTATGGATAGGGGTTCTAGAGTATATAGAATGGAAAAAGCACTGTGCCACGGACACATTAATGGTGTGGCACCCACATCTTATATCTGGTTCACACGGTAGTAAATAATTTAATGTATGCACAGCTAACCTGTACAATAGATATGTCCACGAAGTTGGCACACTCCCGACCAGCCAGTTTTGAGGAAACCCTGATAAGTTTCCTGCATATAAACGAGATGTATGAAAAACGTTAACTATTTGAGTTGATGAGTTCCTATTATGATTGTAAGATACACGCAGTTAAACATCCCAAATGTGATGTTGCCACCAAGGCATCTGGCAAAATCCTTTAATAGTGATCGCATAGACCAGAGTCCCTGTTTTAAAATGGCTATGGTTGAAACCAAACCATATCTATGCCCGTATTGATGGCCTGTATGACAATGTCCTATATTGTCCCAGGGGATAATGTCTTTAGTGTGGTACTTATTCCCAAGGAGTGGCAATGTTAGTCCATTAGCTGGTGCCTAATTTGCTGAAGAATAAGTGCTGGGTTCAAAATGTTGCTCAGGTCGCAGCCGGCTCCATTGAATGTCATCTTGAATCCCAAGGCTGCTGAATATTGATTTCCACCTCATGCCTCTTTCTTGCACCACCAGACACTCCCTGCCGCTTCTAGCAGGTTCTTTTTCACACCAGCTTTCTCCTGTCACTTTTCCTTCTCTTCATTCCCACCCCCGTCCCCTTGTGTTTTCCACACATGTGCTGCATCGAAGTCTCAAGAAAAATTAACAGCCAGACTCCAAATGAGTGCCTGTGGGCCCCACTTGCACTACTGACTAAGTATGGTCATTCGCAATGAGATATTACTGTTGCATTTGAAATGTATCTGCACGCTCACCTATTGGGCTTTGGTGACTGGTACTGCTAGGGCAGCAGCGCAAGGTTTCTCAGTTGCAGGACACATACTAGTTGGGCAGCAATGCAAGCTTTGCTTTCTCACATAATCTGTACATGGTGGCAATAGCAAAGCAAGCTTTCCACTTATTCACATAAGGCAAGTGAAGTCTTCCAATCCAGCAGGGCAGACCAGTAAAAGCTTTCACTGGCCAGAACATGTGCTGAGGTATGAGAAGCTTGGGGATGGATCTCTGTAGGGGGGCTTAACTGTAGGGTGAGTGAATATGCAAGTTCTGACACCATTCTCACTTTAGCAATGCTCCACGTCGGCATCCTGAAATTCCTACATTTGCCACATATTGAGGCCTGACTGTTAGTAGGTACCGTTGGAGTAGCCCAGCCTCAGCAACTATGCTCTGTACCGGGACCTAGGTGGCAGCCTCTTCAAAACTGTGTTCAATGCGCGCACACACCAGGTGCTGTGCAATCCCAGCCTGTGCTACACCTGCTCAAAATGTAGAGGCCCACCACTGGTGGTTTACACATTTCACCATCCTTTACAGTAAGTACCCCACACACCTGCATACACTCTAAATTACTTGAATTGGCCTTCAGTGATGCAGTGACCGTGTCTAGCAGTGTAGTGTCTAGATGATCTACAGTGTATAGACGATGGAGGGATTAACACTCCCTTGGTGCCCACGTTGGTAGCAAAGTATAACCTCTGGTTTTGGTGCAGTGAACTGAGGACTATGGTGATGGCCGTCTTGAATATGTAGAAGTTTACATGAATTGTAAGCTGAACTTGTTTGCTTTCATTTTGTTTGGTAATTTTTAATGCTGTTTTTATTTCCTGTAGTTTAAATCAAAATGGCGTCAGTTCAACAAAAGCTGATAACCTCCGTTACTGATGAGAAGCCTCATATTCCTACCAACAAGGTTACCATCGTAGGGGTTCGGTCAAGTTGGCATGGCCAGTGCTAACAGCATCCTGCTGCGGGTAATGTTTTCATCGATAGCGGATTGTATGATTTTTTTTTAATTTGGAATAAAAGTGGCCTTTGTAGATACCTTGCATACTCTGATTTGTTTTCATGAATGTCTTTAAAGCTGCCTTGTGAGGCCTCTTATGCCGAGGCCCCAGAACAATAGTGAGCCATGTTTTTAATTATGCAGAGTGTGGTGCACATGTCTTGTTGGTTCATGTCATCCATTCATAATATAAGATGGATACATTGCAGATGAATGTACTTCATGAATTAACAGTACAGACTTCCCTGGGAGGAGCGAGTGTGTGGCGGACTCATGAGGTGTATGGCTTGAGTGCAGAGGGCATTAACCACAATGTGGCCGTTCCAGACACTCTCCTACTGTTGAAGGGGTTTATCAGGAGTCCCCCAGGGCCTGGGTGTATCCCTTCATAGGATTATGGAGCCCTCGCACAGTCCTACTTAATCGGGACAGATTCTTTTCAGGCGGGCGCTGCAATGCCAGACTGGCCCTCTGGAGTAGTTTCATGACTGAACGAACTGTTCCAGAGTAGAGGTCAGGCAGGTGATGCGGGCGCCTTCTACTGGCCACAGCAATAGCTCATGGCTACTTTAAAAAAAAAAAAAAAAAAAAAAAGGATCCACTCTCCTGGGCACGAGCTGAAGACTAGATGAGCGCCCCCATGCCCACATGCTGCTTGCTGATCTCCTTGCGTTCTTGACCACACTTGTCATTCAGTAGACCATAGCTCTGCACTCCTTAACCCAGGAAGAGAAGGGGCTGGATATGTAAATCTGTCTGCTGTTGACCGGTGTGGTCCAGCTCCTGCTCATCTGTACCTTGCTCCTGTCTGGCCACTCGGCAGAAGAGACTAAAAGTGGAGTCTTGGAAATCAAATCTCGAGCTTCGGGCGGTCATCGCAGATTGAGATCAGTTGCACGGTGCTCCTGTCGCCACAGTCCAGACGGTACAGCCCCAGTGGCTATATATATATATATATATATATATATATATATATATATATATATATTCTATACACAATACAGCTGGTGCTTGGAGTTCAGCCACAGAAATCGAAAGGAGCTCTGAGTGAAGCTAGGATTACAAATTCCAAAAGTGTGAAAGTGGTGATTGAGGGGGTGGACATGTTGAGTAGATGGACTTTTATCTCAAACTTAGACCTACATTTTATCCTGCAGGAGCTTGCAGACGAACTGGCCCTGGTTGATATTTTGGCGGACAAACTGAAAGGAGAAATGATGGATTTGCAGCATGGGAGCCTGTTCCTTAAAACCCCCAAGATCGTGTCCAGTACAGGTACGGTATGACTTTAAACCACGGTTGGTACTTGGGGTGCATTGAGGGCTTTTATCTTGCTGTAGCATCCAAGGTTCATCTAAGCCTGCCAGTACTAAAACTGCTTATTCTCCCTCCAAATATGGCAGAGCGTGAACTAGATTTACCAGACATCTGGGTCCAGGTTACAAGTGCGTAAGAACACTCTGCTGCAGGATGTGGTGTCGTGCTGGGAGAAACCCGGCCTGGTTTCAGATGCGTTTTTTATACTTGAGGGGACAGGACAGCCCCACAGCAGAATCTGGAATGCATGCGCCGTCAGATGTGATGGAAGGCGTTAATGGGCACAGTGGCAAGCTCTGTACTGCTGCTGGAAATGCATCAACGTCTTGCTGTAACAGCTTCCTTAATGGAACAGAGGAACCACACCTGAAGGCATTTTGAAGTGCCTTCAATTTAGAAGAATTTAAGTACTACTTAGTTAATGTGTTATACTTTGGAGCAGCCATCTATATAACGGAAACTGCTTTGTCCCATCTGGCCTGCATTGCAGGAACTGCGTGGATGTATGTATTCGGTACATGTGATATAGTGCCCAGACATACTGTTTGTATTGGCATGCCTTAGATGTTCTTACATAGTTAAACTCGAGAATACTGCCACCTCTTCCCTTTAAGACCCCCAGGTGGATATTATAATCCCAGGGTGATGTATGCGCATTAGAATTAAAAACCACCCACCACAAAAGAATCTAAGAAATGCCGCAGAAGCACTTTAATTTAATTACCCCTCTATTTTTTCTATTTCAGTTTGTGCTAACTTGCTCTGCAGATAATAAAGCGTCTAATATGGACTATTTCATTGAATGCCATTAAGACACTTGTGTTAGATCAGCATTTCAAAGTTCCGATTTCTCATTTAGGATGGCTGACTTAAGGCCGTGTGCTTTTAAAGATAGCTCATTTACCGACAAACATCTTGCAGCAGTATGCCAGGGTGGCGGCCTACCAGCAATGCCGTAACAATAGAACATGACTTTGAATATATACAGTCCTTTTATTGGACTAATCCCATTCTGTCGTCTAACAATTAATTTAAAAAAAAAAAAAAATACTACTGGGTAACTATCGGGCATGCAATGATATATTACAATTATATTTTTATTTTTAACGCTATTGCCTTCAGAAATGCTTAACCTGTAACGTCCACTTTTTGCTATGTGGAAGCATGCCTGTAATTATTTACTTGTTGTTCAGGGGGAAAGTGACCACAGTGCTCCAAGTCAAAAGGGACGTGGTTTCCAGTCCTGGATTTTTTCCCCGATGCACACTATTGGTATCCAGTGTTAAATTATTAGTATTTTAAATATGGAAGAAGCCAAACTACAGCATTCAGAATGCACTGGGTTGTAGCCTGGAAACCCAGGATTAGAAACCACGTCATTGTATTAAGTGGCGTGGCCACCATATCCATCGGCGTTGGCAGATATATCATTGCTGGTCACTGTCAGAAAAGGATGCTTTTTGGGGAATGGGACCTTCTAATTTTTTGTGTAACTGGCTCTGATCTTATTACCACAGTTTATGCTGTGCAGGTAGCTAAATCATGGGTATTGTCCATGCATCAGCTGCTGTTGCCCCCAACAGCTCGTGATAACCAAGCTCTACTGCACTGAACACCTTCAGAAAGTTTTGTACTTTACTCTGCGTTTTACACATTCCTCCTCGTTTCTTGATGGCAAGAGTATGGCGAGTAAAGCGCCGCGTTCATCAGGCGCTTTGCCTGCCCGCTGCTCCCAAATTGAATTCTCGGATCAGCCCACTTGTCCGGATTCCTTCAAACTGTTACGGTCCGTTTGCGTTGGACAATGGTAATTTTTCTACTGAACTTGAACCCTGCGTGGACTTCCAGCCACACTGAGCTACCAGAATCACGGTCCTCCATTACCTATCCATACCCCAGTCGGAGCCTGTATTAAACCTTTAGAAGGACCGATCCAAGCCTCCCGGACCATTGCTACCTATGATTTCAGTCCCTCCACCTCCGTTGGTAGCCCTGTACTCCCCATTGTACAGCACTACTCTTAAAAAAAAAAAAAAAAAAAAAAAAAATTAACCCTGTCCTGATTACCTGGAATTGAACAGGTCTAAACGCCGGCGACTAGCCAGCGTATACTTGGCATCATTGTGGTCTACCTAAAGAGACTCAACAAAAAAACCCTCATTGTATATAATCCTTGTCATTGTGTTGACCACTATCTCTGTATATAATCCCTGCGCCGCTCACGCTGTTTCTCTCACCCCATTGTCTCACTGCACCGTTCACTATCACTAGCACATTCAGTGCACAATTGTGTTTTGGTTACTTTTACATAAACTGTACTGTAGTGCTTATATAACCACTTACAAAAAGAATTTACTTCTTACTAAATACTTTTGTGGTCTCCCTTCTTTCCCTTCCCTGAGTGATTGGTACTCTCCTAGCACTTGCCCTCCTCGAATGATCACCGGTTGAGACATTGTTTCATAGGATATTAAAGCATGCCATTTAAACTCGCTCTAACTGTGCCAGACAAATGCCCACCTCAAACTGCTCAGCATCACCACTTGCCGTATTTTACATAGTCCATCTGTAGCCTCAATTTAGAAGTTTCGGATGTAATGCCTGTAAGCAGGAAAAACATGTCCAAAGCATCACACCTAGGTTTCAAAGGTCTATGGAAGGTATGACTTGCCTGTGGATGGAGCTCCAGATGCAAGTTCATAGGTTGTGATTTTTATCCTTTTCTCACCAATTTTGGTTTAGTCAGCATCTTAGTTTCCTGTAATATGGAGGCTTCCTGTAATGGTTTGCCTCCAGAACATTCTCCTACTTCAAATTAGGCACATGGTATAAATAATCAGAACCCTCATACCCAGCTCTTCAGTACACATCTGCACATATGGAAGACTAAGGACTTCCCTGCTGTTCCACCCTCCTGACCTGCATCTTGGACCCAGGGCCACCAGAGACTCCAAGGGCTAGTTGGCTGGCCTCCTGATCAGAGCCTCGGGGCAGAACAAGCTCCAACCTAGAGGTCCTGCCCTCCGCCAGCGGTGAGTCCTGCCCTCCGCCAGCGGTGAGTCCTGCCCTCCGCCAGCGGTGAGTCCTGCCCTCCGCCAGCGGTGAGTCCTACCCCCTTGGAATTGGGCATGTAGGTGGTCTGCAAGCCCAGCTGTGGTCCCCACAGAACGGACACACCACCTCAAACTCTGCATTGGAACCGCTGCACAATGAATCTCCCCACAAGTGTCTCGCATCGCCTACCGGTTCCTCCAATCCGGTGCTGTGCAACACATCGCCACGCAAAGGGCATCACCTTTGCTGCTCCATGCATCCTTCTCATGTCACTTCACATTGCTCTGCAGCCAGGATTTAAGGCACTTTTGTTCAGATGGCCTGACTTGGTCTCTTTAGCTGGCCCGTGCTCCATCATGGGCAGCTGGAACTTGTGACTTTGTCCCACTCTAGCGCAACAAGACAACAGTTTGGTGCTTTTTGGTATTTTTACTTCAATCTTTGAAATTTCGAATCTCCAGTTCTGCAGAGTGGTTTTTTTTTTTTGTCGTTTGGTCTAAAATAACTTATTACTATTTACTCTTTTGAAACTGGTGTGGGATTTTTTTTTTTGGGGTGTTTCACTTTATTGCTGTTGGGATTGCTGCATAAACTATTCACACATTGCCTCCAAGTTAAGCCTGTCTGCTCTGTGCCAAGCTACCAGAGGGCTGAGCACTGGTTAACTTGGTGTTTGCTTGTGACTTCACCCTGATAAGGATTGTGCTTGATGCCAGAGTAGGGTTTTACCACTCAACCAGCAACCAATTACATACAGCTGATATTTCTACTTAAAAATTGAGCCATCATTGATGGCGATTGAAGGTCCTCAAAATCAGATGGTAAATTGGGGGCTGAATTGTAGGTATTTATCTTGATGCTAGGAGTAGAACCAATTGCTTCAAGTTTCCTGGTTTTGAAAACAGTTAAGCATCAGTCATTTAAGTTCCACAACTCCGCTCAGGTCTTGCAAATCTACACTTTATGTTCCCCTTCAGAGTGCACTTTATGGAAGCGTCTTTGTGTTAATGGTGCCACTAATCTGGTGATTATACATTTTCTGTACAGATTATGCAGTCTCTGCAAATTCCAGGATTGTGGTAATTACTGGTGGAGTCCGCCAGCAAGAAGGGGAGAGTCGTCTCAATTTAGTCCAAAGGAACGTCAATGTCTTCAAGAACGTCATTCCGCAGGTTGTGAAGTACAGCCCTAACTGCATCATCCTTGTGGTTTCCAATCCAGGTGTGTTAAGTTGATTTGAGGCGGGATGGGAGGGATTGGGGAGTCAGTTGGGTGGGTTAAGTTTGGAATCCTTAAACATTATTTTAGACCTAAGCAAATGTATACTTTATTTTGGTTTCTTAGTGGATGTGCTCACATACGTGACCTGGAAATTGAGTGGTCTCCCTAAACACCGTGTGATTGGAAGTGGATGCAATCTAGATTCTGCTCGTTTCCGTTACCTTATGGCTGAGAAGCTTGGGGTCCACCCTTCCAGCTGCCATGGCTACGTTTTGGGAGAGCATGGAGATACCAGTGGTAAGTACTCTTACATTTCTTACTTTTAAGTCCATATTGCAGATTCGTAATTCGTCAGACTCTTGAATGTGTAATCGTTGCGGTTAGTACCTATGTTACTTACATGGTTAAATATCGGAACTGGGTCTTGAAACTTAAGGTTTTTTTCCCCCCTCTTCTGGAAACTGTATAACCCTGCACCATGACCTGTGGATTTAGGGCCTTACTGCCCCATAAATTGTAGCTTGACTGTTTGGGCTGGATATTTAACAGACTTCAGAAGAGACTGCTACCCATTACCACCATCCTGTGTATCTTTGCTGGCAAAAAGTGGTGGTGGCAAAAGTGTGCACAGACTTGTTACCATGGAACAGCTTTCGGTAAACCTTTCATCATTTCTCTGGTGCACCATTCCTGGATCTCTGCTTAGGAGGGAAGAGGAAGCCTAGTCGGGTCCAATTCACATCAAGACAACCTATTTCTTGAGGTGCTGGAAGTTGGTTAACCTCTAATCATTTTGATGTAAGGGTATGTTCTGGCCCACAGGGGGTAGGGAATATGGACCAGGCAATATTAAACTGCAGTACTCTGTGAGGTATGTTCAACCTGGATCAAACCAAGTCGAGTCAGCATTTTGATTACTGTCAGCTGTGAGCAAATTTAAATTCATGATTTGTAGAAACATGGAGTACTAATGTAAGTAACAACCATGCCAATAAATAGATCTATGAAATTATTCAGTGGTTCATTAGTCTTATGGGAATGTAAAGTCATGAGAAAAATACCGTTTTGTGGAACAATCAAATTGGGTTTGGCTTAACATTGATCCTGTAGAGTGATCCTTTGATAAGGATTACTCCTGGCTTGAACTTTAGATTTTTACAAATAATTACTACTTAAGTAAGTATGTTGGTAATGTAAAACGGGTTTCACCTTTTTCCTGTCAAGCATTTACAATAATTGTCAAATGGATGTTTTGGTGATCCATGGAAGCAGGCAATTGCCGTGCTAAATAAAAAGCATGCGGTCACTCGGGCGGCTGGAGGTGCAGTAAAGTGCTTCTCTGAATTGGTCCAGACTAACCCATACTTGGTCATCCTGTTGTAATGTCTGTTTATAAACGGTGTGATAGTGGTGCAAAGCTTCACGGGTACCGAGTCCCGATTCTCTCGACTGGGCAAAGATTCTCAAGGCTAATTACAGATTTGGCAATTCTCCCCCCTCCCCCCATTCACGGAATGGCTTCAATTTCATAGGAACGGTCCAAGAAAATGGGCTGGTAGATGCCACTCAATAGTGCTAATGAATGCCCATGGGAAAACGTCTGCAAATTTATTACAACACTTGTAGGAGCAAAGTGACTAAAATCAGATTGTGCCAATTGATCAAGGAGGCTTCCTGTCCTGGTGCTGATACTAAATGGGTGCCTTATAAGACTGCTTTTATCGACTTATCAAGTGACTTTGAGTAGTAGACAAAGTTGCCTGTTTGGACTCCTGAAGTTGCTTATTGCCTTTCATACAAACACCTCGAAGTCTTGACTGGCCCAAGAAGGAATATACTACGAAAATCACTTTAATAGTCTTAAGCGGGGATGCATACCTGCCCCATGCATTTCTCCCTTAAATGCTGTTTTTTCCCATAAGGATGATTAGCGTTCTCCCACGCTAGGGTGGCTTACTTCATCACTTGGCTCACTTATCTGTGTAGCTTCATTTGACATGGGCATGCTCATCTTAACTAGAATATTTTAGCAGAGGTTTAGTCGTGGCTACTAGTCAAATGTAGAATGAGGTTCACTATCAAGGTGAGAAATTCCTGTTTGTATGTATTATGACTCATTTATGGAACCTGTTTAGTGAGCCTAAGCGTACTAAATTTCTAAACCTGGTGGGATGTGTTTTAAAAAAAAAAAAAAATACAGCAAATAGTTGCATTTACTATTAAACGTACTATTTTTACAACGCATTAGCAGTTTGTCATTTGTGGTGTCTCGTGTTTTTACTGTAACATGTTAATTTCAACATTTTGGGGTGCAGCTAATTGTAACTATTTTAAGTAATTAGACTACATGCACACCTCACTTGGCATCCATCAGTGAACTTGTTGGGTCATACAGGATAAAGCTCCTTTCTCCTAGAGCTTTGTTTGCGATAGTTAATTTACACTAGTTGACGGTTTACCCTTCTCCCAATGATTTTTCCATAAGCGGTGACCTAGGCTAGATGCCCCCCGGTCTAGGCTGACATTCCTTGTCTGCCATTGTTTGACAATATTGTTCTAATAGATGTACACCAGAAAGGATCAGCTGCTACTTAGTTTTGTGCATTAATTATAAACTTAAGAATTTTGGTAAAGATTTGCCTGAAGTACCAGGAAATTACTTGCTCTGAACAGTAAGTGGCTATACATATTTAGGAATCCCATTTCAGAGCAATATAACCTTTAATAGGCACATAGAAAATCAAGAGTCTATGGTGACTTCAGTTGGCATGGATTTGCCACATTTGTTAGTAGGCATGGAGTGATTTTATAAGGCTAAACTGTGTGGCAGGGCCAATGTCCTTTGCAAGATATGCTAAAATATTTTAGAAAGTGTACGTCCACATAAGGTTTCTTGCTGCTAGGCTGTCAATAGAAGAAAGGTAGGATTAAGCCAGTAAAGGGTGTTGAACAAGCCAGGTCTTCAGTGATCCTCTTAAGCACATCCAGTTGTATTCAACTCCAATAGCAATGAAAAGAAGGTTCCAGAGTTTAACCCCCAGCAGAAAAATCCACAAAGGAGGAATTGAAGGTACAGTCAAATACACAATATTTGCCTAAATAGCTGCCAAGCAGTTTCCAAGTGTCCCTGACTTGGTCGTAGCAAAGGACCAAAATTAAATTATGATTTGACATAGTTTCTAGCAAAGACTCTTTACAGCATTTGGCACTATTGCTGGAGCAAAAAGCATGCAGTCTAGCAATGATTTGGCTAATCTGGTCTACAAAATGAGTTTAGTTCATCACAAATGATTTTTATAGGAGTCTGATCAGGGTTTTTTCTTCGTATTGGAGCTCCTTAATGGAGGTCTTTGTGTGAGATGATTTGTATCTTTTTGGAATAATATGCTTGCTTTGCACTAAAGCTGCTTTCTGTAAGGTGTTAGACCTTTAAAATTCAGCTAAAGGTGCAATGTCCTAACTAATCCACCAGGATCTCTCAGTTGACTGTACTTTTGGCCAATTGCAAATCCTTGGAGAACTATTGTGCAGGCTTGGGTCATCCATTTGAAAACAAAGGGCACCCATCTGTTAGCAGCCCCCTTAATCTTACTTGTAAAGACCACATTTTGCGACTACACCAGGTTTTGAGATTTAAATACTGTTTTAAGACAATTTCTCATTCATTAAGGTGGCTTTTGCTCTACTGACGACAAGATTCAATGTCTGATGGAAGGTAACCTGCAATTTGCTTCTGAAACCTGATGATTAAACGATCTGACCTAGGACAAAGACTAAATCCATACTGCTGGACTAGACTTGGCCCAGTATATGGGCTGGCAATCATAAACCAACTTTTTTTTTTTTTTATTTTTTTTTTTTAAATTGAGGTCTACATATTCTTTAATGCCTACCTGGGTGTTCTGCCCAGTAACTGAAGTCTCCAATTGCCAACAAGTGGGAGCAATTAAGGAGTTAGAGTTCACCATTTCAAGTAATTCTAGTGGGAAAGGGGCAATATAGAGGATGACTAGGTTTAATGCCTTAAAGGCAGGGGCATCGTGCACATTAACTGCTTCCTGGCTAGAACATTTCCCTTCAAAACCTCTTTGGCCTCCATCTAACCTGCCACATGCACATGTATGAGTGCGTATAAAATGTGCTTCAGGATCAAATTCTATTGCCCCTCCACCTCAGGACACTCTAAAACCATAACTCTGCTTGTTTAGTTTACTTGGTCTAGCTGGTGGCTGCCAGTGCTTAGTTTGGACCCAGCCATATGCAAATCAGTCTTGACCCTGCTCCTCATGGGAACAGTCCATCCTGAACTGCCAGGCCAGTTCTCCCTGGACCAGAAACCAGCAACCTGGGACCATCGCTGTATCCTTGGAGTGACCAAAGCCAAATCAATGGCATGGTGACATACTTGCGTGCGCACACTGACCGCCTGCAGTACATGCAACGTGACCACTTATCTTCATGTACAATTTAGCAAAATCACATGTAGAATGTTCACCACAGTCCCCACTATCAGTCAATCGGTGTGAGAACTGGGCCAGAAATGACAGCAATATGTAGACTGAGGGACACTAGTGTCGGTCTGACAGACTGTAGACGTGTTTGAGAACCCTACATTGTCAATACTAGTGAGGAGCAAAGGCAGGACTGAGGATAGAAACTGTTTTTTAAGTGGGAGAGGTGTATGTGCATTTCTTTAAATGTTTGTGAGCATGTGTGCGTTTATGTAGGTTGTCTTTCCTAGAAGCCGTTCCTGGTGTCCAGGAATGGCCACTGTTTTGGGTGCACCAAATAGAAGGGGTTAATTTCTGTCGTATATTTCAGAAAATGCTGGTTATAATACAATATCGAATTTTAAATATCCTCCAGCCAATGTATTGCCTCCAATATTGACTACCACAATAGTACAAATGTAAGTGTGTATATAGGCCGTATACTTGTAGCTACAGTCTCAACGTCGGATCTCTTTATTTTGACTAATATATACTTCAAGGTATATAGATGTGAAGTTTAGAACCGCAATTTTATACTTGCCTACATATATTTACCACCATAACAGGGTGTTAGTCATTATTCTGAATATATTGTAATACACATCTGGGTGGTCACTGGTAGGAATCATGTAACATGGTCACTATTGTAATAGTCTGTGGTTACTACTGCATCAGTTCAGTCTTTAGCTCGGACTGTTCAACAACAAAAGCTACTTTTGATAGATTGGAGACCCCTGCTCTGGGCTAACCAGAGACTGGAATGAGAGGCTGCACAAGTATGGGTTTGTAGAGTTCCTGGGAGTGCAGAGATTAAAAGGTGCCAAGTGAGTTGGTGTACTACTGCCCCCCATGATGAGGGGGTGGGAGGTAGTCTAACATGAGGTGCAGAGCCTCGTGCTTCACCATATTTAGCAGCAGTAGTGCTCTTTCTAATGCCAAAGAAAAATACTTTTCAATCAGGGCTGGTCGCACATCTCTATTCCTGAAGTTAATTCGGCAATAGGAACACGGATGTGAATGGCTAACTCATTAAATAGGGTGTGTGATTTTTGACTGTAGTATTCAAGCTGTGGTTGTACTATTGCAGCATGTAAAGTTGCGCAGCCATTCACGATGCTGTCTGCTTTCGCGGGTTTCCATGCACATGTCTAGTTTGACCGAACATATTACCATTGGTTCCAGTCTTGCACCTTGATGGACCTCTGCAAGTGTTCACCCCGGTAACTGCTTGAGCTAGCAATTGACCCACGAACCCTAATCTGCCAACACCCTGTACGCGGCAGGTACTGTCTTGTTGAATGAAGCCAGAACTGATTGTCACTATCTGCTCTAATTCCGAGGTGTTGCATTTTGTTTTTAGTGCCTGTTTGGAGTGGAGTTAATGTTGCTGGTGTTCCACTTCAGTCACTGAATCCAGACTTTGGCACTGACAAAGACTCCGAGACCTGGAAGGAGGTTCACAAGCAAGTGGTTGACAGGTATGGAAAAAATGGCTTGCAATGCTTTGAACTATGTACGTGTTGTCTTATGACGGGATCTGTAGAAGAGGGCGTGTTAATGACCCATAAACCTTTTGGATTGGACAGCTACTTATCCAATAAAGCTAAACTCTGCTGTTTGTGTGGGCACCTGCTATGATCGGGGATGCTTTATGAGCACTTAAGATTACTGGAGTTCCCTTTGGTGGGCTTGCTGGTAGCCACATCAGTATCTTGGCCAACATTGTCACATGCGCCTGTCCACAGAGCTTTACAATTTAAGTTAATAATCATGAACTCTTGGTTGTGGGGATTGCTGTTATCATTTTGTCTTGGTTTCCTTACTCTGTGGGAACCATGTCTGTTTAAACTGATACTAGTTGACTAAAATAGATTGCTAGTGTATATCCTCTTTTGTACCATCTCCTATATGTGTAAACTGACCAGAGATCTGAAGCCTCATTTGCAAATACCCCACCCCTCCTTAGACCAACATTGTACTCTGAGTTTGAAGGTGAAGTCTCGCCTAGAGGCCAGTGCGCAATAGATTCTCTTCCCAGGAAACCTTTGACTCCCAAGATGTTTTCACACCATTCCCCCTTCTTTCTGCTAATCCCTCAGCACACACGAAGCTGTGTAGGACACAGTGCCACCCCAGGCCATTTTGTTACGTGGAATTTGTTTCCAGTGCATCACTTGCAGTGTGCACTCATAAACACGTCAGCCTTGGGATATTTGTCCTGTTGATGCAGTTCGTCACATTCCACTTGGTAGACCGTCCAACTTGTAGCCACCAATTGTGATGAGCTTCCCAAATATCAGATTTGGCGGGAATATCTTGCCATTTTACAGACATTGTATACGATGTGTGCAACTTTGATTGTAACTTGCGCTCTTGTGACTTTACAGTGCTTACGAAGTGATCAAGCTGAAGGGATACACCAACTGGGCCATTGGTTTTAGTGTTGCAGATGTGATCGAAAGCATTGTAAAGAATCTAAGCAGAGTTCATCCAGTGTCCACTATGGTTAAGGTAAGCTAGTTGTATGTAATGCGCTCAATGTTACTAATTAAGTCCTACAGTTGCTGCAACTGGATTGTAACTTTCTCTAAATTTGACTCCGAACATAGTAAATATCCAGAGATGTTTCACCCACCTGCTTCATGGTGACTTGTCTAATTTCTTCTTTGAATATGCCTTTCTTGGACACTGTATTGACTTCTGAAAATGTTTATGCGTGTACATATTTCACACTAAAACGCTTACTGATCTTTTCCAGGGAATGTATGGCATAGAAAATGAAGTGTTCTTGAGCCTTCCTTGTGTCCTCAATGCCAACGGGCTCACCAATGTCATCAACATCCCGCTCAAGGACGATGAGAAGGCTCAGCTGAAGAAGAGTGCAGACACACTGTGGGGCATCCAGAAAGATCTGAAAGACCTGTAAATGCTGCATCTCAGCTTGATGTGGGCATATAGGGGCACATCATGTTAGGACGAACACTATCTTTGTAGCAGTAAATGTGCTCCGCTAAATAAAACTTTAAATGTTTGACTGGAATAAAGAGGTGCTTGTGCTTCTTTGCTGTTGGTCTCACTAAGGCAATCCATACCTTGGTTTCTGTTTGGTGCTGGAGTGTTATATATATTTTTATATAGCGCAACCGTTACCCAGAGGCATGTAGGCGCTGCAAGGATAAGGAGAGGTTGCCCGTTAAAGGTTAAACCAAGTTTTGAGAGCCTTTCTAAATGTCAATAGGTCAAGGAGTGACTTGATGTGCAGGGGAGGGAGTTCCAAGTTTTGAGGCCCCTACTGCAAAACTTTTTCCACCCCAAGCGGAAAGCCCAAACTTGGGGGACAACACCATTCATAGCAGTCCTAGAACAGTGATCGCTCTGGCTGGTACCATCTGAGCCTGTCTTTGAGGAACTTGGGGCCTAAATCATGTGCGGCCCCAAAGGCGATACATAGGGCCTTGATGTTCACTCTGTTTTCCAGGGAGCCAATGAAGTTTCCGTAATGCAGGTTTGGCTGAGATTTAGGGAATCCCAGTAGCTGCCTGGCTGCCACATTTTGGAGAGCCTGGAGCTTGTTGGCTAGTGTTCAGTGATTACTGTGCATTAACATGGACCAAAAAGTGTGCATGTTTTCTGGTGTCTATGATGCCCAACTTTAATGTCGGGCTTTATAAACTTCATTTTAAAAGGCCATCCAGTGAAGAGTAGTTCTGCCCGACCTGCATATCTAACAATCCACAAAAGTGGTTATAGAATATTTTAGTTTGGCATCTTGTGACATGGTTCATTGGATAGCCCCCCCACCCCCATAAGGGAAATGTCTGTCCCATAGGTAATGCACTGAGCAACCTATAAGTAATGAACCTACTCTAAAAGCTTTAATTCATGGTCCATACTGGTATTTAGTAATACAATCAGCGCACACCTCAAACTGCTGCGGTAGTTTAAAAAAAGTGTGGTTTTTTTTTAACTCTTAACTTGCTTATCCGGCACTGCTAACTTTGACACTAGGCAGCTGGCAAAGTGTATCAAGTGTGATCGGTGCACGTTTCTATACCTGCAGGCTCTGGTGTAATCGTCAAGTTATGCCACTGGTTGCATGGGCTTTTTATTATCAACTGGAAGTGTATGAAAGGAGTTGGCACCAAATTTCAATCAGTGAAACCAATTTGTTTCCTCAAGAATGACAGGGTGGTGTCCAAACCATGACTGTTAGCAATTCAGTCAAAGTTGAAAGCTTTAATAGACTATTTTATTAGCTCGTGCCTAGAAAGTGTGGATATGGTGCTCAAAGCACAGTGGTAACTATTGCACGTTCAGCAGCAGTACGATTTTAGCCCGATAGCTTGCTTTAACTGGAAAATTTCAATGACTTATATTTGTGAACCTGTGTATTAAGCAAGTTTTCTGAGAATCCGTGGTTGAGCTTTGTATCGAAAAACTGATGGATCTCTGGGATGAGAAGCAGGTGTTTGAAAAATTCTGCTGAACATGAGAGCCAATCATGGTACCAGTTATTATTCCAAACTGCCCTGGGATGTAGCAGAGGCTGCTTCTGGTAACCAATCTCCATCCGGAGCTTGGGTCCCCAGAATATTCACTGGGTTAGAGCCATGTTACGGTAATGTTTCCTGCATGGTCCATTGTAGCTTTTCCTGTTAGCCTCATTGTACTTTGTACGTCGCATTTTCTGGTGCACATTTTGCAACATAAACATGCTTGCTTTGTGCCACATTTTCACACAGAACCTGCATGTGTTTCCGTGTTCTTTTCCTGGGGTTTGGTCTGAACACCATAGACCAGGATGAACGACAATGCCCCCATATTCTCTCTCGTCAGATACTAGCACCTAGACATAAGAGAATGCAGCTGCTGTTTGTGCGCACACACGTCTTGTCATATAACAAAGGAGGAGAGTTCTAAAAAAACACACACTGAGTGAAGGTCCCGAGGCAAGATTACCATGTCGGCTGCAATGTAGAAGGTCCATGTATGCTAAGGTACAGGTTCTGCCACAAAACCCAGAGAAGATATATATGTAATCCCCCTTCACTAGGAAGGGGGTGGTTTAGGCTAATGTCTTAACATTACAGGGATTTTTATGGTATATGGTTTAACCACGCCAGCGTTATTTTTGCTATCAATTTGGTTTCCAATTGTGGGGCAAATGCTGCATCTTGGGGCACAATGGCTAAATATTCTAAACTTCCTTTGTTTATCTTATTGTGGAAAAGTACAAGGGAAAGTGAAAGGGTGTCCTATTGCTGTCATCCCTGAGGGGATAGAAAGTGTTCTGGGGTGTCAACTCACTTGTTTCTCTGGAAAGGTTGAGGGCAGGCTAAGCACTATAACTAGTCTGGCTTATAGATACTGAGGTAGTACGGTGACTCGGTCCCTACATGTCCATGTTCTAGGGTCCCAAGCATAGTTCTGCTCCTGAGCAGAATCCCTGCAACATTGCCAGTTTTCAAAATGCACATTATGTTAAAGGCGTGTCCAGGGAATGCCAATAGATTCCAAAACCCAGGTGTCCTCAAAGCAACATTCTAGAAGGCTTATTGTTGGTGATTGTTAGTAATGCATGTCTAACAATAGGGGGGCTAAGAAGCCCTTCTACTGGATTGTCCCTTCAAAATGGCATAGCCCAACCGGCATCCACATTGCCCAGTATTGGTTTATAAAACCCTACAACGCAGCACATTTGACAAATTTAATTTGTCTACACTAGCCAGGCAAGTAATTTGCAGTGTATATAAAGAACTCCAACCGCCTCAGGCCTGGCTGGTGTGTGAACAGAATGGGTTACTAAACATGGAAGTTGCCATAGGCCAATTAAGCCAAGAAAAGGAAACTCAAAGTGCACTATTTTGCAGGCAGGGATTTGCCACTTGGTTTACTTGGCTTGTTTTTTTAATTTCACTGGTTGAACAATCAAGCTGCTCTTTATCATGCTTCAGTTTACTGTTTAATTTGGACACTCTTTTGATGCAACATTATTGGTTGCTGTTTTGTGGTATTCAATGGGGCTGTTTGGTTTCTGTACACCCTCCTCACTTACTTGTAGGCTGTGAGGCGAATTGCAACACCCTGCCCCTCTAATCTTTCCCATGAACAGGAATTACCTGGGTTTTTCTCTCCAGCTATTGCTCCTCCTTCGTGGGGTTGAAGGAGGCATTGGCTATGCACTAGTATCCCTGGCCCTCTTTGACCTGTAAATTGGGGTGGCAAGAAGGATTGGCGTTTCAGTGCTTCCTGTGCTCTGTTCATTGCTGCCCTGCACAAATGCCCCCTGGCTTTTGTTTGCTGACACTACCCCCTTGCCCAGAGACTGAGAGAGGTTTGGAGGAGTGCATTTGTGGGCTAACAATTGTTTATAGGCTAGATTTTAATGCCTCCTTTGCATAAAGCAATTGTGCATCTCCCCAACACGTTCAAAGAATAAGTTTACTTGCGCCTGATGTAGGGAACAAATGAACATTTACACTCTGTGGGGTTGCTTCAGCATGTCCATCTTGCAGTTTGTCCAGGTTCTCTGGTTAGACTGTGCTCAGTCTGCAGTGCTTTAGATGTGTTTGCTTTCAGGACTGGTTTACACGTTAACCTGAACTGAATGTATTCTCCCATTAACTGTCCCATAAAACAATTACTCCTAGATGAGCTATTGTATGCTTTTGAGATCTAGTTGCAAACCTGAAAAGTCTAGTACAGGAAGGTAGTGGTTGATTCAGTTAATGGCAATATAATAGCTGGTTTGGTTCTGACCGTGAGTGAGTAAAGCTGTGCCCTCATTGATAATTGTTGACTTGCCCTTTCTGCAGTCACCCCAATTTGTTTTACTTTTTTAGGTCGAGCCTGAGCCACCACGCATGCGCTGCTCTGCGAGGCTTCTTGTAAGCACTCCAAACTAACTGTGTGGGTCTGAACCCCCCCCCCCCCCACCCCACACACACGCATTGGGTTGGTTGTTGGCTGCGTCTTTTTGGAATCCAAGCCTGTAAATGGCTAAAGGTGGGTGCATGTCCCACCTCTCTTGAAAAGGTTCACTCCCACAGTGTTTTGCTTGCGGGAGCGAGCAGCGGCGTGCACGGCGGCAGCTGCTGCAGTGCCTCCTTGGCTGGCAACTGCATTCATGGGTCGTGTTACTCTTTCCTGCCGTGCTTTCGCTTGTTCATATAATCAGCACGACTGCCACGCACAGAGTAGTGTTTTTGTTTTATTTGTCATCCTCTCCCTGATCGCTCTTTTCCCCTTCGCGTCGGAGTCCGTCCACCACCTCCCGCACGTCATTCTATTTCGGAGCTTCCTATTTCATGGAACGAACTGCTGGAGGAGTCAAGGTGCAGTCACCACGGGGTTTTCTCAATAGGTGTACACCACTTCTAGAGCTTGGTAATGTTTCAAATGTCTGCTATTAGCAACCTAAATGGAGCACCTTTTTATTGGCTTCGGAAGGATGAGAAGCAGGGTTGGTTGTAAGTGTGAGCCATGCGCGGAACATAATGGTGCAGAAAGAGCCTGAGGATAGGTAGCAGGCTTTCCTAATGTGCGTGTACGAATCATGCTATCTAGTGGTGGCAGGCAGACCGTTTTCTAGTGTCTAGCTGACGGAGGATATGTTAATGGCCTCTTGCGCAGCGCTTCTTACCAATTTTAGGTCTTGGTAGACCTTCAAATGTCTGCTATAAGCAACCTAAATGAGCTCCTTTTTATCGGCTTGTGAAGGATGAGTCCAGTTTGCTACATGTCTTTTAGTTTCTACACATTTCTTTCAACGGATGCACACTGGCCTTATCGTCCGTATCCTAGCTCCAAGCCCAGCTGCTCATTTTCTCGGTTGCCAGTAAATTCCAAGAGCGGGTAGGCATTAAACCACAGAAAATGCATAAATGTTCATGGCGAGCTGAGGCATTTCAAGCGGAGTCCTCTTTTAAAGCAATATTTATATTCTAAAATAAACCCTGTAAAATGCCTTTTGTGCAGACTGTTAGTTTTACGGTTTAGTAGCACTTCAAAAAATTACTATTACTGAATCTAAATGGAACTACATTTTATCGACCTGGAAAGGATGAGAGGCCGGGTTGGAGATTGTGCAATGTTGAGAGAACGTGTGAGCCATGTAAAACGTGCTGCTGGAGAAGGAGCCTGAGACCGGGTGCAGGCACCAAAGGCTCTCTTAATGTGTGTGCACGAAACATGCTATCTAGTGGTGGCAGGTAGACCCCTTTTCTTAGTGCCTAGGTTACGTTAATAGCCTTTTGGGCAGATCTTGCAGTCAGTCTTGGGGCTTTGTAGCATTTCAAATGTATGATATTAGTAACTTAAGCGCTTCCTTTCATCATCCTCAGGAGGATGAAAGGCAGATTGGTGCTTGTGCCTTTCAGACTTCATATATTCCTGCAACACATACACACTGCTCTGCTAGGTCCATTCCTAGCTCCAAACCCTAGCCCTGCTGCCTCAAGTGGCACTGGAAAAAATTTCAGAGTGGGGGTGCTGTCATTAATGTTACATCACCGAAGTCAAAGCGATTGTGAGATCTGCGCATCACACAAACACGTGTAGCAAATGCCAATTTAGCAGGAGAGTAGTAAATGTGGTATGTAGACTGCGGGGCTCTTTAAATGACAATGCGCTTCCATACCAGTGCTTCAAAGGCAGCATCTTTTTCTTTAAAATGGCTACTAAAATTGCAACAGCTTTTCCAATGTGTAGATGACAGTTGTACCTTATGTTAATAGCGTGTCGCTCAGAGCTTGCTGTCAATCCTCGGGAGTGATTCAAATGTCTCTATGACCAAAAGAAATGGAGCTCCTTTTATCTGCTTCGGAAGGATGGGAGGCCTGGCTTCTCTCTACATTTCTTTTCATAAAGCTATATAAATGTCATTTTGCACAACTTTGTCCTTCATCTTACGTATGCTTTCACTTCTATACAGCGTTGCTCTTCGAGTCGCTGGCCTGTGCGCTTTACTCCATGGCGCACCCTTTATTTTTTTGTTCGCTCCATCCAGGTTTCGTCTCAATTTGCTTCCTTCACTGTGACCTCTGTTTTGCCCCCCCCCCCCCCCAATCGGCACCCTCTATGTTGCTCCTCAACAGGCACCCTTGTGTTTTCTGCCCGCCCTCTGTGATCCTTCCCCTTCCTCCGTGATTCCACCCTCCTTGTTTCCACCTACGAACTCGACTTATTTGTTTATTTCTGATCCAACTCGGATTGTTAAACAAGACCGCAAAGCAACTGCTTGTGGTATTTTGTAGGCGTGCACACGCATGGGGCATACGCCTACAAAATGATGCAGTTGGCAGCGTAGATTTTTTCTTGTTTATTAGCAATGTTCCACAGCATCAGGGATGCTGTGCACCATGACTAAAACCATTAGCACAGCAAATTTTTCCCTAAGGTGAGACCTATTGGTTTTGCCAATGCTGTTTTTTTTTTTTTTTTTTTTTTTTTTGCTGACTGTAGAACTCTGTGCCCTTTACCCCTGCTAACCAGTAGTAAAGGGCTTGTGCTCCTCTAACCATGGTAAAATTGGAATACTCCTGGGGCTGGATTACAGATGGTGCCCTGGAGGCACAACAGGTGTTTGCGCCTGCTTTGCGCACCCCCGGGGCACTTTGGTATAATAGAAGGGGACACAGACGCTTGTGCGTCCCCTCCTATAATACCGCTGGCGCACTTAAAGCGCCAGCGCTATCAACAGGGGGTGTTCCCTCATTTGCATAGGGGCATGCCCTATGCAAATGAGGGAATTCCTTTGACTCTGCGCCCGCGCCATATTACAGACTTGGAGTCAAAGAAGCCCTCGGGAGGCGCACTGACAGTGTGCCATTTAAAAGGTGGCGCACAGTCAGTGTGCCTCCTGACAGCAGCCCTCTGCACGGGGTAAAGGGGGTCCCAGTTAGTGACTGCACCCGCCTGCAAGAGGATCTCTACACCCCCTTTAAAAGTGCAGGCAGGTGCCACCTGCACTGTGAACAGAGTGGCTGCTCCGTGTTTTCACATGAATGCGCTGCCCTGTGGGCAGTGCATTCACCATAATGGGGTGCAAACAGTGATAATGTGTAATACGGCCCCTGATTGGTACATTCAATATACTCTAGTCCCTACTCTATAGTATTAAGTGTACCCAGGGCCTGTCAATTAAATACAACCATTGGGCAGTAGCACTGCCAAAACACTTTCTAGTCCTACAACTGTAGCCAGATTGTGCAGTTGGAAAACTTAAAATTAGACCTGTCAAAATAACCTCTTTTGCAAGGCCTAAGACTTACAAATATTAGTAAATTGCCCCGAAGTAGGCCTTGCTGCCCATCAGGCAGTGTACAGGATATTCAAAAATGGGTCATGTTAAAGTGTAATGTTCATGTTCTTACAGTGAAAAAGCCCTTAAAGCTATTTCCACAATAGCATGGCTGTTCAATAGTAAAGCTTTGGGATGCAATACTGAGTTTAAGAAATACTATATCATGCTAGGAAATGGATACAAACTTAATTTTTGGAATATTTAGTGCAAGCACAATTCACTGAAGTCTTATTTGTAAAGCATATTTTGCAAAGTGGACTTCTAGAAAGCTATTTTTTGCCATGCCTGAAGCCTCTGTACCCAAAATCTGCATCTTACACTCCCACTTCTGCCAGTAATTAGCACTTGAATAGGCTGACATATTTAAACTTGACACGTGACCTGCACTAGACCTTGACCATTGCTGATGTCTATGCCCATTGGACCTATGCCCATAAGAGTGAAGCACAAGTAAAATGTTTTTATCCATTATGTTCTTCTAGCCCATGAGAATGTATTTGCTCCCAAACCTAGACATACCGCAATAGCCTGCCCAAGGGAAAAAAGCACTTGATACCTGGAGCCCCAGTAGAGATTTAATAACACTTATTCAACTGTACCTCGATCCATTCGAATTTGAAAGACTAGATATTCCAAAACACCATTACTCAAAACATAACTTGCTGAAACAACCGCAGTGAATGACAGGCCAAATGCTGTTCTTTTATGTTGATAGATCCACAGTTACAAACCCGGTAGGTGATGGGCAGGTGAAAAAAACAACTGTATATAGAGAGCAAATTCAATTTGATGAAGTATTGCACCATCAAAACTAGTCAACAAATGCATTCTATGTAGGGGATGCGAGTCAGCTCAGATGACTTAAGTGAAATGTAAATCAACAATAATAGGGACTGTGCACTTCGTTTTTTGGGCCAGGAGAGGGAGTAAAGTTTTATTCAAACAGTATTTTTAGATTTCAAGTTTGTGAGGCCTTTACCTGAAGGAAGTCCAAAGTGTGGATTGAGCCTGTCTGTCTCCTAGGAGATCTGTGAATAGAGCAGCTCCCCACTCCCCACCCCCAGGCCAGCAGACCTGGGACAGGGGATTGGCTATTCAGTTCACGGGCAACTCTGAGCCCTCCCCTCACACCTGCCCAGGCCCCTTAAGGCTTTGCTGGGTGCACCCCAAATCATTCTCCATCTTGTGAGTTGCAGCCTACCTGTGCCCCAGATTGCAGTGAGCAGAGTCCAGGAAGTGGTAAGGAGGCAGACTAGTGCTGTCTCTTCCCCCCCCCGTTTAAAAAAAAAAAACGATTTTCCCTTTCTGTGATTACGGTCTCTGCCTGTGGTTGTTACAGTTTAAAATTGTAGTTTTAACCTGCCTGTGACTGCATATTTTATCACCTGTTTTGTGTTTTAAACCTGTGGTTTTTCTGCCCATGATTGCTTCCATTTAACGTGTTGAATTGTGGGATTTGCAGTCCAGACTCTGTAGTCTTTCCCTCTCATTCCTGGTGACTATTCAGTTTTCCCTCCAAATTTCTCCTTTGCTCTGTGCTAAGACCTGTATGTTAAACAGTGCACCCCCAGCCACCATTTTGTGTTATCAAGTCAGTGAAACCAGCCTCCCCCTGCCCCCCCGCAACAGGGATATTCTACATCAGAGGGTGCTTCTGTGAGCTGTTTAAACTGTTTAATAGGGACTGTGCACTTCGCTTTTTGGCCAGGAGAGGGAGTAAAGTTTTATTCAAACAGTATTGTTAGATTTCAAGTTTGTGAGGCCTTTACCTGAAGGAAGTCCAAAGTGTGGATTGAGCCTGTCTGTCTCCTAGGAGATTCTGATCAGGAGAAGCAGCTTCCATCTCCCTGGCCAGCAAACCTTGTCTGAGGTTGCTGGGACCTTCTATAGTCTGCTAGTGGTTGGTACATGTATACACTGATTGGTGGTTATATCTGATGTTTCTATTGGATTGGGTTAGTGTCCTCATTTGTTGGGTATTTGAGGGTTCTGATTGGTTTCTGGGTCTGTGATTCAATCAATGTAGGGTTGGGATAAGGGTTATGATTTCTATTGGAAGTAGGGACTAGGGCTTCCTGTGTTATTGGTTGTTGGGACTAAGGTGGAACTAGGGCTAGGGTTAGTCCTTTAATTGGAAGTAGCGATTAGGGCTTCTGGTGTTATTGGTTGTTGGACTAGGTGTGGTACTAGGAGTAGGGCTAGGCTTTCTATTGCAAGGAGGGACTAGGGCTTCCTGTCCCATTGGTTGCTTGGACTAGGGTTGGGACTACTGGTAGGGCTAGGGCCTCTATTGGACGTAGAGATCAGGGGTTTGAACTTATGGGGTGCTTGGACTAGGGCTAATATTGGCTGTAAGGTCCTGATCTCCTATTGGTTCTAGACTTTTAGGGCTAGTGTTATGATTGGATAGTGTTGGGGCTAAGGTTCCCATTGGCTGACGGTCACCTAATTACTAGGGCTATGAAAGGCCAGGGTTAGGGCGTCTCAGCCCGGGCGTCGAGGACAAGGGCAAAGAGGACAAGGGCAGTTGCCTGTTTGAGCCTGTTGAGGGCAGAGAGGACATGGGCAGTTGCCTGTTTGAGCCTGTTAAGGGCAGAGAGGACAAGGGCAGTTGCCTGTTTAAGCCTGTTCGAGACTGGCCAGGGCCAGAAATGCTGTCCATCTTCCCATTAAGCAACACCCAGCCCACACCATCCACATCCACAAACAGAGCAACACACACCAAATGTACACCACGCACAACACTATGCACAGATTAATGTACCAGCATGCACTACAAAACCAACAAAACCACATCTATACACCCTACTATCCCAACTACCACACATATCCACCATCACCTACAAACAGTACACAACCCTATCCTATACCACTAACCAATACACTCATCACTAACACAACGCCAATCGACACCATACATAACTACATCCCATCCAGACACACGCTCCCTGCTGTAAGTACACCTAACATACCACCTTTTATCAATAACAAACATATAATCATCCTTCCATCATTTGTCCAACAAACACCCTCCTCTCCCTTGTACCATAATAACACTAACGTACAACACACACTGCAAACCACCACGCTTTTTAACTCTTGCAACAAACCAGTCTAAGACAAACACTCATACATCTACTTCATTCCCACCTACACACATCATACACTCTACTCATAAACACATCACCACCCCCTCTACCGTACATCTCCTCTCACAAACAATACAACCAAATCCATTGCATGAAACATATACATCAGCACCCCTTTTCACTACTCCTCAAAAACAAAACATATCACTCACCAGCACAACAAGATCTTCAAAGCACAACACCTCATAATACTTACCATCACAAAATACAAACATACACCCATCTTTCAAACACAAAGGAACCAACTCCAATGCCAAGCTTTCTCTCTTCCACCACACCTAACAGATACAGCAACACAGCAACTCTCTTCTAACCGCCTCTCATCCATTGGACAATTTAGAACCTTACTACATGACTCACATGCTGTACCACCACCCCCCCTGACTCATACACCTTCTGCATTAAACACACGCAAACAATATAAGCAACATGCCATACCTCACAACTTCGCTTCCCCATGTCTACTTCACAATGTTACACCACGAAAACAACACAGCACTCCAACTCACTCTCAAACACCATCTCCACCACATACACACGCAGACCCATCAAAATGCCTTCTTCGCATGCTGAACATGATACAGAACAGCTACACGATTGCTATCCTAATACAGCTAATGCCAGCTCTAAAAACACACCTGCTACAAACCCACACAATACTGACCACTCTTCTACAAAACAAAGTCTCACAATCACCAAATGGCACTCTCTAAACTGTCTACTAATAAATGCTCGATCCCTCTCTAAAAACAATCACATCTACGACCTTCTCACAGATGCAAAACCTGACATACTATTCATAACCGAATCATGGTTGGGAGAGGATATGGCTCCAGTCCTGCATGAAGCCATTCCTCTAGGCTATCAATCACCCAAAATCGTATTGCCAAAAAAGGAGGTGGTCTAGCTGTTGTATTCAGGCAAACAATACCTATCACTAAAATTGACGACATCTCCATAAAGAATTGTGAGGCTCTTCTAACAAGATGCAATCCTACACTGTCTTCCTCCTGTAACTTCCTGCTCCTTTACAGACCTCCACCTAGCAAGGCAACATTCCCAGACTGACTTCTAGACACCGTTTCAAACCTGATAACAATACACTCCAACCTATGCGTTCTGTGTGACCTCAACATTTGGTTTGACAAACCCAATATGACCCATCCAAAAACAATCACTGGCCTAGACACACTGAACCTCCATCAGATTGTCCACAAACCGACACACACCGCTGGACATATCCTAGATGTCATTTTTGCTAATACTGAACTAGTTACCTTTCAAACTATAACTCCAGTCACATGGTCAGACCACCACTTGCTTTCCAACATAAAACAACACTAAGCGACTCACCTAAAACTACCTTACATCCATCCACCTATCGGCCGTGGAACAAACTCAATTTGGAACACTTAGAAACACAACTAACATCGTACAAATCTAGAAACAATAAATTCTGTTAAACTATGAGTGGCTACAAGAAGCTTTTGACATCCTGATACCACTCAAAACCACACAACAGAACAAAAGAAAAAAAGTGCCTTGGAGAAACATAGAAATAAAAGACATAAAACAACAAATTAGAAAGCTGCAACGTACCTGGCTCAAAACAAACGCCAGACCAACTTCACCTACAAAAAATTAACAGATTATACAAGTCGGCTATCAAAAAGCTAAGAAAAGGTACTATTCAGACAGAATTCAAAACGCTAAATGTGCAAATAAAGAATTCTATAAAATACTCAATGAATTTCGCAAACCAAATTGCCTAGAAGGAACTCATCCTGTTACTCAAGATTTCAGACAAACTGGCAAATCCTTACACGGACAAAGCAGACACATTGGACTCCTACTTAAAACAGAAACAAAGCACCAGCACTAACCCTTGTACAAAACAACAATCCAAGAATACTCTAACCAAGCCTCTCCGTTCCTTCCAACACATCTCACACGATGAATTTATGGACCTGGTCAAAGCAAGCAGGCCTGCCGGCAGCCCTTCTGACCCCTGTCCACCACAAATTTTCAAAACAATTCTTTTAACAACCTCTTCTGCCACTCCAGTAAGAAGAATCCAACGATTCCTTCGCTACCGGAATATTTCCAGAACTCAAAAAATCACACATACACCCTTTACTGAAGAAAACAAACTTGGACCCGCTGAACCCTGACAACTACAGACCCATTACAAATGGACCTTTCCTGGGCAAACTGATAGAGCAGCGTTCGGCCAGATGTCACAATTCATTGAAGAGAATGACATACTTTCAGACTTCCAAACAGGATTCCGTCCGGGGAGAGGCACTGAATCTGCCCTCCTTGCCATCTGGGATGACCTGAAAAAAACAGTTGACTGCAACGGAGTTGCTGCGCTACTCCTCTCTGCTGCCTTTGACACGGTTGACCATGACACTCTGAAACAAAGACTCTATGAAGCCGGCATAGAGGGAACTGCTCTAGACTGAATCGCGTCCTACCTTTGAAACAGGACTGTCATCCATACCCCACCTTTCTCGTCCAAACCGTACTCCACAAAAGCAGGGGTCCCTCAAGGTTCTATCATCTCGCCCATGCTTTTCAACATCTACATGAAGTCATTACCAGTACTGATCAATACATTTCACCTCACGTGCTATAACTATGCAGATGACACGCAAATACTCCAACTGGAATGCCCCAAAGACATTGGAAAATCACCAATTTTCAGCTGTCTCTGAGCTGTGGATCAGTGGATGACTTGGAGCCATCTCAAATTGAATACTTCAAAAACGGAAATACTCACGTGTGGCGATTGGAAACATTACAACCATTAGGCCATGCGGCAAGTGGAACTGGGATCACCACCTAAAGTTTCGATGGAAGTATGAAACCTCGGAATGACCATTGACTCCAAGCTGTCGATGAATGTCCAAGTGGACAAACTAGCAAGATCAAGCTTTGTCACTATAAAAACGCTGCGACGAATTTTCCCTCATTTGGGATTTCCGCACAAGGTCCAAGCTACCATCTCCCTTGTTCTGTCCAAACTCGATTACGCCAATAGCCTCTACCACGGATCACCTTAACAACCATGAAAAGACTACAACGGATTCAGAACTCGGCTGCCAGACTACTCTTGCATATCAAACCGCGAGACCACATCCCCCCTGCCTGGAAAGCCCTGCATTGGTTACCGGTTGCCAGAAGATCCAAGTTCAAGCTGCTTTGTATCACCCACAAAGCAATACATGGAATGGGACCGCTCTTCATCAGGAATAAAATCACCAAACACATTCAACAGAGGAACCTCCGCTCTAAAGGAGCATCTCGCCTCAAAATCCCAAGATACGAGAAAAAAAACATGGGTGGCACATCCTTCTCTGTTCAAGCAGCCAAACTATGGAACTCTTTACCCCCAAACATAAGATCCACCTTATCTTCAGAAAACTACTCAAGAATTGGCTCTTCCCCACATAAGCACCATACGCAAACAGAAATTTACAGCATATCCCTCTGTATATAAGCATTTGATTTCACTATAGACATGTACCTATCTTTGTGTATTGCTTTGTATAAACATGTAGAATAATTATGTTGTTGAGAGAAAAAAAAATAATAATAAATAAATATCATCTTTGGTCTACATGTACTTACTTCCATTGTGCATCTATGTACCTTCCATGTACTTGGATCTGTGTCTCTGTTACTTTTCTCCTGAAAAAGCATATCCAATGCACTACCCTATTTCTCATCCTGTGCCTCTATCAATATCTTTAATCTACATATACTTACCTCCTTTATGTATCTATATACTTTCAATGTACTTATGGATCTATATATTTATCACTTTCTTCTAATTTAGCATTTCCAAGGCACTACCCTAGTTCTCAGCCTATACTTATCTCAATATATCTTCTAGCCCAACCTTCTGACTCATCTCAAACTTCTTTCTACTACTCTTTCCAATGCACTACCCTATCTCTCATCCTATACATTTATCCTCTACATCCAGACTCTCATTTATCCCAAACACCATACCACTACTATGATCCCCAAAATAACCCTTTCTAGACTCTCTCCTACTCTACCCTCCTTGCATCATCTGACACCTCTTTTACTATACCGATCCCCTAAAACAAACCTTTCTAAACTCTTCCCTGACTCCTCCTCCAAAAACCCTTTTACTCATCCAAAAGCCTCCTCCTACTGCTAAGACCTTAAAAAAAAAAAAAAAAATCCTTCACTCTTTTATCCCTCCACTATCCTTTTCAATCAAAATTAACAGACTAACATGTTCAATTCTCAAATTCCATTTTCAACTATACTAATTCACCACTAATCCTTTATGGGTTCCAGAGTAGCGTGCTACTCGCCAATAAAGCGTCTCAACACCCCATCAGGGTTACAAGCGCTATATAAATGCAAACCTTTTCCCTTTCTACCCTCCCCAACCCAAATAACTGACTAATATATCCACCACTAAAATTACTTTCATGTTTCACCATACTAATTCAACACTAATACTTATGGGTTCCAGAGTAGCGTGCTACTTGCGCTTCAAAACCCCATCAGGGGTAGCAAGCGCTATATAAATACAAACCTCTTTCCCTCTTCTATCCCGCCACCTACCCTTCTCTACCCAAATAACTGAATAACATATCCACTACTCAAATTACTTCATTTTTTACTATACTAATTTTCAACACTAATCCTTAATGGGTTCCGGAGTGGCATGCTACTCGCCAGAAAAGCGCTTCAACACCCATCAGGGGTAACAAGTGCTATATGAATGCAAACCTTTCTTCCCTTTTTATCCCTCCGCTATCCTTCTCACTCCAAATAACTGACTAATATCCACCACTGAAACTACTTTCATATTTCACCATATTAATTCACCACTAATCCTTTATGGGCTTCCGGAGTAGCGTGCTTCAACACCCCATCAGGGGTAACAAGCGCTATATAAATACAAACCTTTTTTTCCTCCTCTATCCTTCTGCTATCATTCCAAATCCAAATAACTGACTAACCTATCCACCACTTAAAATGTACTTGCATGTTTCACTATACTAATTCAACACTAATCCTCTATGGGTCCCGGAGTAGCGTGCTACTTGCCGAAAAAGCGCTTCGATGCCTTGTCAGGGGTAGTAAGCACTATATAAATGCAATTACAATACAATACATACCTGATCTTCAATTCATGATTATTTTTCTGTGCCACAAAAATAGAAAACGGCCACACAATTGTCCAGTATCATTGATGACTACAGTTTGCTAAGAATTTGAGCTCATGTCTAATAAGATGAATTTGAACATTTTATGCTTAACTGATGGACGCTATCTTAACTTTATATTCAATTCAGAATTGCTCAGCGTAGCCCCAACTTCCTCATGACTGCTTGTTCATCAAATCTTTTGATCGTATCAACACTCTTCTCGGGCACACTCTGGTAATTGGTACACAAAGGAGTTTGCTTGGTCTTTGCCTGGGTATCAGTTACTCAGGACAGACTGCTTAATTGAAATTTCAGTTAACCCTTGAAGTCATAACTTGTTCCCCCGGTAGCATTACAACAGTGAGAAAACTTTGACATACCCAACATAAAACTTTCTTCCCTTTGAAAGTAACTTAAATTCTCCCAACAATTTTGCTGTCCTGGTATAAAATAGATTACTTGAAAACCCCATCAGATGGATCGTGAACCCTTTTATTATAATATAATGCTCACACAATGTCTCAAAACAGCTACAAATGTGTTGTGTGATTAGATACTCAAAGCCAGAGTTCATAAGATTGCATAGACCTTGGAGCAAGATGGCTGCCGACTGACCTCTGTGAGGGTCGCCGCAGAGACTCTCACCCTGAGATAGCAGAGGACTAAAGATGTGTTGATATGCCACTCTGCACTTACCTGACCGATCAGCTGATCGGGTGGGTGCTATACTGCGGCCTCCATCGGAGATCCAGGGGACTGGCCACTGTAATCAAGGTGCTGTTACAGGAAATATGGACCATCACCTGGGCGTTGCAGAGGTGTTCGATCTGCGACGAGACGATGGGCCCGAAAACAAACCAGCCCACGAAGAAAACTCGGAAAGACCCCCAGAAGGAGGCCGCTGCTGGTGCCACGGCTGTGCGCGGCTCGGGCCAATCTCGGCGTGGGCCCCATCCAAAAAAGATTGAGGAGACTGGCGGTAAGGCGAGGGACGGCGGCAGCTTCGTACGGCCGGAACGGAGGGCTCTCTGCGGCAGCTAACGGTGGCAGAGGCATTCCTGTCAGCGTCAGCTGGTGGTACGGAAAACGCCCTCAGCTCGACTGAGACCGGGACAAGGGGAGCAGCTGAGTCAGGCTTGGCTCCACCTCTCGTGGCTACAATGTTGCAGCAGCAGCCGGGACTGGGGCTGCAGGGGGAGGAGGTCGCAGAGTCTGCTAATCGGCCCAGACAACAGGCTTCACTGGAGCGGCTGGAATCACCGGGCAGTAAGCTAGACTGTGGCAGAAGTGCATTTGAGCCAGTCAGCTTTCCCCCGGAGACAGAAGCTGCTGAGAAAGTAGCAACAATTGATCTACTACATCTGATGTCCCTAATGTGGTTCTACCTTTGGGAAAGGCAGCGGGCCAAAATCAAATCTCCCTATGGTCTAAATCAGCTCTAGGATCTCCAGAGGGGGACATGTTTTTTCTCTTAACGATGACAGATTTCTCGCTCACAAGCGATGGCAATACATCTGAAGGGTCGGACTCAGGGGAGTCCTCCACTACACAAAAAGCGCAACGCAGTAAGACCTCTACCCAGAAACGCAGGGCTAAATCTAGAGCCAGCCCTACTAAGGTGGACACAGCCTGCAAACCTAAGTGGGACTACTCAGGCAGATTTACGAAGACGAGGGGCAGGTATCAGAACAAGGGGGGCCTGCTAGTTCAATAGACTCTACTGCCCAACCTTCGCTAGATCTAGTGTATTCCACCCTAAAACAGATGCAGGGTGAGGCCAGACTGGAGAGCCGCAGGGCGCATCAAGCCACTAAAAAACTGCAGGGGTCCCTACGGAAAGTAAACCAACTATGCACAGATATGGCAGAAAGGGTAGCCCATGTTGAAGAAAGAACTGTTACTTTGGAGGAGGAAGTTGGAAAGCTGCAGGCATACAAAGAGTCGCACGAGAAGCAATCAGAGGATATGATCTGGAAGCTTGAAGACTTCGAGAATCGGCAATGAAGAAACAACGTGAAGGTTGCTGGGTCTTGCCGAAAACATTGAAGGGGAAAACGTCATTTGTAGTAACCCTTCTAAAGGGAGCATTTCCTGATCTCGCCCAATGGAATTGGGACATGGAGGTTCAGAGGGCGCACCGCTTCCCGATGACACAAAGGAAAGGCAACACAGCAGGGCAAGGGGGGCGGCCCAGAGCAATCCTAATCTATATCGGTAACTTTCTCCTTCGGCAGGCCATTTTGGATAGAGCAAGGCCAGACGCAAAACGGACATTTGAGGGACATACATTTTTTGCTTGGCCGGACTTTTGTCATGCCACGGTCGAAAGGAGATGGAGACTCCGGCAGATGATAACTCCCTTTCAGGGGATTGGCTGTGAGGCATATTTGTTATTCCCTGCTAGGCTTAAGGTTATTTCAAATGGGAGGGTGCGAATGTTTTTTTCCGAAATTAAGGCACAGGAATATATGATTGAGTTGAAAGATGCAAAGGGGAGGGCTGGAGCAGTGCGGCTGCCACAAGGGGGCCACACAGTAGGTTGAGAACCTCTTACTTGTGAGAGGGTACGGTTTAGTGGAAATTCTTCGATCAAAGTAATTGTAAAGACTCTCCCTTCTTTCTTTTGTGTATATATATTAACCGGGTGCGGAACACAGTGGTGTATTTTGGGATTGGGGTGGGAGATTCTGCGGCGACTTGAGATATGAGCATTAGCTGCCTCTCATAGGTCATGCTAGACCTATTTGCTCGTGAGGGTTGTTGGGGTGGGGGAGGGCTAGACGGCTGGGGTGGGGTGGGGGGGGGTCAGGGGAGGAGGGGTGGGTGAGAGCACAGCACTTGAGGACAAACTTGACAAACCGGTACAGAAGGGGAAGGAAAATGACTTGCCAAAGAACTGATTCAGGAGGGCAAAGATTTAATAAAGCCATGAATTTGATAGGAAATGTGTTTAATACCAGCTAATGAGTCTGCGAGTTGCCTCAATTAACATTTGTGGCTTAAACGATCAGGCCAAGAGACAAAGAGCCACAATTGTTTTGAAAACATTACGCATAGACATACTATGTGTTCAAGAGACCCATATAGAGGGTATTAGAGGCAGTATCATGGAGCAGTTAGGGTTTAAACTTATCGTTAACACCAAGCAAGGCACTACAACAAGAGGGGTTGTCATTCTCTCCCGGCGAAGCAATATAACTTTTAAGAGGAAATTGTCTGATAGGTGAGGTCGCTGGGCACTGGTAGAATGTATGTTATATGATGATACATTTACTATTTGCTCAGTTTGGCTCGACCGGGGACGACCCTGATCTTTTAGAATTTCTGGATGTTGAGCTAGCATCATGGCCTAACCCAGTAATAATGTGCGGGGATTTTAATATCAATGGTTTGGGTGGACTCTGGGGGGAAGCAGGAGATAGGTATACGGGTCGGAAGAGAGAGGTTTTTAGGGCACTTACCAATTTAGTACAGAATAACGGACTCACTGATGTGTGGGCACACCTAAAACCTGATGATCCTGGCAGTACGTTTTTTTCCGCTCCTCATAAGTCAGTTATTAGACTTGATTATTTTTTTGTTTCACATTTATTAATTTCCAAGTGCAGGATAGAGAAACATCCCCGGATATTGTCGGACCATAATCCTTTAATCTTAACAGTTACCTTCGCGGGGGGAAGCCAGAGCGAGTCTGGACCTTTGAAAGAGGGCTTCTAAAGGATCCAGAGTATGTGCTCCACATGAATGAATGGATTAAGGGGTTCTGGGATATTAATAGGAAGAGTGCCAGCGCTGGGGTGGTTTGGGATGCGTTTAAAGCCGGGGTCGGAGGGGAGACACTGAGCTACAGTCTGCATCGGCAGAAGAGGGAGCTACAACGGGAGAAAATGCTTTGTAAGACATTAATTGGGGCAGAGGATGAGCTCGCTGCCGCAATGACGATGGGCAAATCATTGGATGACATACTGCTCAGGTTGGCTTTAGCTAAGGCAGAAATAGGAGATATTACAGCAGCCAAGGCAGCGGAAAGATTTCTTGCTAGGAGGGAGCACTGTTATGAGTTCAGCGATCGGGTGGGGCATACCCTGGCAGTCCGACTGAGACAAAAGAGTGTGACGGGGGAGATTCATGAAATATTAGACAATAGTGGGAATCTAATTGAGGGCTCACCAGGTATTTGGGAAGTATTTTGACAATTCTATAAAAGTCTGTATAGCGAGGAACAACGAGTGGAGCAGAGCACAATCCAAGGGTATCTAAGTAGAATTCCAATACAATGTACCGCCCCCGAAGATAGGGAGGCACTTGAGATCCCACTGACTCAGGAGGAGATCTATGGTGCGCTGGGTAGTCTCCCCTCCGGGAAAGCAGCTGGACTGGACCAGATTCCTTTAGAGTGCTACAAAACCTTTTTGGATGTAATCGGACTTTACTTGGTTGATACAGTGTGTCAAGCTCAGCAAGGGAGCTCCGTTCCCGAGTCCTGGGCTGGGGCGGACATTATAATATTTTTAAAAAAAGGGTCAGCCATCTAGAGAACCAGGGTCTTATAGGCCAATTACGCTCATGAACAGCGACGCTAAAATTCTGTCTAAGGCCCTGGCGACTCGTTTAAACCTTATTATTGGGAAAACAATCCACCCTTGTCAGCACAGGTTTATACCCAGGAGGGGAACAACACAGCATATCCGTAGGGTTATAACCCTGTTTGATGCAGCCGAAGTCTCAGGGGACCCTATGGCTTTGATGCTCATGGATGCCGAAAAAGCATTCGATAGGATCTCCTGGGACTATCTCTGGGCGGTTATGAAATGGTTTGGCATCGGGAGGGGCTTCATTAAGGCAATTCAGGCTCTATACAAAGCACCGACGGCCCGACTAAGACTGACTGGGGTGGTACACCGCACCACTATTAATTAAGCGGGGCACAAGGCAGGGCTGCCCGTCCCTCCTCTTTGCCATGTACATTGACCCTCTGATTAGGAAGCTGGAGGCCTGCAATGTAATTAAGCCTATTAGCTAACATGGGCTGGAAACAAAAACCCTGGCCTATGCAGACTATATCGCTGTGGTCCCCTCTAACCCTCAAACTGCCCTAGCTGCAATCGAGGTGGAAGCCCAAGTTTTTGGCTTGATCTCAGGGTATGCATTAAATAGACAAAAGACTCAGATAGTCAAGAACAGGGGGGGCCGACCTGGACGACCCGCGGGTGACTGATTCAGCCGTCTATCTAAGCATCGATATCACACCTGAACTGGGGAAGTTAGTAGAGAGAAACATCGAGCCAGTAATCGGTAAGGCAAAAAAAGACTTTGACAGACTGCATAATCTCCATATGTCGGTGGTGAGTCGCTGCAACGTGGTCAAGATGGTCTTTTTACCTAAAATACTCTACCTCTTCAGGGCTATATCGTTAGAATTCGAGAGACAATGGTTTATAGCGCTCGAAAACATGGTGAATAGGTTCATATGGGCACATGGGAAAACAAGGAGGGCCTTAAGGTATATGTCGTTGCCAAGGGAAAGAGGAGGCTGGGCAGCCCCAGATTTTAAAATGTATTATTGGGCTGCGGCCTCAATACATGAGTGGGTTAATCGGTGGGAGTGTTATAGATCCCTGGATTAAAACGGGGTCACCAGATATATATACAAGCTATTGCTAGGAGCGAATGCTGTGAATTGTTTTATGAAATTCAGCGAGCCCAGCTACTTCAAAAAAATAAACAAAAAAAACAAGATTCAAAACTCTGGCAGCATTTAAGATCTGGGCAGCGCTAAAAAAAAAAAGACTGGCCTAGGGAGAATTAATTTTTATACCCAGATGTATAGAAACCCCACGTTTTCAGGAATTTTTTCCGATACAATAATGCTAGAGTGGGAGGGGTGCGGGCTCCGGAAAATAGGGGATCTTATGGGGCCGGAGGGAATCCATTCATTCAGTGATATCCAGGATAAATTTGGTATTGATAAGAGAAACATTTTAAAATATCTTCCGCTACGTAGTTTTCTAAGCGGGAAAAAGGGCGGGTTGAATGGCTTTGGGGAAGGTAAAATGATTGATGCTATAAGAGATGGTGAGAACTGCACCATTAAGAGAATCTACGCAGAACTGTTTTTACTCATGCAGGATGATCTGGATAAGCATGGGAAGAAATGGGCAGACAAACTTGGCATAGATCAAGATAAATTTCTCGATTCTCTAGAACTGGGACAGACCTTCCTGTGCTCTGCGGGGCTCCAAGCTCAGCATTTTAAAACAATTTTTTCATTGTATTATACTCCGGCAAGGATTGTAGGATCTGCTCCTTATAGTTACCCCCACTTTTTGCTGATTTTTCACTGGTTTTTTTGGCATTCTTTTAGAAGTTGTCATTCAAAGGGGTCACTATGGATCCATAACCTTTGACAAATCTTTCTATAGTACCCAGTCAGGCCCAAGAAAGCTCTGACCTGAGTCTGGGTAGTGGGAGCAACCCAGTCCATTATGGTCTGGATTTTGCTCTGCAATGGTTGAACCTGGCCTCCACCCACAAGGTGGCCCAGGTATACAACTTGGCTCTGCCCTATCTGGCACTTGGTGGCCTTGATAGTGAGACCTGCCTTTTGCAGGGCCTCTAAAACATTTCTCAGGTGGACCAGGTGATCCTCCCAGGTGGAGCTAAAGACAGCAATATCATCTAGATATGCTGCACTATAGGCTTCCAGGCCTGTAAGGACTTTGTTCACCAACCTTTGAAAAGTGGCAGGTGCATTTCTCAAACCAAAGGGCATCACCACAAATTGGTAGTGCCCACTAGGGGTAGAAAATGCTGTTTTGGCTTTTACATCCTCAGCTAGTCTGATTTGCCAGTAGCCAGCTGTCGGGTCAAATGTGCTGAGAAACTTGGCTGAGGCCAAAGTGTCTATGAGCTCATCTGCCCTAGGGATTGGATGGGCATCAGTCCTAGTGACTGCATTGAGACCTCTGTAGTCTACACAAAACCTCATCTCTCTCTTACCACCCTGGGTGTGAGGTTTAGGCACTAAGACTACTGGACTAGCCCAAGGGCTATCTGAGGGTTCATTCACTCCCAAATCCAACATCTTCTGGACTTCAGTCCTGATGCAGTCCCTGACATGGTCAGGTTGCCTGTACATCTTATTTTTAACAGGCAGACTGTCCCCAGTGTCCACTTCATGAGTGCACCAGGTAGTCTGACTTGGAGTCAGAGAGAACATATGTCTGAACTGCAATCTTTCTGCAATCCGTTTTCTGCTGGTCAGTGAGGCTGCCTGCCAAGGCTACACCATCTACTGATCCATCATCAGGGTTCTGAGAGAGCAGGTCAGGGAGTGGATCACTCTCTTCCTCCTGTCCCTCATCAGTAGCAATGAGCAAGCCCATGTCTGCCCTGTCAACATATGGTTTCAGTCTGTTGACATGGAGCACCCTATAGGGGCTCCTGGGAGTTCCAAGGTCCACCAGGTAGGTAACCTCTCCCTTTTGTTCAACAATTGTATGGGGGCCACTCCACTTGTCTTGGATGGCTGCTGGGGCCACAGGCTCCAACACCCATACTTTCTGTCCTGGCTGATAAACAGTCACCACAGCCTTTTGGTCATGCCAGGCTTTTTGTAATTCCTGGTTAGCCTCAAGGTTTTTAGTTGCCTTCTTCATGTACTCAGCCATCCGGGAGCGGAGACCAAGTACATAGTCCACAATATCCTGTTTAGGGGGTTTGAGAGGTAACGCCCATCCCTCCTTCACTAGACACAATGGACCCCTAACTGGATGTCCAAACAGAAGCTCAAATGGGCTGTAGCCAACACCCTTCTGTGGAACCTCTCTGTAGGCAAAGAGAAGGCAGGGCAAAAGTATGTCCCATCTGCGCCTAAGCTTTTCTGGGAGACCTTTGATCATGCCCTTCAAGGTTTTTTTGAACCTTTCAACTAAACCATTGCATTGTGGGTGATTAGGGGTGGTAAATTTATAATTTACTCCACACTCCTTCCACATAGCAGTCAAGTAACTAGACATGAAGTTTGCACCTCTGTCTGATACTACCTCCTTAGGAAAACCCACCCTGGAAAAGATTCCCAGGAGGGCCCTTGCCACCACAGGGGCTGTGGTGGTCCTGAGGGGAATTGCTTCTGGGTACCTAGTGGCATGGTCCACCACCACTAGGATAAATCTGTGCCCAGATGCTGTTTGAGGATCTAGGGGACCAACAATGTCAATACCTACCATCTCAAAGGGAACCCCCACCACAGGTAGTGGTATCAGGGGGGCCTTTGTAGTGCTACCTGCCTTACCACTGGCTTGACAGGCGACACAGGAGTGACAAAACTCCTTGGTGTCCTCAGACATATGAGGCCAATGAAAGTGAGGGACAATTCTGTCCCAAGTCTTGTTTTGGCCTAGGTGACCTGCCAATGGGATATCATGTGCTAGGGTCAATAGGAAGCTCCTAAACTCCTGGTGGCTCCAGGCTTGGGGTCTCTACACTCTGAGTAAAGGAGTCCATCATCCCAATAGATCCTATGGGTACCACTAGCACTCCCAGCAGCCTCAGCAGCAGCAGCTTGCTGTCTGAGGGGTTCAAGAGAGGGACAGCTCAGTTGCTCCTGGCTCAGATCTGCCCTGGAAGGGCCCCCTGTCCCCAAGAACTCAACCTGATCAGGCTCAAGCTCCTCTGGGACAGTTCCTTCTTCAGGACTGAGATCATCTCCCACAAGAGACTGATCTGCATTCTGAGGCAGGAGGGAAGACACTGCCTTAACCCTACTGCTCCTCCTCTTGGGAGGCACCTGGTCCATTCTTCCACAATCCAGGGCCTGTACAGTTTTAGATATTTTTGCCTGTGACCTGGTCATAGCAAACACATCTGCAGGGATGCCCAACATTTCTGCATGGGTCCTGAGTTCAACTTCAGCCCAAGCTGAACTTTCCAAATCATTTCCAAGCAAGCATTCAACAGGGAGGTCTGCACTTACCACAACCTTCTTAGGGCCAGTTACCCCTCCCCAGGAGAAATTAACAACTGCCAGGGAATGGTCTGTCCTGACATTGCTAGCATTGGTCACTTGGTACATTTCACCAAGTATGATCTGCTCAGGGGCTACAAGATCTTTTGTCACCATTGTGACACTTGCTCCTGTGTCCCTGAATGCCAAAGCCTCTCTTCCATTAATTAAGGGCTGCTGTCTGTATTTGCCCAGATTACTGGGACTCACATAGGAGGACATATCCATGCCTCCATCACAGATCAGTACAGCCTGAGTTGGAACTCTGACTAGGCCAGAGTCCATCTCAGATCCCAGGGTCAACCCTACTACACCCTTATTTGGAACACCACCACTTGGAGCTGAACTAGGGGGAACAGTTGCCTTAGGGGCAATGGTGGCTGGAGTTGAGTCTTTGGTCTTGGTACAATCACTAGTCCAATGGGTTTTCTGCTAACAGATTTTACACCATGGTTTCTTTTGGCCTTTTCCTTTGTTAGATTGGGACTCCCCACCAGTTGCAGATTTTTGGGGCCCTTGAGAAGACTTCTGATCTTTACCCTTCTCCCCACCCTGATCAGAGTTCTTAGAATCTTGCTTCTTAGAGTAACCACCTTGGTTCTGAACCTTCTGCCTCACCCTGGTTCTGACCCACTTGTCTGCCTTCTGACCCAATTCTTGGGGAGAGGTCAGATCAGAGTCCACCAGGTACTGATGCAACAGTTGATTTTGACAGTTATTAAGGATCTGCTCTCTCATGATTAAATTATACAATCCTTTGAAATCACACACCTTACTGCCAAGTAACCAGCCTTCCAGAGCCTTAGTAGCACAATCAACAAAGTCAATCCAGTCCTGAGTCTGTGCCTTGTGGGTATCTCTGAACTTTAACCTGTATTGTTCAGTGGTTAGGCCAAAGCCTTCAATCAGAGCACTCTTCAGGACTTTGTAATTGTCAGCATCTTCTTCTCTTACAGTGAGGAGCTTGTCTCTACCTTTGTCTGCAAAGGAGAGCCACAAGATTGCTGCCCACTGCTCCTGAGGGACCCTCTGTACCTTACAGGCCCTCTCCAGTGCAGTTATCCATTTGTGGATATCATCCCCACTCTGGTAGGGAGGGACAATCTTGTTCAGGTTCCTATGGTCATGAGTATGATCTCTATCCCTAGGGACACTGCTGCTGCCACCATGGGACCCTAGTCCCAATTTCTGTGAAGCTTTCTGAAGCTCCAGGGATTCCCTGTCTAAGGCCAATTGCTCTCTCTTGATTCTTAGCTTTCTCAAACTCAAGCAGTTGGCATTTCTTCTCATAAGAAGATGACCTTTTATGAGAAGCAGAGGACCCTATAGAAGTACCAGAATGATTAGATTCTGAGAAGGAGATCTTGATCTTCTTGGTAGACTATTAACCCTTCCAGGTGGGGTAAAGAGAACCCCACTGGGGTCTCCTTCCTCACCTTCAGGAAGAATTGGATTTTCCAGGTCGGAATCATTTTGATCCCCCTGGCCAGCAACAGAGTCTGGGTCATAGTAGTTTTCACTACCTGGCCTTTCCTCTTCTACTGCCCCACCCAACTTGCCTGCCTCATCAGACCCTGGTGTCTTTCTGAGGTCATCTAACAGCAAAGCCTCTATGAGGCGTTGAGTGCTTGCATGTCTCCCTGTTTTCAGTCTCCTAGAGGTACACATATTTCTCAATTCCTGGAATGTGAGATTGTCATACCTAGTGAGCAAGGACTCACTGACTTCAGGCCTTGAAGACATTCTAGTGTGGTGTATGCACCTACCTACTCTAGTGGGAACTGAAACTCTCTTGAGTTGTAGAAAGGGTGTGCTAAGCCCTTGACACACAACTCTAAGTTCAGTAGAACTTACTGTATTCTAAACTTGATTTATATGTACCTATAGTGGTTTTCAGTTAGTCACTTCAAAGAGATTATCTGGTAAAGCAATAGCAAGCTTGAATCCCACCGCTGCCACCAATGTGAGAAGTTGGCCTGGCATATGCTGTCCACTAGTTATAGTGGGCACCTTGCACCAGTCCAAACGACCTTTATTGATGATAGGTTTAAAGACAACCTTTATTGAAAGCTATCCTAGTGGTAGCTATGGAGAGCAGCCTTCAGGCTAAGTCTTGAAGGAGTGTAAAGCAGCTTGGTTTACCAGATTATAACCTCTTGAATGACCAAATGAAAGGAGAACCACACAAGGTATATATATATATAAAATATATGTATTTATTTCTAAACACTAACTACTAATCTCTTTATGAGATTAGAGTCCAAGATACACAATATCACAGTATTAAAATGACAGTAAATAGCACAATATACACTGGGCCCCAGGGGGGGACCAAACCATATATTAAGAAAGTGGTATAAGAACCACGACTTGACTAGACACAGTGCCTAGAGCACGTAGAATCGCTGGGACCCCAAGGAACCACCCAAGGTAGTGACACCGGAGACCCATGGGGGACGTGTGCAGTGTGAGAACACAGCCGCGAGCGCCATAGGATTCAATGCGGAGAGTCACAGTTGGAATTTTAAAGATAAAGGACACTTAGGAGAGGACTTTCAGCAAACCCCTTTAGAATTAAGGGGTTCTAGGGCCAACACCCACGGGAGCACCGGAGTACTCGAGTTACCTCACCCAGGGAAGCCGGGTGCATAGGTGTCAAAGGGTTTCGGGAATCGTCGTCGTTTTCAATGGCGATCTGCTGCAAAGTGCTGCTGCCGTGAAGAAGAAAAGTGTCCGGGATGATCCAAGCCTGGATCGAAGATGTGAAGAACCTGAAAGAAGAGGGGACAGAGTCTGGGTCACTAGCCAGTGACCAGGAGCGGAGCAATCGAATGCCCACTGATGTCGGGTGCTTCAGGTGCGAAGAGGTGAAGCTTGACTCTGCAGCCACAGGGTCCCGGAGATGTCGACGACAACCAGGAGCCGGATTCGAGCTGTCCCACAAAGGATGTCGAGTGCTGGGGTGTCGGTGATCGGATTGACCACAACAAGCCTTGGCAACAGCAACCCATACAGGAAAAGAAAAGATGCTTCTGTGTGGACCAGCAAGGTCCTGGGGACTCCCCAAGCGATGGAGAGTCAGGGCAGGTCTGGAGCAATCAGGGAAGCCCAATAAAAGTTAGAGTTCCCTTCTTGGGGACCCACAGGTCAATGGACCAGAGATCGCGAAGGGACCTCGAGAGGAATCACAAAATGGTGGCCCACGGAACACTCGTTGAGTGTAGGCCTGCAATCTTCAGTGCAATTACTGCTTGGGGTCAGGGCTACAAGTAACCCAAAGCTCAGCCTCAGGGGTTGCTGGAAAACTGATGCTTCTGCAAATGGTCGCGGTGTCCAGGGGGTCGGGTTGCATGGTCTCCACGAGGGATACAGGCCTCAGACTTGCTGTGGGCACAGATCAATCTCAGAGACCTCGGAAAACCCACCTCCTGCGTGGCAATATTCTTTGGAGTCCACAGGAGCTTCGGAGATGCCAACCGGTCAGTTGCGTTAAAGGTGCCTGCCTTGCAGGGGAGTAACTCCTTTATTCCAAGGGAGATTCTTCAGTCATCCAGCGTAGTGTAGATCGTCTAAGTACTTGGTTTCTGGTAACAGAGTTTAGTCCAGGTGTAATCTAAAGTCCTGTAGTCAGGGTTTCCTACTTTATACCCAAGGAAGGGGTGGGACAAACTCTGGGGACCCACCTATGGGAGGGTCAGGAAAGAGGGGTGGCTACACCCATTTCCTTTGTCCAGTTTCGCGCCAGAGCAGGGGCTGTGTGCCCCTGCAACTGGTTTGAGCTGGACTATGCACAGAAACACCAAATGTGCCTCCAGTGCAGACTTCAAAGCACTCTGAGAGTGCACCCACCCAGCCCCAATACACTAAAGCCTGTCTGGGAGGTGGTGACACCTCACTGTGACAGGAAACCTATTGTCCAGGCCTCCCCTGCCGGAGTTTCATCCAGCAGCAGGAGGGCAGACTCGTGTCTGTGGCTGCAGCATCCATTTTGTGATGCCAGGGTTCTGTTAAGCTGGTACCGGGTGTACCAGTGATGCCATGTTGCTCCCTTTAGAAGGGAGGAATCATACCTCCCACTCCAGTACTGGGGTGGAGGTATGATTCCAAGGTGTTTGACACCAAACACGACAGTTTTCCATGCAGCCATTCTCAAGTTAGCATTTACCGCGGGGTTATAATGCACTTAAGAGTATATGGTCTGGCTGCATCACAAACAACCCCGGAATAAAGATTCCGAAAGCTGCAGAGGGGCTCTGCTCATGCATGGACACCCTCTCAAATGAAACCCAGCAACCTGCCTTCAGGATTATTAAGGCCTGCCATAGGGGTGACTGATAGGTTTACATGTGCAGTGATATGGAGAGATATAGGGAACCTATATCTCAGTAAGGGGTGCATATACCACCTTACACAGGCTGCTGTAGCAGACCTGTTGTGTCATTTTAAAAGGCTTCCCAGGGGTGGCACAATACATGCTGCCGCCCCTGGTAGGCCTCTGGGGTACCTATGCCCTGGGTACATAGTATACCATATACTAGGGACTCACAAGGGTACCCCAGAATCCAATCAGGAGTGTACCTAAAGTACATACAATCAATTTAGAGTAGAAATCCGATAGACTGGGGTCCTGATTAGCAGAGCCTCAGTCTGGCTAAGTCGAAAACAGTGAAACATCAGCAAAAAGTGGGGGTAACTATAAGGAGCAGATCCTACGCTCCTACAAGGATTGCACAGTGGGGGGGACAGGAAGGAATCAGATGCCCCCGCTGCGACTGCTCGGATGCTGATTTAATCCACGTTTTCGACTTGCCCTCGGCTAGAAATCTTGATGAGAGCAATCGAATTTTTTTTTGACCAAACATTAAATCTAAAAGTCTTACTTACCCCTGCATTAATGCTTCTGGGGATTAATAGTAATGAAGCGCAAGATTCATCTTACTGCTTCCTTTTTCTAGCCATGGCTGTGTTGCGAATCTGTATCGCCTCTGCCTGGCTGGATCAAGCAGCCCCAACGTTTCAGCAATGGCTCGCTAGGCTGCTCGCTACTTATAACCTTGAAAAAGGGATTCATGAGGGAAAGGGCAAAAGAGGGAGAATGCTCGGCAGGCGTATTTGGGCACCTATCTATAGATGGAAGGAAGACAAGGCTGATAACAGACCTTGATTTATTGTTTGTTGTAATCTATGGCTGTGTCCAAAACAACAATTTTTTCTTTTCTTTTAAGGATGCATTGTTTTTTTATTGTCTCATATATTCAGATGGCTTTCATGAATTCTGTATATATTAAGATTGAATGATTACTCCTCAAGTATCAACTGTATGTGTAATTATAGTGCTGTTATAAAATAAAAACTTTAAAAAAAAAATTAAAAAAAAGATTTCATAGACCTTATGGACTCCTGAGTCCATAAGGTCTCAATGTACAGATCCAGTTGACACCTGAGCACTGGGGCTCTTGGATGATTTCGCATCTGTTGTACGAATCCAAACTGACTGTTTTGACCCTCTTGTCATTTGCAATTCTAATTTTAGTTTTCTTTTTGAAGTTCATGCAAACTCTGGAAAAGGAGACTTGTACAATACCGCTTACGTTCTACATGCATAGTTTTGGTAAAGTCAGTGTGTTCTTTTTTTTAAATCCGAAGTATTGTTGTGAAGTTATCTAGTTGATTTCATTACGCATACGGCATCATTTTTATGAAGTATGTTTGCCTCCTGCTGTGAATGTTCAGTTCATTTATCTGTCTCTACTTCTTGAGAAAGTTTCTCTTGAATTTCTTTATACCATTGTACAAATATCTGATCTTTAATTGACCAGTGAGTCTCTCAAATTTGCAGGATGAAGCCAGCACACTGCAGTCACGTAGGTTTAAATGGGTTAATCTACCAGCCACTCCGAACCAAAACACTGTTGTACTTCACCCGACAGTCTCACCAAATGCTCTTTTCTTTCTGCCCTGTAATGCTAAGTATTAATGGCACCTAAATAAATGTGGAAAGATTTGAGCCAATCTTTCCAGCATGTTGCAAGTTCACCTGGAGTGCCCAGAAAAAAAGGTAGTTTGTTTAGTTTGCATTCCCATATAATTACCCTAAAATAAATTATATGGGAACAGAGACTAGCAAGACTTAAACTGGTCCCTGTAGTGAAGGATATAATATATAACATGCACATAAAATGGAGATCCACTTGCACAAATTTAAAACGAAATTGTAAAGTATACACTCGATAGCGAAGAAGGTGCATAGAACAGCATAGGACCATGAATAAGTTCATGTGGTGTGTGCATCACTGGAAAACTCTGAAGGTGTAGCACTAAACATTCAATTGAAAAGTACCTTAAAGACTTAGAGTGTGCAGTACTCAAAAATTATTTTGAGGTCGATTCAGCATACAGCTGGTGAAGACTACAATGGACTCTGGAGATAACAGTACCTTAACGTACTTGAGAAATGTGTGCCTATCATTGCTGTGCTCTCGTAAAAGAAGTACCTCAAAGATGAAGTGAGGTGGACATCACCGTCCTGTGCAAGTGACCTACAGTGCCTCTAGTAGTTGTAGATAGTCTGTTTTTCGGTGACCGGCTGATAGCTGGACGCATGCACTGCAGGTGGATCCTGAGCAGCAATGAGCGGGACCCACACCACATCCCTTAAACAGAGCAGATGCAGAGACCTAAACACTCATAAATACAGCAGTATCATGGCCTAAAACCAGCGCACTCGATGGTGCAATACGGTAAGGCAAGCATAGGTAACAAGGAAGGTTTACTATGACTTATATGGACCAGAAAAACTGCCCAGCAAACAGTTGCAGGGCTCATTGCCACCTAAGATATAATCTTAACATTTCACAATAACTTTTGGAGGATTTGAAGGGTATCACATGATGGTCTGACTAATTCATTGGCATGAGAAGGCTTCCCAGAAATGCTACCTATTTTGAGGGAGCACCTTTGAGGTGAGTAAGCACCGAGTGTGGTGGTATTTGAAGTCCATGGCATAAAATGGAGTGTATTCCGCAGCTAATATCGAGAATTGCTATTGGCTATTTCTGCTCTAATACTGGTTATGTGATGTGTATTTGCAAAGTGCGCTTTCACCCACAAGGGTATCTTGGCGCTGAGCAGGTGTGTGTGCGCCTAGCCCTGCCTCTGGTAGGTTGGTTAATTGAAAAGCCACATCTGCAGCTTTCTAAAGTAGAACAAGAAGAGGAAGAGGCTCTTATGTGGAGTGGGAGGTTGTTCCATGCTTTAGGAGCGAAAGTGTATGTTCTGTCTCTTATGCTGTCTTCCACTGTCTCTCTCCCCGTCAAGCAAGTCATTGTCAGTTCCCACATCCCCCACCCGTCTGCTTCCATGTTGAACTTCCTACCTCGATACTGACCACTGCTGGATCTCTGGGTCTCTCGCTCTCCTGTCCAATGCCTCTCTGCTTGAAAAGGTTCCTTGCCTGTGGTCTTTTTCTTTAGGGGCTTGCAACCTAAATTTCCATTTGGTATCAAAGCTTGTCTGACTCAGGACAGTATCAAGATTTGCCCTTCCTGGTGTGTGAATTAAAAATACTGCTGTAATAGCTGCAGCTATCTTTTAACTTACTTTTAACCAATTATTCCAAATTGGGCTCTTCTCTGACATGTAAAGCCTCGCAAAATCTGATTGTGTTTACTGGCTGTTAAAGTATTAAAGGGAACTTGGGAGGTGTATTCTGGGAAGGTAAACATTTTAAGGTCGAGCCTAGGCAGCGCACATGCGCGCTCTCTCGACATGCTGTATCTACTTCTGAGGGTTTTCACCTCGCCCATCACTTTAATTCGTTCCTTGTTCTACTTTTCAAAATTCCTTTGGTTTCTTTGGTAAATTCATAACATTTGTTCTGGCTTTTGGCTGTTTGTTTCCTCCCTGGAGACTGACTCTGTTACATGAATCAGTTCACTTCTGGCCATTTAGTTAGTTTCGGTGCACTACTTTTTATTTTTCCTCGGCTCACGGTGAAATCGCCCCCCACCTCCTACCTGTCACTGCATTTCCTGTTTGTGTCAGCGCCTGTCGCATTTCAGGTAATCTCCCTGTGTTGCGCAGTACCACCACCACCTTCCGCCTGTCGTTCTAGTAGGTATTTATATGTTCCGCTGTGATTGACAATTTTTTTAATTTACTTTAGCTTTTTTTTGCTTGTGGCGCTCGTGTTTTAAGTCGTTACTAAAGAAAGTTGCCTGCATTTCTTCTTTCCCCTCCCACTTCTCCGTATTGCTGCCTGCCGCACTTCTCAGCTGCTTGCGCTGTGATTGAGGATTTTCTTTATTTATTCGACATGTTTTGCTTGAGACTCTTCCTTTCTGCTCCCATCCAGCACTTCTGTCTTGCTGCCCCGCACTACACCCCTCCCCGCTTGTTTAAAGAGTAGGGTCCTTTCAGTGTTTTATTTATTTAAACTATTTTGCGTGTATGTTTGATACCCAAGTATTGTTTCCCAATCCATTGTCACCACACCTTGCCAGAAAGTATGCCTTCATTTTATCTGCCTTAGAAGATGAGACATAAATCGTGCAGATGTTTAATTCAAATATTTGATATACAACGTATAATTTCATCGTTCTCAGAGAAAGCAACACCATAAACGTATACCCTCTATTTATGCACAACGCAGGTCAAGCACTGGAGATGCAGGGCAGATTCCTCCACACTGCGTGAAATTGCGTCTTTTGTATGCTCTTTTCTGTAGCTGTTACTACACATTCAATTGCTGACATCCATAACATTCCTGCGAATACACAGCTCTTGAATCACCCTCCGAGCTCCATTCCATTCCTCAAGGTCAGTATCTGTAGGTTTAAAATAAGAAATAGTGGCACTGGATATTTTCAAGGGACTTTTTTTGTTTCTACAAATGCTGTATGTGGAAATGGTGTTTTCATAGAATTTTTCGAACCTTTTGAATGGACCTTAGTTGTGAATTTAAGAGAAGTATTTGTTATGCTTTTTCAGTTAAATTAATATGTGGAGCTGGATACATTTATGTTTACTTCATCAGGTACCTCTTATGGAATTATTTTATGGATTTGTAAACCTTTTAAATGATGTGATAAATAAAATGTGTGGAACTTATATATAACTTGAAGGTGTATGGGTTATTGTAAACTTAGCTATGCAATACAAAAATGAACAAGTGGAAAAAGGTATTTCCCGCATGACAAAACACTAATTCACACAAGTGCAGCGTGCGCATCATACAATGAATGGTATGTCTCTAAATTGAGAAGATGACTTCATGTCCTTTTTTGCTAGTAATGCACAGAATATTTAATTTCCGGATTGGTAGCATATAAACCTTTCAAACCAGGTAAAGAACATCTCCTCCCTTACTCCAAGGTTCAATCTTCTGCTTTCTAAATCATGAGTGTGGAGTAAATCGTGTTGGGGGCGCTTCTCCCACTCTTACCCATGCGTATTTTCCAAGAGGCTTCTAAGTTAGTGTCAGCATATCCCTTCCTAAAAAGTTCCATCATTTTTAAAGGTCAGAGATGAAAATTCTGCAAGTAAAACCTTTGAGAAAAGCGAGTTTTAACAATGTCCCCTTAGGGTTTTTGCCCTATTGTAGTGAAAGCTTTTTATCTGACCAAATTGTTGCACCGCAAAGGCAAGTGACAGTCTGTGCTCTTGTTATCTTGGAATTGCTCTCATAGACAATAAGTTCCACTTAACTGCCTAGCAAGTGCAGTGCATCAAATCAAGTTCTCACATGTGTTTTTTATTGGGGTTGCGGTACAGCTAAACATCTCCCAAGAACCTGTCTCACCATTTCAGAGCACGTACACTCTGATGAGGTGTTCATGCAGAACCGCGAAATCCTCTAACTTTACACTTTTTATGCACGTTTTCTATTTACCGAGAACAAAGGAAAACTACCATGGGGAGAGGATGTGGCCTTATGGCTAGAGCGGTTGACATCGACGTTTGGGAACCGGGTTCGACAGGGATGCTCAACATCCTGTGATTTTGGACAAATCTCCCCATGCCTAACAAAACAAGCATTGGCATAGCCAATAGGTCTCGCCTTTGGGACCTTATACGTATTTAGTTATGCAGCACAATATCCTTACTGCAACAACATTAACTGTTGCATGGCTAAACACTTATAAGGTCCCAAAGGCGAGACCTATTGGCTATGCCAATGCTTGTTAATCCTGAAAGCGCCACTAATGGAGGTCACAGGCAATCACTTTCGAAAGCCATCAACTGAGGTCACGGAAGAGCAGGCTGGTCTCTAGGGGAAGCTTAGGGGAAGCTAAAGGGAAGAAGTGATGTCACGGAGGAATGGGGGGGTCTCTAAGGGTAGCTAAAGGGAAGCAGTGAGGTCACGGAGGCAGGAAATGGTGGGTGGGGCGCAATATAAAGGGACGTAGGGAGACTATGAAGGAGGGTGTGGGGAAGTCGCTCAGCGCAGATAAAAGGAAGCAGAGAAGTTGAGATGGGGTGGGCGGGGTTGAAGGAGCTTCACAGCTGCCACATTGTCTCTGTGCATGTCTGACATTTCTATAGTTGCTGTGTACTATTCTTGATTCCACCTCATGCCACCTTATTTCACCTTGCTGCTTATTTTTCATTTCTGCCAAAAAATTGCCCCTTGTCACTGTTTCTCTTTCTCCAACTCTTCTTTTTTTCTCTCTCTTTTTTTGTGTTAAAGTCTGAAGAAGAACGGGTACGTGCCGATCCCCAAGTGAGCCACCTGCAACCACTGGCGCAATCTAAGCACGTGGGCATCTGAGCAGGGTTACGTACATTTATTTGTGTGACGGCGCATTACAAAATAAAGCTATTTCCTTCTATGCAAAAGGTATATGAAAGCAAAGCCTTCCGATGGGGACAGCAGACGATGTTAGAACTGAGCCAGTCGGAGTTGTGGTGGGGTGAGCCAGTGAGCTGTTTGTGAACGCTGGAGCCTGGCAGTGTAAACACACGATGCGATCACACCTGCTATTCACAGTGCTTAGACTGACAGAAGCGCGGTATAAATAATTCCACAAACCACGGTATAGTGATTAGTACATTTATAGTGTCCAAAGGAAGAGGTGGCGTGCCTACACATTTACAAGTCCCTTCTAGAAGCTAGAAGGGACTTGTAAACTTTATGCGCACATCCAGTGGCGGCTCGCATAAGCTTTGTGGATGTACCAAACAAAGTAAAAATAATTACAGAGCGATTTATGTTGCGCTTCCGTCGTTTCTAGGCACTAAATGTGCACATCTGATAGGCACGTCCAGGTGGGTCTGCCAATGGCACTTAGGGCTGTACAACGGTCCGAGCACCGTCGTCTTTGTTCCAGCCGATAAATATGCAGTGTACGCGGCCGGGCTTGCAGTTCCTCCAGCGCAGCTTAGTTCCTTTTAGCTGCACACGGGCACGTCAGACCTCCCCTCTGCACAAGTGCACTGTAAGATGCACCGATATTTATACATCGCGAACCTGTCCATATACACGAACTATCAATATGCAGTCATGTTTGAAAATCCCTTGTACATGACATGTCCCATTGTGTACTCACTGAGGTAGACAAAACGGCGGCAACGGATGAGGAAAGCCCGTGAGTGGTGCGCGCGCGCTTGGGAGAGCGAGCAGCCCATCTGTTTTCAATTATCACGCCCGCGTCTGGGCACGATAATTGAAAACAGATGTGGCCCGTGTGCGTAACCGCAAGCCTTAGGCCGTGGGCGGTTTCATTGGCTGGGAAAGGCGGGACATGCGCCCGCTTTTACCCAATTGCGTGCTGTCTTTTAAGGAAGACGCATGCAAACACCAATCGAAATATTGCAGGAAAAACAGCCACAAGCACGAGCTTGTGAAAAGTGCTGGTCAGCTGCAAGAGGTCGTTTTCCTAATGCAGCGCATGCGCGCTGCTATAGGCTCAACCTAAAAAAATGAATGTGTCCCTCTGTAACGCAACTGGTGCTCATGTAAAGTGCTCTGATACCCTGGGTCAAGTTCGCGTTGTGCAACATAATTACACTCCATATAATTACACTCTACTCAATACCAGATAAATACACCTCACATGAAACCACTCTAAATACACACACAAATACACTCCACACCATGCCACTTAATTACAACCAGCATAATTCCACTCAATGCCACACAGTTCCACGCCACACAATTCAATTCCACACATTTCCATTTCACACCACATAATTCAACAACAAAACACATAATTCAACCCAATTACACAACACACCACATACACCCAATCCACACCACACAATTACACATCATGCCACAACATTCAACAGTATGCCACACAAACTCCACTACATACCACTTCACAAAATAACAATCTGCATAATTACACTTCATACTCATTACTACATAAATACTATCCACATAGTTCCACTGTGCACAATGCGACATAATTCCACTACACAAATCCAATCTACTCCACACCACACAATTCCACACCACACAATTCCACAACTAACAATTCCAATCTAAACCACATAATTCCACTTAACACCACATACATCCACTCCACTACACATTGGTAAAAGACATTATCATTTACAACTCCAATAGCTCTAACTCACGCGCACACTCTTCCCATCTCTCTCATGTGGTTGACTTCAGGTCTTGAAGCACATTTTCTTTCACGTGTCTTTTCAAGTTTTCCATCCCTCAATCTCATGCTCTCCTCCTCTTGGAGTGTCTTCTGCGTTCACAGGCTCTCCCTCTTTGTGTTTGTCGCCTACTCTCCCCTTTTTTCTCTTTCTCACACATTCTGCTCCTCTGTCAGGAGTTCATTCACTACTTTGTGCACAAACTACCTATCCCTCTCTGTCTTCCTGTCTATCTATTCTGTGCAGCTCTCACCCCATTTAACCACCATGCCACATAATTCCAATCCACAAATCCAGTCCACACCACACAATTCCACAACTAACAATTCCAATCCAACCCACATAATTCCACAACACATACATCCACTCCAAAGAAAAACACATGGGTAAGAGACATTGTCATTTACAATGCCAATAGCTCTAACTCTTGCAAATACGAGACCTATTGGCATTGCCAATGCTTGTTAATTCAGCCTTAGAGGTTGTGTTACTTAGTTTTGCTGCTGATTTATGGACTCTGTTTGGTTAATCCTCATGCGAAAGTGTGAAAGACAATGCAGTGCGTCAAGGGAGACCCTGGTAGGGGATAAATGTGCCATTATATTTATCTTTGCTCTAGTTTGTTATCATAGTGGAATCAAAATATGGTATGCTTGTGGTCTCGCCAGTAGGAGCATTTATCCACTCCGTTATTGTAGCAGGGATGCAGAGGAAGAAAGAAAGAGCTTGAAATAAATCAAGGGGGTAGGGAGACCGGGAGAGGCAGAGAAATAAAATATGAGAAAGAGAGGATTGAAAGGGGAACATAATGAGAGCAAGGCAGAGAAGAAAATAGAGGAAAGGAGAGAAACACAGGCAAGGATGTGCAGAAGCAGGAGTTCATTCATACACTAATACATCAGTGAGGTAAAATTAGTCACCTGTCGGTAAGGCTGTTTCTTCCGCCCACTCAAGTCACAACTGTCCTTACTCACGAATGCTTCAAGCCCCATAGAATATTCATCAGGGGAGAGTCATCGCGTGGCATGGTAAACAGTAAAAGCACAATACACACCATGCACCTTAAAACAAAAACAACATTCGCAAAAGAAGCCAGTACATTTAAAATGTAAATAAAGGGAGCTAAAGGAGGTTGCAGAAGCAATGTGTGAAGAAATAGGGACTACTTAATGGATAAATGAACTTACTAAATGTACTAATGTAGCACAATGTTATCCTTTGGGAGAGGCAGGCCTTGCAGTAATGAAAAACAAATGTACCTTTTTTTTTTCAATACCAGGAGTTAAAACTTACAAGTACATGTCCAACTTTTTAAGTACAATGCACCAAGCCCGATGGCCAAAACCACATAATAATCTGGATGAACAGTTCTGATAGGAACACAGATCAATGCCACAAATAATCTTTTCAACACTGCATTGTCCCTGCATGTGTATGCAGTCATGATCACGTTGAAGTAGATTAATTTGCTAGGACATCAGAAAGTTCAGGATTTTCCTGGTGGTCCTAAAGACTAATCCTGAAGGTATCTGAGCCAGGCAGCTAAAACCTTTCTATCACTGTCAAAGCAACCTCGTCTGCTTGTATTATTCTCCTGTGTCAGTTTCCTCATTCTTTGTTTATTTGTACAAAGCTGCTTTTGACACATTCCATTTTTCACCATTTATTAGCTCTAGCAAGAAAACATTACTTCTTCTGACTTTTCTGGTTGAGCATCCTGGAATCTTATCTTTATGTAGTCTCTTGTCTCAATTTGTGAGATCTTCGATATTTCTTTCATTGTAATTTTCCCTCATTCTTGCTTCAACCAACCTTCTGCCTTCTCACAGTTAAACCACTGTCGCTTCTCACCACCAACACCTTCCAAAGATGTCCACAATAACAGATTGTCATGTGATCTCACATCAATTCAAATGGCAAGTGACCAGCACTATCACTTACAGTGAATCAATGCACCTTTTGTAAGGTTTCCCTAATATAAGTTTATTTAATGACCATTATCATGCACTCACCTGGTCCAAACCGCAGAGACGACACTGAAGCCGATGCTGGACCTCCTATCCGTCCCGAGGACAGCAAATGCCTAGGAATCAGAACACACACGGACCCCAATGGGGAAGAGGGGTTGGGATAAAATAAGAAGAGAGACTTGCGGTATTGGATCTGCTCTGCGGCTGTGCGATACTATGTAACAGGATCTGTTACTTCTGAGACCTTCTACATTAGCAAGGTAGATGTGCACGGGACAAGAACTTCTGTTTTTGTGATGACGCAATGCACTGGAAATAATAAGTGGGGGCAGTTACCATCAGTACACTAACAAGTCTCTAAATACAATGAATATGCATTAAATTTAGTGACACACACTTATAGGTTTCATCAGCAGTTTGGCATGAGAGCATAGTAACCAAAATCACAGATTGGAGTTTAGCACTCCTAGGAATAACTTGAAATACAAGTCTTTAATCCTTGTCTGATACAGTTCTGGGATCACAGTTGTAGGAAGAGTCCAGAGTCCTGAGTAAAAAACACAAGAAGCGCTGGAGTAATTCACAGAGAGGACATGGAGGAAAAGTCTATAGTCTGAAGATGGGGATACTCCTGTCTACTACTATAGGAGGGTTAGTGCGCACTAACCTGATATCAAGTACTTTGCCTAGTTCTTCCACTTGACGGATTTGGAGAAGATCTCGAGACTTTGACTCGGGGAGTTGCGAGGGGTCTGGAATAGCTGTCAGGAGGGAGTGAGGCGGAAGATGTCAAAGGAGCGGGTGACACGGGGACCACTGGTTCAGATGGACTTTAAGGAGGCTGGAACGCTTCTTAGTTCCAGCAGGATTCTTCAGGTGAGTGGGAAGGGTGAAGCTTGTTCTGCAGGCAGTGAGGTAAAGCCATGGTTTGGCCGGATTTATATACCCTCTTGAAGACTCAAAGGATGTAGCTAGATCACGTGTGGCACGTGGAGCACATGGCTGTTTGGAAGGTTCTCGAACCTTGGAGAAAATATGTGTTAGTACACTTTCTTTGACCTATGCAGAATGGGCAGGTGCAACTTGTTGATCGGAACCAAATGACAGGAAACAAATATATCATTTTTGTACGTGCATTATGGAAAACAACACAAAGTCCCCAGTGACAGCGAGAGCACGGCTTGCAATTGGCTCACGGGATTGCAGGGATTTAATGGAAAACCACACCAAGGCCCTAGGAACAGCGAGAGCAGTTAATCCATTGGTTCATGGGATTTGAGGAATGCTTGCAGGGGTTCAAGAGTAATTGAAATGCCGGGTGCTGGGGAAGCAACGGTCATGAGGGTGCTGGTGGGACATCAGTTACAAGGGTGCTGAGGGAACAGTCATGATAGCAAGCGTGCCATAGGGGTAAAGCAACATGAGCCGTGCACGCTAGGCCCACTACATAGAGGGCGCATGAGGGGGTCGTGACAACCTTCATCTGTATGGTGTCTTTCATATGTCTGTTCATTCTGTCTGTTAAACCATTACTTTGTGGATAAAATGGGGTAGATCTGTGATGGGTCATTCCATAAGTTTTTAAAAACCTCTTAATGTCCCATGAAGTAAATTATATCCTGTTTTCTGTCATCAGTTAATGTGTCGCCCCTTTTCACGTGAAAATCTCCTTATAAATTCTATAGTCCTTCTGGAAGTGAATATTGCACTAAACGGAACTCAATCCCATTTGCTCTTGTAGTCCATAAGTACTGCGGCATACGTCAAATTATGTGGCAAGGCATATATTGGGCCAATAAAGTCCAACCCTAATATTCCTCATACTCTCTGAAACGTTGCAGGTGCAGTCATGGGTGCAACATGTATTAAAGCATCTTCTTTCTTTACATTCTACACATTTTCCTATGTATTTATCTCAGTTGGTGTTCATTTCTAGCTTCCTTACAAATATGCTTTCAGTAGTCATCTCTTTGTTAATGTTTTCCCCAGGTGTCCTTGGTGGGCCATATACAGTGGTTGCTACTCACCCTTCTCCTTTTAATGCAATATCTCTTGGTAGCCATAATTCCTCTTTTACTTTCCAAAAGAGCCATAGTGAGCTTTCAGTGTTCTTCTCAGTGTAAAGTTTGGTGATGCAAGGTTATGGATATGAGATGTCAAAATATTGTCTGCTCTAATCTTGTCCTTCCATTCTTCCAACAAGATACTGGCCAAGCACCCTTCCAAGTTTTCCAATTTTGCCACTTTAGTTTGAAATTGAGGACTGGCTTCTCCTCCCTTGTTTGAACTGTCAGGAATACTTGGCAACCAATCTGCTAAAGTATTTCTCCACCCAGGTAGAACATATATAACATGCTAATACTAATGGCATGGAGGTAATTTAGGGGTCACATCTGCAACCCCTGGCTTGCCCCTTGTAACCCCTGGCACTGCCTTTGGAACACCTGACCCTCAGAGGAGGCAAAATCAGTGCTAGGAACACAGGGGCAACTCATCCTCTTTCTTTGTATTGTGTCAATTTTGTATTACACTAATAGTGAATAATATTATATTTTTCACTATTAGGGTAATACAAAATGGACTACAATTAGTTGGAATATGACCCTCCCTGCAGATGAGTTAAGTAAAAAATGCTTTTAAATGTATGTTGTGTGCATGCTTGCGGATGAGTGTATGTTTATGTAAGAGACAGTGTTTATGTGTGAGTATCTGTAAGTGTGTGAGTGAAAGTAAAAGTCAAATGGCATGTGATGTCCCTTCTGCTACCCCAGGCATTTTGGTGAATTGACGCCCATGACTAGTGGAGGTGAGAAGCTAGATGTGCTAACATGGGCATCACTTTATCTGCCCCATCTGGCTCCAGTACATGGTGATTTAAGATCTAGGCGTAATGTGAAATATCTTCCCCATAGCTAAGTCTTAAAATAAATTGTGACTTACACACACGTGTTTTTCTTTCAAGGAAATGTTATCGCATTTCTGTCTCTGCAAGGGCCTTGGATGCAGGAAATACGATCTCTTCCCCTGCCTTTCCCTTTTGTGCTAACACTGCACCAATCCAGAAACCACTTGCAAAACTTTTTTTTTTTACTTGCACAGCCGGTTTTAGAATTGGGGTTTAAAAAACTGCTTATTTACCATAATAAATGATTAGATCTGTTTCTCCTCCCATCAGTAGCAGCCGGCAGGGAACGAGAGTGGAGAGGTGGCGACAGGGGGGATGCACAAAATACAGAAAAACACCACTTACCTCTCTGTCGCGTCTCTCCTCCATCTTCTCTCCTCCGTAGTCCCTCTCCGCAGCCGGAACCAGGAAGCACACAGGCTCCCTCCCCAAAGCCAATCACAACGCTTTAGTGCATCGTTGTGATTGGTCTGAGCGCCATGGTTTGGGGCTCAGAAGAGGAATGGGAGCCTGGTCATGTTCCTCACCAGGCTGTGTAATGCAGCCTGGTGGGGAACATGCAAAGTACGCATGACTGTTTGGCCGCCCCAAGACGGCCGGTCAAACAGTCATGCACACTTGGCGTGTGAAAACCACTCCTCCCCTTGTGCCACCAGCGCCGCCCTAACCCAGCCATGAACCTATGAAAAATAAAATGATAATTACGACGTTATTATCATTTTATTTTTCCTGCTCTGGGGTGATGCTCCTCTGCCTTAGCGGGGGAGCCGCCACTGCCTCCCATTCAAAGTGATTGTCCGTCTTTAGTAGGGTGCAATGTGGCTCAGTGATGGTGCACCAAAAAACTTTTTGTAATGCTTTACCAGCACAAACGACTGACCTGAGCTGATCTGAATTTACTGGAGACCCTTTTATATCATGCAATAAATCATACTTAGGTTTACCCTTGGCACCAAATTAGGTAGGCTAAATATTCTATCTCGTGCACATAAAAGCAGCACTTTTGTAATTCAAGGTCAATCCTGCTTCTGAGAATTTCCTCAACATGTCTTCTAACTTTCTACTGTCCTTTTCCTCACTCTCACCATGAACTAGTACATCATCTTGAAAATACTGAACATTTGTTATGCACCTAAATAAGCTCCTCAACCACCTCTGGAAAATCGAAACAGCTGTTGCGAGTCCCAAAGACACTCTACTGAATTGGTATGTACTCTCTGTAGTTATAAAAGCTTTTCCAGGATTAGATCCTGGGTAAAGTTTGATCTGATGATAAGCAGACTGTAAATCAGTTTTACTGAAAGTCTTGGATAATATTAAGGTCAGCATCATTTGGGTATAATAGGTAAAGAGTAACAATCAAGTTGTATAAATTTGGAGCACTACATACATAAATCTACACAAAACCGAAGCTTACCATTGAGGTGCTTCGAAATCACCCCAGGTTAAAGCCATTCTGTAGTTTGTACTTGTTCTGGTATGCCATTTCTTTCAGCTCTTCAATTTTTTTTACCTCATCTTTCACTGCTCTAGGCACAGCTCTTAATTTGTGTCTGACAGGAACTGCGCTTGTTAGAAATGGTGGTGTCAAGTTGGCAGAGGTATGTACCTTTGTCCAAGTAGGGACCCTTGCTTCTAGGCAGGGTAAGGGGGATACCCACTTAAGATAACACCTGCTCAACCCTTTGGTAGCTTGGCACGAGCAGACAGGCTTATCCCAAAGGCAATGTGTAAAGTATTTGTACTCAAAACAAACAGTAAGACAGTGAAAACACCACAAATGGAAACCACATCAGGTTAGAAAAAAAGGTATCTTTGTCTAAACAAACCAAGACCAAAACGACAAAAATCCAACATCCATACATCAAAATAGCACTTAAAAACAGTTTCTTGCAGAAATAGCACTTGTAGAAACAAATAGCTCCACCTTGGGCTATTACAACGTCGTGACAGGCATAAATCGAAAGTACGCCGCCGACCGCGAGGTGCACGGCGTCGGGCACAGAGTCACGCGGACCACAAACAACAGTACCATGGAAAACAAAGTCTATGGACAATGCACGGCGTTGTGGAGGTGAGGCGTTGGTGTCGAGGCTGGCTCCCTAGCTACGACGGAGGAGGCGAGGCATCATGCCCGTGAGGAGGCGATGTGTTGAGTCCAGGACAGGGGAAGTTGGTTGCGTCGGCGGTGAGGTGTCAGTTCTGATGAGGCGATGCGATGTCGCAGACTTGTGAAGTCACCCTCGTCTGTTATCGGCTCTGCGATAACAGGATGCAGGTGCTGGCGGTGATGGTGTTGGTGTGAGCGCTGGTGTCGAGAAGGCTGATTACAGCAGGTGTCAGCAGGCGTCGAAGCTGCTGTTCAGGAGCCGCGGAGCGTCGTGCACTTCACGAGCGGTGCCCCTGGCCTCGGTGCAGGTCATGACGTCACAGCGGCATTGCTAACAACGTCGGAGATTGTTTTTCTTGCTTCTCCTAGGTTTCTTCCAGCTCCCAACAGCAGGAACAACCTGCAGAGGCCCAAAACGGGAACAGGCACCTCTTGGCAGGTCATAACTCTCAGCAGTGAAGTTCAAGGAAGCTGGGGGTGAAGTCTTTGTGTCCCGGAGACTTCAGAACAGGAGTCCCGCACACACAAGCCCTTGGAGATTCTTCTTCAAGCAGGTTCTTCAGCAAAGTTCCAGTCTTTGTCCTTTCCTTGGCAGAAGCAGCATCTGCAGGCCAACCCATCAAAGCACACAGCAAAGGGGCAGTACTCCTCCTCGCAGCTCTCCAGCTCTTCTCCTTGGAAAAAGGTCCCTTTTGAGTCCAGAAGTGATCTAATTCTCTGGGGTTTAAGGTCCATTACTTATACCCCATTTCTCCTTTGTTCTCTTTGTGGCAAGGGTCTCTGAGCCCAGTCCAAACCAGTTCTGTCCTCTCTAGTGAAGCATCACTACATGAGGTGGTGACAGCACTGTGCAGAGGAAACATTGCCTATTCAGGTGTAAGTGAAACTCCTCTCACAATCTAAATGCAGCCATGGTCTATTCAGCTCAGCTATGAGTCACCCAAGAAAGGCAGGACACACCTTAAACCCTCCTGTGGCTGTCTACAGTGAATGCACACCCCCAGCCCTTGTCACTCCAAAACCAGACAGTCAATACACAAAATAGCAGAGGCACACAAGAAAATACCTACTTTCTAAAAGTGGCATTTTCAAACACACAATTTAAAAACCATTGCCCTAAAAATGTGTGTTATTAAATTAAAGTTGAGAGAGCCTAAACGCCACTGCTCTATCTTGTCCCAAGGAAAGTTATACTTGTAAGATGTTACAAAGTAAGTCCCATGTTAGCCTATAGGACAGATAGCCTTTCAATAGTGGAAAACGCAATTGGCAGTATTTCACTATCAGGACATGTAAAATACCCCAGCACATGTCCTACCTTTTAACTACACTGTACCCTGCCCATGGGTGTACCTTGGGCCTTCCTTAGGGGTGCCTTCCATGTAAGGAAACCAATGGTTTGGGCCTGGCAAGTGGGTGCACTTGCCAGGTCGACATGGCAGTTAAAACTGCGCACAGACAATGCAGTGGCAGGTCTCAGTCACATTTGAAAAAGCTACTTGGGTGGGTGGCACAATCAGTGCTGCAAGCCCACTAGTAGCATTTGATTTACAGGCCCTGGCACACTCAGTCCACTTTACCAGGGACTTACCAGTAAATCAAATATGCCAAACACGTTCCCAATTTAAACAGAGAGCATTTGCACTTTAGCACTGATTAGCAGTGGTAAAGTGCCCATAGTCCTAGAGCCAACAAAAACAGGTCAAGAAAAATAGGAGAAAGAAGAAGCAAAAATACTTGGGATTAACCCTGAGAAAAGGCCATTTCAAACAGCGTTGTTTTTTCATTTTTCCCCTATAATTAATAGTGAAATGGTCCCTTTTCAGCTGACCCTTCAACCCTTCAAACTCATGAACATTAGCCAATTCTTTTCATGCTGTTATAAATTGATCAGTACTTTCTCCTTCCCTTTGTCTTCATGTATAAAATGTATTTCCGATTAGTACTGTGAACTCTATTTTCATATTGCTACTCTAAATATTGAATAGCCTCATGAAACATCCTGAATTTCGTAGCCCTGTCAATCAAGGCCTTTGTCATGAAACTCAAAAGAACAGTGTCCTTCAGTAGCATAACTGGCCACTAACAATGCTTTTTTCCTACTGGGCACCTGTTGCGTCTAAATAGTTGAACAACATTGTCTACTAATCTTTACATGGTATACAGGGTTCCCCTGTTTTTAAGAGACAAAAGGGCACATTCACACGTTCCACGGCCAAACGATCTACAGCTCAAAATACAAAGAGCATTGCAGTCTCATTGAGGATGTTCTCCTGTTGTATGTATTCTCTGTTATATAGTCTTGTATGCCCCAGGGGAATTTAGCACGAGGTTCCAGTAAGTATTAATCTAGTTATATATATTTTTTCGAAGTTACTCTGTGTATATGCCCATGGATGGTTATACTTTTCTTGTCACAGTTTCTACTCTATTTTTTCATGTGATTGTTCTAATACAGTTGCTGAGAGAGCATTGTGTTACAGTGGTGTGGTAGGCGGTATGCAGACAGAATATCAAGTTGGAAATGTCGACCTACACAAATATCAAGTTGGAAATATCGTGGCACAGAAATATCGACAGGAAGAATATCGTGGTCAAGAATATCGTATTTAAGTTAAGAAAATAACGTTTTAAAAAATATAGAAGTCATTAATACTGTTTGCAAAAATATAGGGGCTCATTACGATGGCGGGCGGAAGCACCACCGCCGTGCTGGCGGATGCAAAAAGCACCAGTTACCGCCGGCACGCAGCAGTCCACACGCCCGTCCAATTACGATGCGAAAAGTAGGCCAAACACCGCCGGCAAGCCAGCAACACCGTCCGCCATCAAAGTGCGCCCGTACACGTAGCGGCGCAGCTCAACTGACACACACCGTCCGTCGAAACACGTCCCGCCCGGCGCATAAATTACGATGCCGCAAACAAACGGCTCCCACGGCCAAGAGATACCGTACGACAAACCGAAGCGGTAACACGGATGCCGAGCACGGACAACGAAGAAGCGGCTCCCCGAGCATGAATCCAGCACTGCAGGCCCTCCCCATGCTTCTGCTGATGCACCACCAAGGACGCAACGTACCGCGGAGACGCAGGTAGGCACACACACAACAAGTGCACGCAAACAGCGCACACAGTGCAAGGGCGGAAAAAGCGGACAACCCCCACCAGCGCGTGTACACTACACATCCACCATTGCATCCACCTATGACACACAGGCCAAATCGTAACATCGCGGAACACATGTGTACACACCACCTGGGACTAGGAACCAACCACCCCGTCACGGCCCCAAAGCGCCGATGACGCCGCCACACATGCGCACAACGCAGAGGCCAACCGCAGCACCATGCATGCGTCGCACACAGACACAGGGACACAACCAAGCAGCACACACATCAGCCCCACCCCGAACGCACATGACACATGACAGGCCTGCCACAGACATGTCCCCAACGCCCAATTCACGGACAACACCCAACGCCACACAACCGACGCACACATGTCAGTGAAGTCACGCAACAGCAGGACACACCCCAGTGTAACAAACATGGCGTAGCACACAGCGGCGGCAACACCAACTAGGAGAAGCAGGGCCCCTTCGGGAAGAGGAACGCCAGTACCACACTGAAACACCCATACCACCCTGCACATATGAACAAGACATATAAAACGGAACACCAAAGAGCCCGGGGACCGACAACAGGTGGCCCAAGAATAACATTCACACACAAGGCCCAACGCAGAGCGGAAAGGCAGCCTGCCGCCCACACAAGGGAGAGCAGACAGCACTGAATGACCTTCCATTCCAACTCCGAAACCACAGCCCTACGACAGAAGCCGGTGAATACAGCCATTGTCCAAGAATAGACCAACACAGGCATGCCGAGGAGACCGACCACAGGGCAGATAGCGCATATCACAGAAGCACACAACGGACGGGGAAGAAAGAAGAAAACACTCCCCCATGTCGGCCACATGCAAGTTAATTGGAAGGAGTCACACATCACTGACCTTGAACTGTCTGAGAAGCATGTGGGAAGAGGGCCCGTGTCCTCCAAACAAGCAAACAGAACACAAGTCCTGTCTCCCTACGACTACACAGAGCTCACAGCAACCTCGGAGCGTGCACATTGCAGACTGCACACACAGCCGGAGCACGCCACCACAACGCACCGCTGCGAAATGGCAACCGCAACACACCTACCCAACTACGCCGAACAGCTCAAGCTGTACAAAACCAACCTGTTCCATACATTGGGATGCGATCTCCTGTCCCTGCTGAACGTAAGTTACCGACTGACTTACCGCATCACATTGTTCAGCTGCGTCATGCCCGCCTTCTACTGTCGGAGGTGTCCCTACCAGCATCCCGTCGAGATATGCCTCTCCAACCCGGCATGTCTGAAGGCGGACCTGCTACCACTACTCCTCCCTCTGGACGCACACGACAGGGCCTGCTCTGCCTATGGGGGCATGGCGTATGTGGCCAACATCGCACCCGCACTGAAATGGGACCACTGTGCCTCCACACGACGGATCATCGAGAACAGCTACATCGAATGTCACCCAGCATGCCCCATCATGGTCCTCCAAGGGACAACTTACGAACAACACCTTGACAGCCACCATCCGCTACATTGGCTGGCAAACATGTACACCACCAATGACATGGAAGCCCTGCTGGACGGCATCGCATACCTGACAACCTGTCAATTCGTCGGACCACAACGCAGGTTCCCCGAGTGACCTATGATGTCCAACCCCGCACCCATGCTTAGCTTCCGCACGGACTGGCCAGTCACCACCACAACAGCCATACCAAACGACCGGCAACTGTAACCACACCATCAACGACATCGCCATGACATCGGATATGACCGGGACATGCACACTGTTCCCCATCACATCCAGGAACACTGCATGCATCGTGGGAGGCAGTGGCATGGGCTCTGTGTATCGCACCCACATGGACGGAACTGCACGAACAACCAGGACACGACATGGATCCAGCGCCCATGGACACACACACCGCTCAGTGGACATGAATAGGTCGCCTGGAGTCTGTGGGTGCTGCACCCCTCCCACCCCCGCCCCGGGAATCCCATACCAGGACCTTTGCATGGACGACAAGTGCATACAACAACAACACGACCCCAGTGACTGTGACATGTCCAGTAACCACCACAGTGCAAGAACAAGTGGCACGCCGCTGCATGCACGCAAGCACATGCCCTGATGTCATCTCACATGCACGCGTGCATGAGGAACAACCGCAGCAAACCTGTCACATGGAACTGAGATGGACTGTGCCCATGATGCCAAGCGGTCTGGTAGGCTACATGTATACCGTCTGTGTCAAAGTCCGCAGCTCTGCAGCTATACGTAAATGTACATTAGCACAGCCTTGGCCAAGCAGATGTCACTCTGAAGCCCACATCCCACATGCAACAGCCAATCACATGTAACCCCACACCCTATGCCATTTGCAATCATGCTCAGTATATCCTCAACATGTATTCCGCTGCAAGTAGTGTCCACTATAATGCATCACAGAGGACAGAAGACTCAATATAATGTTTGAAACCAAAACTGTCGCCGCTGACTCATTTCACAAGTACGAATGAGAGAGGATGAGAGTATGTGAAGTACACGGCAGTCGTGACATGACCATGTAGTCCACTGGTATTGGATGTCAACGCAAATGAGTAGCACTACTGTGGAAGACACACGTGTCGTGTGAAGTCGTATGGACGCAGTGCTCAGGTGGGTGGGTGCGACGGGTAGATGCGCACATGCCAAGTTGGAGCACGCCGTGTTGGGAGGGGTCATGAACAGTACACCACCGCTTCCCTGGGCATCGTGAGAGGACACCTGTCGGGGGAGTGAACACGTGTGTGCACAGCAGCCGGGCACACGTACAAAGCGGTACCAGGCGCACCTCAGCCCACCCTCTGTGGACAAGCTGGATCCTGTTGTGCGCCCGCCATGCCCCTTGACAAGGCACACACAGCCCCAGTCGACCAGGTGTAACCCCAACATAGTCAATCCGCACAGGCGATACAGGGCACGGGATGGCAGTGGAGCATGGTGTGTGAGAGGTCTCCTCGCGCTCCTCCTGGTCATATCACGCAGGCAATAGAACCTCAACGTCTAGCATGGCACAAGTCAAATGGAAGTGTAGGGGGACGCACCACAGCACGAGCAGCACTGACGTCACGGGAGGTGGCTCGCACCATCCCATCCATTGCCCATCATACCAACCACGCCACATGCCATTGCGACTAAGTGCAAGCGCGTGCGCCACCACCCCCGAGCCCTCCCCAGAGAGGCCAAAGAGTGAATGTGTGGGCCATCAGCCACAGACGGACGCGGCCTGGCCGCAAGGGCAGCCACAGCCACTGGGTGTCGCAGGTGGCGGATCCGGAAGGCGAAGACTGTGATGCATAGTCCATGCAGGCCGGGTCTCCATTTGGGGCACCACGCAGGTGGACGGCGTCCCGCCACACATCATACCCTGAGACAGCCCACTCGTGCAACTGGACCCACACATACACTCCTTGCCCTCTCTGGTGCGAGCTTGGGGCTGCCTGTGCAGGCGCTAGCCTCGCAGGTGAGCATGCATATTGGGGGAGCGAGGGGAGGACATGAGGGCTGGGGCGAAGATGACTGTATCACTGTCAGTAAGTACAAGGGATGACCCAGATGTGGAAAGGAAGAGACGTGTCCCGTGTGTACTGCAACTAGTCGCCAATCCAACTACCCCCATGTCCGGAATGTAAGCCCGCACCTAGGCCCGCCCATCCGCCACATCGAACATACCACCAGCACGACAACCTTCCCATTCGAAACACTGACTGGGGGTGGCGACCAGTGTACAATCATGTGTAGCCTACCCACGCGTACATGTGGGCCCTCCATGATCCATGTCACCTGCGGCAAAGTCATGACATGCGCAATGAGGGAAGTGAGGAGAGCTGTCCGCCCCACGCGCAGAAGGTGCATCAGCTCCACAGACCCAGCAGCGAGTCCAGCAGGGGTCACATGTGCAGGGGCAGCTGTGCCTGGTGTGAAGGCACATGCATATAGACAGCACATCGACCAATGTGTAGTCTGCCCACATCTACAGTCCATCATCATGCGGACATAGGAATTGAACACAGGGCAACACATCTTCAGTTGGTGCACCCACCGTGACCAACAATGCGCAATCATCGACGTACCCGCCCTGTGCATGGCCCCCCACCCAACGGAGGCACATCCAGTGCCACCATCCCACACACACAAGCCTTCCACGGAACATGCTGTGTCCAATGCTCAGTACAGAGTCAGCGCCCATCTGGTGGATCCTGAACAGGAGACACATGCACACACATGCCAGCTCCCACTATGTACGTCTGCCACCTGGCACGTGCAATGTAACCTCTCACCTGTGACGTGTGACTGCAAGCACACAGCCGTCTTGGCATGGGGCTGTCAATGTGGACACCTGTCAATGTTTCGGGAGGTGTGATCCGTACAGTGCTGTACATAGGGTGCAGTGCTGACACCTACTACTGTCTCATATCCCCTCGTGCCACAGGTCCCACTTGTTTTGGCCGCTCAGCCTGTGCCCACATCGTCGTCGTCGTGTGCCATACTCATCCAGCCGCGGAAGCAGTTCCATGCTCAGCAGACATTCATGTTGCCGTGGCGTTGCCGCTTGACGGATATGCAGTCAGTCCCCATCAGCACGCCCCGCAAGTCATTGGGGCCTAGATCCCCATGTGCATGCACATGGCAGTGGTATGTATCACTAGCCATTGCCATTGTTGGGAGACCTGTGTAAGTGTATTGTGGCCGTGCCGTCCCAGCTTGACAGCTGGGCTGTGGCTCATGTGCTTGCTCAGTCATGTCAGTGATGTGTATGCGAAATTGCTATGTGTCGTGTTGCTTTGACATGTGTCCTCTGCCATTGTCCCTAGGCGGAGACCGAACATTGACCGCCCATACCAATTGCTGGCGGACATGGACGATACAGAGGTTATTAGGAAGTTTCGGCTGGACAGGCCAAGCCTGCATCGACTGTGTGCCATGTTAGAACCCCATCTCCGTCCCCGCAGGGTGTATCCGACTGCTGTCACCCCCACGGCTAAGGTGATGGCCGCCATGCATTTCTTCGCCACTGGGTCATTCCAGCACACAGTGGGCATTGGAGGAGGGATGTCCCAGCCCATGTTCAGCAAGGTGCTAGGGATGTACTGGCAGCCATGATGCTGTACCGAAACAGGTACATCCGCTTCCCCAGGGCTCGTGAATTGGCGGCAGTGAAGGGTGCATTCTATGCCCTTGGCAGAATCCCACACGTCGTTGGAGCCATTGACTGCACACATGTCGGCCTTGTTCCACCACAGGCCACTGAGCACCTGTACCGCAACAGGAAGCACATGCACTCCCTGAATGTGCAAGTGGTGTGCCTTGCGGACATGGTGATCACCCACGTGTGTGCAAAGTTCCCAGGCTCGGCCCATGACGCACACATAATGCGCAACAGCATCTTGCCACGACTGATGTCCAATATGCAACAGGATCGTGCCTGTATTGTCGGTGAGTATGTGGAGTGGTGTAGCGTGCTGGTTGTGCGATGCTGTCCCCTGTCCAGTTGGAATTGCAACGGTTCTCTGTGTCCCTCACACCCAGGTGACTCTGCGTACCCGAATGGGGCATGGCTGCTCAGTCCATTGAGGAATCCTCGCACCCCAGCAGACGATCGCTACAATGAGGCACATGGGAGGACCAGACGTGTGGTCGAGCGTACCTTTGGCCTCCTCAAGTCCAGGTTCAGGTGCCTGGACCGCACCGGGAGTGCGCTGGCGTACTCCCCACAGAAGGTGTGCCAGATAGTGGTGGCGTGCTGCATGCTGCACAATCTGGCCATTCGGAAGCAGATCCCCCTCATCGTGGATGATGGAGATCAACCAGGGCCCCAGCCCGCAGACCAGGACAGCTCGAGTGAGGAGGACAGCGGAGAGGAGGAAGCTGGTAATGTGCGTCAGCAGCTCATCGCCCGCTACTTCACTTGACGGTGAGTGTCCATGTACGACGGCTGATGTGGCTGTATCTGTGCAGGTGTGTGTGTGCTGTGTCAGGGTGGCCGTTTGTTCACTGTGTGCTGTGTGTCAACGCTCCATGGCCAGGGTAGTATGCCACTGTTGGTGGCTGTGGCATTGTGCCCTATTGCTCTGTGCGATGTGTGTACATTGCTTGTAGTTGTTGACATGTACTGTGTGATGGGTGTGTGACACACTCATTGAATGTGCTCCTGTTCTGTCTCCCACCCCTAGGTCCCTACAGGCCCTCCGGATTCAATTGCCATGCCACGCATCAGGTGCCTTTCCGCCCAAGGTGGCCGTTGTATTCCGTACAAATAAAACACAGGGCACAAACAGCAGTTAGTGAAAAAGGTGCATTTATTACAAACTGTGACATGTGATTGTGTGTAAGGTGATGACAAAAGTGGTGCGTGCAGTGACAATGAGCTGTCGGTCATGGCTGCGTGATGATCAGGGTGTACCCACTGGTTCTATGTCCATAGTCCAACACACACATGCCATCCAGATGGCTGTGTGGAGTGGGATCGTAGTCCAAGTCAATGCAGTGGCTGGTCAAGGAAGGCTGGCGGAAAGCTGGCTGGCTGCCTCACTTGCGTTTGGAGCGTGCGAAGTCCTCCCGGGAGATCTGTTTCCACTTCGGACGGCCCCTTCCACGTTTGCGAGGGGGGGTGCCTGCTTGCGACATGCTGGTGGTTGAGGTGTGCTCACTGGCTGTGGACGCAGGGGAACTGGACACTGCTGCTCCACCCTGCGCCCCGGCAGGTGGTGGCGGAGGGGAGCTGCTGTCCCTGGCTGTGACCTCACCGCCACCACCAGCTGGCCCATGAGGTCCACGATTTGGCCCATACGGGCGTCCATGGACCTCAGCACCCCCAGCACCTCACGCGTGTCTGAAGCAGACCGGACCCATTGTCCTTGGGCCTCTTCATAGGCCCCAAGGACTCTGGCCATTTGAGGCAGGGCATGGCTCCCAGGGGAGGCTGGCGTTTCCCTGACCCTGCTCCTCCTACCAGTCCTGCTGCCACCGGCCTGCCCACTAGCCACATTGCTCACCACGGTCCTCGCTGTGGCTCCCAGGGTGGATCCAGTCGGCCGGGCCACCACCTGCGCTGGGGCTGGTGCCAGCGAAGACGTGGTGGTGGTGGCGGCGGTGGTGGTCGGTGCGGCGATGGTGGCGGTTGCGGCAGTGGTAGTGGCCACAATGACCGTGGGTGTGGCCGCAACGACAGTGGCAGCAGGGGGCTGGGAATGTTCAGCAGCCCTGGATGATGGGTTGGTGGGTAGGAGGGGTCCTGGGGAGCGGCTGGGCCCTGCCACACCAGATGGGCCTGCTTGGTGGTCCGTGTCCGAAGAGGAGGACAGATCCTCCAGATCCGTGTGTCCTCGTTGGGGGCTTGTAGGCTGGCTGTGCTGGCTGCTGGCTCCATCCCCAGCATCCAGCAGTTCGTCACCTGTGGAGAGAATGAGATTTGTTATTGTGTTGCACCTGGCGAAGTATGTATTTGTCGTCTGACATTAACAGTTCGTGCAATCTCGTACATGGGTTTCCCGGAGGCGTGTGTGTGGCTGTAGCATCTGTAGTTGTGTGTGCTTGGCAATGGGACTGTGTGCTGTGCACATGTGGCATGGGACGGGTTGGCCATGCCGATGGGTGTGTTGCTGTGCCCCTACTTATTGTGACTCTGGTGTATGCGGGCTCCTGGCCCATCCTGGGTCTGGTTTGTACTTTGCTTTTGGTGTTCAGATGGGACGCTTAGGAACGCATATGGCAACATGGGGGCCATGCCCCAGATTCGCATTTGGGAGGGAATATGCTTTTGGGGTTCAAATGGAACGCTTAGGAACGCATATGGCAACATGGGGGCCATGCCCCAGATTCGCATTTGGGAGGGAATATGCTTTTGGGGTTCAAATGGAACGCTTAGGATCGCATATGGCAACATGGGGGCCATGCCCCAGATTCGCATTTGGGAGGGAATATGCTTTTGGGGTTCAAATGGAACGCTTAGGAACGCATATGGCAACATGGGGCCCATGCCCCAGATTCGCATTTGGGAGGGAATATGCTTTTGGGGTACATGCTGTGAGCCATGGGTGCCGAACGTGACATGTGTTGTGGCAGCATGACAGTGCATGGTTTGAGGTGTGTGCATGCTTGACATGGCCTGCATATTTGCTGTCTGTTGTGATTACTGGACATGGCATTGGACGCATCGTTATGAGTGAGTGATGGTTGTGTGCCAGCCAACGTATTGCAGTTGTCCCATCTCCTTGGTGTGCGTGCTGCCCTGTGCCATGTGCATCACTGCAGTGCTCGGGGGGTGTGGCCCATGTTGTGTGTTGTTGCTCACAGTGTGTCGTGCGCTTCATTGACTTCTGGCACATGGTTGGTCATGGGCATGTATCTTAGCGTGACTGCTGTATGTGTGGCAGCTGTGCGGATGACATGCCTTTCATGAGACTGGGGCTGATGGATGGGATGGATGGTATGTTGTATGTGCATGGTGTGTCTGTGAGTTTGATGGGTTCAGTGGTGTTCGTGTGCATTTATGTTGTTCCGCTCTGTTGCGTCTAGTGTTGTTTGTCTTACATAGGCGTAGTTGTGGGGTGTGTGGTTGACAGGCAGTAGGGGCTACATGGACAGGACTTCAATGGTGTTTCGGTTGTGTGTGATGAGTTGCACAGTGGCTGCCGTGTGGGACTATATTCAGTGTGGCTTGTGCATGCAGACGTGGCTCCTTGGGTGTTGCTATGTCTGTGATGGGTCATGTGGGGTGTGAGTCTGTTGTTCATGTCCGTGTGCACATTGTTCACTTGTTCGTGACGGTGGGCGGTGCTGCGTGTTCGTCTGCTACGTGACATGTCCCATGTGTTGGTCGTGTTCCGGTCCTCATGCCTCCAGTAATCCAGCCCTGTCCAGTTTCCCACCTGCAAGTTGTTCGTGCGTGCACTGTACTGGATGCCACATGGCTCTAAGCGGGGGTGCTCCATGTTGCAGGTCTGTGGGGGTGGGGGGTGTTGTGGGTCGTGGGGGTGGCTGGACACCCACTGACACCGATTGCTGTGGACCGTGATGTCTGCCTTTCGGCTGTCGTTGTGCACTGCGGTGGCTGACATGTGGCTGTGGGGTGTGGGGGATGCTCCTCCTTGCTGTGCTGTGGGACTGGGGCCTGGTGTGTGTTGTACTTGGGCTGTCCACCCTCCCACCCACTGCACTTTGTGTTCCTGCCACTTACCTGTTACTTGTCGGTTAGTGCAGCTATGGCGGACACATGGGTGTGGTGGGTGCTCGTTGTGGCGCTTCTGGCATATTTGGGGACCTGTTGGTGGTTACGTGGCTGGCTGAGTGTACACATGTCCCCACGCATCTTACAGTTGTTCGGTTTGGGCTGTTTGTGGTGGTGTCTGTTGCATGTGTGTGTGATGTGTTGTGTGTTGTGTGCTGGACATGGGGGTGTTTGTCCCTGGGAGCTGTGGCATGGTAGTTGCGCATGTGAGTACATAGCGGTGTGCTGGTATACATTAGTTTGTACTTACCAGCCTCCACTCCCCTGCTAACCCGGCGAGGATCTCCGGATGTATTACGACTCGCACCTTCTCCTCCCACGCTTTGAAGGTCTTAAAGAGCGCGGGATTCCCTCCGCCAGTGACGGCAGCCAGCTCTCTGTTTTTGCCCTCCTTCTTCTTGACCAGGCTCTTTACGTCATTCCAACGTTTGTTTATTTCACCTCTGTTCCTGGGCAGGGTCCCGACTGCATTGACCTGGTCTACGATCCGGTTCCACATTCTGTTTCTGGTGGCTAGTGGTGTGTGCTGGACCATGTTCCCATAGATTTGTGGGTACACCTTGATGATCTCGTCGACCATGACCGTCAGCTCAATGGGCGTGTACTTGGGCATTCTTTGTGGTGCCATGGTGTTTGTGGTGCTGGTGCGGTGTGTGTTGTGTAATGTGCAGGGGGTTTGTGGTGCCGGTGTTTGGTGGTGGTGGTGGTGGTGGTGGTTGTGATGTGTGCGTTTCTGTGGTGTGCTGCTGTCCTTGCTGTGTCACTGTGTCCTCTCCTCTCCTCTCTGGTTTGCAATGTAGCAAGGGGTTGTGGTCTGTGGGAGTGCTGCTTTTGTACTCACCTATGTGGGTGTGTCCTCATGGTCTGTTGTTTTCAGGTGTGTTGTGTCTGGGGTTCTGGCCTTTGTATTTTTTGTTTGTCCGGGGGGTGTTTTCGGGATGTGTACTGTGCTTGTGTATTTGTGCGTGCCTTGCTGTGTGGACTTGTTGGCCATGTTGTGTGCTATTGGTTTTGTGTGCGGATGGTTTCTGTGCAGGTACATTGGCGCCATGGCTTCTGCCGTGTCGATTCTCATCGGCGTTGTTTGCGCTGGCGGGCGGTATTTTTGTGGTTTTTCCGCGCTCATGTCGGTGCGATCGTAATTTCACGTGCGGTGTGTCGGCCGTGAGGGCGGGCGGTTTTGTGTTGTCGTGCGTGTTTCCGTCCGTGGCGGGCGGTTTGACTCCGACTCGGACGTTGGCGGGCGGTATTTTGTGTGATTTTCCGCCGATGGCGGTTTCGGTTTGTGTAATCGTAATGGCGTGGTCGGTGTTCAGGCGGTGTGTGCGGGCGGATTTTTGCCGCTTCCATGCCTGGCGGATTTATTTACGCCGGGTATCGTAATGGGCCCCATAGTTGTTTAAAATATCGATTTTTTTCATTAGTGTTATGTATTTTAGTTTATATTTTAAATGTATGTGATGTATGTTTTTTTCTATACGTATTGTTTATGTTTTTTAATATATGTGTTACATTTTTAGTAGTTATCAATTTTATTTTAATTACATTTTGCGTTTTTTAGTTCCATAGCGGGTTGTGGGTTTATAGGGGAATAGGGTGGGAAGTAATTTAATTATAATAAATTAATGAATATTTTTTATTTAATAATATTTATTTAATTGAGATTTTATAGTGTTAATTGTGGGAAAATTATTAATTGGTTGTTAATATTAATTAATGAATTGGTAATTATTTATGGTAACTATGTAATTTTGTTTAGGTGCGGGTTGTGGGTTTAGAGTGGGAAATAATTTGTGATTAATTAATAATTAGTTAATTTATATTAATTAATTTATTGAAAATGTATTATGGAAATTGTGTAATTAATTTTAGGTGCGGGTTGTGGGGTTTATAGGGGTAAAGGGTGGGAAGCAATTTATGTTTAATTAATTAATAATTAGTTGATAATTTATATTAATTAATTGATTGTAAATTAATTATGGAAATAGTGTAATTAATTTTAGGTGCGGGTAGTGGGGTTAATAGGGGTAAAGGGTGGATAATTTATATTAATTATTTGATTGTAAATTAATTATTGAAATTGTGCGGGTTGGGTTAATAATTTATTGAATATTAAATATGGAAATTGCGTAATTAATTTTAAGTGCGGGTTGTGGTGTTTATAGGGGTAAAGGGTGGAAAGTAATTTATATTTAATCAATTAATAATTAGTTGATTATTATTAATTAATTGATATTTAATTAGGGTATTTGTTTATATTTTTTTTGGGTGTGGGTTTTACTTTTATAGAGGTAAAGGGAGGGAGTAAATTCATTTTACATACTTTATAATTATTTGTTAAATACTATTAGTTTTTTAATTGAAAATAAGTTTTCATTCTGTAATTAATTTTTTTACAGTTTAATTTTAGCTGTGCGTTGTGGGGATTATAGGTGTAAAGTGTGGGAAGTTAATTAATTTTAATGAGCTTTAATTTGGTGGTTTGTGAATTGTGCGGGCCTATAGGGTAGAAAATTAAAAAAAGTACATTTATGTAATAATTCATGTTTTTGTTTCTAAATAATTTGTAATTAGAAATATTTATTAGTTTGAAAATTATTTTTATTTTATTTAAAATAATAGTTGTAGATATGTGTCATGTATTTAACATTATAATATGTTTTTGTAATTTTTTTAATATTAAATATATTTGTATTTTAATTTTTTACATATTTATATATTTTTTTATTTCTTTTGTTTTTTAAATATTTTTGTTGTTAATATTTTGTTTATTTTTAATTTTGAACTGACTGTAGTGAGAATATTAATTGTTACCCCTCTGCAATCCAACACTTTCCCTACTGTTGCACTCACTGGATTGGGAATAGTAATTTCCCCCCTCCGCTATCCAACACTTTCCCTAATGTTGCACTCATTGGAGTAGGAATAGTAATTTTTACCCCTCCACTATCCAACACTTTCCCTACTGTTACAATTATTGGAGTGGGAATAGTAATTTTTACCCGTCCGCAATCCAACAATTTCCCTACTGTTGCACTAACTGGAGTGGGAATATTAATTTGTACCCCTCCGCTATCCAACACTTTCCCTACTGTTGCACTGATTGGGGTGGGAATAGTAAATTTTATCCCACCACTATCCAACACTTTCCCTACTGTTAAACTCACTGAAGTGGGAATAGTAATTTCTACCCCTCCGCTATCCAACACTTTCACTACTGTTGCACTCACTGGAGTGGGAATATTATTTTTTACCCCTCCGCAATTAAACACTTTCCCTACTGTTACACTCACTGGAGTGGGAATAGTAATTTTAACCCCTCCGCTATCCAACACTTTCCCTACTGTTAAACTCACTGAAGTGGGAATAGTAATTTCTACCCCTCCGCTATCCAACACTTTCACTACTGTTGCACTCACTGGAGTGGGAATAGTAATTTTTACCCCTCCGCTATCCAAGACTTTCCCTACTGTTACACTCACTGGAGTGGGAATAGTAATTTTTACCCCTCCACTATCCAACACTTTCCCTACTGTTACACTGACTGGAGTGGGAATAGTAATTTATACCCCTTTGCTATCCAACACTTTCCCTACTGTTGCAATGACTGGAGTGGGAAATTTAAGTTTAAAGATTTCTAAATAGTTTAATGTTTTAATTTATAATAAAATGTTTTTTTTAATTAGATTTTATGTTATTGGTATATATATATATCTACATCTATATATATATTCACTGAAAAAAACATAGGTTTCAGGGACGTTATAGTTAGAAATTAGCATTTAAAAAACCATAGAAATTCACTGGAAAAAGCACAGGTTTCAGGGACATTATAGTTAGTTGGACATTTCACTCGTACAAAACCAGAGAAATTTGGCCGTTATAGTTAGTTGAGCTAAGTATAACTCACGCCCCCACAATGCACTGCTGATGACATCACATATTACATCACTCATGACATGGTCAGTGACATCACTGATGACATCTCAAATGACATCACTGATGACATCATCCAGTGACTGTGTGTTTCTGTAAAGTTTAAATATGTTTTATATATATATATATATAGGCCAAGGTGTATTGAAGAATGAGTGGGTGTATGACTGTCTGAATGGATGATTTAGTAGGTGCGTGACTGTGACTGACTGTATAAGTGAGTGATTAAACGTGTCTTACTGAATGCATGGGTTAGTGACTAAACTGTGTAAATGTCTGTATCAGTCTGTCTGTTGGTGTGTAAGCGGCTGCATGGGTTGGTGAGTAGCTACATGAGTGTCTATATGGGTTATTGATTGGTTGTCTGAGTATCTGTATGGGTGCTTGAGTGTCTGTGTGGGTGGGTGGAGTGTGTGTGACTCACTGCATGGATGTGTGAGTGGGTGATTCACTGGGTGTATGGGTTCAAGAGTGCATCTGTGAGGGGCTGTATGGGTGGGTGAGTGAGTGTGTGTATGGCTCTGTTGGTGAGTGAATGGATGTCTCAGTGGTACATGTGTGAGTAACTACATATGTGAAAGGCAGTATATGTGAGTGTTGGAGTATATAAATTACTATATGTGAGAGTGAGTGATTGTGAGAGTGGCTGTGTGGATGAGTGTGTGCTTGTGTCAGTGATTGTATAAGAGAGTATGTGTTAGTATCTCTGTGAATAAGTGAGGTGGTGTGTGTATAACTGTATAGGTGAGTAAATGTGAGTGTGATTGATTCTTTGCATGACTGACTAGCTGTGTAAGTAACTCTATGGGTGAGTGGTGGTGTGTGAGTGTCTGTATAGGTGTATGAGTGCATATGATAGTGGCTGTATTGATGACGGACTGCATGTATGAGTGACTGTATCGGTGAGTGAGTGGATGTGTGTGTAGACCTAGGAATCAGTGAGTGGGTATGTAGTAATTGGTATTGGTGTGTCTATGGTTTCAAGAATGGTAGTCTGTATTTTAGAGTGGATGTATCAAAGGTTATATTAGGGTGTGAGGAGGTGCATCAGATTATCATGTGGATGATGTCATCAGTGATGTAATCAGTGATGTCATTTGAGATGTCATCAGTGATGTCACTGACCATGCCATGAGTGATGTAATATGTGATGTCATCAGCAGTGCATTGCGGGGCGCGAGTTATACTTAGCTCAACTAACTATAACGGCTGAATTTCTCTGGTTTTGTACAAGTTAAATGTCCAACTAACTATAATGTCCTTGAAACCTGTGGTTTTTTCAGTGAATTTCTTTTTTTTCTTTTCTTTTTTTTTTAGTTTTTTATTCTTAGCACAGCAACTTAGCAGAGAAACATACAAAAATCATCTGAGATATATACATACTTCGCAATACAGAAAAAACAATAGAAAGAGACACAAATCAAAAAGACAAAAAGAAGAAGCAAAAACAACAACAATAAACCCAGATAGCATTTACAGCACAAAACATCGGTATTGCATAATTTATCCTCCTGATTCAAATACCTCTTTGGAAAGAACACATAAAGAAAGGAAGCAGAGATCTGGTCCAAGTGGCCCACTAAGACAATCATTACTGCTGATTTTCCTTCCATCTATAAATGGGTCCCCAAATACGTTTGCCAAGCAGCCTCCCCCTTTTCCCCTTTCTCTCATAAATCCCCTTCTCAAGGTTATAGATAGATAGCAACCTGGCAAGCCATTGTTGGAACGTTGGAGCTGTTTTATCCAACCAGGTTGTAGCAATACAGATGCGCAGTACAGACATAGCCATAAAGATAAAGCATTGCAGTGGATCTTGCCTGTCCTCACTATTTATCCCCAACAAAATTATAGAAGGGGTAAGGCTGACTTTAATTTCTAATGTTCTATCCAAAAACAATTCTATCGCTTTCTTCAGAGCTTGCAGTTGGGGGCATGATGCAAACATATGTATTATTTCAGCGTCCACACTATCGCACCGAGGGCATCTAGTTTCCGTCTGCCCCCCCATTGCGCGATCCTTGCAGGAGTATAATACAAGGAAAAGATTGTTTTATACTGTTGAGCTTGAAGCCCTGCAGAGCATAAAGCGGTTTGGCCTAATTCTAATGAGGCTCCAAAGCCATCATGGTCTATGCCAAGTTTATCTACCCATTTCTTCTCATATTTTTCAAGATCATCATATTTGAGTAGAGAGAGCTCAGCATAAATCCTCCGAAGAGTGCAGTCTTCCCCTCCTCTACTAACATCCATGATTTTATTTTTGCCAAATCCACAGGGCCCCCCCTTTTTTCCACCTAGAAAGCTACGAATTTGGAGATACTTAAAAAAAATTCTTTTATTAATACCATAACTATTCTGTATGTCTATAAACTGCTGAATTCCATGTGGCCCCATTAGATCACCCAATCTCCGGATCCCATACCTTTCCCATTCCGCCATTGTAGAGTCTGAGAAGATTTCCCCAGGAAAAGTGGGATTCCTGAATAGCTGAGTATAGCCATTTAGTCTGCCAAGGCCAGTTTTTTTACGAAATGCTGTCCAGATCTTATATGCAGCCATCAGGGTTTTAAACCTAGTTCTTTTAAAATAACTAGGCTCAGTAAACTTCAAAAGGCAGTTCTCCGCATCTTCTCCAATCAAAATTGAATACATGTCAATTGATCCAGTCTTAACCCACGGGTCAGACGCGTCTCCCCCAATTAGCCCACTCATATACTGAAAAGCTGCAGCCCAGTAATACATTCTGAAGTCTGGAACAGCCCATCCTCCCCTTGCCCTTGGCAAAGACATAAAACGTAGTGCCCTCCTAGTTTTCCCATGTGCCCAAATAAACCTATTAACTAAGTGCTCCAGTGCTAAAAAACATTTTTTCTTAAATTCAAGTGGAATAGCCCTAAAAAGATAAAAAAAATTGGTAGAAAAACCATTTTTACCACATTGCACCGCCCAACTAGCGAAAGGTGTAGATTGTGCATTCTATCAAAGTCCTTTTTAGCTTTAGACATTATTGGCTCAATGTTTCTGTCTACAGTCTTTCCCAGATCTGCGGATATATTAATCCCTAGATAAACAGCTGAGTCAGTAACACGTATATCATCACACACAGACCCCGCATTCTTAACTATCTGAGTCTTAGACCTATTTAAGGCATACCCTGATACAAGGCCGAAGGTTTGAGCTTCCAGCTCGATTGCGACTAGGGCGTTTTCCGGGTATGGAGTTACCAGTGCGGTTTTCAGTGAATTTCTATGGTTTTTTAAATGCTAATTTCTAACTATAACGTCCCTGAAACCTATGGTTTTTTCAGTGAATTTCTATGGTTTTTTAAATGATAATTTCTAACTACAACGTCCCTGAAACCTATGGTTTTTTCACTGAATTTCTAAGGATTTTTAACTGCTAATTTCTAATTATTCCTACAGAGGTAGGACATGTGCAGAAAGAGGAAGAAAGGCACAGAAAGTAGCAAGAGAAATGCAGAAAGAGGCAACAAAAGTCCAGAAAGAGGAAGAAAGGTGCAGAAAGAAGCAAGAGATATGCAGAAAGAACCAACAGAGGTGCAGAAAGAGGCCTTGTTGCAAAGTCATCCTGTGTCCTGGGCACCCCCCAACTTTTTGCTGACTGGTACTGGTGGTAACTGACTCTGACTGACCCTGGGCTCTGCCTAACCAGGCCCGGAGCCAGTGCTATGCTGAAAGACACTTAGAATACAGTGAAAACACCCACATACACTAGGGTACACTATGGGTTGGGGTACCCCTGTGATTGGCATGACCTCCCCTGTAAGGCCCTAGTACATAATAGGGAAGGGGGATTAAAACTACCTCTAAGTCCCTAGCATATAATAGGGCATGGCAGTTTAGAGGCCAGCAGCCCTTTTCTGCACTTGCATGTGTGCACTGCTGAGCCTGAGGTCAGTTTAAAAGTAGCCCTGTGTGTGCAGAAAGAGGCAAGAGAGGTGCAGAAAGAGGCAAGAGAGGTGCAGGGGTACAGAAAGAGGCAAGAAAAGTACAGAAAGAAGCAACAGAGGTGCAGAAGGAGGCAAGAGAAGTGCAGAAAGAGGCAATAGAGTTGCAGAAACAGGCAAAAGAGGTGCAGAAAGAAGCAAGAGCAGTGCAGAAAGAACCAACGGAGGTGCAAAAGGAGGGAAGAGGGGTACAGAAAGAGGCAAGAGGGGTGCAGAAAGAAGCAAAGTGTCTTGTGGTTTGTGGCCCCCTGGCCTCCCTTAATATGTTGTCTTAGGCCTGGTTGCCATGCTGCTTTTCTTTGCACACGCTACTCTGAGCCGTCGTTCTATCGACCTCTGCTCTTGCCAAGTTATTTTAGTGCTGTCTGCATTTTCTGTCTCTCACCTTTTCTCTTGTTCGATTTGGGCTCAGACTGCACAACATGTACAAGGTCGAATAACAGCGTCTTCTTGTTCTTGCTGATTTGGCCAGTCCCTAGCACCTAGACATAACACTATGTACAGCTGCTTTTAATATTATAGTTAGTCTACACTAGCACACAGATGGAGAGAATCTTTCCAGAGAGAAGAGCTATGATTGTCTGCTGATGTAGTTTTGCATCTAGAGACTGAGGTATGGGGGTTCGCTAGTCAAAGCCCAGAGGTCTTCTATTTTTATAATAAACTAGCTTCCAGCACGGGGAGGGTGGTAATGTTAGATAGACATATATCCACTGCTTTATGAGATGCTTTCCCCGTTTGTATTCTATGGAGTTGTAACCATGCTGATTATGTTATTTCTATGCATTATGCTAATAGCACTGACACGTGTACTGTATCTTAGAGCACGTAAGTTGGAATAAACATTTTGACCTATACAGTGACTCTTCTTATGCACATTGTGGACAGGTACGAGTGATACGAAAGAGTGTTCTTGCCTCTGCGAGTCCTGAGAGAGATACCGTGTTCTGGGTTGTCTAAACATTGGCACATTGGTGCTGATGGGACGCTAAGGCTAGTTGGGTTGGGGTTTTGGGTGCTAAGGCATATGGTTGGCTCACCACTATATTTCGAGGTCCTATAATCCTGTGCATAGCTCTGTATGTGCAGAAACCCTATGACATGGCGCGACCAACGAGTGGGGCAGCTTATCTGCGAGACGCTTGAGTAGTACTTGTGCTTGTCCACAAAACCCTCACGTACGCTTCCGGAAGCGTATGTGACGGCGATACCTCCTATATTGAAGTTTTTGTAGGTTCTTTCAAGCTTAAAGTTGTTAAAAAAGGTTTCTTAATCATAGCCCTTTTTGTGTTGCCTCGTGTTAGGTTGTCGTCCTATCCCGTTCATAATGGTGGGTATAGACATAGCGGCGCATAGCCGCACGGCGCTCCGGGATCACTTACGGGTGTATGGAGTGCCAGATACGGGAGTTGAACTAGTCTTTGTGGTTCAAGCCGACCCGGCTTTCCACTTTGAAGTGTTCTACTCTTGGGTCACTTTTCCAGCAGTGGATGCTACTGATAATCTGTTTCATGAATATGAACCTACTGCTGTTCCTGCTGTATATCGACCTTATACTAATCTCGAAGTACCGCTCACGGCTTGGCAGCACCGTGTTTGGTTTAATGGCGCCCTCCCACAACCGACTACCACGGTTCGTTTAGGCCCCTTATCAATTGAGGGGGCCACTTGGCCTGTTTTGGCCGGGTACACCCCACATCCGCGCTATATGACTATACCAGTCGCGGAATTGCGCACTATGTATGCGGCTTTAGTACACGTGCACCGAGCCTTAGTGCGATATGTTACAGGCAGTCTCCATGGAGCCGCCCCTGGAGTTGCCGGCCAACCAGCTGCTGCAGGCGGAGTGACCATAAGTCCTGTCATAGTGAACTCAGTGATGGGCAAACGTCCACAACATAAGGATGATTTTCCTTATTGGCTTGCAGAAAAATTTGACCAGTTGGAGGCTGTTTTTCCACACACAACCCCAGTGGATAAACACCGCATTCTTACGATTAGTTTGCCAAAAGACTTGATACCCGAGTTGACAGCATGTGAAAACTGGGGTAAGGTATTCGCAGCAGTATATTCTAAATGTTTTGGTACTCCTTCCATAACAGTTCTCCCCTCAGTAATTAAAAAAGTGCAGGATGAACATGGCCCTGAAGCGGCTGTGGAATTAGGGATGAGACTGGTGGGAGTGTTTAATGTAGTAGCTGAGCTGATCCTTGCGAATGTCAAGGGCGATGCAGTGAACTTTCAAGTAGCGAACGCTTTGGCTCTGGTCCCAGAATTGGACAGGCCTCGCGAATTACCGAAGATTATAACTCAGGCTTACAAAACTATTGGTAGAAATAGCCTGGGCAACAAGCCTTTTGCAAAACAGCAAACACAATCGCAACCACAACAACAACAATCTAAACCTCAATCTGAGAAAGATGAGAGACCAGTCTTCACTAAAAAGAGCTGGAGGCTGAAAAAACAGGGTAAGCAACAACAAAAGCCGGGGTCGAGAGGTGCATCCCCGGTTTCGGTTTCTTCTGAACGCACCTATGATTTACGCGATAGGGCGAGAATTAAATCACCGGATAGGTTTCAGATCCCTGACACACGTTCTCCTCGTTCTTCACAGGCACAGACGTCGTCACAAGCCAGTGGAGGAGAACGACAAGATAGAGGAAGGGGCCGCGAGGCTCCCCAGGGACGAGACCAGCCTCGACAACAAGTCAGAGGGAAAGTAGAAGACTTTCAACATTCTCGTCCGCAATTTCAGAAGAAGAAAGTTGCCGCTGTAACAGCGAAATATGCCACAGACGGTGAGAGCGAGGCTCCTGAATTGGACGTGGGCAGTAACCCTCCTAGACAGCGCCGCGGAAGTTACCATAGTGCGGGAGGCGCTACGTCCTCATATGGAGGCGACAGCAACTGAAACATTCATTACTGTCGAAACAGCTGACACTCGAGTGGCTCCCCCTGACCGACTTTATGATATTGTCATTCAAATTGAAGGTGATATACAACGCATAATTAAAGGGATTTTTGGGAAAATTTAACTTCTTCCTACGATATATTGTTAGCAGAGGTGGATTGGCCACCATCATTCGTTCTTGCTGCACGCAAAGGGGAGGAGGTAATCCTTCCGAGCTTCTCTCGACATGTCCCAAAGGACAAAGCGGAGGCTCTAGCAGCTGAATGGGCAGTGTCCCTGGCTCCTGCGTTATACCGCAACCACGTGGGTTGGGATGAGGAATCTCCCCCCCATAAAATACCTTTGCAGTCACTACCGCAGCCACAACCCCAATATCCCATAAAACGTGAGGCCAAAGGCCCCGTTTCCGAAATTCTGACTCAGTTGGAATATCAGGGAGTAATTGAACCCTGTGTATCACCTATGAACAATCCCCTTTTCGCGGTTTCTAAACCCGATGGATCGTACCGCTTGGTTTTGGATTACCGGCATTTGAACTCTCATTGTCGGACCTTTGCGGTGCAAAATACACACAGTTCTGCGCTTGTAGATAGTCTTGTTCGTAAAAAATATAAAACGACACTTGACCTTTCAAATGGATTCTACACGCACAACTTAGCCCCGGAAAGTGGCCAATGGAGCGCTTTTACATCCGGTGGCAAATTATTTCAATTCAGGCGTCTCCCAATGGGCTACAAAATAGTCCGGGAGTATTTGCCGCTCGTGTTGACTCTTTGTTAGACGGCATAGATCCAGATGCGTGTTCGTACGTCGATGACATTTATTTGACGGACGACAAATTATTTCCGCATCTGTCCCGAGTAGACCGCATTATTCTTGAATTTGCGGTACAAGGTTACAAATTTAACTTTGCAAAATCTCATATAGCTGAATTTACCGTTTTGTTCTTGGGCTACGAGCTCAACAATGAAGGTAAGGGCTTAGCCCCCCACTTCCTAGAAAAATGTGCACTTTTGTGCCCTCCTAATACTCTGAAGAAGCTTCAGTCTTTGCTGGGTTTCCTGAACTTCGGGCGTACTTACATTCCCGAATATGCCCAGCGTATCAAGCCTCTGTATGCATTGATACAACCTACCTATTCGAGGTCTTGCTGGCTGCCAGAGCATACCTCCATTCTGGCGTCTTTGCAGACTGACCTTCTTGAGTCTAAATATCTTTTGACTCGTGATAACCACACAAACCTGGTGATTAGAATAATTCCGGGGGCAGTGGGTTTCACGTACTTAACCTTTAACGAAGGTGACACAGTACCCATCGCATACAAGTCACATCTGTACACCTCCGCCGAATTACGCTTTTCATCTGTGGAAAAAGTTTTAACTGCAGTGCAAATGGCGATCCTAAAAGAGCGCGCACTGGCCCAGGGAAAGCGTATTCTGGTGGTAACACCCTATCCTGCCCTAGAGGCAGTAACAAAAGCGAGTGTACCAAACTCTAAAGCATTGCACCCCCGTTGGATTCAATGGGCTACCTCTTTGACATCCTCAGATGTCTCTTTCATTTTTGATTCTTCCCTCCAGACTCAGGAGTTTTTACAGTATGAATTCGTTCATCCTCCGTCCTTATTGCCGCTTGAGGATTACGACTGTGTGATCTATACCGATGGTTCGGCACAACCGGCCACGGGGTCCAAGCATGCTTATTCAGCCGCATGTGCCATTGTTGCTGGTATTTTTGTGAACGGAAAGTTCAAATCCACAGTGGTGCACACTCAGGCACTCGGGGACAGTACTGCACAATTGGCCGAACTGCGTGCATTGGTGCTTGCGCTAGAGTTCGTTAATCCTGATGTGACTACTCTCATTGTTTGCGATTCTTACTACTGTGTCCAATCTTACAATGACAATCTGTTCTTTTGGTCGCAAAACGACTATAGAGACGCAAAAGGCAACACAATCAACCATAAAACGCTTTGGGTTCGAGTGGCAGAATTACAGCAACGTCTGCCGCTCACACAGGTGGTTCACACCCTAGGCCATCAGCGGGTGGGCGCACACGCTAATGGTAACGGTTTGGCAGATGAAGCTGCCAAATCAGCAGTAGTCACGTGTTCAGTAGCAGCAGTTACTAGATCCATGTCTAAAATAGACACTGATATCTTGGCGGCTATTGCTGCAACGAAGGAAGGAACGAATTACCCTAGGGGTTTCCCTTCCAAATATTCTTACCAGTTAGGTCCCGATCAGGCTCCTTATGTAACAATACCTGACGTTGGAGATCGGCTGATCCCCAACGCGGACCGCAGGCTTTCCTTGGTAACGGCAGCGCACGAAGGCATGGCTTCGGCACATGCAGGTGTGTCTGCGACAGTTTCCATCTTGCAGCAGCGTTACTGGTGGCGTGGTTTATATAAAGACACCCGTACTTATGTGCTTTCCTGTGACGTTTGTCAACAGATCAAGCCTTCCACGGTTACACGACCACCACAGACCTCGCTAGGCATTTCCAACAGACCCTTTGGGTGTGTTTACCTGGATCACTGCGGTCCATTTTCTTCAGACACTGCCTATAAATATATCTTAGTGGCAGTGGACTCGTGCACACGGTTCATCTGGGTCTGGCCACAACGGAGTGCTGACGCTCGAAATGTCATCAGGGATTTGCGAGTCTTTGTGGGAATTTTTGCATGCGGCACCTTCCATTCGGACCAAGGTCCGGCGTTTGCCTCTAAGGCTTACAAGGACGCAATGGGTTCCTTGGGGGTGCGGGTGAAATTTTCGTCTCCGTATAGGCCTGAGGGCAACTCTATCGTTGAACGAATGAACCGTGACTTAAAGCAATCCTTGACAGCTAGAGTTATAGGTACTGGCAGGAACTGGCTGGCCCACTTGTATACCGTTCAGCGTGCACTTAATAATCTCCCTAGAAGACCTCTGGGTGGGCGGACCCCTTACGAAATGCTCTTTGGCATACGAATGTTTGTGCCTGACCTTGATGGTCTAGACATGGCGGCGCAATCCGCCAAGTTTGATGTAGATAACCATTCTACTATGTTACAGGACTTACAAGAAGCCCGCGACAAACTTGCAATTGCACATTTACCTTCAACCACAGACCCTGCTTTGCAGATACCGGTTGCCGGCTGGCTTCCGAAGATTGGTGACCTGGTTCGAGAGAAGGTGGAGAACAAAAAAGAATTCGGCCCCTCTTATCGTGCACCAGTTCCAGTCCTGGGCTTGAAGGGAACACGTACAGCCATCTTACCACCGCTTCCTGGTCGCAAGGAGAACAGATACATCTCAGTGGAAAATGTCAAGCTACAACATCTGGCCGATCCTGAATAGTGTAACACCAGCGGTCTCTTGTCCTGCAATTTACCGGACATGTGTTCGTGGTCCACCTGACCGAACGGTCACTGATGTTACAATTGAGATGGTTGATTTGCCTGAAAATAGTCATATATTCGAACCCACTGTATCCCCCTGTATCGACGAGGACGAGTATACCTATCCCGCAACAGAGTCAGTGGCACACCAACCAACAACGCCACTGAGCCCGACACGTTATTCCTTTGATTCGGATTCCACCTCATCAACTGCCCCGTCCAAGTTCAGTCTTTTTGTCTCCTGGTTTCGAGATGATTTTTGGTTCCACCCTGGACATATATCTGGTTGGTACTTTTCTTGATTTTTTTGTTCATGTCCATTGGCTTTGTCACAGTATTTTTCTACTCATCAATGGTCACTATTTACCTGAACGCTCTGCTGTGAACAGTGTTGCTGGAACTTTGGCTCCACATTCCTCCTCCCACATCATGAAGCGTGACCACACATTTGTAAACATTTCGGCGTTTCCAGTTGCTGATGGCATCGTATGGGATGCGGTAAACTTTCAAATCCATGGCCCGACAGAAATTATTAATGTACCAAATGTCCTTCGAGTTTCGATGGGTGATGTAGTAAAAAGTAATATTCATTCTGACGATTGGGATGTGCATGCCGTTGAAGCATTGTTTGCTGATTTAAAATATTATGCTTCCTTTAATGCTGAGGATTTGTATATGAATTCTGCGAATTATGCCGATTTGTATTGTTACCAGCATTGGGGCAACCATTTTCTCCACAAACCGAGCACATTACGCAACCCTGTTACCTACACCCAATGGGAACATTGTCCAAACCCCTTACCAGGTAGCTCCCAGACTCTTCGAAATAAATTCACCTATTTCACTGATTTTAATCGATCAAACCCTGGTTCCTATTATTTTAAATTGGGTGCCCCATTGACTCAAAAAATAATGTTGACCCACACCAAATTACTTTATTCGGGTTCCTTTTTAAGCGCCTTGGCGGTGGGTGGTTATGAGTACTGGAAAGATACGGTTGATTTAAAATCAATATGGGGTTCGAGGCCATGGCATGTGCAGGGCACCGAGGCTTTGCACCGCGCATGCCTTATCCCAGCCCAAATCGTGTTTCTGAATTCCATGAATGACCATTGTCGAGCTCTCCTAATGATAGCTTGCATTTTAATATGTCCCTTGTGACGTTGCAGTCTCTGTTTCAGAACAACTCTTTTAACGTTTCTGCAATAGTACAGTCACCCTGGTTGTCGTGGCCCATATCTTCCAATGCATGCCAACTGCGTTTCCATGGCACAGTTCCTGGCTATAGACAGGACAGGCCTGATACAAGGTTTGCTGAGTCACGTACTGTCACAACGTATTCAGTTGGTAAGTTATGTAAACAATGGCTACAACATTCGTCCTTAGACTCTGTTAAACATCATTTGTCCCTCCTATCAGGCAATATTGATCTGTCCGACTTTATCATGGGACCTCGTGGTCCCCGACCGAAAAGGTTCATTTATGAGGCGTATAATGAACTCTGGAAGCTGTCACAAATGGAAGCTGCTTCCCGTCTCCGGGAAATAGACCAAGCAAATTTGGAAAAGGTGCTTGCTGTTGTTGACAATAGTATAAATACCCTGTCTTCCCGCATTTACACATTAGATAATATTGTGTCCTCTGTTGTTGATATTGTGCAAAATGATGTTTCTACGTTGTATCATGGGCAGAATCAATTGCGTTCAGTAATGCAGTTTGCATGGACTTTGCAAACCCTTAAGTTAGGTAAAGTTCCTTGGAATTTATTGAACAACACTGCCCTTTTTAAGCCTTTTAATTTGACTGAAAAGCAGCAGTTCATGTCCATGAAAGATGCATCATACACTTTGTTACATATCGAGAAAGTGGATCCTGTACCATTCTCTGTAGCGGAACTAGATTCTGCGGTGTGGCTAGTTCATGGGGTTATCGCCTTGCCTTTTTCCTTGTTTGAATTTAGCTCGTGCATGAAACATTATCCTGTCGGCCGTTTCCAGCCTTTGGGTAGTGCTTTCCTGCATGAACTCTGGTCCTTGCCTTTCATGTATAAATGCATTAGAGACGGCAGGGAAGTATTTCTCACGGGGGAGTCTTGTGATTCAACTGTGGGTCATTCGCTTATTTGTAAACATATTAAATTGCACGGAGCTTGTAGTGTTTCAGTTCCGAATCTTGCATGTGTGCTAAAGGGTATTCCTGCTCCCGCTATTTCTCCTACTTTTACTTTGCTTACTAACGGTAGCTATCTGCTTCTAAATAACGAAAACTGTTGTGGCCTACAGGCCGGCATTCCGTATATTGTTACGGTTTCCCACAGAGTTGTCTGCTGCAAGAATGTGCTTTTTCCTCCCCCTCACGACGTCGTTGATAACTCTATTTGGCCTTCCATTCCTACCATGGAGGCAGATTTCAATAAGTTGAGCAGAATAAAGGCCTTATTGTTAAATGAAGAAGTTACTCTCACTTCCGCCCGGGAGACATTTGTACTCCAGGTGGCAAGTACCCACAGTGAAATACAGGCCCTTTTGAACACCAACCTCCCACAACATTTTGGGGAGTTGATTCATCGTATTTTTAACGCATCAAACACTGAAGGTCTAGTGCATTTTTTTAAGATTGTGGGGTCTGGCCTGGTGTCCACCTTCCAAACTATTTTCGGTGTGATACCGGCTTTCATTCATTCTATTTTTTCTAGCGTCTTTGGTGGTTTCCCATTAATCCTCGCCTTGGCGGCTGGTGTCTTGCTGTTGATTTGTTTTCTGCGCAATGGCTGCTCCCCGCTGGGCCCTTCTAGATCCCGAACGCCTCCAGCTGCTCCGTGAGCGCCTTCTGGTTGGCTTCGATGTTCTGCCCTTGGCGACTATCAGTGTGTCCTACACCCTTTCTTTTCGCTTTGCGTATTTCACTTGCGTGCAACCCGTGATGTCTTGCATCCGCTGTCCTTTCACATGGACCATGGATTATTGCCTCTCCAATTCGTCATTGTCTGTTCCGGATTTTGTTCGGTTGGTGGGTCCCTTGGAGGCCCATGAACGGGACTGTTCCGTTGCTGGCTTTATGATGCGTGCGGCTGCACTGGGGATTCTGGCACAATGGGATATCTGGGCGGCTGCTCAGAATCTCCTACAACAAAGCTACATTGAGTATCACGCAAGCTGTCCCGCATTGCTTTTGGGTGCTCCATCCTTTGAGGAACATTCCTGCAGCTTTGAACTGTTGGACTGGATGGCGTCTATGTTTTTTGATGATTCCAATGATGTCCTCTTGGACGGTATTGCCTTTTTCTGCACTTGCACGTTTTTGGATTGATTCGACGTTCACTGTTAGTGGACTGCCTCTGTTCTGCTCAGGTGCTTGGAACTCTGTCTTCGTTTTTAATCTTGGTCGCTGGACTGTCCAGGGGAGGGTGTCTTGTGGTTTGTGGCCCCCTGGCCTCCCTTAATATGTTGTCTTAGGCCTGGTTGCCATGCTGCTTTTCTTTGCACACGCTACTCTGAGCCGTCATTCTATCGACCTCTGCTCTTGCCAAGTTATTTTAGTGCTGTCTGCATTTTCTGTCTCTCACCTTTTCTCTTGTTCGATTTGGGCTCAGACTGCACAACATGTACAAGGTCGAATAACAGCGTCTTCTTGTTCTTGCTGATTTGGCCAGTCCCTAGCACCTAGACATAACACTATGTACAGCTGCTTTTAATATTATAGTTAGTCTACACTAGCACACAGATGGAGAGAACCTTTCCAGAGAGAAGAGCTATGATTGTCTGCTGATGTAGTTTTGCATCTAGAGACTGAGGTATGGGGGTTCGCTAGTCAGAAAGAAGCAAAGCAGTACAGAAACAAGCAAAAGAGGTGCGGAAAGAGGCAAGAGAGGTGCACAAAGAGGGAAGAAGGGTGCAGAAAGAGGCAATTGGGGTGCAGAAAGAAGCAAGAGAGGTGTAGAAAGAAGCAAGAACAGTGCAGAAAGAACCAACAGAGGTGCAGAAAGAGGCAAGAGGGGTGCAGAAAGAGGCAAGAGAAGTGCAGAAAGAAACAAAAGAGGTGCAGAAAGAGGCAAGAGGGGTGCAGAAAGAGGCAAGAGCAGTGCAGAAAGAACCAAGAGACGTGCAGGAAAAGGGAAGAAGGGTGCAGAAAGAGGCACGAGGGGTGCAGAAAGAAGCAAGAGAGGTGTAGAAAGAAGCAAGGGAAGTGCAGAAAGACGCAACAGAGGTGCAGAAAGAGGCAAGAGGGGTGCAGAAAGATGCAAGAAAAGTACAGAAAGAGGCAAGAGAGTTGCAGAAACAGGCAAAAGAGGTGCACAAAGAGGGAACAGGGGTGCACACAGAGGCAAGAGATGTACAGAAAGAACCAACAGAGGTGTAGAAAGAGGCAAGAGGGGTGCAGAAATGTGCAAGAGAGTAGCATATAGAAGCAAGAGCAGTGCAAAAAGAAACAACAGAGGTGCAGAAAGAGGCAAGAAGGGTGCAGAAAGAGGCAAGAGAAGTGCAGAAAAAAGCAAAAGAGGTGCAGAAAGAGGTAAGAGGGGTACAGAAAGAGGCAAGAGAGGGGCAGAAAGAGGCAAGAGAGGTGCACACAGAGGCACGTGGGGTGCAGAAAGAGGCAAGAGAGGTGCAGAAAGAAGCAAGAGAAGTGCAGAAAGAAGCAACAGAGGTGCAGAAAGAGGCAAGAGGGGTGCAGAAAGAAGCAGGAGAAGTGCAGAAAGAAGGAACATAGGTGCAGAAAGAGGCAAGAGGGGTGCAGACATAGGCAAGAGAGGTGCAGAAAGAGGGAAGAGGGGTGCAGAAAGAGGCAAGAGGAGTGCAGAAATTTGCAAGACAGGTGCAGAAAGAAACAAGAGCAGTACAGAAACAACCAAGAGAGTTGCAGAAAGAGGCAAGAAGGGTGCAGAAAGAAACAAAAGAAGTGCAGAAAGAAGCAACAGAGGTGCAGAAAGAGGGATGAGGGGTGCAGAAAGAGGCACGAGGGGTACAGAAAAAGCAAGAGAGATGCAGAAAGAAGCAAGAGAAATGCATAAAAAAGCAACAGAGATGCAGAAAGGGGGAAGTGGGGTGGAGAAAGAGGCAAGAGGGATACATAAATAAACAAGAGAGGTGCAGAAAGAAACAAAAGAAGTGCAGAAAGAATGAACAGAGGTGCAGAAAGAGGCAAGAGCGGTGCAGAAAGAAGGGACAGAGGTGCAGAAAGCAGCAAGAGAAGTGCAGAAAGAAGCAACAGAGGTGCAGAAAGAGGGATGAGGGGTGGAAAAAGAGGCAAGAGAAGTGCAGAAAGAAGCAACAGAGATGCAAAAAGGGGGAACGGGTGGAGAAAGTGGCGAGAGGGGTGCAGAAAGAAGCAAGAGGTGTGCAGAAAGAAACAAAAGAAGGTCAGAAAGAAGGAACAGGGGTGCAGAAAGAGGCAAGAGGGGTGCAGAAAGACAGAAGAGGGATGCAGAAAGAAGCACGAGTGGTGCAGAAAGAAGCAAGAGTAGTGCAGAAAGATGCAACAGAGGTACAGAAAGAGGCAAGAGGGGTGCAGAAAGAGGCACAAGGGGTGCACAAATTAGCAAGAGAGGTGCAGAAAGAAGCAACAGAGGTGCAGAAAGCGGGGAGAGGGGTGGAGAAAGAGAAGAGAGGTGCAGAAAGAGGGATGGAGAAAGAGGCAAGAGGGGTGCAGAAAGACGCAAGAGAGGTGCAGAAAGTAACAAAAGAAGAGCAAAAAGAAGGAACAGAGGTGCAGAAAGAGTCAAGAGGAGTGCAGAAAGAGAAGAGGGGTGCAGAAAGAGGCACAAGGGGTACAGAAAGAAGCAAGAGAGGTACAGAAAGACGTAAGATAAGTGCAGAAAGAAGCAACAGAGATGCAGAAAGAGGGAAGAGGGGTGGAGAAAGAGGCAATAGAAGTGCAGAAAGAAGCAACAGACATGCAGAAAGGGGGATTAGGTGTGGAGAAAGAGGCAAGAGGTGTGCAGAAAGAAACAAGAGTTGTGCAGAAATAAATAAAAGAAGTGCAGAAAGAAGGAACAGAGGTGCAGAAAGAGGCAGGAGGGGTGCACAAAGAAGCAAGTGAGGTGCAGAAAGAGGCAACAGAGGTGCAGAAAGTAGAAGAGATGTGCAGAAAGAGGCAAGAGAAGTGCAGAAAAAGAAAGTTGCAGAAAGAAGCAACAGAAATGCAGAAAGAGGCAAGAGAGGCGCAGAAAGAAGCAAGAGTGGCTTGTACACCATTAGTACCAATTTAACACCCACATTTAGCAATAAGTAACAGGTGACCATTCTAGGTTTACAAAGGACCTTCCACCACGCTGTAACACTTGTCGCTGCATTTTTGGTTACGTTCGAGCCGTTTGAGCTAGAAACAAGGCTTTTTTTGTTCAAATCTGCAGATTAGGCAGCAGATAATGGATTATGTGGCTAATGCGGAAAATGTATAATTGTACGAAAGTTGGTGCAGCCAAACATCGCATAATTCCAGTGGCCCTGCTCATACCTCTGACTAGGTCCAGAAGTGCTCCTCAGTGATTCCTTCTTTTTTTTGTCTCATTGAGTTCGTAGTGTAGCTTCTATGGAAACGAGGAAGACTAAACCTGAGGTTACCACTCCACAACACAGACTACCATACCACATAATTGCTCTCTATAACACATAATCCCACTCTACATAATTCCTATACACTAAATACCACATACTTTCTAACCACATAATTTCACTGCACAACATATCACATAATTCCACTACACACAACGTACATCCACTCCAAAAAACATTAGTAAAAAACATTTACATTTACAACGCCAATAGCTGTAACTCTTGCAAATGCGAGACCTATTAAATTACAAATGCTTCTTTAACTGGTAGTCATGTTTGCAGAGTGGTGGAGAAAGGGGGCTGGGCCTCCAACCAGTGCTCAGGAATTCAGCTGCGTAGGATTTACAGGAGGTACCAGGAGGGCTTCTTGGCCCCCAAAGTCCCTCAGGAGTAAAGTGGACTTCATCCCCCAACCAGTACTGTGCCAGGAGGCGCGTTTGCAGAGTGGTGGAGAAAGGGGGGGTGTGGCTTCCGAAGACCTCTTAGCAATCCCACTGTGTGGGACTTAGTGGAGGTAACAGGAGGGGTAGTTGGCCCCCAAGGACAACCTTGGGGGCCAACTACCCCTCCTGTTACCTCCAGTAAGTCCCACACAGCAGCATTGCTAAGTTCTCATAGCAGGCCACGCCCCCTTTCCCCACCACTCTGCAAACGCGCTCCCTGGCACGCTCTTGGATGGGGATTAAAGTCCACTTCGCTGCTGGGAGTCCTTAGGGGCCAACTAGCCTACCTGATACCTCCAGTATGCCCCAGATAGTGGATTGCTGATAGGTGGACACAGGCCACGCCCCCTTTGTCCACCACTCTGCAAACACGCCTCCCGGCGTGCTCTTGGTTGGGGGATGAAGTCCCCTTGCCTCCTGAGGGTCCCTGGGGGCCAACTAGCCCACCAGGTACCTCCAGTAAGCCCCACACAGCCGGATTGCTGAGAGTGGTCCGAGGCCATGCCCCCTTTTTACACCACTCTGTAAACGCACCTCCTGGTGCACTGCTGCTCGGGGGATGAAGTCCACTTGTGTCCTGAGGTCCTCCGCACATGATTAACTAAGCCCTGGGGAGGTGGCGGTCCCCAGGGCTGCGGGGGCCCCCGCGGGCCCCCGCAACATAATTAGGTATTGCACCCGTGATCTGGCCCACCCGGGGGCTTATAGAAAAGGAAGCGCGGGAGTCCGCGCTTCATTTTAAAAAAAAAAATTAGGCCGGATTTGCGCACCCAACGCAAATTCGGCCGATTTTTTTATTTTTTTTTAATGCTTTTTTGGAGTGTTGGCAGCCAATCAGAATCAAGCTCATGCTCGGGAGTGTTCGCGAATCCTCCTCGGTGCTCACATATCGATATTTCTATTTTTTGAATTTCTCAGCAACTACTGAACGGATTTACACCATTTAAAAAAAGCACGCTTTCTGAACCAAGACCTACCTTTTTGCCAAATTTGATGTAATTCCGTTCAGCAGTTTGGGCTGTAGCTTTGTCACTTTGTCTAAAGTTCCTATAGAAATTAACATGGGGAAAACGCGTTTTGGGACCCCCCATTTTCTCGGCCCCCACTTGACGAATCACCCCGAAACTTTCAAGACAGAAGCTGACCTGAGCGAACCATTAGTTTTGAAAAATTCGCAGAGATTTGTCAAACGGCGCCAAAGATATTGGCAAAAGAAAAAATGCTTTTTGAATAGAAACAAGGCCCTAACTATAACTACCTACTGGCAACCGCCAGTAGGTAATATATATATATATATGTATATATATCCTCCGTTTTCGGCCCTGTTCGGACATGGGCACTTCTTCCTTGGGGCGATCACTTGGGATCTGGTTGAATTTTCTTTTTATTCGTGCAAAGGGGCCATTGCCATGCCCAACACGTTTCGGTCTGTTACTTGGACCTTGATCACGGGATGAATGTTTGATGTTCACAGACATCATTTATTTCTAGGATAATAGCTATTTCCTGTTACCCATTGGCATTGCAAGCTGGTACATGTAGTTTGGCATATTTATAAAGTGACAAAGTGCATTGTGCAAATTGATAAATAAAGTGCAACGGTGCTCAAAATGCTAATAGTGTCACAAGATGTCTAAAACCAACTCATTTTAAATGCTATTGTGAGGCTTAATTTATACAATTATTTTTGTATAATCTTGCATGATTGCCATTTATAATTTTCATATTTTTCATGATCGCAGATTACATTACACAGTTAGTTTGTTTTATACTCATTTCCCATATTTTATAGCTCTCCGGCTGAGCAGTTTTGTTTATTGCCAAACATCAAAGTACACCAACATTTTCCATTTTTTAATATTATTTTTTCAGAATGTTTTCTGGTTTTTGATGTTTGGTGCTGCACTCAAATCCTTCTCTGATCTATTGGTGTTGGATTTCCAGCTCTCCAGCCCGCATGTTTCCTTGCCAATTACTTTAATGTCTGGGTTGCTCAATTAGTCTTGATTCTCTAAAGATGTACGTAAAGTTCTTCATCCTGATTCAAACCCCTCAGATTCAGTGTTCTTAATGACACAATATGTTTTGATTCCTTCTGTCATAGTAGTTTTTCCCGGTTGCCTCCTCTTTCTGATGCGGGTACTTGTTCAATAGCATAGAATCTTAGATCTTCCCATTTACTTTTGTGAACTTTCTCCATATGTTTTGCAATGGCATAGGCGCGATCATTATATTTCGTTGCTCTGATGTGTTCTAAGATTCTCTTTTTTATTTCACAGGTTGTGCTGCCAATATATTTTAATTTACAATGTAGATCACAAATTTGGTTTTACATGTTATATGTTGTTTAATTTTCCATTTTGTGCCATTATTGAGTACCACCTCTTTTTTGTGCACCGCTATTTGGCAGGCTTTGCACTGTTTACATGGCCAAAAACCTTACACTTTTGTCCATGATGATGATTACTTTGCTTTAAAGTGACTGTGCATTAGTTTGTCTCATAGATTTGTGGCTCGCCTGTACGTTATGTTTGGATGGTTTCCAATTATTGCTACCAACGTGGGGTCCAGTTGTAATATTCCCCAGTGTTTTTTGATTATCTGAGTCAATCTACTTGCTTCCACAGTATATGATGTTATCAATCTTATTTTCTGAGTATTTTCATTTTGCTTCACTTTTATTGAACCCTGTAAAATCTCAGTACAATTTTTGTAATAAATCTTTTAAATGTTATTCCTAATCTAGAACTCAATTATTGAGTGGGCCTTTACTAAATTGACTGTATTTGATATGCTGAGGGATGCCTTATCTCGGGAACACATTGCCTCATAAGATTGAGGTTTAAACCCGTCTCCTATGGATGAATTATGGAGGTAATATTTCGAGGTGTACAAATTTAAGGAGTTCCTACGTCCACATATTTTTGGTAGCAGAGGATGGTTGCAAGATAAGAGCTCCTCCTTTCTGCTTTAGAGATCTCTTTTTGCCCTGTCCTTAGTGTTAGTGGATTTTCCCTGTTGGATTTTCCATGTGGATTACATACTGAGCTCTAAACAGCACTGCTTTTGTTCCTGATCAAAAAAGATTGTAAGTATGAAAAGGGCAGAATGATTCTATGTTATTGGGTTATTGTTGTTTATATTGCGCAATAGCTGGTTATGCTGTATGTGAGGTTTTTGGTTATGCAATTTTAATTGTTGGGTCAATTGGTGGTATGATCATACCAGGATATTGATGTACTATTCTTATTTTGTGATTTGCGTCAAAGTTTTGGTTTTATTATTTGTTGGTTTGGAAATCTGATTCGTCGAAATCCAAGATCTTAAGATATCGTTGTTGAACTTGTCTGCAGAAAAGGTAGTATGCTTTGCGAAGCGGTCATTCACAGAGTTATAGACTTTTCTGAATTAATGAGTTTTCCTTTTCAAGTTTGCCTGTCTAATTTGAATGGTGTTATTTGTTCTTCAGTGCACGGGAATAAGTGAACTAGCCAGAGGTGGATTGCTGCTGGACGGGAGTCTGCTTTAGTGCAAATTGAGTTTGACAAGTGCTGCGGAGGTAGTATGCTAGTCCTGTTTCTATTATTTGTGAGATTCACTTTATTCAAATTTGCTGATTTTCTCCTATTTAGGTTTAGCAGACATGATTTATTTTGTATATTAGTGTGCATGCATTGAGAAAGGTTTGTAATTTTTTTTCCATTCACTGAGAAAACTGCGCTCTCATTGATTAGTCAACCAAGGAGTCGCGATGGGATTGGTGAGACATCAACACAGAGTTGCACTGTCATTGGTTGGTTGCTGTCAGAGTTGCCCAGTGATTGGTTGACCTTTGGCATAATCGTGCTGGGATTGGTAGTCAGTTGCTATCTTGTTTTGTTTGATTTTTGGATTATTTTGAATGAGCATATTGGGTTCTGTGTTGAAAAAGTCAAAAGCCCATAGTGTAGCTGCTATGGAGGGACAGAAAATACATGCAGGGGGTTCGCATGCGTACAAGATGTTGACGAATGTTGGGATTTATATGTGCATCTGGATTTGTTGCGATTGGCATGAATCCACCTCTGATGACAAGGATTTGCAATTTCCTTTAGAGGGTACTTTTACCATTAGAAAGTTAGATTTCCTGAGACAAACAATGAATGAGAGAAAGACATTACCTAGACCTACACAATTTGAGGCTTTGAATAAATGGGATTGAATGGCCACTGAGAAAGAAAGGAATATGAAAAAGTAGGTGAATGGTTAATTTAGACAGTGGCTGGAGGGCAAGTGGGGCAATCAGGAGAGACGCTGGAAAGAAGATATGGTAGAAGGGGTGAGAGTTTTCCCTGCAATGGTCAAAGAAACAGCAGACAAAAAGAAAGTTGATATGGGGGGAACAGAGAGGAGCGGAGAACAGGATTCAGAAGAGGAGGATAACTTTTTCAATGATTATTTAAATTCTAGACCTCCTCCATATGCTGATGGGGTGGAGAGACAGGTGCAAGTTTCCATAGTACCAGATAGGGGCGTATCAGGAGAGGGTACGAGTATACATGTACAGGAATTGACAGGATGTACACTAGTGGGTACATTGGTGAGTGCCCCACCAGAGAATACAATTATGACTTGCTGAATACAAGCAGAGATACACTACTGTTGTCACTTTAATTTCTAATGATATGTCTGCTACTATTTCTGCTCAGCCCCCTAAAGGGAGGGAAATTAATATTGGACTTTTAAAATTTTAACTTGGAAAAAAAGTATAAGGGACAGTTGATTCAAATACACTGATGTCATACAATGTGGATGAAATGAGATATTTGATCAAAGAAGCAGCAAGCTTTGCAAAGGAAGTACATAATAAGCTTGAGGAGTTAGCTGAGAAATGCAAAGTTGACATTAGCAGAATGAGGAGTGTACAGAGAAATTATAACATTGATTTGACTAAAGAATAAATTCAAGAATTGGGATTGGTGGCTTTATAAAATCACATTAAAGACCTAGTTGGGAAAATTAAAGATTGGCGGGATCTGAAGAAATATCAGGAAAGGTGGGAAAATAAAGGTTGCACTAAAAAGAAAGCTGCAGGAAAGAAGGCTAAGGGATCTGTTAGTGATTTAGAACTAGAGATAGTTTCAGAATTTCATCTGAGGGAAGTGCATGGGGGTAATTATGTGCATGTGCCTTGGACTAGAGGGGATCTTTATACACTTATGGCAAATTTGTAAGAAGAACCTGAAAGATGGTACAAGGAAGTTAATAGATTAACGATTATTTTGAAAATGTTTTAGATTGCTTTGGATACATTATTTGAGATTGTTGTTCATAGTGATCTATGGACGGAGTGTAAGGTTGCTGTTGTTTGCCCAACTGAATAACTAGTTATAGTTGCACTTAATAATTCTCCACCAGAGGTGAGTGCTGACAAGTATAGGGCAGTGATAGCACATTTGATAAAGAAGGTGACAGAGAAGGAAGTGGACTGGGCAAAGATTTTGAGAGCTGCGCAAGAACCGAAAGAGTTGGTGCATGCGTACTATTAGCGGCTTATTCAGATTCATAAAAAGCATAGCGGAGTTGAGGATCCCAAGAAAGAAGGGGCTGCTGGTATAGAGGGGCACTGCCTGTGGGAAGTGTGAGGGCTGAACATTAACTCTTTTAGTCTTGGTTTAGTCTATTTGCTAAGGGTTTGCATCTTGAACTTAGTCTGCATATACAGCAGAGTGTGATGTGTTGGCAGGCTAAGGTCATTGATGAAATCCTGAAGTATGTCAAGTGCAGTAGTTATTGGTTTGATGCAAAGTAGGAAAAGATTAGGGAGAAATCAATGGTTGAACAGACAAAGCTAATTCAAAGAAGTGGAAAGAATCAGATGGGTTCAAATTTGGATTTTGTGCCGCCTAAAAAATTGGAAATTTATGGAGCAAAACTCATGCAAGGTATGAGAATGGGAAATGAGATGGTACAGTTGCAAGGTCTCATAAGAGAATTATGAATAATTATGGAGTGAATGCAACTATTAATTTGCTGAAGAAGGGCACTGCTTGTCATTTCTGCTGTAAAAACGGCCATTGGAAGTGGGAGTGTAGACAGAATCCAGACCAAATTCAGAATGATTTTGTTCACCAGTTACAACGAAATGCAAATCAGATGCAGACTCAGTTAATTACCACAGCTCAAACAGCTTCTGTACAAAATGTGCAAAATCAAGGGCAGTTGCATATCAATATGCCTGTAGAAACAAAATGCCTTACAGTTCAGGGTAACTGCAGAATCCATTGATTCTTAATAATGATTTTCCTTGGTTTTCCCAAGAGAGTAATTCCAAATTACAGCGCCTGAGGAGGAGAGCAGTGCTAAATGTAGGCCAGCGTGGCCGACATGTATATGTTCAGGTGAATGGCCACCTGTATCATTTTTAATCATCACAGGTGTTACCCGCTTTATGGTTCAATCTGTGGAGGTTCTAAACCTACCCCTCTTGGGAAGAGAAAGCCATGTTTTAGACATTAGCAAAAAACAGATTTTCATCCAGGTTACAGCAGCTAATCCTTTTACTATATATCTGTTGGTTGGAGACTTGCTTTGCAAGATGAACTGCGTGATTTATTGCACACCGGATAGATAACTGAAACCCAAGATGAAGATTCTGTGTTTAAAATTAAATCAGGATTCAAGAGTTCACTTGTTCCCACTTGTTGTCCACTGGTTAAAGATGACCTACCTATGGATTTAAGACATACTGTCAAAGAAGATGTATGGGAGTTCACAGATAAAGAGATATAATTGATAAAAAGTGCAATAAGTGTCAGGATTAATACCAAACCCAGTGCAGTCTTCCCAAGAATTAGGCAATGCAGTCTTTCAAAAGAAGCAGAAAAGGGAAAGAAGCACGTTATTCAACAAATGATAAAACAAGACATTTTACGACGGATGCTTGGTGTTCCTTGCAATTCTCTGATAATGGCCATTAAAAAACTGAGTGCTAAATGGAGAATAGGGTAAGATTTAAGAAAAATAAATAAAATCCTCAATCCATGTTGTCTGGTGGTACCAAATCCTGCTCTAATATTGTTCTAGTATGCAGCAGATGCAGAATGGTATACAGCCATTGACTTATGCCAAGCCTTCTTCTTCTTCATGAGGTTAGTAAATTTGTTTTCATGTTCCAGGCCCAAAATAAAGTCTTTTATTGGTGCCAAATTACACAGGGGTATTCCAAAAGTCCTTCGATTTTTTTTGTCAGGTCCTAAAGTAAGAGTGGAGAATTTACACTTGCCATGTAACTCAGCCCTGGTGCAATATATAGATGACCTTCTTGTGGCATAAAAACAAAAGAGGCTTGTAAACTAGACATAATTGCACTTCTGAATCATTTAGCTTAAAATGGTCGCAAGGTTTCCCCCACAAAGATGCAGTATTGTAAAAAAGAAGTGATTTATCTTGGGCATCACATTGAAAAGGGAACAAGGAAAGTCTCAAAAGAATGCATTTGTGAAATTCTGAAAATGGGTCATCTATTCACTAAGGGTGAGGTGAGGATGTTCTTCGTAATTGTTGACTGCTGTTGTCATCGAATTCCAAACTTTTCCCTGACTGTGAAGCCTTTAATAAGTCTAATTTACAGTAATATCAGAGATCCTGTACCATTTGATGACTAATGTAAGAAGGCCTTCTGGGATTTGAGAGAATAATAATCATATTATTAGGTAGGACATGTATTTTAATATATGTCTTAACAGCAACACTTCAGAATTGTCATTTTGCTGAGAGAGAACTAGTAACCCCATCGGCTAGCACAGGGTTACCATCTGACCCCTCCCCCGGCTAACTTCTGAATGGGACTACGTAGCTGGGCACTGTAAGGTATCAAATTAATCATGGCATTAAACCCGACTTGATGTCCAAGTTGAATTTAATGTGTCTATTAAAGAAATACAACTTTTAGAAAGCTGCCACTCTGTGACCCAGTCTGCCCTGTGGCCTCACATGGTTACTGACCAACAGACAGTATTCTGCCTGCCTGGGGAGTCGCATTATTGACGCCCAGGCTTAGGAACAATAGCAGCCTGATACAGGGCGGGGTGTTACCTCCCATTCGCCGGAAGCCACTCAGGGCGTTAGCCCAAAAGGCGAAGCCGCCTTTGGTAGACAAATAGCATTCACACTGCTTAAGGGCAGCCATTTGTTCATGAAGACAGGCTGGAGACAGGGAAAGAGAGGAGAGACCAGTCCCCAAACCGGTTCTCAAATGGGTGTGTAGCTCACTGGTAGCATACATCTAAGGCGGGCTACCAAGCTTTTGACATTCGAGGAAGGGTCCCAGCATCTTGAGAGGATGACAGAATAGTGCACTCTGAGATTGCTAGATGTCACACATAGCTGGAAAGTTGTCACCAAAAAGGAGAGAACCTGGTAGCCCATTGGCTAGTGACCGCATAATCCCCCAGGGCACTTTCTGGGAATAAATACTGCACCCTGAACCTCATATCACATCAGAATTAGAACAAGGACTGAAGAAGGACTGCCCTGCTGGCCCCTGGACTGTACAAAGAGAGGTTGCACCGTCTGCTGGACTGCACCTGCTGCACCTTGGGCTAGCGAGGTGAGGACTATTCCTGTGGCTCCTGGCTCAGGAGAAAAGTCATGTCCCAGACCAAAGGAGTGACTCAAGAAAACAGTGGAACCCACACCAGGGTCAGAACAACTGAAGTAGCCCACATCAGGAAGTTGGTAGCTGCTAAGGAAGATTCGCCACCTGCTGCCGCTGGGCATCCCAAGAGATCGATTTTCGGTGGCCAAATGTTGCACCAGAGTAAGCTGTACCCGGGAGGGCCATCTGAGCCCACATTGGTCACCCAGGAGGGACACCAGCCCCCACCAAAGGATTTTGCTAGGACCGCTATGGACCGAAACCGGTAGCCTAGCCGCTGCTGGCCTTCTACGACCTCAAAGAGGGCTTCGAGGGACCTCGACCTCTGTGTTGCCCCACCTGAGCCGTGGACAAACAAATAACCACAAACGCACACTCGTCAACTACACAGCACCCAGAGCATCCTTGAGCATCTTCTGCATCCGCAGCATCAGGACCACTCCATTGAAGTCTATGGCGGCCGTGCTGTAATGTTTGGAACTGGACTGGAAAATGCTCTAGTGGCCAGGTAACTGTCCAAAACTACCCCATTGATGCCCCCCCCCCCGACCTTCTCCTTATCGCATTTGGTCGCCCAGGCTGAACTAACTTTTGCAAACCAATGCTTGTTTGGAGTTGGATTAAAGATTAAGATTTCTTTAAAAATCTATATCTCCGGAACCCTCCGGTGGCTTTTGCTCACCTTAGACTCTAAAAATTCATAAAAATATCACCTATTTTTAGAAATTGGTGTTGCATTTCTTGTATTTCTTTTGTGTTGAGTGGCTTTCTTTTTTCGTTGTTTGGTGCTGTTAAATGCTTTCTTTACACTAGTTCCTTTGTTCAAGCCTTGCTGCTTGAAACCATAGCTACCCAAGGTTGAGCTATTGAGCCTCACTGGGCCCAAGACAGTTTTTGCAAGTGTATTCCACGTTAAGGCCGCACAGACATGCCATATAATACACCCAAATCCTCACACTGCATTTTTGACGATGCAGCTTCAGTGGTGTGGAGCAGGCACTCTCAGAAGTACTGCTCCTGTGGTTTGTGTACTCCAAGGGCCACAGCTGCAACCTCAGTTCGGAATTTGACTGCTGAATGAGATCAGTGCAGTAAGCTCACACAGTCATACTCATCTTCGGCTGGCGTGGCCTCCCAGGTTGGTGCAGAAGGGGCATTTACATGGGTACAGGTGGCCTCTGGGACAGGCTTCAGGGGGTGGCTGTCTTCAGCATTTGCGGTGTCTGAGCCGATCTGGGCTTCTGCATCGGCAGCAATGAGGAATCTCCAACTCCAGCAACAGCAGCAATCTCTCTAGCACACAGCAGGATGCTGTTGCCACAACAATACTTGGTAATCCAAAGTTGTACAGTTCAAAGCACAAACCGCTCGGGGAGATTGGGGGACCTCATTACACACAGGTCACTCTGGCTTCTCTCCATATTTAGTTGCTCTCTGCCTCCGGTTGTTCCGCATACCAGGAACATGCTGGGTTTCTCCTCCTGGACAATCCCTCCCCCTGCAAGGCCAGGCATATTTGTTCTCTCTCTCAACAGGCAAGCAAGCTTCTAAGCTTTAGGCAGACCGTCAGTTGTTGCAGCAGTAATTACAGATTTAAGATGATGCCCCATCATTTCTGGGAGACTGGCTGTCATTCAGTTTTTACTCGTGAGTGTGTGTCAAGGGTAGGAAGAGTTTCAAAGGCAGATTGCACTGCTAAGATGATCACATTTCAGTGGCGACCGCCACAAACAAAGGGAGGTGGGGTGGGTGTAGGGAACGTGGGAGCGCAGGAGGGGATGCGCGGGGTGTTAGAATATTAAAAATAAATAACTTACTGTAATTTGCCTGCCGCCTCCCGCGTCGCGCTTCCTCTTCTCTTCCTCCTCCCAGCAGACACTGGGACCACCAAGTCACAGACTCCCATCCAATCCCCACGCTGCTCCCAGCCTTCAAGTCAGCAGCGTGGGGATTGGCCTGAGTAGGCTGAAAAGACGCTCCGCTAAGGTCAGGGAGTCTGTGGGGGTTTCTCCAGCAATGCTGTACAATGCATCTGGGCTGGAGAAACCTTAGTGCGCATGTGTGTTTTGGTCGGCCTGAGACAGCCGGCCAAACACATATGGGCACTAAGGGAGTGCAGATAGCACTCCTTCTCCCATGCCCGCCCCTCCCTGCACAAGCTGGCTTCAAATGAAAAATAAAACGATGACAGAACATCGTTTTATTTGTCATTTGCTGGCTTTGAGCTAGGCAGTGGGGCGACGGTCCTCACCCATAGTGGAGGAGCCGCCCCGGTCACATTTTGTTACATGTTGTATGGTAAAATTTTTCTGATGTCTGTCGGGTTCAGGAAAACATGTGTTGCTTGGGCATGGTACACTCTAAGAACTGCTGTGATGACGAGAGGAAGCCACATTGCACACAAAAATAATGATGTCGTTCCAGAAATTACTGTAATAAACTGTGAGACTTAAGACATGTTCAGATTTATCAGGAGAGTTCCAGAGAACAAGATATATTTAGCCTTCAAAATCACTTTTTATTATTCCTTGAACTGTCACGAAGAGAGCCGAAACCACTCTTTTTTCCAGTCTGATAGAAGCATTAGTTTGCTTCATGGCTGGATGTTGCGTCGGCACTCTTTACAAAAGGCTCTGTCCACCACACAAAATGCTCTGAAGCAAACATGTGTGATCAGGGGTGCCAGTGTAGAATTTTAGAGCTGGCTTAGTGGAAAGCCTTTTTATGATGCTTCAAATGAGAGAAATCTCTCCGACAGCAGAGGGTTTGTAATGTCATCAAAGTTTGCTACAAGTGTTACAGGAAAGAGAGGAGTCAAGGGAATGCTGGTGTGCTTGAAACAGAGGTTTAGAGTAAAGGGGAAAAAACTGACTAATACAGGGCACAAGTCCTAAAAAAAGAAGTGGGGGGACTAACCAGGTTAGGCAGTATGCAAGTGAAATCATGATGCGTGCCATCACAGCGCATGATGTCACGGCGTGTGACATTGCACGTGACATCACAGGAAGTTACATCATAAGAAGTGGCATCAGATATTAAGACCTCACACATATGTTCATCAGGTATATCATGAGTACATTTAAGTGCATAATGAGATTTAACAAATGAGATTTTGCGTGGGGTTGTGCCCAAAAAAGTGGCGCAATCCTGACGCAAAATCTGTGCCTCAACTAATACATTTATTTTTTTAACATGCTGATGACAGATTTTTATTTAATGTAGATAGTAAAGTGCAGTGGTGTAGCAAGGGGGTGGGAGGGGAGCGGTCCACCCCAGGCGGTAGGAGTTTTGGGGGCGGCGGCCTCCTCCTGCTCTCACCTGCCGTTTCGGGGGCGGCAATCGCTCCCCCCGCTTCACATTGCGGCTGTCGCAGGGCGGCAAATGGCGCTGAATCTCGCCAGCACCAACCCTCCCCGCTCTTTAATAGGGCCGCTGCAGGGCGTGAAATGCAGGGACCGCCACGGGTGGCCATAGGGCTAGCTACGCCACTGGTAAAGTGGGTTACTGCTTTTAACACAGAGATCCTTTTGTTACCTGCAGCTCATAAATTGTAATCCTTGTAATATAGCACAGTGAGCTATGAAGGACATGTGACTCCTACACCTTGTAACCCTGGCTCATGTAATTCATCTTGTACATTTATTTACACATGTACATGATTTATTGTCAATGTATAATGTGTATGTCATGTAAAGAGCTCTGACACCCTGCATTGGATTGCGTAGCGCTATAAAAGAAATAAAATAGTGCTATTGAAATTGTTATTTGTGTATATACTGGGACAGGCCAACACGTCTGACATTCTTACAGTGCATGCATCTCTTATACACAGGGACTTAACAAAGGCAAAAGCATGCCTCTCTTAAGTACCTGTGAAGAGATAACAAGCTGTGTGCCTTTGTTTCCCCTCCATGGCATTTACATTTAAGTGTGAGGTTCCAGGCCACCTCCAGTCAGGATATTCAAACAAAAGGAGGCCTGATGGCCCCTTAACTTTGGCCCAGCTGGAGGTGAGAAAAAAGCTCCCTGCTGCCTGCAGGAATGGAAAGCAGACAACCTGCAGGCGCTGCTGAACGTGTCCCGGTGTCTGAACATGACACTGGGACAAGTTCAGCAAATTTCTGTGGGTCCCAACTTCTTGGCAGGGGGGACGGCGTCCACCCTGTGAAAATAGTGGGTGGACACCGTGTACCAGCGTGTACCCCCGACTTGTGCCCTGGACCCATAACAGTAGGTGTTGTGCTCTACTACCAGAACCCCATCTGTCGAGTGATACGGATATATACGTGGAGATCAAGAGAAGCGCTACAAAACTGTGCAAGATCCGAATAAAAAAAAAACTACTAAGTGAGACGCCAGTACTCAGTCTGCAAAACTCTGAAGAGAGGGAGAGATATGACAGAAATTTAAATATCTTAGTGGTGAGTGTACTATTGAGGAAAGATCATAGCTCACTCGAGGTGTGGTTCTAGAACAAGGAAGAGTCAGACACAGTCTTTGAGAGAGGGGCTCAAGTGCACTACAACAAAGCTTTTTCATAGTAGGGTGTTGCAGCATCATTGAATTGCTGGGTAGCAGGTCAAATGATACCGGCCGAGATACTGCACTTTGTGCAACCTGAGCTGCATGCATCAGTTCAGCCTCTGCGTGGGCACGTACTAGGGAACAGCCTGGTTTATTGAAGTTATCAGAGTTTTCAAATGATATGGGGAATTACATTAGTACAGTGCACCAACAAATGTGTCCTTGTTCTCTGACCAGTTCGTTAGAATGACTTACCTTTCATGAAGCATTTCCTGTATGCTTTTGTCATTGCTAAGTGCGCTGTACATGAAGTTACATTAATTGAATCAAAGTGATAGTACTACTAGGGACTACAATAAATATGGTTTTGGCACTGAAAATTAAAAACAGGTTTATAGCAAACACTAACCATCCAATATTTGTGAAGAGGGTGATGTCATCAAGAAATAATCCATATTGTTACCAAATAAGCATGAACAATTCATACTAGCGGGAAGGGAATAGACCTATGCTACATTGAGATGATGAGCCATTTTGAAATATTCGAAATCACAGCACTGTGATTTTTGCATGCAGGACGGCTAATAAAAGAAGTCCCATGTGCATCTCCTGCAGAAAAGAAAGGCAATCCACGGGGATGATTTAATGGGCTTCACCTAATAAGACACCTTTGCAGGTTGAAACAGGAAATGCATCATGTCAGTCCTCCCAGCATTCCTGAATTTGCAGTCTGGAACTTCTAATTAAGTCTGGGCTCCACTACAGCCAACACACAAATCATGTAAAAAGATTATCAAAAAGAAATCTTTTGCCAGTTTAGGGTGCATAAGAGCTGAGCCTTTAAAAGACACTCCACCATATATCAAAGTAAAAGTGCATTAGAGGCAGGCAAGCTACTGAAAATTAGAACTCTAGCTCAATTCAACATCCTCTTAGACCCTCGAACCTAAAACAATCCAACCACGGCAAAGAAGTGTGAAAGAGATACCCATCTACTGGCTGAATTGCACAGTTTGAAACCAGAAACTCTGGGTGTAATACCTACTGTTCTGTTTGAGCTAATTGTGTGATCCTAGGGAAATGCACTTCACTGAGCCTCCTTTTTAGGTGGCAGTCTACTATACAGCAAAGTCTGGTTTGCAAAAGACATCTTGGGGACATTCAGGAAGTTGACCTAGGAATGCTTTCTGCCCGTTGCTTACCATTGGCTTTGTGGTTTGTAACTCACATTTTCTGGCTTTATTGATTTAGGCTGTCCAGCTCGAGTTCATTCCTCTCATTGCCCAAACCTTGTATACTGTATTCTTCCATGAACTAGCTTTCTGCAAACAGGCACTCTTGGTGTTTATTTTTCTTTCTCTGACTTCAAAGTGAGAGGATTTATGTGACACTCATGCTGACTAGTGGGGGTCTGCTTGAGGAAGGCTGTACAGATATTATTTTTTTTTCTAGCACACAGCAAAATTGAAATGTCTATAAATGAACTGTGCTAATAATCAAATCAATACATTGGGTGATGATATTTTCACACACTATCGTTTGTGCGCTGTATACTTTTATCATTATAATTCTATATGAGTGCAAACATAATGGTCATTTCAATTCAAGATATGTTGTCTGTAATGGCAGTATGCTACCATACCATGCATCTCCACTTTACCCCACTCCACTCTACTCTGCACCACTCCACGCCACTGCACTCTACTCTGTGCCACTCCACACTACACCACTCCACACTGCGTCACTGCACTCTTCTCTGCACCACTCCACTCTATGCCTCTCTACTCTACACCACTCTACTTCTACTCTATGCCAATGCACTCTACCCCACACTACTCTACTAGGCACCACTGCACTCTACACCACTTTGTGCCACCCCACTCTATGCCACCCTACTCTGAAACACTGCACTCTATGCCACTGCATTCTACGCCAATGTACTCTACACCACTTTACTCAAAACTAATGCCTCTACACCAAATCACTCTACACCACTATACTCTATGCCACTGCACTCTATGACACTATTCTACTCTGCGTCACTGCTCTCTACCCCACTCTACTCTGCACCACTGCACTCTATGCCACTCTAATATACACCACACCACTCTACTAAACAACAGTATACTCTGCAACACTGCACTCTCTGCCACTCTACTTAATGCCACTCTACTCTACTCTGCACAACTGCACTCTACTCTATAACACTGCACTCTACCCCACTTCACTTTACTCCGAAACAATCTACTCTGCTACTGCAGGCTACACCACTCTTTTGCACTCTGCACCACTCCATACCATGCCACTGTACTTTACACCACTGCACTCTTCGCTAATGCACTCTACACCGCTTTACTCAAAAACAATACACTCTACGCCACTGCACTCTATGCCAATCTACTCTGCACCACTGCACTGTACGTCACTATACTCTAAGCCACTGCACTCTATGCCACTCTACCCTAATACACTCTACTCTGCAGCACTGCACTCTCTGCCACTGAACTCTATGCCGCTCTACTGTGTGCCACTTCACTCTACACCACTCTTCAGCACTCTACGCCAATGCACTATACGCCACTCTAATCTACTGTGCACCACTGCACTTTGACACTGCAGTCTATGCCACTTCATTCTAAGCCTCTCTGCATCACTCTACTCTATGCCAATGCACTCTACACCACTACACTATACCACTCTACTCACCACCACCCCACTCTATGCCACTTTGCTCTACTCTGAAACAATCTACTCTGCGCCACTGCACTTTACTGCGCTCTACTTCACTCTGCGCCACTCCACTCTACGCCATTGCAATCAACGCTATGCCACTCTACTTGACGCCTTTCTACTTTATGCCACTGCGCTCTACGCCACTATTCTATGCAACCTCACTCTACCCTGCACCACTATATTCTACCCTTCACCACTCCACTTCACTCTACTCTGAAACAGTCTACTCTATGCCACTGCATTCTATGCCACTACACTTTATGCACTACATTCTATGCTACTGTACTCTATGCTGTGCCACCCTACGCCCTTGCACTCTATGCTACGCCACTCTACTCTAAACCACTACACTCTACGCCTATTCGCTCTACACCACTTTACTCAAAACCAATGCACCCTAAGCCACTGTACCTATGCCAACTACTTTGTACCACTGCACTTTATGCCACTATGCTCTAAAACATTCTATTCTATGCCACTGTATGCTATGTCATTCTACACCATTGCACTCTACGTAACTGCATCCTATGTGACTCTATTCTACTCTACACCACTGTATTCTATGTCACTGCTCTCTGCACCACTCTGCAACACTGCACTCTACAACACTCTACTCTGCATGGCTGCATTCTACACCACTGCACTCTATGCTACTGCACTCGCTACTCTGATTCACTCTGCCACAGCACTCTATGGCACTGCACTACTCTATGCCAATGAACTCTACACCACTCTACTCTGCATCACACCACACTTATGCCACTGCATTCTACTCTGCACCACTCCACTCAATGCCACTTCACTCTACTCTGCAACACTGCTCTCTCTGCCATTGAACTCTACCCAACTCTACTTTGCATCACTCCACTCTATGCCACTGTATTCTATGTCAATTCACTGTAACCCATTCTAATCTACTCTGCACCACTGCACTCTAACACACTCTGCTCTATACCACTGGAGTCTACGACACTTCACTCTGCTCTGAAACAATCTACTCTATGCCACCGTGTTCTGTCCCGTATAGAGGCCCTAATGTAGACCCATTCATACATGCCCTAAAATGGACGTATTCATATTTGCCCTAATACGGTCATATTCGTACTTGCCCTATTATGGTCAAAGCCGCATATGCCCTATTACGGTCATAACTGTACATGTCCTATTATAGTCATGATTCCTTATATAGGCATGATCTTTCACCTATATTGGTCCTCGCTAGTACACAACGTGCTCTGAGGGCTGAACGTTATCTAGTCTGTGGTTTTGAATACAGCAGGGTTTTCCCCAAACACAGGCCCACACTGTACTCATCAATTATGCATGGCTCTCTAGGAATACACCACCTGCATAATATGTATGTACAAAGTTCACCCCTGACGTCTTCCTCAAGTCTAACAAGGGCCAATACAAACCATACGAAGCAACTAGAGTCTTCAGGGTATAAATACACCACATCTTACCCCGGTAAGACAGAGGGAACCGAGACTTGCATGCTGACACACTGACCAGAGACGCTGAGGCTCCTGCATGCAGTCGCTCCAGCTGACATCGGTCTGACACAGCCCTTGCAGGGTGTCCAACTCGAGACCAGGACGGGGTCCCACACTCTCTCTATTCAGGTATGGGGGTTCGACTAAATCCTAAAAGGATTCTTGGCTCTTAGGCTTTTAGACCTACACACATATGCTAGGTACACTCAGGTACATCTAGTTAGGCATCGTAGGAGTACGCGCATTTTCATAATGCTTTTTATATTCATGTATGTATTCATGATTATTGCAATATGGTAGAACTGTTCTATCCCTTTGCTTTTATCGTACTGCTGATAATATATCTCTGCTATTGTCTGCTGGTTTCTGCAGCACATATATTTTACACTAGAATAACAACTGTTCAATAAATACTTATTGAAACGCCCAGACTGTTTATTCTGTGTAACTCTCTGAGACAAACCGAATAAGTAAGCACGAGTGACTGAATGAAAAGTAGTATATTGTTTCCACGATTCTGAGGAATTTGGGTTGTCATGATCTAAGGTTGCCAGAAACTAATCTCTCCCCGATAAGAGGAGATTCTAGTGGCACTGTGAGCTAGCTAATGCAAATCAGGCTAACGTACGCGGTGGGGGTGCACAGAGCCAGTCTACTACCAAACCCACAGCTTATGTTATCCAAACGCGCAGGTCCTGCATGGGTACTATAGGAACTACACGACATGGCGCCCAACGTTGGTTTGGTACTTATTTAACAGTAGAATCTGAGTAGTTCAGTCGTGCTATTCTCAGAGAACCTACTCACAAAACCCCAGAGACGTCTGGAGTGGGTGGGCACAAACTCCGCCACAGCTGAGTAGTACGAGAATACTATTTATTGGCTGTTGGTTAATCAAGCTTGAAGGACATTTAGTTCCTAAATTGTGCATAACACCTCTTCCTCTAAACATGACAGGTTCAGGGGATGAGAGAGTTGACCTGAATGTTTTAGAGGGAGAAGAAGATCCTGAGGATGCAATACAGATTGCACCAAATTTCAGAAGGACAGTCACCCTAAGACTATTAGAAAATGGCTTACCAGCCAAGGGTGGCATGGTAGTTTTCGTGATTGAGGCACACGAATCAAACAAAACAGAGGTATTCTATTCATGGGTTACACTCCCAGTAGCAAATGCCATAACAAAGGCATTTCACTATTATTTGAGAGGAGATGCACCACATGACTATGCCCCGTTTGAGGACATAGAGATTCCACTCACTTACCAGGAACATTATTACTGGTTTAATGGCGCCCTACCCCACGTACGAGGAAGAGTAAGATTAAGCCCGCTCTGAGGAGATGGGGCCACATGGCCAATGCTAGTGGCTGGCTTACACACCGCATCCTGGCATTAACACAATGCCACAGCCAGACTTACTAGTACAACACAAAGATTTAATTAAAATCTACAGAAACCTGACACAATTAGTCATGAGGACTTTAACAATCCAACCTGCACCAGGTGCAGCAAACAGTACTCCAGCTCAGGGTACAGGAAATAAAATTACTCCTCAAACATTACACGCGGTAATGGGCAAAATGCCCGCAAAACGCGAACAAATACCATTCTGGATAGCTCAGAAAATAACTCAGCTTGAGGCGGTATTCCCGAATACTACCACCTGTGATAAACACAGAATTCTAACAATCTGCTTGCCCATGGGGATCACACCACAAGTAGAGGACTGCAACTCTTGGGGTTCAGTCTTCGCTGCCATATATACCAGAACACATGGTATCCCGTCCTTAGCAGTAATACCGGACGTATTGAGACAGATACAAAATGAGTACGGAGCAGAACCTGCCCAAAACTTAGGGATGAAGTTACTAAATAACTTGACCAGGTATCAGCCATAATACTAGCTAACATTAAGGGGGAAGCAGCTTCAGTGGCGATCCGCCAACGCCTAAGGGAGTTCGGTCCAATAGATCAATAACACAAACTACCCAAAATAATTGAAACTGCATGTGCAGAATTAGGCAGAGACAGTCTAGGTGGGAAAGCATTAAAACCACAACTGGTGGGCAGTCCTGAAAAGGACACTACAAAGCAGACACCTACTTCTTCTAAAAAAGAAGTGGGAAAATAAAAAACAACAAAAATCTAAAGACAGCAGATCTCAATCCAGAGGTAGGTCTCCTCAACAGGAGCCCTCTGAAAGGAGGTATAACCTCAGGAATAGGGATAATATTAAAAAACCTGACAGGTATCAGGATACTGATACTTGTTCCTTTCGTTCCTTTCAGGGTTCATCAAAAAACTCCGAGAGGGAAGGACGGTCAGAGGAGCGTACAAAGTCCAGAGACACGCAACGCGCTGCGGACTACCCACCTAAAAAAGAAGATAAACAAAAATAAAAACCTCAGTTCAAAAAGAAGAAGGTAGCAGGTCTCAAAATCAGACATGCCCAGAATTCTGAGGACACAGCTTCTGAACGGGGAATGGGCTCTGACGATGCTAGACAGCGCGGCAGAAGTAACGATAGCTCGCCAGAACCTGAAGGAATTTCTGGTGACAGCGGAGTTGAGTGAGTATATCACAGTGGAAACACCTGATACTCGGGTAAGTGTCCCACATAAGTTACATGAGATAACACTCCGGCTGGAGGGGGACACGCCCAGGAAAATTAAAGGTCTCTTTTGGAAAAATCTGTCATCTGGTTATGACATTCTATTAGCTGAACAAGACTGGCCGCCAGCATTCGTCATGGAGTGCCCTAGGGGAGAAACGATAATTTTTCCAGCCTTTTCCGACCTCGTTCCTATACATTTAAAACATGCATATGCGCAGGAGTGGGCGGTTGCCCTAGATCCAGCATTGTACAAAAATCATGTTGGTTGGGATGAGGATTCAACCCCCCACGTGATCCCGTTAAACGTTTCCACAAATGCTCAAAGGCAATACCCTATAAAGCAGGAAGCTAAATACAAGTCAGGGAGATCCTAAATCAACTAGAATACCAGGGGGTGATAGAAAATTGCACTTCACCTACGAACAATCCTTTGTTTCCTGTAATGAAACCTGACAACACATATCGTTTAGTTTTGGATTACAGACATTTAAACACTTGCACAAAGACATTTGCAGTTCAAAATGCACATAGTGCCGCATTAATAAATAACATTGTGCGCAAAAAATGCAAAACAACACTAGATATCTCAAATGGATTTTTCTGCCAAAATATAGCGCCTGAAAGCAGGTATCTGACCGCATTCAGTGCGTTAGGGTCCCAGCGACAATTTTGTCGACTAGCCCAAGGGTATAAAAATAGCCCCGGGGTATTTTCAGCAAGGGTAACGGAGTTACTCCAAAATTTGGATGAAGAAGCATTGTCCTATGTGGATGATATTTATCTGACGGACGTTGACTTACCAAGGCACTTGACCAGGGTGAGCACCATTATTATGGGATTCGCCTCTGAGGGCTATAAATGTAATTTCAAGAAATCAAAAATTGCCCACCTCAGTGTCCTATTCTTAGGATACGAACTGTCAAGTGAAGGAAAAAGCCTAGCAGCTAACTTTTTAGAAAAGTGTGCGCTGCTCCAACCTCCAAAATCATTGAAGAATTTACAATCAATTCTGGGATTCCTAAATTTTGGTCGAACATACATTTTGGATTACGCAGAAAGAGTAAAACCTTTCTACGACTTAATCAAACCTGATTTTTCAGTCAGACAATGGACACAGGAACATACAAATATCCTGCGTTCCCTACAGGAAGACATGATAGCTTCAAAACACTTATAGACACGCGTAAACGTACGCAACTTAGTGATCCGAGCAGTAGCGGGTCAATGAGGGTACACTTATTTGACTTTCAATTAAGGCGAAACGGTACCAATCGCATACAAATCACACCTGTACACAAACGCAGAGATGCGTTTCACTTCAACAGAAAAAATCCTGACAGCAGTGCAGACCGCTGTAGCAAGAGAAAGAGCTCTGGCTCAGGGTAAACGCATAATTGTCGTGACCCCAGTACCAGCTTTAGAAGCTGTTACAAAAGCTAGCATTCCAAATGCGAAAGCCTTACATCCCAGATGGATACAATGGGCTAATTCTCTTACTGCAACGGATGTTGAATACAGATTTTGATCCAAGTTTAAAAACACAAGCATTTCTGCAATACGAACAAGAATATCCTCTACCAAATGAAATTTTGCCTCTAGATCAGTATGAATACATTATTTACACTGACGGACCTGCTCAACCGGCCATAGGGAGTAAGCAAGCTTACAGCGCAGCGTGTGCGATTGTTAAAGGTCGCATGCACGATGGAAAGTTCCATCCAAGTTGCACTAAAACGCAATCTCTAGGAGACTGCACGGCTCTGCTGGCAGAGTTAAAAGCACTGATACTGGCACTTGTAAATACGGAACACGAATTCCCCACACTGATTGTGTGTGATTCCTTTTACTGTGTACAGTCGTACAATGAATATTTACATCATTGGGAACAAAACGGGTTCAAAGATGCAAAAGGTGGCACAATTAAGCATAAAATGCCATGGGAACAGGTAGTGGAGTTGAGAAACGAACTACCAAGGGCTCACCTGATACATACACTGAGTCATCAGCGTGATGGCGTTCACGTTGAAGGGAATTCATTGGCTGATGAAGCCGCAAAAGGGGCTGTACGCACAGCCGCTGCAGTTACTCGTTCAAAAACGAGAATAGACGGCGAGATTATGGTAGCTGTCAATGCTTCACGCAAAGGCAGCACAGCAGTACCTAAAAAATTTCCACTCAAGTACTCCTACAAGTTAGATGCACAAAACATTCCATATGCTCAGATTCCTGGAGTGGGGGATAGAGTAATACCAAATAGAGATCGTAGGCAAGGCTTAATTGTGGCAGCACACGAAGGGACAGGTTCTGTACATTCGGGACTTAGGGCGACTGTTTCTTTATTGAAGCAACGCTACTGGTGGCCTGTAATGAGGAGGCAGATTAGAGACTATGTCTGGAACTGCAATATCTGCAAGCAGATGAAAGGGTCCAGCACAACACGTCCGGTACAGATACCATTATTAGACAGCATCAGGTTGTCTGTCCGTGTGCGTCCAGCTCAGGTGTCCTCAAGGTCTGGCCCTAGCGCTCAGCTGACGCTCGAACGGTTATAAGAGATTTGCGAGTCTTTATCGGCACATACGCAGTTGGCACGTTACATTCTGACCGTGGCCCGGCATTTAGCTCTCGGGCTTACAAAGAGGCCATGGAAGGAATGGCCGTAGCATTGCGGTACTCCTCTCCGTACCATCCTTAGGGAAATTCCGTTGTGGAGAGGAAAAACCGTGACTTAAAGCAATCTTTAACAGCTAGGGTATTAGGCAAGGGCGGTAGATGGGTCGATCACCTTTATGGGGTACAACGAGCAATAAACAATCAGCCAAGAAGCTCTCTAGGGGGTGTCACTCCTTACGAGGTCCTATTTGGGACAAGAATGTGGGTACCTGATCTTGATTGTGAAGGCACAGTGGCGGATGAAAAACCATTTGATATCCATGATCGTTTGGCTGTTTTACAGGATCTAAATAAATCCAGAACACAACAAAGTAACGTGCTCCAGAAACATACCGCCACTGAGGAAGTCAAGGCAGTAATGGCAAGACCTGTCTGGATCCCAAAAATTGGAGATCTGGTCAGAGAAAAGATTGCAGACAAGAAAGAATTTGGGCCATCCTACAGAAAGCCTGTACCGGTCCTAGCAATCCAAGGCACAAGAACTGTACTTCTGCCGCCTCTTGCCGGAAAAAAGGAGAAAAGATTTGTCTCAATCGACTTAATCAAACCACACTATGTGGCCGATACTAAACAGTAGGCCTCGTGGACTCCACAGTAGCAGACGCCCTCCTCTCGCTACAATCCAAGAAGTCCAAACAGAAAGACTCATCACGTTCGAAGAGCCACCTGTACGGAATGAAGGACTAAGCAACAATGCTATGGAACTCGTTCCACTTCAACAAGAAGAAAATCAACTTAACAACCAAGTCGCATTCAGACCGACTACAGACATCTACGACAACATGCCTCGTCAAGAGCAAAATCCGATTTCAACAAATCCCAATGCAATTCCAACAATTGATCGAACTGCTTCTAGCTATTTCATGAACTTTGACACGTTTTCACTGGATCCAAGCGAGCCGGAAACAACGCCAGCCAAAAAATCACGCAAACAGAAACTCACTGACTTTTTGAACTTTTTTAGAAAGACTTACCTGGTGTCACCTTGGATTGAACTATGGTATATCACTGGGATTTTCTTTTTTCTTTTATGGCTAGGTTTAATTATAACTTTTAGTATGCCTATTAATGGACGATACCTTCAGCAAAGCTCTACAGCCCAAAGAGTCAATTTGATTTTAAAACCACACCAGTCTTCACATCGTGAACCAAGAGACTTGTCTTCGGTGAACATCACAGCAATTCCTATACCGGACGGTATTGTATGGGACAAGATTGATTATGATATATTCGGTCCGACTGAACTTTTAAAGCTTAAACATGTATTTAAAATTTCTTTAAGTGATATCATTACCTCAAGTACATTTTCTGATGATTGGGACACTGAAACTGTAAATGCTACGATGTCTGATTTAGAAAAAACTGCTGCATTTCCGAACAATGAAATGTTAGAAGGTACTTCAGACTATGATACATTGTACTGTTACCAACATTATGGTCATCATTTCTTGCACAAATCTATATCACCTAGAAATGTATTTGAATACCACCAGTGGGAACACTGCCCAACACCTCCAAAAGGTAGTTCACAAACCTTTGCACAGAAATTCACATACTTTTCAGGGTTTAATACATCTGACCCGAAGTCATTTTATTACAAAGTGGCAAAAACATCAGCACAGAAAATTATGTTGACTAACACCAAACAGATTTACTCTGCTTCCTTTATGGCCCAGTTGTCTACACAGGGTTTCGACCTATGGAAGGACACTATAGATTTAAACTCAATCTGGGGTTCTAGGGACTGGCAAGTCCAGGGAACAGAAGCGCTTTTTAGAGCATGCCTCATTCCACAGCAGCTGATATTTCTAAATGACACTGTGCAACAGACATCCTGTCTTGGACTAGCCAAGAACAAGGAACTGAACTCACCCAGGTTTCCTACACCATCACAGATGGGTGGGGGGCAGAATTCAACTACACAAGGGGTATGATTGGATGACATTCTCCAGTACAACAGATCAGATCCTGATTGGACGAAATGGCTGATTTAGCCCATTGACACAAACACCTGTCAACAGAGATTTATGAATACAACCGAAGGGTTTAATATCCATAGGCCAGATACACGCTATGTACAAAGACAACACCCAGGGGTAGTGACATCGTATAGTGTTGGGAAGTTGTGCCTTGATTGGCTAGAGACCTCAACACTCACAGAAGTAAAACATCACTTAACCTTACTCACACCTGATGTGGACCTTAGGGATTTCTTGCTAGGCCCAAGGAAAACACGTCAAACGTTTCATATATGCCGGCATTTATACCTATTATAATGAAAACTGGAAAATATCCCAACAAGAGGCCGCAGAAAGAATACGGGAAATAGACCGTATTAACTTAGAAAAGGCATTAGCTGTAGTGGATAATGGGTTAACAACTTTGACCTCCAGGATTTACTCCTTAGGCAACATTGTGTCTTCGGCAATCGACATATTAGAACAAGATCTGGCCTTGTTACAACACGGGCAATCTCAGCTACGTTCTATTATGATGCTAAGCTGGACGCTACAATCTTTGCGTGCAGGCTATGTGCCATGGCGTTTCATAAACACCACGTCTCTGTTTTCAGAATACAATCTGACTGATAAACAGACAGAAATGGCACAAAGGGGAGCCAAATATACAATGCTGCGTATTGAGAAACTGGAAAGATTACCATTCACTGTAGTCGAATCACTATCAACTGAATGGCTAATTCATGGCCAAATCACTCTGCCGGTCACTACGTTTCAGTTTCAATCTTGCCTTGAGCAAAGGCAGGCAGGCAAATATGAAAAGATGGTTAAGGGTTACATTAAGGAAACTTGGGAGTTACCATATAGATACCGATGCCGGAATGGGGATCGAGAAGTGTATCTGAGTGGTACAAACTGCAAGAACGCTTTAAGTGGTTCTCTCATGTGTCAGGATATTTCACTACACGGAGCCTGTAGCGGTTTGGTAGCAAACCTATCATGTCACATGACAGGGACCCCAGCGGCCATGATCACACCGGTTTTCCAGCTGCTCTCGAATGGGAGTTACTTGATGCTGAAGGATCAAGGTTGCTGTGGGATGCTTCCGGGCATCGCCTATCTGGTCACCGTTAACTCCAGGGTTACTTGCTGTATGCAAGTATTGTTTCTGCCACTGAACACAGTCAGGGAGGCGCCGCTATGGCCTTCACTGAACGTTTCTTTCATACAATTTGATACTCTGAGCAGACTGCAAGCCATGCTTTTACAGCAACCCGTGCCCTTAACCTCCGCTCGAGAAACCTTTGAACTTCAAGTTGCAAGGACCTCGACTGAGATACAGGCGCTTATACGTACAAACTGCCCCTTTCATTTCGTAGAATGGTGGGACGTATCTTCAATATGTCTGATACGAGCGGTATTGTACACCTATTTAAGACCATAGGGTCAGGACTGTGAAGCACCTTTCAGACAGTCCTCGGAGTAATCCCAAATTTTATACACTCCGTATTGGGAAGCGTATTTGGAGGACTCCCGCTTATCCTGTTGCTGATTGCAGGGGTCCTATTCATAATACTACTGCTACGCAATGGACGGCCCAATTCCCGAGGGAATGGCGAACATACTCCTGGAGCGGAAATACCTTGAACGCATGGTACAATTTCTGGGCATTTCTTGCCAGTGAGAACTCAATGCCTCCTGGTTTCTATCCTTTCGACCAGTCTGGGTAGACTGCATCTTACCTGTTCTTCGATGCCTGCTTTGCGGAGAAGAATGCACGTTGAATCTTTGTCTAACGTTTCCATCAGATGCGCCTCCGGACACGGATGCAATGCTGGACCCCATAAAGGCCCATGCTCTGCGTTGTCCCCAGTGGCTTCCAATCCTGATGAACACATTCCTGGAGAATCCACAGGTGCCGTTTGCTCCTGCTGGGTTAGGTGACTCCTCCACAGGCACCCAGGTAACAACTGCCGCACAAGCTGCCGCAGCATCGACTGTTGGCAGTGCTACATTCCATCTATGTGCGATTGACATTCTCTGTGAGGCGTTGGATTTGTCGTCTGCAGTAGCTCACACAGATAATGTTGTGCTTCCCAGCCAGGACACTTAATCTCGAATTGGCTCATCGCGTCCTGGGAAAGAATTCGGCTTCTCCACTCGTTTTCATAATAAGCGAGCAAATTTGGAACATTTCCTAAATTGACACTTTCGCTTGAGAAAAGCATGGCCTTTTTCCGCTTTGAGTGAAGCAACTTATATAGAGAAACGAAATAGACATGTCTTTTTTTAGCTGCAATTGGAAATAGCTGAATTGTAACATTTTTGAATTTTTTTTTGCAATTTTAAAACCATGTTTTTACTTGCTTTTAAAATGTTTTTAAACTGTCCAGATTTTAAGTATGGTCATTGTCATCCTGTTCGGAAGAGGAGTGGGTGTTATGTCCCGTATAGAGGCCCTAATGTAGACCCGTTAATTCATGCCCTAAAATGGACGTATTCATATTTGCCCTAATACAGTCATATTCGTATTTGCCCTATTATGGTCAAAGCCACATATGCCCTATTACGGTCATAACTGTACATGTCCTATTATAGTCATGATTCCTTATATAGGCATGATCTTTCACCTACATTGGTCCTCGCTAGTACACAACGTGCTCTGAGGGATGAACGTTATCTAGTCTGTGGTTTTGAATACAGCAGGGTTTTTCCCAAACACAGGCCCACACTGTACTCATCAATTATGTATGGCTCTCTAGGAATACACCACCTGCATAATATGTATGTACAAAGTTCACCCCTGACGTCTTCCTCAAGTCTAACAAGGGCCAATACAAACCATACGAAGCAACTAGAGTCTTCAGGGTATAAATACACCACATCTTACCCCTGTAAGACAGAGGGAACCGAGACTTCCAAGCTGACACACTGACCAGAGACGCTGAGGCTCCTGCATGCAGTCGCTCCAGCTGAGATCGGTCTGACACAGCCCTTGCGGGGTGTCCAACTCGAGACCAGGACGGGGTCCCACACTCTCTCTATTCAGGTATGGGGGTTCGACTAAATCCTAGAAGGATTCTTGTCTCTTAGGCTTTTAGACCTACACATATGCTAGGTACACTCAGGTACATCTAGTTAGGCATCGTAGGAGTACGCGCATTTTCATAATGCTTTTTATATTCATGTATGTATTCATGATTATTGCAATATGGTAGAACTGTTCTATCCCTTTGCTTTTATCGTACTGTTGATAATATATCTCTGCTATTGTCTGCTGGCTTCTGCAGCACATATATTTTACACTAGAATAACAACTGGTCAATAAATACTTATTGAAACGCCCAGACTGTTTATTCTGTGTAACTCTCTGAGACAAACCGAATAAGTAAGCACGAGTGACTGAGCGAAAAGTAGTATATTGTTTCCACGATTCTGAGGAATTTGGGTTGTCATGATCTAAGGTTGCCAGAAACGAATCTCTCCCCGATAAGAGGAGATTCTAGTGGCACTGTGAGCTAGCTAATGCAAATCAGGCTAACATACGCGGTGGGGGTGCACAGAGCCAGTCTACCACCAAACCCACAGCTTATGTTATCCAAACGCGCAGGTCCTGCATGGGTACTATAGGAACTACACGACAACTGCAGTCTACACCACTCTATTCCACTCTGCGCCAATCCACTCTACGCCACTCCACACTAAGCCGCTCAATTTTTTGCGGCTGCACTCTACATCACTTTACTCAAAACCAATACACCCTATGCCACTGCACTCTATACCAATATACTCTGCACCACTGCACTATACGAAACTGCACTCTATGCCACTCTACACCATTGCACTCTGTCACTTTACTCTGCACCACTCTATGCTACTGCACTCTACGCCACTCTACTCTATGACAATCTACCCTGCAGCACTGCACTCTCTGCTACTGAACTCTATGCCACTCTACTCTGCACCACTTTACTCTATGCCACTGCACTCTACTCTGCACCACTCTACGCCAAAGCACTCCACTCTAATCTACTGTGCACCACTGCACTTTATGACACTGCACACTACACCACTACAGTCAAGGCCACTCCACTCTGCACCACTCCACCTTGCAACACTGCACTCTACGCCACTACTCTATACCACTCCACTTTACCCTGCACCACGCCACTCTACACCACTTCACTCTACTCTGAAACAATCTACTCCACACCACTGCACCCTATGCCACTGTATTATATGCCACTGTACTCCACTCTGCACCACTCCACTCTACGTCACTGCAATCAATGCTGTGCCACTCTACTCTGTGCCACTGCACTCTACCCTGCACCACTATACTCTACCCTGCATCACTCCACTCTACTCTGAAGCATTCTACTCCATGACACACTACTCCACTGCAGTCTAAGCTATACCACTGTACTCTAAACCACTGCACTCTACACCACTTTAGTCAAAACCAATGCACCCTACGCCACTGCACCTACGCCAACTACTTTGCACCACTCCACTTTATGCCACTATACTCTACATTTGACTCTATGCCACTGCACGCTATGTCACTCTATTCTACTCTGCACCAGTGTTCTCTATGTCAATTCTTTCTGCACCACTCTACCCTGCACCACCCTACTCTGTACCATTTCTACTACCACTTTACGACACTGCACTCTACACCTCTGCACTCTACCATGCACCACCCCACTCAATACCACTTCGCTCTACGCCACTTTCCTCCACTCTGCGCCACTCTACTTCACACCTCGCCACTCCATGCCATTGCACTCTACTCTGCTATATTTTTTGCCACTGCACACTACGCTACTCTACGTCACTGCACTCTACACCACTTTACTCAAAACTCTAGGCCACTCTACTATACAACACTTCTCTCCATCATACTCCACTCTATGATGCTCTACTCCATTAAACTCTGCTCCACTGACACTCTACTCCACTCTATGCCACTCCACTCTACATCACTCTACTCCACTCTATGCCATTCTACGACACTCCATTCTACAACGCTCTACAAAACTCCCTCCATGCCACTTTACTCCACTCTATTCTATGACACACTACTCCACTCTACTTAACTCTATGCTACTCCACCCTATGACAATCTACTCTGCTGTACACCACTCTACGCAACACCCTCTATGCCATTCCACTCTTCTGTACACCACTCTATGCCACTCCACTCAACTCTGACACTGTGCTCAACTCTACGTTACTCAACTCTACGCCCTTCCCCTCTACAATACTCTCCTCCCTCCATGATACTCCACAACACTGTAAGCTACTCCATAACACTCCACTCCACGCCACTCCATAACACTTCACTCTACTCCTCTTTATGACACTCCATTCCATGCCACTTTCCTTTACTGTACTAACTTTTAGCCATGCTGAACAGTAGCCACTCTGGGGTACACAATTGCTAAAACTTAACTAGCAAAGCCAATAGCTCTTGCAAAGGCGAGAGCCATGCAAGAGCTTGCTCTTTGTTATGATGCTTGTTCTTTCCAACAGCATATGAGATCACCTTCAAATCTGTGAGTTCAGGGCATGAACTGTACAAAAACCTTTTGAGTTTAATTTAATAAGTTTGCCCCAAGTATATAAAAAGAATCTAGGCCACATATAGGGTACACATGACAATTGACTTACCTCTTAGTTCACTAATAGTATTTTCTTTAGGGCAGGCAGGTTTCTAAGTTTATGTTTAAAAGCGATCACTTTTAATAAACACCTCACAATGCAGTGATATAATCTGATTACTAAAGAGAAACACTGCACGTGTTAAAGAAATACACTTTTTTGAATTTTGAAGATACTATCATATTTTACATAATGTTTGTTGCATGATTTAAAGGCCAAATATTTGTGTGGCCTGGCTCGCGCACTGACTCTTAGAGCCAAGTCAGACTGTTGGCTCGACTCCTTGTTAATTGGTTGGCTTCCCGTCCCCCTGCATGCAAATAAATACTACAGTTTACACAAATCTAACCATGCCCAACACACGCGCATAGAAACAGTTACAATAACATAATCTGAAAGCTAATCTGTAAACTTGGAAACACTTGCCACTGGCAAATTTGCTTGTGGTGCTGCACGACAAAGGAGCAAGTTACCAGTACAACGTCGAAAAGAACGACTTGATAGAAGCAAGAACCGAAAAACTGAGTCAAGCCATAGAAAGTATAATAATAGCACCTATTATGGCATACCAAGTTTATCTCTCCTCTTACTGCACTAATAGTAAAGACGTGCAAAAAAATGCAGTGCTGAAACATTGCTCACAAAGCTATTAGTGGTTCTCAGAACACCAGCGCATTGTGTCCTGGTGACTGGCAGCAGACGTGATGGGCTGATACAGGGCACAAGTCCTTAAAACAAAAAGAAGTGGGGGAGACTAACCAAGTTAGTCCGTGTGCAAGTGACACGTAAAATCACAGCACATGACGTCACAACGTGTGACATTGCACGTGGCATCACAGGAAGTGACATCAGATATTAAGAACTCACACATGTTTAGCAGGTCTATCATGAGTACATTTAAGCGCATCACAAGATTTAACAATTGAGATTTTGTGTTGGGGTTGTGCCAAAAAAGTTGTGCAACCCCGACGCAAAATCTGGACCTCAAACAAATTGGCAACAAGGAGAAACATGACAGTAGACCTGTTCTGCTTAATTGGCTGCAAAGTCTGCATTTTAAAATATGTTATGCGGTTAAGGCACCTTCTGCAGAGATCTTTGTGTGGCCAGTAAATCTCAGGGAACAATAATAATGGTGAGATAACTCTGGGGGTTAACACTTTTGCTGGCGAGATCTGTGTTTTGTTTAGTCCTATGCCAACATGTTTAGACACATGCCAACAACTGGAAATATTTGAGGGGCAGTTTTTAAATGATAGGAAATGCTAGACTCAAGTGCAGCCAGGGAGCTCCACACAAGAGTGACCTCTGGTGGCTACCATTTTGTAGTATGACACATAGGAGCCACATAGCTTGTGACAGAGCAGTGCTCACAGGCAGTACCAACATCATACTTTGTGTGCCTCATCAATGACGGTAGTAGTGTGACGACTGCCTGCTCACCGTAAATGCCAACCTTTTATTTGGGAACTATTGACATTGCCTTTGGCTCAATAGTCTTCTTTAGCTTCATGTAGAAGTTCCATTGATGGCTGGCAGTGGGGACAGAAATAGACTTCTTTAATACTTGCAGAGGTAGATGTAATATGGCTAAATGCCATCACTTGAAGTGCAAGAGGACCAATTACGGAAGCGGGCTGACCCACTGCCTCATGCTGGAGGCAGTAGTGTTTGTAAGCAAAATATCAATAACAACTGAACTGACTAATGCAGGAAGAGGACTGACCGAAAGCCTCTTTATGCAAGTATATATGTGTGGTAGCGTTTTTGTAGACTTATATTTTCGTGAAATAAATATTAATGTTGAATAATGATTTTAGTGATAGATCCAGCACGCAAATGCTGAATTAACATGATTGTAAGTGAAACACTTTTAATATTATTTATTGCAGTGTGTTTAATAATATAATTTAGTTTTGTAACGTTCTCAAGGGGTACTATTTTCCAATGACTTCAAAACCAGGTTACCCTATGAAGACAATTTGTGACTTATGCTCAAAATGGTTGTAACTCCTCAAGCAGTTTCTTACATTTTTCTGGCAATCCATGTTTAATTCTCTCCTTCACTAGATCTAGATTCTTGTCTTATTCCATACTATCCCCCCATTCCCTTTACAAAATAACAAGAAGTGATAATTAAAGCACAGATCCTTCTAGTACGGGTATGTCCTGTGTGTTATTGCCAATGACCAATCTTGACATACAGTCAGCTGCTTGATTTTTTTTGCTCCTAGAACATATTCCATGCTGTAGTTCTAACCTTGCAAACCCAGTACCCATTTAGCAATTCTAGCGGTGTCTCTTTCAAGACCCTTGGTGGTGAATGCTGAAATCAAAGGTTTGTGATCAGTTCTTATGAGGAAAGGCTAACCCCATAGATAGAACTTGAAATGGTTGACCGTCCAGTAAAATGCCAATGCCTCTTTCTCCACCGTAGAATAGTTATGTTCAGCATCTCGTAAGGACCATGACGCAAAAGCAATATTTTTTTCAGTTCTTTCTTTGACTTGTGACATGGTTGCCCCTTACATTCACAATGGGAGCAACAGGGGGAATAAAGGGACTCAGACCGCCCCCCACTCAATCGATTATAAATAAAATTAGGTCTGAACCCCAAAGGCAGTAAAGCTTACTATTTCAAAGACTTCTGGGGGTCATTAATGTTTTTTCAAAAACCCTTTCCAGTACAGTTCTGGTTAAACATCCATGAACTGATTAGTCATTACTGCTCAACTTTTAAAATAATTCATCAAACAGCCACATTCAATACACATCCACCCTACTTGAAATTAATGTGTATACATAACTCAGAATATGAAAAGAGTTTAGAAAAATATGTGAAAAGGCTAGAAAGCGCCTCACGTGCGCAAACCCACAGGGCTGCTGGATGGTACTCGCCAGTGTGCCCACGTTATCATCATTGGTAGCTTTCTAGCCACAACAGAAAATAAAGAAAGAAATTAAAGTGTGAAAAACTATTTTGAGGTGGAAAGTCAAACAACAAACAAGTGTGTGACAGACAACACTGAGACTCTGTAGCTTTCCCAGGGTTGCCCCTTACCTTTTATTACTAGCATCCATTGTTCTCTATAGAGTTTTATCCTTCACATTAAAATTACAGATTTTGGGAGCGTGAACAATAGCAGTTTTTATTTTGTTGAATGTTTCAATGTGATCAAATGATGTGTCTTTTTGAGTAATGTCCTTAGGGTATGAGCTAGATTAGCAAAATTCTTCGCATATTTTGACATGCATTCTGCCAAGCCCTAGAAGGATTTTAATTCTTCTTTGATTGAAGGGAGTGGTGCATTTGTTATGGCATCTACAAGCCTTATTTCAGGTTTAACTCCTTCGCCTGAAATGGTGTGCCCTAGGTAGTCTACGGAGGTCACACCTATTCTACATTTTTTCTTTGACTGTGAACACTCCTTGTCTTAGGTTCAGAAGTACTGCTTCAAGATTATCATCATGTTCCTCCTCTGAGGCTCCTTAGATCACTATGTCTTCCTGAAAACACAGACCTTACGCAAATCTTTTAATATGTGTTGCACCACTCTTTGGAAAACAGCCACTGCAGATGTTAATCCGAACAGAATTCTGCAAAATGTGTATGTGCCAAATGGGGTGGTAAATGAGGTACGAGATTTGGAATCAGGATGAAGCGCTACCTGATGATATACTGATGACAGATCAGTTATGCTCAAAACGTTAGCATCATTTATTAGGCTCAGCATTTCGTTGATCCTATGGAGAGGATGTCTGTCCACCCATATGTTACCCTAATATTACTCCTTTTGAGGAAGTGGCAACTAAAAACAGACAAGTGATTGAGTATTTGAAGAAATGAGTGCCTGAAGAGGATATAAATTGGATACAAATTTAGAGAACTTTCCAGAAGCCGAAAGGGACAGTGGTTGCCTTTTACGAGAGGCTCATGCAGATTTACAGGTAACAAAGCGGTGTCGATGATCCAGAGAAAGATGGTGTCAATGGATTCATATTTGCTTTCTTGATGGGTTTGAGGCCAGACCTTTTCTATCAGATTCAGCAGAGAGAATTGTGTTGGCAGTCAAAAAGTTTATACAAAATCTTGAAGGTAGTGAAATACAGTAGTAATTGAACTGTACCATGTTTTGAAAATTGTTCAATAAAAAGAGTTATAAAAAAAAAAAAGAAATACAGTAGTAATTATTTTGATGCGAAATAGAAAAAGATTAAAGAGAAGTTGACGATTGCTTAGACGAACCAATCTGGAAGCGGATCCTGAAACCAAATGGATTCAAATGTGAATTATGTACACTGTGAATTATGTACACTCCGGAAATATCGAATGAATCAAATGCAAGGTGTGCAAATGCGAAATGGCACAATGCAGATGCAAGGTAGGGGAAGAGGGCTGATGAACAATGATGTGATGAATGTGAATGTTGAGGTGATAAAAAGAAACACTGCTTGTAACTTCTGTGGGAAGATCAGCACTGGAAACAGGAGTGTAGTCAGAATTCAGAGGGAAGCCGTTCCACAAATGCAGAAAAATATGATTGTTCCGAATATTTCATTTTCTAAAAAGGGTGTGCATAACTAGAAATCATTCTGAATGTTGATGCCTTCAGCATGAGGGATGTAGCAAAATATGAGAAATAAGATGCTATATAGTGCAGGGTACCAACAGTATCCATTGATTCTGAATGATGATTCATCAAGGAGCAGGTCCCAATCACAGCCCCTGGGGGAGGGGGAGCATTGCATGCTTGGAGCAGTCCTAGAGGTAGACCAAAGCGGCTCATATATTGACGGAGAAATCAATGGCCATCCCATTTCATTTCTAATAGATACTGGGGCTATCCGTTCTAAAGTTCTTTCTGTGGAAGTCCCAAACCTCCCCTCTCTGGAAGAGAAGTCCAAGTTATAGGGATCAGTAATAAACAGGTTGTTAATTAGGTTTCAGCAGATATTCCAATTAAGACTGGTCAAATGGAAAACAAACCAGGGGTGTGGAATTCCTATAGCCCGACACTCAGGACATATTGTTTGGGGCCAAGGACAACAAGTTTTCATGTTTATTTTATCCTTGGGACAAGTAGGCCCAGCCCCCTGCAATATAAAACATTATGGATCAGGGAAGGCCATTGTTTGCAGTTAAGGTAATATTTGTGTCCATAAGTTAATGCTGTTCAAACTTGTATTTATGGTTCATTAATACAAAGCCTTTATTATTAGGGTGAGAGCCCTAAGGAAATGTTGGAAGTTTAGATGCACTACTGACAGTGTTTCCAGTATAAAAATGTGTACACGCGTTTGCAAAGTTTAACAATATGAGGCTACATATAATGCTCCCAGGATGCTCTCTGATTATATGCAAGTATATGTAAAAGCTTGAAAGCAAGATTGATGATTCTTTGCTTTCAAAATAAAATGTTTATTAAAAAATGCAACTAAGAAAAAAACGTTTTGCTAAACTACTGTGAAATTTTAGCTACCATTTATTTGAAGCATCATTTACCAAAATATTTAGATGCATGCTAGTATTTCCCAAAAATATTCATTATGGAAAATCAGTGTAACCAGTTTCAACAAAATTATAGGAAACATGAATATAAACAAGCATTAGCAAAGCCAATAGGTATGACATTGGTAATCAGTATTTTGGTTTTGTCAATGCATGCCTTGTTTTGACATGGTTTTTGTAAAACTTTGTTGTTGTGGAAGCTGCCGGACCCTCATCATTGTAACAAACATTGGCAAAAGCAAAACATATTTTTGGTCTCAAAAACCACACAATGACACAGGGCCAGATGTACGACCAAGAAAATTGCGCATCGCAAATTGCGACTCTTTTGCGAGTCGCAATTTCCGAGCGCAATTTCCGATGTACAACAGTGTGTTTCACACTGTTTGCGATTCCTAATGGGGTCGCAAATTGCGAGGCTCATTAATATTAATGAGCCTCTCGCAATTTGCGAGCCCATTGGGAATGACAGCCCTCCCAGCGATGGTGGCCTGCTGGGCTCAGCAGACCACCATGTCTGGGACTGCTTTTTAATAAAGCAGCTTTTTTTTTTTTTTTTTAAATGCAGCCCGTTTTCCTTAAAGGAAAACGGGATGCATTTCAAAAAGAAAAATGAAACTTTTCGGTTTCATTTTTTTAAGTGCAGGCAGTGGTCCCTTCCGCTTTGCGAGTGGTTTACCACCTACTTGAAGTAGGTGGTAAACTGCAAGTGTTTTGCGGCCGCAAATGCGGTTGCAAAACACTAGTACATAGCATGTTGAGTCGCTGTTAGGAAGGGACGCCCCTTCCTAATAGCGAGAGTCGCAAATGCTATTTTGCGAGTCAGGGACTCGCAAAATAGCATTTGTACATGCTATTACCCTTTTTTGCGGCTGCAAACGGGAGGTTCTCCCGTTTGCGGCCGCAAAAAAGGGTCGTACATCTGGCCCACAGTAGTTCCTGGCACTGAACAAAACTATTTTGTGTGCCAATATGCTCCTTGTGAAAGAGCATAATGCTGTCACTCACAGTGAAGCCAGCTGGTACAGACAGAGAGAGAGAGAATTTTAATAAAAACAAAAGGTCTTGGTTAACGCCATACCTAAATATGGGCCCAATTCTTAAAGAAAGTCACAAAAGTGCACCCATGGTATATGTCCTTGCATTAGTGCACATTTATGGCTTTCATGAATTCACAGACATTCACAGAAGTAGGTCAGGCAATCGTACTCCTAGAAAATATTTGTGAACTGCATTTTAGCACAAGCAAATATGTATGTGTAGATTTGCTCATGCGAAAATCTGTTGAGCGGTAACAAGTTCACTTTCCCACTATCCACTTTTTTCCCCAACCCTGGAAGAAGTTTTACTTCTGCCCTTGTAAGGAGTAAAATGCCAGCGTTTCTCTGTATCGTAAAATATAAGAGACAATGCTAATGAAAACCCACAAAACATGCAAGTTAAAAGGTTTGCACAGACGCAAAAGGGCATTCCGACCATGGGGAACTATTGCTTTCTGCTACTTTCAGCTCCAGTATGTAGATCTGTGGAAAGGTGGTAAAGTAAGGGAATTGCTAGTATTCAAACCTTATTATGGTGTGAGCTCTGGCATAATCAGAGAGGCTATTATCAGAGTGCTAATATAATGAGATTGCTGTCATAAATTGCCACTGTACTACATGGCACCATAGGGACAAGTGGATTTTGTTACAGGACAAGTAGATTTATGAAACAACCTGCCCATGGACAAGTGGATATTGCATTAAAGTCCACAACCCTGCAAACACAAGTTAATTTTGTGTGATTCAAGTCCTGGGAATTTTTGGGGTAGGGACTTGCTTTGCAAAATGAATTTTGTGATTTATTACACACCGGATTATGTTGCATTTGAGACACAGAATGAGGATTCAGTTTTAAAAATAAACTTGCAAGGCACAAGAGTTCAGTTGTTTCCAGCTTTAACAAAAGATGACTTTCCTCTAGATTTATAATATGCTGTGAAGGAGGAGGTTTGGGATTTGTCTAGAAAATAGAGTGGATTCAATAAAAGAGCAAACCCAATTAAAATAAAAATGAAGCCAGATTCAGTATTCCCTAGAACTAAACAGTAAAGACTCGCTAAAGAAGCAAAAGAGGGAATAAAGCCAGTGACTGAAAAAATTACTGAACAGGGAATCCTCGGGGAGGTAGTTGGTAGTCCTTGTAAATCTTCTGTGATGTGAATTAAGAAACCGAACATCAAATGGTGCATTGCTCAAGATTTGTGCAAGATTAATAACATTTGCATCCCATGTTGTCCAGTAATACTGAATCTAGCAGTAATTCTGTTCCAAATTCCATCAGAAACAGAATAGTATAATCATTGACTTATGCCAAGCGTTCTTCTCCATTTATCTACACAAGGAGAGCCAGTTTCTCTTTGCATTCCAATTTTTGAATAAAGTTCTTGTGTGGGTATACCGAAAGCCCTTCAATTTTTAGTCAAATCCTGAAGAAAGATCTAGAAAGTTTGAGGCTGCTCGGTAACTCAGTACAGTATGATGATTTAATAGTCGCATCTAAAACGAAGGAAGACTGTAAAACTGATCCCATTGCCCTATTAAATCATCTAGATGAAAATGGACATAAGGTTTCCCCAACTGAAATGCACTACTGTAAAAAGAAAGTAATCTATCTTGGACACCATATTGAAAAGGGTGTGAAATAGTCTCAAAATAATGCGTTTCTGCAATTCTGAAACTGAGCCTACCAAGCGAGAGGTTTAGATATTTCTTAGAATTATTGGCTGCTGTTGTCAGTGGATTCCAAACTTTTTCTTGATTGCAAAGCCTGCAGTAATGTTGACACACAGTGACAAACAAGATCCGGCACAGGAAGGACCTCCAGACCTGGCTCTTCGAATGATCCTCCAACCAGTCCCACTAGCAACACCCCCCGCTACCCCTGAGACCTTCACAGGTGAGTAGCTGCGCTTTACAAGCCCCTGATTGATTGATTGATTTGAAAAAGAATGTTTTGAGGCATTCACAGAATTAAGAAAGAGTTTGTCATGTACCAGCACTTGGAAGACCAGGGTAGAACTTTTTTCCTGTTCTGTCATGAAAGAGACAGATGTGCACTTTCAACCCTTACCCAGAGACATAGAGGGTTGATGCAGCAGTGGCATACCTATTAGCCGTATTGGATCCAGTACCTGTAAGTCGTCCAGTTTGAAATCAGTTGCAGCTATTTGTGTTGCCACTGAACAAAGTGTAGGAATAATGAGGAGTCATACTTCATTTTTATATGTCCCATATTCAGTGGAAATTTAATTGACCTGAAAGAGGACTCAGCATATAACTAACAGTAGGCTGACTCGTTATACTTGCTGCTGAAAACATTCCTATTAAAAGATGTAACACTCTCAAACCAGCAGCACTGCTTCCTATTTCAGACAGAAGTTGTGAAGACCAGGAATTTGCTGAAATGGATGATGAACGTGAACATGACTGCATCAAGGTTTCTGAGTTATGTACCAAACCAGAATCAAATTTTAAAGAAACTCCTTTGGAAATGGTTGAACTGACCTTATTTGTTGATGGTTCCTATTTAAGAGACCAATACTGAGCACTGAGAGCAGTCTATGCAGTTTGTTCTGTTTCTGAGACTTTGGAGGCATCCTCTCTAACGAATGTGGCATAAGTGGCAGAATTGGTTGCATTAACAAGAGCTTACTGCTTGTTTGAGAGTTCGAATGTGACACTTTACACAGTGTTAGAAATAGGGTTTCTGGTTGGCAAGGTATGCACCTAAGCCAGACAGAACTCACCACTCTAGTCAGAGCAAGTAAGTTACACCCCATACATAACCTGTTATCATCCTCTGGTAGCTTGGCGCAGTGCAGGAAGGCTTATGATCAGAGATAATGTGTAAAGCGTTTGTGCAACACACTCACACAGAAACACCATGAATACACCACAAAAGAGACTCTAAACAGAATTATAGAAAAATATAGTATATTGTACATAACATAGACCAAAATGGCATGAATCATAAATGGTGATCATGTCATGCAATTACTCAGATAGTGCTCGTCATCCTGGACAATGCAAGGCAAAAACTACATATATCATAACAGTAGTGCAGGTCATGCAGCAGAAAGCCACATCAATAACAGCAAGTAAAAATGGATCCAGGAACACTTGCACTCCTACTAGCAGGTGTACAATAATCACTATGATCTAACTGAATCGAGTGCTTTTAGCCAAAAGAGTAGGGCGCATGGGCATCTGCGCTCCTATTAAACTTTATATGGTAAACAAGCTCCAAGCTGTAGGTCTGTGACGTTTCATGTTAAATGCAGGAAAACACTTGGCACATTATGCAGCTATTCTGATAGTATATGCTATCCTAATCATCATAAGACTAAAACGAATGTACACCAGGAATAATGCAGCATGTTCAGAGACAACCTGCAAGGCAAGAAAAGCACACAAACTACAGCTGGCAACCCTAGGGCACAGACAACACCTGCGTGCCCATTAGGTGGGTTATGGTAATTTCAGGCCGTTCCTGAGTGACGACCAGGGGCCTCCATCGAGGCTTCACCTCGTAAGGCCAAATCAACTACCAAGTGCCCTCAGGTATGTCTCAATAGGAGGAGGGGGCAGTGACAGGCCTGAGACAGGTTTGAAAGGCTAGGTCTGTGGGTGGCACAAGCAGTGCTGCAGGTCCACTAGTGGCATTTAATTTACAGGCCTTGGGTATATGGGATACCACTGTAAAAGGGACTTACAAGTAAATCAAATATGCCAAACAGGTGTAAACCAATCATACTATGTTTAGAGGAGAGAGCATGTGCACTTTAGCACGGATTAGCAGTGGTAAAGTGCTCAGAGTCCTAAATCCAACAAAAAGAAGGTCGGTAAAATAAGCGGAGGAAGGCAAAATGTTTGGTAATAACCCTGCAAAAAAGGGCCAGTTCCAACACAACCCCCTTCCAGCCAAAAGCCAGGGTAGACTAATCAATACCTTGATGGGCTTCCCTACTCAGGGCGATAGACCGTGGCCTGCTACTGCAGGGGCACATGACAGTTCTACACCTCTCTGAACCCAGTTGGATTCTTCTGTCTATACTCTCAGGGCCCACTAAGCTAATCCATGGGGAATCCTTCTCCTCACCTGTGGACCCCATCTGTGAAGCGCTTAACATAAAGTTGTTTACAGATGCATCCCAGTAGGCAGAAAGTACCACCATGGCCAACAAAGTGATGTGGCCCACTTCAACCCTTTGGTCCGACTTCTGTCCCCAACTGAAGGAAAACTCTGTCCAAAAGAACAGCAACCAGCAGAGGCTACTGACAGATGCCAGCGTCCAGAGCCAGGCCTTAGACCATCCTGGGATCTCTGTCCTCTGTGGTTTCTCAGAGTGGGGGGCGGTAGCCCCAGGTACATTGCATCCTTCTCTACACCACCTCTCACCAGTTCAGGGGTGGTATCCTGAGTCTGGTCCTTCAGCCCAAGGTATGCACCCTTAGGCTGGACAGGAGTCAGAGGCTTGTCCTTCTTCCCTATGCCCCTCCTTCTGGGGTTCTGTACCCTCTTTTTGGGAGTGGTACCCCCAGAATCCAGAACTGTCAGGGCACTTGTGACAGCCGTCCTGCACAATTCTCCCACCAGTTCAGGAGTTCTATCCTGCAACTGGTTTTCCAACCCAGAGTCTGTACCCTTAGGCTGAACAGGGGTTAGGGATGAGTCCTTCCTCCCCCACCCCTCCTTCTGGGGTTCCGCATACTCCGTCTGGGAGTGGTACTCCCAGAAGGCAAAATTGTAGGGATGCTTGTGGCAGCCGCCCCTTCCTCCAGGTCAGGGGTGATACCCTGAACCTGGTTCCCCAACCCAGGGTGTGTACCCTTGGACTGGACAGGAGTTAGGGAAGAGTCCCTCACCCCCCCCCCCCAAACCCTTCCATGTGTTCTTCTGCGCCCTTTTCTGTGGAGTGGTACTGCCAGACACTAGAACTGATTGGACACTGGTATCAGTCACTCCCCCAAAGTTCTCCTGACACTATGGGGTCCCCCTCAGTGAATGGTCTCCCCGTACAGGCTAGATTCCTCTCCTGGTGCCCCCTTGGGGTACTATCCAGGAGCTGGGACTGGGCATAGGGAACCCGGGGACTTTGCCCACCCCGACCTCTCCTCCTACTGTGAGAAGGGACATGGGACCCTTTACCCACCCCACTACACTGGGAACTGTCTGTGCTACTGTGAATCTCCACCGCCCTCGGTTGGGGGAAACCTAAGCCACTTTAGGATCACTCCAAAATGCCTTTTCAGACTCTCTGGTACTCACCCAGAGATCTGCCTCCTTTGCAAGTTCCCTGGGGTCAGAGAACTTACACTCCAACAGGTGTTGGCATAGCCCTGGAAAACAACAATGGGACATGTGCTCTCTGACAATCAGATTGTACAGCCCTTCAAATCTCTTTACTGTGCTACGCTTCACCCATCCATCCAGTGCTTTGCAAAAATACTCCACAAATTCCTCGCGAGACTGGTGAGACAGCTTACAGCTGCCCCTGAACCTCTACCTATACTCTTCAGGGGTGAATCCATACTTTCTTATAAGAGTTTCTTTCATGGGGGGGCGAGGTGGGGTACCTCTGCCTGTCACTCCCTTCTAAGGCCAGTAGGGCATCCCTCCCATCATCAGGAATATAACTTCTCAGGCCAGTTCCCCAATCCTCCTCAGGGATCCTGCACATTGCCAGAGCTCTCTCATACTCGTGCAACCACTGATGTATGTCCTCCCCCTCCTTGAAGCTAGGCACCAAGTCGGTGGGTATGTGGGACATATTTTTAACACTAGATTCAATATTGTGGCTGTGAGAAGTTGGCCTGGTATATGCTGCCCACTAATTAAAGTGGGCACCTTGCACCAGTCCAAACAACCCTTATGGTGATTTAAGAGGTCAAAGATAACCTTAGAAAGCTATCCAAGTGGTAGCTGTGGAGAGAAGCCTTCAGGCTTAGTCTTGAAGGAATGTTAGGCAGCTTGTTTTACCAGAATGCAATCTTATAGTATTCGTTAAATGAAAGGAAAACCACACAGTAGTTATAAAAATATGTATTTATTAATATAACACTATCTAGTATGACACAGTATCTCCTACACGGAGATAATCACAAAGCACACAATACTTAAGCACAGAAATGACAGTAAATAGCACTAATACACAGTGGACCCCGGGGGGGGGGGTAAAGGGGGGGGCAACCCATAAAGTAAGTGGTATAAGAACCACAACTCGAGTCAAGACAGTGTCGAGAGGACGTAGAATCGCTGGGACCCCAAGGAACCACCCATGGTGAGTAGATAGAGACCCCACGGAGGACGGGTGCAGTGTGGGAACACGACTGCGTGCTCCGTACAATTCTATAGGAAAGTCGCGGTTGAAGTTTTAGAGTTTAAGTACCCTTCCCAGTGGACTTCGAAGAAACCCCATGGAAGACAGAAAGTTGGAGAGCCACCCCACCCTTGGATACTGAGGTACCCAAGTTACCTATCCCAGGTAAGCCGGGTGCATGGGTCTGAAGTGGCGTCGGAAACCGCCGTCGAACCCAATGGAGGACTTAGAAGAAGAGCCGCTGCTGGAAGGAAGAAAAATGTCAGTTGGAATCCAAAGGTGGATTCTTGTCGAGAAGTACCTGAAAGCAGAGGGGACAGAGCCTGGGTCACTTGGGAGTGACCAGGGGCTCGGTAGACGAATGCCCACCGATGTCGGGTGCTTCAGGTGAGTTGATGGAGTCCTTGACTCTGCAGCTACGGGGACCAGGAGACATCGAGGATGACCAGGAGCCGGATACGAGCTGTCCCATGAAGGATGTCGAGTGCTGAGGGGTCGGTGTCCGGCGGAAGTACCAACAAGCCTTGGCAACAGCAACCCACGCAGAAGGTCAAGGATGTGTACGGTTCAGACCAGCAAGGTCCAGGAGACTCACCAGAGCAAGGGGAGTCAGGGCAGGCCTCGAGCAACCAGGGGAGCCCAAGAAAAGCAAAATTGACCCTCGAGTGGACCTACAGGCCGGAGGCAGAGGAGTCGCGAGAGGATCTCAAGCGATTTCACCAAACAACAGCCCACAGAGCACTCTGTGCAAGGAGGTCGAAGTTCTTGGTAGGAAATGCTGCCAGAGGTTGGGGCTACTCGGAGCCCAATGCACTTGTTCGGGAAATGCCAACAAGCATATGCACTTGCAAATGTACACGGTGCACAGGGGTTCGGGTATTGCAGTCCCCACGAGGGATTCTGACCTCAAACTTGGTGAGAGGACAGCTCGGGCCTCGAGGGACATAAATACCCTCCTCCTGTGTTGCTGATGCCTTCGCAGACCATAGGAGCTCAGGATCACAGACTGGACAGCAGTGTTGTGGTGCCTGCGGATGCAGTGGAGTGACTCCTTCACTCCAAGGGAGATATCTTCGGTTGTCCTTGATGCTCCACAGGTCCTGCACGGATCCTGTACGGTGCACGGGCACAGACGATCGAGCAGACTGAGTGGGAGACAAAGTCGGGGCCAAGCGAAGTCCAGAGTGTCCAGAAGGTCGAAGCTCAGTGGTTTCTGGTTCAGACTATTGTCCACGTCGAATCTAAGGTCCTACAGCCAGGTAAGCCTTATATACCCACGGAAGAGGGTCGGCAAGATGCAGGGGACCCTCCCAAGGGAGGGTCTGGACAGTGGGGAGGTTACTCCCATGTCCTTTGTCCATTTTCGCACCAGAGTGGGAGCCAACGGCTCCCAAGACTGGTTTGAACTGGACTATGCACAGGGACACCAAATGTGCCCCTCATGCAGACTTTCAGTGTCTGGCAAGCGTACCCACCCAGCCCTAATATACTAAATCCTGTCTGGACGGTGGTCACACCTCCCTGTGATAGGATGCCTATTGTTCTGCCTTCCCCTGCTCGAGCTTGGCCCAGCAGCAGGAGGGCAGAAATGTGTGTCTGGTCGGCAGCAACCATTTTGTGCTGTCCGGGACTAGAAGGCTGGTACCGGGAACACCAGGGACCCCACGAAGCTCGCTTCTGAGGGGTGGAATCATACCTCCCACACGGTTACGTGTGGGGGTATGATTCCAACATGTTTGACACCAAACACGATAGGGTTTGTTTCAGCCGTTTTAGAGTTGGTCATCACGCGGTCGCGTAATGCCCCTCTATATGTAGTATATGGCTGCTTCACTGACACCCTGGGAGAATGGACTCCTTAGGCTGCAGGGGTGTCCTGCTCATGCAGTGGCACCTTCTAACCTAGAACCACGCACCCTGCCTTCAGAATTGTAAAGGCCTGCTATAGGGGTGATTGATAGGTTTTAAGTGCAGTGACCCTTAGATATAGTAAACCTATATCTAAAGTAAGTGGTGCATGCACCAACTTACACAGGCTGCAATGGCAGGCCTTAGTTCCATTTTGCATGGCCTCTCATGGGTGGCATAATACATGCTTCAGCCCATGGGAGGCCTCTGGGGTAGCTATGCCCTGGGTACATGGGTACCATATAATAGAAACAAGGGTACCCCAGTATCCAATCTGGAGTGTACCTGAGTACATGGCATAACAGTTTAGGTAGAAAGCAGATAGACTGGGGTCCTGATTAGCAGGATCCCAGTCAGACTATTCAAAAACAGTATCACATTTAGCAAAAAGTGGGGGTAACCATAAGAAGCAGATCCTACTTTCCTACAGTTGCCACCACTGGACTCTACGCGCAGTGCTTGTAAGTCCAGAATTCTCAAACTAGGCTCATGGGCCAATTTCCTTTCCTCAAGAGCCAATTTTTCTCTGGCGAGGGCATTTCAGCCTCCACCATCCTCTCCTCAGCTAAGGCCCTTCTCTCATCAGCAGCCACCTGTAACCTCAGGTCCCTCTCAGCCTGTCTATCCTTGAGTTCCTCACGGAACAGAGAGTGGGAGGTGACACTGCTCCTGGCACTAGACCCAGCAAGGGACTCCCTATCTATGGGGTCCTCTCTCTCTACTGGCGTCCCTGCCTAGTCATTTTCTCTCTCCTCCTCAAACTCTTCAGGGCCACTGCCCTCTAGGGATTCAGGTTCAGAATCTTCTAGGAAATTCCAAGGCTTAGGAACCTTAAGAATTCCAAAGGGGTTCTCCTCCTGCTCAGAGTCCTCCCCAGAATTAGCACCCTACTGGTCCCTCTGTTGACGCTTTTTCCCAGTGTGCCCTCTCGAAATGATACAGGACTTTCGGAAGGTCCAGCTTTATGGATTTCCCACCCACTGCTAGTCCCCTCTCCCTGCAGAAACCCGACAACTCCTCCAAAGTGTAAAACAACAAGCAGTCGATGTCAAAGATGAACTCCATTTTGAAAAGGTACTAAACAACTGGTGCACACAACAAGAGTCCTAAGCGTAAGAGATGAAGCAGAAGTAAACAATAAAAATGACCAAAGTGAGAGAATAGGAGAGAAAACAAAACACATAATGGTCTAAGTGCAGAGTTGTAGTTCAACAATGAGTTACTGTGGTATCATGCAAACGCAAGTCTTATCCTCACCGCTGATCACCAATGTTAGAAATGGGGTTTCTGGTTGGCTAGGGTATGCACCTAAGCCAAGCGGAACCCACCACTCTAGTCAGGGCAAGTAAGATACACACCAAAGATAACCGGTGCTCACCCTCGGTTAGCTTGGCGCAGAGCAGGCAGGCTTATCATCAAAGGCAAGGCGTAAAGAGTTTGCACGACACTCACACAAAAACACCATGAATGCACCACAAAAGAGACTCCACACAGGATTATATAAAAATATAGAATATTGTACATAACATAGACCAAAACAACATGAATCATAAATACTGTGCATGTAATGCAATTACTCAGACAGTACTCGTCATCCTGGACAATGCAAGGCAAAAACGACATGTCATAACAGTAGTGCAGGTCATGCAGCAGAAAAGCACATCAATAACAGCAAGTAAACATGGATCCAGGAACACTTGCACTCCTAGTAGCAGGGTTACGGTAATCACTATGAACTAACTGAATCAAGTTCCTTTAGCCAAGAAGTAGGGCGGAGGGGCATCTGTGCTCCTATTAAACTTTATACAGTAAACAGGCCCCAAGCCGTAGGTTTCTGAAATCTCATGTTACATGCAGGAAAACACTTGGCACATTATGCAGTTATTCTGATAGTATTCGCAATCCTAATCATCATAAGACTGAAACGAATGTACACTAGGAATAATGCAGCATGTTCAGAGACAATAACCTGTAAGGCAAGAAAAGCACACAAACTACAACAGGCAACCCTAGAGCATAGACAACACCTGCGCCCCTATTAGTCGGGTTATGGTAATTTCAGGCCGATCCTGAGTGACGACCGGGAACCTCCATCGAGGCTTCACCCCGTAAGGCTAAATCAACTACCAAGTGCCCCCTGGTATGTCTCAATGGGGGTGCACCCACTGTAGGATTCGTGTGGTGACCTCACACCGTCCCCCGTATGTAAAATTACACTATTCAGATGCCCGCAAATGTGCGGTGCAACTGTCGCAAGCACAGGGCTTCCACGAAAAAGGGCAGGGAGGCTTTAGCAGGATCTCGAAGGTCCGATCTCACTCTCTCCGCCCTCACAAGCTGGGAGTGACAGCACCTGTGGCATCCTGCGGGGAGACCTTGCCGGGTCCCCTACTCCAACGTAGCCCAATGCAGCTGCCCGCGAGCGTGCGGTGAGCTGGCGATGATACAGTGCAGCACCTCTTGGCCTAGGTGCCCCGAGGTCGCTTCTGACCCGGATGTTGTCCATGAAAGGGAGCTCCTCAATGCTCACTCATCCCTCTGGGTGTCAGCGAGCTTCCGCAGTGTTGGCGACCAGCCAGGCAACTCTCTAGGGGGCAGGGTGGAGCAGGGAATTCCTCCTGAGGTCACACACCTCATTGCCAGCCACCAGCAAGGAGCTGAGAGCCCGCGCATGCCAGTGGTGAATCCGCCCAAACATCGAGGCGCTTAGCCAAGTCCGCAAGATTGATGCGCTCACCACGCGTTGCCTGAAAGCTGGCGATGGCCGGACTCAAGAGTCCCACAGCCAATTGGTACGTGAACTGATGGAATCTTTCTAGATCCAACAAGAACAGGGAGGGGGCCAGCCAACCCGTACCTTGAGAGCACTGGGGGCACAAAGAGCAGGCAGGCAGGTAGCAGGCCCGCACACAAAGTTACTTGTAGCAGAATGGCAGTCCCTCTAGCAGCTCAGCACAACACAGCAAAGTAGTCCAAGTGGCAGTTCCTCCTGGCAGCAGAGTAGTTCTCTGGCAATGTGCTGCATGTAGAACCAGCAGCGTCTGGTTACAAGCCCACACAGTGTCTACAAACATGGGGTAAGAGCCCCTCGACTTAAACTCAAAACGTTCTTTGATCACGGGGTGATTTCAAAGGAACCCTTAGAAGTGCGCAACAATCCCTTTCAACCCAGCCCTGGCTTCAGACGTCACTTGGGGGTAAATCAGCCCTTTGTGTGAGGGCAGGACACAACCTATACAAATGTAAAGTGTGAACGACCTCTCCCAGGCCAGGAAGACCATCAGTATGCAGATGAATGCAGATCTAACCCATGTCACACCCAGCCCTTCCTGTGTTGTTGTTAGAAAGTATGCACCCAACCCTAGCCATGTATTGGAGTCAGGCTGCAAAGCACAAAGAGTCATAAACACAGAGAAATGACCACTTTCTAAAAGTGACATTTCTAAAATAGTAATGTAAAATCCAACTACAACAGTAAGCAGGATTTATCACCACTATCCTAAACATACAAAACATGGCAACACCACTCCTTTCTGATCAGGAATTACCACTTAAAAGTATATATGTGAATTCCCAATGCTCTCATAGAGAGGAGTAGGCCTCACAGCAGTGAGAAACAAAATAGGCTGTTTATCACTACAGGACATGCCACACATTAAGACACATGTCCTACCTTTTACTTACACAGCACCCTGCCCATATGGCTACCTAATGTCTACCCAAGGGGTGACCTATGTGTAACAAATGGGGAGTTTCAGGCTTGGCAAGTAGTTCTAAATGCCAAGTCAAAATGGCAGTAGACTGCGCACGCATGCCCTGCAGGGGCAGGCCTGAGACAGGTTTGAAAGGCTAGGTCTGTGAGTGGCACAAGCAGTGCTGCAGGTCCACTAGTGGCATTTAATTTACAAGCCTTGGGTATATGGGATACCACTGTAAAAGGGACTTACAAGTAAATCAAATATGCCAAACAGGTGTAAACCAATCATACTATGTTTAGAGGAGAGAGCACATGCACTTTAGCAGTGGTAAAGTGCCCTAAATCCTAAAGCCAACAAAAAGGTGGCCAGAAAAATTGGCGGAGGAAGGAAAAACGTTTGGGGATAACCCTGCAAAAAAGGGCCAAGTCCAACAGATAACCAGTATGGATTTGGAGTGGTGTATGACTTTGGTCAACTGTGGTCACATAAGGGATATGACATCTTCTTGAGCTCCAATACATATTGGATTTACTGAAAGCAATACAACCACCAAATCAGATTGGTGTGGTCAAGTGTGATGTCCATAAGGCTGGAAAGGATTTAGTCACACTTGGAAATAAGTATGCAGATCAAAAGGGAAAATACTGTGCATTACAAGATGAAACAGTTGTGCAAGAAGGTTAGAATGATAAATTAAGAATAAGTACTTTACAAAATGCAGAAAACGTCAACTGTTTCTTCATGAATTCAATTCAAACTTCTTTGAGTGAGGGTGCCCCAGATGATGAGAAAAGTAAATGGGGAACATTGGGTTACAAGAAAAAAAGAGAAATTATCAGGTTCTGTATGTCAATGCTGAAAGTAAATATATCCTTCAAGATGCAACCGTGTATCAAATGGCCAAGTATCTACATAATTAATCCCATGCAGGAAGAGATAACCTGATACACATATTTTAAAAATACTGGGAAAATACAGGATTTAGAAATATTGCTGAGGACATTTGCAATAAGTGTATGGCATGTCAGTGGAACAACCAAGGCAGAAGGACACTAACAGTGATGTACCATATTTGCAACTCAGAAGGCACATTTACAAGACTTCAAGCAGGCTTTGTAGAGATAACAGTTTGAAATGGATTGAAATACATTTTAGTCATTGTCTGTTTGTTTTCTTAATGGGTTGAAGCATATCCCACCTGGAGATCAGATAGCCTTACATTTGCCAAATTGTTGTTGAGGGAGTTGATACTGCGATTTAGATTTCCAACTTCTATTGGGACAGATCATGGTACTCATTTTAATAACTACGTTTTGAAAATAATTTGCACATCATTTTAGATCAACCAGAGATTTCATTGTAGTAATCATCCACAATCTTCAGGTATCGTTGAGATAGCTAACCATACTCTTGGTACTCTCAAGAATAACCTGGCCAATGTTTGTGCTTTAACTGGTCTGAAGTGGCCTGGATGTACTTCCTCTTGCTTTGATGAGCATGATAAGTACTACCGACGGAAAGACTGGGTTGTTTCCCTATGAAGTATGATAGGAAGAGCAATGAGACTGACTTATATTCCTTCAGCTGCACTAGATTTAATAACTGATGACATTGTGCTAGATTCCTGCAAATGTCTGGCTGATATGGTGAAATCTGTCTCTCATCAGGTGAATGTGGCAACAGAATCAACAAAGAACATTCCCTGTCACAGTCTAAACCCAGGAGATTGGGTAGTGGTCCGGAAGCAAGTCAAAAAGAACTATGTGAGAAGAGGTGGTGTGGATTCTACCAAGTGATCACACAATAGGATACGGTGACTATTGGAGCACATTATAAGACGTGCTGTATCCCAACTTTCTGTTATGAAACAGACCTCCAAATTTTGGATAGTATAATAGACAAAATGCCTCCTTTTACCTGGAAAGTTATCGTTTATGGAAGAGGAAGCCTCACACACATAAAAGTGTCATGCTTCATCAACTGCTTCCTCTCCCCATCCTGGTAGGACAGTACCACCAGGGCGGACTTAACCTCCTTGAAAACTAAACCGGAAGGAGGGAGTTCTTAAATAAAAATCTACTGCCCAAAATGGGGGGGGGGGGTCCAGATACTGCTAAATAAACCTCTGTGTTTCCAGGTTATTTTTATTCAGAAGGACACAGGGTATAATTAAAAACCATTTTGATTATGGGCTCAGTTTTACTGACGTATGCCAGTCCGCATGGGCAATTAAGGAGGTAAACTTCATTTTTGGTGTTTCAGGTTACGGTGACTTTGATTTTGTTGCCTTTTCGTGGATGAGTTATGTAATTTACCTTGATGATGTTATTGCAATTGTTGCAATTGAGACATGGGACAGTACCCTGGTACTGAAGAGGGTTAGTCAATTTTGGCATGGAAAGTATGTAGTTTACTTCCTTAAATGCCCATGCGGACTGGCATACTTTGGCAAAACTGAACGCAAAATCAAAATCAGACTTAATGAACACAAAAGCAACATCAGGACCATGAATCAAAATTCTGTCGTAGCCACACACTTCCTTGAATCTAAGCATAGTATCAGTCAACTTCGATTTTTGGTGTTAGAGACTGTGAACATTTGTGAGGGTCGGAAAAATCACAAATACTTACTTCAGGGAGAATTTGTTTGGATAAAAATGTTAGATACCATCATACCGAATGGACTTAATGATCTCATTGAATTCAGCTGTTTCTTATAATTTGATTCTCTAACCTCCCCTGTTTATTTTATCTTGGGCACCTACTCTGATTGCCGCGCTGTATTTTCCCATCCTCTTATGGTATCTCTTTTTTCTTTACCATCAGGACACAACTGCCACATCCGCATTTTATTCACTTCCTACTGCGGTGCATGGTTCACTTTCCCAACCATTTCACCACATAATTAAACTCCACTACATACCACTCCACAACACAAAATACCCTTGCACATAATTACACTCCGTAACACACAATCTCACACCACATAATTCCAAAACACTCAATATCACATAATCACTGTCCAGACAATTCCATATCACACCATGCCACATAATTCCACAACACAAATCCACACCACACAATTACACAACTAACTAATCCAATCCCAGCCACATAATTCCACCACATACATACACTCCATAACCCATAGGTAAAAGACATTGCCATTTACAATGCCAATAGCTCTAACTCATACAAATGTGAGACCAATTGCATTTCCAATGCTTGTCTTCAATACTATCCAAAATCTGAAGGTCTTTTTCATAACAGAAAGTGGGGATACAGCATGTCTTATGCTGTGCTCCAAGTCACCGTATCCTATTTTGTGATTAGTGGATTTCCTGAAGGTCGGTACGGTGACTTACCCTTCTCCTCTCTCCCTTTGTGTTTGGGATCCTACCAAGTGATACTGACGATGAACACTGCAGTAAAGTGTGGAGGAGTGCTGCAGTGGGCCCACGCTGATCATACAAGGAGAGCAAGAAGTGTGGACAAAGCAGTGATAGAATTGAATCAAACATAAGTTCACAGAGTCAAACGTAAAGTCAAACACAAAGTGAAGATCAAAGTCAAGCTCAAGTTTGCATGGTGGATCCATGGAAGAAGAGTGAAAAATGTTTAAACTAGTGAAGAAAACAAAATAAATGAAACTGTGAAATTTCAGATAAGCAAAAGTGATGATGCAGAACCCGAAACTGCTGGAGTCCTGTTCCAAAGCAGAGTGAAGGGTTGTTACAGTGCAAAAGTCAAAAGCATGAGTGCCAGCAAGTACCCTCCGATCCAATCAATTAGAATTTGCAGCTGAAAATCTGAATTACAAGAACACCCGGAGGAAGAAAGCAGTTTGCAGTAAACAAAGTAGACAAAGTAAAATAAAAAGACAATGACAAAAACTCTTGTTCATCAAAGGAAGGCTGAAGAAGCTATTCAGAGAAAAAGAACTTGCAAACGTAAGCATTGTGAACCCGAAGGAAAGTTTGAGAGACAAACAGACTCTGAAACCAGTGAGAGAAAATCACCTGTGGCCAAAAGATCAACGAGAAGAAGAGTACCAAATAGAAAGTATCTTCACCTGAATGGGTGTATCTAGCTGCAGTATCTGAAGAAGAAGATGAAGAAGCAGAATTAGAAAGTAACAATACAGTGCATTATTGTCAGTACAAAATTGAGACTGAATTTGAGAGTGGAGTAGAGACAGAGGAAGAACCACCTTGAAAGAACAAAGAGACTGTTAAGGGTTGTAGGATGGTACAACGCATGCCACAACAACGCATGCCTGAGCCACGCAGTCTCAACCATGACCACGTCTTTACCATGCATGCCTTTACCATACAATTTTGTGGTAAAGACACGATTGGTAAAGGGACATATGTGGTAAAAATCACACCCTTGCCCCCAGCCCTGAAAACTGTCCCTTTTCCCTGTCCCATCCTGAGCCCTGAAAACTACCTTGACCCCAGCAACCCCAACCTAAGCCCTAAAAACTGTCCCCTAAAAACTACCCCAACCTAGCCCCCCTACCCTGAGGCCTAAAACTGCCCCCAGACCTGAAAACTATCCCTTTTCTCCTGCCCCGACCCCTAAAAACAACCCCGATCCCAGCCCCCCGCCCTTAGCACTAAAAACGGACCCCTAGCCCTGTAAACTATCCCAAACCCAGCCCCCCCGCCCTGAGGCCTAAAACTGTCCCCAGCCCTGAAAACTATCCCTTTCCACCACCGAGTCCTAAAAACTGACCGCCAAGCCCTAAAAACTACCCCAAGCCCTAAAAACTGACCCCTACGCCTGAAAAGTACACCAACCCTCTCACCTTGAGCCCTAAAACCCAGTCCCCTGCCCTAAAAACAACCCAACCCCCCTGAGCCCTAAAAACTACCCCCACCACCTCCCAAAACCCAGCCCCAGCCCCACTTACCCGACTGTGACCTCTCCCGATCCTTCCTCTTCCTGCCCGCCCATTCCAGCATCTAGACCGCGCACTGCCTTAACCATGCATATGTTTGGTTAAGGCATATGCGTGGTTAATGCAAGTGTGGTTCGGCTTGCAGGGAAAGGCCACGCGTGGCTCAGCCCGTTTCCTACTGTTAAGACAAAGGTGAGATGAAAGACAGTTATTGAATCAGACAAAAGATTTGAAGAGAATAGACTGAAATGAACTACTGAAAGTCTCAAAGAAGATGATTTTGATTTTTTGTTTTGACTACTGTTTTAAAGAAATAAGAAAAAATAAGTTAATTGTTTGAAAGAAAATGTTTGCTGTATTTAATTTTTGATTCTCAATAGTTTTTCTGTCTCAATTAGAAGGTGGAGTACAGCAATTGCTGCACATTTGTAGGGTTAATGATTTTATTGATAATACTATTCGTTTTAGTTGGGCTTTTGGTGTGCTTACAATCTCCAGTGGTACATGCTTCTATCAGTGTTGAATTGACTACTGTTAAAAATAAATTGAAACATGAAATGTTACAGCATAAAGAAAATTTAGATAATGGATTTCAAGATAATATTTGTACTAGAATGATACATGAATATGTGACATTGTGAAGGTTACTGAGTGCTTTGTGTATGTTATGTTATGTTAAAGATATTTGTCAAGCGCACGTTCACCGGACGGTTTCTTGGCGCTGGAGTGGAAGTTAGGCAGCAGCAGAGGAAAGAGCCTAGTTGTCATATGCCTGGGAGAACAACCAGATCTTCAACTGTTTTCTGAATAGTGCACAGGAGGTGACCGACCTCAGCTCCACAGGACGCGAGTTCCAGAACTGAGGGGCTAAGACTGCAAATCGGGAGCCACCATGTTTCTTGCGTTTAAAAGTGGGAGTGACTAACAGATTCAGATAGGAGATCATAGGTTTCGAGTGGGAGCGTAGCGTAGAATCTTGGAAGAGATGAAGGCTGGACTGTTGCCATGAAGAGCTTTGAAAATAGTGCATCCCAACTTAAATACACAACGCATAGCCACTGGGAGCCAATGAAGGCTTTTCATCAGTGGTCTGATGTGATGCCATTTAGGTTGGCAAAAGATCAGTCTAGCAGCCTGATTCTGGACTAGCTGGAGGCGTCTGAGTTGGTAAGCCGGGATGCCTACATAGAGTGAGTTGGCATAGTCCAGTCGGGAGATGACCAAGGCCAAGATCACTAAGATCAGGGCTTCCCGAGACAGAAATCTGCTAATCTTCTTAATTCTTCGCAGTTGAAAGAACCCAGCAGAGACCACCGAGCTGATCTGAGCCTTCAAAGACAGTCATTGCTTATCACTATACCTAAGCTTTTGGCGGAGCTAACTGGAAGGGGAGGGTTGCCCAGGATAGCAGGCCAAAAGTTAGAGTTCCATGGATTTGCGAGCCCGCCGGTGAGGATCAGCTCAGTTTTATCAGGGTTGAGCTTCAATTGATTTCCGTTCATTCATTCACTTATGAAAATCATGGTGTCTTGAAAATGAGACACAGAGGATGGAGAGAGATTAATGTCGAAGACCAATTGAAGATCATCAGCATAATTATATGTCCCAACTTTTCTTTCTCGCAGGGAGGAGATTAGAGGAAGGAGGTACAAATTAAAGAGAAGCGGGGAAAGAGAGGAGGCCTGGGGGACCCCACAAGTCAATTCCTTTTTCTTAGAGGAGAAGTTGGCAAGACGTACCGATTGAGACCGGTCACTGAGGAAGGAGGAGAGCCACTTCAGAGCCAGACCCTGGATCCCGGCATTGCTGACACGGTCAATCAGGATGTTATGATCGACCGTGTCAAACGCTGCCGACAAATACATGAGAACCAGGGCCTGGGTGAGGCCTCTATCCGCCCCCCCTCTAAGATCATCCATAACTGTCAAGATGACTGACTCTGTAGAGTGGGCGGGTCGAAACCCAGCCTGGTGAGAGTCCAAAACATGGGACTGTTCGACAAAAGAGCTGAGTTGAGTCGAAACGTATGCCTCTAGAACCTTACCAAGGTAAGGTAATAAGGAGATCGGGCGGTAGTTACTAAGAATGGAAGGATCCGCGCCTGGCTTCTTTAAAATGGGGATAATTTCCGCACTTTTAAAAAGGTCAGGAACAATGCCAGACTTAAGTGAATTGTTAAGAAGAGAAAGTGGGGGATCCGGACATTTAGTAAAAACTTCCTGAAGGACGTGAGGGGGACAGCAGTTAGTTGGGGAACCAGAGCCAACTTTTTTAAGTAAGCCTAGAAAGGTCTCCTGAGAAATGGGGGGAATCAAGATCAGCTGAGACGGAGATCTATGAATGTTGGGAACGTCTGTGAAGGAGACGGAGGTCGGAATACTAGCCTTAATGGCAGTGATTTTCTCCATAAAATATGAGTTGAGGGAATCACAGAGGGACTGTGAAGGGGTCGGTTTCAGCATAATTCTGTCTGGTTTAGAGAGCTCATTTACTATAGAAAAAATGTCTTTAGACTTGTTAGCTGAGTTTAGAACCTTCTTAGAGAAATAGTCTGCCTTAGATTGGAGAATGGAATTTTTGTATTCTTTCATCAAGTTAGTATAAGTGGTCCTATCTTCTACAAGATAATGAAGTCTCCATCTGCGTTCTGCTTGTCTCAACGCCAGCTTCTTAGTCTGTAGATCATCAGAGAACCACCGCTGTGCGTCGTGGGGTCTCAGAATCTTAGTTGGCTTAAGAGGGGCGACGCAGTCGCATGCGGACTCAAGCCATAACTTGAGGTTCACTGCCTGTGTTTGAACCGATTCCGGTGCAGATGGGGCCGTAGCGGTTAAAAGTGAGCAGAGGTAATCAGTATTAGCACTTCTCCAGTTTCTGGACATGCAGTTCTTTATCAATTGGGTTTTAGTGGACCGAACATCAGAAAGGGTAAAAGAAATAAAATGATGATCCGACCAAGTACAAGGGAAAATCCGGGGGGTCGAGATCGCCAGGTTAGCTGTCCAGACTTGGTCCAGCGTGTGCCCCTTTATGTGAGTAGCTTAGCGCACATGTTGGGTGCAATTCATTCCGGACAGAAGATCTGTCAGCTCTATTGAGCTGTCACTCTCCTGGTCGTCATGGGGCCAATAATTAAAGTCACCAATAATGAGGAGTCGGGCGTGGTTGATGGCTAAGTGAGAAATCATTTCACCCAGTGCTTGGGAAAAAGTAGGCATATAATAAGGAGGTCTGTAAAAAAGGGTGCAAGTGAAAGATGACTGGGGGATTGAAATTTAAGAACTAAACTGTCAACAGAGGGAAAACCGGTAACCCCTAATGACTTAAACTGGTGATCCTTATGGATGATAGCTGCAACCCCACCCCCCATTTTCCCTGGGGGACGATTAGTTTGCAGGGCGTAGTAATTATCTGGTACTGCCGCTAAGATGTCAGGGGCAGACTCTTCAGTAAGCCAAGTTTCAGTAAGAAGAAGTATGTCTGGCTTTTCAGACTGTAGAAGTTGATAAATTTCGAGTTGGTGTTTCACCATAGACCGTGTATTCAGATACATGACTAAAAGACCCATTATTTCCTTGCTCTGGGAAGTATCGAGGGCATGCAATATTGTGGGGGAGGAGGAAACAGAATTGTGCAAGATTTCCGGCTGACTGAGTCTCTGCTTAAAAATACCCGATTCATATAAACTGAGACGGATATTATCAGCTAATGCATACTTTCCATACATCTCTTTCAGCTCCATGGCCGAGTAACTCACAAAATGGGCATAGTGGCTGGCCCCTGGACACGTACGGCCGCGGACGGGCGCAGATGGGTGCGCCTTCGGCGCGTCCGCTGCGCGGCCGAGCCCCCATCTGCCTAAATACACGTCAGAGCGGGCAGGCAGGAAGTGAGGGAATACAGGGGAGGAGTCGCCTCCCCTCCGTTCAATCGGCACTAATGAGCCGTGACGGACCGGGGGACGGCGAACATAAGGAGCCAAGAGTAAGTAAATCGCAGCAAATACAAGAAGTCACAATTTTAAAAACGATAAGAAGTAAAACAGTTAAAAAATGCCAATTAGCTTTAGCCTCACGGCGCCAGCTTCTCACCACTGCGCGGCCGAGCCCCCATCTGCCTAAATACACGTCAGAGCCGGCAGGCAGGAAGTGAGGGAATACAGGGGAGGAGTCGCGTCCCCTCTGTTCAATCGGCACTAATGAGCCGTGACGGACCGGGGGACGGCGAACATAAGGAGCCAAGAGTAAGTAAATCGCAGCAAATACAAGAAGTCACAATTTTAACAAGCATTGGCATAGCCAATAGGTCTCGCCTTTGGGACATTATAATTGTTTAGCCATGCAACAGTTGATGTTGCACCAAGGATATTGTGGTGCATAATTAAATACTTATAAGGTCCCAAAGGCGAGACCTATTGGCTATGCCAATGCTTGTTATATATCTTTCTCTGATTCCCTTCTTTCTTCGTTTTCTGCCTTTCTCTGTTTTGCTCTGGGTGAATGTCTAATAGGAAAAATAACTCCCAGGCCCCAAAAATGTGTCAGTGTTCAACATCTGCACTCACCAGCACAAATTAAGCACAATCAGCGTGGGGATCACATCATCACAGCAGTGGCCATATGACTGGTCGGTGTGTCGAAAATATTCTCACATTCTCCTGCGTGCCTTAAAGTTTCAGTGCGTCCAGGGACCAAGCGATCCTTTTAACAGTGTGTGCCGGGCTTCTGTTTGCATTGTGACGCAGTTCGGCCTTCATAGAGACTGCCTTAGATACACTGAGTGGGAAGAATGCTCGCTCTTGTTTGCATGAAGGCCACCAAAGAAAATATGATACTTTATTTTGTTGTGTTTGATTTTCGAGCGGCAATGCCGAATTAGCTCATCTGCGAGTTGCCACATTTCTGTCTCTAAACCTGCAAGGCCGGTGTGCGCGACTAAAGAAACAAGCATTAAGAGATTTTTAATCTGGCCTGAAAAGAAAACGACTTCTTAATTAAATGTGACGTTGATAGTAAATTAAATTATTATTAATGCTCCGTGGCACGACCAGAAGAAAAGCTATAACCCAGTGGCTGTCTGCTTACCAAGAGCAGGGTATCATCCAAATACCATTTCTTCTCTCGACTGGTTTTAACAAGCGCGCGCCTCATGCGGCAGCAGGGGGAGGGGGCCTGCGCGATTCCCTTGCGGGAGCGTGCAGCAAGGCGCGATGATTGTGACCATATGGCACCACCATATGGCGCCGCGCGCTCCCGCAAGGGAATCGCCAGACGTGCACGCGTTGCCATTGCAAGCAATGCAACGCGTGCACGTTTGTGCCCCCAAAGCTGTGCCGATAACTAAAGGTCTCTCCTATGCAGCGCATAGCGCATGCGCGCTGCGTAGGCGAGACCCAAAAACGATAAGAAGTAAAACAGTTAAAAAATGCCAATTAGCTTTAGCCTCACGGCGCCAGCTTCTCACCACTGCGTGGCCGAGCCCCCATCTGCCTAAATACACGTCAGAGCCGGCAGGCAGGAAGTGAGGGAATACAGGGGAGGAGTCGCGTCCCCTCCGTTCAATCGGCACTAATGAGCCGTGACGGACCGGGGGACGGCGAACATAAGGAGCCAAGAGTAAGTAAATCGCAGCAAATACAAGAAGTCACAATTTTAAAAACAATAAGAAGTAAAACAGTTAAAAAATGCCAATTAGCTTTAGCCTCACGGCGCCAGCTTCTCACCACTGCGCGGCCGAGCCCCCATCTGCCTAAATACACGTCAGAGCCGGCAGGCAGGAAGTGAGGGAATACAGGGGAGGAGTCGTGTCCCCTCCGTTCAATCGGCACTAATGAGCCGTGACGGACCAAGGGACGGCGAACATAAGGAGCCAAGAGTAAGTAAATCGCAGCAAATACAAGAAGCAGAGACGTTTTAATGCATGGGCAATGTGGGCTCTGGCCCAGGGCCCCAGCCTTTCAGGGGGCCCCCTGACTGAGTCAGCTCCGTTCTCCAGAGTTTTGCCCTAATGACCTTGAATATTTCTTAAACAGATTGTTTTAAATACTGTTTTCCTTTAATTTATTTTTTATGTACCTGATGTGTGAGAGTCTAGTGCAGCCATTTTGCAGAGAAATGTTGTGTTTATGTTTCATGCAATATACATAAAGTTTCTTTTAGATCAAAACAAGGCCTAACATATAAGAAATGGGAGGGCATCACAGAGATTATTTGCAGTAATATTGGTGAGCTGCTGCTGTGTTACAATATTGAAAACACACAACTATCCCTGAATATTAGATGTAAACACATTTAGGGCCTTATTTATGAGAAGTGATGCATCGCTGTGTGAAAACAGGGATGCGCCACTTCTTAGTGCGCCCTCCTTGCGACATGATGGATGCGTCATATTTACTGTATGACGCAACATGTCGCAAGGAGTTACAGATACGTCAGTATTTCTGACGTATCTGTGGGCGCAAAAGTGATGCATTGCTGGGGTGTGTCTGAAAATAGACGCAACTCCAGCAATGTGTCCTTTCACATGGGGCAAGCCCCATGTGAAAGGGCCTGCACCAGTCTTATGCCTGCTGTGAGGCAGGTGTAAGATATTGACGCAATGGCGTCCTAGAAGTGGCGCACTGAGCTCTCATAGATTTCAATGTGCCACTTCTACGAGGCTTTTTGCGGGGGAACACCCACCCTGCATACATTATACCTGGTGCAGGTATAATGTGGTGCAGGGGTTTACAAAGTGACTCATCTTCCTAGATGCGTCACTCTGTAAATAGGGCGCAACATGGCACATTTTTTACGCTGCCGGTGCGTCACAAAAAGTGACGCACCGGCGGCATAAAAGTGAAGCAAGGCCTCATAAATAAGGCCCTTAGAATTTGGACGAGTGTTCCTTTGCACTGTCAGGGACCTAATGAAATGAAATAGTGTATTTAATAAAGCGCGCAGCTACTCAGACTAGAGTGTCCTGGCTCGTGACAGCGGGAGGAAAACGTGCGTAAAAGATCCATCAGTTATTAAAGAGCCAGGTTTTTAAGTTCTTCCTGAAAGAGAGTAGGTCTGTGGTTAGTCTCAGAGACTCAGGGAGTCTATTCCACAATTTTGCGCCTAGAAGGCCGAGGGATCTGCCTCCAGTGCGGGCACGGCATATTTTAGGCACGATGGCCAGGTTGGCATTGGAAGATCTTAGGGATCTAGATGTTGTGTAGCGATTAACGCGCTTTAACGCGATTTAGGTAGCCGGCTCCTAAGCCGTGGAAAGCTTTAAAGAACATGGTCTTCGCTTTGAAGTCGATCCGTTCTTTTATGCAGAGCCAGTGTAGAGACTTAAGAATAGGGGTCATACTAGATCTGGGTTTAGGTCTCAGGATGGCTCTGGCCGCCACGTTTTGTACCACTTGTAGGCGCTGGATAAGGGATTTGGGAAGACAGAGGTACAAGCTGTTGACATAGTCAGGCTTTGATGTCACCAGAGCCTGCACCACGATCTTTCTGCTCTCAAGCGGTAACAGTGGCAGGAATTCTTTTAGCATCCGGAGTATGCCAAAGCAAGTGCCAGTTAGATTTTGGATTTGAAAGCGCATGGAGAGTGTCTTGTCTATGACAATTCCTACGTTTTTGACTTTCTCCTTTTCCGCGGGCGGCAGATCTTTTGGCCACCAAGAACTCCAGTCAGGCGTTTCTGGATTACCAAAGAAAACAACTTCAGTTTTGTCAGGATTGCACTTCAGCTGATTGATCTAAAGCCAGTTAAAAACCTTTGTGAGGCAAGACCTAATCATTGCCCCGTCAAAGTCGGTTCCTTTTTCACATGTAAAAATCAGCTGCGTGTCATCAGCATAGGAAACAATTTTGACGCCCTCTTCCTCTACCAGAAATGCAAGGGGGGATAGATATATATTAAAAAGGGTAGGGCTGAGAATGGAGCCCTGCGGGACACCTACATTCATGGCCGGAACCGGGGATGAGAAAGGGGGGAGCCAGATGTTCTGAGATCTATTTGCCAAGAAGGATGACATCCATGTTAAGGCGGTCCCCCCCAGGCCGATGTTAGCAAGTCTCTCCAGGAGCCTCTCATGTGGAACCGTATCGAAGGCCGCCGACAGATCGAGCAGTATCAGAACAGCCTTGCCTCCCTGGTCCAGCTTACCCGTGAGAAATTCAATCACTTCCAGCAGAGCGGACTCCGTACTGTAGTTAGCCCTAAAACTGGACTGGGACTCATGAAGGAGCTTCCCATCTTCAATGTGTTTTTGGAGGGCCTTGTTTACATGCTTCTCTAATACTTTGGAGAGGGCCGGAAGAAGGGAGATTGGCCGGTAGTTGGCAGGATCCGTCGGTTTGGCGTTAGCCTTTTTTATCAGTGGAAGAATCTTAGCATTCTTCCATAATTTCGGCATGTTGCCTAAGGAGAGGGAAGCATTAAAGAGCTGGTTTACCGTGGGGTTTATGGTGGGAGCTAATAGGTTCAGGATATTCGCTGGACATGGGTCAGTAGGAGAGCCAGACTTAATGCTTTGGAGAAGGGTCAGTGACTCTTCAAGCTGAAACTCAGGGAAAGCTAATAAAGATGGAGGATCCAAGATGTGAAATTTGCTATAAGAACTAAGGTAGAAAGTCAGTTCTTCCTCTGAGATGTTAGTGAAGGCTTGTTGGATCACGGAGATCTTTTGTGGAAGAATTGAGCTATTTGCTTAGACCATTCTTCTGTGCATGGCCCTTCCTTTGTGCCGGCTTTCGGGGCAGTAAAGGATTTAACTATGCTAAAGATTTCCTTACTCTTATTTTGGGCATTTTCTATCTTGGTTTGAAAGAAGTTTTTCCTGGCTGCCTTCACGAGAATGTAATGAGCTTTTAAGGTGTCTTTATACACCTTCCTGTCCTCAGGTAGATAGGATTTACGCCATTTCCGTTCCATTTTTCTACAATTACTTTTGCTAGATCTGAGGGAATCGTTAAACCATGGAGCTGGTGGGGCCGAACTCTTTGAGGAGCGGGAAACAACCGGTACCACTGCACCAATGTTGGTTCGGAGCCATGAATCTATTGAGAGGGCGTCCGAGTCGGGGCAGCCAGACAGCTCCGGTGAGGAACCACCGAGGGCGTCTGCTAACATCGGGATGGATATTTTATGGAACGTCCTGTAATTAGGGACCCTCTGCCCTGCGTTAGCACGAGGGGCTGTGGCAGAGTTGGGAATGACGAATTTTAATAGGAGGTGGTCAGACCAGGTAATGGGAAGAGGTAGGCTTACTGATATGTCAAAGTTGTGAAAGATTTGGTCTAAGGTATGGCCCTTCTCATGGGTGGCCGAAGAAATAGATGGAAACATGTTGCAGGCCTGCAGCGTCTCCAACAAGAAAATTGTTTGAGGGTCTTTTCCATTATCCATATGTATATTGAAATCTCCCAGAATAAGGCAGTTGTTGTATTTTAAGGCCAGGGAGGTGGTGGCTGCATTAAGCGTAGTAATACAATTTCCAATTGCACCGAGAGGTCTGTAAATCAGAAAACCAGCTATGCTATGATGGGGGGGTAAGGTACAACGGAAGCCTAAGGACTCTGTGCCCTCGATGTTTTCCATCAGGATGGGAGAGCAGTCTAGTTTTTTATTGTACATTATGGCGACACCGCCCGCCTTCCCACTCGGTCGGTCCCTCCTAAGGATTTTATAATCCGTAGGGATGGCCGAAGTGATAGTAGGGTTGGAGGCTTCAGACAGCCAGGTCTCAGTGAGAAATAAAAGATCAGGCTGTTCGTCTAAAAGTAGGTCATAAATGTGTGGTTCATGCTTTTGCATAGAGCGACAATTTAAAAGGGTGGCCTTTATGTCCTCTGTTTTCTTATTGTTTTTACACTTACTGTTGCGTTGGAGGATCTTGGGCGCGAGTTTCCTGGGCTGGAGGAGAGACCAGTTGCACTTATTGCATCGAAAGTCTACCTCCAAGCTCAGATCAGCCGCTGTACACTGACATAATGGTAGTCACCTAAGGCTAAGCAGTTTTTCCCTATTGTAATATAGTGGAAGAAACTCACCGGAGGGGAACTGGGCAGCATGGTCGGCGCCGGACGCCTCCAGGACGCTGACGGGCGCAGACAGGCTTGCCTTTGGCGCGCCTGCGCGCATCCGTTTGTATTGGGAATATATAGGCTAATGCCTATGATGCAAACTGGATCGCTAATGCAGCTGAGGAAGCGGAAACTGCGTGGGCGGAAGTGAAGAGCCCGATAGTAGCCCCAGGCCTCCGCACAATAGGCGTATCAGCCGCGGCAGACCACGACTGGAGGAAAAGCAAGATGTGAATCGGAGCAGCTAAGGAGGTGTAGGCAAGCAGAATCAAGTAAAGTGCAAGCGCGCGTAGGTAGGAGAAATTTTTAAAAAGCACAGAGTAATTCAGCCACACATATACAATTTAAAAGGTATTAAAAACCTAGTAGCAGGGCAGGAAACACTAAATCCTACCTCTGTCAGCTGCGCACGTCCGTTTTCATCGGGAATATATAGGCTAATGCCTATGATGCAAACTGGATCGCTAACGCAGCTGAGGAAGCGGAAACTGCGTGGGAAACAGGGGCTCAAATTGGATCATAAATTCAAAGCTGTTCTGAACAGGGGCCCCCAAAATATGTTTGGCCCAGGGCCCCCAAAATCCTTAAGATGTCCCTGACAAGAAGTCACAATTTTAAAAACGATAAGAAGTAAAACAGTTAAAAAATGCCAATTAGCTTTAGCCTCACAGCGCCAGCTTCTCACCACACTTTTCTTCCTACTTCTGCTGGTGAGGTTAAAACGTATGAGCAGCTTCCCATATTGTATTCACTTTCCTGTAATGTGTATGTTGCTATATTTAATAATGAATTTCTTGTCTCTTTTCCAACCGATTTTAATGTGTCTTTAGAGGATCTTCCCATAAGAGAGGATAATCCTAGTGTTATATATGATAAATTCTTGAGAGCAATTTCACAGACTCAGCATGGAACTAAAACTACTAAAAAGGAGTATGTGTGTGGTTTGAGTAAATACGAAAATTAATTTATTGAGGAATATAATGAGAGGGGAGTTAAAGTTGTGAAAGATTTGAAAGCGGTAAAGGCTGTAATGGATTAAGTGAAGGAGGATGAAGAATTTAGATTGTTGTATATACATTCTAGGTTGAGTATGGATCAGCAATGAAGAGGTGAGTTGTGACAGAGACCTCTGGAAAACGTTATGGTTGAATATGTGGGAGAGAGTGTGTGTGAGAGAAGCTCTGAGGTAAGTAAGAATTATTTGTAGGTTGGAGAACCTATTTTGAGAGGGATTTATTATGTTTGTGGGAAGACTGCTTATTTCAATTAGCAGCATAATGGGTTGGATCGTGCTTTAGTGTTTCCTAAGTTTACCATGGGAATGAAATGAATGTGAAAAGAATAAAACAGAGTTTTAGAAATGTAGTCTTATCTATTTAGCTGTGGCAATGAATGATGTGAAAATTAGATGCCTATCTAGTTTATATGCTTGCAGTAGATACAGCTGGAGCTTTGAAGCAGGTAATGACTGCTATACGGGCTGTGGGTATGCAAAATAGCTTAGCATTAAATATTCTCTTGGCAAAGGAAGGGAGAGTTTGCAAAGTAATAAAGGCCAGGAGCTGTACTAATATACCAGATAATATTAGGGTTATTCATTCTTATATCAATTTAAAATAAAGTGGGCTTTAACACTCAGTAGACACTTATTATTTGCTTTGTTAAGCAGGTTTATTAATGACACAGGATGAATAATCACCGCTGTTCAGTCGTTCTCAACAAAAACAATCTTCTTTTACTCCAGGTGATGGGGATGCCAGGACCACCAGTATCTCTTACGCCCCTCGGAAGACAAAGGCCACAGCACAGGTAAGTGGATAGGTTTGATCTTTTCGTTAACTTTTTACCTATTGGGCAAGGGTTTGAGGAATTTCTATTATAGGTTTCTTTAGTAGTCCATCACCATCACCCAGTGCCTGTGCTTACCCTTCTCAGAAGGGGAGACCTTTAATGAGAGTATACACTCCCCTTTTTTGGAACCACAAAAAAAAAGGAAATAAATGAAAGGGGTAGTTCTGTGCGTCATTTTAACCAGGCATGCAAGGTAATCTTCCTTCAGTTTACCTCTACTGCCCCAGCCAAGAAGTTTCTATTTTAGAAATAGGTGTTCAAGTGAGGTTTATGGCCTATACCATGCAGTGTGAATTTTTAGTCTTTAATTATTGACAAATTACAGTATTTTCCCAATGGGTTTCCTCTCCGTCCTCCCGCACCTGCCTAGGAGACGAGTTCATACCTGCCGAACCCACGCTCCTCCTGGAACGTGACTGGACGTAGTGACTGTCCGGTGACCCTCTTGATCCCTTTCACCGTCTCCAACTCTCCCACTTCCTCAGAAATTGGCTTTTCTCTGGAGGTCGGGAACCAGAGCCGTCTTCTCCTTCTTCTCAGGCTGTTGCCTTCCACCTGGGTCCGATTCACCCTCATAGTCTTTTGTGGTTTCCTTCTTTCGTTGTGAGGCTGAACCCTCTGCTCTCTGGTCGGCGTCTGACCTCACTTCTGCAGTCTTCGGTGATTCAGAGGAACAGTTTCCTTCCATTATTTCCTCTTCCATCCGCTCTGGCTCCAAGACAGAGGTGCTTCCTGTTGTCTCCCCATCCCATGCCTGACCTTGCTGAACGGGCTGCGAAGGAAGAGTAGGCAATTGAGAGGTCTCTAAAGCTTTTCGTGTAACATCCCATGGTAAGTCTTCCTCTGGATCTTCGAAAGGCTCCATCACGCCCCTCCCATCCTGACACAAGTACATTACTAGTTATGAAAACAAGTGGGTGATACTCCTCCTTTGTGGATATTGATATTCTTCTGATCAGAGATTTGCTTTATTCTAGCCTTCAGAAAGCCCTGGTCCAAATGACTGCCAAAGGGCGAAACACGTGTCGGCTGTTGAATGCTTAAATAAAACTGGCTGTTGAATGCTTAAATAAAACTATTTCTGGAAACTTCTGGAGTATGATGACAATCTATGAACCAGGATATAAATCTGAAGAATAAAAGCAGAAAACAAAAATTATTTTAAATTTTCTCCGATCAGAAGAATATCAATATCCACAAAGGAGGAGTATGCACTCACTTGTTTTCATAACTTCTCATAATAAGAGGACAGCAAGGTCCAGTACTCCGAGTTAACCTCCTCCTACCATCTCCAAAAATTGGCAATACTATCCGAGGAAAGAATCTCTGGACCTTCTGTCTCGCCGACAATAACATTACTAACCTTTTGCATGTCTTTCAATCTTTTGAAGAGCCTGGCTTATGGAAATCCGTAGGTTCCTGGTTTAGTGAGATTTGGAAGAGTTTTAATAACTCTTCCCTATCTCAGTGTTAGAGATACGGATTTTTTCCAGCCACGATCTCAACACCTTTCACCCCTTACCTTTACTGGAGAATTCATGATGCCCAAAGGGATGAATCTTGCCATTGCTACACATCATAATTTCTGTTATTTTTCACTCATTGATGTGTTTGGCCCTCCTCTCATCATTATCTGTAGTAGGTTCAATCGTTTTCAGGGAACTGGTTTATTGTAAGGTAACCTATCAATTCTAATGTAAAGCTTTAGTAGCTTATTAATTTGTATGCAACATGTGAAGCGTCTAAACACCATTAGGCAGCGCTATTTAAAAGTGCATAAATAAATAATTAAAACAAAGTTGACGGGTGAACTGTCAATTGATGTGACTCAGAGTACCATCCGTGTGATGCACATATATAAAAACAAAACTCCAAATGGGGTGTATCGCTTCAATGTAGACAGGCCTTAAAATTCACATTTTGATTCACACATGCCAGGTGCGCTTTAACGTATGAAAACACTAATTTCCCTAAACGAAAGTGTTAACACTCACTTTAATTCTTGAACCCCGAGAGCACTGTGAGGCTTTAAACCACAAGCATTCAAGCCCGAAACGGGTGCTTGCTTGCACTACTCTCTAGCCATCCTCACATCAGCTCACGAGTAGATTATGAAAGTATGGCATGCAACTGCGCACAGAAGTGACACCTACAACTAAACAAAAGAGGGGGCGGGCACCCAAACTCGAAACAGGCGGGACTTATTGGGATCAACACGCCCGAGTTTTTTTTATTTCACCAAAACAATTCCAATATTTAAAATGAAATAAAAAAAGTTTCTGCATAGTTAATGCCGACATTGAATTGCCTCTGGCTGAAAAGGAAGAAGGGGGTCAGGTCACTATGTAATGAGAATGGGCAGACCGACCTTCTAAATGTATACAATTGGTTAATCAGCAAATATAAAGGATGCTTGGGCGGGGCGCCAATATAGAATTTAATTGCTGGTATATTATGAATCTTCACCCGGACAGTTACTCTTTTTGAGATGTGCTACAAATATGTTACCAGTTTTGTAGTGCGTCCCTTAAAAGGAAACCTGCAAAAATGTGCAGCCCGATAGTGAATTATTAAAAATATAACTTACAGAATTTTTAATACTTTACATCGCATATCGTATAATGTGTGTAATGCACTTCTAAACTCACGTTTCCAATGTGCTTTCTGTTACAGGGTGGGGCTTCTTGGCATTATAATTACATATTACTAGTCCCAGGGCACCAAGTCGGATACAATTTTTTGCTACGTGTCTGACCCCGCCCCATCGTACTCAAAATCACAGCTCCCATACTTTCCTTTATACGCTACGACCACTGAAGCAGACTGGGACCACAGGCAAAAGCCACGATGTGCGGACCGATGGACAAACGGGGGTGGTTACATGAGGTAAAACGCTAAAAATGATGATACGGTCCGAGGCCCGAATGCTCTCTACGACAGACGCCGCTACAGAAACACCACAGACTCGTAGTTCACCTATAAAGGTGTCACTCAAAGTTACAAGTTGAAAGAGCAAGGGGGGGCCCCCCCCGCCTACTGACAGAAGGTGGGAGCGTGAAAGCAGAAAAAATTGTTACAGGGTCATATGTTCTTTTCACCACACCGCACCCAATGGCCAATCGTTCTGGTAACCAATCCCAAGACACAGTACATTTTCCGAGGCCCAATAGCAAATGAACACCGACCAACATGTGACCTAGCCAATCGTAAGCCATAGCCCTCATAACCAATCAAAGTTTAGAATGGATTTCCAGCACTGGTAGAATATGTTTTCTGCCTTCTGATTTGGCTGACAGAGCCCATGTGCGTGAGAACAACCACGTTTTGGATAAACTTACAACAGTAGACTACTGCTAACCTAGTAATATCGGCGTGCTAAATTCATTCTCCTACAACTACTATCATTCTAAAGCGCGCATCATGAGTTGCCAAATCACGTGTGTGTCCTGGGTCTGTAGAGGCGTTGCCAAGGAGACTCCAGACAGGGTAAGTTCAGCGCACCCGGAACACGATTAAATCGACTATAAATGGTAGAACTAACACGTGAATTGTTGAGAACACTAGTATTCAGACAGGTGAAACTTAACGTCCTTACACTGGCATGATGTAATTTGTAGTGAAGCTCTCAAGCAAGAACCAAACGACACATTGTAACGGGTGCCGTCTTTGAAGTGTGTCATTGGACCCTTTGAAGCAGTGCTTTAATTGTAAATTTAAAAGTGCAGCTACTCCCTATTTAGAGTATCTGTTTTCTCCTGAGAACTGTCGGCACTCTCCCTTTAAATGTATTGCAGCAGTGCTGGGAAGTGCAAGTAATCACTACTGGCCACCAGCTCATTCAAGCACTGCTGTGGAGGATACGTTAACTTAAGCATGCACTACGCACGAGAGGGGTGTAGAAATATACTGGCGGCAGGAGAAGTGTACTACTAGCCATTATACAGGAAACGCAATTTTGTGATTCATTCCAGTGTCCTATTATACTACACCGACGCCTTTTTTTAAAATTGAAAATATATATTTTTTTCCATATTTAAACACACTGCATTCTTATTTAAATATGTCTTTTATTAGAACTTTTGTATCCTGATCTGTCATTAATCAATGTATATAGGTAGTGATCCAGCGCGGCTAATATAAATTTCTCCTTAGGACACGAATCCAGGTAAAACATTCACGTCTATTAAACCATATGTCGGTGGGGCCCATGACACCGCATATCATACATTCATTCGTTCACTGGATTACACACCAAGGAGAAATGTGTTGCTGGAGGAACGGGATACCTTGTTAAATCTGACAGAATAATACCTCAGACATCATATACATCAACTTTTGATCCTGTCAGTTCCAAACATCAAGGTATTCCGCTCTTTGGTCGATGGACCAACTAGTAGAATAAGTTGATGGTGATTAAGACCAGCTCAATCACTCTTAAAACCTGTTAACCTTTAAACTTATTAATGAACTAAAGAACCACAGACTCATTTTAAGTTAGGATGAAATTTTATCTAATTTCTCAATTGCACGGGTGAAATTCTTTGTTTATTAATCACTTTTAATACATTAATAACATTTATATGAAAGGTCTAATAAAGAATAGAAAATTATGCATTTACCCATTTGGATGCGGATAGGAATGGTTCACCAAAAAGAAGATAAACCGCAGATTCACAGAATAGAGCTCCCAAACTGACTGTCCCGCTAAATGCCTCCTCGGACGGACCTCCCGTGCAGATTTCCCGCACCCGATCTCGTTCCTTCCCCAGTCAAGTCCGAAGTCCAAAAATGACAGAGTCCTTTCGTAATATTGAGGTGGAAAAATGAAAAATAGAAAATGGTATGGCAAGAAAACAGCAGCAGCAGCATCAATAGCAGCGGCCACAGCAGCAGCAACAGGAGCAGCCCACCCCACATAAGAGTAGACCCTCTTATACCCTATTTTCTAGCTTACTACACAAAAAGTTGCAATCCTTAGGGGCAAGAATCACGCTAATTGGTCCATTTGAGGGGTGGTGATGGTCACCTCATCGCCCTCCTTGTTCAAACTGGTTTTGGGGACAGTTAAACATATGAGTCTCATGACGTCTGGGTTAAAAACAGTCCAACTTGTCCATTCATTTTGTTGCAATCTCGATGGTCACAATTTAGTTAGTCCATTGTTACTCAGTACTTTTCTCTTCCATTCCCACGAATACGTGCTGAGTCTTTCTTGGCACCCTCCTTATGGCAGGTCAGTACGACCTTGACATCTCTCACTCCGTGCACAGGCCACATCCACGTGATTTAGTTTCTCTATTTCTTCTGCCCAGAGGCCATCTTTGGCTTTTCACGTGACCTCATCCGTTTCAGCAGCCATTTTCGCAGCATGGCCTAACAGGCCAGAACGAACTATCTTAAGAACAAACACAACCAAAATTAAAACAAAGAAAATAAGCCTTTCTGTTTACCACCCGCCATTCTAAAGACCAGTGTTAGGTGTTACCTAGCAGAAGCGACATTTAAAGCCATTTTACTTACCATCTGCATTCTTTGCCACAATACAAATCTACTACATAGCATAAATCATGCGATTTTACTCTAATTAGTACGCAAATCACAATATTAGGGTTAATCAACTTCACAATTGTAAATAAATTAGATTTTGCAAAAATTTGCAGGGTACCCTTATATAGTGTTTACTAAAAGTGCATTTGTTGGTTATTACATGCTCCTTCAAACAATTAGTATTGTTAATTTATTAAGAGTTCATTAATTTTCCAAGGGGGTACAAATTATTTTATTTACCCTGCTCCATCAATTCCCCCCTTTGGTGATTTTTAATATCACCACAAAAACCTATCCTACAATTTATCAGATAAATGTTTCTTGTCCACTTGCTTTCTTGTTAGTTCATACAACTGTGTTTTTCTCATCTTGTCTTTTAGACCTTTTGTACATGTTCTCTTTTAACTCTTCTAATTCTATCTCTCCCATCTCCCGTTCTTTCTTTATTTTTCTCATTTTCTCTTTTTACTCTATTTTGTCTTTTTCTTCTTTTAATACACACATATGCCAATCTCACTAATAACATTCCCATTATTATCACTGTTACTGGTATTAGTATCTTCCCAATAAGAGAACTACCTATTTCTGTGAACCATCTCTGCATTGAGGAAAAACTCTTACCAAGTCTCTCCCAAACACCTTCAACCTCCAGTGGGGCAATTTCTTTGTGCAAATCAGTAATATTCTTTATATACTTCTGTATATTCTCACTTTTGTCTGGAATGCATGTGCAACAATGTTGGACTTTCAGCATTCCACAGACTCCACCCTCTTTTGCCAAAAGAATGTCAAGGGCAAGTCGATTTTGCATTACCATAGCTCTCATGGCAACCATTTCGGTGTTTACCATCAAGAACCCTCCAGCAGTATTCGTTGATAAACGATCTACTACTGTAGACAATTTCCGAATCTTGTATGCATTCAAAGATATACCCACTGCTGGTATCAATGCTCCAAAAATGTCACCTATTTCTGAGAAGCTTTCCCTTCTCCTACGTGTTAATGTTTTACCTATCTCGTATATTCCTTTCGTTCCTCTTTCCACGTGAAAAATCTTTGGAAAGACCAGGCCTAGATAGCATGTTCTGTGCCAATGGTCCGGCAACCTATAATAAGCTCTATTTCCGCAAATATAATAGATCCCTGGAAATACTGGATCTTTTCCTCCTTTAAATCCCCATCCCCCTAGAATTTTATATGTATCTCGGCACTCACTAGAACCCACGAAATAGTTATCATACATAGTGTTACTTCTACTAATACACAATTTTCCCTGTTGGGGCCAATCCAGAACCATAGCTGCATTTGTTTCTCCTTTGTCGTAATTTTTCTCTTCAAACGCCCAAGGTGGTGTTTTTATCTTCTCTTCTGCTACCTTTCTTTGAAACTTAACTCTTCTGTTCTCTACCATGTCCAAGAAAATCTTTTCCTCTTTCTTTAATTCACAGGTAAGATTGTGTCTAAATATATACTCGAACATTAAATCTTTATTTTCTAAGAAAAATTCTCCAAACATTTTTGCGACTTTTCCCTTATTTAATTCAGGGATTACGGGAACTTTAGCAAAAACAGTGTCTATATCAGTGTAATAATATTCTAATCTACCTGTTTTTTTAAAATAAACTAGCTAGAACGCTACAAGTTATCCCATACGTCAAAGGAAGGTGATGATAGGTCACACCTTCTGTGACAGACGCAGGTAACTGCATACAGACATAGCAATCTCTCACATCCATTGTCTCCACATATTCATATAATAGTTTTGTGAAGACATTTTTGGAGAAATCAGTTATGGACTTATCCCTATGTAAATCAGTACTATCTACTAATGCTGCAGTGTTCTTTATGATAGCTTCCTTGTCATTATTCGTGTCATTCACTATTACAGATGTATTTTCTACAACTAACCTAAGTGGAATTATTATTGCTAAAATAAACCAGATAAGCATTAGCAAACCTGTACAATAAAAACACATTCTACACCACCTACGTAAAAACTCACATCTAGATCTTCTATTCTCAGTGTCTACCATGTTGTACTACTATCTAGTTATATATATATATACATACAGAAAAATGTGTCTCCACACCTCAGAATGACCTATCAGTCACTCTACCCTTTACTTTGTCTCCTTTTGGTGCTTTCTTCAGCTCTTTTCAGAACTCTTTCTCGTCTTATTCAGTTTTGGTGTCCAGTCCGGGTTTCTTTCTTTGTCTTTCAGATTTGGTGCAATTCACTTTCACCCATTTGTTTTCAGCCTTCGTCTGGGATTTCGTGACTGCTATCCACTTCTTTAATGACGGTCAATGCGATGTATAGCCATTCAGGTGACTTATATTTCAAGTTAGGTCTCTTCACTCTTTTTGGTTTCTGTAATTGTCTTTCACTTTGTTTTCCTTGTCCTTTTTGACTGGTTATTTCATTTACTTGTTCCGCATTATCTTTGTTCAAATTTATTATCTTATATCTCAGTCTTTTAATTTCGTGGGGCCAATTGTCTCCTTTTCTTGGCCTTTTTAGTTCGTTTTCCTTTTCCTCTCGTTCGGCTCTCCAAGTTCTCTTTCTTGGTCCTATTTGCTTTCTTTCTTTCTTCTTCACTTTCTTCTGATTCTGTCTCAGACCTTACTTCACTTCCTCTAACTTTGAACCTTATGATCTCAGTTTCTTTGTCTGAATCTGAACCTTCTTGTGACTCTTCTGTTTGGACATTTGATTCTATCCCTCCTCGTTTGTCTTCCGCATTTATATTAATCTTTGTCTGAATCTAAATTTCCCTGTGTTTCTTCTATTTGTTGTTCTGACCCTACTACTCCTCGGGTTTCTTCCGCTTTTATCCTATCTCTCTGTCTGAATCTAAGTTTCCTTCAGTTACCTCAACTATCTCTGGAGGAATTTTTCCATAACTTGTGCTTGGCTGTTCGCTGTCACTGTCTCTTTGTTCGGTTTCTTCGTTTATAATATCAGTTCTTTTGTTTCCTGTTTTTCTCTTTTGTCTTTCACCAGATTCAGGTTGGTCTGTTTCAGATGCCGAACTGGTATCCGATATTTCCAGATGTCGACTTACAGGTCGAGCTTCAAGATCTGGAACTCTGATCGTTTCAGTTTCTTCTTCAGTTGTCAAACTGGTACCTAATTCTTCCAGATGCCGACTTACAGGTCGAGCTTCAGGATCTGGAACTCTGATGGTATGACTGGCATGAACCCAATTTTTCACACCTCCACATTTTACAGCAGTTGTTGTCACCAGGATCACTTGACGTGGCTTATCCCAGCGAGGAACCAAACAGTTTCTTCTTCTGTGGACTTTTATGCGGACCCAGTCTCCTGGACTCAAATCATGAGCTGGTTTTCTTTCAAGAGTGGTCGCATCCGGTCCAACCTGATGAAACACAGAATGCACCACATCAGCCAATCCTTTGCAATAGTCCAATACGAGATCATCAGTTATAGTCAGCAGTTTGTTGACGGGTACATGTGCTTGTCTCAATGCTCGTCCCATGATTATTTCATGAGGACTCAGACCTGTTTTTCTGTCAGGTATGCTTCTGATGGTCATCAGCACCAATGGCAGGGCATCGGGCCATTTGAGTCCTGTGGCTTGACACATTTTCCCTAACCTATTTTTTATTGTTCCATTTACTTGCTCTACCACTCCAGAAGCCTCTGGTCAGTAGGCACAGTGCAATTTTTGTTGAATGTCAAGTGCTTCACATATCAATTGGATAATTTCATTCTGGAAATGTGTTCCTCTATCTGTTTCGATCGTTACTGGAAAGCCATATCTTGGAATGAATTCTCTCAGTAGGAGCTTAGCCACAGTAACTCCATCATTCCTTCTTGTCGGATAGGCTTCCACCCAACGAGAAAACAAACAAACGACCACAAGGACATATCTCCATCTATTGCTCGGGGGAATTTCAATAAAATCTAGTTGCATTCTGGTAAAAGGACCTCCTTCACGTCCTATTGTTCCCAAACTCACTACTGTTTTCCTTCCAGGATTTATCTGTTGGCATGTAAGACATCTTTGACAGAGACTTTCAGCTATAGCCCTAAATTTCGGGTTGTACCAAGTCTGTCTGAAAAGTCTGATCATGGCATCCCTACCAATGTGTGCTTGTCCATGGTACATCCGTGCCATACTAGAGATCATGTTATCAGGCATAACTGGTCTTTCGGCTCTATAAACCCAAACTTCATCTTCCTCTCTTTGTCTGCAGCCTGCTTTTATCCAACCATCTTTCTCCTCTTCATCTGCTTCTTCCTGCAATTGCCTTACCTCATCCCAGGTTTCAACTGTGTTAGTAAACAGCAAGGGACATGAAACATTCTCTTTTTCTCTTCTCCTATTCAGTGAGACCATATTTCTGGCACAGTATTGAGCTATTTCATCTGCGAATTGGTTTCCCACTGTAATATAATCAGTTCCATTTTTGTGTGCAGCGCATTTTACCACTGCAATCTGTTTAGGTAGCTGTATCGCCTCAAGCAATTTCTTCACAAACTCACCGTTCCTAATAGGAGTTCCTGCAGAAGTCAGAAAACCCCTCTGGGACCAGATCTGTCCGAAGTCGTGGACCACTCCGAAGCCATACTGGCTATCTGTGATCACCGTAATCCGGAAGTTCTTTCCCAGTTTGCACGCTCGAATCAGAGCAATCAGCTCAGCTACTTGGGCTGAACGTATCCCTCTCAAGCAGGATGCTTCCATTATGGTTGCCACTGTACACACAGCATAAGCAGCACTTAAAACTCCTTCACTTGTTCTCAGGCCTGACCCGTCCACAAACATCACATAATCTGATTCCAAAATTCAAGCACATCCAAACACTTATGATCAACATCATCTTTGACTCCTACATTTACTTCATCTGGCAGTGAAGTTGAAGGATTCACACTCGTGCATCTTTCAATGGTTACATTATCTGCACTCAAAATCACTTTTTCGTACCTAGTCAGCCGACTATGTGTCATGAATTGGGTTTTGGTTCTAGTCAGAAGGATTTCAACAGAGTGTGGGACATATACTCTCAGTGGATACCCCATCACAATGCCTACACTCTGTTCCAGACTCACACAAGTAGCAGCTACTGCTTTCAGACATCCAGACAATGCCTTTGCTACCGGGTCTAAGACAGCTGAAAAATAAGCGATTGGTCTTTTCATTTTTCCATGCCTTTGCACTAACACTGAAAGTGCACATCCATCTCTCTCACTACAATACAGCTCAAATTCTTTCTCATAATCAGGCATTCCCAATGCTGGTGCCTCACACAAACTTGTTTTCAGTTCCTTGAAAGCCTTCATTTCCTCCTCATTCAACTCAATCGGATCTCTGACATCCCTTTTTGTCAATCGCTGTAAAGGTTTTGCAATTAATGAGAATCCACTTATCCATTGTCGACAATAACCAACCATCCCAAGAAACATTCTCACCTCTCGTGTCATCGGGGCTCTCATTCCTTGGATAATCCTTATCCTTTCTGTCGTCACCTTTTGCATCCCTTTCTCAATCTTATGACCTAGATACTGTACCTCCTGTTGACAAAATTGCAGTTTTGACGGGGACACTTTGTGCCCTCCTTCTGCCAAATGATTCAGTAAAGCAATTGTGTCTGTAACACATGCTTCTTTGGTCTTTGATGCCACTAATAGGTCATCAATATACTGGACCATCACAGATTTTTCAGGCATTTTTAAATCTTCTAATGATTTCTTTAGGATCTGATTAAAGATTGAGGGGCTTTCTGTATACCCTTGAGGAATTCGGCACCATGCCAAAATACGCTCTCCGAACCGGAACGCAAATAATGGCTGTCTGTCTGGGTGCAATGGAATAGAAAAGAATGCATGGCACAAATCAATAACTGTGTACCGTTCTGCATCATGTGGAATCTGATACAGTATTACAGCGGGGTTTGGCACAATTGGACAACAAGGGATAACGATCTTATTTACCTTTCTCAAGTCCTGTACTATCCTATATGTCCCATTCGGCTTTTTCAATCCCATTATAGGTGAATTACATGGGCTACTCATTAATTCTCTCAAAATTCCTTGTTCAATCATCTTATTAACTACAGGTGTTATTCCTTCAATCATTTCTGGCGTTAATTTGTACTGTGGAGTATTTGGGTAATTTGTTCCTTCCCTTACAGTAATTTTTACAGGGTCTACTCCTCTCATTAGCCCAATGTCTTCGCCTGTGAAATCCCATACATCAGATCTGACTATTCCTTTCAATTCAATTGGGATTTTCTCTGCATCAAACACAGGAAACATGTCATTCACTCCTGGTTCTAGTTCTGCCATTGTCATTTTATACAGGACATCCTCATCTGATGTCTGGAAAGCAATACCATCTGGGGTACAATAGATGGTGCAATTCATTTTACAAAGCAGATCGCGTCCTAACAAATTTACAGGACTGCAATCACATACCACAAACTGATGCATCTCTTTGAATGGTCCAACTTTCACCTCTACTGGTTTGGTAAGAGGCGCTTTAATCTGTCTGTTTGAAACACCTACAACTTGGATATATTCTCCTGAGAGAGGAAGGTTTGGAATTTCCACTGATCTAACAGTAGGACGGGTAGCTCCAGTGTCCACAAGGAATGTAACATTTACACCATTCACTTCTCCATCCACAAATGGACCTGACTGATCTACCTCTAGAGTTGCGCCAAGCACGCACTCTTCTTCCTCTCCTAGGCACCGTCATAAACTTTCATCCGATTCATTTCCATCCTGCCGTAACCAATACTGCGCCACTGCAGCTGCGCGCGGCAATTTTATTACCTGCTCTCCTCCGTAGAATCCTGCCTCTGCACTGTATCTCTGGGGGTTTACACTCTTTGGAAGAGCTGGTTGTGGCACCTGACTCTGTTGAGTAACTACCTGCGGTTGTTGCAGCTGTTGGTAACTCACCTCATTCTGCACCTGTGGATTTAATGGTTGATTTTCCGTATTAGCTTTTGGAGGAAATTTACATTTATTTCTCCAATGCCCTAATTTTCCGCCTTTGTGACACGGCCATTTCTTTTTAGCCTCTTCTATACTCATTTGACCTTTTCCCTTACCTATATTCGGTTTGGATTTAGTCTGTCCTGCATCACTAGACTGATTATTCATCTGAGCTTCTTGTTTTTCTGCAACCTTTACTTGTGCCCACATCGCCTTTTTCTTTTAGTTTGCGCTGTCTACACTCGATATCATCACTACAATATTTTGCATAACTTAATACCTCATCTACAGTGCTATTCTGCCAACACAACATATGCTGCTTAATCATTTCACTTATTTCAGGTTTCAATCCATATACAAATCTATATACGAAATGACTCATGTCCTTTTCACTCAAAGTCTCATAACCACTATACTGTTTAAAAACCAAAAGCAATCTCTCATAGTAGGCATGTATAGATTCCTTACTTTCCTGAGTTGTTCTATCAATCTGTCTCTTTCGGTGGAATCTTATTTTTCAAAAACGTGATGGCTTGTTCATACTTTCTCATTACTTCTGGACCTGGGGCTCCAGTTTTTGCATCTCTAGGATATTCTTCCTTCGGCCAGTCAATTGTAATCTTACATTCTGTCCATAAATCTGCTGGTACTACAATTTCAAATAATCCATCCTGATCTTCCCACAACACCTTTGAAACCTTTACAAATCTTTCTACCTGTCTATACCGTTCTACGGGTTTCTCTCTCAATCTTGGGAAGTCATTTGTGAATGACAATATATCTTGTCTGGACCATGGAACATGTACTTAGCAACCTCCTGGAGTTTCCCTCATTGGATATTCCAGTACTATTGGTTCCTTCTCCTTCACCGGAAAAGCCAATGATGCTTTATCGGTCGTTCCCTCCTTTCTTCTTATCCACCTGCTTCTCCATCTGTCCACATCTCCCCATTTTCTCAATAACACAATCAGTTCCTTTATCTGTGTTAATCGTCCTGATGTGTTCAGATTTTCTATATCTTTTTCACTAAAGTCTACCCTGTACGGTTTCTGCAATCCTCTGATTTTTCCAAATTCTACTCCTAGTTCATTCGCTGTTTCTTCCAATTTTTCATGCAAATTCCTAGCTCTCCAAGTAACACTCTTACACATGAACATGAGCTCATCATCTTGGTAGGATTTTAATCGTTCTGTACCAATAGTCCCTAGAATTAACTCTTCCATGTCTATTTTTAGTCTGATTACATCCAAAGGTTGTGGTTCAGCATCTTTCTTCTGTAAATTCCTCATCCACTCATTTAATTCTTCTGGAGTCGGACCCATAGGGGTATTATTTATCTCTACCCAATTTGCACTTCTCTCTGGGGTCTCAGTTGCTGACTCGGTTCCCATAGGAATCCTATTTATCTGACTCTCATTAATCGTCAAATTAGTAGGTGGACTCGACCTACATGAACCAACTGAATCTCTTGTCTCTCTAGTTTCTGGAATTATCCATTCTCTCACTCTTTGCATACTCCAATTCAGTGGAATTGTCAAGGAATGCTCATCTATTCTTTGGTTTTCAAATACCGGTATTACTGGCCCTATCGTCACTGGCACAGTCACAGCTTCCATGTTCTTGGTTAATTCTCTTATCTTCTCAGTCAATTCTCTTGTGGTTCTGGCTAACTCAGCTGTATTACCACTATCAGGCTTCGCATTCTGTGGAGTTTCTAATTTTTCATAAGACCTATTTATTTCATAATTTTGTTCAGGGCTTTGACTTCTTACAGTTTCCATTGGTGGTGCATTTGGAGTCACCACCGCAGAATTCTGTTGATATGGAGGGGTTTTCTATTTAAAATGTCTTCCAGCAACTCATCCTCTGTGTCGCTAACTCCATACCCATATCTCTCTGTTACTGCATGTTTCTTTTTCTCCGTACACTTTCTCCCTGTAACTTCTTCAACTGTTCTGACAGGAAACAAACCATGCGTCATATTAGCATACCTCCATCGTCTCATCCTGTCTTCATGATTCACTCCCCATACTCTTCCATGGACTAAACTATAATTCTTTGCACCTCTGTGTCTTTCTCTTTCATACATCTCATCTTCCCATTCACCTAACGCTTCGAACTGTGTTGGTCTAGGTCTCGGTTCAAGTTTAATCATTTTCTCTCTCAAATTTCGAAGTACAGCTGTGCTAAACGAACCATTTTCTGGAAACGCCAATACTCCATCGTTTTGGGTATGTTTTGCCCAATTTTCCAACCAAATGCAAGTATGTTAGCCATATTTCAACATCATATGAGAAGCTGGCGTTTTCGGCGGAGGAAGTACTTCTCCTTCCCTAGTCACTACCTTTTTGTCTTTCTTGAAAAAGTTTTTAATCTTCGCAAACCATGACGGTTTCTCTCTACCATACTCATAGTAAGCCATATTCACTGTTCTTTTTCTCAAACAAACACACGAAAATTCTTCACCACTCTGTTCTTTCTACTGCTCGGCTATTCGGACCTATCCCAGCGCGTCTCACACCAACGCACCAATCCGAAAGCTCTACGTCACTCTCACACTAACCAATACCAGCGCGTCTTCACACTAACGCACCAATCAAGAAGCTCTTTGCTCTCCCACAACTGGCCAATACCAGCGCGGTCTTTGTTGACGTCAGTTCTACTCCTGTCTTTTCTGACCCCTCCTTTACAATAATTATCAGCAGTTTTCTTACCTTCTCCTCTCGACAAAATTTTATTCGTTACAACGTAAAAACACATTACCATTGTCTGTTTCGCTAAACAAAAGAAATAGTTTGTTCTAACTTACAAGAATACTGTTTTGTTCGATAAGTGTAGCACTTCTCTCTACCTTACCCTTCTCTCAAGCAAGGGGTAAACCCGTTTCTCTGGGGATAAAGCACATGTGGAGACTACACTGCTCCTGAGAATTAAGGCCAGAGTTTCACTAGAAAACCTGTTTCTATTTCACTCCTGCATTTTCATACAAGAAATGTCCCTACCATAACACAATCCTGTATTATCACCAATTTGAAAATCAGACAATGCACAATTCCGTGTGACTTCTCTTGCCACACGTGTCCACTTCCTACTTCCCGGAAGCTTCAAAATTTTGACTTACACATAACATAATACAATTCAACACAAAGTGTTAGACATGAAAAATCAATAATCAATCACCAAACTAATCTATAGTAACCATAACTCTGCTACCAAGAAATCTGATCCAGCATGGCTAATATAAATTTCTCCTTAGGACACGAATCCAGGTAAAACATTCACGTCTATTAAACCATATGTCGGTGGGGCCCATGACACCGCATATCATACACTCATTTGTTCACTGGATTACACACCAAGGAGAAATGTGTTGCTGGAGGAACGGGATACCTTGTTAAATCTGACAGAATAATAGCTCAGACATCATATACATCAACTTTTGATCCTGTCAGTTCCAAACATCAAGGTATTCCGCTCTTTGGTCGATGGACCAACTAGTAGAATAAGTTGATGGTGATTAAGACCAGCTCAATCACTCTTAAAACCTGTTAACCTTTAAACCTATTAATGAACTAAAGAACCACAGACTCATTTTAAGTTAGGATGAAATTTTGTCTAATTTCTCAATTGCACGGGTGAAATTCTTTGTTTATGAATCACTTTTAATACATTAATAACATTTATATGAAAGGTCTAATAAAGAATAGAAAATTATGCATTTACTCATTTGGATGCGGAGGAATGGTTCACCAAAAACAAGATAAACCGCAGATTCACAGAATAGAGCTCCCAAACTGACTGACTGTCCCGCTAAATGCCTCCTCGGATGGACCTCCCGTGCAGATTTCCCGCAACGATCTCGTTCCTTCCCCAGTCAAGTCCGAAGTCCAAAAATGACAGAGTCCTTTCGTAATATTGAGGTGGAAAAATGAAAAGTAGAAAATGGTATGGCAAGAAAACAGCAGCAGCAGCATCAATAGCAGCGGCCACAGCAGCAGCAACAGGAGCAGCCCACCCCACATAAGAGTAGACCCTCTTATACCCTATTTTCTAGCTTACTACACAAAAAGTTGCAATCCTTAGGGGCAAGAATCACGCTAATTGGTCCATTTGAGGGGTGGTGATGGTCACCTCATCGCCCTCCTTGTTCAAACTGGTTTTGGGGACAGTTAAACATACAATGAGTCTCATGACTTCTGGGTTAAAAGCAGTCCAACTTGTCCATTCATTTTGTTGCAATCTCGATGGTCACAATTTAGTTAGTCCATTGTTACTCAGTACTTTTCTCTTCCATTCCCACGAATACGTGCTGAGTCTTTCTTGGCACCCTCCTTATGGTAGGTCAGTACGACCTTGACATCTCTCACTCCGTGCACAGGCCACATCCACGTGATTTAGTTTCTCTATTTCTTCTGCCCAGAGGCCATCTTTGGCTTTTCACGTGACCTCATCTGTTTCAGCAGCCATTTTCGCAGCATGGCCTAACAGGCCCGAACGAACTATCATAAGAACAAACACAACCAAAATTAAAACAAAGAAAATAAGCCTTTCTGTTTACCACCCGCCATTCTAAAGACCCGTGTTAGGTGTTACCTAGGAGAAGCGACATTTAAAGCCATTTTACTTACCATCTGCATTCTTTGCCACAATACAAATCTACTACATAGCATAAATCGTGCGATTTTACTCTAATTAGTACGCAAATCACAATATTAGGGTTAATCAACTTCACAATTGTAAATAAATTAGATTTTGCACAAATTTGCAGGTTACCCTTATATAGTGTTTACTAAAAGTGCATTTGTTGGTTATTACATGCTCCTTCAAACAATTAGTATTGTTAATTTATTAAGAGTTCATTAATTTTCCAAGGGGGTACAAATTATTTTATTTACCCTGCTCCATCAGTAGTCCGATCCGAACTACTCATATACTGACCTTCGCGCACTGCATAATGCATATGCAGTGTGCACCACTCTTATACTCTTTTTTTTTTTTTTTTTCCTGCTTGAAAGAGGTGCTTCTACGTGTCATAGTAAATGAAAACAGTGTAAACTGATATTTGAAGACGCATTTTAAAACGTAGAGGGAGTGTGTTTTATAAGAGTCACCTTTTCTGATACAAAAAGTGTGTGCATGTACTTTTGTTTTCTGTGTGTATTTAGCTTTTTTATGCTTTACACAAACTATTTTTTTCTCACATGGAAGCACATCTACTTGGATTCGTATGACTTTGCCCCGAGTCCATGTAAGAGAAAGTTATTGGTGTTGAATAATATTTTGAATGGGACTTGCTGAATGTGTAAATTTTTTTTCCTTGACAAGTAACATACTCATTTTCGTGAGCAGTGGGGTGTCAAATTTTTGATGCAGGTAAGGTCAATTTTTGCCCTATTAGACATTGTGCAGTTCTTGCAAGGTGCACACTGACTTTGATATCTGTAGAATAGTCTGAACGACCTTTCCGAAGTTTTGCATGGATGAAATCTTTTTTTTTTTTTTAAACTCTTTTTATTAAACAAGCTCATTAGACATTACAATCATGTTAGCAAGAGCATGCACATCGTTGGGTTACTTTTACATCCATATATCGCGATTTAGGGTGATATGGGAGAGGTGGAGAACATCGTACTCAAAAGGGCACATAGCCCCACAACCAGTATTGTCTAGTATTCGGGGAAGGAACACATTTAAGAAGTCTCCGCTCTGTGCTCAGCCAGTACCCCCCTGGCTAGATCGTGGCTATCTCATAACCCCCTGTAAGCACGCCAAGGTGCCCACACCTTCTCCCATTTCTTGGCACACCCTCTGCTTTTGTACACTGTTTCTTCCGCCCTCTGACACCAGTCTAAGTCCCTCTCCCACTCCGTCACTGACGGGGGATGCAGCGTCCCCCAGCCCTTGGCTGTATTTCGCTTCGCTAACTCAGCAACCAGCGTAACCCAGATGTTTACATATCGTGGCCAGGCGGTCTCTCCCTTAATTATGAGCAGGAGCCACTTGGCGTCTTGTGGAACATCAGTTCCCGATACTCTGGCCATTATTGCCGTAACACTGCGCCAAAACTGTGCAATCGTAGGGCATTCCCAAAGAATGTGGAGGATGGTGCCCTCCTGCCGGCAACCTCTAATGCATTGCGGCAGTGGTGCAATTCCAATCTTGTGTAAAAGCGTCGAGGGGTAATAGGAGCGATGCAATATCCTGAGTTGGACTATTCGAAATCGCTATTTACCTTGGGCCCTGGAGTGCCTCTAACCACTCCTCATCATCTATGTTTCCCAGGTAGTCAGTCCAAGCGGCCCGCAGGGCTGTTAGTGGATCTGGCATGTTGTTCATGAGCTTACGGTATATTGTTGAAGTTGCTTTTTTGGGAATGGGATCAATGAGTAGTCTATCTTCTAAGGGTGAATGGTCGGGAATGGACGTACCTCGATGCAGATGTGTCAGTAGGGCATCTGTAAGTCTCAAGTAGTGAAATCTCTGTGTCTCAGCCATGTCAAACTCCTGCTGCAGGTCTTCAAACGGAAGTGGAGCCCCACCCCTCCACACGTCTCCCCAATGTTCAATTCCTATATTCTTCCAAACTGTAAAGCCTCCTTTAGCCCATTGCCCGACCAAGGGGGTGTCCTGCTGGTCAGGCATGGATGAAATCTTGACCATTCGCAATTGTGACATATAGTCACAACGACAGCAGTTTTCAATGAGGACACCTTTTTGAATTGAAATTCTTCAGGTGAGCGCTTTCTTTTGAGCTCTTGTACGAGTTTGGTTTGGTTTGGTTGCAGCATCTTCATTAAATAATAGATTTGTTGGAAGAAGATCATGTGACAGAATGTCTTTGAAAATTCACCCCTTTCTTTTGCTACATCCAACTCTGTATGTGCTTGCGAAAGTTGTTTTTTTGTAACCTGTTTGCAGTGGATGGTTGGACGAAACTCTAACTATGGCAATGAAAATCCGACTCGCCCAATTAGGGTATTGAATCAAGCCCCATGAGGTAAAAGCAGAAGAAACGCCTATTAGTATCCTAGAGGAAGAAAAATGTCTGCTTTAAAATTGGCTCGTATTACTCAGGGGCCAGGGAAATGCTCCTGTTTGGTGGCTCGGTGCTTACATGGACGCGGAGATGCATCCGCTGCAAGACCTATCCTCGAAGGGAAGCGAGCAAGTCGAGGCGGGGTCTATTCACGCGCGGCCAGAGCACGTACGTGGCAAGTTGCAGCAATCATCGTAATTTGTCTAACCGTGGGTGCCATTTTGGAGGTATTAGGTGCGCTGGTTACAAACAGATTGATGGGGCAATGATAGTTCAGTAATGGAATGTAGTATTCTTGCTTTCACTTATGTTAAGAGTGCCATTTTGGGAACGATCTGTTTCAGCGTGGAACCGCGTTTGTGCAGTGTTGCACTAAAGCACGTCGTTTACAAAACACCAGCGCCAATGTAACACCCTCCAGTGGCATTTGAGTGTCCAAGAGGGTGGGTAATAAAGGATTAGGTTGTTACCAAACCATAAAAAGTAAAACCTTACTTAATTAAAAGGTGGTTTCACTGATTTTTCAAAATCAAATTTACCTCAAACTCAAGTGTTGTGGGTGGCAGATGGCAAAAAGACAAACATCTAGCAGGCAGCAGTGTTAAAGGTCCAAGTATGCCATGGCACTGTAGTATTAGGTGAGTATGTAATAATGGGCACCCTGGGTATTTAAATTGTAGCCCCTATTAAGCGGAGCCCCAAAAACAGTTACAGGAATTGAGAGGCAAAAGTGCCATCAAAGTACAGGAAGATCGCAACATGGGGTGTATTAGTTTTTTAGGGCCAGATGTACGACTTATCAATTTGCGACTCGCAAATTGCGTGGCATTTGCGACTCGCAATTTGCGACTCGCAAATTGGGATGCACTACAGTGTCTGAGACACTGTTTGCGATTCCCAATGGGGTCTCAAATTGCATGCCTCATGCATATTAATGAGGCTGTCGCAATTTGCGACCCCATTGGGAATGGCTGGCACTCCCAGGGATGGTGGCCTGCTGGGGTCAGCAGACCACCATGTCTGGGACTGCTTTTAAATAAAACAGTTGTATTTTTTTAGGTTGAGCTACAGTGCGCATGCACTTGACTGCAAGACCTGCTGTAATCAATAATACTATGTTTTTCCCGCCTGCTACTTACCATTGGTTCATTCTAGTGTTGGTGTTCTTTGCTGCCTCCCAACTCATTCGCTTTGACCATACCTCACTTCTGTTGAAGGCTGAGGCGCACCGGCCAATTACAGTTTCCTTATGCTTTCCCTCGTCAGATGTTCTGTGGAAGAACTCTTTTTTTTCCAGTTGTTACTTTCTGCTGTCGCTAATCGCTGCTTTTATTTACTGTCCTTGCCATTACCTATTGTTGGGCTTCTTTGGTAGGACTTGCGCATGTTTGGGCGTCTTTCGAAGGCTAATCCTGCTTGTTTTACATGAATCTCGCCTTCCATCAGCACATCTGGGATAAAAAAATTCTAGCTGACGCGTCAAGAATTTTCAATTCTATTAAGGACACGGAGGCGAGGATTATGCTTCTCTTTACTTTACTGACATAAACAGCAGCCAATAAACTTTAAAATAGCATAACCCCGGAAGGACAACCCCCTCCATCGTATGCACCAATCACATATCTGTCCCACACATAAATGTCTTTGTATGCTCTTCCTCTTTCTTTGCGAACCCTTAACTTCAGCCTTTAAACTTGACTGTTGAACTGGAACGGTGCCGATTGCACCATTGACTGCAACCTGAACATTAACCGCAGGGACTCCTTGCGATGATCCCGATCGAACTCCATCCTGACCATTCTTAGGATGTATATTTCCAATATAATTACGGGTGGGAAGAAATCCAACATCATTATACGTAACAGTATATGAAATCACAATCTTTGAAATGAACAATCTATATCATAGTATACCATCATCACATTTCTAGGGTGGGATAATCCTTGCCTCCGTGTCGTTAATAGAATTGAAAATTCTTGACGCATCAGCTAGAATTATTTTTATTCTATGTCAGTCCACGGAAACTTTTGATTATGCTAGTTTAAAGTTGGTCCACCACCGTAGAGGCCACATCAACAATTGGTTTGTGATAAAACGTTTTGAAAGTTGAATCAGAGGACCAATCTCCCGCAGTCATAATGTCTTGTAACCGGGAGCCGGTAGAAAATGTCTTAGAGGCCATCGCCCCTCTAACAGAATGCGCTCCAAAAGCCGCAGTATCAATACCTGCTTGACTTAACAACCAAGTAACCCACCTGGCAAAAGTTGCTGCAGTGACTGGGCGGAAAGGTCTCTGTAATGAAATCAACAATTGCCCTGCAACATCATTCCTGAATTCCCTAGTACAGTCCTCATAACATTTCAAACATTGCACCACACATAACTTGCTATGATGTGGAAACGCAGGGTATGAAATACATTTGGAGTTTGTTTTTGTCCTCCTTGAAATTGAAAAAGATACTCCTGAAGGAGTAAATACTCTACCTGCTAGATCCAATGCTCGCACATCCGAAACACGCCTGCAGGATACAAGACATAACAACACCGTAAGCTTTGCTGACAATTGCTTACGTGATAATCCCTCGTTTGATGGCCAATTTCTAAGAAAACGTAACACCGCATTAACATCCCACAATGAAGAATACTTGGGTTTCGGAGGGTTAACTAATCTGATTCCCCTCACCACTTTACACACCAGGGGATGTTCCCCCACCGGTTTACCATCCACATGTGGATGGCCCGCTGAAATTGATGATCGAAAATTATTAACTGTCCGATAGGCCATACCTAACTTTGCTAGTTCTGAAAGGAAGTTAACAATCATATTAATGCCGGATCCCAAGGGATCTCCTTGCCGTTCAGAACACCAACTAACCCATCTACGCCAGGCTGATTCACATCGTTTGTGCGTAGCGGGTGCCCAAGATTGAGATAAGAAGAACAGAGTTTCCTGTGAAACTCCAGGCATCTGCCACCGTCGCCTGAAAGTCTCCATGCCATGAGTGATAATTGCTCCTGCACCACTAGTGGATGGGGAAGGCCCAGAGGGTCCGCCACTATCTCTGGGAACGAGCGCAGACGCACTGGCGGAGCACAGGACAAGGTTAGAGCCACCGGAAACCAAGCCTGTGCTTTCCAGCATGGTGAGATCAATATCACCTCCGCTTTCTGCCTGCAAATTTGTGCTAATACCCTCGGAATCATGGCGAACGGGGGAAAGGCATATAGAATGCCCGTCGTCCATGACTGAAGGAATGCGTCCGAGCTGATCGCCAGAGGATCTGGATGCCAGCTGTAAAACCGAGGTAGTTGTGTGTTGAGTCTGGACGCAAACAGATCCAGTGAACATGGACGCCACTTGTTGTTCAGGTCCCTGAATATTCTGGGATGCAGTCTCCAATCGCTGGCATCCCGAAGGAACCGGGAGTTCCAGTCTGCTACCACATTGGAGCTGCCCGGAATGTACTCTGCCGTCACAGAAATATGATGTGCCAGTCAATAATGCCAAAAATCCTTGGCTATCTCTTCCAGAAGTCGAGAGCTCATGCCACCCAGACGATTGATGTATCTTACTGCTGACACATTGTCCATTCGCAGAAGAATACAGCAACTCGCTCGTTGTGGGGAGAGTGTTCGAATCGCAAATGAGCCTGCAAGAAGCTCCATGCAGTTGATATGGAATTTCAGTTCCTCCTGGGACCACCTGCCCCCAGTTTCCACTGACCCGCACCGGGCTCCCCAACCCCATCTGCTGGCATCGGATTCTATGACTATCTCTGGACTTGCTGCAAAGATGGCCTTGCCATTCCAAGCGTCCATGTGGTCCAACCACCAAGCCATCTCCGTCCGGGGCTCCGTGGAGATCAGGATTTGTTCTGCATAACTCAAACCCTTGCGTAAATGCAGAATCTTCAATCTCTGAAGCGCCCGATAATGTAAGGGCCACGGAAATATCGCTTGAATTGATGCAGCTAAAAGTCCCACCAATCGGGCTAGTGTCCTCAAGGATATAGTCGGAGAGGCAAGCGCTCTCCTCAACTCTTTCTTGATAGCTATTCTCTTTTTCAGTGGTAACAGCAATTGTGCTGCAATCGAGTCCACCTGAAAACCCAGGAATTCCATTGACTGTGTCAGAATCAGAATAGACTTTCGCGCGTTGATACCGAACCCCAACTCTTGCAAGAGTCGGACCGTCCAAGTTAGATGAAGAAGAACTGTGTCCATAGTCTGTGCCATAATAAGGATATCGTCCAAATAGATTATGAGTCTCACCCCTCTTTCCCTCAGGTATTGAACCACGGGCTTTAGCAACTTGGTGAAGCACCAAGGGGCGGACGAGAGACCGAATGGCATGGCCGAAAACTCGAACCATCGGTCTCTCCACTGGAACTGTAGGAACCTCCGATGTGGAGGGAAAATGGGTACTGCCAGATACGCGTCCTTCAAATCCAGACGCACCATCCAATCCTTCTCTAACAGAAGGTCCCTCAGTAAGTGTATGCCTTCCATTTTGAAATGTCGATACACTACCCAGGAGTTGAAATCTCTCAGATTGAGCACGAGTCTGAAACCTTGATCTTTCTTGGGAACCAGAAAAATTGTACTTATGAAACACTGAGGATGTGGAAGTGTTTCCATAATTGCCCCTTTTTTCAGCAATGAGTGCACTTCTTCGTCTATGAAGGACATCTCTACATGGGAAAAATGTAGGGGTGAAGGAATGTGTGCTTGACGAGGAGAGGCGTAAAATTCTATCTGAAACCCTCGTACCTTCTGAAGTACCCATGGGTCGTGTGTCAGACTCTCCCACCTGTGGTGGAACAAAGCAATCCGACCTCCCACCATGATGTCCCCAGCTTGCACTAAGTTTACCTGAGTAAGAGGTGTCTCCTGAGTTGTTCTGCCCTTTGTAGCCTCCTCTGTGCTGTCTGCCTCTGCCACCACGATTACGGGTGAGGTAGAAATTGGAACGTTGGGCTCGGCCACGTTGCTCAAAGGCTCGAGAGGTCTGGTTAAAACCTCGGCCGGTCGCTCGACCCCTGAAGCGTCCGGCCCTGTTAAAACGGCCAGTCTGAAAAACTTTCTTTATGTTCGACTGTGCTTTATCAAGGGCGGAAAACATGGCCACGTATTTTCCCATCTCCTTCACAAATTTATCTCCGAAAAGCATGCCATTTGCGAGGGTACCTGGTTCTGTGGTAGCCATTTCTGCTAATTGTGGATCAATTCGCATAAGGAATGATCTCCTCCGTTCCGTCGATAGGGCGCAATTCGCGTTTTCAAGGAAACACAAAGCTCTTTGTGCCCACTCCAGAACCTCCGAGGGGTCCAGCGGAGTGTTGGAGTCTTTGGCGGTTACTGCAGCATCAAGAATCTTGGTAAGGGGCCCTGAAACATCCAGAAGTTTATCCTGACATCCCCTCCAAGCACTGTCCAGCCCTTTCTTAGGGTCCTTCGCGAATTTCCTCATAAATGTGGCCATATTTGGATCTAATTCCGGTGTATCTGCCACTTTTCCCAGTAGGGAAGGTCTAGGACACTCCGAGCGCAGCGTAGCGCGAACCTCTTTTTCAAAGCCCTGCCTTAGGTTTTCTTGCACATAGTGCACCACTTCAACACACACAACCCACTCTGTAGACCTTGGGTGTATTATATTTCTGGGGTCAAACAATACATTTTTATTAGTCTGTTTGCCTTCCACGTTGTGGGACTTGCGTTTACGCTTCGTCGCCTTTTTTGGAGCTTCTGACTCCTGATCTGAGTCTGACGTGTCCGGCGCGGAAGGAGAAGACTCCTCCGCCTCCCCTGTAGTTGTTATTGAAGTGTTACCAGACGGGAGGGAACCTTCGTAACCATGATCCCTAATTACATTATGTGCCATACGTGATAGAACCTCCGCCGAGGTATGACATGAAGGTTCACCCAGAGAGGCACTAAATTTACGCTTGCCATAATTCTTTAGTGGCTTAGTAAACAGTTGCAAGGCTTTAATTAACGCCCTGTTTACAGAGCCCTGGACGTGGGTATCCAGGGCCTCCACCAATTGCTCCTCCATTTGGTGCTCATAAGGCACTTCCTCGTATTCTGCATACTCATCAAATTCTACCCACTGACCTTCCTCCTCGGCGTAGATTCAGGGGGGAGAGACCCAGGGGTGTCAACTTAATATATCTGCCCTGGAACAAGGACACTGCAAGTTCACCTTGTCCCTGCCTAATCTGTCCCTAGTTAACCAAGTTACTCTCCCTACACCTTACTTGCAAAATAATAATAGCTTTATTTTCATGTGGAGGGAGCCACCCCTTATTCTCCCCTCAGGCAGAGCCCTGTACCGGAATACGCTCTGTCAAGCGTTCAAAGAGACCGGGGATTGAGCAGTTAAGCTGTGCACGGATGCGCGAGGAGCCGTTCGATGAAGACGAACGATACGACAGTTCGCGCATGCGTGCACAGCATGGGCATGGACAGAAGACTGCTCCCCGAGCGCGCCAAGCACGTCTGTCCAGCTCCCACTCAGCGGAACAACGCCCAGCGAGCGCAGTGTTATGCATTACTACATGCGAAAAGTGCACACCCCCGTCATCAGATTAAGGCCATCCCCTACGGGGAGATGGTTAGAGCCAGACGTAATTGTAGCGATGATGTACATTTTCTTACTTGTATCAAGGATAAGGAGAAGCGGTTTTTTCAGAGAGGTTATCCTAACCATGATATTAAAACAGCTAAGGAAAGGGTTATGAAGGTTAAAAGGACTACTACCTTGAAGCCTAGACCTATTGATAATCAGTCCACTGTGCAGATTAGATTGATTACTGACTATAATCGTATTAGTACTGCACTACGCAGGAGTTTGAATAAACACTGGCACATCCTGCAGGCTGATGCAACCCTACGGGAATTTTTAACAGATAAACCCCAGATTACATTTAGAAGGGGTAAGACTTTGGGTACTTTATTGAGTCCCAGTTATCCTGTTAAACCTGAGTTGGAACCCTGGTTAACTGAGTTTTCCAAGGTTTTTTTTAAATGTGGTCATTGTGGGATGTGTAGGTTTGCCAAACATAAGATGAAATCTTTTAAAGATAGCATGGGAAAGGTTTATACAATATTGACTAATATTAATTGTAGCACAAAATATGTTGTTTATGTTATTATATGCAAGTGTGCCAAAATCTATGTGGGGAGCACTATTAGGGCATTAAAAGAACGTGTTGGAGAACATATGCGAGCGATAAAGCATAATGATATAAGATATCCTATTGCTGAACATGTTTATAATTGTACTGCACAAGGTCCTAATAAACCATTTATGTTCTATGGCATAGAACATATTAAACTAGACCCACGTGGTGGTAATAGAGAGCTGAAATTACGAAGGCATGAGGCACGGTGGATCATGCGTTTGCGGGCCGTGGAGGAGGGGCTCAATTATGATCGGGAATTGCAGTATTTTCTTGGTGATTAATGGCTGTAGTATTCATGGCATGGATTTATTTATTTTTAATGGGCTATAGTGTATAGACATAGCCCGCTATCTGTACTTATGAATACAGAGGTGTGAGGTATAGGATGAGGTTTGAGTAGGAAGAAATTGCACTTTTACATAAGGCAATTTGGGATGGACTGTAGGATCGGTTGCTACGTGACCCCTAGTAATGTGGAAATTGGTTTTGTATTTTTAACATGATTTATTAGCTTCAAATATACTTATAGGTTGAGGTTTCTTTTATTTTTGTTATTATTTCTAAGCAGTCTGACATAGTAATGGGTGATTCACCATTTATTACCCATTCCAATATGGCGCTGGTGATATTGGTATTGTAGTCACCTCTTTACTTTTTACTTTTTGCTTTCTGGGAAGGCTTTTTAAATCCCTAACGGGACGAGGAGTCCGTCTTCACCTTATCGTGGTGCGGCACGAAGAAACTGTGTTACAGGTATGTGTAACGTTGCAGGTCTTCTCTTATTAGAAGATTATAGTTTGTTGGAAGCCGGTACCGATATTTGACCGTGCTTTCCTCGTTTATTTCACAGGATACCCCGTACTGCAGGGACCTGTTGTAATTAGCGGAATTATATCTTCCGCTCCTGTTTACAGCGTATTGACACGTTGACCTGGATTTGCTTGTTTATTACATAAGCGGTAAGTGTAGTTTATTTGGCGAATTGATTATTGGTATACGATCTATATGTTTGATTAGTGTCATGGTTTATGTCTTTGTTGCGTTCCCTTACAGGGTCGCGATTGGGGTTGAACATTTTACTTAATTAAGATAATCTTTACTTGGAATCAAGACTGAAGATAGAGGTAAGCCTTACCTTGAGAGTTTGGCGATTTAGATGATAATATGACGTAATGAACAGCTTTTGCCTCATGCCTTATGTATTTTGAGCTAATTTGGCTTTTATTTAATTAATTTTCGCAGAAAGGATTCTGGAATTAGATATTAAGGTACCATTTCTTTTACTGGTTACGCATTTGTATTGCAATGGAGTTTGCAATGCACTGGTGGTTCAGTAATAATGAATTGCACATTGGCTATTATTGGGTTTTGTGTTGATTCACTTACACGAGGGTGACATTGTGGTATTGGATGTTTGTGTAAATACTGGTAGAACATTCTGAACTTTATTTATTTATTATATATATATTGTGTTTGCGTATGTTATTTTAGCATGAAAATATGCACACATTTTTTTGCTTTGACTAGTCCCTTGACGCACAGAGGTTATGTTTGGGCCTATTTCATGTATAATGTATCTATACAAAAATTCGGTGTATCACAAGACTGTTTGTATTACTTCCAGCCCTGAGGAAGTCGTAGGGTTTATGCCCAAAGACGACGAAACGCGTTGGCGTAAGGGAATGGAAGATTTATTGTAATAAAGGACCGAACAAGCCCAAAGGATTTGAATTTTTTGCTTCTTTATATATTTATACTGTTATGTTATTATAAGTTGCGTGTGCTTCAGAAATTGTAAAACCTAATCTGTCCCTAGTTAACCAAGTTACTCTCCCTACACCTTACTTGCAAAATAATAATAGCTTTATTTTCATGTGGAGGGAGCCACCCCTTATTCTCCCCTCAGGCAGAGCCCTGTACCGGAATACGCTCTGTCAAGCGTTCAAAGAGACCGGGGATTGAGCAGTTAAGCTGTGCACGGATGCGCGAGGAGCCGTTCGATGAAGACGAACGATACGGCAGTTCGCGCATGCGTGCACAGCATGGGCATGGACAGAAGACTGCTCCCCGAGCGCGCCAAGCACGTCTGTCCAGCTCCCACTCAGCGGAACAACGCCCAGCGAGCGCAGGGAAAAGATAATTAGGTAATATCAAGTTACCAACAAAACATTAACATAAACAAACATGCGTCATGAAAATACTCGCAGTGCGCGTCGAAGCGCGGCGATGAAGCGCCCGTATCAGCGCAACAGTTTCTAAAGTCTCTGTCATTAATACATACAAATAATCCAAATCACTGTAAAACATTATATATATATAAGATAAAGAGCACTTATCTCGCTGCTGCAGCAGCAAAGAGAGGAAGAGCATACAAAGACATTTATGTGTGGGACTGATATGTGATTGGTGCATACGATGGAGGGGGTTGTCCTTCCGGGGTTATGCTATTTTAAAGTTTATTGGCTGCTGTCAGTAAAGTAAAGAGAAGCATAATCGGAAACCTCCGTGGACTGACATAGAATCAGTGACTCAGCCCGCCGTCTCTTCTGCCAGGAAGAAAGCACAGTCCCCTCAAAGTATCCCCACTGCACATGGAGGCTGCTAGCTGTTCTGCGCCGCTCCGCTGTTCCCACCACCTGGCGTCCACATTTCCTTTCTGCAGACTTTTCATTCTTCGGGTGCTCACTCTCGGCTAACACAGTCCAAGTTTCACGAACCGCTTTTTCAGCAGCTGTGAAATCTGCCCTCTGCGCGTTTCCTTTTACAGTCAATTTTTTAAAGACTTAAATGATCTCACTCCAGATTGCTGTTCACCCCTCTCTGTGCGCCTAACCCCATCCCACCGCTTCAGAGCAGAGAGAGCCCTGCTGCCAGACATGGACTCTGGACACCATTACCAGGGAGAGGGTAATAATTTTTTTTCTAGCTAACGCGACAAGAATTTTCAATTCTATTAAGGACACGGAGGCGAGGATTATGCTTCTCTTTGCTTTACTGCAAACAAACAGCAGCCAATAACAACTTTAAACATAGCATACCCCGGAAGTACAACCCCCTCCATCGTATGCACCAATCACCATCAGTCCATTACTATATATAGTCCGGGAAGCTCGCATTATTTCCTCTTTCTTTGCAACAAACTTTTAACACAGTCCACAAACTTGACTGCCGAACACTGGACCACGATTCCTTCATCGACGAGCCCAAACTGGAACACGGAACTTCCTCCCCAGAAAAACGAGGCGATGTCACTCATGCCTTATGCCGGCTTGTTCTGTTCCCCTGAAACGAGAATATATGTCGTAATACACCATTCACTGAATGTATATGCATAATAAAACATGGGCGGGATGAAACCCCATATACATACTTATTACCAACATCAGTATTAACAATCTGACAAAGTCCAAAGCTACAAAAGTGCAAAAACACAGTTTCATGGGTGGGATAATCCTCGCCTCCGTGTCCTTAATAGAATTGAAAATTCTTGTCGCGTTAGCTAGAATTTTTTTTTATTCTATGTCAGGTCCACGGAGGCTCAGATTATGCTAGTTTAAAGTTGACCCACCACAGTCGTAGCAATATCAACAATAGGCTTATGATAAAACGTTTTAAATGTAGAATCAGAAGACCAATCCGCCGCAGTCATAATGTCCTCCAAACGAGAACCTGTAGCAAAAGCCTTGGAAGCCATAGCCCCTCTCACTGAGTGAGCGCCAAAGGCCGCAGTATCAATGCCTGCCAACTGCAACAACCAAGTAACCCACCTGGCTAAAGTTGCGGTAGTGACTGGTCGGAACGGTCTCTGTAAAGATATTAACAGTTGTCCTGCGACATCATTTCTAAACTCACGTGTACAATCCTCATAACATTTTAAACATTGAACGACACACAATTTAGAATGATGCGGAAAAGCAGGGTAGGAAATGCACTTAGAAGTGGTTTTTGTGCGTCTCGAAATTGTGAAAGAAACCCCTGAAGGAGTGAAAACCCTCCCTGCTAAGTCCAGAGCCCGTACATCAGACACACGTCTACATGAAATCAAACATAACAATAAAGTCAGTTTAGCTGATAATTGCTTACGGGATAGACCTTCATTAGCTGGCCAACACCTGAGAAAACGAAGTACTACTTCCACATCCCACAATAGTGAATACCTTGGTTTTGGAGGGTTTACCAACCTGATACCTCTCACCACCTTACAGACCAAAGGATGTTCCCCCACTGGCTTTCCATCCACGTGAGGATGACCCGCTGAGATAGCGGATCTAAAACGGTTCACCGTCCTATAGGCTAACCCTGTACTTGCCATCTCCGACAGGAAGTTAACAATCATATGGATTCCGGATCCCATGGGATCCCCTTGCCGTTCAGTACACCAACTAACCCACTTACGCCAAGCTGATTCATATCGTTTGTGGGTAGCTGGGGCCCATGATTGGGATAAGAAAAACAGTGTGTTCTCAGAAACTCCCGGCACTTGCCACTGTCTCCGGAAAGTTTCCACGCCATGAGCGGCAATTGGTCTTGAAGAACCAGAGGATGCGGTTGACCCAGAGGGTCCGTCAAGATTTCCTGAAACGATAGCAGATGTATTGGAGACGCACAAGAAAGAGCCAACGCCGCTGGGAACCACGCTTGTGCTCTCCAACACGGGGATATCAACATCACCTCCGCTCTCTGTCTGCGAATCTGGGCTAACACTCTCGGAATCATGGCGAACGGAGGAAATGCATATAGCATGCCCGTCGTCCATGATTGAAGGAATGCGTCCGAGTTGCTCGCCAGAGGATCTGGTCTCCAACTGTAGAACCGAGGCAGTTGTGTATTGAGCCTGGACGCGAAGAGGTCTATCACACAAGGACCCCACTTGCTGTTGAGTTGTCGGAAAATCTTGGGGTGAAGACGCCAGTCGCTGGAATCTCGAAGAAACCGAGAGTTCCAATCCGCCACCACATTGGAACTGCCCGGAATGTACTCTGCGGTCACTGAGATGTGGTGGAGAAGGCAATAATGCCAAAAATCTTTGGCTATTTCCACTAGTAGCCGGGACCTGGTGCCCCCCAGTCGATTGATATTTCGTACTGCCGAGACATTGTCCAGTCTCAAGAGAATGCAACAGCTCGCTTTCTGCGGGGACAGAGTCCTGATCGCAAAAGAGCCCGCCAGCAGCTCCAGACAGTTTATGTGGAGACGCAACTCCTCCGGGGACCATCTGCCCCCCGTCTCCACTGAACCACACCGGGCTCCCCAGCCCCATCTGCTGGCATCCGATTCTATCACCACTTCTGGGACTGACGCAAAAATGGCCTTGCCATTCCACGCGTCCATGTGCTCCAACCACCAAGAAATTTCTGTCCGGGCCTCTTGACTCAACAGAATCTGTTCCGTGTAGCTCAGGCCCTTGCGTAAATGCAAGATCTTTAGTCGTTGGAGTGCCCTGTAATGAAGGGGACCCGGGAAAATGGCCTGGATCGACGAGGCCAACAGGCCCACCAACCTGGCTAAAGTCCGTAATGATATAGTCTGAGAGGACAACGCTCTCCTCAATTCCTTCTTGATGGCAACCCTTTTCTTCATTGGAAGTAAAAGCTGCAACGTCACCGAGTTCACTTGGAACCCCAAAAACTCCATCGACTGCGCAGGAGTCAGGACAGATTTGTCGGAATTGATGACAAACCCCAACTGCTGTAGGAGCTGAGTCGTCAACGCCAGATGTTGAAGAACTGTGCTCACACTCTGCGACATTATCAGGATATCGTCCAAATAGATTATGAGTCTCACCCCTCTTTCCCTCAGGTATTGAACCACGGGCTTTAGCAACTTGGTGAAGCACCAAGGGGCGGACGATAGTCCGAACGGCAGAACGGAGAATTCGTACCAGACATTTCCCCATTGGAACTGAAGAAATCGCCTGTGGGGAGGAAAGATAGGAACCGCTAAGTAAGCGTCTTTGAGGTCTAGCCTTACCATCCAATCCCCTTCCAAGAGCAAGTCTCGGAGTAAGTGTATGCCCTCCATCTTGAAATGGCGATACACTACCCAAGAATTGAACTCTTTCAGATTTAATACCAGACGAAAACCCTGATCTTTCTTCGGGACCAGAAACACGGTGCTGGTGAAACCGTGAGGATGGGGTGTAGTTTGTACAATTGCCCCTTTCTGCATCAAAGATGCCACTTCGCTATCTATAAAAGACCTCTCTACTCGGGAAAAATGTAGTGGTTGTGGTCTGTGTGTTTGTCGAGGTGTGGCATAAAAATCTATCCGAAAACCGAGAACTGTCTGTAATATCCAAGGGTCGAACGTTAGGGTTCTCCATTTGTGAAGAAACAAAGCAATCCGACCCCCACCTTGACATTCCCACACTGAGGCAGAATTACCTGAATAGGAGGAGTCTCTATCGCTACCCTGTCCTCGGTAGCCTCCCTTCTGGAATCTGCCACGACCCCCACGATTTCTGGAGGGGTAAAAATTGGATCTTTGGGCTCCTCCTCTGCCTCTCTGTTCGGAACCTCTGGAGGCCTGGTTGAATCCACGACCGGGCGCTCGACCTCTGTAGCGACCGGCCCTGGTAAAAAGGCCAGCATTGAAGACCTTCTTAATATTGGCCTGGGCCTTATCCAGTGCAGAAAAAGTGGCAACGTATTTACCAAGTTCCTTCACGAACTTATCGCCAAACAAAAGACCATTGGCCAAAGTGCCAGCTTCCGTCGTGGCCATATCTGCCAATTGGGGATCTATGCGCATTAAAAATGATCGCCTGCGCTCTGTCGAGATTGCGCAATTGGCATTGCCCAAAAAACAGAGGGCCCTCTGTGCCCATTCCAAAACTTCCGTCACATCAAGCGGTGTGTTAGTATCTTTGGCAGTCACTGCCGCATCCAGGATTTTTGTAATAGGGCCAGAGATATCTAATAATTTATCCTGGCACCCCCTCCAGGCTCTATCCAAACCCTTCTTAGGATCCTTAGTAAATTTCTTTAAGAAAGAGGCCATGTTAGGGTCCAACTCGGGAGTGTCGGCTACTTTACCCATCAAGGCTGGTCTAGGGCACTCCGACCGGAGCGTGGAACGCACGGTGCTCTCAAACCCCTGGCGAAGGTTCTCCTGGACATAATGTGCTACTTCCACACCCGGTACCCAGTCTGTGGAACGCGGGTGGATGATGTTTTTCGGATCAAAAAGGAGATTTTTTGTAGGTGGAGGTGCGTTGACATGGTGAGTTTTGCGTTTCTTCTTTGCCTGTTTAGGCGGTTCTATGGAGTCCTTGTCAGTATCAGAGGTGTCTGGGGCAAGCGGAGAAGACTCATCCGTGTCCCCTGCCAGCCGGGTGGAATTTGCGGCCGGAGGAGGTTCGCCATAGGAACCATGATCCAGGACTGAAGACGCCACTTGCGCAAGGCTCCCTACAGAGGAGTTGTGAGGTGTGGCGCTTAAAGCTGCCTGCATCTGGCGCTTCCCATAATTTTTCAGGGGTTCAGCATATGGCTGAAGAGCCTTAATTAACGCCCTGTTCACAGAGCCCTGGACGTGGGTATCCAGGGCTTCGACCAACTGCTCCTCCAAATGGTGCTCTTGGGGCACCTCTTCGTAGCCACCGTAATCATAGTAATCTGCCCACTGGTCAGCCTCCTCGGCGTAATACGCCATCGTGTAGTAGGAGGTGTGGAGGAGGTTAAGGGGGGAAAGAATCCAAGGGTGTTCACTGGCAGGAAGATAGAGAGTGTACCACACGCTGACCCTAATCCTGAATACCAACACTGCCAAAATACTTTCAGATCGTCGTGGAGGGAGCCACCCTTTACTTCCCCTAAGGCAGAGCCCTTACACGTTTTTGCGCCCCGTCGGGCGTTCGAGAGGCTGAGGGTTGAGCAGCTGCGCTCGCTGATGCGTGAGAAGCCGATCGGAACTGAAAACTCCGATCCGGCTTCCCGCGCATGCGCGAGCGTCGTGGCGATGAAAAGAGGACTGGCTGCCCCTCAAGCGCGCAACGCGCGTCTGCCTCGCTCCCGCTCCACTATATACGGAAAAATGCCACAACGAGCGCCGATGCGCTCAGAAATACACGCGACACCATACAATTCCGGAAAACAACGCGCGGACAAGGTACAGAACGCAATTAATCTTCAAGCGCGCGTTGAATACATTCAAATAGGAAAACATGCAAACACTTAACTCGCTGCTGCAGCAGCAAAGAAAGAGGAAGTAATGCGAGCTTCCCGGACTATATATAGTAATGGACTGATGGTGATTAGTGCATACGATGGAGGGGGTTGTACTTCCGGGGTATGCTATGTTTAAAGTTGTTATTGGCTGCTGTTTGTTTGCAGTAAAGCAAAGAGAAGCATAATCTGAGCCTCCGTGGACTGACCTAGAATAGCGCACCTCTTAACTACACCGTCCTCATTCAGTTCCTCTCACTCCTCTTCTGGAAATGCAGCTTTCAGAACTTCAACCCGAACACTATAAACAAACCTAAAACTAAAGTTAATCTTTCATCCTGCTACAAAGCAGATAAATCATTCGATATTTTAAAACAGAAAACAATTCAAAACACTCAAACGCAATATCGACGTTTAAAAAGCAAATGCTTTCTTTGGAAATAAAAGGATTTTTAATACCTTTATTAGGTAAAGCGTCGCAATACTTTTTTTTAATCGCCTGTGACTTGTTTTTTGCTTCGCCCTTGCCTGTCTCATTAAACTCGTGCTTCAATCCACAAACATCAATTCAGTGATACGTACACCCAGGGCTTTAGTAATTTAAATCGGACACTAAAACGGGTGTCTTTCAGGCCCTGTATTTATATCCTTAACTTTTCATGCAAAAACACTGATCTAATTCTGAACAATGTTACGTTACGGTGATCTATGTTGTTGCTGCTTATATTTCACAAGCTTTGCTTAATCTTGCATCTTGTGTTTGATTTTTCTCGGATGTTGATTTTTTTTTTTCTTTCAGGCAGCACATTACTCTTGCCTAGTGCATAATTTGAATTCAGTCATATCCAGGTGTTTATAACGGGCACAAATGAGCTGTGGAAGTCGGTGCCTGTAGGGCAAAAAGGTGTGCAGAATACGTGGCCATCCAATCCTTGGCCTCTCTGTTAAATAGCACAGAGCAGTGGTCACGTGTGCCAGATGCAGTTGTGATTCTGTGCAAATATGTGGGCAGAGTGGCACTCGATTTTAGTGTATATGTTTAAGCCACGCTCCTTTCAGGGACCCCCAACTTTTTTCAGCCCACTTAAAGCCCCGCGTACACCATATTACACAACATGAGATACGCAGAAAGTGCGTATCCATCTCGCAGGTACCGTAACAGTTGTTAATGAGCCCATCACAACAGGGTGGAAAAAACTCCACCCACCTATCCATTAACCTGTTCAGCCACCTGTCCACCTACCCACTCAACAGTCAATTCACCCATCTGTTATTATGGGTCTGCTTATCCATCCGTTCATTATTTCATCCATCCTTACATCCATAGGTTTATTTATGTAGCCACCATTAACTATTTTCATCCATTTTTCAAGCCAGCCAGCCAGCCAACTTACTACTCTGCAGTGCAATCCCACAAAGTGTAATATTTATTTATGGTAACGTCACGCTTGGGCGTTTCAATAATATATAGTCTTACGTCCTCTACACAAGCTATTTAAAGAATGCAAATATTTGCACGTTTTCTCGTGTTTTAAACTTATCGTAAATGTGCAAAAAGCCCTGCAAGTATGACGTAATACAAGCAAACAAAACTTGAATGCTTGGGAAGTAGCGATGTGTCTCTGTGTGAAGCTTAGCATCCCTACATTTCGACCACTGCACTCACTCTCTCTGACAAAAGAACATTCAGAGATACTGGTCACAGCAAAGATACCAATCTGTAGGACTGTATAAATTCTCTTTTTGTTCGAAAATAGCTGTCTCCTAGATCAACACATTTACAGACTATTTAAATCTATCAATGTTTTCTAAAAAAATAAATAGATTAGAAACATAAACGCGACTTTGCCATTTACCAAGCAAATACTTTATTTGGAAATAAAAGAAATTAAAATCCCTTCATTATGTTGCACGTCAGAATGCTGTTTTTCTCGCCTTCGACTTGTTTTTAGCGTCACTCTTGCCTGTTTTTAGCCAAAAAAAGGACTTATTGGCTTATGTGTCTTGATGTTTTGTTACATGCTTCACTTGGCTTTGAAGTCAGGAAGTGAAGTAAACGCACTTCCCTCAGTGCAACACTTGGTTTAACACATAGTTCAGTGAACTCCATGTAAAAAAAACAGGTGCACTTAATATGCCTCGTGCCCTCAGTGAGACGATGGTTCGCAGAAAGTGTCTGTATTCCCCAAAAAAGTACCTCCAAGCAGGAAAACTCCTTTACACAGCAGGGAACATAGTGATGCTTGGAGTTTACAGCTATAGTAAAAGACTGCCTAAGTCTGATTCCCAACAGGGCAAACCTTTAATCGAATTTTACAAACATCCACTTTGTATTAGACCGCAGGGGAGTGGGTGAGAGTTTCAGTTGGGTAATATATCTTGTGTCCGGGGATGGGAGCTGCCTGCTCACACATACAGTTTCTTTCCTGTGCCTTTTCAAGATTTCCGTCCCTCAAACCCATACTTTCCTCCTCTTCTTGGGGTGTCTTCTGCATACACAGGTCCTCCATCTTTATGCATCTGTAGCCTGCTCTCCCCCTACTTACTCTCTATCTCACATACTCTTTCTGCACCTCTGCGGTGGTTTATTCACCACTTCGTGCACAAACTACTTATCCCTATCTATCTTCCTTTCCATCTAGTCTATGCAGCTCTCAACTCTATCTGTTCACCATGCCACATAATTTCACTACACAAATATACTACACACCACACAATCCCACAGCTATCAATTCCAATACATCCCACATAATTCCACACCACATACAACCACTCCACTCCAAAACACATTGTCATTTACAATGCCAATAGCTCTAACTCTTGCAAATGCAAGACCTATTGCATTGCAAATGCTTGTTTTTTAAATGCAGCCCGTTTTCCTCAAAGGAAAACTGGATGCATTTAAAAAATAAAAATGAAACTTTTCAGTTTCGTTCTTAAGGGCAGGCAGTGGTCCCTGGGACCACTGCCTGCCCTTAAAAAATATTTTTAGAGCGTAAAGGGCAGTAAACTGCAACTGTTTTGCAACTGCAATTGCGGTCGCAAAACAGTCATACATAGCTTCAGGAGTCGCTATTAGGAAGGGACGCCCTTGGAACGCTCCTTCCTAATAGCGAGTCGCTAATCCTATTTTGCGAGTTGCAAATTGATTTGTGAGTCGCAAAATAGGATTAGTACATGGGCCAAACGTTTTTTGCGGTCGCAAACGGGTCTAAAACCCATTTGCTCCCGCAAAAATTGTTAGTACATCTGGCCCTTAATTCTTTAATTCCGACCATGGAATGTCATAATTGAGGCCCAAAATATGCGTTGAAAGGCAGAAAATCCAATTTTGTTCCTAAACAGAATGTCCTAGCTCAGATGTTGGTGGGCCTCTAACATGGTCCATCTCAGGTCTTCTGTAGAATGCACTACAGTAAGAAAGTGGGTGCTCATTTTTGTGCTGGATTTTTTACAGTGTATATTGCTACGGTGTTCTGTGATTCTGACTTTCACCTCTCTGGTGGTCATGCCTATGTAATTCATTTGGCAAGGGCAGGTGATCATGTATATGCAATTCTTTGAATAACAATTTGTATGTTTTTTTTGTACCCATGTGAAAGTATCATTCAGCTGGATTACTTTTGTGGCATCTGTGTAGGCACGCACATTACAAGAACCACAGGGGAAATGTCCCACTACCGAAGGAAGATCCCACAACGACCTCTGTCTAGGTCTAGCAGATTTTATGGGTCTAATGTGGATCCAAATATCATTAAAGTTGGCATTTCGCTTATATGCAATCCTCAGTGGAGGTAGTGAGAGGCTGCCTGTTTGTAGGATAGTCCAATGCTTCTTAATGATTTTTTGAATAGTGTTGGACTCTGGTGTAAAAATAGTGACACAAGTTAGAACATCTGAACTAGGTCTAACTTGTGGTTCCAGGAGGGCACCCTATCGTTATTCTGTGCTCGTTTCTGTGCAGTCTTAATGCATTTTAAGGGGTAATGTCGGGACTCTAGGTTATCTGCTAATTCTTTAGCTTGCATGTTGTAATCATGTGTATTACTGCAATTGCGGCACAGTCTTAAAAACTGCCCGTAGAGCAAATTGTCATGTAAGGCTTTGGGGTGAAGGCTTCCTTAAAGTAGCAAGCTGTTGCTATCTGTGGGCTTTTTAAAGGTGGTAGTATGTAGTCTGCCATTAGTCAGATGAATCATGAGGTCCAGTAATGGTAGCCCCTTTTCAGAGACATCGTCTGTAAAATGTATGAAAGGGTTCAGTGTATTGATCCATTCAATAAAAGAGGTACAGATTGTTTTGTCACAAAACACACAAAGAGGGGGGACGGGGAGCTAAAAGAGAAACCGGTCCAGTTCCCGTGCTCCCAAGGCTAACGTAATTATCACTAAGGGGTAACTGTTCCTAAAGAAAAGAAGAGAAGAGCTGGCCTATATTGGTCGCTGGGAGAGACTGCGAGTGAGACTCCCTCACAGGGTAGGTTGGAGACAGAATAGTGTGGAGGTGGGGGAATTCCTCCTTTTGGAAAAAGTGCCCTCACACACCCATGCGGGTGTCATGCTTCATCATCGGGCGTTGCTCTTCGTGGGGGTGGCGCTGCAGTCCCCCACGGGCCCCACGAGAGGGCTCTTTGTCGGAGTTCTTTTAGGAGTAACGCCGCAGTGGTGAGTGCGGGTGTGTGGGGGGAAAAGAAAGGTGAGTGAATTTTAAATTTTACCACACTGGTACCCTCAAAAAAATTTATTCAGGAGTCCGTGTGGCAAGGTTAAAACTGATGACAAAGAAGGCCTCTAGAAAAATATCAGAGGTGTGAGTATTTTCCTTCAGTATTCCTATAGTACCTATATACAGGTTTTTAGTCTGTGTCAATGCACCTTAAGGAACATCCTCTAGGAGTTCCTCGATCCAACCCCACCCGGAATGCAGCATATTACCTGCCCTCTGCTGCTCGAATGCCGGCATTCGAGCAGCGGAGGACAGGTAATACGCTGCATTCCGGGAGAGGCATCATAGTCCTTTCCATTCCGCGCTACAAACGCCGATGAGGCCAGCCTTTACTACTGGTGGGGCTGGATCGAGGAACTCCTAAAGGACGTTCCTTAAGGTGCATTGACACAGACTAAAAACCTGTATATAGGTACTATAGGAATACTGGGTGTCGCCGTCTCAGATTCCTATTTTTAACTTTTCTGCACTTCTAGCACGGTCCTGAAGAAACGCCACAGGATCCACTAGGGACCCATAAAAGGCATGAAACATGTCGACGTAACATACACACCCACCACTATCACTTTCACTTGTTGACAACAGAACAGAAGGAAAATACTCACCCCTCTGATATAATTTTTCTAGAGGCCTTCTTTGTCCAAAATCAGGCACCCATCCAAATAACCAATCCCACCGCCCCTTGTCCACATCTTGTTTTACTCCCTTGACTAATTCATGCAATGCATTAAGATGCGAATGGATGGACGTGGAATGGTCAGAAAAAATTTAAACAAAATAATCCTACATAATCTGCACATCCATGGTTATGTTTTAAAAGCAATTAATCAATAGCAGTCCTGGTTTGTAATGCAGCTTTTCTTGTTCCCTGAGCATCCAATAGCAATTCAGCTAAAGCAGTTTAAGTTTCATTTATATTTTTCACCAATAAACGTGCAAGCTTGTTTATTATCCTAGTATTGTACACAGTTAACCCAGGAACGTCTACTATGGATGTAGCTAGACTAATATATTCAGTTTTGGATAATAAGGTAATTTCAGAATCGCAGTCTATAGACAAATGAAATGCATCTCTACCATAGCGAGAATGTAAAGCTGAATGCAAAGGAAACATCATAAGTCCTAATCATGTTTGAGGCACATGGTCCACCAGTCAGGTTCGCTGGAATATAGATGTATGATGTATTGCCACACTTAAAGAGCCATCCCTTAGGTAATTTAACATGCCTAAAGTGACTAGAAACAGACACTATATGTTTGCAAGACATATTGTTATTTACAGTAGTACACATACTATCGCTCCGTAACTGACACAATGTGCGTTGCTCTCTGGAAATGTTACTCATAGAATCGCCAAGCTTTAGCTGCTGGCACGTGCCTATTTTAGCAGGATCACATGTAAGGCTATAACAAACGTCTGCAACAGAGATATTGTATGTTATGATATGAGTCATATTTTTTCCACAGATTTCCTTTTATCTCAGGGCAAAATTTACAGTACTCCTAGTGAGAGGTGGGTTCTGACATCGCTCTCCTTTACCACCTCATCAGTGTTGGTAGTATTAAAGATGTGTAAGAGAACATCAATCTGAGTAGGTATAGCAACTAAACAGGTAGAGATAACGTTGAGGGTGCTCCTAATGTTCCGCATACAGAAATAGAATACTTTGAGCACATTTTGCGCCAAACATGTCCACATGTTCTCCGGCTGTTGTAATGTCATTTGATACTGGTGGTTGAGTCCCTTGGCTGTGGGCATCCCTGGACCCTCCCGTTCCCCTCTGGACACACCGGAACACAGTCCAAACACTGCAATCAGGACATTAACACGCCATGCTGTGATCTAGAAGAACAGAGAACAAACAAGTATTATTAATTCTCACAAATAGCATTTATCAGCAGGTACATGTCCCCATTTCGCCTCTCCAGGTCTCATTGCAACTAGGATGTTGTCTTTTCCTGTAGCTATGATTTCAGTAGGTTCAGGAGGGTTATTGGAGGATTCAATCCATACTTTAGCTCCTGGGTTCTTATCAGTGGAGAAAGTCCCTCCCTGTCCTCGTAGAGCAAGAAGGGCTGGGGCAGTGCCCTTCTTAACAATTCCTCCATAAACTGGCATGATGACAATCTGAGCAACTCGATCTCCGGGTTGCACTACTAAATCAGTGTCACAGTATCACTTTTATCTCTCCTTGGTAATCTATTACCCCTCCCAGAACTTGAATGCCTTTCAAGGCAAGCCCAGAGCGAGGGGCAATCAGTCCAAAATGCTCCGGGGGAGTCTGAATCCCAACTCCAGTTTCAATTAAAGCGATATCTCTGGGTTTCCGTCTGTGCATCTGTAAAGCATGTAAATCAAGACCTGCAGCCTCTGTGCTGGCCCTATATGGAGCTAAGGCTCCGGGAGTGGTCTCCCAGTACAAGATAGCGTTCATGGCCACGTGAGGCTGAATCTGCAAAGTTGGTGTAATATACCCTATGTAGGTATTTAAACTGGATGAGGCGCAGTCTGATCGAGACTGCAGCCCAGCGCGGCGACTGGAGCGCCTCCACCCAGTCATCGCCATCAATCAGACCAATATCAGCGTCCCACGCTGCTCTTAGGGAGTCTAATGTTGTGGGGCTATTGGCGACTAGGGTTTGGTATATTTTGGAGATTTTATGGTCCCCTAGGTCCCCCATCAGCAGTTTACCTTCTAATGGGCTAAATTCTGGGATGGTAGTCAGGTCCTTAATACATGGGTGAAGGGCATGCCGTAATTGTAAAAATTTATAAAATTGTGTCTGGGGCATAGAGAATTCTTTGCAGAGGCCTTCGAACAATTTTAAAACCATTCCCTTCATGACATCTCCAAGGGTAGAAATTCCAATTCGATCCCAGCTTCTGAATCCCTGGAGATCTGTGACTTGTGGAAGCAGACGATTCTGCCAGACCGGAGTGGTCTGCGTTAGGCGCCCCCACCACCAGATTCTACGGAGGGTCTGTCGCCAGGTCATCATCACCACCTTCGTCGCCGGGGGAGGATCCTTGGGGTCAGTCCTACTATAGAGGAATGAATGTACAGAAAGCTCCCCCATGATCCATTGTTCAAGCCTATATGCCAGATACTCTTTGGACCCATACCACCATTCGTTCAGTATTTGCAGGTGTGCGGGTGCATGATAAGACCGCATGTCTGCTGTGGCAATACCTCCGCAATAGGTGGATTGTATGCATGTACGCAGGGCGACCCTAGCTGCACTGCCCCCCCACAAGAAGTGACATAGCATTGCATTGACTTGGCGAAACCATGTCAAGGGTACTGGATATGGGTAAGATAGTAGTTGATACAACAGTTTGGGCAGAGACCATCTTGAAGATAGCCGATCTTCCGTACAGCGATAGAGGAAGTGTCGACCAATGTTTAATCTCGATCTTCACCTTATCGGTCATTGCCACGATGTTATGTTCCCAGGACGTGGTTTGATTATCTGATACGTAAACTCCCAGATATTGAAAGCCATTCGCAACAGTCGTAAGTTCTTCTGACCATCGATTACGTCCCATTGATCCCCTTAGCGGCCACAACAATGATGTAGATACATTCATGTATAAACCGGAGGTTCCCCATACACACGCATGATTTGTAGTATTCTGGGGCCAGATCGATGTGGATCAGTCATAAAAAACAGGATGTCATCTGCATATAAGGCGATGCGGTCGGAAATGTTGGGGGTCCATTCAAAGCCGCGGTAGAGTGCATCCTTTCTCACCCAGATCGCCAGTGGCTCAAAGGCCAAAGCAAAAAGTAAAGGGGAGAGAGGGCACCCCTGCCTGGTTCCCTGCCGAATCGGAAACCGAGCCGACGTCGCCCCTGCGACTCGGATCGTGGCCGTGAGGGCTGTATATAATAGTCTGATTAATGCTATATATCTAGGCCTCATGTTAAGATGTCGCAGTAACATGAACATGTAGGTCCAACTGACCAAATCAAAAGCCTTGTCCATATCCACTAACAACAAGGCTGCTGGCGCGTCCAATCTATCCACGGCCGCTATAGCATTATATGCTCTCCATATATTGTGTCGTGTCGCTCGTTGTGGCATGAAGCCGGCCTGATCGGGATGAATCAAAACTGGGAGGTATGGTATCAGCCTATCTGCCAAGATCTTAGCGAGTATCTTGGCTTCTATATTTAGTAGGGATATGGGCCTAAGGAGGCGCATAATTCAGGTGGACGACCCGGTTTCAGAAAGACCACTATCTCGGCATGTCTCAAGTCCGGAGGTAAACATCTGGCTGCGAGGGCCTCCTCTAGGGTTGGTAGATACTGCGGACCCAGCATAGTTATGTGCATTTTGAAGAATTCACTTGGGAATCCATTGGGTCCTGGTGATCTACCGGAGGCTATCCCGGTGACCGCTGAGGTTATTTCCTCTAGTGTTATAGGCTATCTAGGGCGTTGCACGTTTCAGCTGTCAGTTGTCAAGGTGGTATATCCCGAAAGAAATCCTCGATCTGGGACTCGGAGAGGACCTCACGTTTAATGTAAACTGCATGATAGTATTCAGCGAAGGCTCTGGCCACTTGTGAAGGGTCTGTGATCATTACACCTGCGTTTGATTTAATAATGGGTATGTGTGTCGGTTTCAGGGAGTATTGGCACAGTCTATGTAACATTTTCCCATATTTGTTCCCCCATTGATAGATCCGACTTTGTTTGGCCCGCCATATATGCTTAGCCTTGTCTAATTGTATGCTTTGGTACCTTCTCTGTAAGATTCGAGGTTGGCGGCGAGCGCTACCCCCATCTCGCTCCTGTGCCAACGGCTCGGTCCGGATAATTTGACCTTCTAGTTGTACTAACTCTTCCCTTTTCTGGCGCTTAGCAGCTGAGCAATGGCCTATGTCGAACCCTCGGATGGTTGGTTTCATAGCCTCCCATAGTATAGTGGTGGATTCCACTGTCCCTTCGTTCATGTCAAAGTATTCCACCAAGGCTTTATGAATGCCCTCTCTATAGCTCGGGTCGTGTAGTTGCCATGGCGATAGTCTACAGCAAAAGGCCGACCCTCGTGGCCAAATCTCAATCTGTAATTGGACTGGGGAATGGTCAGATAGGTCCCTAGGCAGGATGTCTGCCCCCAATAGTCTACAGCGATACCAAAGGGGATGATAGACGGAGCGCTTGAGCTAATCAACCACTCACCCCCAGTCAACTGATCTGGGTTTAATCCATCATCATTCTTTAGCTCACTCCACCACCCCTGTTCAGACATGGCCATATGCAAATCAGTCTGACACTGTGCCTCATGGGAACAGTCCAGCCCGAACTGCCAAGCCATGTCTTCCCTGGACCGGAAACAAGCATCCTGGGACCGGTTTCTGGCTATTCAGCCATCATCAGCCTGGCTAGCTTGAATCCAGTGGCAAAGTGAGCAAGGGACCCACGTCTGGCAATACCCTGCCAACTTAGGGCGAACAAAGCGATACCGAAGGGGATGATGGACGGAGCGCTTGAGCTAATCAACCACTCACCCCCAGTCAACTGATCTGGGTTTAATCCATCATCATTCTTTAGCTCACTCCACCACACCAGTTCAGACATGGCCATATGCTAATCAGTCTGACCCTGTGCCTCATGGGAACAGTCCAGCCCGAACTGCCAAGCCATGTCTTCCCTGGACCGGAAACAAGCATCCTGGGACCGGTTTCTGGCTATTCAGCCGTCATCAGCCAGGCTAGCTTGAATCCAGAGGCAAAGTGAGCAAGGGACCCATGTCTGGGCATACCCTGCCAACTTAGGGCGAACAAAGCGATACCAAAGGGGATGATGGACGGAGCGCTTGAGCTAATCAACCACTCACCCCCAGTCAACTGATCTGGGTTTAATCCATCATCATTCTTTAGCTCACTCCACCACCCCAGTTCAGACATGGCCATATGCAAATCAGTCTGACCCTGTGCCTCATGGGAACAGTCCAGCCCGAACTGCCAAGCCATGTCTTCCCTGGACCGGAAACAAGCATCCTGGGACCGGTTTCTGGCTATTCAGCCGTCATCAGCCAGGCTAGCTTGAATCCAGTGACAAAGTGAGCAAGGGACCCACGTCTGGGCATACCCTGCCAACTTAGGGCGAACAAAGCGATACCAAAGGGGATGATGGACGGAGCGCATGAGCTAATCAACCACTCACCCCCAGTCAACTGATCTGGGTTTAATCCATCATCATTCTTTAGCTCACTCCACCACCCCAGTTCAGACATGGCCATATGCAAATCAGTCTGACCCTGTGCCTCATGGGAACAGTCCAGCCCGAACTGCCAAGCCATGTCTTCCCTGGACCGGAAACAAGCATCCTGGGACCGGTTTCTGGCTATTCAGCCGTCATCAGCCAGGCTAGCTTGAATCCAGTGGCAAAGTGAGCAAGGGACCCACGTCTGGGCATACCCTGCCAACTTAGGGCGAACAAAGCGATACCAAAGGGGATGATGGACGGAGCGCTTGAGCTAATCAACCACTCACCCCAGTCAACTGATCTGGGTTTAATCCATCATCATTCTTTAGCTCACTTCACCACCCCAGTTCAGACATAGCCATATGCAAATCAGTCTGACCTTGTGCCTCATGGGAACAGTCCAGCCCGAACTGCCAAGCCATGTCTTCCCTGGACCGGAAACAAGCATCCTGGGACCGGTTTCTGGCTATTCAGCTGTCATCAGCCAGGCTAGCTTGAATCCAGTGGCAAAGTGAGCAAGGGACCCACGTCTGGGCATACCTTGCCAACTTAGGGCGAACAAAGCGATACCAAAGGGGATGATGGACGGAGCGCTTGAGCTAATCAACCACTCACCCCCAGTCAACTGATCTGGGTTTAATCCATCATCATTCTTTAGCTCACTCCACCACCCCAGTTCAGACATGGCCATATGCAAATCAGTCTGACCCTGTGCCTCATGGGAACAGTCCAGCCCGAACTGCCAAGCCATGTCTTCCCTGGACCGGAAACGAGCATCCTGGGACCGGTTTCTGGCTATTCAGCCGTCATCAGCCAGGCTAGCTTGAATCCAGTGACAAAGTGAGCAAGGGACCCACGTCTGGGCATACCCTGCCAACTTAGGGCGAACAAAGCGATACCAAAGGGGATGATGGACGGAGCGCTTGAGCTAATCAACCACTCACCCCCAGTCAACTGATCTGGGTTTAATCCATCATCATTCTTTAGCTCACTCCACCACCCCAGTTCAGACATGGCCATATGCAAATTAGTCTGACCCTGTGCCTCATGGGAACAGTCCAGCCCGAACTCCCAAGCCATGTCTTCCCTGGACCGGAAACAAGCATCCTGGGACCGGTTTCTGGCTATTCAGCCGTCATCAGCCAGGCTAGCTTGAATCCAGTGGCAAAGTGAGCAAGGGAGCCACGTCTGGGCATACCCTGCCAACTTAGGGCGAACAAAGCGATACCAAAGGGGATGATGGACGGAGCGCTTGAGCTAATCAACCACTCACCCCAGTCAACTGATCTGGGTTTAATCCATCATCATTCTTTAGCTCACTCCACCACCCCAGTTCAGACATGGCCATATGCAAATCAGTCTGACCCTGTGCCTCATGGGAACAGTCCAGCTCGAACTGCCAAGCCATGTCTTCCCTGGACCGGAAACAAGCATCCTGGGACCGGTTTCTGGCTATTCAGCCGTCATCAGCCAGGCTAGCTTGAATCCAGTGACAAAGTGAGCAAGGGACCCACGTCTGGGCATACCCTGCCAACTTAGGGCGAACAAAAACGATGGATTTAGGCCCAGATCTATGTACTGGGGGGAATGTATGACATTGTTCTGCATTCTGTCCATCAATTGTTCTTTTTGCATTTGTCACCCCGAGTGGGACGGGTATGCCCAGACGTGGGTCCCGTGCTCTCCATGCCACTGGAGTCAAGCTATCCTGGCTGATGAGGGCTGAAAGCCCGAAACCGGTCCTAGGATGCTTGTTTCCAGTCCAGGGAGGACCTGGCCTGGCAGTTCAGGCTGGACTGTTCCCATTGGGCGCAGGGTCAAGACTGATTTGCATATGGCTAGGTCCAAACTGGAATTGCATGGTGAGCAAAAAAACGATGGATTTAGGCCCAGATCTCTGTACTGGGGGGAATGTATGACATTGTTCTGCATTCTGTCCATCAATTGTTCTTTTTGCATTTGTCACCCCGAGTGGGACGGGTATGCCGAGACGTGGGTCCCGTGCTCACCATGCCACTGGAGTCAAGCTATCCTGGCTGATGAGGGCTGAAAGCCCGAAACCGGTCCTAGGATCCTTGTTTCCAGTCCAGGGAGGACCTGGCCTGGCAGTTCAGGCTGGACTGTTCCCATTGGGCGCAGGGTCAAGACTGATTTGCATATGGCTAGGTCCAAACTGGAATTGCATGGTGAGCAAAAAAACGATGGATTTAGGCCCACATCTCTGTACTGGGGGGAATGTATGACATTGTTCTGCATTCTGTCCATCAATTGTTCTTTTCCCAATAGTCTACATGCATGTGTTCTGGTAATAAAGATATAATCTAATCTAGAAAATGACCCATGGACCGTCGAAAAATAAGTGTAGCCGACATCGGCTGGATGTAGTGTCCTCCATGTATCTGTCCACCCCAGTGCCTCCGCCAGTGGTCCCAGACGTGACACCCTCTGTATGTGTTGTGTAGCTGTGGGGTGGCCTCTATTTGGATCAGGGTGGATGACATCGTTCCAGTCCCCTCCAGTCAGCGCCAGAGAATGAGGCACAGCACCCCAGACATCCGCAACACATTCTGTGAATGCTTGACTGAGGTGGGGGAGGGGCATATACACTACCCAGCACTATAAGCTCCCCGGCTAACATGGCCTGAATGAATACGTATCTGCCCAAACCATCGGCCCAAGTATGTATATGTGTAAATGCTAGCCTGCGGTGGATTAAGATAGCCACTCCCCTAGAGCCTCGCGCGAAGCCTGCGTGGAAGACCTGCGTAAGCCCGAATCGGGCTTAACATACGGCCTTGGTCCCCATCAGATGTGTTTCTTGCAGCAGTAAAACGTCTACCCCCAGACGCTTCGCATGCCCCCATTTGATTTTATCAAGTAGGCCCCTGACATTCCATGTGATCACCTTGATTTCCCCTGTGGAAGTAGTTCTATGTAGGTGCGTGGACATATGACGCTGCGAGGTAGATGACTAGTTGTGTGATGCTTTGACCAAGATAATACAATATAATAGTGGCATTTGAAATCTCTAAATCTAACAACTTAAACAACTGACCCTTCTTCCCACCTCCCCTCCCACCCCAATACCTCTATAAACAGTGAAGTATCTGTCGCGGTTTGTAAATAAGTCCCACCCCAACAGGGGGTAGCGACTGAAACAATCCAATGATTCCCTTGTGATCCCATCTCTGATTAATGTCCTTGGGATCTATCGTATCCGTTCGAATATGGGAGCCCTTAAAGATGCCTGTAAGCTAGAGTCTTACATACGTTATCCCATTCCTCGCCCGCTCTATACCTCAAAGTGCCAGTATTAAGTAGCATCAGTGTCAGTTGTCCGGTTTCTCCGCCTGCTTGTCTCCTCCGGAGCGGGATCGCCAAGTCTACCTCGAACGGTGTCTTTGTCCTTTTTAGTATTGTCCAGGTGAAGGCGTGGATCTCCAGAGGATGAATCCGAGTCCCGAGGCAGCGGCCTGTGGGGTTTAACTGGTCGGCGTCCCTCCGCCCACTGGAAAACCTCCTCAGGGGTCTCAAAGAACGTTATACGGTCTTTGTAACTGACACGGAGCCGAGCAGGGTAGAGTAGCTTATATGGTATCTGTAGCTCCCGCAATCGTAGCTTCGCTTCTGTAAAGGATTGTCTCTGTTGCTGTACCAGCTTAGTATAGTCAGTAAATATTATTATCGGTTGGGACGCAAAGACGAGATTTCTGCACCTGAGCCTGTCTCAGATCAATATCTCTGTTGTGATAATTGAGGATGCGTGCAATCGCTCGCCGAGGACGGGCTCCCGGCAGGGGCTTGGCGGAAAGGGCCCAGTGAGCTCGCTCCAGTATAAAATATGGCGACAGGTTTCCCTCTGGGATCCAGGATCTAAGCCATTGGTCGAGGAATGCACACATATCAGTACCCTCACAACCTTCTGGAAATCCCACAAATCGCAAGTTATTGCGGCGGGCCCTACCATCTGCGTCCTCCACACGCAGGACAAGGCCCCGTGTAAGTGTCTCGAGGGTGGTGACCCTTCCCTTAGGTGTAGCAATGGCGTCTTCTGCCCCCGAGATTCTGGACTCAGCCTGAGTCACACGTTCCACAGCATTGCGCAGATCTTGTCATAGCAACATGACATCCACACCTACCGCACCCATTTTAGCGTCAAGCATGTCTCGCGATTGGGCAATCGCAGCCAAAATTGCAGCAGTGTCCGGAATTGTAGCAGGCATATCATTGGTTGTAGTAGAGTTGGTGTTGCCTCCAGTATATTTATCAAGTGTGCTCTGTTTCGTGGCTGACCAGCTGATTTTCCTTTTGACATGATGACAGTAGGGTTGTGGGACCAGCTGTTAATATGGTAATGGAGGGAGGAGGGGTCCTGGGTTTGTGTGTGGTCCATGCCGGGGTCTGGCGCCAAGGAGGGCCGCCCTCAACCACAAGCCGCACCGGGACCAAGCTCGGCCGCCTCCGCAGTCGAGGCATCCCCCACCTCTAAAGGGCGCAGCCGGAGTTCTGCACCTGCGCTGGGAAGGGCCTGTCCCAATGCCCTGCGTGCAGCTGTGTGTCATGTCAAACTGTGGACTAATGTCTTTCACTCCTCAACTGGCGTTGGCTTCGCAATATTTTCTCTGTGTTGCCCCATGTATTATTTCAAGGTGTGTACAGGATATCCGTCCCAGGCTCCTCTCCCCCACTGCGATGACAACTGACTGTGGCCCCCACTCCTGCCCATGAGTCGCTTTAGCTCTTCTCCCCACACCCACCACCGTACGCAAAGGCCGAGGGACGGGGTATTAGGAGTCTCCAAGGGTTGCGTGTGCAGTCCGAGTTATACGCTCAGGGCAGTCAGGTAAATAATTTCCTCCTCTCCTGCTCAATTACATCCCTGCCGAGGTAGGTTTCACCCACCTCCAATGTTATATACTCCTCGATATGTCTCTCCAATGCAGGAACCCGGTCCCTCACCAGGATGGCAGACCCCCCACCCGGGTCTCTTCACGTCACGCGGCTCCAATCTTCAGCTGCCGCAGGACTGTATAGGTGGATGAGTGTGTGTATGGGTGTGTTAGTGAGTGAATGACTGTCTCAATAGTGTCTTTATGAGTAACTACATATGTTTTAAACTAGTATATGTGAGTATTGGTGTATATAAGTGAGTATATGTGAGAGTGAGAGATTGGAAGAGTTCCTGTACAAATAAGTAGGTGTTTCTATAAGTGATTGTTTAAGAGAGTAAGTATGTGTAAGTTTCTGTAGAAGTAAGTGTGGTAGTGTGTGTATAACTGTATATGCAAGTAAATGGATGTTTGATACTTTGTTTGCATGTGTGACTATGTGTGTGAGTAACTATGGATGAGTGGCGGTGTGTAACAGGATGTATAGGTGTATGAGTACATATGATGAGTGAGTACATGTATGAGTGACTGTATAGGGACTGTTGGTGAATGAGTGGATGTGTGTGTAGATCTTGGAATTACTGAATAGGTGTGTTGTAACTGGTATTAGTATGTCCATTGTTTTGAAAATGTTAGTTTGTATTTTTGAGTGTGTGTATCAAAGGTTATATTAGGGTGAGAGGAGGTCTGCCACTCTATCACAAGGATGATGTCATCAGTGATGTCATTTGAGATGTCATTTGAGATGTCATCAGTGATGTCATGAGTGATGTAATATGTGACGTCATCAGCAGTGCATTGCGGGCGCGCGAGTTATAGTTAGCTGAACTAACTATAACGGGGGAATTTCTATGGTTTTGTACGAGTGAAATGTCCAACTAACTATAACGCCCCTGAAACCTATGGTTTTTTCAGTGAATATATATATTATCTACTGGCGGTCGCCAGTAGATAGTTATAGTTAGGACCTATTTTCCATAGGAAATCCGCAACATTCTATTTGAAATAACGTTGGCGCCGGTTGACGAATCTTCGCCAAAGCTTCCAACTTGTTGGGGCGCTCCGGTCCGCTCCTATCCTGAAAGTCTCGGGGTGATTCGTCAAGCGGGGGCCGAGAAAAAAGGGGGGTCCCAAAACGCGTTTTCCCCATTCATTTTTCCATAGGAACCGTTCATCGCGGCTACAGCCCGAACTGCTGAACGGAATTACACCAAATTTGGCAAATAGGTAGCCCTTGGTTCAGTGTCGTGCCTTTTGCTTAAATGGTGTAAATCCGTTCAGTAGTTCCTGAGAAAATCAAAAGTAAAGTCACATATATATCTATGGCCGAGTAGGGTCCGCGTACCCTCCCGATCACGAGCTGCATGCTAATTGGCTGTCAAGTGGCTGTCAACACTCCAAAGCAGGAAGTGTTGGCAGCCATTTTATGCCTCGGTAGAACCGAGGCACAGAAACAAGTGCGCAAAACGCACAAAGGGGGCAGGGTAGAAACACCCTGACCCCCTAGGTCTGCTCAGGGGGTCCCACAAGGACCCGCTGGGCAGAAAAAAGCATTTTTTTAAAAAAAATCGGCGGGATGCGCTTAGGGTGCGCGGATCCCGCCGAGAAAAAAAAAAGAAACAAGTGCGCACAATGCACAAAGGGGGCAGGGTAGAAACACCCTGACCCCCTAGGTCTGCTCAGGGGTCCCACAAGGACCCCTGGGCAGAAAAAGCATTTTAAAAAAAAAATCGGCGGGATGCGCTTAGGGTGCGCAAATCCCGCCGAAAAGAAAAAAAAACGAAGCGTGGTCTCCCGCGCTCCGGTGCAATTTTGCCCCCGGGTGGCCCAAGTCCCGGGGGCATGCGGGGGGTGGGTTTATATTTTATGTGGGGGGCCTCTAAGGCCCCCCAAGCCCCGGGGACCGCCACCCCCCGGGGCTTTAAAAAAATAATGGTGCGGGAGGGCTCTCGGCCCTCCTGCAGCTCCGGGGACCGCCACCCGGGGCTTCTTTTAAAAAAAAAAAAAAAAATGACCTGTGTGGGGGGCTTGAGCCCCCACACGCCCGAGACCGCCACCTCCCCGGGGCACTAAATATTTCAATATGGGGGTCCGTTACGGACCCCGAGCCCGGGGACCACCACCTCCCCGGGGCTTTGCCAATGGAGGGAGGGGGGCCGAGCGGCCCCCCTCCTGGAGCCCTTGATGGCCCTGGGGACCACCACCCCCCAGGGCCGGCTTCTGCAGTGTCCCGGGGTGCCTACCCCGGGACACTGTAGTTTGCTATGACAGGACGGGAGCCTCGCGGCTCCTGTCCTGTCATAGCAAACTGCTTTGGTTTTGGAAGAGAGAGCAGGAAACCTGCTCTCTCTTCCAAAAACCAAAGCACATTGCTTTCCACACGGGGAGCTGCTCCCCATGTGGAAAAGCAATGCCGGCTCCCGCAGGAGGTGGGGAGCCGGCATGGTCCGTGGGGGAGTTTGGGTCCCCCCACGGACCCCAAAGGATAGGGCCAGCCCCGGGAGATGGGGTCCCCGGGGCAAGTAGTGGCCCGGGAGGGGGGCCATGCGGCCCCCCTCCCCAAAAATAATACAAAAAAATAAATAAAGGCCGGCCCTGGGGGATGGGGTCCCCGGGGCCAATAGAGGCCTTAGGAAGGGGGCCACGCAGCCCCCCTCCTCCAAAATTAATTTTAAAAAAGTGGCCATGCCCCGGGCGATGGGGCCCCCGGGGCTGGAATAGGCCACGGGAGGGGGGCCACGCGGCCCCCTTCCCCTACAGTATTTTTTTTTTAAAAAAGGAAAAAGGCATCAGGCCCTGGGGGATGGGGTCCCCAGGACCCCAAAAGTAGAAAAGGGGGCCACACAGCCCCCTTCAAAAATACAAAAAGAAAGAAAAAGACGCGATCGAGCGTCAGGCCCCGCCCCCTCCCTTAACCACTCTGCAAACGCGCGCTGTGGCGCGTTTTAAAGTGGGGAAATAATTCCCATTCAATACTGGGGGTCCCTGGGGGCCAACTAGCCCACCAGGTACCTCCAGTAAGCGCCACAGGGCTGGGTTGCAGAGAGGCGGTCCAGGCCACGCCCCTTTTTACACCTCTCTGCAACGCAGCTCTGTGGCGCTTACTGGAGGTACCTGGTGGGATAGTTGGACCCCAGGGACCCTCAGGATTCAAGGGGACTTAATCCCCCAACTTAGAATGCGCCACGGGGCGCGTTTGCACAGTGGTGAAGGGAGGGGCGAGGCTTCAGGTGACATGTGTGCAAACAGGCCCGTGGCGCGTTTTAAGATGGGGAATTAAATCCCCTTCAATCCTGAGGGTCCCTGGGGGCCAACTAGCCCACCAGGTACGTCCAGAAAGCGCCACAGAGCTGCGTTGCAGAGAGGTGCAAAACGGGCGTGGCCTCTGAACACCTCTCTGCAACGCAGCTCTCTGGCGCATACTGGAGGTATCTGGTGGGCTAGTTGGCCCCTAGGGACCCTCGGGATTGAGGAGGATTTAATTCTCCAACTTAAAACGCGCCACAGGGCGTGTTTGCAGACATGTCACCTCAGGCCCCATCCCCTTCCTTCACCATTGTGCAAATATTCCCCTAAAATCAGCCGAACTACGAATTCCGATTTACTCACCTGTTATCAGGAGAGACCACAGTGCTGCATCTTTGAGCCCAGTACTGATCCTGAAAAGTAATTTTAACCGTACTTACCAGTAACTTGAATTTCCTTCCATAGGCTAACATTGACTGGTTTCACTTGGAAATTCTTCTAAGTGTGGAGTTTTGGAACTTTATAATATTCCTCTAAAATCAGCCGAACTACGAATTCCGATTTACTCACCTGTTATCAGGAGAGAACCCAGTGCTGCATCTTTTAGCCCAGCACTGACCCGGAAAAGTAATTCTAACCGTATTTACCAGTAACTTGTATTTCCTTCCATAGGAATCCATTGTCTGGTTTTCAGCAGAAAGGTTTCAAAGTGTCGATTTTCACAAACTACAAATATTCCTTAAAAATCGCCTGTATGACTTAAACGCATTCTTTCAACTGTTTACAGGAGATGCACCAGTGCTGGATCCAGGATCCACCACTGGGTAAGAAAAAGTAACGATAACACTACTTACCTGCTAAGTGAATTTCCTCCCATAGGATAACATTGGTGATTCTATGTGAAAAAGTTTCTAAGTGTCAACTTTTAAAATACAATAATATTCCTTAAAAATCACTACTGTAACCAAAACGCTTTTACTCAACTGTTTACAGGAGATGTCCCAGGACTGAATCTAGGATCCAGTCCTGTGGTTAGAAAAAGTAATCCATAAAGTAACTAATTGCATTTAACTTGAAATTCACATTGATCTCAATGTTGCATTGTGTTTGAAATTGTGTTGCCCATAGCAACAACTGTAACTACTGTACTTAAAATTCTATTGCCTATTTGCAAAGTATTTAAACTAAAGTAATTCATTCTGAGAAAGTATATTTTGTAATGTAATGTATAATGTAATTACAATGTATTTTAAAAAATAAAATATCTAAAAATAAATAGTTTAAAAAAATGTAGTAAATCAGTATCAAAAAAATAAATATAACAATTAATACATTTAAAAATTGTCATTTACAAAACCTTTGAAATTCACTGAAAAAACCATAGGTTTCAGGCACGTTATCGTTAGAAATTAGCATTTAAAAAACCTTACAAATTCACTGAAAAAACCATAGGTTTTAGGGACAGTTATAGTTAGAAATTAGCATTTAAAAAACCTTACAAATTCACTGAAAAAACCATAGGTTTTAGGGACAGTTATAGTTAGTTGGACATTGCACTCGTACAAAACCCGTGAAATTCCCCCGTTATAGTTAGTTCAGGTAACTATAACTCGAGCCCCCGCAATGCACTGCTGATGACGTCACATATTACATCACTCATGACATGGTCAGTGACCTCACTGATGACATCACTCATGACATCTCAAATGACATCACTGATGACATCACTGATGACATCATCCATGTGATAATTTGATGCATCTTCTCACACCCTAATATAACTTTTGATACACCCACTGTAAATTACAGACTGCCATTGTCAAAACCATAGACACTCCAACACCAATTACTATATACACACTCACTGATTCTTAGGTCTACACACACACATCTACTCACTCACCCGTACAGTCACTCATACTTATAGTCACTCAGTACAGGACTATTATATGCACTTATACACCTATATAAACACTCACACACCGCCACTCATCCATAGAAGTACTCACACACCTAGTCAGTCATGCAAAATATTAAGCACACACCCATTTACTCACCTATACAGTTATACACACACCAGCTCACTTACTCATACAAATACTAGCACATTCTTACGCTCTTATACAATCTCTGATACAAGCACACACTCATCCATACAGTCACTCTCACAATCACACACTCTAGCTTATAGCTATTTATATACTCCAACACACATATATACTGCCTTTCACATATGTAGTTACTCACACATGTACCACTGGGACATACATTCACTCACTAACACACTCTTACACACACTTAACCACCCATACAGTCTATCACAGATGCACTCTTGAAACCATCCACCCAGTGAATCACCCACTCACACATCTATGCACAGAGTCGCACACACCCCACCCACACAAACACTCAGGCACCCATACAGATACTCAGACAACCAATCAATAACTCATATAGACACTCATGTAGCTATTCACAAACCCATGCAGCCACTTACACAGCAACAGACAGACGAATACAGACATTCACCCAGTTTAGTCACTAACCCATGCATTCAGTAAGATACATTTAATCACTCACTTATAGAGTGAGTCACGCACCTACTAAATCATCCATACAGACACTTATACACCCACTCATTCTTCAATACGCCTTTCCCTATATATATTAAAAATATTTAAACTTTACAGAAACACAGTCACTGGATGATGTCATCAGTGATGTCATCAGTGATGTCATTTGAGATGTCATCAGTGATGTCATCAGTGATGTCACTGACCATGTCATGAGTGATGTAATATGTGACGTCATCAGCAGTGCATTGCGGGGGCGCGAGTTATAGTTACCTGAACTAACTATAACGGGGGAATTTCACGGGTTTTGTACGAGTGCAATGTCCAACTAACTATAACTGTCCCTAAAACCTATGGTTTTTTCAGTGAATTTGTAAGGTTTTTTAAATGCTAGTTTCTAACTATAACATGTCTGAAACCTATGGTTTTTTTCAGTGAATATATATATATATATATATATATATATATATTTAGTGCTTTGTGAATAAATGAAACAAAAAGTTTATTTTCACATTTATTTAGCGAATAAATGTGCACTCATACTTTGATGCCTATTCAGTTTTAGCAAGTTAGGCGGCCAAATATAATAAAACAATAAACCCACATGAAAACATCTGCATTATAGCACAAACATATGTTGAGATATGCAGTTACTGAAGGAAATCTTGCCTATTTTATTTCACGTGCTCTCTACCTGCACGACTGTTGCCTGGGAATTCATGAACAACATTTGGAGTCACTGAAAAGATGCCAAACTTTCTGTATTTTTCCACTTTTGTCTGTATTTATCTGTAAAAATCAGTAAAAAGCGGAAAACTGGGAACCTTAAATATAAAGTACAGCACAACATTATAAAAGTAGTTTTAAATTTGAGCTTTAAACTAACACTGCTAAAAGGTAGTAATTGTATATTCATTTCATGGCATGGCATTCATGGCATTATGCTGAGTTTTGCTTTGAATAAAAAAAAAAAAGCCTTTGGTCTATATATTCCGGGATCAAATGATGAAAATAATCACTGGTTGGTATTTTTCTGCTGTACCTTGAAGTAAATGTTTTTCCAAATGGCATTCCTTGTCATTACTTTGAGGTTGTACATGGTTTAAAGTGCAAGTCAGAAATAACTCAATATGAATTCTTTTTTTGTTTAGGTGAAGCTTAGTGAAGAAGAGTTAAAGAGGCTAATTTCTGATGCAAAGGAACAGCTGAAGTAAGTCCTTATTATGTTTCTATTTTAACATTATGAATTTTGAAATGTTTCAGCTTTGAAATATATGTGTGTGTGAGTGATAATGTTGCAGGGATTCTACTCTAGAACAGAACTATTCTTGGGCCCATGACACATCAGCATGTAGGGACCGAGTCATCCTACTACCTCAGTATCTATGAGCCCGAGTCCTACTAGCTATAGTGCCTCACTTGTCCTCCTAACCATACCAGAGAAGCAAGTGAATTGACACCCCACAACACAACACTCTCGACTGTCTCAGGGATCGTGGTAACAGGACACACCCTTTCACTCTCTCACTCGTACTTGTCCACAATAAGATAAACAAGAGACATGAAGGAAGTTTAGAATATTTACTAAACTATCGTGCTCTGAAATACAGTATACATGCCACAACTAGAAAACAAATGCATAATAAAAATACTGTTAGCATGGCCAGTAATCCATATACCATAAACAGTGCTGTCATTTTATGAGACAGAATAAACTAACCAAGTTTTGACAGAATAAACTAACCCTCCCCTCCCCTGCTAGTAAATCTAAATGGTTATATGAAAGATCTCTGGGTGGGCAGACCCCGTACGATGTACTTTTTGGCATCAAGATGTATGTTCCAGACCTTGATGGTCCAGACGTTGTGGCGGCGCCACAGCCTTAGATGTAGATAACCATTGCACTGTCTTACAGGGCCTTTATCAGTTCTGTGACACTAACTCACGCAAGGATTTGCCTGCATCTCAAGCTTCGACTTCAGGAGTTGTTCTTCCAGTTTCCGTCTGGCTTCCAAAAATTGGTGATTTGGTTCAGGAAAAAGTGGCCATAAAAATGGAATTTGGGCTAGCGTACCGTGCTTCTGTTCCAGTCCTTGGCCTTCAAGGTTCCTGAACTGTGATTTTGCCACCTCTCCCTGGATATAAAGACAATTTTTTTGTCTCCATTGAACATGTCAAACTACACCATGTGGCCGATACTTAACAGTACGCCGTATGACAGCGGTTCCTTTCCACATGATTTTTCTCTACAACCTGTGAGCACCATCGATGTTGATACTCCCCGACTAGGGAAGGAAGGTAGAGGCCGAGACCACCGTCGACATTTTTCCGGACCCGCTACTTGCTTCTAATTCAGTCTTTTCTACAAGAAATGTTATTTGCAATGAACCACCGTTGGTGAGTCCATCTGAGTTAGCCTTTTCAAGTCCTCCGGCTGAGTCCAGTCCTCCTGTGTTTCAACTGCTTAACTCTGGGTACTATATGGATCACAATAACTTTTCTTCCGACAGCTCTTCTGTTGTGTACACGCCTCCAGCATGGATTTGTGTTTTTATTTCATGGTTAAAATGCACTTATCTTGTCCCTCCTTGGATATATGTCTGGATCATACTTTTCTTGGTTTTCTTGTTCTTGTGGATTGGATTTGTGACAGTTTTTTTTCTACTGATCAATGGCCATTGCCTCCCAGAATGCTCCGCTACAGAACTGGTTGACGGGGTGCTGGCCCCTCATTCTTCATCACATAAAATTAAAAGAGACTTGCCCCTTGTTAACATTTCAGCCATTCTAGGGATTGATGGAATTGTTTGGGATAAAGTTCCTTTTGACTTATTCAGTCCGACGGAGGTCCTGCAAATACCATATGTGTTTAAGATTTCTATGAAGTGATGTAATAGTACCTGGATTACATTCAGATAATTGGGATGTTGACACTGAATTCTATGCTTTCTGAAGTAGAATATTACACTGTTTTTGAATCAGAAGATCCATACCTAAATTCAGCTAATTATGCTGTTATGTTCTGCTGTCATCATTATGGACACCATTTTCTACAGAACATGTAGACAGTGTCCCTATTTTAATTATGCGCAATGGACACTTTGCTCAACCCCACCTTCAGAAAGTTCCAAAAAGCAAAAGGATAAATATACCTATTTCACGGGATATGACGCTTCAGATCCTAAGTCATATTGCTTTATAATATCACCAAAACCACCAAAGAAATATATTCTTACTCAAACTAAGTCTATATGTACTACCATGTTCGTCAATAAGTTGGCCCTAAAAGGTTATGATTATTGGAAAGACACCATTGATTTAAAATCAATTTGGGGTACGAAGTCCTGGTAGGTTCAAGGCACAGAAACTTTATTTCGAGAACAGAACCATGCTTGGGACCATGCAACATCAGCATGTAGGGGCTGAGTCACCCTACTACCTCAGTATCCATGAGCCCAAGTCCGACTAGCTATAGTGTCTCACTTGCCCTCCTAACCATACCAGAGAAGCAAGTAAATTGGCACCCCAGAACACAATACTCTCAACCCTCTCAGGGATTCTGGTAACAGGACACACTCTTTCGCTCTCTCACTCATGGTTGTCCACAATAAGATAAACAAGAGACACAAAGGAAGTTTAGAATATTTATTAAACTATCGGCTCTTAAATGCAGTACTCGTGCCACAATTAGAAAGCAAATGCATAATAAAAATACTGTTAGCATGGTCAATTATCCATATACCGTGAAAAGTGCTGTCATTTTATGAGACAGAATAACCTAACCCCCTTCCCTGCTAGTAAAGCTAAATGATTTTATGAAAGATCTCTGGGATTATCGGCAGACCCTGTACATCCGCATGCACAGATGACTGCTCTACAGCCCAGAAAACACAATGTTCTTGTCTCAGAATTTTCATTCCATCTGTGTTTGCGGCTCATGTATTCATCTATATGCTAGGACATGTCTGCACATAAACAACAGCTGCATTCTTGTCTTATGTGTAGGTGCTAGTGCCTGGCCAGAAAGAATAACCAGGGACATTGTTGTTTGACTTTGTCGGTGGTGCCCAGACTAAATCCCAGGAAAGGAAAAGAACAGAACGTGAAAACATATGCAGGTTCCGTGTGAAAGTACAACATGGTACAAAAGCAAGCATGTTTATATAGTAGTGTGTGCAAAGGAAAATGAGGCCTACGACGGGCACTGTTAGGCTAACATAGGAAAAACTACAGGGCCATGCAGAAAACACACAACAATAACAGAAACTTTATTCAAACGGGTACTTATGCTCTGATGAACATTGGTGCTTAGGAAGAAAAAATTGCCTAATGCTTTAGTATGGATCGTTTTCTTTGTACTGAATTGGAGCTTTAAAATATGCACCTATGGCGAGATTTAGTGGTTACTGTAACCTTAAATGGAAGGCTACCATTCAACCTTCATTGGAAGAGGTGTCCTCATGGTTGTTGTCTGCAGAAATAATTTAAAATTTCAATCGAGGCTTTCATGAGCAATTCTTGACATCTCTGGCACTCTGGGTCCCACTGGACCTACCTTTGAAACTTCATTAGTCCTGGTGTAGGGGTAGTCACTCGACTAAGATCAACACCTTCGAGTCCCTTATGATGGAAAGGAAGACTTTAACCTGCTTCTGATTCGTAGTGAAAGGCCAAGCTGAGTTGCTCTCTACCTTTGCTTGCTTGCGCTGACTGATTCTATCTTGAAGCGCCTTGAGATATTAAACATGAACTTCTCAGTTAGTTGTGTGATTAACAATTGTTTGTGCTCAGTAAACACCCGGTTCATGAGACACCAAATGATTTCAGCAGCGATTTCATGCCAAAGGGCATGAGTCATACAAGCTGCATGAAAGATGGCCTATTCTTGCACGGTCAATGTTGATATTCGTGTAGCACAAACCTAGCCAAAAAGGCAGTGCAGCACTGTACAGGTCAAAAGCAAGCATTGAGTCAACCACAAGAGGTAGCTGGATACTGGATTGTGAATGAGATTTATCTGCAAGTACTCACAGTGGAACTTGTGTGGAAGTTTATTTTTTACTGGGGTTGGGATGAGCATGAAATGGGGTATTGTATTTACCTACCTTAATACTGTAGAAAACCGGGTTGAACTATTGGTCATGTGGATTGCTAAACAAAGGCACAGTGATGCAATGACCTCTACCAGTTGTATTAATTTCTGTATTTCCTATTGGATGTATAAGTTAGTATGGGTGGTAAGTTTCAGTGAGGGTGTGAACGCAGGTTTTCTACCTCCCCTTGTTCATGTCTTGCTCTGTGACCTTCACTGTGCTATATAGACAAAGAAAATTGGCTTGTCAATGCTGTCTAGCTTTTTCCCAGATATATTAAATGTTTAGGGGCACTTCTACTATCACAGGTGAGGCTCACATGTTCCTACTGACCACTATTCTGAGTACTGAAATGAAAAGTTGTCTCCCAAGTATCCATGACTCTCTGGTGTCTGCAGATTAGTAGACCCAGCTCATGGGAGGTGTTCTGAAAGTTGAGACTAACCTCATTATTACGATGTGCATGACAGTGCAGTATAGAGCTAGAGCTGATAATTAGTGAAAATGACAAGACTCTAGTAGTACCATAAAAATCTATAGTAAAATTTAAACTGTAATGTAAAAAAAATTTCAATGCAATAAATGCAACATATCAACCATGAAAACCCAAGTTACGCTTATGTTATGCTTTGTGACCATTGAAGTGTTTGTGACCTGATGTTTACAAATAAAATATACCACAATCCTCTCTCATAGGTGCCAGTGACCATTGCTATTCTATGGAAGAGGAACTTAACGGTTGAAACGCCTGACAAAAATATTGGCTGTCACTTTGCAGTTCACAGTGACTGCGTTGTATGCTGCTCAGGGTTTATTGTGATTTCAGTATACTGATCTACTTGCCAATATGAGTGAGCCTTACTGCACTGCTCACAATCATTAACTTATCGCAATCCCCATTAACATTAAAATGTCAACAACACACTTACTGTAACCTTTGGGAGCCCTGCAAAAACAATAGCACAATGTATTTTACTTTTTAGTATTTGCTGTACTATTTCAACATCGATCTTTGGATAAGGGTAGCCTGCTGTTTCTCCTATTTCAGAGTAGGCTGTTCCTGAATCTTAAGAGAGATCTTGCAACCCAAAGGTGCTTGTATCAAAGGATTAGTGGCTCTGAGTCCAGGAAGGACAAATCTGGTTAATGGAAAGGGATCAAATTGTTTTGAGACTGATTAGGGGAAACGGAAAGTGTTCTCTAAGAAAGACCAAGGATTACAAAGAACCTCACAGGCCGTATTCCTATGTCTGTGTCAGGCTAGCAAACAAGCTAGGCAGGTGATGGACCTCTTGAGAGCCAGGCAAGGTCTGTGGGCCTCACCATTTGGTGCATCAATCACCTCTTCCAGCACCCATTGGCAAGAACACTGTTCTGTCTTACTTAATAGGCCTTAAAGAAGCTGCCATTTAAGGTAGGTATTTAGGACATCTGCTGGAGACTTCTGTGCATGCGGTAGGACTGAAAACTCAGGTGGTTAATGTACCTGCTGGAAACATCCGTTTGCAATCTCTAGTCATATGGTTGAGTTTTGATTATTTGCTGATGTTAACTCAATAAGTTGTTGTTATGTCACTTAGCTTTGTAAAGCGCACATCCACCATAAGGTCTCTTGGCGCTAGAGCTGCAGAAGCAAAACTTCAATTATATGCTCTGATTAGTTAATCGTATGCCACCCTAAAAAGCCAGGTCTTTAAGAGTTTCCTAAATTTGGAATAACAGGAGGCAAACCTGATGTCAAAAGGGAGGGTATTCCAGATACATGGGGCAAGTGTCGAAAAACTGGAACCACTGAATGTCTTCCTATTAAAAGAAGGGATAGAAAAAAGGTTCAAATGGGAAGATCTTAAAGTTCTCAAGTTGATGAAATTAGTTTCAGTGAGTACCAATACTGAATGTTAAATGCCACAAATGTTACATAAAGTGTGGTATTGGTTAAAGACTGGTTGTTTCGAGGTCTATTATAGAAGTATTTCAAAGACAAAAATACATTAAATATCTATTCAACTCTTGAAGGTATTAATTATGCTTTCAAATGTTTTATCTGTGTTTTCACTCTTGTTATCTTTATGCTCATGCTTTTTCTTTTTGGTCTGCTACTGTTGTGACATTTGGCTCGTTTTCAGTTTCAATCAGTTTTTGGCCCTGATGAAGCCACATATATAATTGTACACGTCGCAAAACACGTGTTGGCCATTTGTGTTAAAAAGAACGCTTGGAGTAGGTATAAACTAAATTTAAAAAATACATCGAGTTGAATGGATATTTAATGTATTTTTGTCTTTGATATATTTCTGTAATAGACCTTGAAGCAACCTGTCTTTAATCAGTTGTCAGAACACTTTTCAGAAGGTCATGCGGCCCGCAGGGGTTACCGGGCTCAACCGTGAGGCTTGAGGCCTTTTACACCTGATGTCCCGGGGCCAGACCTACTATGGATCCTGAGCATTTGGGCCAAGTACGCCTTCTGCACTCGACTCTCAGGGGTAGATGTGCACGAGCAGTCTAAGGCTCCCTTGGGGGGAGGTGTGTTTACAGGTTAATGAATACAGCTTATAGCTCAAAAAGCATGCAGCAACAGCGATAAATCAAGGTCCAGCCAAATGCTACTTTTATAACCTAATGTACTTTATTTCTAACAATACTCATTCAAAGGATGGTTACATACGCAGACAAACATTTCCCCCTTGAAGTCGGGGCTCTAATATTATATTGGTAAGTCCCTGTTCCTACCCGTTCCTCACAATGTGATTGGGGTTATTTCCCCTTCACTGGTGCCCGCATCCAGGGAATGCTCACTAGTAGGACTTCTCTCTAGAGTCCACTCTGACTCTTCAATTACAGTAAAAAATGTGTCAGCGCTGCAGCACTTTCAGCAGCGAGTCCCCCAGGACCCTGCAGGCTTGTAACAAGTCTTACCCAGTCCGGCAGGGAGTAAGCGTGCAGCGTCTTGGATGGTGCCCTGTCAGAAGGACACTCTGAACAGCTCTGGTCCTGCATAAGTGAATCGGCTGCACACATTATTTCCATCAGCACTGGGCTCTTTCCTTAGCCTACGTGTTGTGCTCCAGCAACGATCAGAATTGTTTCTGCACTCCTCCTTCAGGGTACATTTCCAAGCTCCGTAAGGGGCGGTGGGGTGATTCTGATGCTTCTGATCTCTTTGAGGTGGCGATGCTCCAACAGTGTCCTCACTCAGTCTACTGGGTCAGGTACAGTCCTTGTTGCTCCTGGCTCCTGCCTGATCCACACAGCACAATAATTCCCAGCTGCCCCTCTTGGCATACAGGGTCGCCACACTACTGCCACGCAAGTCTTCGACTCTTACCGCATGGCAGTCCTTACCATGGAGGCCCTTCCTGGCATACGGAGTCGCCACCACGGTGTCACTCATGCTTCGGCCCTGATCCCAAGTCATCCTTTTCCACGGCGGCCCTCCTGATTTACTTCCGCTCTTTCCGCACGCCAATATTTTTACACAGCTATCTTCATGGCTGCACTCTCCTGGCATATGGGGGTCACCTACTTGGTCCTGCACATAGGCAACAACATGATCAGTTCAGCAGCCATCTCCTTACAACTCGCACCATAGGGCTCTCCACTGGACCTCGCTTCCTCCAGCAATCTCCTCTTCCTCAGAGGGCACACTGGTCTTGGCAAGCAGGCAGGTGCTTGTGCTCCAAGCTCCAGAGCAGGTGGTCTTGGTTTCTTTGGGTGTTCTCCCCTCACCCAGTAAGATGACTAGCGGGCATTGGCCCCTAGTCTTGGTCACAGGCAGAGGTTTTAAAGAGCTTCCCCACCTCACACAACCCATCTGGCAGGTTGACAGATGACAATTTTGAGGGTTCCAACCTCTGCTTCTTTTAGTTCATTTCCAGACACCAAATTTGAATTAGGGTGTGGATCTTTGAAGTTTTACGGTGGGGTTCTGCTTCTTTTGAATTACATACTACTCCTCTCCCTCTTGAAAATCCATCTGTCATTGCAGGAGAGACTCTGAAATGATAATCCAACAACACAGGTTGTTCAAAACAGGATGTCAGCCACAGTGATATGTGCATCAACAGCTTAATCTCAGGCTCCTAGTCCCACTCTTTACGATTCCCTTATCAGCCACTTCTCCTTCCTGGGATTTGTCAAGACCCTATCCTTGTGCTCTTTCACTAAATCAAAGAGAACTCTCTGAAGTGTACATGGGGAGCCTCACTCTCCCTCCTCCAGTGTGTCCAACGCATCAAACCGGAATGCAGCAATACACAAATCTGTCTGGGGCAATTCCTCTACCTCCTCGCCTTCACCAGTCTTGACCTCCCAAAATGGAACTCAGGGTCCTCCATGTAATGTACCATTACAAGCACATTTGCAGTTAGTGTATGTATACATCACACACACTGTCCAGCACTCTACTCTCATGTATTGTGTCACCACAGGCATACACACACATTCATTCTGCATGCACTGCTCAGTACTCTAGCCTTTCTGTATTGTGCTACTTGCAGGCACACCTCAACGAGCGCACACATTCACCAGGCATGCTCTGCACAACACTACACCCTCCATGTACAGTACTCTTCGCAGGATACACATACACCCAGTACATGTACTCACTGTACAGCACTGCATTTTTCATATACTGGACTCCTCGCAGTTATACATGCACTCACCATTCACGCACTGCACAACACTGCTCTATCCCTGTACTGTATCCTTCCCAGGCACACCACATACAACCAGTGCAGGAGTCACCACTCTTGCACTCCACAGCACTTCACAACTAGCTGATATAGGCCAAGGGTGAGTTAAGCACACAGCACCTGAACTTTAAAACGTTAGTGAGCCTGTAGGCATCTCTCCAGTAACACAGGCTAAAAAGGACCTGTTCACTCCTACTGATCAACACAAGGTACGCTGTCACCACTGCGCTCATACTGCTTAACTCCTGGTGAATGGTATAACTTACGAAGTCAACCCAATAACCCTAAGAACCAGGGTAATTATATTCAGCAAATGATTGTGGTTCACTTGGGATAGCATTGACCTAGAGGAGTAATGCTATGTAATTAAATGACAAATGCAAAAAGAACAATTGATGGACGGAATGCTGACATGTCAAACATTCACCCCCAGTACAGAGATCTGGGCCTGAATCCATCGTTTTTTTTCTGCTACCCATGCCATTCCAGTTTGTTCCCAGCCATGTGCAAATCAGTCTTGACCCTGCTCTCCAAGGGATCAGTCCAGCCCAAACTGCCAGGCCAGGTCCTCCCTGTACCCGAAACAAGGGACCCACGTTTGGGCATACCCATCCCACTCAGGATGACAAATGCTAAAAGAACGATTGATTGGCGGAATGCTGAACAATGTCAAACATTCACACACAGTACAGAGATCTGGGCCTGAATACATTGTTTTTTTTTTGCTCACAATGCCTTTCCAGTTTGTTCCAAGCCATATGCAAATCGGTCTTGACCCTGCTCCCCATTGAACAGCCCAGCCTGAACTGCCTGGCCAGGAAACAAGCATCCTGGGACTGGTTTCGGGGTATCAGCCAGGCTATCTTGACTACAGTGGCATGGAGAGCACGGAACCACCCGTCCCACTCAGGGTGACAAAAGCAAAAAGAACAATTGTTGGACGAAACGCTGAACAAAGTAACAATCGATTGAACCCAGATCTGTGACTGGGGGTGAGTGTTTGAAAATTTCTAACAGTCCATCCATCATTTTATTTTGTTTCTATGTATGCCCTAAGTGGCTAAGGGTATGCCCAGACGTGGGTCCCTTGCTCACTGCACCACTGGATTCAAGCTGGCCTGGCTGATATGGGTGTATACCCTTAAACCAGTCCCAGGTTGCTTGTTTCCGGTCCAGGGAGGACCTGGCTTGGCAGTTCGGGCTGGACTGGTCCCCTGGTGAGCAAGGTCAAGACTGATTTGCATATGGCTGGGTCCAAACTAGGGTGACGTGGCAAGCAAAATAACGATGGATTGAACCCAGACCTGTGACTAGGGATGAGTGTTAGAAAGGTTCTAACACTCTGTCCATCATTTCATTTGATGATGTTGCTATGCAGTTAAATGGCAGCACATATAAAAAAAACGCATTCAATTAATAAAGCCTAACAGACAAAAAAACACCCTGTGTCGTCGTTAAATCAGTGGTAGCCATTCATTCTGTATACTGTGTATCAGCATTATATGTGTTGCCTCATAATCACTTGCTTTGATTAAAGATCGTTATCTCTGGCCAAATTCTGACATCTCATATTTTAAGCTGTGTGACTAGTAATTTATGGGTTGGGACTAACGGGATAAGAATGGAAATTTTATGATTTGTTTCTTTAATAATCTCCTTCGGGTGTTTTTTCGTGTGTTAGGCTTTATTAATTGATTGCATGTGTTCTTATGTGCCATGTGATTTAATTACATAGCGTTACTCCACTGCGTCAATGCTATCCCAGGTAAACCACAGTCATTTGCTGAATATAACTCCTGGTGAAGGCAGTAACTTTCCACCACTATGATGGTAGCGCTGTGTGTAGGCGCCCCTCCAGTCCAACAAAACCGCAATCCATGAGACCGGCCTATGTCATGGTGCACACGCATGATCCGTGTTTACCTGTGACAATAAAAATCAGCATTGGCGATCCAGAGAAAAATACAGTTGTGCACTCACGGCAGGGGCACTCATCCTTTGCCATGCAGAGGTATTTTCTGTCCCAACAGCAGTTCATGTAAATAGTGCTAGGGGAGTTAAGTGCTATGTCTTGTTTCTAGAGGTCTGATAGTCTTCCATATAGAGCTCTTATCTACCCGTCTCTTGATTATGTGTGGTATTGGCCAAGTGTCACATTTTGTGCCATTCCTACAGAATATGTGGAGAGACTTACTCACCAAAGATGGATGCAGGGCTTAAAAGTCCAAAACACTTGAAAACCTAATTTTATTTCTTTGTGATGTGCAAGCGCATTTTTGTTTCCCTCATCTCTTCAGTCTAGTAACTAGCTGTGAGCTAACACACTTTGGCGTTTTACACCTGCTTGCTGCCAGGACACACCTCAAACAAAGGGAATTGACTATTGTGTCACTGAAGTAAGGCATTTGCAGATGGACCTCTTGGCAATGGAGAGGCCTCATCACCACTTCAGTCCCCTCCACGCAGCACAGCATAAAGTGAATTAACACTGCTGCATTTGTACTTCTTTAGGCTCGTCCCTTTCTTGCTTGGGTTCACTTCCCTGTAGGTCTTGATATTTTGCTTGAACAATAGGATTCAACAGGATATACTTGATAAGTATTAACAGGCCACTTTACAGGCAAAACCAAAAGACTTCATGTGCATCACACGCATACCATGGGTATGCAAGTGCTGTTTACATCAGAAACCCAATGTTTGCATTGATTTGCACATCAGAGTTGTTAAATGATTAACAAATTGATAAATGCTTAATTTTAGTACATTTTTAATTTTTCGTAAGTAGAAGTTTTCAAATTTTGCAGTTGTTTGTGAATGCAAACTCTTTTTATGTTTGAGGGCATGAATTATTTATATGGATCTTCGTGATTAAATGTTTGACATTTACTTTCATGTATGTGCCTTGTTTCTTGCTTACAATTTGCAGATAAGATTTTTCCCCTCCTTTAAACTTTTGTTGTTTAGAGGTTTTCTTTAATCACTTATTAAACTATATACAAACCAATATATGATCACAAGACACAATGTGTACCTTATCTAAGACTATAATAAGATGCAGGCGAATGAATGGAATATATTTGCATAAAACTTTTGGGCAAGATGAAGTAACTCTTACTACCTAGAGTACAGAGTAATGTTTACCCCCAGAAGCAACTCTGCTGAAAACTATATTTAATAAAGAGTTGCATTCAGTTGGTTGACAACTTTGTTTCTTGTTACATTGGACTCCCATTGTGCTTTATATTTAAAATGAATGCCAATGCTTGCTTTAAACTCTTACAGTTCCTAATAAATATTGGTAATATGCATGTTCTGTCTTCCTCTGCAGAATATCATGTACCCAAAGCCCATATGCACATGTGCTACATACTGAGCTGAATTGATCTGTGCAAATGCACACATTACACGTGGCAATCTATATGGCATGTTTGCTCATACATTAAGAATTATTGTTACATTATAGTTTGGATGCATGAAGGGTCCTTCAATTGATTGTTTGGACCCTTTTTCCTGAGGTGTGAGCTCCTAATCGTGTGTCATTTTCTCCTGCTTAAGTGTAGAAAAAAGCGCTGGATGGAATGCTTGAATGAATCTCACTGACTGGTAATTACTCGGGCCTCATCACAGTCCATCGTTATTTTGCACACCATGCCACCTCAATGTGGACCCAGCCATATGCAAATCAGTCTTTACTCTGCTCCAATGGGAACAGTCCAGGCCGAACTGCAAAGCCAGGTCCTCTGTGAACCAGAACACAAGCAACCGGGCTCGTCAGCCCGGTATAGCTTGGTTCCAGTGACTGTGTTTTCCTCTGCTCACCAAAGAGGTTGGAAGGTGGATGCTCTTTTGCCCTCTGCATGTCTCTCCTTCCGCTGGTGAGGGTAAATCGGCCCCCTCCCCACTTATAGCTTTGTTACTCTGGCTTGTCTCTCTTTAGGGTGGAGATGGACCTTACGTAGCTTCATACATTGGAACCATGTCATGGCTGGCGAAAGCATTGGGTTTTGGCAGGACTTTAAGCTGTGCAGTGCTAGTCACATCTTGACATGATTACATAAGGGACTGACTGAAAGCCAGGGAATGCTTTTCTTGCCTGCTGAGGTGGCAGCCACTGCACAGCACCACCACCTCGTTTCCGGCTGCACCTTGTCAGTGCAGTTTTGTACGTGGCCCTTCCCAGTGCATCTCAGAAAGCTGCTCCTCTTCCAATTGCATGGCCATCATGAAACCTGATTAATAATGTGCTGGGGGGTTCATCCTGGCTCTCTCCTTCATGCTCAGGTCAGGCGCCGTCCATTTAACTGCAGCAAGGAAGCGTGGTATGTAAGCAAATTATAAAGAATATGTTTGCCAAAGAATCTAAGAAATAACGCCTTTGTATATGAAAATGAATGCGCACGATCAGACTGCATAAACAAGCACCAGAGAGTACTTCCCTTTTAAAGAACAAGCATTGGCATAGCCAATAGGTCTCGCCTTTGGGGCCTTATAAGTGTTTAGCCAGAGCTATTGACTTTGCCAATGTCTTCAAGCTGTGCTGTAGAGAAGTGTGGCTGCTAAGCAGCATGCTGAAAAGTTATAATAAAAAAAGTGTAAGAAGCATTTTTGTTACTTTATATATGACCAAGAAGGCATTATGTAAAACTGAACGACCATATTAAAAAAGTATTTACAATAAAAAATTTCCTCAGTTTTCTTTTGTTCTTGCAATGCTGGCACCTTGTTTCTGCCTATTGCAATGGTTGTTTGTTAAAGCTTTTTTTTTGAGGGGCATAAACAATCGGAGGGTGAAGGTTGGGAACTAGTACCTGTATTATAACACTAGCAGCGGCCAGACGCTGGGGAGAATCAACAGATGCCAGATTCCGAGAGCAGGCTGAGGTGGTGCTGAGTGATGCTGAGGTGGTAGTGGTGGTGGTGGTGGTGACTGTTGCGGAGACGATGCTGAGGTGATGCTGAATGATACTCAGGTGTTGCTGAGTGATACTGCTGTGGTGCTGAGTGATGCTGTGGTGGTGCTGAGTGATATTGTCTTGGCGCTGAGTGATGCTGAGTGATATTGTCTTGGCGCTGAGTGATGCTGTGGCGGCGCTGAGTGATGCTGTGGCGGCGCTGAGTGATGCTGTGGCGGCGCTGAGTGATGCTGTGGTGGCGCTGAGTGATGCTGTGGTTGCGGTGAGCGATGCAGTGGCTATGCAGTGGCGGTGCTGAGCGATGCTGTGGCGGTGCTGAGCGATGCTGTGACGGTGCTGAGCGATGCTGTGGCGGCGCTGAGCGATGCTGTGGCGGCGCTGAGCGATGCTGTGGCGGCGCTGAGCGATGCTGTGGCGGCGCTGAGCGATGCTGTGGCGGCGCTGAGCGATGCTGTGGCGGCGCTGAGCGATGCTGTGGTGGCGCTGAGCGATGCTGTTGTGGTGCTGAGCGATGCTGTGGTGGTGCTGAGCGATGCTGTGGTGGTGCTGAGTCATCCTGTGGTGATGCTGAGTCATCCTGTGGTGGTGCTGAGTGATGCAGTGTTGGCCCTGAGTGATGATGTGGTGTCGCTGAGTAAAGCTATGGTGGTGCTGAGTGATGCTGTGGTGGCGCGGAGTGATGTTGTGGTGGCGCTGAGTGATGCTGTGGTTATGCTGAGTAATGCTGTGGTTGTGCTGAGTGATGCTATGGTTGCACTGAGTGATGCTGTGGTTGCACTGAGTGATGCTGTGGTTGCACTGAGTGATGCTGTGGTTGCACTGAGTGATGCTGTGGTTGCACTGAGTGATGCTGTGGTTGCACTGAGTGATGCTGTGATGGCGTTGAGTGATGCTGTGATGGCGTTGAGTGATGCTGTGATGGCGTTGAGTGATGCTGTGTTGGTGCTGAGTGATGCTGTGCTGGCTCTGATTGATGCTGTGCTGGCTCTGATTGATGCTGTGGTTGCGCTGAGTGATGCTGTGGTGTTGCTGAGTGAGAGATAGAGTGAAGATATAATGCCCAATTAGAGAGGGTGGTGAGAGAGAAAGAGAGAGAAAGGGTGTACATAGAATAAAGAGTGGAGCGGGATAGAGAGAGAGAAAGAAGGGGAGAGAGAGTGAATGAAGGAGTTTGAAAGAGAAACAGATAAAGGGGTGAGAGAGAATGAAAGGCTAAAAAAAGATAGAGAGGGGAGAGTTAATTAAGTAGAGAGAGAATTAGAGAGGGGTGAGAGAGAGAGAAGGAGAGAGACAAGAGTGGGGGTGTGGAGTTTAAATAGAGTGAAGAAGTGACGCGGAAAAAGTAACCTTAAATATAGCTTTGTGCTTTGCGCGAATAAATATTTTTTAAAAAAAACAGTGAGAGACAAAAATACTGCTAATTAGGCTGTGACTCCCAATATAAAACAAATAGCGATATAAGGTGAAATCAACCCACCGCAGCAATATTTCTAACTAGACAAAAAAAAGCTTGCATTTCAATGCTAATCGCTGTTGTTTTTCATGTGACTGTAGTCCAGGGCCCTCAGTTGGTAATATGAGCTGCTGCTGCGATTGAAACATCAGAGTCCAGAGAGTTAATGAGCCATGACGAGGAAATGAGGAAGAGATAGGAAACCCAGATGCCAGCTGCGCGTGCACGCCATCGTAAACTCAAGCTGGTCGCCAGCCGAAAGCCAGTGTTTGCACTTCCAAAACCCGCTTACTAAAACTCTCGGCCAGACCAGCGCAAGCGCTGGTGCAGGCCGAGACCTAAAAATGCAGTGCTTGTTGGATTGTTTTTTTTTTTTACAGTAATTGCATTGTTCCATTCGAAGAGAAGAATTGCATCTCCAGCGAACTTAAACGCAAGTAAATGTGTACAGCAGTGGTATGAACTCTGAGCCAAAACACATTGGTACTCACTGAGAAAATCAAACAAGCATTGGCATAGCCAATAGGTCTCGCCTTTGGGACTTTATAAGTATTTAGTTATGCAGCACAATATCCTTCCTGCAACAACATTAACTGTTGCATGGCTAAACACTTATAAGGTCCCAAAGGCGAGACCTATTAACTATGCCAATGCTTGTTTTCTCTTTTTGTAGGCCCAGACAAAATTTCCATTACTCTGGCATAATCTCACATAATTTCAGTGATTTTGTATTATACTTGCAGACCTGCCAACTTGAAAATAAAATTTGCGCTGTGAGACGAGCGTGGCTTTGGAGGGGTGAGGCTTTCTGCTGACCTACCTGTGCGGCCCGTCTGTTCCTGTGCCTTGCCCCCATCGACCTCCATTTCCCCTCCGAAAAGAAGAAAACACAAAAGTTGTCGGAGCTGCTGCCATGTCCTGGGAGTTTTCACACCTCTTAATGGGCATCGGCTGCTGACGCCTCGAACGAGGAATCGGAAATCCACACTTTTCAGCGGTTTCCAGCTCCTGTTGCTGCCACCATGATGTTTCGGCTCCTCACGGGCAGTGTCATCTTAAGGATTTTGGGGCCCCGGACAAAACATACTTTAGGGTCCCCTGTTCCGGAAACAGCTTTGTATGTTATAGCCGATTTTCAGTTTATTCCAGCCCCGTGATGCCAAACAATATTGAATAAAACTGTAAAGGTTGAGATGGAGAAATAGGCGGATGGGAAATAGAAAGTTCACTTTCCCAGGGGCGCCTTGGAAAGTGGGGGCCCTGGGCAATTGCCCACTTTCCCCGTGCCTTAAAACGTCTCTGCTCACGAGTGACTGTGTGATGAGGGCCAAAATCGTGAGACACACGGTGGCACCATCTGAGTAGACAGACCTACACTTGTTACATGAAATTCCCCAAATTATGCCATTACACCACGTCAGGTAATTATGCGCAGGCAAATATTTAGCAGGAGCACATGCAGAAAATGCAAACGACCAGAACGCGAGCAGCAGTTCTGAGGTGCTTGTATGTGTACACTATTAGCATGAAATGCGACTAGATGTGTTTTACATTTCTCATAATCAAGAGTCATTTCTCATAACTTTCCATAAATTTCAATTTCAAAAGTGCACAATTTGCAAACCCCTATTTTTGAGTGTTTGACCGTCCCGTTGTTATCATTATAATCTAGACATTAACATATCAAGACAATGTTACTAAATGTCTTGGAATGTTGGTTGTGAAATGTACAATGAAACGTGTAAAATCACGATAAAGAATTACAACTGAAAGAAGAGGATGAGAACACACAAGAGCAGCGCAAGCTGCACTCACGTGTAGAAAAGCTGTGTTCCAGGCAAGGCAAATGGAATTATGCGATTCTGCGGCCATGGCTTTTTTCGCATAATTATGGATTTACCACATTTGCCACATAATCCATCATCTGTTGCATACTCTGCAGATTTTGCAAAAAAATGTTTCTGCTCATGGGTACTCTCAAACATTTGCTCATGGGCCACAAAGTACGGTCTATGGTGTGTCCGGGGTCCGCACTGATGCCAGCAGGGTGGCGGCAGTGGGTCTGGGTGGGTCAGGGATTGTGCAAGGAGGTCTAAAACAATGTTAAATAAACGGGCATGCATTTATTTGCAGGTTAATAAATGCTTGGCTGTTTATTTAACATTTCTTTCTGAATATTAGTGCTCAGCACCTAGACAGCTCGTGCTGCCATTCACAGGGGGGGGCGGCCATGGAAAGGTCAAGAGGGCCGCAAGCAGCCCCAGGGCCGTACTTTAAGTATCACTGTATCTAGCTCAAACAGATTCAACGTTACTAAAAAGTGGTGACGTGGGTTCTCGTGTGGTGGTAGGCCCTTTGCAAAGGTTAACTGGTCATCTTTTGGTTGCTTTTTCTGTATTTGGTTGTTAAACTGATAATCATGAGGTGAAATATTTGCCCAGTCAGTACTACCATGTGTAAAAACTACAAACGAATGAAGTAATAGTAATAAAAAATGTGGAGCATTATGCCGCATAATTTGGCTCTTCTTGCCGCAGAATTTAGTAAACCCTGCCACATAATTTGGTGCTCCCCTACCGCATAATTCCAATGGCCCTGGTTACAGGTAACATTCAGGATGCACTTCCTTCACTGATATCACACAAGGAGCAGACCACAGCATGTGCTGCTGCAGCGCAAGTTTCCCTCACACAGACTAGGGAAGCATCGGCTGCAGTGTTTATGTGCGCGTCCTTCACTCTGAAGTAGCACAGAATGGGCAGCCCACGTGCAAGCTTCACGTGCATACACACACAGACACACAAAGGGCACAGCGGTGCAACAGGGCCAGCTGCCCTGCTCACACACATCAGGGACAGCACGGGAAGCACCCCCAAAGGCCGTTCTGACACACACAATATGAAGTGCCTGAGAAAATGTATTAAGCAATGGATGAACCTACTGAGCTATCTTAGCAATCCTTAGTGGGGCATAAGTGCGCGTGAGGCAAATCTGGAGCCCATATGTAATCCCCCACAACCTTGGCTTTGCGTTGTCATTGTGTAAATAAACGACGCCACAGCAGGGCTTAATTTGTGCCATGACCCTCGTCAGGAGGCCACTGCAGCTTGCACCACCCGTTGCCCCCGCCAGCGCTGCCAATGACAGTACCAGCACAACCACTAACTCTCACACTCCTACAAGTGTGAGAATTCAGACTGTTCGAGCCCTCCAAAGCTACAAGAATGACTTGGGTGGCAGGTAGAAGTCATTTTAAACGTATAAAGAATTAATAAACAAGAGTTGTTGTGTTCATCTCTAAATTAGACAAACCGCGCCAGCATGTGACCTGCTGTCATAAAGTGCCGGTACCGAGCACCGGAAACCACCGACTCAAATTAAGCACTGCCTCACAGTAAACTGCAGACATAAAACGTATTTGTATGTCATTAGTTCGAGGTTTCGTTGTCGACAGATATGAGGAGTGCTACGTGTCAGGTGCTTCAGACGTCATCGTTGGCGGCGGTGATGACGTGTCTCACTCTCGGTTCGCTGCAGTAACTCCTGGAGGTACCCGACCCATACTCAGGTGATGTACCTTATGAAGAAAGCAGGTTCCTTCTACCATCGAATCCTAACGTGTCAGGTCCAGTCCTCCCACACAAGAGGGCGCAGTCCAGTCCTTTTATCAGTACACAGAGGGCCACCAAGGGACCAATCGGGTAACATCAGCGGGGGTCACTTATCACCCGTTATTGTCTTTTCTCAGTGGCGTGCAGCTCTCAAGATCTGAACTGATAAATACTGCAGGAAAGAAGGTACATGACAGAGCTGTGGAGTGGCTCAGAAGGGCGCCAAAGGGGCCAGGCACGTGACAGAAGGAAAGAGAACGGGTGGCAATTATCACAACCCTGTGGAGATAATGGCCGGGATCTCTTGCTGGGAAGTGGGGAACATTTTATTTTTTGGCACCTCCCTTGCCAGTGTCAGGCACTCAGACCCCCCCAGACTCTGGGTGGAGCCCTCAGAGTCAAGTCTAGAGTTCATCCCAGCATCTGATAGCGCTGCGAGGCCATCCCGCTGACAATCTGCGCTGTACAAATACCTCTCCCACCAGGTAATAAAAGCTCGCTCACCGTGACGCTGGTGGGGGAGAGAGTCTTCTAAAGACAGTCTCTGCAGCAGCGTTCAGTAGAAGCCGAGAGTTGCTGGAATAAAAGTTTCCTGCTAATTAGACGGTAACTTTTCGCTCAACTCTCACACGGTGGCCTGATTATGCAGTAACCATGGCGCCGCGAGGGGTGGCACGGGGGCGGCTGTTTATGAGTTTCATGAACACTCTGTCTAGCGTTAAAATGCGAGATTATGATGTTTTTATGCAAAGGATGAAAGCTGCGACGAGAGAAGGGCCGACACTAGCGGCGTCATCCCGCCTCAAGCAGTGCCAACAAACAGCACTTTGAAGGGAGCACGCGCAGCTGTGCGCGGAATGTGATGAAGAGTTCGGGACTCTTGGCGCTTCATGCATGCCCCTTCTCCTTGCTTTAGTAAGGACTGGGTGGAAATGAAAACGGATTCTACACCCAAAGGCTTTGGATTTTTTAGTGCAATGTTGACATTAACCTCACTCATAGAAAGTGGCCACCCATTTTTTGAGCAGAGTGTCTGCATTGCAACATTTACATAGCACTTTAAAATCCATTGGACGCTTCGAAGCGCACTTTATTTACACCGCCGGGGAGTGCGTGGTTGGCAGAGGTGTGTGTGTTATGACCCTATCTGCGAAGCAGTTTGGTGACGCTCAGGAGTGATCTTTATGTCAAAACCACTAACCCACTCACCTATCTGCTTGAAATAACAAGCATTGGCCGCGAAACTGACACGGCCGTGAAAGTGAAAGTAATCGTGAGTAAGCGGGTTTTGGAAGTGCAAACAGTGGCTTTTGCTGGCGACCAGCTTGCGTTCACGCGAGCGTCAGATGGCGAGGAAGCCATATGGCGCCTGATCGCGCGTGCACGCTCGCGTGAACGCAAGCTGGTCGCCAGCAAAAGCCACTGTTTGCACTTCCAAAACCCGCTTACTAAAACTCTCGCCAGAGCAGCGCATGCGCTGGCTCAGGCGAGACCTAAAAAGTGATGCATGAAATGTTTGAATTCATCATTGCTACTGGGAGTGTCTTCAGACCGTATTCGAGAATGTTTGCTTTGTTCATTGTCGATTATAGATCGGGACAAAACCTATGCAAGTCAACCTTGACTGTGCCCCAAACGTGACAGTTCAGCGTGAACATTTGTGCCTCGGCCACTCTGAATGGGACTGCTGCCTAGAGTAATTACCAGTATCATGAATAAAGAAACCATTTCTAACCCTCTCTTTTGTGTTTTCAGTCAGTCCCGCTAGTGACAAGGGCATGCCCAGATGTGTGCTTAATTATGTGAAAATAAATAATGAGTCCCTGTGCCCAAAGCGCTTCTCAGAAGCCCTCAGCCAGCGCTGTCAGCCGCGCGCCGAATATGTCTGATGAATAAGTGCCAGCCCCCAAAAATGAGTGCAGGTGGCCCCCACCGGCTCAAATGAACCACTGGCCCTGTGGCTTGTTGTGTTGTAGAACTCCGGCTATGCCTCATTCATGAGAACCAAAAAGACCAAAACATGTTGATTTGCTTGTGTTCTTTAACAGAGGTGACATGGCCCAGTAGTTCAGACAGGATTACGTGATGTGGTTGGATTTGGAGTGGGTGGGTCCAAAACCGGTTTCCATGTAGTGGGTTTTTGTTTTCTGGCAGGTACTGAGCACAAACACAACTTTAAGCAGCAACAGACCTACCAACTCTCACGGTACCACAGTGTGTCACACGATTTTCACTCTCTTCCACGGTCACCCAGCAAGGAGCTGAAATCACATGGTGGCAGGGAAAACAAGCTTGTTTTTTGAGGCAGTAAGTTGCCGATGTCCGATAAAAGGTGTGAAAACACCCCAGGACATGGCGACATCCTCGATTACCTTTTTTTTGGGGGGGGGAGGGGTGTGGAGGCTTGGTGAGGGGCAGAGTGCCTCTTGGGTAGCTCTGCGCCCGAGGCCCCGCACTCTCCTCACACGATTACATTAATTTGTAAGTTGGCAGGTATGCAACATGACATAGGGGAAAATGGGGAGGTGCATAAAGTTGATCAGTGCGTAGCTCAGTGTTCCGACCCACTGGTGGGTTGTGAGCCATTTTTTGGGGGGGGTTGGCTCGTGAAAGTCCAAGCAATAAATAAACATGCCTTTATTTCTGTATTTCTCATCTTTGCTGTACTTCAAAGACAGAGGGATCAAATGTCTGGGGGGTATGGAAGAGGGGGGGCATGTAGGCATATCGCTGACCTAAAGGTTACTACTGGAAGAGATTTGGTTGCCTGGCAAGTATACTAAGATTGGGTGTGGTTAACAAAATGTGGTGCACTTGATCGTGCTGACAAACACCTACAGCCTAATTCTGCTTATGTTCCCAGACAACCTTATTTATTTGCATTCCAAAGCAGAGCTGTGACTCATATGTGCTAAGTGTCCTAAAAGTGTGAAGTGTGGCCCGACCGCCGTATCTCTTACAGCTGGTTATGATTATTGCACCAATTGGGAGTGCCCCGAGAGTAAATTTTAGTTCAAATTAGAACAGACCGGGACACACCGGGAGTGGCGCCACTACTGATGGCTGATTGAATGCCTCATCCCAGACCTGAGAATAATGGCTATGCCCAAAATAGATATGCAACTGCCCAAACAAACCTATTCGTCAGACCTAGGCACAAGACACAAGAGTTATGGCTGGAAAATCAAAGGTCAGATACACAGCGAGCAAGCAAATTGATGCTACAAGAATGATCATTATCAATCAATCAATCATGCATTGAATCAGGAGCAATAAACACATTCCACCAATAACAAGCATTTTTTTTATTTTTTATCCTCATTCGCCACCAACCTCACTTCAAATCACACCCAAAATATCTGTACCCGCACTCAGCAAACTGAGGAACGTAGGCCTTTGGAAGTGGAGACCCGCCTACTGGTACCAGACCAACTTGGGGATCAATGAAGAAACCAAACTGAGATACCTCTTCTGCCAAGCTCCAAGAGCTAGATGACTGTAGTCGTAGAATTACCAGAGAGACTGGCAGTACCCGACTTAGCCCGAAGAGTATTAGCGGCATAATCATAGGACTCGGAGAAAAAAAACAAAAAACTCAGCCCATCACCTCTGAGCCCCATCTGAGTTGCAAGAGGTTCCAAAATGCTCTCTTCTTTTTACTGCCTGATCTGGCAAGATCCAGCTTAGAAACCGCCAAGACTGAAATCTGCCAGTCTAAGAAAGAGGGGGGGATTGATTCTGTCCATCTTATACAGATTTGCCTCCTAGCCAGGAGGATAGCATAGAAAAGCAGAGTTCCAGCAGGACCAGTAACTTTATCTGCAGAGCCAAATATGATTAAGGGTAAATCGATGTTGATAGGACATCCCAGGGTGCTTGTCAAAAAGTTTCCAACACTATCCCAAAAGGAAGCAAGTGTTGGACATTCCTTGAACATGTGGATGTCAGAGGCAGAAACCTTCCCACATTTCCTGCAACTCACCGGTGGCCCTTTAGTAATTTTTGACAGTTTGTGAGGAGAAAAATAGGCCCTATGGATAGTAAACAGGTGGTTCCTTTTTAACCAGGCTGGTTTCACTACTTCATTTAAGGTCTTACAAGAATTCTGCCACAATTGAACACAGTCCTGGGCAGGTAAGGAGCCACCCCACAATTCCTCAGCCAGATTGAATTCGCCATCCACATCTTCAAGCATGGCCTGATACCAAAAAGAAACTTCCTTCTTCCCAGGGGGCTTGGTCACAAGCTGGCGTTCTAAGAAACTACCACAACCCACGGCGTTCTTACGATTTAGTTGTGGGTGGGATTGAGCCAGCTTTCCAGTTGAAGATATTTAAATCTGGAAAGACCTACTCCAACCTTGTCCTCCAGTTGTTCCCATGAAACAAGGGTACCTCCAGGGAGCAGGTACCCCAAACCGCTAACCCAGCTTCTCTCAAAGGTATTGCCAACCTGTCCTTTAAATACTCTGGAGCCCCCGGGGAATCCCAGAGGGGAGCTAAGCTGGAAAAATAACCAAGCGCCACTGAACCCCTCAATTTGGCCCAAGTTTTAGCCAGGCCCTTAAGAACCTTCAGCTTGACTTTTTTTAAAACTTCGGGTCCCGAATTTAAACAGAAACCCTCCTCTGAAAATTTGGCACCTCTAAGCATAGCCAAAAACATCCCCCCGCACCAGTATTCACAGGCATTCTCAACAGCATACGTGAATGTGAAAGTTGGAAAGCCCAGGCGTATAACTGGAGATCTGGTAAAGCTAGGCCTCCCTTTTCTCTCCTCCGCCTCAGCTTTTTCCAGGCAATCCTGGGTGATTTATACGCCCAGACAAATGAGTTGATTTCACTCTGTAACTTATCGATGGTAGATTTTTCAAAATGAAGGGGAATACAGTTAAAAAGGAAAGTGATCTTAGGGAGTATCGACATCTTAATCAAATTGACCCTACCTATAATGGATAGGGGCAGTAGGGCCCAAGATTTCATTAGCCTCTGACAATCCCTTGCCACCATAGCCATGTTGGTCTCAGCGATCTTAGTGATGTCTTGAAGAACATTGACTCCCAAGTATCTCATTTTGGAACTGATCTGGTGCTGGTGCTGAGTCCCTTCAAGATTCCAAGCCATGATTTCCGTCTTCAAGGCATTGATTTCATAGCCTGAGACAGAACCGAACTCCTGGGCTAGACTAATGACAGCCGGAAAAGCTGACTGTAAATTAGCAGAAAAAACTAAAATATCGTCAGCATACAGGGCAACCTTCCTCTCCCACTCCCCATACTTAAAAGGCTGGATATTAGGATCATCTCCGAGCCGTTGAGCAAATGGCTCAATATATAGATCAAAAGGAGAGGGGAGAGTGGGCAACCCTGTCTGGTACCTCTTGAGATCTTAAAAGAGTCAGTAATATTCCCATTAACAAGGAGACTGGCAGTTGGATTCTGATAATTCAACTGGACCATGCGACAGAAATTTTCCCCTAGGTTAAATTTCCTCAAGACCTCCGACAGGTAGATCCAATTCACTCTGTCGAAGGCCTTGGTAGCATCTAAAGTCATAGCTGCTAATGGAAGGGAATATGCAGAAGCCAGATCAATTGCGCCGATAAGGTCATAGGTGAGGTCCGAAAGCTGCCGGCCCCTGACGAAACCCTTCTGATCTGAGTGGAGAATATCTCCCACCACGAGACCCAATCTCGCTGCTAAAATTGAAGTAAAAATTTTGTAATCAGCGTTCAAGAGTGATATGGGCCTGTATGACCCACAGCTTGATGGAACTTTCCTAGGTTTCAAAATCAAGATTATTGTGGCGTCGTTCCACGAAGCTGGGAGCCCTAGGCCGGCCTCTAACACCCGATTGAAAAGCAACGTCAGAGTGGGGATGATCTTATCCCCCAGCATCCTGTAGATCTCGGCTGGAAGGCCGTCCGGGCCTGCTGCTTTCCCGTTCTTACAGCGTTGGATAGCTTATCTGAACTCGGTCTGAGTAAACACCTGATCTAAATGCAGTTGTTGATCGGACTTCAGGGAGGGAAGAGGAATATCTCCCAGCCAACTCTGAACACTAAGAATATCCAGGCTTTTATCTTCGCAATAGATGTCCTGAAAATAGGTCTGAAAGGCCTGACTAATTTCCCCATCTGAAGAAAAGGTATCGTTACCACTAATGATTTCTTTAATATGGTTCCTCGCCTGGTCTGTTTTAGACTTCCACGCGAGGAGCTTGCCTGCCCCTTCCCCATACTCGAAGTGGGCCATCTTACTTGCCTCCCATCTTCGAGTAAGCCTAGAGTGCAAGATGTTCCCTAACTGGCCCTTTAGACTATCCAACGTAGCCTTTTGTTCTTGCTGGATTTCAGGGGAGGCATGGCTAATTAAGTTGGCCTCGGCAACCTTCAGCTTTCCTTCAATAGATAAGATCTCTTCTTTGTATCTTTTGTTTCTGAAGCATGACCTGCTGGTAATTTGGCCTCGCAAAAAAGCTTTTAGAGAGTCTCATACATAAGTGATGGAAGTCGACCCTAAGTTCGTTTTCAGAAACCATTCGGTTTCTTGTTGTAAAAAATCAATCTCCACTTCCTCCAAGAGTAAGGAACGGTCGAACGACCATGTCCTGATAGGACAAGATAATGGACATTCTAGACCCAAAAGGATACCTGAGTGATCTGAGAGATGGTTAGCCAGGTATAAGATTTTATTGACTCTGCCTCTTAGCGAATTACTTATCAGCACATAATCTATTCTAAATTGGTGCCGATATTTGTAATTTCGAAACGATACGCCTGGCAACTGACCTGATCTTTCCCTCCAAATATCTGAGAAAGCGAATTGCTTTATTGCCTCTAATAAGAAGTCCCGAGATTTTGAGGGGACCATGGCTCTATTGTTTGGAGTCTTATCCAATGCAGGGTTCAAGACGATATTAAAGTCCCCAGCTAGAATTATCGGTTCAGGAAAGTCTAATAAATGAGAGAAAATAGTCTTAAGACAGGAGGGGTCATCTTGATTGGGTCCACAATATCCAACCAGGGTAAACAATGTCCCCATTATCATAACTTTAATGATAACCCACCTGCCACCTGGGTCAACTAGCTGCTGTAAAATATACGCCTTAGCTGATTTCTTAAATATAATTAGGACCCCTCTGATATTTGCTGTCTGACTAGTGCAGACGTACGAGCCCACCCATCTTTTATTTTTAAAGAGCGAGACTGTCTCTTCTTTGAGAAGATGTGTTTCCTGAAGAATAATGACCTGAGCTGGTGAATCTTGAAGATACTGTATGATCTTATCTCTTCTCGGTCTAGTACGCAAACCATTGACGTTCCAGGACAAAATCTGTATAAGACTCATGATAGATCAAACGGAAAACCTAACATTAAAAGAGGAATTTGAATTTGAAATGACCAACAACAGCACTTAAACCAACCCAGTTCCAAAGCATCACTTTAGGAATGAGGTAAGTACAATCAAAATAAGGGAGAATGAGGATTTTTTTTGTTTTTTTACTCTGCTGCACCCACCCCTACCCCTATCCCAGTGCTCCCCCCAACCCTCCCCCACCCCTGGGAACTCTTACCCCAATTATCTGGACAGATGGAGTCCAGGCAAATGCATCCCAGAGATGCCACCCCAACCAGTTACATTAGAGAAAGAAAAGAGACAAAAATGCATAAGAGAAAAATGCTGAGGGACCCTATCTACCCTATGAGGCAGTCGGGACCGATTTAGAAGGGAAGAAAGACGAATAAGTATACTCTTTTACTCCCATTTCTTCTCCTCTCTTTAGTGTTATTATTTCCTTTTAATATGGGCCCCTCTCACCCATGATCCTCTATTATGCTGACTCTTCAGCACAAAAGGAGAAAGAGAAGGCTGAACCTTCACTTAATAGTACTACTACTACCCCAACCAAACGCTACCCCCAACTGAACCCCCCAACTGAACCTAACCCTTATGATCCCCCCTTGCTAATACTGTCAAGCAGCTCATCCGCTTCCTGCACCGTTCTTATATTGTGCATTTTATTATTGTACATCACTTTTAAAAAGGCCGGGAATTTTAGTTGGGCTACTGCGCCTATTTTTTTTAAATCCTCCAACCTCCTACCCAGCTCCCACTGCCTCTCCAAAGTGAACCTCGAGAGGTCGGACCGGATCTCAAATGAAAACTCTTTTGCCCGAGCTGTTTTCAATTTCAATGCTGCGTTAAGGATTTTTTCCTTTAGAGCAAAGGTGAGAAAATTAATAAGAATTTTCCTGGGTTTGGATCTATTGGGATTTCTTCGGAAAGGATCCCTATGCACCCTCTGTATATCCTGACTTAGTGCTTCTTCTGAGTCCTCGAGCTGTAGGGAGGTCTTGAGTAAAGAGACAATATAAGGTCGGATATCGGATCCTTCGCTGCCTTCCGGAACATTCAGTAAGCGTAGGTTATTCCTACGTGCATTATTCTCTAACTTTTCCATTCTGTCGCTGAGATCCATGCGTTCTATCTTAGCGATTGAATGTCCGACTTCGCTCGCCCAAGGTCCTCTTTTAATTCACCAACACTATTCTCGAGGGTTACAGTCCTGGAATTTAAGAGGTCCACTTTTTTTTCCAAGGATTCACAGAAGTTCCTGATTTCTCCTTGATTGACTGCAGATACTGCAAAACCCTTTTTTATATCTTCAGATAATGTGGTGAAAAGAGCTTCCAAGCCTGAGGGTGAAGATGATGGTAAAGATAAGGAGCCCTCCTCTTGTTCCCCCCTAGAGTTACCGTTAAAAACTGCTAGTGGCTGTGGTAGTTGCAGTGGCTGTTGCTGTGACTGTGGCTGAATCTGATTCGGAGGGCAAGCCAAGGAGTTAGCGTTCGCACTGTTCTCGGGCCCCAAAGGCACCCCTAAGTTACCCTGATGGGAAACCTGGTCTAGTGCTAACTCCATACTGCTGTCAGATACCGTTATCAATGGTAATGTTGATACTACGGAGGTGTCCATGCTTGCCAAGCTCCGCTCAAGAGATCCGGCCTGCGCAGTGATAACCAGAACCTCTGGTTGGACCCTGAAATAGGAACGCAGCGACAGGGTCACCCTAACTAAGGTATTTACGGAATTACTTTTTTGCCTCTTAGGTTTTATAGATCTTCCCTTGACCTGGTATATCTGAAAGGCAGAGTTGCTACTTAAAGCCGATATATCAACGGCGGAAGGGGACTCTGACCCCCCGAGGACGACCTTACCAGTACTCGGATCTTGAGACAGCTCTGAATCCTTTCTAAGGCTATCTATACTGCCAGAGTTATTTTTTATATTTGCCTTAGCCCATCCGCAGCTCCCCACAGCACCTTTCCTCTGCTTCTTATGGCCCCTTCTAGTAGTAGGGGCTAATTGCGGTGTAACTTTAATGGGAGAAAAAGCCTCCTGTGTGGATGTAAGGGTATGGGGGGTTTGACCCCCCAGGGGCCAAAACCTCCTGCAATTGATGCCGAAATTGAAGAGCTGAACCCCCAGTCCCTGTCTCTGCCCTTGCGCCTAGCTCCGGTATAATGGCAGAGACCTCCGCAGTCTTACCGCACCCTTCCCGCAGAGTCCTCTGATCAGCCGTTTGACGAAAGAAGCCGCTGATGCTGACTCTGCCGTCACTCCCCCGGAGATGGCCTCGCGCGGCCGCCTTGCGTCCTCTGCGGAGCTCCAGGGCGGCTTCCAACCAGCGGGGCGGCGCAGGTATGCGTCTACCCTCCTCACCTCTACACATCCCAAGCCGCCCAAGCTTCACGCGACGGACAGCAACCACGCCGTGAAAAAAGACGGGAAGAAGACTAGGAAGGCAGGGAATCAGGAAAGCACACGCCGATGAGGTATTGCTGTTCTCCGATTAGATTATCTCATTGTCTCGATTCAGTACATTCGATGGCTGGAGCGGAAGCTCCGGGTGCTAGCGACTACCAACGTGCAGCCGCCATGTTCCCCCCAATAACAAGCGTTTTCAATGCAATAGGTCTCGCATTTGCGAGTGTTTAAGCTATTGGCATTGTAAATGACAATGCTTTTTATTTATGTGTTTTTAAAAGCAACACATATATAAAAGGCATTGTTATTTTTAATGCCAAGAGCTCAAACTCTCGCAAATCCGAGAGCACTTTAATATTGTCCGCGCCCCTTTTTTTTAGACGTTGCTCGCATATTCAGGTTACAGTGACCAACGTCTAAACAAAGGGCCAACATTAAAGTGAAAGCGCGTATAGTGCTTTCACTCAAAGCGGGGGAAAAAAAAAATGTACTTTCAAAAGGTTCAGTAGCGTGGCCGCTATATTTAAAGCTGACCGCACTGTAATTAGAATAAATACATTACTATTAAAATAAAAGCGAGCAGGTGCCTCAATGTCGTGGTTGGAATATGGGAAGAGCATTAAAGAAAATAGTGTTCACCGACTTATAAAGCAGACCATGTAATAACACTGGTAAAAGTTCCAGTCGTTATGGGAGGTAACAAATGCAGACAAGGCAGTACCAAGGAGGGACTACCAAGCCTAAGAACGACTCCGAAGCCATAGTTTGCGAAGGACAATGACCCAAGCCAATTCAAAATATGGGCGGAGAGTGGGCTGGGCGTCAAAGCCATACTCCACTACTGCATGCCTCGCAGCAGCGCATGTGCTGCCCAGGCTCGACCTAAAAAGGGCGATCACCCAGGCATAAGACAACAGAATAATAATTAACATAAACACAACAATTGTCACATGCTGAAGAATCTGTTTGACTAATGGGAAATAAGGGTAGAAGACGCACGAAAGTCACAAAGAACGTAAAACAAAATAAGAGGAAAAGCTAAAGGAAACACACTTTAGAAAAGGCCTACAGAAAAACTGCAATAAAATAAGTCACAACTGTAGACTCATTAACAAGTAACGAGGGGCGCAAGTCTGCTTCTATGCAAAGTAGCGCAATAAACAGAGAGGAAGGGTGAGAAAGGCAGAAGAAAAGCAATCTCACAATAGCGAGAACGCCTCTGCGGAGCAATGGAGGCGTTTGTGAACGGTGTGCACGTTTTACACCTGTAGCAGAGTCTCTATTCTCCACATTCACTAGAAGGCTTTGTTTTCATACGCCATGCACACATTGATTTAACTGGGCAAGCTGTAGACAAGGTCACTTAGCTAAACAGGACCTGTGGTGAGTGAAGCACATGCAGGAGGGGAGAGAATGTGGGATGAATGAACACTAGCACTCCAAAGCACACAGGTGGCAGTGCTGCAGGTTCCAGAGCACTCTCATTCCCGCACACTCACTCTCAAGCACTCAGCAATACTGCATGTTCTAGAGTCCTTCTGCTCTGTGCTCTCCGCCTGTATCAGTCTGTCTCTTAAGCACACAAGCCCCAGTGCTCCAGGTCCCACAAGCCCCTCGTCGAGCTCTCAACCTGTATTGGTCGAGCTATGTCAAGCACAAAGGCAGCACCGCGGCAGGCTCCAGAACCTTCTCGTTCTTACGCCATCTGTATCGGTCTATCTCACTCCAACACAAATAAGCAGTACAGCAAGTTAAGGACCTGCCCGTTCTCACTTTCTCCACTAATCCTTTATAAAGGGGAGCTGCAAGCCAAACTTGTTCATACAAATTCACTTGCGCCAAGAGCTGAATTATTAATGCAGTTTCCGGATATCTTGGTCTAAACTTCGAGGTGGTGAAAGACTCCACTGCCCAAGGAAGAGTTTCTTTGCCCAACTTTCAAGTAGGACGGCATCAATGCACAGCTGTCTACTAATATGACATTGTCTACTCTATGCTCCAGGTAAAAGTAAGTGTGAACCTTAAGCAACTCCATGTATTTTTACTGTCAGATCAATATCATAACTTTTTATAAATCGACCCAAAAATAAGAGGGAAGCTATAAAAATGTAGCACACATACCGACTGCTTCCAAGGTGTGGGTGTTTATCTCAGTATAGCTTCTGCTACAGTGTAGTGCATGTCCCATATTTTCTGCTCCATAGGACAAGCACTGAAGTTTTCATTAGTCACTGTTTGATGTACATAATCGAATATGGCACGTTGAAGATATAGGGGCTTGAAGAGACCCAAAACTTACCCTACGGATTTGCTCACTATTGGAGATTTGCCAGTGCTGCCCACCTGTCTGTCACCAGACACCCTCATCTCTGCATGATACATTACCAACTAATGCCAAAAATAACTACTAGGTTATCTTAAGATGAGCACAAAATTCAAGAGAAGCAGACAGAATACAAGATGGCACCTCCATCGCTCTTCCACTGCAAGTGCGGGGAGGCATAAATATGCTGCATAGAAACAGAGAACAGACTCGCTCGTGAAGAGAGAATGAAGGCCTACGGCAGCCATGGAAGGGTCGTGTTTACGATATCACATCGGATGACACCTCTGTAACAGGAAGACCAAGCTGAGAGTGACCCTATTGTAACGGGGTTACAAAGATTCACGTGACAGGAACATCTTGGAGGCATGAATTTTCATTTTACAAACCTGTGCAATCTTCAATTTTAATCCACGGGCTGTGAACGAAGAAAACAACTCCCAAAGTAAGAATGCATTACGAAACGAGGTGTCCCGGCGCCAGGGTGCCATATGGTCATGCTATCTTTAGGACCCTAAACTATCTGTGGATGTAAATAACGCAGCACTGCAAGGGCTGATGGCGTTTCCAATGCTCGTAACCCTGTAGAATTTTTTCGACCACATCCTGTTAATATCTATGCTATTATATGGGATGGGGGGGAGTGGGGGCGAGGCTTCAATACAAGCGGAAGCACATAGCCACTGAAGGGGCATACAGTTATCTAGAGGGAATATATACAAACCTAGAAATAATGCTCTGATGGTCGTCCCATTTGAGCGTGACTTTGCATGGGGAAATTAGGCTTGTCTCAACTTACTCTAATAATAATAGACCACCTTCGCCCTGGCTCTCGGCGGTTTGTGGCTGAAGAGATTCAACAGAGGTCGAGCTTGAGCGTGGGTGCAGTGTGAGGGGATGGGCCTATCCACAAACATCCAATGACTAAAGCGTAAAAACAATAGACGTCACCCACCGCAACGTGAAGAAAAGGCACAAGTCAGCACAATACATATACTGTATGACAAGTTCAACAAGCGTGGGGGACAAGAAATGACACAGACGTGAAAAATGTGTACTGGGACTTTCTAGTTATGTACTTACCCAAAGGTAAATTACGAGATGCCCAGTTCTGGCAAAACATAAAATTAAATTTTAAATCTCCGGCTCATTCTTGCATTCCTCTTTTCAAATTGTGCCTAAGCTCTCCAGCATATCCCATTTTTAATAATAGAATGTTCTGTCGATAGTGCTTCACACCGCACTTTTGTCATTGGCCAGTTTAGTTTTGCTCAATTTAACGACGTTGAGTCGAGTAGGAGTTGCCGCATATTTTAGCGGCGAGCGTTTAACTCCACGAACTCTCCTGTGGCTTACAGGTCCTAGCAGTCGTGTACTCGGGTGATAGTTTTGTGTCTCTTTCGTTCACAATCGAAACTGGCAGTTTAAAGATATGTTCACCTTCTATTTCTGGTATTTCCAGCCTTTCAGTGCTTTTGGGTGGGAAGCGCTGTTATTTGTGTTTTTTTTAATGTGTCTCTCCCCCTCCGTCACCCATCGCAGATTCAGCTGAAAAGCGGTCCTCCCGCCCCTAACCGCAGGCCTCGGCGCGTGATGGAGTGGGAAAATGTGCGTGTTTTCTTACCCATAAATCACGGGGAGCAGGTCTGAGAAGTACCCCTTCAATCATCTGGACCAGGGAGTCCATCCGTCTGCTTCTAAAGAAACTGCTTGAAAGTGAAAGCGGGCATGGCAGGAAAAGCTCGCCGTGCCCGTAATAGGAGAAACCCATTAAAGAAAAGAGTGCTTACAAACTAAATAGGACATGCCGTGTCGCAGCCGAGGTAAAGGGGCCAGTCGCCATGGCTGTTTACAAATGGAGACAAGGCGGTACTAAGGAGGGACTAACAAGCCTGTTTACAAATGAGACGCCAGCATTTACGAAGGACACTGACACAAGCCAATGGCAAATATGGGCAGAGAGTGGGCGTAGCTTCCATTACATACTCCACTACAACAAGTCTCCCCTAGTGCAGCGCATGCGCGCTGACTCTAGGCGCGACCTAAAAACTGGACACAGATAAAACCCCCATAAAAGCTTCAGGTTTAGTGCAGGCAAGCTGATGCCCCATACCTTTTCCTCATTGTTGCAAGTAAACTAAAGCTACCTTATATTGTCTAATGTAAGTAGATCGCAAAATCGAGGCCAAAAAACATTTCCAGTGGGATGTGTACAATGTGCAAAAAAGCATAAAGTGCGATGTGCTTTGCTTGTTCACAGCTTTCATCAGCACACAGGTTGTGCGCATACATTTATTTTTTGGTTCTTTGCTTAGAAACATCATCACGGGGCAGTTGAGGAGGTTGGGAAACCAAGCACCGTGCAGCAGAAATGCCACAAACAAAGTGAATAATATCAAAACGTAATTTGGTGAGATAAAATTTATAGTCGCAGTTAAACACGTTAGACAAATCTCGAGTCCTAATGATAGTTTAATAAGGCCGTAGTTGGTGCCTGATTGCAAATTCTGAAATTCCCTCATACAGGTTTTTGCTTGCCAATCGAAAATTACGTCTTTAACCAGGCGTTTAAAGCCAGCTTTAATACTTTTTGGGTTTGTAAAAACCCCTGGAATCCCCACAACATTTAAAACTGATTTTACGTACCCAAGCCATAAAATGGCTAAAGCGTTTTCCAGAGAAAGACCGTCTTTTAAAATCTCCCTAGAGAAGCTTGCTTCTGGAGTCCCCCCAAGTAACAAAGGACTGAGTTTAATTTTGTCTTCCAAGAAATCCATGCCTACTCCTGAGTAACAAATAAAAGTTGAGGAGGATTGAGGAACAGCCAGCAATCTGTGCAAAATGTATTTCCCACTTTTTGTAGTAACACAGCACCCATATACCCCCCCCCCCATCCCAGCACCATAACTCGCTATTGCAACAGACTCTCTGGTGTACATGGAAACAACTTTGATCACCGTTTTATGATCCAATCTTCTTGCAAAGCTAACATGCATTTGCACTGCAATTGGTCTCGCATTTATTAAAGTTAGAGCTTATGGCGTTGAAAATGACAATGTTTTTTACGTTTGTTTTTTTATTTTCAGTGGAGTAATCATATCTGAATAGCGCTAATGCCATTCTCATGACCTCGCTGCGCTGGAGAACCAGGCCATGGGAAATTGGTTCTGAGGGAGGGGATACAAGAGTAATATGCTGCCATAAAAAAAAAGTAACAAAATCCTGGAAAAAGCAAACACTCCTAGGGAATGCAAGATTAGGTGAAGCATGTGAAATGTAGGTAGGAACAACATGGTTAACTTAACGCTTTTACACTTATTATTCAGAAATCAATGAGTGTTTTTGCCTGAAAAGTTAAGGACATGACTACAGGGTCCGGTAGGGACATGTTTCAAAGTCCATTGCTTATATCTTTCCAAAACGTAAGCAGTATGGTTTAAAAAGACCACATCCCTGAACACAGAGCCGCTGTACACATTTTATAAAATAAAATAAGGAAAACTGCTGATAAGGATCACATTAAATGTTTTCCACTCTACGCATCAACCAGGTATTGTAGTACCTCCAGGAATCGTGCACTTCCCCACCCAGGGAAAACAATGTTGTTCAAAGAAAGAAGAGAAAACAAAATAAACGTGTCACTGGCAAACTCTGTAAAATGGCGCTAATGTGTGTGGGACTCACTTCGTCCCTGGGCAATACATGTACCTGCTAGACGACGTGCACGGCGTTCCGGTGAATGAAAACTAGGCCTGAGTCAGCCATTACCCACCCGTCCCTGAAGGGTGGCTGCGGTAGCCCTGCTGTAGAGGACGGCAGCACTAGGGGGAGTGGGAGGGCAGGAATGTATGTTTCAGGTTTCAGAAAGTTTTTTTTAAATTTTAGGCGCGACAACAGAACAGCATTTTAAATAAACAAGCCTTGCAGCACTCGCGCATAATATAATAAAAAAACTGTTTAAAATACTCGATGGGCAGGAGGTGGTGGGGGGGGTGGGACAGATGGGAGCCGAAGGTAAACCGCACCAAAGAGCGAGTAGGAATTAAATAATAACAGTCAGGAAGGAGAAGGAGAAGGCAGCTGCAGCCAAAGAGAGGGCGTGTCAGGGAAGTGCATAGCTTTGTGCCTGCAGCTCCAGCTTCAACGAAGAAGTAATTAAGAAAAGAGTGATCAGAAACTGAAAATAAAACATACCGAGTAGAGTCGCATGTAACAGGGGCAGTCTCATAGGAGCTTACAACAGTAGAACAGGAGGGACTGCTAAAGACATTAACCAAAGAAAAAAAAGCATTTCCAAAAGACTGTCAAAGGAGCCAATTAAAAACATGGGCGGAACAGGGGCGGAGCTTAAAGCCCATATTCTGAGAACAAAGCGTCTCGAAGAGATAGCGCAAGCGTTGGCTAGGCGAAACCTAAAAACAGACTGAATAGATCGCTGAAACGGATGGACTCTTGATTTAAGTAGAAATTCCTGACTCATGTTGGAATCAAACGGAAACCCCATGTACATGAAATTTTCCACTTTAGCTATCTAAGCCCCTCCTAGTTGGAATTTCCTTGTTTTTGTGTTTTTTGGCCCAAGTTTCATAATAAAAGACTTACTGAGAGGTTAGTTTTAAGACCCCGATCATTCAACACAGATTTTGTTATATTTAAGGGCTGTCATATTGAAATCAGACCATGCCATCAAGTTTATTCCAAGTTCTGAAAAGAATTGAAGTTGGATTCTATAAAATAACATTCAGCTGTCTCTGAATATTTCAACCATACACGAGAGACTTGGTTCTTTAAGAAATGTACTGGACCCCATCTGTTGCAAGAGGAGTCTCTTTGCGCTTGCTGAATCTATGAGACGTTCAGAAATTCTCAATGCTTGTACAACCAGAGTAAGTCCCTAGTTAAATTGTATTACATATGCCCATGGCCTGTAAATGAAATGCTATTATTGGGCCTGCAGAACTGATTGTGTCACCCACTTAAATAATCCTTTAAACATGTCTTATGCCTTTCATTGCAGCCTGTGGATGCAGTTGAAAACTGCCATTTCGCCCTGGCATAATAAACCTTTTGCCAGGCCCAAATTTTCCTTTTTAATCACCTCTAGTGTAGGCCCTGAAGAGCGCAGGGTACAGTGTAATTAAAAAGTTGGACATGCACTTTTAAGTTTTACATGGCCTGGTACTGAAAAACTCTTAAATGTATTTTTCAGTACTGCGATGCCTGCCTCTCCCATAGGATAACATTGGGTTACATATTACATTCAATAAGTGATAACTTCCAATTGGGGTCAGGTTAATGGGTAGAGTTTGGTGTCTAAAGACTTGCAATTAAAAGCCCTTTTCAATGGTAAAGTCAGATTGTTAATCACAATTCTGAGAATGCCATTTTAGAAAGTTTGCATTTTCTTTTCCTAACCATTTGGTTCCTCCAGCCTGATCCTGGGTCACATGACTAGGTGTAGCTGGCAGTTGATCTTTGTGTATAGCTCCCAGACAGTGAGACAAATTGAAGATGGGTGTTGGCAGGATGGGCCACTCTTGAGTTAACGAGAGGGAGGAGCTGTCACCTACCACACTGGCACATCACAAAGGCTCTGCCTGAGAACTCTCACAAAGGGTTTGACATTAGTTTTTTGTAACACAAGACAACCTGGGGCGAGGACAGGGAGGAATAGTATGCCTGGCACCTCAGGGAGGTGAAACTCTATAGAAGCTTCCTCCACTTCAAAGTGAGCACTAGCTATACATATTGGGCCCTTAGACCCAATCCTCAGTACACTTCTGGACCTTTGGAATACTCTGCCAGGAAGGACTGCTGTACTGCTGAAAGGACAGCCACTCAGCTAGACTGCTGCCCTGAAGGACTGCTGCTCTGCTGACCTGCTTGCCCTCCTGTCTGGGTGAGAAGGGCTAGTTGGCTGGCTTCCTGATCAGATGCCTCGGGGACATAACAGGCTTCCAACAACCTTGAGCCCAACACCTAGACTCTGCCATCTGTGAGTCCTGCCCTCTCAAGCAGTGCCATCCCAGTCCTGGACCCTTGTAAGTTGGCCTGAATGTGCTCTGCCCTGTGGGCCCAGTAGTACCGAAGCATCTCCTCTGCTGCGCAGTGCAACCTTGAACAGAACCAAAGCATTGCCTCTGGTGCGTGAACTTTCCCTTTGCAAGGACTTCGCAATGCCTTCGCAGCCACATCGCATTGCAAGCCCCGCAGCTTCTATGAAGCCAGCCGGTGTGCGATGCATCCTTGACGCAGGACTTCGCATCGCAGCCTTGCAGCTCCCCGGAACCGGAGCTGCACGACACCTCTTCGACCTGGACTTCACATTGCCTCGGCTGCGCGACGCATCCTCTATACTGGACCTCAAAATGCCCCGCAACCAGGATCTAAGGTAGTCTTGTGCACCGGGCTTAACTGGGTCCCTGTAGAAGGCCCGTGCTTCATTGCATTCACCCTGAACTTGTGACTTTGTCTCGATCGGGCACAACCAGATAGCCACAGTTGGCAATTTGTGCTTATTGGCACTATTTTCACCGAACGTTTAAAATTGCATATCTCCGGTTTTACTGATTGGATTTTTGTCATTTTGGTCTTATTTTATTTATTAACATATACTCTATTTCTAAATTGGTGTGGGATTTTTTTTGTGTTGTGTTTTCACTTTATTACTGTTTGAAGTGCTGTACAAATACTTTACACATTGCCTCTAAGTTAAGACTTACTGATCTATTCCAAGCTACCAGAGGGTTTAGCACAGGTTAGTTTGTTACCCTGACGATGATTGTGGTGGCTGCTTTAGTAGCAGTAGGAATAACCAATTTTTTTTACGTTTACCCTATATTTGATGATTCAACTTCAGCTGATTCAGAATTTGGAGGTTAAAATGAACTTTGGCATACTTAAATACTCTTATATCTCAAATCAGCTTGGCTACATTGAGTCCTGTAGAGTTCCTTGTGGATTCACATCTCTGCATTTGCCACAGTGCACTGGCAGGTGTGAACACTGCATTTTTGCACTCAAGGTTTCAAAAGTGTATGTCTCTAGAACATTAAGGTCTTCCAACTAGGCTCTTAAAATGGTTCTAGCCTTCCTCGTCCTGCACTCACTTGGGAAAAGAGACCCAGATGGGTACTTGGTCGTTTTCATGGTATCAGTTGAGGTGTGTACTTCCTCATCTCTATAGATAAGCTCCACTTTTCTGGGGCTGGTAGATTTTCCTGGCCCCCAGAGGTGTATGCATAACCTTGACCTCTGCAGAAAAGGAAAATGGAAGGTAGTTCTCACATCCTCCTTTGAGCTATTGTGCCTAGAAATTTTGGCACCTTAGGAATCTGACAGACATGCCAGAGAGGCTATTGCAGGATATTGTTGATGAGCTGTGCCCTGTACCACCTCCTTTCAAGGGTAATAGAATCATTGCTATAATAAAGGATAACTCTGTGATCATTAATATTATTAAAATGAATAGAGTTTAGTCCCCAAGCATTGTTCATCACACAATACACGTAACAATTATGTTAAGAAACTTACTGTTAGACCTGGCCCTTTTGACAGGTTTATCCCCAAATGTTTTGCCTTTTGCCTCCTATTTTTCTGACCCTGTTTTCGTTAGCTATAGGATTCTGGGCACTTTACCACTGCTGACCAGAGCTAAAGTGCATATGCTCTCTATATAAATTGTAACAATGATTGGTATATCCGGTTGCAGCCAGGATTGAAGTATGACCAAACCTGCCTGTTATGCCCTGATGTGGTGCTAGGGGTCATTTCATGCCCTGTGTTGGAATAACCAGTACTATAGTAACAGGAACTGCTGAGTATGTACTGTGATTGGGGATTCCTGTCTCTTGGGTGCTTTATCCAGCTGCTACGGTTCATGCCCTTACATTATGATGTATGTTGTTTTACATTGCCAGGATTTGCACCCCAGATACAGTGATTTTAGGAATCTGTGTGACGTCATGACAAGTGCCTATTGGCACATTAATTGTTTGTGATTATGGTCTAATGTGTTTTTATGGATAATACTAAGAATATTTTTATATAACCTTGTGTGGAGTTTCTTAAGTGGTGTGCCTAGTGTGTCACTGTTGTGTGAGTGTGTTGCACAAACGCTTTACACATTGCCTCTGGGATAAGCCTGACTGCTCTGCCAAGCTACCAAGGGGGTGAGCAGGGGTTATCTTTGGTGTGTTATTCCCTTGCCCTGACTAGAGTGGTGGGTTCTGCCTGGCTTAGGCGCATACCCTAGCCAACCAGAAACCCCATTTCTAACATTGGTGATCAGCGGTGAGGCTAGGACTTGCGTTTGCGCAGTACCCCAGTGACTCATGATTGCACTACAAACTCTGCACTTAGACCAGTGAGTGACCACATACTGTTTTTATTTTCCTTTTTGTTTTTTCTCTCTGGAATTTTTGCAAACTCGCAACCATCATGTCTCAACCTGGGCGGAAGATGTCCTCCAGAGCAGGCAGTAGGGGTTCTCCTAGAGGTTTGTCACCAGAAGAGCTGGCGGACAGGCAGAGGGCCAGGGATCATGAGTTGGAGCTAGCAAAACGCAAATTGGAGATGATGCAAAAGAAATTGGAAATAGAGGAACAGGAAATGATTCTGGCTCATGAGGTGAGAATGAGAGAGCTTGATGAGATCAAGAGGATTGAGTTGGAGCGGAAAGCCATAAGGGCGGAGTCCAGCTCAGATGGTGGCAGCAAAAATGTGATGTCTAATGCTGAGAGAGAAGTACGTACACCCAGAGATGTGGCGCCTGACTTGCAGGAGGGGGGTGACACAAACCAGGGGGTTCAAGGATATAAGGTAGCTCCATTGGTGCGCAGTGTCCCTGATGTGGATTGGGGAACTGGCACAGGGGTTCGTAATCCTAATAGTCGGAGGGACACTCTACTGACTAGATGAGAGGTGCAGGGAGAGGGGTTCCCCCATGGTGAGAAGTCCTGGTACGTGTGGAGACCGTCTAGAAGAGAGTGGGTTGAATGACAGAAACAGTCAGACACTCTTGCCAGTCTCAGGAGGGTGATGTGAGGTATGTTTGTGAGGCACTGGATGGTGAGGTGAAGGGTAGCGTGGTTAACACTTGTAAGGGGCTGTGTGACTCAATTGTTGGAGAGCATATTTTAAGTCCCTGTTTTCCAGAGCTGTGCCAACACCCAGTGGAGAGCGAGTTCTCTGATCCCAGGGAGCTTGCACTGGAGGCAGACACTTTTTGGTCTGATGAGGCTTTTAGGAGTGATCCTGAAGGAGGTGGCTCAGGTTTTCCCCAACCAGGTGAGGTAAGGGAGGTTTGGAGTAACCCAGATAGGTCCCATAGTAGTGGGATGGGTGAGGAGCCCCATGTCCTGTCTCTGAGTAGAGGGATTGGGGGTTGGCTGAGTCCCAAGGTGTCCGAGACCCAGTCCCAGGGCCTGGTTTTTAGGTTGAGCCTAGCGCAGCGCGCATGCGCTGCTCTATGGGGAGGCTTCTTGTGAGCACTCCAAACTTTTCCTAGTGGGTCTGACTCCTCCCACACACCTCCGACACATTGGATTGGCCTTTGCATGTGGCTTTCAATCATGAAAGCACGCAAATGGCCAAAGGCGGGTGCATGTCCCACCTCCTTTCCAATGTGTCACTCCCACGGCGTTTTGCTCTCTGGAGCGAGCAGGGGCGCGCAGGGTGGCAGCTGCATTCCTTATCCTGGATCCTGTATCAGGTTACTAATTAATCTTAACGCGCCGCCCTGCTTTTCTTTGAAATGCTTGTTCAGTCGTGGCATTGGGCTCTGCAAAATACCCCCGCCCTTGCCCCGGTTATATCAACAAACAGCTGCTGGGCTGTGGCGCTCAGGGCATCTGTTAATTTGCCTTTGTTAATATGCCTGGGCAAGGTGGTGAATTCTCTGCAGTGAGCGAGCTTTTATTGGAAGGAGGGGTTTGACCTGGAAGAGCCAGTTCCCTATTCCCACGGCTGAATGGGTGTTCACTGTGTTGGCGTATGTTTATTTACTGCTCTTTACCACCTTGGAGTTGGTTACTTCTCTCCGACGCCCCCTCACCGCTCCCCCACACCCCCTGCAGGAGCGGGCGGAGAAGGTATACAACCAGCATTGTTAGGCAGTAACGAGGGGCGGGGGTGCTGGGTGGGTTACACCGACCCCAGGGCCGCAGCGCACAGCTACCAGGCCTCGCTCCTTGAGCCGTCATGCTTGCGCTCGAGGTAGGGAGTGTTCGGGACCACATCTATCGGAAACTCCTCTGCGATGCCAAGGGGCGGGGCGCCCTGGGGACCTTGGCCTCAGAGGTACGGCCCTTCCCGAAGTCCACTTGTTTGCACTCTCTTTTGCCCTACCATGCATTCAAGATCGCTATCTAGCTGCTGTATACATTTTATGTACATTTATTATCTTCATTATATATATATATATATGTGTGTGTTTCTCGGAACTCGTGGTGTGTTTAGTTATGAAAGCTCACCGACATACTAAGGTTTGCCAGACCTAGCAGAAATGCGCAGAGTGAGGTGCAACAGAGTGCTTTGGGGCTCCCCAATGTTGTTTAGGTGCTTTTTCTCAGGCCACTCAGAATATGTGACAATAAAACACAGTCTTGTTGTGCCCGTGATTTTTCCCGGTGTAGGTTATTTAGTCCTCAGGATTTTACCACACAGGGTTCACGATGTTATTACTTTTTTCACCTTTAAAACAATCTCCGTTTGTTGTGTTAATAGGGCGCCTTACTAAAGGTGAAATGTTTCCAGTCGTCTACCTGTTATTTTTTTTTCTTTCTAAAGCTACTTCTGTGCCTCGAAAGTGTTTGTCGAGGAATGGGGGGCAGGGCCAGGGGTCAGAGCTGGGGAGCCGTGGGTGTGAGAGTTGGGTGAAAAGGACGCGTAAGTTTACTCTACACCCCCCTTTGCTGTCAGTCCAGACATTTTGCTGTCGGGAGCGAGCAGGGGCGCGCAGGGTGTCAGCTGCATTCCTCGCATCCCACGTCGTTTTGCCTGCGGGAGCGAGCAGTGCCTCCTTGTTAGCTGCCACCCACCCCTTGCTTGCACGTGTGATGTATCTTTTTCACTTGCACAGACGGAAGATGCTATCGTTACAGAGATGGATAACAGACAGCCCCAAGAGCTGCAGACCAGACCAGTAAGTTAATTAAGGGGATTTGATAGTCTTGACATAATAACTATTCATTGGCCTTATGTAAAGTTTCTTATTAAGAAGGCGCTGGCAAAATCTTCGGACTCACTGGTGAGGCCTGCATACAGAATTACATTTCAGTCGGTCGGCTGTGGAAATCGAAATACCTATAATATTCTATATTTTTCTTTCCCGCACTTCCCTTGACAATCCCTCCCTTTGTCTCACCTCCCTCGTCCCCTGTCTCCCCTCCCCCCGTCCCTTCTTCTCTACATGTTTATTATAAGTTCCCAAAGGCGAGACCTATTGGCTATGCCAATGCTTGTTTCCATGAGTGAACACCAGGAGGGGAGCCTAGTCTGTACCGGGAGGCCATTCTCTGAGGGGGACCCCAAAGTGTCAGGAGAGCGGAGGAGACTGCTGTAACAAGCGTTCCACCAGTTCTAGTGTCTGGCTCCAGTTGGGTTTGTGCATGAGTCCAGAGAAAGGGGTGAGAGGGGGAGACGGTCCCCAGTGGAAGGAACAGTGGGTCAGGGGTTGCCAGCTCTGCAGTCAGAGCACCCTAGGACTAACCCTTGTGAGGCCACTTCTGGCCTGGGGGGGTCTTCATGCTCTATCAGGTGGACAGGAGGCTGGGGACTTGCGCCAGGCAGACTCTTACACAACTCATGAGGAGTGTGTTTCCCCTTGGGGGGGGGGGGGGGTACTCCCCTGGAATTCCTGGGTTGCCAGGCACAGGTGCAGCCTAAGGGTTGGAGCCTGGGTTGGAGGACCAGGTTCAGGGTGTCTCCCCCTGACCTGGGGGAAGGGGTGACTGCTAGCAGTGCCCCTACCGGTTTGTTTTCTGGGGGTACTGCTCCAGGTGGGATGGTTCAGAACCCCATGGAGGAGGACAGGGTGGGGGAGAGCCCACCCCAGTCTCCTGTCCAGCTGCAAACTACAGACCCTGAGCTAGTGGTTCAGTGTCAGGATGCCATCCCTGACCTTATAGGAGGGAGAGTGGACAAAGGGTGCCAGTCACTTGGGCCTACTGCCCCCTACTCTCTGACGCCACAGAGATTTGAGAGGCATGAGGCCTGGGTCTCATCACTAATGTGTCAGTGGCCACTTTGGCTTGCTGTCGTGGTGGACAGAGTTGTCCCTGGGAGAGGGACAGGAGTCTCACCCTGAGGGTGGACTGGGCCACATTACTGTGTTGGCCATGTGGATATTGTCTGCCTGCTGGGATACATCTGTGAGCAAGGTAAGCTTAGGCGTTGCACAGATGGGGTCCGCAGGTGAGGAGAAGGGTTCCCTATGGTTTACCTTAGTGGGCCCTGAGAGTATGTATAAAGGGACCCTACTGGGTTCAGAATGGCGTGGAGTGGCGTAGTGTTGTGGAGTGTCCTGGAGGTAGTAGAATGTCATAGATTGGAAGAGTGTAGTGTAGAGTGGAGTAGAGTGTTGTAGAGCTTAGTGACGTAGAGTGCAGTAGAGTGTCGGTTTGCAGTAGAGTGTCATAGATTGGAGTGGCATAGTGTTGTGGAGTGGCATAGAGCAGAGTGGAATGGCACAAAGGTTGTTACATGGAGTAGAGTGTTGCAGAGTGACGGAGAGTGCAGTAGATTTTTGTAGAGTGGAATGGCATAGAGTGGAGTGACATAGTGTCAGAGTTAAGTAGTAGAGTGGAGTAGCGTGTCATAAAATAAGAGTTGAGTAAAATGGCATGGAGTGGCGTAGAGGGAGTTGCATAGTGTGGAGTATCGTGGATTAGAGTTGCCTAGAGTGAAGTGGCATAAACTACAGAGTAAATTTGGTGTAGGGTACAGTGGCATAGAGTGCATTAGTTTTGAGTAAAGTGGTGTAGAGCGCATTGGCATAGAGTGCAGTGACGTAGAGTAGAGTGCAGTGGCATAGAGTGGAGTGCCGCAGTGGAGTGGCGCAGCATAGAGTCCTGCAGTGTAGAGTGGAGTGGCTTAACGTAGATTGGTTCAGAGTAGAGTGAAGTGGCAAAGAGTTGAGTGGTGCAGGGAAGAGTGGAGTGGTGCAGGATAGAGTGAAGAGAGAGAAAGTAGATTGGCGTAGAGTGCAATGAGTAGATTAGAGTGAGTGGAGTGATGCAAAGTAGAGTGGCGTAGAGTGCATTAGCATATAGTGCAATAGAGTGGCATAGAGTTCATTGGTGCAGAGTAGAATGCAGTGGCATAGAGTGCAGTGGTGCAGAGTAGAGTGGTGTAGAGTTCAGTGACGGAGAGTGCAGTCTTGCAGAGTACAGTGTCATAGAGTGCAGTGGTGTAGAGAGCAATGAAGTAGAGTACAGTGGTGCAGAGTAGAATAGAATGGCATAGAGTGTAATGACTTGGAGTGCAATGGTGTAGAGTGGCGTAGCATGTAGTGGAGTGTTGTATAGTGCATAGAGTGCAGTGGTGTAGAGAGCAATGAAGTAGAGTACAGTGGTGCAGAGTAGAATAGAATGGCATAGAGTGTAATGACTTGGAGTGCAATGGTGTAGAGTGGCGTAGCATGTAGTGGAGTGTTGTATAGTGGCATAGAGTGCAGTGGTGCAGAGTAGTTGGCATAGAGTGTAGTGGTGTAGAGCACAGCAGCATAGAGTAGTGGCGTTGAGTGCAATGGAATGGAGTGGTGCAGAGTAGAGTGCATTGGCATAGAGTGCAGTGTTGCAGAGTAGAGTGGCATAGAGTTGTGTTGTAAAGTGGTGTGGTGAAGAGTAGAGTTGAGTGCCCTGTAGTGGTGTAGAGTGCAGTGGCAAAGAGTGTAGTGGTGCTGAGTAGAGTGGGGTAGAGTGCATTAGTGTAGAGAGGAGCGGCGTAGAGTACAGTAGACAGATGTAGACTGCAGTGGCGCAGATTAAAGTGGCGTAAAGTTTAGCGGAAAAGAGTGCAGTGTTGCAGAGCAGAGTGTCGTAGAGTGCAGTGGTGCAGAGTAGAATAGAGTGGTGTATAGTGTAGTGACGTAGAGTACAATAGTGTGGAGTGCAGTGGTGTAGAGTGCATTGGCGCAGAGCAGATTGGCGTAGAGTGCAGTGGCGTAGTGTGTGTTGTTTTTGAGTAAAGTGGTATAGAGTGCATTGGCATGGAGTGCAGTGGTTATCGTGAAGCGCAATAGCATAGAGTGGAGTGGCGCGTAGTGCTGTGGTGAAGAGTGGAGTGACGCAGAGTAGATTGTTTCAGAGTAGAGTGAAGTGGCGTAGTGTGGAGTGGTGTGCGGTAGAGTAGAGTTGTGCACGGTAGAGTGCAGTGGCATTGAGTGCAATGGTGCAGCATTGAGTGCAATGGTCCCGAGTAGAGTGGCGTAGAGTGGATTGGCATAGAGCTCACAGGCGCAGAGTGAGTGGCATAGAGTGGAATGGCCAATGTCAATGCTTCAGTGTCAATGTTTATTAATCATGATTTAGTTAATTAAAACCATTACATGAAATTAAAGCATGCTGTTTACCTTGTGCGCACACCATTAAAAGTGAGAACATTTCTAGTACTAAAATCTATGCAATAAGTAGTTAAGTGGATTACCGAGGCACTGGATGTGGTTGCCCCATGGACAGCCAAGGCCCCCTGCAGACGTACGAAATCTGCACCTTGGTTTAATGACGCCCTAAGGATGGCTAAGCAATCTTGCAAACGCTTAGAACGCAAATGGAGGACAGACTTTTCGGAGATAAACAAGGAGGCCTATAAGAGGAATTGAAAACACTATCACCCCCTGATCAAGAAGACACGGGCTACTTTTTACAATGATAGGATTGAGCAAGCTGATAATTCCACCAAAGAACTTTTTGCTATTCTCAAGGACCTGTCCTCTCTAGAGAGGACAGTGGCTCCAGCCTCCAGTTCACAGGAGTCATGCAATGAAATTGCAGACTTTTTTGCCGCGAAGGTAGCAAAAATCTATGACGCCTTCTCGGCTGAGGCTCGCAATGGCACTGATTGCCTAGACACACTGAGCCTGGAGTGGGGGGAGTACTGTTTGTCAGAATTTTACCTTCCCTCCCTAGAAGATCTGGGAAAGATAGCTTTAAGCATTAAATCAGGCTCCCCGTCAGACCCAACCACACCTAAAATCATCAGCGTAGGGTTAGAGAGCATAATTCCCTGTGTGCAGCAGCTTTTAGAAACCTCCTTTCAAACTGGGAAAGTACCCGACACATGGAAGCAAGCTATTGTTCTCCCCCTGAAAAAAAACCCTCAGCGAATATGAACCTACTGGAGAACCTGAGACCTGTCTCACTGCTCCCTTACTTTTCAAAAATAGCAGAAAAGGTGGCTAACACACAACTGGTGGCTCACATTAACCAGCACAACCTTTTCCACCCATCACAATCGGGTTTTAGAGCATCCCACTCGACGGAGTCTGCCTTACTCTTTGCCACAGAGACAGTACGTATGAGGGTGGATGAAGGCCTGATGACTGCACTGGTTCTTTTAGACCTTAGTGCAGCGTTTGACACGGTGTCCCACACAATCCTCCTACACCGTCTCAAACTAGGAGGTATAGGCGGTGCGGCCTTGAAGTGGATGACTTCCTACCTACAGAACCGCAGCTTCTTGGTTACTCCACCTCCAAAAACATTGCTTTATCTCAACGGGTGCCTCAGGGATCAATTTTGAGCCCCACCCTCTTCAATCTTTACGTCTCCCCCTTAGCGGAGATTTTGGAGAACCATGGGGTCACCATCGTATCATATGCAGACGATACGCAACTAGTGGTCACTCTCTCCCCTAATTCTGCGAAGGCAGCTAACAATTTTGCAAACTGCCTAAAGGACCTGGCGTCCTGGATGACAAGCAATTGCCTGAAACTGAATGGCAACAAGACCGAGATCCTGGTGGTAGGGAAATCCCCATCGATCTGGTCCTCAGCCTGGTGGCCAACAACTTTAGGTCCCTCCCCAAGCCCCAAAACAGAAGTGAAAAACTTAGGAGTCTGGCTGGACTCTACTCTCTCCTTCAAAACCCAGACCAGGAAAGTTGCAGGCAAGTGTTTCGGAACCCTGAAAACGTTGAGGAAAACCTTGGACATTCTGCCTCATTCCGCTAGGAAAACCCTCGTCCATGCCCTTGTAACATCCCAACTGGATTATGGGAATGTGCTTTACCTGGGTGCAACAAAGAAATGTCTACAGTGCCTACTGAACGCAGCAGCCCGCCTAGTTCTGAATCTCCTCAGGAGAGCTTCATCTCAGAAAGCACTTGAGTCCTTACATTGGTTACCCATAACAAAGAGGATTATCTTTAAAGCCCTGTGTGTCTGCCACCGCACCCTACAAAGGAAAGGCCCGCTCTACCTGAGGGACCTCCTCATTCCTTATAGCCCAGGCCAACATCTCAGATCCACCGGGGCGCACCTGGTTAGAGTTCCCAAGATTAGAAAAGCCCGGATGGGCGCACGATCCTTTAGCTTCCTGGCAGCTAAAAATTGGAATACGCTTCCTTTGGTTCTCCGTGCGGAACAATCAGAGAACCTCTTCCGGAAAAAACTAAAAACTTGGCTTTTTCAAATATAAGCTCTGCTATGTCTTCGCCACTATTCCTGGCTCCGCTTGACCCTCTGTGTGCGCCGTTTACCATTGGTTTTATCTGTTAGCAGCCTCAGCGCGGGGACACACCAGCTGGTGTAACCAAGCGCTTTATAAGTGTCATAATAATAATAATAAATATCCTGGTTGTACACATTTAAAGTGCGAGTGCTTGAACTTTTCCACCATTTAGATTTCTCTTGTACGAAAATAAGAGCTATCTAAAACTAAGATAATTCATAAAAAGACCTAATTATTCAGATAATTTACATTATAAAGTGCTGGTATGTGAAAAAATCATGTCAATAAATTAGATGCTCTTTGAGTTCGTTAGATTAGTAAAACTATAAATATTTTTTCATGTACAACAGTTGTATGAGCAGCCAACAAATTCAGACCGGGGGCGGGGGGGAATGTTCTAACGCTTGTGCATTGGTTCTAAACAGGTTGGATTACAACTCAGACTCCCAGAGAATCAAACTGTTGTTTGTGAAAGGGCAAAAATCAACAAGTGTAAACTCGAGCAAAGTAAAAAAGTGCAATTGTGATAAATGATGGACTAAAAGAAAGGCATAATTAAACGATTTACCTTTAGAGAGGCCACAATGAGCCGGGCTTAATGATTCCGGGGTTCTTGGAATAGTAGTCAGTTGTGAGTTTTTGAACACTATGCAAGGGTTGGCAGGACCCGGAACGGTGTTGAAAGAAATCTCTGAGAACTTTGACGAATTTCCCGCACCTTGATAAAGAAGTTACATCATATTGGGAAAAGCATATGGAAGATGCCTCCACACAAGTGCAGACGCCCATCGTCATAAATATTGGTTTTAGTAAAGCCCTCCTTGCATCGTCAAGGGCAGGGCAGCAGCACAGAAGGTGCAGCCATGAGTCCCGCTTGAAGTTACATAATCTGCAGGCACCTACTTCGTTTGGGTTGGCCCATGCCGGGTTGAAATCCAATGGTGGTAGGCTGAGCAAATGCATATACATAATGTCACTGCACACCCTGCTGTTAAGGGAGACTGAAAGGTATGGCTGGGGTCTCCCGACCAGTTATGATGAATTTAAAGGGCGTAAAATCTCTGAGGACCTTAGAGAAGCAGAGTCTTGCTGAAATGAAGCTAGCCGTAGCTGCCTGTTTATTACTCTTTTCCACGTCAAAAAGGTGATGGAGTCAAGAGTAAGCGCTGCTGGTTCAATTTGGAAATGTCAATTGCCCTTAGTAGCTGCCTGTTCCATGGGCTCCCTGGATTCTCGAAAATGACTCTGAGACAGGCCTTTAGGGAATTCTATGGCGCTTTTAGTATGCGAAAATATTATTTGAAAAAGTCAGACTCAAAAGTTAGGGTTTGATTTAACAGGCCAAATTCATGCAGGTTCTTGATCTGCGGAGGTGTCTGTACAGCTGAAAGATTCTCTTGTATCCAGAGCACTGAGCGATCGCAAAGCAACAAGATTAGGCCTGGTGGCCATATTGTAGCGCTGGGAGAAGAGGCCTGAATAACTTTGATTATTGGTGCCGTAGAGGGACTGTTTAGTTTCTTATTGAGGCTGGCTAAGCCGTAAATAATGGCCATTGACTTCTTTTGTAGCGAGCTTTTGTGGGCCAAGTATTGAGCGGACTCGGTGAACCACACCCTCAAGTAGTTGTATTTCGCTGCCGTGGTGATAGTCTTCGGCCCCATGCTGCATGAAAGGAATTTATTATTCTTGTAAAGGCCAAAAATTATAATTTTGGTCTTTTCATGATTAATTGTAAGAAGTTCCTCTTATTATACATAGGAAGGCTGGTCACTGCTCGCTGTAAGCCCACTTTTCTGTGGTCCATGATTACTATGTCATGAGCATGTTGTAAAATATGAAAAGGCTTGTGTCCTAATTGAGGGGGAACAAGGCTGCTGTTTGCTAGTGCTTTCTCCAGATCTGCTGTGTATAAATTAAAGAGTAGAGGAGCGAGCACACAGCCTTGCTTCAAACCCCCTTGCAGGATAATTTTGGGGCTGATTGTGTGAGGGCTGGTTCTCACACGGACCCATGTTTCACAATAGAGGGGGGTTATCTCCTTGAAAAGGTTGGGGGAAATACCTCAAAGTGGCAGATTCCTCCACAGCATCGGCCTGTCCACCTTGTCGAAATCCACACTGTAATCAATAAAGTACCAGAAGAGTGGTAGCATATTGCTTTGTGCTGCTTAGAATGTGCTGAGTGGAATGGCGTAGAGTGGAGTGGTGCAGAGTAGACTGGAGTGGCCTAGACTGGAGTGGTGTAGAGTGCAGTGGCATAGAGTGCAGTGTTTTAGAGTAGAGTGGGGTAGAGTGCATTGGCATAGAGTAGGTCGGTTCAGAGAAGAGTAGAGAGGCGCAGAGTTCAGTGGCATAGGGTGGAGTGGTGCAGAGTAGAGTACAGAAATGAAGTGTGGAGTGGTACAGAGTAGAGTGTAGTGGCTTGGAGTGGAGTAGAGTATGCATGGTGCGGTAGCGCACTGATATTACAGACAACACATCTTCTATTTAAATGACCATTACATTTGCACAAACATAAAGTTTTACTGAGAAAAATATACAATGCACAAATGATAATGTGTGGAAATCTCATTAACTATTGTATTGATTCTTTTTTTATCATATTAAAATATTTGTTTATTCAACACTTCAGAAGTACCAAAAAATGTGCTTCACTAATTCTTATATATTCTAAAATATCTGCACAGTTCATTTACAGGCATTTAAATTTAGTTGTGTGCTAGAAAAAAATAACATCTACAGCCTTCCGTCCAGCACACCCCCTGTAGCCAACATGATTGTCACATAAATCCTCTCACTTTGAAGTCAGAGTAAGAAAAATAAACATGAAGCTTCTTCGCAAAAGACGGAGCCTGACATTTGACCTCTGCCTTTGAATGCACAGAAAATGTGACAAGATAAGAACAAGATTTAAAGGCCTCTTTACAGAAATCGAGCACTAGTGGAAGGATACTGTAAATAGGGTTTTGACGACAGAGGACGAACAAGCTGGAAAGCCTAAAACAAATAAAGCCAGAAAATAGATACCAAGCAAATGTGAGTTACAAACCTCAAAGCCAGTGGTAAGCAATGGGCTGAATGCATTCCTAGGGAAACTTTCCAAAGGTTCTCAAGATGTTGTTAACAAATCAGACAGCTGCATTGTCTGGTAGGCTTTGACCTAAAAAGCAAGACAGCAGGCTTTTTCGAGTTCTACACCCATGATCTGTAACAACAACCTTGTGTCCAGGATTGGCCCAACACTGCTCCACTTTTGGAAAGAGTTGAAGGCTCATCTCTTTAAAGAACACTACATCAAAATACATTAACCGTCCACAACTCTGAACCTCTCCTATTACTTACTGACTTTAAGCTTACCTCTGACTGCAGGGATGTGGAATTCCTATAGCCCGACGCCCAGGACATATTGTTTGGGGTCAAGGGCAACAAGTTTTTATGTGTATTTTATCCTTGGGACAAGTAGGCCCAACCCCCTGCAGCACAAACCCTTTGGCTGCCAGGTTGCAGTACCACATTATGGATCAGGGAAGGGCACTGTCTGCAGTTAAGGTAATATTTTTGTGCATATGTTAATGGTGTTCAACCTTGTATTTATGGTTCATTAATTGAAAGCCTTTATTATTAGGGTGGGAGCTCTAAGTACATGTTGTAAGCTCTGACTGCACTACTGACAGTGGTTCCAGTATAAAAATGTGTACACACGTTTTCAAAGTTTAGCAATATGAGGCTATGTATAATGCTCCCAGAATGCTCTCTGATTTGATGCAAATATTTGCTGAAGCTTGAAAGCTAGATTGATGATTCTTTGCTTTCAAAATAAAATGTTCATAAAATAAAAGCAGGAAAAAAACATTTCGCTAAACCACTGTAAAATTTTAGGTACCATTTCTTTGCAGCATCATTTAGTAACGTGTTGATGCATGCTAGTATTTCCCAAAAATATTCATAATGGAAATTCAGTGTAATCATGTTCAATACGATTATGGGAAACAAAAATAAACAAGCATTGGCAAAGCCCGTAGGTCTGAAATTGATGGTCAGCTTTTTAGTTTTGTCAATGTGTGACTTGTTTTGGCATGTTTTTTGTGAAAACGTATTGGTGTGGGAGCTGCCGGGCCCTCACCAATATAACAAACATTAGCAAAAGTTATTTTTGGTCTCAAAAAGCACACACTGTCACAGTAGTTACTGGCACTGAACAAAACTACTTTGTGTGCCGATATGCTCCTTGTGAAAGAGCAGAACGCTGTCACTCACAGTGAAGCCAGACGATACAGAGAGAGACAGAATTTTAATAACCTCAAAAGGTCACGGTCAACGCCAGACCAAATTAGGGGCCCAATTATTAAAGAAAGTCTCAAAAGTGCACCCATGGTATATGTCCTTGCATTAAGTGCAGCTATACGGCTTTCGTGAATTCCCAAGAATTTATAGAACTAGGACAAGAAATAGTACTCCTAGAAAATATGTGAACTGCTTTTTAGCATGAGCAAATATGCATGTGTAGATTTGCTCATGCGAAAATCTGAGTGTTTGCAGGTTCACTTCCCCTCCAACCACTTTTTTCCCTACTCTGGAAGAAGGTTTACGTCTGCCATTGTCAGGAGTAAATTGCCAACATTTCTCAGTGTAGGAACAGATTAGAGAAGAGTTGTTGAAAACCCTTAAAACATGCAAGTTAGGTTTGCACAGACTCAAAAGAGCATTCTAACCCTGGAACTATTGCTTACCACTACCTTCAGCCCCAGTATGTAGATCTGCGGAAACGTGGCAACATAAGGGATTGCAAGTATTCAAACACTACTATGGTTTGAGCCCTGGCATAATCAGAGAGGCTTTATCAGAGCTCTCATATAATGAGATTGCTGCCATAATTTGCCATCACACTACATGGCACCAAAGGGACAAGTGGATTTTGTTACAGGACAAGTAGATTTATGAAGCAACCTGCCCCATTTACAGGTAGATAATTTATTAAATTCCACACCCCTGTGACTATTTACAGCGCTTAGCTGCGTTTTGGATAGGTTTGCACTATAGAAATAACATACATACAAACAGAATTTCATGCGTGTTTGCTGACAAATTCCACCTTTTGAGGTAAATCCTTTGTTAGTGAATAGTGAGAGGATAATGTGTGATTTCCTCAAGTTTTGTAGTTTTCACTTTAAATCTAAATCAAACAATGCCTTATATATAGTGTCAAGAGATGGAGTCATGTTGCTGAGATGAGTAATAAACACCGAATACCTGCTGCAGACTTAATGGCCCTCAGTATTTTGATCCTACGAACAGCATATGGCTGACATATGGTTTCTCTCTCTCTCTTTCCCACCCCTCGCTAATTGACAAGGGCTTACAAGTCCTTCTTTTCCGTAGCCTCTCTAAGGGGTCACCTTTCATTCAGAGCCCTGTGCTGGTTGAGAAGCAACATTTAGCTGGAACCAACTGTGAAGTTGAGGACACGGACAAGGGGAGAGGAGTTGGCCTAACGGCTAGGGCGGTCGACCTAGAATCTGGAGAACTGGGTTCGAGTCTCGGCAATGACGCTGAACATCCTGTGATTCTGGGCAAATCACTTAATCTCCCCGTGCCTAAGAAAAAAATGAATGTGTCCTCATGTAATGCAACTGGTGCTATGTAAAGCGCTCTGATACCCGATTCGGGTCAAGTTCGCGCTATATAAAACTCTGTAAAAAAAAAAAAAAAAAAAAGGTTAAGTCCAATGAGCAGATTTATTGAATAATAAATCAAGTACAGAGTAACGACCTCGACCATCCATCTAGATTAACTGTCTCTCTCCTTTCCTCAATATTCTCCATGCCCTCTCACTATTCTACCCTGGCAACATAAGGAGGTCATCTACATTCCTCCCCTGACATCACAGGGATGCCATCAACGCCATCACCTAGATAGCACACACCTTCCTCCACACAAACAAAAAAACTGAAAACTATTTACAAGGCAAAGTAAAATATATCATATGAACTATGATCAAAACAGACATAATATTGGCAAGTCTTATAAATTATGTGACATAATCCTTCAAGTAGGTAGGCTTCTTTACTGTACCATGACCCTTCTTATACAAAGACTGAGGAACAGTATCCTTATTTTCCCGATGTATCATAGAGGAATCTGCATTTTCAGTTACCTCCATGGGTGTGAAAATATTGCAACCCTATTTTGGTTCCAGATCCTGTTGTCCTCCGTCTTGATCGCATTTTTAAATAATTTCACCACTCTCATTATTCTACTGAACTTGGAATTACCTGATCTTGTCCCAGGAAGTTTGATGTTAACCCAATCTCCCACATTCACCCTGGTTTCCTTAACTTTCTTCCGATCATCAAACTCACACTTTCTTTTCAATATCTTGCTGTCAGCAACTTCCTCACCCAACATCTGTTGACCTGACAAACCTCTCTTTTTATTAACCAAACTTGGGCAGACTGAGCAGTTTAGTTTCCTACCTGTAAATAATTCAAATGGAGATCTTCCAGTTGTGGAGTGAGGCATTAGTCTATAAACCTTCACCTTTGCCTCTTTCATCCAACACTTGCCACACACAACCATTAGATGAATAGTCTCTTCAAACTTTGTTAAATCTCTATCTTTCCATTAGCTTTGGGATGATAGAGAGCTGACTTTGTTTGGGTTATCCTTCTGTAACAAAAAGTTCTCCATGTGTCTTGAAGATAAGAACTCAATTGTCAGTAAGTAGTGAAGATAGATCGCTCTCTCTCTCAAACATTTAGTCTAAAAACAAGATACTATCTCTTTTTCCACTGAATTTACTATTTTTACTTCTGGCCATCTAGAATACATGTTGATGCAACTCAGGATATAATGATCCACACACAATATTTTGATAGGCCTCACTATATCTAACGTAATCTCTTCCCAAGGTCCCACCGGCAATCTATTTAAGACCATGGGTTGCGTGTTACACTTTAGGACCTTATCACTGTTCACACACTCACTGCATTCTCTCACTCTTCTTTCCACCATAAGGTCGGCACCCGGTCACCAATAATCTCCTTGCCCTCTTTCCTTCGTCATTGAGATACCCTATTTTCTCATGTGCTTTCTCAGTTATTCGTTCCCTTAAATCTTTGGGAGGCACAAGCCTGCTACCCCTCAACAAAAAGCCTTCTTTGATGCTCAACTCCTCTTTCACACCCCAAAACACTTTGATTTCTTCCTCACAATCACCTTTCTTGCACCAGCGCTCTTTTACCATACGTCTTACCTCCTGTAAAATGAAATCTGTTTGTATCCCTTCCAATCATTCTTTCTCCTGTATAACACTATTTGTGATCACGCACAACTTCCAATCGTCCTCCTACAAAGCATCATCTCGGACATCACTGTCACATGGCAATGTCTCTTCCTTATCACAACACAGTCCGGAAAAACAATCAGCAATTGAGTTCTTGAGACCCGGAACATACACAATATCAAAGTCAAATTCTTGTAGTGCAACTACCCATTTGCAAATTCTTGTGGAGACACTGTCAATCCCTTTGTTCGTAAAGATCTCCCTCAAAGGCTTGTGATCTGTTTTTATTTCAAAATGACTTCCCTATAGAAATCTTCTCAATTTTTGTCATGACCGAACGTATGGCAAAGCCTCCTTTTCAGTTATAGAGATTCTCAACTCTGCGCCCTTCAGTGCTCTAGAAATAAATAGTATGGACCTCTTTTGACCATTAATTTCTTGCAACAATACACCACTAAGACCTTTTGAACTGGTGTCTATCATCAAGATGGTTCTTTTACTTGGTTCCGAACTGCTTAGACATGGGGTCTTTCGCAAACATGGTTTCAGATTAAAAATACTCTTCTTCACACCTCTTACTCCACACAAACTCTTTTCCTTTTCTCAATAGATCCCTCATGTTTTCACTTTTCTTAGCAAAGTTCAAAACAAACGTGCTATAGTATTCTATCATGCCTAGAAATTTAATAGGTTCTTCTTTATTAGAGGGACTGGACATATTATTAATGGCTCCCACCAGATCATGTTTCGGTTGTATGCCTTTCCCTGAGACTAAATGTCCCAAATACTCGATCTTGTGTACATTGAATTTACACTTTTCCATTTTCAGAGTTAAACCACTAGATTCAGTTCTTTGCAATACAGCTCGCACCCTCGCATCATGTGCCTCTGCAGTGTTTCCGTATACTAATATGTCATCATGATAGATCTTGACACCCCGTAACCCTTTCAACACCCTTTCCATTGCCTTTTAGAATACAGATGCCGCTGATATCAAGCCAATAGGCATCATCACAAATTTGAAAGGGCCAAATGGTGTTACAAATTATGTCAAGTCCTGCAATAAAGGATGTAACTTTACCTGATGATACGCTGAGGTAAGTCTAGTGAGGAGAAATACTTGGCACCCCCATCGAACACAACATCTCATTAATGTTGGGAAGAGGATAATGATCTACTATAACACTTTTATTTAACTCTCTGTGGTCCACACATAACCTTGCTTCACCACTTGACTTGCGTGCCATCACCACTGGAGCCAACCATTCCGATGCTTCGGTTTCTTCCATGATACGCTAACTTTTAGTTTGTTTAATACTTTAGTCATATCCTCTTTCATCGTTAACAGTACATTCCTGATTTTGCATACTTTTGGTACTGAGTTTGGTTTGAGTTTTATGAGATGCGCATAGTTTTTCAAGAAACCCAGGTCTTTTGAAACACCTTGGGAAAATCCTTTTCATACCTCTCACCAGCAGGTCCACATCCATTGTTTCCTTTTACCTCACTCACATCATCATCAACAATCTCCTTAAACCTTACAGAAAGAGATTAATTGGGTTCTAAATATACTTTCAAATCCCTCTGAAGAAACCAACTCATAATAGTTCTCCCTTTATAGAGATGTAAAATTTTCCAGCCGCAAGTCTTCCCAAAAACTCCAGGCAACCAAGAAAATATCCTAACAGCTATATGGGTTTTCCCCCATATCCTTTTGGCTTGACCTCGGGTTTTAATAATTTTACCTTGTTTCTTAATTTGGAATCAAAGAAACTCTTCAGTCTTAAGGTGAGGTGAGCCCCAGAATCAAATAACATCTTCATAGGAATTCCTTCTACTAAGACCTCCTCAACTGGGCCCTCATTCTCACCAGCGTTGATGTGTAAGACAACTTCATCACATTCACTGACTGAATCAAAGCTTATTTCTCTAATTAAATAAATAAACTGAATTTTGTGAGGCCTTGTTGAGAGTGAGAGTAGATGGATTGACGGGCAGTGTGATGAGGTCTCCACATCTGCACACGACGGCTTTCAGTTCTCACTACATCGAAATAGCTGTTAAAGGAAATCAGATTGCTGACCACATTGTTACATAAAATGCTCAGCTTTGTCTGCTCTGTGTACAAACTGGTTCACATTTCTTATGAAATATATGCATTTACTGAAATGGTTCTGCCCGTGGTGAATAGCCAACTAAAGTACTTTGTCATGAGGACGTGCACCAATATTTTAGCGAGGTTCAGCTTTATCTAGAGCAGCATGCAACATAAACATTTTCATATACGATTATTATTTAAATGGAAGAGTAAATTCTGTCCTGTAGTATGGGCCCTATGATCTCCCAGCTTTGTGCTCTTCTACACATTGATGCACCCAGCACCCATTATCCCAATTCATCCCCTTCTACTATGTTTGTAGTGCAGATAATTTTGATGAAGATGAGGATGAAGAAGGAGAATCTGTCCGAGCTGTGGTGGATGAAATGGAGGGCAGTGATATGTCGAATCCAGCAGGGGCTTCTGGGCAGGAGGAAACCCGTTCAAAGTCTGATGATGATGATCTGGCAGAATATGATTTGGACAAGTATGATGATCAAGAAGAAACAGGTAATATCAAACATGCCTAATCTTATTGTATTTTCATTACAAAACCAGATTGATATCTGGGTGGTATTGCCAGCCGTTGTGTTTTTTTTTTTTTTTTTAAAGTATTTTGTTCTATCAAATTGTCATTAAACATTATTTGAGCTTAAAAATATTAAATCAACAAAAAGTAATATAGTGCCCTGGGTCTTGAAATGGAAAGAGGAGACCCGTAAATCTACGACTTGACCCATTTCACCCCATTAATGACTGAGCAGCACCATATGGCTGATGACCTTAAGGGACTCTAGGATTCCAATATGACAAAGGTCAATTATCTGACATAAAACTGAAGTTACTGTCCCACGAGCAGGCATACCAAATGAGCAGAATCAAAGACACTTATGACATCATGACGTTTGACAGTGGGGACGAACTGCTCTCTTCAAAATAATCCTAGAAAGAGAAAATGAATCATAGATTTATAGTAAGCCTTGTGGTCTACAAAATCCTTTTTTAGTCAAGGGTGGAATTTCCACTGCCCGCACAGTAGACCCGAGTGTTGCATGTAGTGCATTTCCTTAGTAGACACCTGAGGCTAGAATAGATATGACAGATTAGTATCCTTTAGAAAACAGAGGTTGGTGCCAGCAGTTATTTATTTATCTATTTTTTCGTAGTTTTATATAGCGCAACTTGACCCGAAGGTATTGGGTATCAGAGGGCTTTACATGAGCACCAGTTGCGTTACACAAGGACACATTCATTTTTGTTAGGCACAGGGAGATTAAGTGATTTGACCAGAATCTCAGGATGTTGAGCGTCCTTGCCGAGACTCGAACCCGGTTCCCCAGATTTGAGATGGACCTACCTAGCCGTTAGGCTACATTCTCTCCCCAGTTATCAGAATTCAGTCTAAAATGTGTGCAGACCGAGCGAAATTTCCCATTTGCCCATAATCCAGCTGGTTAGAACTTGCTTAATTGCTATTGAATATAGAGTAGAAGAATGTTAAATGGTCTAGTTTAGGTTTTAGACTTAGTTTCTAGTTCGATTGAACTTGATAAAGGTGATCCTCTCATTCTCCCTTGTAAGGTAGGAGCCAATTCTGATGTATTAGAAGTTAGTCCACCTGAAGCAGCAAGAAACGTTATTGTTGTAGTTTTAGCTGTAAAGGGAGAACAACTTAATAAGTTCATCATATGACCCATCACTGCAGTTATACTGAGAAGGACATGGCTAAAAGAACATTCAATATTTCTCATCGGAAGGTTAGTAATAGAGTATAGTCTGGGGCTTGCACTAGATAAGTTTGAATGATTGTGTGCCCAGGATCTAGAGCAACACCCATCCATAAATTAGGTATATCCCTCCCCTACTTCATTTGTGCAAGAAGCTCAAAATACATACTTTTAACAGGCATCAGCATCTGACACTGATAATGAAATGTCACATTTCTCTGACCTTTGTCCACACTGAGACCTGTCTTCCACTGCCCTCATCTGTGAACATGATCTTGAATTGTTCCCTATGCCTGATGTATCCTACAGGACTCGGTTGCTTTCTAGTTCGTTTCGATTGTATAAGTACCAGTATCCATTGTATGTGTTACTATCTCAGCCTGAGGATTAGTCTGCTTCCTTAGCGCCATATGCTTGGAAATGGCCATAGACTTATTTTTTATGAAGACTTGAAGTTGTTTAAAAAGTCCTCCTATTGGACTTGACTCCTGCACGACGAGGCTTTTTTTCTAGTTGCATTTGATGTGCTCCTAATTATCGCCATTTAAATAATGACTCATTTGAAAAGTTTGATGCTCAAGACTCCGTACATAGATAAGGAAACACAAAACTATAGGATCTTGAATCTGAACAAGCTTTGGCATAGCCTGTTTTCTGCCCTTTCTGTAGATAGTGAAGATGATTGACCAATAATTGTTGATTTTGTGTGCATGGGTTAGCTTAAGAGTATGGGTTGCTGGCAGTAGGAGGATGGACAGTTATGGCTGGCTAAGTGAGTGAGGATAGAAGAAATCAGATGATAAATGTGGTGATGGATGAAGGAATAGGGGGATGAATAGATGAGCGTAATGAGGGATGTATAAATGGGTCCGTATACGTATTGATGAAGGGTAGTGTGAGAATGGATGAAAGTGAGATGTGTAATTATTGAATGCTTACGAATCAACAGGGATGGCTGAACGGATTGAAAGTTGCGTGCATGTATGGACGAGTGAGAATAGATGATAAATAAATGAGAATTGATGGTTGAAAGAGAGGTGATGTATGAAAGAATCAACCAATGTGATTCATTTTTAGGTCTCCCCTAGCGATGCAGCCCCATGCGCTGCTCGCGAAAGCGAGATCTATTGTTGCCGACTTGCTTGCGAAGGGGGACAGGACATGTGCACGCGTGTGGTGCGAGCAGGAGTTGTAATAACGCTGCAAGCTGTACGCGTGCACATCGACTGTCTGTGCCGAAGCCTAACAGACAGGAGATGTGCACGCGTACGTCTTGCGGCGTTATCACAACTCTTGCTCGCACCATACGCGTGCACATGTCCTGTCCAGGCGCGGCGCCCTTTGCTGCATGTATATCAGCTGGCCGGTGGGCACGTACAGCATGCCTCCCGCTCAACCCCACTCACCGGCTCTTGTGGGGACTCTGCGCTGCTCCCCGGCTCGTCTCCTCAATGGCAGGGGGACTCGCCTCTTCACCCGGTCACTGGCGCGGCAACACGCGGGGCTCCGTCTTGCTCACAGGAGCCCCGCCTGAAATCCTGCTCCGTCCGCACCATGCGGCATTCACGAAGGCGGGGTGGGCTCCCGCCGGACTTCCCTCTGCGGGGTGGGCTCCCGCCTCGCTTCTCCTACACGAGGGCTGCAACACGCGGAGCTCCCTCAGCTCACTGGAGTCCCGGACACTTCCGGCCGCGCGCTCCATGCCCCGCCCATGTCCCAGGCAAGGTTGCCTGACTTCCGGGTCGCGCTGAGAGCGGCCCGGAGAAAGCTTCTAAAACAGCTCGGGCTGCGGCGGTTTTTAGATGTCAACTGAAGTGAGTAAAGAAACCTGGGGACGTTCTGTCGAGCTGGTTATTTTATTTATTTTTACTATAGCTTCCCATTGGAACACTCTCCACAACGGTTTCCATCGTGCACATCTTTCTTGCCCAAAAGCATCTGCTTTCCATTTGTCTAATTTGGAGGCAAAACCAGAGCATCGCCCGGCTGCACTGCACGTCAGTGGGCCCTGCGTGTCAGCATGTCCCTTCGGTAGATAGAGAGCAGTAAAAGACACCTTTAAGAGAGCGATTGTGGTGTGCTTCCTGTGTCCCCGTATGTGTCTCTACGGGTCTACGTTGCCCCGGCCCCCAGATGCATTCACGCTGTAGAAATACCACCACACACCACATCGGACTTTAAACGAAACAGAAGCCCCTGTTTTTTCTAAACACATTCTGTATCTGGGGCCGTTTCTGCTCCATGAATGTCTGTGGTACAGCCGAGCCTGCCCTTTCCAGCCTGTCGAGAGATTTGAGATTAAGCAAAATGTTTTAAAACCGTCATGGGCACCGAAAATGCCCAGCTTTAGGAAGGCATGACTGTCGCCAGCCCAGGGGTGGTAAACAAACATTGGCACTTGACCTTGGTGGGCTTTACTCGCTTTATTGAGTTGAATTTTCGTGTCCCGGTTGGTTGCGGATATGTTGCTGCGCATTCTTTTGAAGACTACTCTGGCAGTAGTTGCTGTGGTGAGTGATATGTTGGCAACTGGCAGGTGCTATGCTGTTAGGTTGACGCTGGGAACCGCTGTGGAGGGTCCTTTGGTAGAAAGGTGTGCTGACAGCAGGCTTTGTTGGGTTTAATGACTGGGGGTAAGTAGGCAGCAGCTACATTTTCAGCTTCAGGGGTATGTAGGAAGATGGCTTGGCCTTGAATAGGGTACATTGACCCTGAGAAGAACTTTAGAGGGTAAATTGATGCCGAGTATATTTGATAAGGGATCACTGACTGGATACAACAAGCATTTGCAATGCAATAGGCCTCGCATTTACGCAAGTTTGAGCTATTGACATTACAAATAACAATGCCTTTTATTTTTGTTTTCATTTTTAAAACATAAATAAAAGGCATTGTCATTTACAATGCCAATAGCTTAAACTTGCGTAAATGCGAGACCTATTGCATTGCAAATGCTTATTTTAACTTGTGTTTATTAGCATTTTTCATGCCGAATACAAAAAACATAATATGCAAGCATTAGCCGAGATACACACATAATTAGAACCACATCAACTATGAGATGTCTCGGTCACCTCTCACCTGGCATAGTCATCATCCATATATCACCTGCGTCAGAGTTTACAATATACAATAGGTCCGGCCTGGACTCCCAGGTCCAATTCTCGGCTAATTCACCTGTCACTACCCCACGGTGTAGTGTAGTTCCTATTTCCCTAATGGGCTCTGCGTATTGGAATAATATACCCTATAGGTTTGACATAGGACTGAGGTCAGTATGCCCCTATCGAGCATATTAAACTTAATTACTTTGTGCCAGCTAACTCAGAGGCCACTAGAAACTCCTTGTAAACAAGAAGGGAGTAGTTTCTGGCAACCGCATAAACATGACAACTTTGTTTCCCTTTAGAATTGGAACACTCAGAATCGTGGCAACAACAGATAACAGTTTCACTCAGCTAATCGTGCATGCTTAGTTTCTTCAGAGTTACACAGAAAGAATAGATGGGCGTTTCAATAAAAGGATTTATTGAACAGTCTTGTTTCTTGTGTAAGAGATATGAGCTGTTACAATCATAAGACAGTATGCGAGATATATTATGTACAGCGTAAGCAGTAGAAAGAAATAATACTGCGCTAGCATTATCTTTTAGCTATGACACATATATTCATATACATAAATAACATAAGCTAAAAATGCGAGTACTCATAAGATGCTTCTCTAGCTAGTTCTACCCCAGTGTACCTAACCTAAGTGTGGTGTGAGGTAAGAAGTAGGTGATGTATTCTATAGTATGGTATGCTATAGTATGCCAAGTCTGGTATGCCAAGTCTGGTATGCCAAGAGTCCCTCTAGGTTCTAGTCAGCTCCATACCTTGAGAATGAGAGAGGTGGGAATCTCTTTCCGGGTCTCGAACTCTAACACCCTGCAAAGGGAGTCAGAACACTGGAAGCTGGATTCTCTGCGAGCAGGGATGACAGCGTCTCTTGTCAGTGCGTCAGGCCGGGACACGGGCTCCTCTAAAGTCGAGGTCTCCTCCTACTTGCTTGGGCAAGGGAAGGTATATTTATACCCGGTAGGTGCCTTGGAATGTTAGCATTGACGTAAAGTCGGGCAGAGGAAGACGTCAGGAATGAACCTTTAAGGAATAGCGGTTCATGCATAATAAATGAGTTCTTGGAGAAATCAATAATCCTGTGCTAGGGGAACTCCCAAGAGCTTAAGGGTCTGGTTTCTAAGAACTCGTTGTGACGTTGGGGTGGACGGATGTAGGTGACCATGCCTGTATTTGGATAGCATGGCTAATGCCTAAATAAGGACTGGGATCTTATGCCTATATAAGGGCAATGCGAATTGTGCCTATATAAGGACATGTATCAGGAAAACCTGTATACGGACACCTAAAGTGGAATACAACAGCCACTCCACTTTCGAATGAACGATAATACTAAATGCTTAAACATTAAATGCTAAACATTAAACTGAGTACCACATGTTGCTAAAAACATTTCTAAAAGCATACTAAAAGAAGTTTTTAAAAAAAACTGTTGCTAAACATGTAATGCAATAGGTACTGTACATTTTAAAGCATTTTGTCATTCTAAGCATATATTTGGAAATAAATGCAACATGAATGATAAAACAGAAATATATACATATGACGAAATGGTTGACAAGTATTCAAAAAATCAAAGCCATTTCATATCTTGGTACTAAATGAAATTGTGGTAAATAAGGTGACAATGTGTCCCTGGAAGTATTCAAAGAAGTCCGTTCTATATGAATAGTTCTACTGTAAGCAGATTGAATTGCCATGTATTTTCAAAAATAGAGAAAGAAAAAAAAAATTCAATTTTTAGGAAGAGTTCCAAGTTTTGTTCTGTTTTGAAAATATGGAGGCCAAATTCATTGCTTCCCCGGTACACTGTGAGCCGAATCAAAGTCAGTGTATGGGTCTGGTGTAAACATGAAATCATCTATTCCTGTAGACAAAAGGTCGTCTACCGATGTCGGTGATAGTTGGAACAACTCGTTTAGAAGGTTAACTGCACAGAGATGTGAAGCATCGCCTTCAGCATAGGATGCTGCAGCAATGTTCGCGTCCGTTGTTACCTGTGTGCCTGTTGATCCATCTCGTACCTCAGCAGCAGCAGGAAGCGTCTGTGAGATCTCAACGAATGCCGTCATCAGGATTGGTAGCCTCTGGGGACAACACAGAGCATGGGCTGTTATCGGGTCCAGCAGAGTATCGATATCCGTTGGCATGACTGATGGGAGTGTTAGACAGACGTCTAGCACGCATTTTTCACAGCAAAGCAGGCAGCGTAGACAGATTGGTCTAAATGACAGAAACCATGTTGTATTAAGTTCCCGTAGACGAGGTATGCCCAAAAGTTGTACTATGCGCTCACAGTACTTCCGTTCTAGGAGAGCTTTCTCCAAATTGCTTGGAGTGACGCCGGTTGATAGGCTTGCCATAGCGTAGTAGTAGGAATAAAAACAGGATTCCTGCAACGAGTGCTAGAATTATTGGCACACCACCAAACACTGAATGTGCGAAGTTTGGAATGATTCTGAGGACTGCCTGAAAAGGTGTTAACAGTCCTGAACAGATGGTCTTAAATACATGTACAATCACGCTCGTATCAGACATGTTTAAGATACGTCCCATCATTTCTACGAAATGTATAGGGCAGTTTGTACGAATTAAAAATGTAAATCCGTGTTTGTAAAGCGCAAACTACTCACCCTTACGGGTCTCAAGGCGCTGGGGGCCATCGTGGAAATTAAGTGAGCTATTGCCCAGAGTCACATGGTGCTGAGCTGAGCTGCCGCCGGAGCCAGGGATCGAACCGTGAGCCCTGTGCTCCGATGTCAGCTGCCCTGGCCGCTGCACCACACCTCTCCACTATTAGAGCCTGTATCTCAGCCGAAGTCCTTGCAATTTGTAGATCATAGATTTCTTTGGCCGAGGTCAAAGGCACTGTTTGTTGTAAAAGCATGGCTTTCATTCTGCTTAAAGTATCAAAACGTATAAAAGAAACATTCAATGAAGGCCATAGAGGCGACTCCCTGACTGTGTCTATTTGGGGGAACAATACTTGCATACAACAAGTAACCCTGGAGCTAACCGTTACCAGATATGGGATTCCTGGCAACATGCCACATCAACTCTGATCATTCAACATGAGGTAACTCCCGTTAGAAAGTTGGCCAAACGTTGCATTAATCACAGCAGCCGGTGTACCCTGCAGGTGGCAGGACAAGTTTGCCACAGAACCATTACAAGCCCCGTGTAAAGAAATGTCCTGACATGAGAGATCCGCTCAGTGCACTTTCACAGTGTGTACCGCTTAGAAACACTTCACGATCCCCACTGCAACATCTGTATTCGTAAGGTAAATCCCAGGATGTCCTAATGTATTCTTTACCCAACCTTTCATATTTGCCTGCTTGCATTTGTTTGAGGCAATACTGAAACTGAAAAGTAGTGACAGGCAGAGTTATTTTGCCATGGATAAGCCATTCTGTAGCTGGTTTTTCTGCTACCGTAAATGGTAATTTTTCCAGTTTTTCAATGCTCAGCACTGTATACTTTGCTCCCCTTTGTGCCAGTTCGACCTGTTTATCCGTGAGATTGTATTCTGAAAACAGAGACGACGTGTTGATAAAACGCCAAGGCACATAGCCTGCACGCAAGGATTGCAGCGTCCAGCCTAATAACATAATAGAACGTAACTGAGATTGGCCTTGTTGTAACATGGCTAAATCTTGTTCCAGTATGTCAATAGCAGAGGATACAATGTTGTCCAGTGAATAAATTCTGGATGACAAAGTTGTTAACCCATTGTCGACCACAGTGAGAGATTTCTCTAAGTTAATACGATCAAGCTCACGTATTCTTTCTGCGGCCTCTGCCTGTGAAACCTTCCATATTTCATTATAAGCAGCATAAATGCCGGCATATATGAAACGTTTTTGACGCGGTTTTCTTGGTCCTAGCAAGACATTCCTACGGTCTGCTTCTTCTTTAAGTAAAGATAAGTGTTATTTCACATCCTCGAGTGTAGATTTTTGTAACCATTCGAGGCACAATTTTCCTACACTGTATTTTGTTACTACCCCCGGATGTTGTCGTTGAACATAACGTGGGTCTGGCCTATGGATAGTAAAGCCCTGTATTCTATTCAGGAATCTTTCTTGACAGATGTTTGTGTCTGTGGGCCAGAGCAACCATTTTTCCCAATCAGGATCTGATCTGTTGTTTTGTAGTATTGTGTCTACTGTGACCGTTCCCTGTGTAGTGCTATTATTTGCAGGTGTTGGTACAGAAGGTGTGTTCATGTCTTTGATCTTGGCTAAACCAAGGCAAGATGTTTGTTGCACAGTGTCATTCAAAAACATTATTTGCTGTGGGATGATACAGGCTCTAAACAAAGCTTCTATCCCCTGCACTTGCCAATCTTTAGAACCCCAGACAGATTTTGTGTCGATTGTGTCTTTCCAAAAGTCAAATCCTTGTCTAGACAGTTGGGTAATAAAGGCTGCAGAATAAATCTGTTTTGTATTAGTTAACATAATTTTCTGTCCTGTTTTGTTTACATTCTTATAGTAAAATGTTTCTGGATCAGATGTATTGTACCCTGATAAATATGGAAACTTATTTGCAAATGTTTTTGAACTACCCCTTGGTGGTGTAGGACAATGTTCCCATTGGTTAAACATAAACACTTTTCTAGGTGTTGCAGATTTATGCAAAAAATGATGACCATAGTGGTTGTAACAATAAAGCTGTTCGTAGTCTGATGAACCCTCTAAGTATTCATTGTTAGAGAACGAGCAGACCTTTCTAGATCAGACATCATGTCATTAACAGTCTCAAAGTCCCAATCATCAGAATAGGTACTGGAGGTAATAAAGTCACTTAATGAAATTTTAAATAAATGTGAAATCTTCAAAAGTTCCGTCGGGCCGAATATGTCGAAATCGGTTTTGCCCCAAACTATACCATCCTGTATAGGAACCGCTGTGATGTTCACTGCTGACAAGTCTCTTGTTTCACGATGGGATGATTTGTGTGGTTTTAAAAGTAAGTTCACATTTTTACTTTCAGTGTCCATACGAATGTATCTGCCGTTTATAAGCATGCTAAGAGTCATAACCAAAGCTAGCCAAAACAGAAAGAAAAATATTCCAGAAATAATCCATAGTTCAATCCATGGTGAAACCAGATAAGTCTCTTTCAGAAAATGTAAAAAGTCTTGTACTTGTTGTTTGAAAGTTTTTAGGGCTGGCGTCGTTTCAAGCTCACTTGGATCCTCAGAAAACGTATCAAAATTAATGAAATAGCCAGAAGCAGTTCGGTCAATTGTTGGAATTGCATCAGGATTTGTTGAAATCGCTGGAACCAGTTGATCACGTGTTACGTTGGTGTAGACAGGTGTATCTGGACGAACTGTTACTTGAGTTTCAAGAGGGACGAGTTCCATAGCATTGTTGCTTAGTCCTTCATCTCTTACTGCTGAATTCTCGATGGTTATGAGTCTTTCAGTCTGAACCTCTTGGATAGTAGCGAGAGGAGTGCGTCTGCTACTAGGTCTGAGTCCACAAGGCCTACTATTTAGTATTGGCCACATAGTGTGGTTTGATGAGGTCGATTGACACAAATCTTTTCTCCTTTTTTCCAGCAAGGGGCGGCAGAAGTACTGTTCTTGTTCCGTGGACGGCTAGGACAGTTACTGGTTGTCTGTAAGAAGGTCCAAATTCCTTCTTGTCCTCAATCTTCTCTCTGACTAGATCCTCAACTTTTGGGATCTAGACAGGCCTTGCTGGGACTGCCGGTATTTCCCCAGTGGTGGTTGGCTTCAGGAACACGTTGCTTTGTTTCGATCTTAGTTCATTAAGATCCTGTAAAACAGCCAAACGATCTTTGATATCAAAGGGTTTATTTTCCACTACTGTGCCTTTACATTCGAGATCAGGAACCCACATTCTTGTCCCAAATAGGACCTCATATGGAGTGACCCCCCCTAGAGAACTTCTTGGCAAATTATTTAATCAGCTTTGGACCCCATAAAGATGTTTGACCCACCCATCACCCGAACCTAATACTCTAGCTGTTATAGACTTCTTTATGTCCCGGTTTTTCCTTTCCACAACAGAATTTCCCTCAGGATGAAATGGAGAGGAGTACCGCAATGCTACGCCCAAACTGGCCATGGCTTCTTTGTAAGCCCGAGAGCTAATCGCAGGGCCCTGGTCAGAATGTAGTGTGCCAATTGCGTATGTGCCGATAAAGACTCGCAAATCTTTTATAATAGTTTGAGCGTCAGCCGAGCGCTGAGGCCACATCCATAGGAACCTTGACTTAGTGTTTGTGGGATTGCATTTGTCATAAAGGACGCCTGGGCGTAGATAGTCTAATGCTGCCTAACAATGGTGTCTGTACTGGGCAGGCTACTTCGTAGTCTGGTGTCTGATGGCATTCTGCACCATGCTGTCTATTGCAGTCTCTGCAGTCATCGATGAAGATGTGAATCTGTGTATTCATTCCAGGCCACCAGTACATCTCTTTTAATGTTAATATTGTTTTAGAGATCCCTTGATGTGACAGACCCTCCCCCAGATGTGCTTCATAAATCAAAGCTGCTCTACTTTCCATGTTTGGAATTACCCTATCCCCCACTCCAGGGATTCGAGCAAAAGGAACGTTGTTCGCATCAATTACATAAGACTACTTGAGTGGAAATTTCTTTGGTAACGCTGCACCACTGCCTTTGCTTGAAGCATTGACAGCCGACAATATCTCACTGTCTATCCTCGTTTTTGAACGAGTGATCGCAGCTACGGAAGCCGTCTGAACAGCCCCCTTTGCGGCTTCATCAGCCAATGAATTCCCTGTAACGTGAACGCCATCACGTTGATGACTCAGCGTGTGTATCACGTGAGCTTTTGGTAGTTCGTTTCTCAACTGAACTACTTGTTCCCAAAGCGTTTTATGCTTTATTGTGCCACCTTTTGCATCTTTGAATCCGTTTTGAAGCCAATTCTGTATATATTCATTATATGACTGAACACAGTAAAAGGAATCGCACACTAAGTGTGGGGAATTCGCGATCTGTATTTTCAAGTGCCAGTTTGAATGCTTGTAGTTCAGCTCGCTGAGCTGTACAATCTCCTAGAGATTGAGTTTTAGTGACCATTGGTCTGAAGTTACCATCGCGCATGCGACCTTTAACGATTGCGCACGCTGCACTGTAAGCTTGCTTACTCCCTGTAGCGGGTTGTGCTGATCCGTCAGTATAAATTATAAATTCGTACTGATCGAGAGGCAGAATTTCAGTGGGCAGAGGACATTCATGTTCATATTGCAGGAACGCTTGTGTTTTTAAATCAGGATCAAAAACATATTCAACATCTGTTGCAGCAAGAGAATTAACCCATTGTATCCATCTAGGATGTAAAGCTTTTGCATTTGGAATGCTCGCTTTTGTGACCGCCTCTAAGGCTGGTACTGGAGTTACGACAATAATGCATCTCCCTTCAGCTAGAGCTCTTTCTTTTGCTACAGCGGTTTGAACTGCTGTCAGTATTTTTTCTGTTGAAGTGAAGCGCATTTCTGCTTGTGTATACAAATGTGATTTGTATGCTATTGGTACTTTTTCACCCTCATTAAATGTTAAATAGGTGAATCCGCATTGACCCGAAATTATTCGGATCACTAAATTGCGTTTGCTTACTCGTGTTTGTAAGTGATTTGTTGCTAACATGTTAGCTTGGAGTGAACGCAGGATTTCTGTGTGTTCTTGTGTCCAATGTTTTGTTGAAAAATCAGGTTTGATTAATTCGTAGAGAGGTTTAACCCTTTCTGTGTAATTTAGAATGTAAGTTCTTCCAACATTTAGGAAACCCAAGATGGATTGTAAATTTTTCAGCGTTTTTGGAGGTTGGCGCAGCGCGCACTTTTCTAAAAAGTTAGCTGCCAGGCTCTTGCCTTCACTTGAAAGCTCATATCCTAGGAAAAGGACATTGAGATGGGCAATTCTGGATTTTTTAAAGTTGAATTTATAGCCCTCAGAGGCGAAGCCCAATATAATGGTACTCACCCTATTCAAGTGCCTATCTAGGTCATCGTCTGTCAGATAGATGTCATCTACATATGACAATGCCTCATTATCATAAATTTGTAGTAACTCTGTTACTCTTGCTGAGAATAACCCTGGGCTGTTTTTGAACCCTTGTGGGAGTCGACAAAATTGACGCTGTGTCCCCATTATTGAGAAAGCTGTTAAGTACCTGCTTTCAGGTGCTATGTTTTGACAACAGAAACCATTTGAAAAGTCCAATGTGGTTTTATATTTTTTACGCACAATGTTATTCATTAATGCTGTACTATGTGCATTTTGCACTGCAAATGTTTTGGAACAAGTGTTCAAGTGTCTGGAATCCAAAACTAGACGATATGTATTGTCTGGTTTGGATACAGGAAACAAAGGATTGTTCATTGAGGAGGTGCATGTTTCAATCACCCCTTGGTATTCAAGTTGATCCAAGATCTCCCTGACCTCTTTTTTAGCTTCTTGCTTTATTGGGTACTGCCTTTGTGCAGTAGGTTAATTTTTTAGCTGTATTTTGTGGTGAGGTGAGTCCTCATCCCATCCTACATGATTTTTGTATAATGCTGGGGCCTGGGCAACTGCCCATTTCCTGGCATAAGTATATTTTAGGTGAATTGGAATATGGTTGGAGAAGGCTGGCATAATGATGTCCTCACCATGTGGGCACTCCCTGACAAAGTTTGGTGGCCAGTCCTTTTCTGCTAGAAGTATATCATAACCCCTTGAAAGTTTCTCCCAAAAGAGTGCTTTCACTTTTCTTGGTATGTCTCCCTCCATTCGGAGTGTTATTTCATATAACCTTTGTGGAGTACTAACCCTGGTGTCTACAGTCTCTACTGTGACGTACTCATTCAAGTCCACTATCTCCAGAAGTTCCTTCAGGTTCTGGCGAGCTATTGTTACTTCTGCTGCACTGTCCAGCATTGTCTGAGCCCATTCTCCGTTCTTGAGCTGAATGAATGAATGAATGAAATTGTACTTATATGGCACATGGCTACCCTGAGGCCTCCCAGCGCTGTTTGATAGAAGAGTAGAGGAAAAACAGAAGCCATGATGTTAAGAGACTGTCTTAAAGAGGTAGGTTTTTAAGAGCTTCCGGAAGGCCAAAAGGTTGTTGTCCTTACGTAAAGTGGGAGGAAGAGTATTCCAGATCTTTGCAGCATTAAACGAAAAAGAGCGTCCACCCCACCTGGATCTTCGAATTTTCTTGGGAGCGGCCAAGCATAAGGAACTGGATCGCAGGGTTCTATGAGGAAGATAGGGAGTGACCAAGGGGTGAATAATAGCCGGACCAGTCTTCCGGATGGCTCTCTGAACTAGGCACATAGCTTTAAACTGTATCCTAGCTGGAATAGGGAGCCAGTGGAGACTCCTCAATGCTGGTTTAGCAGATTGCTACCGCGGAATCTGAAGAAGCAGACGGGCAGCACAGTTCTGAGTTACTTGCAGTTTGTGAATGGTGAATTGAGGAGCACCAAGATATAGGGCGTTCCCATAATCAAGGCGAGAAAGAATAAGGGCCTGTACCATAATTCTTCTCGCCTGGAAGGGGAGGAGGGGAATGATTTTCCGCAACATTCTCATCAGTCCATAACACGTGGCTGAAAGCTTGGTAGCCTGGTAATTAAAATCAAGGGAGCTGTCCAACCATATGCCAAGGCTTTTAATTTGTGCCTTAGGAGGTGGAGCAGGAACCAGGCATTCCGGCCACGGGATGGGGGACGGAGGGCTGCCCAGGAGCATGATCTCCGTTTTGTCCCTGTTGAGCTTGAGGCAGGAGAGTTCCATCCACTCGGCCAGTATCCTCAGACCTGCTACCTTCTTTTTTGTGAATTGAGGTTTTGATTTATTTTTCTGAACGTGTTTATCGTCTTTGGATTTCACGCGTTCTTCTTTGTGATCTGACCGTCCTCTTCTTTCTGATGTCTGTGACGATATCTGAAAGGTACGAGAGGAACGTGTATCAGTATCTTGATATCTGTCAGGTTTTCTTAAATTATCCCTATTCCTGAGGTTATACCTCCTTTCAGAGGGCTCCTTTTGAGGAGACCTACCTCGGGATTGAGAACGTGTCTCGTTTGAATTTTGTTTATTAGTTTCCCACTTCTTTTTAGAAGATGTAGGAGTTTGTTTAATAGAGGCCTTCTCGGGACTTTCAGATAGTTTTGGCTTCAAAGGTTTTCCACCCAAACTATCTCTGCCTAATTCTGCATAAGATTGTTCTATTATTCTGGGTAGTTCATGTTGATGTTCTGTTACATCAAATTCCCTTAAGCGTTGGTGGATCGCCACTGATGCTGCCTCCCCTTTAATATTAGATATTATTGTTGAGACCTGGTCGAAGTTTTTCAGTAATTTCATACCTAAATTCAGAGCAGGTTCTGCCCCGTATTCGTTTTGAATTTGTTTCAGGACATCTGGTATTACTGCAATTGACGGAACACCATGTGTTTTAGTATAGATGGCAGCAAAGATTGTGCCCCAAGTGGTGCAGTCTTCCAGTTGTGGTGTGATCCCCATTGGTAAACAGATTGTTAGGATTCTGTGTTTCTCATAAGGGCTAGTATTTGGAAATACTGCATCGATTTGAGTAATTTTTTGAGCTATCCAGAATGGAATTTGTTCACGTTTTGTGGGCATTTTACCCATGACTGCGTGTAAAGTCTGTGGAGTAATTTTTAGTGTATACCCCTGTTGGGGTGTTTGATTTGGAATGGTTATAGGTGGTTGGACTGTGAAAGTCCGCATGACATATTGGACTAATTGTCTGTAAATTTTTATTAACTCTTGTAGTTGAGTAAGTAATTCCTTGTCTGACATTTCTTCAATGTCAGGATGTGGTGTGTAGCCGGCTAGAATCGGCCATGTTGCTCCTGGTCTACCTAGTGGACCGAGCCTGGTAATGTTTTTGTGATGTTTTAGGGCGCCTTTAAACCAGAGATTATGCTCCTGGTAAGTTAGTAGAATTTCAATATCCTCGAAAGGAATATATTCCTCTGGTGGTTCATCTTCTTTAAAGAAGTGAAATACTTTTGTTATTGGATTTGATTCTGGGAATACAATCCATGAATAGAATACCTCTGTCTGAAAGGATTCGTGTGCCTCTATCACGAAAACTGCTCTACCACCTCTTGGTGTTAGGCCGTGTTTTATAAGTTTTAGAGTGATGGCTCTCCTTAAGTTTGGAGGGATGTGTATAACACCCTCATCGGTTTCATTTAAACCTGTAAAATTAAAAGCTGTTACGACTGGGTCAGCCGCAGCTACACCGTTCTCGGTGATAGTATCCCCGTTCAGGGATATTTTTTGAAAAAATGCTGAACAAGTTTCAAGGAAACAAAGATAAGGTGCACAATATTTTGGAACACTGTATCCTTCAACGTTGAACAAACCATACAGCTAATATATAGGATTTTTGTCCTATTCAGCTTTGGCGGATACTTAACCCTACCCACTCCAGACGTCTTATGGAGTATGTGAGTAGGGGTCTCTGAGAAAAGCACGACTGAGTTACTCAGTATCTAGCGTTAAATTAGTGCCTTACCAAACGTTGGGTGCCATGTAGTGTAGTTCCTATTTCCCTAATAGGCTCTGCGCATTGGAATAATATACCCTATAGGTTTGACATAGGACTGAGTGCAGTATGCCCCTATTGAATATATTAAACTTAATTACTTTGTGCCAGCTAACTCAGAGGCCACTAGAAACTCCTTGTAAACAAGAAGGGAGTAGTTTCTGGCAACCGCATAAACATGACAACTTTGTTTCCCTTTAGAATCGGAACACTCTCAGAATCGTGGAAACAACAGATAACAGTTTCACTCAGCTAATCGTGCATGCTTAGTTTCTTCAGAGTTACACAGAAAGAATAGACGGGCGTTTCAATAAAAGGATTTATTGAACAGTCTTGTTTCTTGTGTAAGAGATATGAGCTGTTACAATCATAAGACAGTATGCGAGATATATTATGTACAGCGTAAGCAGTAGAAAGAAATAATACTGCAATAGCATTATCTTTTAGCTAGGACACATATTCATATACATAAATAACATAAGCTAAAAATGCGAGTACTCATAAGATGCTTCTCTAGCTAGTTCTACCCCAGTGTACCTAACCTAAGTGTAGTGTAAGGTAAGAAGTAGGTGATGTATTCTATAGTATGGTATGCTATAGTATGCCAAGTCTGGTATGCCGAGAGTCCCTCTAGGTTCTAGTCAGCGCCATACCTTGAGAATGAGAGAGGTGGGAATCTCTTTCCGGGTCTCGAACTCTAACACCCCGCGAAGGGAGTCAGAACACTGGAAGCTGGATTCTCTGCGAGCAGGGATGACCGCGTCTCTTGTCAGTGTGTCAGGCCGGGACACGGGCTCCTCTAAAGTCGAGGTCTCCTCCTACTTGCTTGGGCAAGGGAAGGTATATTTATACCCGGTAGGTGCCTTGGAATGTTATCATTGACGTAAAGTCGGGCAGAGGAAGACGTCAGGAATGAACCCTTAAGGAATAGCGGTTCATGCATAATAAATGAGTTCTTGGAGAAATCCATAATCCTGTGCTAGGGGAACTCCCAAGAGCTTAAGGGTCTGGTTTCTAAGAACTCGTTGTGACGTTGGGGTGGACGGATGTAGGTGACCATGCCTGTATTTGGATAGCAAGGCTAATGCCTAAATAAGGACTGGGATCTTATGCCTATATAAGGGCAATGTGAATTGTGCCTATATAAGGACATGTATCAGGAAAACCTATATACGGACACCTAAAGCGGAATACAACAACGGGGGCGATGCCACCACTTAGTGCCTGCACTTGGTTCCCGTACCCACTCTCATCGGAGGGGGTTCCATTTCCAGCTCAGGGGCCTACCGTTGGAACCCTTTGCTCATTTTGATGGTCAATAAATGGATTAGTGGGTATGGGTGAGTAGATGCATACCTGAAAGTGAATGGATGAATGAGAACTTGACTAATAGGTGAATGGATAAATGAGCACATTTGTGATCTATGAATGAACAAACAAATGATTGCGAACATTAGGAAAGTGAGACTGAATGGTGGTTGCTCAGATCACTGACATCTTAAAATAACAATGTGTGCCTGACATTGATTTTCTCATGCACTTATCAGGGAGGTTGGGCTAGTTAGCATTATAGTTGCAGCATGCTTGGCATAAATCAACAGACTTATTTGACGGCTGATGGACAGATGGATGACAAGATACATAAGCATTGATGAATGGATGAATGAGACTGAGCATGCTCAAATAAATGAAGCAAATAAACCTGTCTGAGATGGAAGTGGGCGTTGTCTTATTATCTACCAGAATGCCTCCATCGGTGAAGTTCAAAGTTATTGCATGTGTGCGCAGAACCGAATCTTGGAAGACAACATGGAGTTCTGTTCAAAGTGAGCCTACGCTGCTGTACGCTGCCATAATACTGACCAGAAAGCAAGCATACTGTAGTATGTAATAGTCCCCTCAGGAACTTAGCAAGTCTAAGCATGAACCTCTGAGCAAACCGTGCTGGTCTGTCGCACGCCCCCCTGATTCTCTATCATTGTGCATTTAAGACGGCTTGTGCTGACTTCGGTATGTGGTTGAGGATGAAAAGTCCAAAACAGCAAATTAAGAAGATCAACGGCAGGGATTTTTAAGTTTGTGTGTCCAGATCCTTGCATTCAGTGTAATATTTTCTTTAATAAGAACTGTACATTACGTTTGGCCATTATTTTCTAATTAGGTTCTTGATGATTACATATGCCCAATGTTCCTTATCATGGTCCTTTTCCTCTTCTAGAAGCTGTGAGCCTTGGTGATAGCTTAGCTGGCCTCTCAGTCCATGCAAGCAATGCAGAAGATCCTTATATTACTATCAAGGATACAGTAAGTAACAGTTTATCAAGCAATGTATTTTCCTTTTTGTCCAACTATTACACATTGCATTCCTCATCTAATGGTAAAGTTAATCAGTGATTGTCACGTTATGGGAAAACAATGACAAACATGGCATGGATGGGGCGCGTGTGTAATTGAGAACTTGAACTAAAGTAGTATGCAAGGAGTGTAAGTCACCAAAGAAGGTTGTGTTTATCTGAAAATATAAAGCCCCCTGCACAATACACGGGACGCCTATGGACGTAATTCCAGCTAGAATCTCTTCCCTACTGCACAAACAGCTGGCTCCCTCTATCTGTTCAATACTTAATCCCTCTATGAGAGAGGGCCAACTTCCACCAGATTGGAAGGCCGCACAAATAATCCCCATCCGAAAGAAGGCTAATGCCCCAGTAGCGGATCTATCTAACTACCTCCCGATCTCTCTTTTGCCTCTTCAGAGTAAACTATTAGAAAAACACATCAACAAACAACTCTCAGAATATATTGAATCCATTGGATGCCTCGACTCCTCACAGTCTGGGTTTAGACCATTGTACAGCACGGAGTCAGCACTGATTGCTGTCACTGATAAGATAAGACACTCCCTTGACAATGGCCAGGCAGTACTATTGGTGCTACTGGATCTGTCTGCAGCTTTCAACATGGTATCCCATTCTATTCTGCTCAGGAGACTTAAAGAAATCGGGATTTGTGGACAAGCCCTTCTACGGCTCTCATGTTTTTTAACCCATCGGACACAGACCATCAATCTTGGTTTCTTCTGCTCTCGAACTATGGAGCTCACCGAAGGAGTGCCTCAAGGATCTTGCCTCACTCCCACCTTATTCAATATCTATGTGGCACTGCTGGCGAAATTACTCGGAAAGCTTGGCTTTACCCCTATTTCATATACTGATGACACCCAGCTTTTACTATTTTTGATAAAAACTCTAAGAATACTACGGCCTCTTTCTCAGAAGGTATGACAGAAATTGCTGCTTGGATGACGGATAACTTTCTCCAGTTAAATACTGGAAAAACTGAGATCATGCTCTTCGGTGATGCTCTTTTGCTTTGGTCTCCAGAGTGGTGGCTGCCCGAACTAGGTACTGTCCCTAAGACAGTGGTCAAGAACCTGGGCTTCCGTCTGGACCAGAAACGTAGGATGAAAGATCAGGTGACAGCTGCCGTAGGTTCCTGCTTCCATATGCTAAGCCTCCTGCGCAAAGTATTTCCTTTTCTTCCTCTCACTGTGCGTAAAACACTTGTTCAGACACTAGTGATAAGCCGCCTAGATTATTGTAATGCCCTCCTGATTGCAGCATGTGAGTCTTCACTAAACAGACTTCAGGTAGTTCAAAACATTGCGGCCCGTCTTGTTAAGAACCTACGAGCCAGAACAGCTGCCCTCCCCCTCTTACAACATCTGCATTGGCTACTGATATGTAAGCGGGTTAGGTTTAAGATATGTTGCATTGTGCACAAAGCTTTGAACGGTAAAGGACCTGGTTATCTAGCTGAAAAACTCATCCAATATCAGCCAAATAGATCCCTTCGATCAGGAGGCAAATCTCTGCTCCTCATTCCCTGTTTCAAGAAATCTCGCATGGGTGAGAAAGCTTTCTTTTACTTAGCCCCCTACTACTGGAATCAACTCCTGATTCATCTTCGTAAATGCTCAGAATATCATTCATTCAGAAAACTTCTTAAGCCTGAGCTCTTCTAAATTGTCCTCACCTGGTCTGTTCCCGACAGCTGTACCTCCTACAGTGCTGAGATACCCCTTAAAGGGTGATTCGGGCGCTTTATAAGTAAATAAAATAAATAAATAAAGTAAACAATAGTAGGTCCAGTACCACACTTGCTGTGTATTTTATCAACTGCTTGACAAGGAATTCCTCAAACATCTTTTGTGCTTATAAACTGATCTGCCAGGTATTCTGCAAGTTTGGCCAGCAGTAAACAACATGCGACTCTAGATGTATTGTGTATGAGATATTCATTTGAGGCTTATAGCCAAGTCATTTGACAGTACACCACACTGGAATCTTTATCTGGTTTATCTCAAAAGTACCATGTAGACCCTGAATCCTCCTACCACATTTGCAGCGTCTAAAAAATTAAATGTATGGTGTTTAATGTAAAAGTCAGTTTGTGGTCGGATTCCGTGTTAATAATAAACTTCAATTTACTTTTGCTAACTTATGGTACAACCAAGCTGTGAGTGAGTTCTGAGGAATATCTGCAAACCGTTGATTTGTAACTGATAGTAGCAAATTGATATTGTCAATCATATTGATAGACACAACGTGATATGGTCTGGATACTGTGAGTATGTACTCTCCGCGCCATTGGCAGCCTCTTGCAGTACAACTATGCCATTAAACACATCATTTTAAATATGATAACTGCCATCTCATTGGAAATGGTCAGTAGCCTTCACAGAGCAGTATTGAAGGCCCTACTTATACATCGTTCTATTGGACTGTCCAGTGAGGTGGTGAGGCTTAGATTCCAACCTCAGTGGTCCGGAATAATTTGGGGACTGTCCACTTTATAGCAGTGTTGTCCATTGTAGATCCAGTAGGGTGAGATCCATGCTATATTTTTAATAGTTCCTGAAGTTGTAGCTATAAAGCCACAACTTTTACGAATATAAAATTGGCCTTTATTATCCATTTTTTTGTGACTGCACAAGAACCGGAGACCTTTTTACCATTAGCGGCCGTTGTGCTTTTAGCAAATTGTTCTTGACAAGGGATACTGGTATCCATAACCATAATGGCAGTTGGCACAATAATCGATTACACCATACAGTGTTCTCATCAGCTTAAGGTTGGATGCTTTATTGACTTCCAAGAAGAATAGGATCAGTACATCCATGAGTATTGAAACCTGTGGTGTTCAGGTTGCATTCAGATGTGTGCTGTTGGCACATTTGCCCTCTCTCCTACTATCTAGTCTTTCTGTTAATAATGACAAGTATTCTTTGATTCCACTTCAGCATCTCTCTTTATTGGAGTAATCCTGGATACATTAGTGTGACTTCCCTGACACTACCCAAAGGCATTACAAAAGGTCTGGTCTACACACACACAGGATCTAAAGGGGTCTAGAAAAGCTAAGTGGTACTGATCCCCCAAATTGTAGTAGAAAACACACAAAGTACAACTGGCTAGGAGTGAGAAAAAGATAGGAGTAGTGTGATATCATAGCAAGAAAAACAGATGAGGGAGAAATCCTTTCAGGACGAGAACCCTCACTCACCGTTAGGTGACATGCTTCATCATATGGATTCCCTCCTCACACCGAGGTGTGTGCTACGACTCCCCTAGGGGAGGAGCTGAGGTGTTTTCTCCAGATGAGCGGTGAAAGAAGGTGAGTGAGGGGCAGAGTGCAAAAAGGTGTGTTGCTCATGGTGACTAAAATTGTCTCCGGGGGTCCACTAAATCTTTATTGGGTGGCCTCAGGGACAGGCTTAAAAAGAGGACTGGGGAGTAATCAAATATATCCCTCATAATGGTCAACATGTTTCTGCCATAGATAGGTCCCTTACAGGGATCCAGCAGCATTCATCAGGACCTCAGTGTTAAGTTGTCACTCTGCAACAGTGAGTATTCACGATTGAAAAAACTGAAAACATATATGTACTGGCCACCACAGGATCAGGGCAGTCAGGCTGATGACAACCCGTGTTATTCTTTGGGGTTCGTCTTCCTGAAATTCAAAGTACAGTCTTAATTTCATGTTAATCATGGTCTGACATAACATTAACAGAGTATTCTTATCAACATCTCAAAATGGTAGAAGTACAATGTGTTTGTCTGTCATTAGTCTATCTTTTCCTATTATGGGCGTGAAAGAACAGCTCTCCAAGCTCTAGGTACGCCTCGTAGTGCCCAACTAAAAGGTAAGAATGCACAGCAATTGTCTATAACCTGTGTCTATATACACAATCGTGATGCACATTTTACAGCAGAACAGGGGTGCAAGTGACTATAATTTATAAAAATTCCTTAAGTAGGGATTTCAAAATGAGTCTAAAGCATATGTAAAACAGGCAAGGTAATTGCAATAGACATACTATAGTTAATAGATATGCTAAATAAATTCCTGCAGGATTGGAGACAACAGTGCAAACTTAGCATTTTGTGTCGACATGGCTGTTGCATATCTACAAAAAGAAAACATCGTGGGGGCTAAAGAATTGACGATCGGCCTCAATAACCGAGGTTGACCCCTCTGTTGACATAGCCTTTGCTTCTCTACATAAATGGAAATATCGTGGGGGCTAATGAGTTGACGATCGGCCTCAAAAAACCGAGATATCACCTTCTAAAAGGACGTGTTCCGTGGTTGTGTTTGACTCTTGCCGGGACATCCGTTTTGGAGGCGAACCTTACATATATAGGTAAACGGGATTGTAGTGGGACCGAGTACTCTCCTTTCCCATGTGTGAGGATCTCAGGGTGGAGTCTAAGTTTTTAAGGGGATGACCTCGGTTTTTTGAGGCCGATCGTCAAATCTTTAGTCCCCACGATGTTTTCTTTTTGTAGTTATGCAACAGCCATGTCGACACAAACCGCTAAGTTTGCACTGTTGTCTCCAATCCTGCAGGAATTTATATAGCATATCTGTTTTTCTTGCTCTGATATCCCGCTACTCCTATCTTTTTCTCACTCATAGCCAGTTGTACTTTGTGTGTTTTCTATTACAAAAGGCCTGCCTTCACTACCTCTCTCAGACAATCATATGGAGCTCTGCAATACTTGCTCTATATTTCTTTGGTGCCACATGCTTACCTTTTAATACACTAATCTTCAATTTTGCTCCCTCCAGAATCTCTGAATCAAGGTGCAAATTTCTGGTGGAGAAAGTGGATGGGAAATGGTTGTCTTCCCAAATCAGTTCTTGCTGGGAGCTCAGTTTGTCATACTAGATAATAACACCATAGATGTTTTCTGAATATAAGCGGGCTGACCGCACTTGCACATCAACAACCTGCCATGCCTTAAAGATAGGATATAGCTTTAAACATCTTGTAGCTAACAATTATCTTTTTTACCCCTATCATCACCCCCCGTTCCCCTCCCCCTCAAGGGAGGAGCATTGGAATTGATTTCCATTAGCACCAGACAGCTATGTTCTGTTGGAGTACAAAATTGGGATTGGTTCCTGAAACAAAGATTCTGTCTCAGCCCCTTCTTTCTGAAATTCACAATACCCAGGTGGTTTCAGCATGCTGACCAGAGCCTCTTAAAAATAGAAAAGTAGCAGCTCCATTTTACTAATTCTGCAACACTGAATCTCTTCAACTCCAAGGACAACTTCATGTGGATGCTTGCTATGCTTTTCAAACTGGATGTATGTTTGCCTTGATTCAGGTTCTGCCTAACCCTTTTAGGGAGATATTTGCAAAAGCAGGAGAAGAGAGTGCCAGGCTGTCTGTGTTGACACCTGTCTGACCCAGTCACCTCCAGTTTTCAAAGCAGTTAGTATTGCTGAGCAGCATCTTTTTTCTTCATACTCCTGGGTATCTTATTTGCCTTCAGTTGTGTCTACTTATCTAGCTGTACCCTAAATTTCTGAATGTACTGCTAGGTTCTAGATTGCTTAGTGTTTCGTCACCTCAGTCTAGTTTGGGAGAAAAACCAAGTAAAGATGCGCAGGGCACCAAAAAGTCATACAAATCCAAAATGTATTGATAAAGAGGCCAACACGTGTTTTAACAATAATCATCACTTACTCAGGACCAACACTAATGTCTTTATACAAATCACTAATACCAAAGAAAGAAAATATGAGATACAGTGTCTGCTGTGATTATACACTGTCAGAACCCCTTTTAGACTGCCACGGGTCACCCAGTGGCTACTGGGCCCAATTTTGGGAGTTGAGGCCTTTTTCTCCTGATGTCCTGGGGTCCCATCTACTATGGATCTTTAGCAACTGGGCCAAGCACCCCGTTTGCACTAGTCTCTCAGGGTAAGCATGGTCCAAAAAGTCGAAGGCACCCTCAAGGTTGGGGTACAGGATCGTGAACATGGGCTTACAACTCAAAATGCATGCAGCACCATTAATAATAACTCCAGTATTGAAACTTTCATAGATTCACATGCTTGAATCATTCCCCTTCGTCGAGATGGGAGTCCCACGAGATATTATAATAGCAATGCAAAGTTAAACATAGGCTAGAAAAGGCCCTGGGCCCCTTAATTGTGCAACATTCCATAGTCATTGTTTAGAAAAGAGAATAAAACATAGGTTCAATCCAATCAGATTGCCCTGCCCTCTAGAACACGGTGAGAAGCTCTAGTACCTCAGTTTTTCTACCGCACGGTGTGCTAGGGAGTCTCCACTGAACTCTGCTCAGTTATCTTGTTCTACAGTGTTTCAAGGCTTCAAAACCCTCTTATTACTTCAGGATATCTACAGATTACTTCTTGCTTTATATTGGGTCTGTATTTTTCTACCTACATTACGATTTTGCCATGTCAGATAAGAAAAAGAAGAGCCTGTTCCGGTCCTGTGCTACTTGTTCTAAGAAGAGTCTCCTTACAACTGACCCTCATAAGGACTGGATTTATTGCCTTTATCTGGATCATAAGGCTAAAGACTGTAAGGTACGTTGTCCCTTTTCTAATAAAACCTTAAAAACCAAGAGGGGTGGCTGCTCATATGGCTTCAGAAACTTAAGGCAATGAAGGAGCCAATGTCTAGTGACGACAGTGAACAGGAATCTTAATCATCCTCCAAGAGGTCACATAAGAGTGAGAGATCTCCCTGTTCTCACTCGTCTTTTGAGCGACCTAAAAAAGCCTCAAAAAAAGACCACCAATCGGTCTTAAAGGTCAGCCCTTCTAAATCTCCTCAAAAACAGCTAAAGGAGAAGGAAAGGTATTCTTCCTCTAAAAGACCTAAAACAAGCATTGCAATGCAATAGGTCTCGCAATTGCGAGATTTTGAGCTATTGGCATTGTAAATGACAATGCCTTTCATTTATGTGTTTAAAAACCTGGAATAATAAAAGGCATTGTCCTTTACAATACCAATAGGTCAAAGTTTCCAAAATGCGAGACCTATTGCATTGCAAACGCAATGGTTGTTGTTTACAAGCGCACCATGCTGTGCTTTCACGTTATATAAGTAAACACAGAAGAAGCGCCAGTGTTTACCGGTCGAGAGACTTACTGCTCAAAGCTGTGGCGGCGCCTGTGTTGATAATATGAAAGGGTGTGCCGGTCTGAAATATAAACTTATTGCTGCAGCGCGGTGCAAGTATTGATAATATTAAAGCGGGCGCTGTGCTGCAGCATAAAGTTTCATTAAGTTTGGCAGTACTGCTTCTGTGCGAGTTTGATTAATTTCTTCAGGAGAAAATTGCATTTTTAGTTCTTAATGTTTCTTGTAGGTTTGCTGTGCCTATCAGAAAAACATAGTCGGAGTGCCGCCTCCAAATGTGTGAGAAAGGGCACACGTTGATACCTCCGCGCCGGAAACCGTACTGCCCAAATCCATACTGTATTCTTTACCTTCAATAATAACCCTCAGAAGGGAAGACGCTTGTCTTTCACAAACCGCAATTCCTCACACGAAAAAAAAAAGGTGGGCGCTGCCTTGGTTTGACTAAAAAGAGCAAAAATGGTTTATAGCAGCATCGAGGGTTAGCGCAAGCAGCTTGAAAGGAATATGTGCTTTCAGACCGGCCATCATTTTTGAAGTCTGTTAATTGTTAAGGCCAAGATACAACAAACAATACGGCTTTCCTAGCGCCGCAAAGGCTTCTCTTGCCACAGTATAGAGAAACTTCTTAAAAGGTTTACAAGAGCTGTCTTTTGTCTGTGATTCCAATAGGCATGGCTGGATGGAGAGACGAAGGAGAAGAGAGGATGCGTTTTAAGATCATTCTTGTGAGTAACAATTGCCTTCATGCATCTTAAAACGTTTTCGGATGCAGCGACGCTGCGGACGGTCCTGCGGCTCCCTCTCTGGTTAAGAGCCTCGCGCTTTAAGAGACCGAGGGAGACAAGCACAGAAAAGTGCTCAACAAGGTTTGCTACGTGCTGCAAAACAAGCATTTGCAATGTTTAAAACTGAGCGCGGCGCCGCTTCAAGGACACTGCGCTCGGTTTCTTTTTTGTTTTGTTTTTAGCTTTAACACTGAGCCCGGTGTCCTTGAAGCTGGAGCTGCGCTCAGTGTTAAACTTAAAAAATATCTAAAGAAACCGAGCGCAGTGTCCTTGAAGCTGCGCCGCGCTCAGTTTTAAAGTAAAAAAAACAAACAAACAGAGTGGGGTGTCCCTGAAGGGGCGCTGCGCTCGACAACATAAACGTAAATAAAATATAAATAAAGTGAGCGCGGTGTCCCTAGCGGGCACCGCGCTCATTAAATTAATAAAAAAACATGCATGCAAACATGCAAACAAGCATAACGTGAAGCGCGAGCGGGCTTGCTAAAGCAGAATGAGCACAAAAGAGTGCTTACCCACTAATAAAGGAGACTGTGTAACGCCACAAGTGAAAAATCCAGTCCGGATGGGCCGTCGGAGACGGGGCGGGAACAAAGAAGCCTCATTTTCAATCGGAGGCCACTGTTTAACATAAACTATGACGCCAGCCAATGAGAATGATGGGCGGGGCTTCAAGTCCCCTTCTGAAATCTACCCGATGACAATAAGCCTCGCAGAGCGAGGAGCGTATGCGCGCTCCAGCGCTAGGTCTGCGAGACCTAAAAAATGAGGTCTGAGCTGCCTACAGCACCCCGTCAGGTGCATCATTCCTTCAGGAAATCTTCAGTTATCAGTCACGGCTGGCATGACTCGCAGGTGGGAGCGTGGGGGGTTGCGCGGGGACGGGGTTGCGTGGGGGAGTTAATTTGAAATAAAAAAATTTAAAAAGTTAACTTACCTTGGCCAGCCCGGTCGAACAGGAAGCAGGCAGCCTCCCTCCCCTAAGTCAATCACAACGCTGCAATGACAGTGTTGTGATTGGTCGTGACGTCGACCAGCCAGGCGCCTATGGGGAGGCCAATTTCTCCATGTAGGTTGCATGCAGAGGGCCGACCAAACAGTCAGCGCCCTCAGCAGTGGGCAAGTCACTCCTCCTCTGCCCTAGAGTAGCCTGCCCACCCGCCTGCCCCCAACCAAACACTACTGCTTTCTCGCAGTGAGAGAAGCAGAAATTTAAAATGGTAGTATTACCATTTTATGTTTCTGCTTCTCGCACTGCGAGAAAGCAGTGGGGTGACGCTCCTTTGCCCTAGTGGAGGAGCTGCCCCTGTCAGTTCCACCTGCTGACAAACCTCTGATGACTCACCGTCGACAAGACCATTGACGTCGTCGATGAAGAAACCATACAGCAACTGCCGCTGACCCTGTATCCACGTTGTCTCTGCCTTCAGCTGCTTCCTCAACGACATCCTCGTTAATGACCTATCTGCCTAACCCGTTGACACCCAAAGTCACTATTCCTCTGTCTCCGATGACACTTCCGCCGACATCTTTGACTTCCACTTCGACGACTATAACAACTTCGATGTCTTGTCCATCGACGGATACCAGGGTTTTCCCATTGTTAATTACATCCCCATCGATAGCCCAGACAACGATGCCATCGACGATCCCATCCATGATCGTGTTGACAGAACAACTAGAAAGACAGGAGAAAAAAGGCACTTGACCCCTGAGCACACTTCTCCCCGCAGGGTGACACCACTACTTCCATTCACCTGTTAGAAGAAGATTCTGAGGACAAAGGTCCTTTTGGGTATGCTCACAGCCTTTCAGAATTACACGTCAAGTGTCAAGAGGAAGATTATCATGAGGAAGAATATGAGGGTTAAGGTTATTACGCCCCTCAGGAGCAATATCATCCGCATTATCAGGAGGAAATGGTATGCCTGTCTTCCTCACTTGTTATAGTTTTACAGGTTATGCTTTCTGATTATAGGAATCATTTTCCTCCAACACCACCTATCACAACCTCAGTGTCTCCACCAGCAGAATCTCTACTCATACCTCCAGCTGCTCCACAACAAACACCACTATTGTTGCCTATTTCAGTCCACCATGCACCACAACCTACTCGTCTTCATGATCCTGCAACTTCTGATAACGACAGGGAAGAGGGTGAGCTCCGTGACCCCCACCACGAATAGGATAATTATCTCATACCCACACCATAGTCTCCGTCTCCAACTCCAGTGGACTCTCCACCCGAAGACATTATGATTTTAAAGAGCCTTTTCGGAAGAGCGTAAGAGCCATGCCCATTGTAAGCTGTATCTGGGAAGAGGGCTTGAAGGTCAATAAGACTCCAGTCACAATAACTGCGGTACTTCCCTGCTTGAATAAAACGGGTCAAATCTCCAGAAGATGCTCCTGCTCGTTTGACTGGTCACCCGAAGCCTGATTCCGTTATCTCCCAGACGGCACAGCGCAGATCAAAAAAGCTATCTGCACCCATCACATCGCCTTCGGACAAGAAAGGCAGGCGCATGTAACTACACAAGTTGAGGAGCACAATGTTTAGAAACATCAGAATTCAACTTCCGAGAGTTATATAATATTCAAAACATGTTTTGTACTGTTTATGTTCATGAGACAGCAAAACCAATACTTTTTGTTATAAAATGGAGGCTTTCACATCTTGATTAATTCTTTGTTGTCTTTATTCAGAAAGTCTTCAAGTGATTAGACAAAACAGGGTGACATGTCCAAACAAACAGCCTACGCGTTTCGTCCCTATTCATACGGGACTTCTTCAGGGCTCACGTGTTCCACTGTGCAATCATCACATGTTAAAAAACCGGAGTAGCCATCTATTCTCCTCGCAGTTTCTTATTCACTCTCACACTTTCTTTATAATTCCACAATCAGGCAGTCCATATAGTTCATGTGTCGGTTTCCGTCAGGCCTAAATTTGAATGGCCCCTTCCTGCGCAAGTATGCGCTAGAGGAAGCGTACAATGCCCCCTATTCCTCACGGTGAGCAGCCGTCTGTAGCATCACGGTCCAAAGTTTTTAACATGTTTGATTGCACAGTGGAAACACGTGAGCCCTGAAGAAGTCCTGTGTGAATAGGGACGAAACGCGTAGGCTGTTTGTTTGGACATGTCACCCTGTTTTGTCTAATCACTTGAAGACTTTTTGAATAAAGACAACAAAGAATTAATCAGGATGTGAAAGCCTCCATTTTATAACAAAAAGTATTGGTTTTGCTGTCTCATGAATATAAACAGTATAGAACATGTTTTGAATATTATATAACTCTCGGAAGTTCAATTCTGATGTTTCTAAACATTGTGCTCCTCAACTGTGTAGTTACATGTATTGTTAACCCCTTCGCTGCTAGGCCTTTTCCCCCCCTGTGCTAAGCCTGTTTTTGGCTATTTGGGGTAGTTCGCGCTTAGGCCCCTGTAACTTTTTGACCACATAAGGTATCCACGCCAAATTTGCGTCCTTTTTTCCCCAACATCATGGGGATTCTAAAGGTACCCAGGGTTTGTGGATTTCCCTGGAGGGGACCCAGAAATTAGCCAAAATACAGCAAAATTTTGTTTTGTTTTTTAAAAATAGGAAAAAAGGGCTACAGATGAAAGCGTCTGTTTTTTCCCCTGCAAATGGTATCAAAAAAGGGGTTGTGGTGCTGAAATCACCATCTTCCCAGATTTCAGGGACAAGCAGACTTTTGTCAGAAAACCAACATTTTTTACACAGTTTTGGCATTTTTCTGGGACTTAGCCTATTTTTGCTATTTATTTGTGCTTTCAACCTCTTTCCAGTTAGGTAGAAATGGGTATGAAAGCAATAATGGATCCTGGAAAGCTATACATTTTAGAAAAGTAGACAAAATTCTGAATTCAGCAAGGGGTCATTTGTGTAGATCCTTCAAGGTTTCTTCATAGAAACTAACAGTTAAATATAGGAAGAATTGAAAATTAGTTGAAAAAAACAGCCATTTGTGTCAACGTTTTCACCTGTAACTTCTTCTAATTATGACAGTTGTTTGAAAGCAATATACCATTACATCCGCTAGACCTTTCTGGTTGTGGGGATATATAGGACTTGTAGGTTCACCAAGAACCCGACGAACCCAGAGCCAATAACTGAGCAGCGTCTTGCAATGGTTTTTTATTATGTACCAGGTATATACCAATTCATTTGGGAAAATGTATACATGGAAAAATCGGTATGAAAGACACCTATGTATTTCTGAAATGGGAACAAAATATAGAGTTTAGAAACAGTAGATATTTGCACATTTCCGAAATTGTGAGTACCCATACTAGCATGAGAATTATAGGTCATTTTTCAAAATGACTTATTTTTTACACATTGTCTTTCATTTGGAAGGCAGAAATGCATCGAAAGTCAATAGGTAATAACAGTTGCTCTACAATTCTGTGTTACCCTAAGTCTTCCGATAAAAATGGTAACTCACTTGTGTGGGTAGGCCTAGTGCCCACGACAGGAAACGGCTCAAAACGCAACGTGGACACACCACATTTTCACAGTGAAAAATGACCCTTTTTTTGCAAAGTGCCTAGCTGTAGTTTTTGAACCCTAGCTCTACCGCCACCTAGGGAAACCTAGCAAACCTATACATTTTTGAAAACTAGACACGCAGGGGAATCCAGGATGGGGTGACTTGACTGGCTCTCACCAGGTTCTGTTACCCAGAATCCCTTGCAAACCTAAAAAATTGACAAAAAAAACACATTTTCCTCACATTTCTGTGGTAGAAAGTTCTGGAATCTGCGTGGATCCACAAAGTTCCACCCACCCCGCGTTCCCCAAAGTCTTCCGAGAAAAATGGTACCTCACTTGTGTGGGTAGGCCTAGTGCCCGCGACAGAAAACGGCCCAAAACGCAAGGTGGACACACCACATTTTCACATTGAAAAATGACCCTGTTTTTGCAAAGTGCCTAGCTGTAGTTTTTGAACCCTAGCTCTGCCGGCACCTAGGGAAACCTAGCAAACCTATACATTTTTGAAAACTAGACACCCGGGGGATGCCAGGGAGGTATGGCTTGCGTGGACCCCCCAATGTTTTCTTACCCAGAATCCCCTGCAAACCTCAAATTTAGCTGAAAAAATCACTATTTCCACACATTTTTGTGTGGGGAAGTTGTGGCATCACTGGGCTGACACAAATTTCCTACCACCCAGCGTTCCCCCAGGTCTCCCGATAAAAATGGTGCCTCACTCGTGTGGGAGGCCCATGTACCCGCGACAGGCAAGGGCCCAAAACTTATTGAGGCGACATCAAAATTGCCTATCACAAAACGACCTGGTTTTGCAAGGGGGGTCACCTGGGTTTTTGGCCCCGTGCTCGGCGGCCAGCTAGGGAAACGTACCAAACCCACACATTTCTGAAAACTAGACACCCGGGGGGTTCCAGGGAGGTATGGCTTGTGTGGATCCCCCAACGTTTTCTTACCCAGAATCCCCTGCAAACCTCAATTTTAGCTTAAAAAATTACTTTTTCCGCACATTTTTGTGTGGGAAAGTTGTGGCATCACCGGGCTGACACAAATTTTCTACCACCCAGCGTTCCCCCAGGTCTCCCGATAAAAATGGTGCCTCAGTCGTGTGGGAGGCCCAAGTACCCGCGACAGGCAAGGGCCCAAAACATATTGAGGCGACATCAAAATTGCCTATCACAAAACGACCTGAGCACTGAAAGGGTTAAAATCAGGTTTCTTTACGGTTGACCTGAAGAGTGAGCATAATTCAGGCGCTTAGGACAAACAGTGTGCAGGCGAATCTTAAGCCATAACCGTTTTGCTGCATCTGTAAAGAAAGGTAGGTGCCTTGATAACATAGGAAAAAGATTTTCGTCTATGTCAGCGCTTACAGTTAGGGCAGCAACTTCACTTGCTGTTCTTGGTCGGTATGAACACCTAATGTGGTCGGTTATCGCACTGTATCTGGATCAGCTTCCAGAGGACAGTAAAGCAGAGGCTAAGAAGATTCTCCAGGAAGGAGAACGCACTTCGTCCGAGGTGATCGACACTGCTGTGGACATTGCCCCTACTGCATTTAGACAACTAGCAGGTGCTACTGTGTTACACCGCCATGGTTGGCTAAAGGCTACTTTGTTCAGGCGTGAGGTCCAAAACAAAATACTAGACCTCCCTTTCAAAGTCCTTTTCGGCAAGTACATGTATGAGGCTTTACAAGCTATCAAATCAGATACAGCTAAGTCACTGGGAACGCTTCAGTACAGGAAAGTGCCCTATCAGGCGCGCGAGGAAGAGGCCTTCCACCCTTTATAGGAAGTTATCAGCAATATCGCTACCCTGCTTACACATCTTCCTCATAACAATTTCGTCCACAGTACCCCCAACACCACCCACCACCAGCAGCTTACAGTCGACCTGCACCAAGAGGTAGAGCAGGGCATCAGGGCAAAGACACGGCCCTTTGCCAATGACCACCTACAGGCTCCGGCTATTCCCCCTTGTTATTAACCAAATTGGGGGCAAACTATCTGCTTACCTCCATCGCTTGCAGCATATAACTACCGACCAATGACTCCTGAACCTTACTCAATTTGGCCATACTTTAGAATTTCTTGAAACCCCATTCCCCACTCCGCCTCAACCCTCTGTTCCAAAACATCTACATCTTCTCAAGTTAGAGGTCATGACAATGCTACAAAAAGGAGCAATAGAACCAGTTCTTCCATCGCAACGGGGAAGGGGATTCTACTACTGTTTCTTTTTGTTCTGCAAAAAGTTCAAACAATGGCAACCAATTTTCGACCAGAGGAATCCCAACACCTAGCTCAAGAAACAGTCCTTCCGCATGGTGACTTTACAGGACATTCACTTGCTCTTAAATCAAGATTACATGTCAAACCTCGACCTTCAAGATGCATTTTTCCAAATCCCCATCCACCTTTCCCACAGGAAATTCCTACGGTTTACAATAGCCAGGAGCCACTACCAGTTCAGAGTCCTTCATTTTGACCCAAAATCTGAACCCCCCTCCCTCCGCCCACCCGGATATCTACAAAGTACCTAGCTCCGGTAGCAGCTTTTCTAAGAAAACAAAGACACCAAGTGTTCCTGTATTTGGACAATTGGTTGGTCAAGGCATCGTCCATTTGCACAGCGCAGGCATCTACTGCAGCCTGCACAACACTGTTCAACGAGCTAGGCCTCACCCTGAATCTAGTAAAGTAATTCTTGCATCCTTTAAAAACTATCAAGTTTCTGGGGGCAACATTTGACAAAACGTTTAACAAAGCATATCCGTCTCTCTAGAGACAAATAAAACTAACAACCTTTGCAGAACTGATTTGGAAAAAAAGGCTCTTTTTTAGTACGCCTTTACGAATTCTTTTTGGGGATGATGTCGTCCTGCATTCCCCTGGTTCCATTCTGCTGTCTAAGAATGTGTCCCCTCCAGGAGGAACTTGACAAGAAGTGGCTACAGGCAACAGGATCCTTCGACGATCTACTCACCGTTATTGTCAATGCCCTATCATGGTGAAGGCATCGAAAAAAATCTGTCAGCTGGTCTCTCCTATCTGAGCATACCTTCTCCATTGGTCAAAACTACTAAGATCTCTCTCCAAGGTTGGGGAGCATACATTCAGAACTTACAAGTCAGTGGCAGGTGGCAAAAGCCTCATCTCCTTCTGCATATCAGCTTGTTGGAGTTACATCTTGCCTTACAAGCTTTCCTTCCAAGAATAAGGAACTCAGCGGTAACGTATCCGGATGGACAGTACAACCATGATGCACTACATCAGCATTCAAGGCAGCACAAGATCACGCCTCCTCTATCAAGAGGCGCAGTGCATCTGGGAGTGGGCTATTGGCAACGGAGTGTCCCCACGAGTGGAACATTTACCCGGAATCCAAAATACGATAGCAGACATGTTAAGCAGACTAAGGTCATCCTGTCATGAATGGGAACAGGATGAGGAAACTCTCAACTGCCTCTTTCTCAAGTGGGGCAAGCCATGTTTTGACCTTTTTGTGACCCCCCCCAGAACAAGAAATGCCAGTTCTTTGCAAGTTTGCGTCACCGTCAGGGATCTTGGGGGAATGCATTTTCGATGGCATGGTCTGGCAGCTTTGCCTACGTCTTTCCTCCCATTCCTCTCCTCCCAATAGTCCTTAGGAAGATGAAGGCTTAACGTGCAGGATGATTCTCAGAGCCCTGTCCTGGACACGAAAGCACTGGTTTACAGAGCTCCTTCTTCTCTCTGAGAAACCTCACATTCAGTTGAAACTGATACCATCAACGATGTCCCAGGGCCAAGTGTTGCAACCGGATCCCAAATCCCTTCATTTGTCGGCCTGGCTCCTGAGTACAATGAGTTCTTCCATCTGAACTTCTCTTCGGACTGCAGGGAGATACTATCCAAACCCTGAGCGGAGAGGACTAACAAGACCTATTGCCTTAATTGGAAGCGATTTTGCATTTGGTGCCAGCAAGCTAACTTGCATCCACTCTCTTCTTTACCTCAAGAGATTCTCCCTTATCTCCTGCACTTGGCAAGATCAGGATTAGCTCACGTATCCATCAGGGTCCACATGGCAGCTATCTCCCGCTATAAGAGATCATCTACTTTGCCTTCCTTGTGGTCCATTAGAATTGTTAAGCAATTCCTCAAAGGTCTCTTCAGGGCTTTTCCACTAGTAAGACCTCCTCCATCGCTCTGGCAGCTCAATACTGTTCTCTCACAGCTTATGAAGCACCCGCATAAAGCATTCACAGAGCTGATCTGAAGTTCATTTCCTGGAATGTTGCTCACCTCGTAGCTTTATCATCTGCCTGGCGAGTGAGTGAAATTCAATCCCTTACGATTCAGGAACCGTTCCTACAATTTTGGGATGGTAGAGTGGTTCTTCGTGCGAACCCTAAGTTCATTGCAAAAGTCCCTTCTGACTTTCATTTAAATGAGCCTCTCATCCTCAGAACGTTTTTTCCAGCTCCTCCAACACCAGCTAGAGAGTCCTTAATTCTTTGGACATCAAGTGATGTTTAAAATTCTATTTACAAAGAACTAAACACTTTCGCAAGTCTAATCAACTCTTTGTGGCTTACAGCGCGCCACGGAAGGGGTATCCTCTTTCTAAACAAGATATTTCCTGAGGGATCTCCAGTGCCATTCCCTATTGTCATCAAGCAGCGGGTAAACCACTACAGATGTCAGCTCATTACCACTCTACCAGAACTGTTTCTGCATCAACTGAGCTGTTTGCTGGTGTGTCACTCCAGGACATCTGACGTGCAGCTACCTGGAAGAATACACACACCTTTACGAGACATTACTGCTTAGACATTGCTAATCGCAGCGACACAGAAGTGGGTCAGGTGGTACTGCGACATGCTTTCCAGTAATGGTGAGCTTTCTTCCCACCATCCTTTATGAGCTATGCAAATTTGTTTCTTTGCACTGTATTCTTGTTATGCTTATATATACAGAACATATACTTTGTGAATAAAGGTATTTATGTGTCTTGGATATTCTCAAGACTAAAAAAAAACCAAAAACGTGCTTGATAACTGCTATCTAATCTGATTCAGGCACGTGAAGCTATGAAAGTTCCAATACTGAAGTAAAAAAAGAAATTACTTACCTGTAACTAGTTTTCCAGTATTGGAATCTTTCATAGATTCACATGCGACCCACCCAGCTCCCATGGGAAGCTCACCTTCTTTTCTCTCTCTCTGTCTTCTGGGTGTATCTCCTACACTTGTGCTTTGAAAATCTGAGGTACTGGAGCTTCTCACCAGAGTGTTCTAGAGGGTAGGGCAATCTGATTGGTTCAAACCTATGTTTGGTCTCTTTATTAATCAATGACTAAGGTATATTGAAAAATTAAGAGGCCTGGGGCCTTTTCTAAGCTATCTTTAACTTTGCATTCCTATTATAATATACCGTGGGGCTCCCATCGCGACGACGGGGAATGATTCAAGCATGTGAATCTATGAAAGATTCCAATACTGGAGAACTGGGAAAAAGTGAAGTATTTTATTTCTACCATTACTAACACAAAGGGAAAATATGGCATTCACAAAGAATTGCACAGGTCCCCCCCCCCTCCCTCCAAGATTGAGGCTAAAGTGTTTGCTTGGCGATTCCCGGTTCCACTCCCTCCCTTCGCTATCTTAACTGTTTATTCACTATTGGGAACATCCAGGGCATGTCCCACTAGTAGTCCAAGTCTCAAGAGTCTACTTTGACTCTAATTTAAAGTCAATAGCATTCCAGCACTACAACACTTAACTAAAAGTTTTCCCAGGGCCGACAGCACAGAAATTGGTCTTACCCCCGCTGGCAGATGTGAAGCAGCTGGAGATCCTGAGCGAAGCCCGTCTGCAGGCATTTGGAACAGCTCCAGCTGAGTTAAGGTGAGTCTGCCAAACACGGCCAAGGAGGCGGCACTCAGTGGCTGCAGAGTGCCTTGATCGCAGTTGTGCTTCTGAAGTGACCATAGTTTCTTTGCGTCTCCTCCTGAGGGGTAAGTGTCCAGTTCTTTTCTCACTGGGGGTGGTTGCGATGATCGTGTCATGGGTCCCTCGCTTGGGTGATGGTGCGCAGGTGCTCCCACTACGTCCTCAGTTCTCATGCAGGGAGTTGCAGATCAGTTTGCAATTGATGCTTCCGGAGAGCCCCTCTGGCATATGGGGTCACCGTATTGCACAGTACATTAGTTCCTGCTCGATTGGCATGATGAAGTCTTGGCGGCGGCCCCTCTTGACATAAGGGAACTCCGGCTGTTAGCACACAAGGCTACGGCCCATACTGCACAGCAGTCTGTTTCCCTGTGGCCCGTCCTGGCATATGGGGTCGCCGACTTGGCACTACGCATGGGCGCTGCTCCAGTCGGCATGGCATACGACTTAATTCACAGCAGTCCTCCCCGGCATACTGGGACACCGACTCTGTCCTGCACACAGGCAATAACCGTAACGGTGCAGCAGCCATTTCCTCACACCTCGCAAATGGAGTCTACTCGACAGGGCTTCTTACCGGACCTTGCTCCCTCCAATGCTCTCATCTTCCTCACAGGAAACACTGGTCTTAGCAAGCAAGCAGGCAGGCGCTGGTGCTCCAGGCTCCAGGGCAGGTGGTCTTGGATTCCCTGGGTGATATCCCCTCACCCAGCAGGGAGACTAGAAGGCCTTGGCCACCAGTCCTGGTCACAGGCAGAAGTCTTGTAGAGCTTCCCCATCTCACATGGCCCATCTGGCTGCATAGCAGTTGACAATTTTGGGGTCTCAAACTCCCCTTCTTATAGTCCATTTCTAGACACCAAATGTAATTTAGGGTCTGAGTCTTTGAAGTTTTATTTTGTGGGATTCTGCTTCTTTTGATGTGTCCACTCCTCTGCTTTCTCTTCATCAGAAAAGCAGTCTGTCACAACAGGAGTGCCTCTAAAGCCGATAGTCCCACAACACAGTCCTTGGGAGTGACTAGAGTTCACACCTGGATGTCACCCATAGTGATATGTGCATCAAAATGTTAGCCTCTGGTCCCAGCCCTATCAAGTTATGATTATCTCAGCCCCATCTCCTTCTCGAGAAGTGCCCAGGCCCCTTCCTTGTGACCTCTCACTCAATCAAAGAGCATCTTTTGAAGTGTACAGGCGAAGATTGGCTCTCCCCTCTCCAGTGTTTGTCACACCCAGCTTACAGGAATGCAGCACTAAACAAATCTGAGGGGATTTCTCCATCTCCTCTCGATATTTCACCATACAGCCCTGGGTCTCTCTAAATGAAACCCAGGGCCCTCCATGCATTGTACCAATCACAGACATACATACACTCAGTGCAGGTGTACACCATACATGCACTTCGCAGCACTGTAACCTCCCTGTACTGTACTACTCACAGACACACCTACACCCAGCATATACATTTACCGTGCGCGCACTGCACAGCACTGCATCCTTTTTGTATTGTGCCGCTCAAGGGCACACACATACCCAGCACATGCAAACACTGTAGAGCTCTACATCCTTTATGTATTGTACCACTCACAGGCACATACACATCAAGCAGATGCATTCAACATGCATGCACTGTACAGCACTACATCCTTTATGTATTGTACCCTTCATAGGCACACATACACCCAACATGCATGCACTGAACAGCTTGGCATTATCCTTGTATTGTATCCTTCGCAGGCATACACCAAACGCAGATACACCACTTCTGCTCTACGCAGCACTTCACATTAAACCGATGTAGGTGTAGGGATGAGTTAAGCACACAGCAGCAGAACTTTAAATAAGTGAGCCTGTAGGCCTCATTCCAGTGACACAGGTTTAAAAGAACCTGTTTACTCCTATTCATCACTGCACGGTATGCTACCACCACTGGCACGTGCTGCTTGATTCCTGGTGAAGGCAGTAGCCTTCCACCACTATGAGGGCAGCGCTTTGGGCGCCTCTCCCGGGCCAACATGACCGCAATCCTTGAGACAGGCCTATGCCATGGCACACATGCGTAATCCGTATTTGCATATGGCAACAAAAGGTCTGCATTGGGGTCCAGTCATCATTACAGTTGGCCACTCCGGGCAGGGGCCCATGTCCATTACCATACAGAGGACTTTTCCGTCCCAACAAACCTTTTGAGACGCAAGTGTACATCATCATCCCCATACAGTTCCACCAAAATTATCACAGTCCCTTCTTTAAACAACTAAACTCTGTATAATTTATAATTACTGAATAATAACTATTTCACACCACATATATTCTTAAATATCATCTAAGCCATTGGTTGGTTAGCTCCCATTCCTTTAACGGTTCCCCAAATCCATACTGTTCAACACTTATGATATCCTAAGTCCTGACCCTTATGAATGTAGCATTCTTAGCAGCTATTTGACCTTCATTGATACTGTGCTAGGAGCACTGGGCATTGTATGCAGGTACAAGGGCACTATGGTTTTGTAAAATGGTGACTGCACATTTGCCAAGTGGTCTATGCTTTGAGAGAATGGGAGCTCAGCTGTTTAACACTGCAAACATTGTTCAATGCTTCCTACTCTATCATTTGAGCAGTTTGTTTGACATGTGATTTCCACATACACCTTTTTTGTTCTAATGTCATGTGATCTACCTTATTGTTATGTTATTGTTATGTGTTATTGTTATGTTACTGTGGATTTCTTTTTAGTGTCCTTTTTATGATTCTGGTTTATAGTGTCAGTCTACTCCTTTATGAACTTCAAGGTGGCCATATTTTAGGCTGTGTCAGTTTTAAATGCATTGTCAAATAAGCGTTGCAATGTACACTACTAAAATCTGATTCTTCTAATGATGTGTTATTTTCCTTTATTCAGGAACAGTATGAGCAAGAAGATTTTCTTATTAAGCCAAATGACAACCTTGTAGTTTGTGGCAGAGCAGAAAAAGATTCATGCAGTCTTGAAATTCATGGTGAGTTCAGAGTTATAATTGCCAGGGCAGTTTTTAAATGCTCAGTGGGGCCAATGAGTGTTTTCTTTCAGCAATTCTTTACTCATGCCTCTCTGCCTTCTTTGTCAGCCTCAAAACACAGGATATAATGTAGTATTGACTCCAAAATGTATGTAATGCTGTTGTCTTTTGGACAGAAAAGTCCATATGGTAACTTCTATAGTATCCATTGATTCCAACTTCCTTTTTAGATTTCACCTAAGACAGCACATGCTGTTGAGAGACATATTTCTAAACTACAGTTTGCTAAAAGGCTGCACATTGCTTACCATTGGTTGGCTTTATTGCCACTCTTATTTGCTTGCTTCTTCTTCATCAATTTCCAAAGGCTTTCCTTCCTCTTCTTGTGTTTATACATCCCCTAGAGCATGGGTGCATTACTCATGTCCCTTCACTGCTCATTTTACAGGTACTACTTTTTCTTTTTGCTCAAGCACTTTCCAAGAGTGTGTGTGAGTTTTCCGGCTCTCTCCCTTGTGTACTTCCCCTCCATGTTCCTCTTTCTTCATGTTCCTCAGTGCCTCCCCGCCCACCTTCCCTTGCCATTCTTGCTTTCCCCACCACCTGCTTGTCTTTTTTGCTCTGCAGCCCCACCAACCTTTCATTATCCATTTGCTTCCCCATCCCCTTCCACCCAACTTCAGTTATCAGCTTGCTTCCCCCCCCGCCTGCCCTCCGTTGTCAGCTTGCTGCCCCATTCCCTCCTACCCACCCTCCATTGTCAGCTTGCTCTCCGAAACCCTTCCGCCCACCATCTGTGTCAGCTTGGTTAGTCCAACCCCTTCACGCCCACCCTCCATTGTCCGCTTGCTCTCCCAGCCCCTTCCACACACCCACTGCAGAGGTTGTCAGCTGGCAGCCCTATGCCCTCAGACTCACCCTCTTTTGTCAGCTTGCTGCCCCAAACCTTTCCACCCACCCTCTGTTGTTATCTGGAGCCCCATCCGCTCCCACCCACCCTTCATTGTCAGCTTGCTGCCTCATCTCCTCCCACCCACTCTTCGTTATCAGTTTTCTGTCCATCCCCTCCCACCCACCCTCTGTCATCAGCTTGGTTAGCCCAACTCCTCCCGCCCACCATCTTTTGTCAGCTTGCTCCCCCTCCCATCCCACCGACCCTCTGTTGTCAGCTTGATGCCTCATCCTCTCCAACCCACCCTTTATCAGCTTGCTCTACCATGTCTTCCCACCCACCCATCATTGTCCGCTTGCTGCCTCATCTCCTCCCACCCACTCTTCATTATCAGTTTTCTGTCCATCCCCTCACATCCACCCTTCGTTGTCAGCTTGCTGCCCATCCCCACCCAACCACCCTTCGTTGTCAGCTTGCTTCCCCATCCCTTCAAGCCCACCATCCATTGTCAGATTGCTTCCCCTTCCGCCCATCCTCCATTGTCAGCTTGCTGCCTCATAAACCCTGTCAGCTTGCTGCCCCATTCCCTCACACCCACCCTCTGTTGTCAGTTTGCTGTCCCAGCCCCTCCCATTCACCCTTCGTTGTCCGCCCTTTTCGACTACAGTTTGCAGCCTTGCCCTGCTGGAAAAAACCGAATCCTCAGCAGGATGGGCGGGGGGGCATTATACTCTGCCCTTCTTGAGCTTCACAGGGTAGTCTGAGGGCTGTACCCAGCCTCTTCCTGACTTCTGAAGATGCCTGCCCTGTCACTGGCAAAAGCAGCCCACACCTGGGCCTGCCTGCCCTTCGCTTTCCTAGACAGATGAGCGCCAAACCCAGGGGAAAGGAAGGACCTGATCAGGACCAGTTTAGGTTTAGAAAAAGGGATGCCCCCACACAGGATAGTACTGGATATAAATGTGGTACCCTCCGAACCTCTCTTCAGAACATTCCTGGACCAGTGAGACTCAGAAGAAGGACTGCCCTGCATTCTGAAGCTTGAAGGAAGACTGAACCGGCTTGCCTTGAACCCAAGACCACAGAAGTGACCTCAAGGGTCAGTTGGCTGACCTCCCATTTGAGCTCCTGGCTCTTCCAACTCAGACGCCAAGTGGTACCTGATAATAAGCTTCCACTACTTTGATGATGACCTTTGCCGAGCAGTTTCTGAGTGATTTCCAGGACCTTGTGCAGCGGCTCTCTGTATGTACCCAGCACCTCTTCGGACACAACCTGCTGCCCGGCTCCGCAGGAGTCCTTCGACCGCCACACCAAAGCTGAAGTCGTGGACTAACCTGCTGCTCCATCATGCTCATCCTGAATTTTGATTTTGACCCGATCTAGTGACACCAGATACCCGCGGTTGGCACTTTGTGCTTCCTGGTGCTGTTTTTTATTTAAAACCTTACAAAAAAATCATAACTCCTCTTAGTTAAGCCTGACAGCTTTGTGCCAAGCTACCAGGTTTTGTTAGTTATTTTTGTGGTTCACCCTGACAAGGATTGTAGTTAATACTTGACTGGGACTCTTACCCCTCTCAATTAATGACCCAATTTGTTACAGTGATGAATAAAGGAGCTGGATCCATTTAATGATTCACCCCAAAGCTCATATTACGGAGGATGGACCACAGAAATTCCCAATCTCTGAAAGCCGCGACTGCTCTGCCAGTCCCATTGGAGTAACACTTAGGACATGGAACAGCCTTCGTACTTTCGGGATTATGCTTCCCTATGGTATAACCCAATTTTGATCCTGGTGCACTAGTTAAGGCAACACTGGTAGGAACCTGCTGGTTAACTCTCCCCAAAATCTTAAAAGCAAGATTAAAGTGATAGGGGATGATACATCAAGCGTATCCTGATTTGGTTTTGGGAGTACGCCTATAATTGCCTCCCTTGTGGCAGTAGGCAAAGTCCCCCTTTCAAAAGCCTCCTCATATAAGTGGACCATTGTGTCAGAGTCAATTTGATCTCGTCAATGGAGATTGGACACTTCAAACCCTTGGTCCGAGGTCAGCTTTGATAAGGCTGTCGACTACACATATTGTTCAGTCACTGTGCTACACCATTTAAAGCAATTTTCAAGTTAATTTAACAGTCATCATTGTGGGTAAATATCTATAGGTTTTTATGCCAACTCCTCTTTTTCATGTTGTGATTTTGATTTTTCTGGATTTAGGTTTTAGGACATATTGAATAGCCTGTAGTGTTTTATTAATTGATCTCATTTTTATCAATATAAAGAGAAGCATGGGAGTTTAAATGCACACATGTTTACACATTTACTGGTGGTGAATGTAGCTGTTTTCTGCCCTTTTAGCTCGCAGCAGACTTTGGATGAAGTATCTCAAAATGATGGTCTTAAAGTGATCTGCTTATGGTGCTTCAGCTGCTCGGGCTAATGTGCTTAGTTATCTGTCAGTAAAGTCAAGGTTCCTCAATCAGTTGAAAAAAGCTGCATACTGTGTGCGATCCCTTGCTGCTCTTTTCAACTAGGTCTAAAAAGATGCAGCTTTAGTCTCTTGTTGGTAAACCTCTTTTAGAACATCTCAGTGTATGGACTGTGGCACTGCTTTCCTTTTTCCAGTGTCAAAACCCCATTCAGAGGGCCACAGGGCAAGCAGGGGTTACTGGACCCAACCCTGGGGGCGGAGGCCTTTTACTACTGATGTCTCAGTTCTCAACCTGCTATGAATCCTGAGCATCTGGGCCAGGTGCCCCTTCACCACTTGACTCTCAGTAATAGCATGGGTTGACCAGTCTAAGGCTTCTCGGGAAGAGGGGCGGGAAGGTTGATATAGGGTGATGAACACACAGGCTCACAACTCAAAAAACGTGCAGCAGCAGCAATAAATAATTGTGCAGCCAAATACTTATTTTTATGAAAAAGAAGTATTTATTTTACAGCTACCAATGCAAAGAGAAATACGACGTTCACAATCAACTCCCCCAGTCTCCCAAGGTCAGAGCTCTAGGGTTGCTTACGCAGTTCCCTGATTTTCACTCTCTCCTTGCACTAGTGATAGTGGTTATTCCCCATTTACTGTATGGAAATTCAGGTTGTCCGAGTCTCAGGAGTCCCATTCCGACTCTGTGCCGAATTGCTATATAGCAAACAAGTTTCCCCGGGTCTTACTGGCATGAAATCAGTATGACCTGCACTTGCAGGATCAGAGTGACCAAAGTCTCAAAGCACGTCCCATCAGTAGGCCCAGGAGCTGCGGCGGCTGTTTCTGGTAAGTTCTCTGCACATGGCCTAGCTCGGTCGACTCATTGCGGTCCTTAAGTTCCTCACAATCGGTTGTGCAGCTACAGCGACCAGAGGTTCTTCTTGGCTTCTCCAAGTTGGGTAAGGTCTTGGTCGTTCCCACGATGAGTTGGGGTGGGTGGGTGGATGGATGGAGGAGGTAGGCGTGCGAAAGTAATGATCAAACCAGGTCGTACCTCTAGATTTGTCCCGGTGGTCACCTCTGGCATACGGGGTCACTGTCTCTTGACTGCAGACGTGCTCCAACCCAATCGGCTCATAAGATTTCCTCACGGCAGCCCTCCTGGCATACAGGCTCACCGGCTCACCAATGCACACTGGTTATGGCCCTCTCAGCATGGCAATCTCTTCATGGCAGACCCTCCGGGCATACGTTATTGGTTCCTCACTACACATGGGCGATGACCCGTTCGTAACAACTATGATAGTGGCTGACTTCTCGGTGGCTCTACTCTGGCATAAGAGGGACGCTGACTTTCCCTGCACATGGCCAACGACTCGATCTGTGCAGTAACTGTCTCCTCATAACTTGTTAAGGGACTCCACTTTGCAGGATTCCCCACTGGAACTCGCTCCCTCCAACCCTCTCCTCTTCCTCACAGGACACAGTGTTCTTGGCAAGCAGGCAGGCGCTCGGTGCGCCAGGGCAGGTGGTCTTAGTTTTCCTGGGTGTTGTCCTCACACCCAGCTCGAAGACTATCAGGCTTTGGCCTACAGTCCTGGTCACAGGCAGACCTCACACAGCCTGTCTGGTTGCTTGGCAGTTGATAATTTTTGGGGTCTCAAGCTCCCTTTCTTATAGTCCATTTCCAGACACCAAATGTGATTTAGTCTGAGTCTTTGAAGCGCCCACTCCTGTGCCCTTTCTTCCTCCTGAAAGCAGTCACTATAGCCGAAGCAACTCCAAAGCTGATAGCCCCACAACACGTCATGGGAGTGACTAGAAGTTCACACCTGCATAGTAGCCACAGTGGTATGCATATCAAAAGATTAGCCCAGGGCCTCAGCCCTACTCTTTATGGTTCTCTTATCAGCTCCATTGCCTTCCTGAGATGTTCCTGGGCGTCTCCCTTGTGACGTCTCTCTATCTTACTCAAAGAGCACCCTTTGAAGTGTACTGGGGAGCCTGGCTCTCCCATCTCCAGTGTGTCCCACCCAGTGCAGCAATACACAAATCTGTCTGGGGGGAATCTTCTCCCTCCTCTCCTCATGTTTCACCATGCAGCCCTGGTTCTCCCAAAATGGAACCTATAGTCTGCCATGTATTGAACCATTCTCAGGCACACATACACCCAGCACATCCCTTTAAGGTACACGCACTGCACAATACTACATCCTTCATGTATTGTGCCCTTCAAAGGCACACATAAACCTAGTGCATGCACATAACATACATGCACTGCACAGCATTACATCCTTCGCGTATTGTACCACTCACAGCCACACATGCATTCAGCATTTGTACATCAAACGTGCACTTCACAGCACTACACATCAAACCGATGTAGGCCAAGGGTAAGTTTTTGCACACAGCAGCTCAACTTTAAATGAGTGAACCTGTAGGCCTCACTCTGGTGACATGGGACCTGTTCAGACCTACTGATCACTACACGGTATGCTGCACCACCAGACTCATGCTGCTTAACTCCTGGATAGGATTTTTTAAAAACAACGTTCAGTCTATTAGATGTCTTGCATGATATTAATCAGCCTCGTGTTTATTTTCATGCCAAGACCCTCCTTATGTACTTGGGCGTCTACTTCAATTGGGTCTTGCTAATATTGTCAAAGACAAAATCATCTCTATCATAGATTTTTTTTTTTTTTTAGCAAACTTTATTGAGCACCATAAAGTGATATCAAATTGTCATAGCAAGTACAACATGGCATTTTCTTTCTTTTTTTTTCTAATCGTGACACAGATTACCTTCGTAGATTAAAGATCTGCTTACATATGTCGGATTAAAATAGGATATTCTTGTGACTATAAAAAGAGAGAGAATGAGTGCATACATAAGATACAAAGACCATGCGATACAGTATGCAATATAGAACTAAACAACCCCATTAACAAGCCCCACCCTCCCTCCTGGCCTCTCGGTTCCTTTGTGCCATTTAACCTTGTGTGTGTATGTATATAGTACTTGCTGCGAGTCACTCCTGGTGTGCAGCTGAAATATAAGTAGGACCCTTACCAGCCCCTTAAAAAAACGAGGACCACTTACAACTGGATACATTATGGGGTAGGAATGATATGCAGAGGGTCTAATGCTTTAAAACCTTCCAGCATGTGGTCCCATTCCATAGAAATGGGGTGTTTCCATAGTCCGCGAGCCTCTTCGCGTCTAATGGCCGCACTTTCGGCACCGCACCACCTCCTCCTGCCACGCAGATAGAGTAGGGCATCTAGGGGATTTCCAACTCATGGTGATCGCTCGTATGGCCAATATGAGGGCAAGGTCAAGGAAACGCAGTTGAACTTTCAAAGTTCTAGTGCGCTTGCGGAGGCCCAGCAAGCACTCCAGTATGTTGTCCGTGAGTGGTTGATGTGTGATCTCCTTGAGTGCAGTTCGGACTCCCCCTCCCCCCTCCCCCCCAGTAATCACGCAGGTGAGAGCAGGCCCATAGCATGTGGGTAAAGCCCGCCTCTTCGGACCTACAACGTGGGCAGTGATGTTGGGCGTCAGGGAACATGCGATGAATTCTCTTTGGGGTCAGATAGGATCTGTGTAGTACCATGCATTGCGGGATACACGCTTGGGGTGTTCTAGAATACTCGCCCATGCCTTATCAGTCGGTGCGTCGTCAGTTGTCTCGGACCATTTTGTTCTAAGGGCAGTGAGTGGGATGGAGGCTTGTGATCGAATACTAACGTATAACCATTTAATAAGATGGCTGCCCTCCCCCATGTAATAGAGAGATCGTACCAATTCGTGTTGCGGAGGTTCAGTACGTTGAGGTGCCCACGTCGTCCTAACATAGTGAGACACTGCTGCGTGGGTTAAATAAAGACGATCCGGTACGCCAGTGAACTGTACAAAGGCGTCATGATCAAGGAGGGTTCCATCGCCAAACAGCGACCCCACCTCTTCTACACCAGCGTCCGCCCAGACGCGTAGCCGAGCCTTCGTGAGCCTGCCACTAGTGGTTGGTATTCCCAAAAGTGGAATATTACCGGCGTACGGGATCGCATCTGAGGTGTAAAGCAGAGCCTTCTTCCAGCAGTGGAGTGCTGTTTTAAGTAATGGAGGCACAACAGGGGGCATTTTTACTTTCGGCAGTAACAGAGTATGTAGGGCTCCTCGCTCTAGATCTCGGGTCTCATATCCTATTTCCTGCAAGTTCCTGCCTGCTGTCCAATATGACAGCCATTGAAGCTGACCAGCATAAAAATAGGCCCTAAAATCGGGTACCCCCAGTCCGCCCTTGTGAGGCTCCAATCATCTCTATCATAGATAAAGTCACTACTGAGTTCACTATCTGGCCTAAACTCCAGTTCCTCCTTATGGGGCATAGTGCAGATTGTAAAAATGAACGTGATACCGCAGTTCAGTTATGTTTGTGGCTTGCTACTACTGAGGGTACACAAATCTATTCTTTGGGGAATTGACATCCTCATCAGAAATGTCATATGTGCCTGTCGCAGACCACAACTCAAGGCCTCCAAGCTACATCCTAAAACCATGGCAGGGGGCCTTCGCCCTTAATAACAACTGCGGAAAGATGTTTGAATCTAGGGTGCTACATGTTGTTACCGGTGCTGAGGTGGCGTGGCGTGGTGAAAACCAATAAAGAATGGGGATACAAAAAATATATATATATTTAAGTTAGATTCATTGCCCATTATGTGTGTTGTGATGCTGATTTGTTTATTCTTTTGATTCAGTACGTTACTTCACATTTTTCTTCCAGTGTATAATTCCGAAGAGGATTCCTTCTATGTCCATCATGATATCCTCCTTCCTGCATATCCCCTTTGCGTGGAGTGGTTGAACTTTGATCCAAATCCTGAAGAATCCACTGGTAGGTATGAACATTCCAAGATAAGCAATGTCTGTGCTGTTCTGTGGAGAATGTTTGCTTGTTCAGCCTAAATGAAGGCTATATTGTTTGAACCCTAGATAGCATAAAAAGTGTGATTATTAAACTAGTTTTTCCTGAGTTCGAGTTAAGAGTTAGTATTATGAAGTTGAGTTCCCTTACAGTGCTTTTGTGGAACTTCTACAGTGATTTTAATTAAAGCTTTCACTATCTCTAGCTTTTCCTGCCATCCATTTTCTACATCATTCTGCTTCTCAAAACAAACTAAGGGCAGTTTGCCTGCAGTGTCTCCCTTTTGTCATTTGAGATGACTATTTTATGGGGAGTCCACTCAAGGTGAGGCAAGACACTAAATGTTAAGTGACAAGGTTGAATGAAGCCCAGACATAGGACAATTACTGGACAAAAAGAGAGGCAATTATTTCTATTCTTAACAATCATCTGGGAAATTTTATTGTGTTCTGCCAACATTTTGGCAAGGCTAGGGCCCTGGGGTGAGAAGTATACAGTATTGCATCTGGCCTTGGATGATGGAGGTCCTTTCAGAGGATTGAAAAACACATATCTGACCCAAAATCCAAGTTCTGCTCTCTCTACTGGACTATGATGGAATTGGACTCAAGGGCGTGACCGCTCAAGAAAACAATTAAAGCACTCCCATAAAAGTATGAGGACCACTATTATTTCAAAGGTCTTCGACAAAGCTTATGGACAGTACTATGTTTTAGGTTTGTATCGCCAGCCCTCTGGCAGAGAACAGATGTGCTGACCCCGCTATTATTCAAGTCTTAAAAGATGTGGACACCAAAAACAGGAAGTCGGAGAAGGTCTGATGCAGAGGCAGAGTATTGTTGAAGGGCAATCCCATCTACGTCTTGGTAGATACCTCTCAAATAAAAGAATATTGGAGGAGGAAACTCATGCAGCCCCAGCTGGAGTTTGTAGCAAGAGCAGCAAGTAATGCATGATTACAAAAGGTACTTGTTTTGAAATGTGATGGATGCCTTCAAACAGCAGGAAGTAGCTGGACAGGGATCCAAGAGGCTAGTAGACTTTAAGACTCGGTTCTACTAACCTCTTTAGTGCACCAGAAAGGTCTGAATCTTGTTCCTTGCCCGTCTTGCAAACTCACTTGGCAAGCCGTAGCAGCTTGCCCCGGTTCTCTGCAGGTGCAAAAAAATGACCAATTCCATGACTGAAAATGACTAGCACACTTCAGTGCAAATTCCCGTGCCTAGACAAACACATAAGGATCGCACACATTGGATGTGTGGCTTACACTGAAGGACACTTTTGTTGTTGTTGTGCAAATGAACACCTTTCAGCTGTTTATACTTACTTCAGTAGTAGGCATATTGTTTGGCACAAAGCCTGTACTGGCTATCTCAGTAGTTCAGACTTCGCTTCAAAACCTCTGGGTGTTTGCGCCTATCCATACCCTCAACATCCCTTTGAAGCAAAGTGACTCAAAGTGGTGCAAAGCTATTTTTATGTTCAGAAGATGCCACCTTAAAACACTTTTTGCAGTCGATAGTAAATACCATGCACTTCGTTCCGCCAGCACAAAGCCTTAGTACATCTGGGCCCTGGTATTTTAGTAGCTATTTAAACATATTAATTATTATTCTGATACTTCTTTAATAATATTCACTTCACTTTCTTAATGTAATCATGATTAGAGTTGGGCTGATTTCAAGTAATTCTCAAAGCATAGATTAAATTCAGTGTTATAAAAATCCCTTCATTGGGAAAGTATGCCACTATATTTTTTTTACAAAATCTGTTGATACAGTAAAATGGAAAAAGATTAACCTTTGTGTGCTTTCATACAGAATATACAACATACATTCTACGCATTGTGTTAAATAAGGTTTAAACAAGCACATACCGGCAGATATAAAAGTACATGCTGCAACACAAAATAACAAAGAATATATTCACAAATAATGATGTAGGGTTTGGCTCCTAATCACTCTAGATATAGCCTGAAACAGAATTAATTGGTTCCATGACTGAGAGTTTATCTTGCATGGAAATCCAATCTAATTGCTCCAGGCTAGTCCCAGGCAAATATGGAGATGGCAGTGAAGGCCCACTGAAGTTGTTGTTTCTTATAGTCTCGATCTTCTCCACAATTAATGAAAAAAATCTCTTTTGAAGCATCAGTGGTGCATTAGTGTCTAACCAGTACCCTATGTAGGAAGCTGGCTCTGTATATACTATACCAAAGTAAGGTTTAGTGTGCACAGAGTCCAGTGGAACCCCAAAGGTAGGCAGAGATAAAAGTAAATAATACCTTACTCTCTATATGTGGTAGTGTGGGAGAGCAGTAAGCCTTTATCAGAGGGTAGTGTTAAGCATTTATTGTACGCACTAAGGCAAGAAATATCACACACTCAAAGACTGAACTCAGACCAATTTGTTTGTAAAAAAATATTATTTAGTTGTATTTTATTTACTAGAACCAAGCCAGGCCTGGTTCAGTTAAGTGTAATAATACTTTGCAAGAATAATGCAGTTAAATACAATTTATATGCAGTTGAATGCAATTGGATTGGTTACAGGTAAGTCACTTGTTCATAAAACAGTTGGGATTACTTTGCAATTACTACTGAGATTACTTTGTAAGTTACTTTTCAGATTACTTTTTAAGTTACTTTTTCTACTCCGTGTGATATACCTAGATATCACACTGGGACACTTCCTAGAGAAAAGGTAAATAAATCAGTTTTTGTACATATGCAGTTTCTTAAGGTTTCATACAAACTAACTTCACACTTAGAACACTTTTCACAAGAAAGCAGTCAATGCAGTCCTATGGGAGAAAACAATGTTACCGGTTTAACAGTAAGTACTTAGGTTTGGGAGTTGGTTTTCTGGGGTTAGAACAAGAGTTCCCCCAGGGTCAAGGATGCACTCTCAAATCACCCTCAGCAGCACTGGGCGGCCGGGTACAGAGTGCTGAGGCCTAATGTTATCCAATGGGGGAGTTGGAGCCTCCGATTGGTGGCTGCTCACGAACAGGCCACAAGGTTGTGGGATCAAAGCTCCTGGACTTAATATCAGGGCAAAGGGGGATCCGATTTAGCACACAAGGTGCACCCACAGCGGCACAGAGGAGGCCGGGTAAAGGGTGCGGTTTTGGCGTCAGGTGCCCTGTTTTTCAATAGGGTTTCTCCAGTTGCAACAAACACTGCATGCTCGGGGACAAAGATCTTCTGGAGGCGACCACCGGTTGGAGGGGTAAGTTGGGTTACTCCAGTATTGGAACTTTCATAGATTCCCATGCTTGAATCATTCCCCGTCGTCGAGATGGGAGTCCCTGGTATACATAAAATAGCAATAGAAACCATTATAAAAGAAGAAACCAGGCCTAGGCCCATTCTAGTTTTGTAACATATCCACTTCTTTTTGTAAAAGAGACCAAATAAAATGAACAACCAATCATATTAGCTTCACCCTGTAGAACCTTCCTGAGAGAACCTCAGAGCCTCAGATTTTCTACCGCACGTTGTGCAAAGGAGTCTCCACTGAGCTCTGCTCAGTTTTTTCCTGTTAGCCTTACTTCTACAGTTTTTTCACTTGTTTTTCTTCAAGACCTGCTTGGACTTCGTGTCAAGATGTCTGATAAGGAGAAGAAAGCCCTCTTTAAGGCTTGTGCCACTTGTGCTAAGAAGAGGTTATATGTGGAGGACAAGCACAAGGATTGTATTTACTGTCTGTACCCGGACCATAAGGCAGCAGACTGTAAAATATGTCGCACTTTTTCTACGAAGACTCTGCGAGACCGTGAGGGGCGTCTCTTGACCTGGCTCCAGAAGCTCAAGTCAAGGAAGGAACCAGTCTCCAGTGACAGTGAGGAGACATCCTCTGCTACATCTTCCAGAAGGTCTGTAAAAAGGGGTAGAGCTTCTCCTTCTGAAGAACGTCCTGGTAAGGCCTTAAAAAAGACCTCTCATAGGTCTGAAGGGCGTAGTCCTAGCGAATCTCCTCACCGAGGTGTAAAGGAGAGGGAAGGACGGTCAGGAGTAATATCTGAGAGGAAATCCAGCTCGGTTCCTCCATCTTCTCCTCCAGCGGCTTCAAAAACCTTCAAAAAGCCCTCATCTCTCTCTTCTGAGGTAAAATCTGTGAAGGAAGTTCACTCGTCGACGACGTTGTCAACGACTCCGTCGACGAAATCATCAAAGGTACAGTCTAAGTCTTCTCCTTCAACTTTGGCTTCGTCGACGGGCTCGTCGACGGTGATTTCCTCGTCACCGGCGCTGACGACTTCGACGCAGGTGGTGGCTGTGTCGTCGTCGATGGTGTCGACGAGGATGTCGACGACGATGGTGGCGACGGCTACCACGTCTACAACGACGGCTGTGGTGACGACAGTCTCGACGACGGCTGTGTCGACGACGTCCATTTCTTCGTTGACGACTCTCACATCGTCGTCGACGGTCCCGTCGACTACCTCGTCGACGAAGGAAAAAATTACCATTTCTGTCAGAAAGTGCCAGATTACACCTGAGATGACTTCCCCCAGGAGGGTGATTCCTCTACCTCCTGCACTCCTCCTCGAAGAAGAGGGATCTGAAGAGGATGATGGACCGTTTGGCTATGCGGATAGCCCTTCTCAATTACATGTCAAGTGTCAGGACACAGACTCTGATGGGGAATACGTGGAGGAACAGCAATATGACCCTTCCTCGGATTATCAGGACGACTACCAACAGGAGATGGTCTCTATGCCTTGCTCCCTACTAGCGGACTTGCAGTCTATGCTTTTGGACTATAGGAGGAGATTCGCAACACAACCTCCAGCTCCAGTTGTGGTGCCAGTTACAGCTATTCCGCCTGCTCGGCCTGCTACCCCTCAGTTGCCACCGCCTCAGCCAATGCCTGTGGCCCAGGATGCACCACCTATCGTGCCTCTCATTCAGGATGACACCTCTGATAAGGACCAGGGCAACGTCACAATACCAGATCCAGACGCATAGTGGGATGACTGTCATTCCTGATCTGGCTTCTCCTTCACTAGCACCTGTTGATTCTCCCCCCGCAGACATAGGGGGTTTCCATAATTTGATGGAGAGGGCCGCTAAGAGATTTGAACTGCCCCTGCCCACAGTGCAGTCTGAATGCTTCCTTTATGACTTCAAGGAGCCTTACAAGAAATTTGTTCGGTCTATTCCTATTGTTGGTCACGTCTGGGATGAGGGGTTGAAAGTGATGCGGAGTCCAGCCACTGTAGTTCCGTTACTACCTCGCCTTGAGAAAAAATATAAGGCTCCGGACGATAGCCCGGCCGGCTTGGTCAGCCAGCCTAAACCGGACTCTGTCATCTCTCAGGCTGCCCAAAGAAAGTCTAGAAACCCTTCTGCTCCCCTCACAACACCTCCAGATAAAGAGGGCAGACGCCTCGATAACGCGGGCAAGAGGTTTTCCTCCATGTCCAGCCTGTTGGTCAGGGCTGCGAACGCCTGAGCGATACTTGGTCGCTACGATCGCCAGATGTGGTGCGACCTTTCCCCCTATCTGGACCATTTGCCGGAAGATGCGAAAACAGAAGTGAGGAAGATTCTTCAAGAGGGAGAGATAACATCTGCTGAAGTCATTGGCTGTGCAATGGACATTGCAACGACTGCGTTCCGCTCCCTTGCGGGCGCTGCTGTCCGTCGTCAAGGCTGGCTGCGGGCTACATGGTTTCGTCCTGAGGTCCAAAACAAGATCTTGGATCTTCCCTTTGATGGGAAGGCGCTCTTTGGGAAACATATTGATGATGCGCTCCAGGATATTAAGAAAGACACGGAAACCGCAAAATCCTTAGGGACTCTGCAGTACCGCAAGGTCCCCTTCCGTGGAGCCAGAGGTAGAGGTAATGCCACGTACAGAGGAGGATACCAGCAACAACGGTATTCCTCATATGGATCAAACTCGCAATCTTACCGGCCTAATTATAACCAGAGGCAAAATCAATCATCCTCTTTCTCTAGATCGAACAACAGAGGGAGACAAGGACGCCAGGGGAGGGACTCCTCTAAGCGTCAATAGCGGCTCGCTGGCTCTTACTACTGTCCCTTCTCCTCCTGTAACATCAGTGGGAGGCAGAATTTCAAATTACCTCCACAACTGGCAGCAAATAACATCGGACCGTTGGGTGCTGAAGATCATTCAACGTGGCCATACTCTGGAATTTGTCCATGCACCACCTTCCAAGCCCCATCGCGCCACTACGTCAAAACATCTCCGTCTTCTACGGTTGGAAGTCCATCAAATGCTCCTCAAAGGAGCGATAGAGCCGGTTCCTCTCTCTCAGCGGGGAGAGGGTTTCTACTCCCGGTTCTTCCAGGTCAGGAAGACTTTAGAAAAGTGGCGCCATATTCTAGATCTGAGGGAGCTCAACACCTATCTCATCAAACAATCGTTTCGGATGGTTTCTCTGCAGGACATCCTTCGTCTTCTCAACTCAGGGGATTTTATGGCCACATTGGATCTAGAGGACGCATACTTTCATGTACCCATCCATCCAGCCCACAGGAAGTTCCTTCGCTTCACAGTAGCCAAGAGCCACTTTCAGTTCAAGGTCCTGCCTTTTGGACTCAGGTCTGCTCCGCGGATCTTTACAAAGGTATTAGCTCCCGTGGCAGCTTTTCTGCGAAAACAACAGCTTCAGGTTTTCCCTTACCTGGACGACTGGATGCTAAAGGCTCCTACCAAGCACGCGGCAGAGGAATCAGTCGCGGCGTGCACACGCCTTTTCGACAGTCTCGGTCTGACTCTCAACACAGAAAAATCGTCTCTCTGTCCATCCAGAACAGCTCGATTCCTGTGAGCCATTCTGGACACGTCCCTCAACAAAGCCTTTCCGACCCTGGAGAGGCAAGAAAAGCTGATGGCCGTGGCCCGTCTGCTGTTAAAAAGACAGTCTCTTTCAGTTCGCCTCTACAAGTCCCTCCTAGGGGCCATTTCCTCCTGCATTCCTCTAATCCCTCACTGCAGGTTGCGGATGCGCCCTCTCCAGGAGGAGCTGGACTTGCAGTGGCGCCAAGTCGACGGATCCTTCGAAGACAAGATCTTCGTCACCGCGTCCATGAGGGACGCCGCATCATGGTGGGCAAACGTGGACAATATTCTCAGGGTCTATCCTTCAGGATCACCCCAGCTCCTCAGATAATAACTACAGCTGGAGGGCTGGGGAGCGGTCTTGCAAGACCTTCATGTAAGCGGCTGTTGGCTACCCCAACATCATCTTCTACATATCAATCTTCTGGAGCTCAGAGCGATTCGTCTGGCATTGCAGGCTTTTCTTCCGCGAATACTGCAGTCTGCAGTTCTAGTACGTACAGACTATACGACGGCCGTGCATTACATAAACAAGGAAGGCGGCACCAGATCTCGTCTTTTGTCACAAGAAGCCCAGATGATTTGGGAATGGGCTATCCAGCAGGGGATATCGCTCAAAGCGGAGCACCTTCCAGGCATTCTCAACGAGAAGGCGGAGACGCTGAGCAGACTGAAATCAGTCAGCCACGAATGGGAACTGGACCAGTCCACTCTGGAACAGGTTTTTCGCCTACGGGGCAGGCCCTCCATAGACCTCTTTGCCACTCCGGAGAACAAGAAATGCCGGTTTTACGCAAGCTGGCTTCACCAGCCGGGATCATTGGGGAATGCGCTTTCGATGGCCTGGTCAGGTGCATTTGTTTACGCTTTTCCCCCCATTCCGCTGGTTTCCAGGCTTCTCAGGAAGCTCAAGGCGGAACCTTGCAAGATGATCTTGATAGCTCCTGCGTGGCCTCAACAGTTTTGGTTCACAGAGCTGCATCTCCTCTCCCTGGACCTTCCACTTCCGTTGCAGCCGATTCCTTCGCTGCTGACAATGTCCCAGGGCCAAGTCTGGCACCCGGATCCTCAATCCCTGCAGTTGTCGGCATGGCTCCTGAGCACCGAGAGTTTCTTGGTTTGACCCTTTCAGCAGAATGTAGGGATGTACTTTCTCAGGCACGAGCCCCAAGTACCAATAAGACATACCGGTTAAAGTGGAAGCGTTTCTGCATTTGGTGCCAACAAGAGGGTATTAATCCTCTTTCTTCTGAACCGCATGAAGTTCTTCCTTACATTCTGTCATTAGCAAAATCAGGGCTGGCTCACTCATCCATCAAAGTTCATCTTGCCGCTATCTCTCGCTTCAGACGCACGTCTTCTGGTCCTTCCCTCTGGTCGGCAAGGATAATTAAGCAGTTTCTCAAGGGTTTTTTCAGAGTCTTCCCTCCAGTCAAGCCTCCGCCTCCTCTTTGGCACCTTAACTTGGTTCTCACCCAGCTCATGAAGCATCCCTTTGAACCTGTTCACTGGGCGGACTTGAAATTCCTCTCCTGGAAGGTGGCTCTTCTGCTGGCTTTGACTTCGGCTAGGAGAGTAGGTGAATTGCAGGCTCTCACCATTCAGGAACCTTTTCTCCAATTTAAAAAGGGGGCAGTGATACTCCGTACTAACCCAAAGTTCATACCGAAAGTGCCTTCAGACTTTCATTTGAATGAGCCGGTCATACTCAAATCTTTTTTCCCTCAGCCTTCTACTCCAGCAGAAAAGGCACTCCACTCGCTGGACATTCAGAGGTGCTTAAAGTTCTATCTTCAACGTACTAAGGACTTCAGGAAGTCTCCTCAACTATAGGGAATTGCTCGTTGGATTAGCAGCGCTATCAAGTATTGTCACAGAGCAGCGGGCAAGCCCCTTGAGGGTCGGGTCCGTGCTCACTCTACGAGGGCGATTTCTTCTTCAACAGCCCTCTTTGCCGGAGTTCCTATCCGGGAGATCTGCAGGGCAGAACCTGGAGCAGTACTCTTATGTTTACAAGACATTACTGCCTGGATTCTTCAACGCAGAGTGACACGGCAGTGGGCCAGGCAGTCCTGAGAAACCTCTTTCATTGAGTGGTGAGCTTTCCCTTTCTACCCTCCTTCCGTTTTTTCTACTTGTTCTCTTTGCACATTTTTGAAGTATATTTACTTGTTTCCTCATTGGTTTTCCTTATGCATATCAATGTGTTTATTTTTCTATTGACTTTGATGTTAATACTTATATTGATGGAATAAGGAATCACAGTTCAAAAAATGTGCTCATAACTGCTAGCTACTCTGATTCAAGCATGGGAATCTATGAAAGTTCCAATACTGGAGTAAGAAAACAAGTTACTTACCTGTAACTTTGGTTCTCCAGTATTGGAAACTTTCATAGATTCCCATGCGACCCACCCTCCTCCCCTGGGAAAGCTCAGACTTCAGCAGTTTAAGTTATTCTTTTACACTACGGCTACGAAAATCTGAGGCTCTGAGGTTCTCTCAGGAAGGTTCTACAGGGTGAGGCTAATCTGATTGGTTGTTCATTTTATTTGGTCTCTTTTACAAAAAGAGGTGGATATGTTACAAAACTAGAATGGGCCTAGGCCTGGTTTCTTCTTTTATAATGGTTTCTATTGCTATTTTATGTATACCGGGGACTCCCATCTCGACGACGGGGAATGATTCAAGCATGGGAATCTATGAAAGTTTCCAATACTGGAGAACCAAAGTTACAGGTAAGTAACTTGTTTTCATGTCTTGAGATGCTGGGACACCGTCGATTGGGCCAGCCAAGGCCGTGGGACGTCGGGTGCAAGGGTGTCTTTTGGCATCTGTTCTTTTTACTGGCTCCGGTCGCGGTCGGGGGGATCCTCCAGAAAGGGGCTGCAAGCGTCGGTTGGAGACTTGAGGTAGGTCAATCACCAGATCCCAGGTCAGGATCGCCGTGGAGACCTCCTCGTGGTGTTGGGCCACTTGAACTCGGGCCGTGGGCATCGGGTACAGACTTGCGGATTTGGCCGGAGCCAGAGTCTGTGGGTGAGCAAATCCTGTGCTGACGGGAGACAAAGTCTGGTTTGGGAATGCAGGGCAGGTCCTCCGGGTTCTGGGGGGGCTGCTGGCTGCAGGACACACCGGGATTTTGCTGGAGCATGCCGAGGTCGGGACAGGCCGGTAGGGCTGGGGCCAAGTCAGTTGGTGTCCTCCTCTTCTTCTTTCAGCACAGCTTCTTCGGTCCTTATTCTTCTCTCTTCGTGTCTGAGGAGGCAAGGTTGAGGGTTGCCCCTAAATACTAAATTTAGGGGCGTTACAGCCAGGTACAGGTCGGGACCAATGTGTCCCTTCCTTGGGGTGGGTACACCCCCCATTATGCCACCCTCCAGTCGGAAGGGAGCATAAGCCTCACTCTGGTTGGCTGGGTCCCCCCATCTTCAAGATGGCAGGGACTGAGAGTTGTGCTTCACCTCGCCTCCCCTGCCTGAGGGGTGGGGTTGGCAAAGGTGGGCACACCTCTCCACCTAACTTGGTCTTCCTGCCGTTTCTCCCGCCCAAAGTGGGGGTCAGAACCGGTGGGGGCCAGTTGCTTGAAGCAGCAAATGGCTGGGGTAGCTCACAAAGGCAGCAAGCCTTTGAAGCTTCCCCTTTGTGGACCCTGCCCATCCTGAGGGAAGAGGCTTGGCACCTCGACCCAGGATGTGCTTTGTTTCAGGACCCCAAGAGCGGTAGGCTCTCGACCAAGGGGTCCAGAAACATGTCTGGTGGTGGCAGCTGGTGAGCAGCCACTCAGCCAGGACACTAGAGTTAGGTTGTTTTTCAGGGGGCTTCTCTAAGATGCCCTCTGAGTGCATTTTTCTTTAAATCCCACACTGCCATCATTGTGGGTTTAATGTGCTGAGAAGTGTGATATCAAACTTCCCAGTTTTCAGTAAAGCCATCATGGTGCTGTGGAGTTCGGAATGACAAACTCCCAGACCATATATTCTTTATGGCATTACTGCACATACAATGTCTAAGAATGGACTTAGACACTGTAGGGGTACAGGGCTCATGCACCTGCACCCTCACCACTGGTATAGTGCACCCAGCTAGAGGGGTGGCTTACCTATGCCAGGGCAGTAGATTGTAGGCATGGCACACATGTATGTGTGCCATGTCGACTCTTCACTTTACTCCGCACCAAAACACGCAGTCTGCCATGGCAGTGTGTGTGTGTGTAAAGGTACAGGGCCTCTGAGGGTGGCAAAAATAAGTGCTGCAGCCCTTAGAGGCCTTCCCTGGTCACAGTGCCCTTGGTACCTATGGTACCTTTTATAAGGGACTTACATGTGGCCTAGAGATGTTGCCAATTGGGTTTTGCAACAGTACAGTTTAGGGAAAGAACATAGGCCCTGGGTACCTGGTTGGCAGGAACCCAGGGCACACTCAGTCAAAGTGCATCAACATTAGGCAAAAAGTGGGGGGCAACCATGCAAAAAGGGGCACTTTCCTGCACCCTACTCTTGGAAAAACTCCTTCACCACCAAAGACAATTTACTAAACTGTGCACCTTAAGAATGCAGGGGTTGTTGAAGTAGAAGATAACATTTGTGATTGCTGCCTTTTAGTTGTTGGTAATGCGGAACTGGTAATATTCCTAAATAGGCCAGTCCCAGCAGGGGCTGTGGGTGAGCAAAGGTTTTCCTTTTGGGTTAAAGTCTTCTTCAATAACCATGGTCGCCAAGTAATTATCTGCTCTGGGGAACGTTCTTCATTTGACAGACACTTACTTTCCTATTTGATTGGAAGCCTGTCGAGGGTCACCATGTCCTGTTTACATTTATGGTTGTGCAGTGTCTCCTTTAAACGTGTATGTAGAACTTTAACACATAGCTACTGGTGAACATAGCAGCTTAGACAGGGGCAAGTGAATGTTACAAAGCTTTAGACTTGGTGCTTTCAGATATCCACCAGGCTCGTTTTCCACGTTTGAGTTAAACTGAGAGATGACTTCTTTACTAAAAATATGGTTTTGCTGAGTAGATTTTTCCTGGAATGCAATTCACCTCAGTAATATTTTTGACCACATTAAGTTACTCAGTAACCAAATTCACTTTCATAAATATTCCATGATGGATATGTGTAGGGACGTTGAAATTATTATGTGCAAGAGAAGTGACCACTATCCTCAGCTTGTTGCTTGAGCCGAAAGTATTATGAAATTTCCCAGCAAAGTTACCACTGGGTGATTCCTTTGAGAGGATATGCTGTAATTCAGAAAGGGATAATTTGCTAAGTTTTGTGCATCAAGTGGGGCCAGTGGTAGATACTGTCATTGCCAGTGAGAGCAATTTGAAAAATACGAACGTTTAGAACTATAAATAGAAGATGTTCGGAAATAGACCCATTTAGTTGGTTGGGCAATTTATGCAGTGGTTAAAAATGCGTTTTACATTGCAGCAATTGTCTAGTTGGACCAATTGGACTAAATACCCTCAGTGGCGGCTGGTGATTTTTTTTAATGTGGTGAGCCGTAAAAGTTCTTTCCAACTTTTACTGCATGAGCGAGGCAGCCACACAGTCCTAAGGTCTGAACTGCACAGTGCAAAAGCAGAAATCCTGGGACCAATTCCGGCTTCCCTGTTTGACCAAAGTGTATGATCCCAGGCAAATATTTTATTTCACCAAGCCTCCCTTTTCTTTATTATCATATAAAGAAATGTATGTCCTGTAGAAAGACGTTCTGTTTGATTTAATCAAAAATAACGTTGTTTCATATTAATGTTGCTACATGTATCATAAGAAACTAGGCCACATATATGGCAGGGACATCTTAAGGATTTTTGGGGTCCTGGGCCTAAAATAATTTGGGCACAGTTTTTAATTTATGATCCAATTTCATCTCTCATGCCCTCTTTGGACAGGTCACTGAAAGTGCACAGACACACTCGTGTACATTCTAAATGTATTTACATCTAATATTCATGGATAGTGACGAGTGTTCTCAATATTGTAAACAGCTGCTCACTAATATTGCTGCAAATAATCTCTGTGACACCCTCCTATTTCTCATACTGAGGTCCTGTTTAATCTAAAAGCAACTTTTTTTAATGGATGTTACATGAAACATAAACCCAACATTTCTTGGCAAAATGTCTACAAAATGCTCTCACATGTCACCCACATTAAACTTAAATGAAAGGACAACGCTATTTCAAACAATCTGTTGTATTTCAAACTGGCTGTTTAAGAATTATTCAAGGTCATCAGGGCAAGATTCTTTAGAACAGAACTAGCTCTCTCAGAGGGCCCCCTGAAAGACTAGGGCCCTGGACCAGAGTTCACTTTGCCCGTGCCCTATAACGTCTCTCATCGGTGTACATGACAACTGACTAATAGCATTGTCATTAGAGTGGGTACACAGGAATGTTTCTAAAGTCAAGTGAATCACGTGTAAAAAAAAATAAAAGCATTTTACAAGACAGAGTAGGCACACATACTCTCTCTCAAATCTGCACCAGTCAGAGCTTTTACTAAAACCCCTTTAATTTCTTCACTCGGGGGGCCAGAAAATGTGTAGTGCTATAAGTTGTAGGGCAGCATTCAGAGGCATGTAAGCTGCAAGTCATCTGGCGCATGCGCGTTGACTGCTAATGACACTAAGGGCATCTTCAGCAGTTAAAATCTAGCAAATAATTTATTTAGCTGCTTACTACGAGGAACATACTGAATTTATAGTCAGCCTATTTCTAGCTAACGATGTGTCAAAAATGACCCAATTAATGTATAATGGGTCTCCTTCGCCTGGTAGAACAATGCCGCCAAAATATAAATTTCTAGCAATTTACACATTCTGCGGAAAAATCAGTTCAGCATTTTAGTTCCTTCAGGTTATCAGAGATCTGCGAATTACGGAGAGCAGGGCGCAGAATCCGTTGGGCAAAATGGATTTATTAGAGCTTGAAAAGTGTAATGTTTGATTAGTTCATTATGAATATGTGTAGGAAGAGGGTAAGGGTGAAGCGAGGGAAAGAAAGAGGAGAGTGCATTAGAAATAGATGGAAAGGGAAAGAGTGGGGTAATTGAAGGTGGAAGAGTTCATTAAAACGAGCACAAAGAAAAGGATAAACGGAGAAATAAAGAGACTTTCCTTACCTGACTTAAGTCTTGTGCTCCGCTCCATCCCAGTCCTGGGTGGAGACATCCTTTCAGCTGTTCGCTCTAACTGCCTCTGAGCCCTCGTGCAGAGATAGTCAAACCTCTCTCTCCGACTTCTCCTGACCCTCCCCAGTCAATCCTAGCACTGCTCTTATGCTGCATATAATACAAAGCAGCATAAGAGAAGTGCTAGGATTGGCTGGGGCATGCGAGCCAAACGCTCCACTGAAGACCAATGGGGCTGTGTCTTTGCTGACGCTGCTCCATGGCAGCCTTCAATGTGGAAGCCTGAACTGCACATGTCAGGCTGGCCAGAACAGCAATACCGGCCAATCTGACATGCGCAGCTCAGCTTCAGCTGCTTATCCCACGCACTGAGAGCTCCGTAGCTCCGCCGCATAACAAAATAAAATTGATGAAGGAAGTGCGGGGTGCATTTAAATTGCCAACTGAGCCTCGTAGTGGCTCGTAGCAGTAGGGGGGTCAACACCCTAGTGAACAAACCACTGCTGAATACCCTCTGTATGCTTCTGAGGTATCCAATGTAATTGAATCATTCAATTCTTACTGAATAGTAAACGTAATAGTAATGGGTACATGACACTTTTTCTCTGTGTTTCCACAATTCCTTAATTTGCCTTATTAACGATAAGGTGCAATATATATATATATATATATATATATATATATATATATATATATATATATATATATATATATATATATTCACTGAAAAAACCATAGGTTTCAGACACGTTATAGTTAGAAATTAGCATTTAAAAAACCTTTGAAATTCACTGAAAAAAACATATGTTTTAGGGACAGTTATAGTTAGTTGGACATTGCACTCGTACAAAACCCGTGAAATTCCCCCGTTATAGTTAGTTCAGGTAACTATAACTCGCGCCCCCGCAATACACTGCTGATGACGTCACATATTGCATCACTCATGACATGGTCAGTGACATCACTGATGACATCACTGATGACATCTCAAATGACATCATCCATGTGATAATTTGATGCATCTTCTCACACCCTAATATAACTTTTGATGCACCCACTGTAAATTACAGACTGCCATTGTCAAAACCATAGACACTCCAACACCAATTACTATATACACACTCACTGATTCTTAGGTCTACACACACACATCTACTCACTCACCCGTACAGTCACTCATACTTATAGTCACTCAGTACAGGACTATTATATGCACTCATACACCTATATAAACACTCACACACCACCACTCATCCATAGAGGTACTCACACACCTAGTCAGTCATGCAAAAATTAAGCACACACCCATTTACTCACCTATACAGTTATACACACACCAACTCACTTACTCATACAAATACTAGCACATTCTTCAGTGATGTCATCAGTGATGTCACTGACCATGTCATGAGTGATGTAATATGTGACGTCATCAGCAGTGCATTGCGGGGGCGCGAGTTATAGTTACCTGAACTAACTATAACGGGGGAATTTCATGGGTTTTGTACGAGTGCAATGCCCAACTAACTACAACTGTCCCTAAAACATATGGTTTTTTCAGTGAATTTCAAAGGTTTTTTAAATGCTAATTTCTAACTATAACGTGTCTGAAACCTATGGTTTTTTCAGTGAATATATATATATATATATATATATATATATATATATATATATATATATATATATCCGTTATCTATCTATTTATCTATCTATCTAGCTATCTATCTATCTATATATCAACAAGCCTTGAACAGGGACACCACTGTGTCGCGTTTTAAGTTGGGGGATTAACTACCCTTGAATCCTGAGGGTCCCTGGAGTCCAACTAGCCCACCATGTACCTCCAAAAGCGCCACAGAGCTGCGTTGCAGAGAGGTGTAAAGGGGCGTGGCCTCTGAACACCTCTCTGCAACGCAGCTCCCTGGCGCATACTGGAGGTTCCTGGTGGGCTAGTTGGCCCCCAGGGACCCCCAGTATTCAAGGGGAATTACTTCCAGTTCTTACAACGTGCCAGGGGCGCGTTTGCAGAGTGCTGCAGGGAGGGCGGGGCCTCCGGCACGATGCCGGTCTCTTTTTTTTTTCGTTTTTTTTTTTTTTTATGGGACGGTGGCTGCATGGCCCCCCTTCCCTCGTCCACTTTTGTCCCCGGGGACCCCATCCCCCGGGGCCTGAGGATTCCCTGTTTATTTCTTTTATTTTTTTTTAAAACGGGAAGGGGGCCGCGTGGCCCCCCTTCCCTGGGCCTATATTTGCCCCGGGGACCCCATCCCCCGGGGCATGCCCTCTTTATTTAATTTCAAAATATTTGGAGGGGGGCTGCGTGGCCCCCCTCCTCAGGCCATTTAAGGCCCCGGGGACCCCATCCCCCAGGGCCGGCCTTTTTGTCCTTTTTTTTTTTTTTTAAATAGAATTTTTGTGAGGGGGGCTGCGTGGCCCCCCTCCTGGGCCACTAATGGCCCCGGGGACCCCATCCCCCAGGGCCTGGCCACTTGTTGGGGACCGTGGGGGGGTCCCCAATCCCCGCACGGTCCTGCCGGCTCCCCGCGTCCTGCGGGAGCCGGCATTGCTTTTCCATAAGGGGAGCTGCTGACATGCAGCTCCCCTTATGGAAAAGCAATCTGCTTTGCTTCAATGAAGCAAAGCAAGTTTGCAATGTCAGGACGGGAGCCGTGAGGCTCCCGTCCTGCCATTGCAAACAGCAGTGTCCCGGGGGTAGGCACCCCGGGACACTGCAGGAGCCGGCCCTGGGGGGTGGCGGTCCCCAGGGCCACCACAGGCTCCAGGAGGGGGGCCGCGCGGCCCCCTCCCTTCAATTGCACAGCCCCGGGGAGGTGGTGGTCCCCGGGGCTTCGAGAGTCCGAAACGGACCCCCACATTTGTTTTCTAAGTGCCCCGGGAGGTGGCGGTCCCGGGGCGTGTGGGGGCTGGAGCCCCCACACAGGTGATTAAGAGAAAAAAGAAGCCCCGGGGAGGTGGCGGTCCCCGGGGCTGCGGGAGGGCGGAGAGCCCTCCTGCACCATTTTTATTTAAAGCCCCGGGGGTGGCGGTCCCCGGGGCTTGGAGGCCATAAAGGCCCCCACATAAAATATAAACCCACCCCCCGCATGCCCCCGGAACTTGGGCCACCCGGGGGCAAAATAGCATCGAAGCGCGGGAGACTGCGCACCCCAAGCGCATCCCGCCGATTTTTTTAAAAAAAATGCTTTTTTCTGCCCAGGGGGTCCTTATGGGACCCACTGAGCAGACCTAGGGGGTCAGGGTGTTTCTACCCTGCCCCCTTGTTGCATTTGGCGACGTGTTTCTGTGCCTCTAATCACGGCGGGATCCGCGCACCCTAAGCGCATCCCGCCGATTTAAAAAAAATAAATAAATAAAAAAAAATGCTTTTTCTGCCCAGGGGTCCTTGTGGGACCCCTGAGCAGACCTAGGGGTCAGGGTGTTTCTACCCTGCCCCCTTTTGCGCTTTGCGCACTTGTTTCTGTCCCTCGGTTCTACCGAGGGACAAAATGGCTGCCAACACTTCCTGATTTGGAGTGTTGACAGCCACTTGACAGCCAATTAGCATGCAGCTCGTGATCAGGAGGGTACGCGGACCCTACTCGGCCATAGATATATATGTGACTTTACTTGTGATTTTCTCAGGAACTACTGAACGGATTTACACCATTTAAGCAAAAGGCACGAGTCTGAACCAAGGGCTACCTCTTTGCCAAATTTGGTGTAATTCCGTTCAGCAGTTCGGGCTGTAGCCGCGATGAACGGTTCCTATGGAAAAATAAATGGGGAAAACACGTTTTGGGACCCCCCTTTTTTCTCGGCCCCGCTTGACGAATAACCCCGAGACTTTCAGGATAGGAGCGGACCGGAGCGCCCCAACAAGTTGGAAAATTTCGCGAAGATTCGTCAACCGGCGCCAACGTTATTTCAAATAGAATGTTGCGGATTTCCTATGGAAAATAGGTCCTAACTATAACTATCTACTGGCGACCGCCAGTAGATAATATGTATATATATGTATATATATGTATATATATGTATATATACACAGTGTAATGATAGTGCAGACAACGCACTGCTCAAAGATTGAGCATATGTACAAAAACACATACAGAAAGACACTGTACAAAGCACCAAGGTTGACCAATGATTTGGAACAGTTCAGATCAGAAATAGTTTGTGTGTATACAATATCTCCAAGCGATATCAGAGCACTTAGCAACCAAAATGGGGCCATAGGACTTGTCGACATTTCGACCCAAATTGGCTTGCCTAATCACAATAGGACTTTTTCATCTGACTAACACACCTATAGTGGAAAAAGCAAAAGTACAATCAGTCTGGGTAACCTAACTATCCATCATTCAACACAAGCTCACTACCAATCAAACGTACTCACTACACAATTCGTGAGTATCGGGGCATTCTCAAGAAGTCACCACCTGAATGTTCAAACCATTGCCGTAAAGGCAAAATGTCCAGTGACTACATTATCTGTGAACCCACGTATTCATCCCACTCCAGTGTAGATGCGCACACCAAAATTGGCACATGCAACATATGCACATCTCAATGTGTATGAATTCAGCTCTACCCATAGTCATCTGGGTCGATATTGTCTTAATAAATCATGCATAGGTGATACCATCAAGTCACCCTCATGCATCAGGGAACAACAGTATTCAGAAAGGATAACCATCTGGCAATGCCCAAGTGAAAGTGCACCATGTGGTTACCAACCAGTAACCCCCCCAATCAATGTCCTCGTGTGACCAACTCGATCATGTGCCAAATATTGATATTTACTCAGATAGCATCTACACTTACTTTGCTAACAATTACTCCAGTTACGCTTGCATTCTGCTAAAATATTTCCACTGGTCCAATTCACTCGGCAGACTTAATCTGTGAAACAAAATATGACTGCATTATAAGTTCATGAAAAACAATGATGTTAAAGACCCAGATATCAGTCTGCGTGTCCCAGGAATAAAGCCTGCAGTATCATGGTGCCAAACAGTCTGCCAACCATAATGTTCACACACCAAACACTCACCGATTAGTGAAACTCCATAGTATGTCTCTATCTATCGCCTCCATCATCGTGCGAGTGGGAAGACGCGTGGCAGGCACTCCCGGCTTTATCACCAAGGGTGCTCCAAACAACTAGACAGTTGAACGACATCCACCATATTAGGAATGTGGCCCATGGTTTGGACCCTCCAATGGTATTCAGTATACTGAACAATTCTGACCTCAAAAATCATAATAGATGGGTTCCATTACTAGCAAATCATCTGTCGCTATACAAAATCAGTGGTCCAGAGCTATCCTAATGTGTCATATAATACCATTGTGGATGAGCATTGGAATACTGCTATTAATGACATTGTATACCTCTATATGAACATTTCAAGGAAAATCTCACTATGTGGGTGTAATCTCCACTAATAAACACCTCTGGGATTATCAAGATGTACCATGGAGTATACACCAAAAGAATAGGATGCATTATGTCCAACCCATTTCATTTCACATGATGTCAAAGAATCCAGACCCACCAAAGAAATCGGTGTGACAATTACAAGATGCATGTTGTCATGTGGGGAACCATAATTCATGTGTACATTACTAGCCCTTTAGGAGTTAGTATTAAAAAATGACAATAGACACATCGAGATTGGACTCATCTATCTCAGTAATACATGAGCCCACAAGTGACACAAGATGTGATCTAAGGATGCAGAACCAGAAGCCTACATAGATCATAGAGATCATTCAGTTCCTTTGTTGTGCTTTCAAGTAAGTCCAACTATTTACGCCATCTGATATCTAGTTGAGATGGGATATCGCTGCCTCTGTTGGCCATTATCACAACCTCCACAACTTGCCAGAAGATGTCATTCTTGGTGTGTTTTTTGTAAAGGTCTCCCATTTTGGAGTTTTGCCTGGCAGAACTTCACTTTATCATTTCACACTTGTATGCCTTGTTTATTTACTAATGTTACATTTTTAGGTCTCGCCTGAGCCAGCGCATGCTCTGCTCTGGCGAGAGTTTTAGTAAGCGGGTTTTGGAAGTGCAAACAGCACTGGCGACCAGCTTGCGTTCACGTGAGTGTGCACGCGCGTCACGGGTCATTAAGTGCATCGCGATCACTTTCACGGCTTTGAAGTAAAGAAATAGATTATTTTTCTATTTCTTTACTTTTGCTATAATCGCGGCACCCGCGCTTTACTTTAAGCGCGGGTGCAGCGATTATAGCAAAAGTAAAGAAATAGAAAAATCTATTTCTTTACTTTTGCTAATCGCGGCACCGGCGCTTTACTTTTAACATTAAAAGCAAAGCGCGGGTGCGTGATATAGCAAAAGTAAAGAAATAGATTATTTTTCTATTACTTTACTTTTGCTATAATCGCGGCACCCGCGCTTTAGTTTTAATGTTAAAGCGCTTTACTTTTAATGTTAAAAGTAAAACGCGGGTGCCGCGATTATAATGGTGTAGCCAATAGGTCTCGCTTTTGGGACCTTATAAGTATTTAGTTATGCAACTGTTGCATGGCTAAACACTTATAAGGTCCCAAAGGCGAGACCTATTGGCTATGCCAATGCTTGTTAATTATAGGCTTTTGCGCTAAAATCCACTTAAGCCCACTCCCAATAGTGATTTTTATTTTTATATATTTTTCTTTTAGTTTTTTGAAAGCATTTAGAAGCAAGACTTGTTTGTTACTACATGTGTTCAATACATCATTAGGTAGCTATTTGGTGCATTTGCACCTTCTCTCCCTGCACTAATAAAAGAAAATCTATATTCTTGTCAACTACACCGCTGGTATAATCTCTTGCATCTCTCGCTTTTGTTTGCTTGTGGATACTGCTCTATATCACAACTCTTACCTTTCTCCCATACAAGGAATCATGGTCACAATGTTGTACTTCAATACACCCCAACTATGAGCATCTATCTTTTATCTGGAAGCACTTTGTGGCTTTTACTTTGGAATACTCTCTGGTCCTTTGATCTGTTCATTACTCTTGTTATAACCTGTTCTCAAATTGTGTGATCCTAGGCAAATATTTTATTTCACCAAGCCAACTTTATCTTCATTATCACATATTAGCACCTTTAAATATGTGGGTTCAGCATGTCTTCTGTACACAAATAGTCTTCGGTTTGATTTAATAGACTGACCTTTTGCTCCATGTATAATAAGAATCTGTCTCACATATAGGGTTTACATGACCTCTTACTTTCCTCTTAGCTCACTAACAGCATTGTCATCAGATCAGTGACAGGAATGTTTCTCAGTTCATGTTTAAAAACTATCACTTTTAATAACTATAGCTGTTGGAAATGGCACTTTTTGCAGGGTTATCCCCAAACTTTTTGCTTCTTCCTCCTATCTTTTCCTGACCTGTTTGTGTTGGTTTTAGGACTGCTAATCAGTGCTAAATTGCATATGCTCTCTGTGTAAATTGTGGTATTGATTAGTGTTTCCATGATTTGCTGTTTGGTTTTCTTGTCAGCCCCTAGTAAAGTGCACTGAGTGTGCCAGGGCCTGGGAATCCAATGCTACGCATGGGCCTGCAGCACGGATTGTGCCACCCACGTGAGTAGCCCGGAAAAGGTACCTCAGACCTGCCATTGCAGAGTCTGCGCGCAGTTTGTAACTGTCATATCGACTTGGCCCGTGCACACACTGGCCAGTCCCTAACCTTCCCTTTTCTTACATGTCAGGCACCACTAAGGTAGGCCCAAAGTACCCCTGTGGGCAGGGTGCAGTGTATGTGAAAGGTAGGACATGCTCTGGTGTGTGTGTGGCATGTCCTGATAGTGAATTACAGCCCATTTAGTTTTTCACTATTACAAGGCTACCTGTTCCCCATAGGCCAGAATGGGCAGTTTGATTATAACATCTTATACACATTACTGGCCCTGGGAACTAGGTAGGAAAATAAAATTTAGTATGCCTGAACTCAGAATCTAAAGATGCATCTTTTAGTGAAGGTGATTTTTACGTTCTGTGTTTGAAAGTACCACTTTTAGAAAGTAGGTATTTTCTTGCTCAGTCATCCCGTGTGCCTCTGCTGGAATGTGGATTGCCTGTCTGGGTTTTGGATGACAGATGGCTGGGGGAGCAGGAGGGGCTCCAGATAGTCTAGGTGGGTCAGGAAAGGGCTGAATAGACCTGGGCTGCGATGGGGGAAGGGGGAGGAGATTTCCTTGCACCTCAAAGGGCCTGGTCTGCCTCTGACTATGCCGTCTCCTCCCCTGCCAGGAAATCACACCAGAGAAGGCAGAACTGGTTCTGGCTGGGCACAGACACCCTCTGCCTAGAGGATCAAAGGATTTTTGGATACAAATACTGGGGCCCAGACCCCTGAACTTTAGAACTCTTTTGGATCAAGAAGACTGCCAAGAAGAAGAGCTGGAGAAGCTGTGAGGAGGGACTACCACTTTGCTGTGTGCTTTGCTGTGTTGGCCTGCAGTGGCTGCTTCTGTCTTGGGCAGTGAAAGGACTGGACTGAACTTTCTGCAATCTACTTTGTGAGTTTCTCCAAGGGCTTGAGGTAGAGCTTGCCCCTGTTCAAGAAGTCTCAGGAACAACAAAGACTTCAAGCTCTTCTGCCCTCAGCACTGGGGACTGTGTGTTTTGTGCTGCAACAGAAGAAAAGCAACCCGACGACGACTACGATGCCGCTGCCGACTCCGTGTCCTGAAGGCACCGCAGAGGGCACCGCCGCAACGCCGCACCGCGACCCTGGTCTCACCGACAAGGCCTGCTGATGCCGCCACCGAGCCGCCGCTCGCACCGCGACCTGTGGACACCTCACTCCGCACCGCTTCGCGATGACGCCTTGGCAACGCAGAGGGCACCGCCGCAACGCCGCACCGCAACCCTGGTCTCACTGACGATGCCTGTTGACGCCGCCACTGAGCCGCTGCTCGCACCGCGACCTGTGGGCACCGCATTCCGCACCGCTTCACTTCACGGCGACGCCTTGGCACCGCAGAGGGCACCGCGACCCTGGTCTCACTGACGACGCCTGTTGATGCCGCCTCCGAGCCGCAGCTCGCACCGCGACCTGTGGGCACCGCACACTCCAGTTCGTCAGCCGACGACAGCGCTTCAGCAACGACGACGCCGCTGCTTGCACCGTGACCTGCCAGCACCGTGACGAGCACCGCCTTCATCTCGCACCGCGACCCTGGTCTCACCGACGACGCCATCTGATGCCGCCACCGAGCCGCTGCTCGCACCGCGACCTGAGCACACCGCACGCCGCACCGCTGCACTTCGCACCGCAGCACACGACGCCTCCGACGCCAGCGCTCCTGACTCCATCAGAGAGGAGGTCGACCTGCAACGCGTGTGACTTCGAGGGCCCCGACGACTCCTGCACCGACCTCCGGAACCGACGCCTGCGGACGCCGTGTTTTCGGAAGCTCAACGAGAGGTCATCTTCGCCCTGCATTTCTAAAAGGTACTGTTTGCGGGTCTTCCCGACACCGTAGCTGGCCCGCGACGCCGCGGTCAGCCAGAACTGTTTGGATTTGTTTGCTCACGACACCGTGTTAGCCCCGGATGGAGCTATCGACATCAAGGAACTGTTTTTAAAGTGTATTTTGATAACTGTGGATTTTTAAGTACTGTATTGTGGATTTTTATCGTTTTTGGTCTTGTCTTAAGTATATAAAAATATTGGATATTTTTCTAAACTGGTGTGGTGTCCTTTTGTAGTGCTTACACTGTATTACTGTTGGTTATGTGCAAATGCTTTACACACTGCCTCTAAGATAAGCCTGACTGCTCATGCCAAGCTGCCAAGGGGTGAGCAGGGGGTTATTTTAGGAGTGTAACTCCCTTATCCTGACTAGAGTGTTGGTTTCTGCTTGGCCTTGGCACATGCCCTAGCCTGCTAAAAATCCCATTTCTAACATTGGTTGTCAGCGGTGAGGATAGGACTTGCGTTTGCACTTGACTTACAGTGATTGGTGTGCACTACTACCATATCGCAGACCATTACGTGCCACATACTGGTTCTTTTTCTTTTTGGCCTATTTTTTTGATCTTGCCAGTTTGAACTTGCTACTTCGTCATGCCTGAATCAATAGCATCATCTGTTGCATCCTTGGAAGTTGCCTTTGAGGAGGAGAGGTTAGAAACCTACAATGTGAAGGAATTGAAGGCGATCTGCAAAAACCTCAAAATCCAAATCAGGGGCCTCACCAGAAAAGAGGAGCTACAAAAGGCGCTGAGGGCCTGGGTAGGAGCCAGACATGCTAGTGAGCTGTCTGGAGATCTTGGCATGGAGGCAGAGGAGCCTATTCCAAGGGTGGATGTACCTTTGGGAGGGGGGGCACCCTCTAAACCAGGGAGCAGCAGTCTGTCCCCAGAGGAGCTGGAGGACAGGTGGGAAGCGAGGAAGTTCGAGTTGGAGAAACTCAGGATGGAAAGTGAGAGGGAAGGCAAAAGAATAGCCATGGAGGAAAGGAGGATGATGTTAGACCATGAGTTTAAAATGAGAGAGCTGGACTGGGAAGCCAGTGGGGCTAGACCCAGCCCAGATGGTGGCAGCAAAAGTGTTAGGTCCAGTACTGAGGATGAGGTACACACACAGGTTTGGGGCCCTGCTTCAAGGAGGGGGCTGACATACACCAGGGGGTTCAGGATTGTGAGGTTATTCCAGTGGTGCGCAGTGTCCCTGAGGTGGATTGGGGAACTGGCACAGGGGATCATTTTCCTGGTAGTGGGAGGGACACTCTACTGACTCTAGATGAGAGGTGCAGGGAGAGGGGTTCCCCCATGATAGAAGCCCTGGTAAGTGAGTATGGAGACCAGCCAGAAGAGTATGGGTTAAGAGATAGCAACATTCAGACACTGTCTCACCAGTCTTGTGGGAATGATGTGGGGTACTTTTCTGAGGCTCTGGATGATTGGGTGAAGGGTAGTTTGGTTAACACCTGTGTGGGGCGGTGTGATTCAATTGTTGGAGAGCATATTTTAAGTCCCGGTTTTCCAGAGCTATGCCAACACCCACTGGAGTGTGAGTTCTCTGACCCCAGGGAGCTTGCATGGGAGGCAGACCTTTTGGTGGATTCCAGAGGGTCTGGAGAAGCATCTGGGGGTGACCCGGAAGGAAGTGGCTTAGGTATTTCCCAACCAAGGGTGGTCGGAAAGGTTCGTGGTAGCCCAGATAGGTCCGGGTGTCGTGGGAAGGGTGTAGGGACTCACGTCCTGTCTCTGCGGAGAAGGAGTGGGAATGGGCTGCGGCCCAAGGTGCCCGAAACCCGGTCCCAGAGCCTGGGTGGTTCCAGGAGGGAACACCCGGTGTGGAGCCTACGCTGTACTGGTAGGCCGTCTGTTGAGGGGGATCCCCTAGTGTCAGGAGAACGGGGAGTGTCTGTAAACAGAGCTCCAGCGGTTCAGGTGTCTGGCGGTACCGCTCCTAAGTGGAGGGTGCAGAAGTCCAGATTGAGGGGTGAGAGGGGGATGCGTTCCCCAGTGGGAGAACTAGTGGGTCAGGGGCCAGCCAGAAGGGCTGAGCCTCCTAGGAGTAACCATGGTGACACCACTTCTGTCCTGGGGGATCTTTGCGCACTGTCAGATGGACAGGGGTCGGGAGATCTGCGCCAGGCAGACTGTCACACAACACATGAATCATGTGTTACCCTCAGGGGGGGCATGCGTGCTCCCAAGGAAGTCCTGGTGCGCCGGGCAGGTGCTCAGCCGCAGGGGTTAGTCCGTGGGTTGGGAGGCCAGGTTCAGGTCCTGCCTGACCTGGAGGGAAGGACGACTGTAAGCAGTGTCCTGACCGGTTTATCTTCTAGGGGTACCACTCCAGGTGGTAGGGTGCAGAACTCTGGAAGGGGGTGCAGAGGGAGGGAGTCCTCGTCTCTGACCCCGGTTCAACCCGAGGGTTTAGATCCTAAGGTGGTGGATCAGTTGCAGGGTCAAGGCCCTGAACTGGTGGAAGAATTGTGTAGGAGGTCTGGTCCCAGCGTCCTGCCCGTTTTTGGTTCTGAGGGTGCTTCTCCCGGGAGGGGAGTGCAGAACCCCGGAAGGAGAGGTAAGGGGAGGAGAGCCTCGCCCGAGACCTCTGGTCAGCCTGAGGGGACAGACCCTGTGTTGGAGGACCAGGTTCAGGGTGTCCCCCCTGACCTGGGGGAAGGGGCGACTGCTAACGGTGCCTCTACCAGTTTGTCTTCTGGGGGTGCCGCTCCAGGTGGGAGGGTACAGAGCCCCAGGGAGGAGGACCGGGTGTGGGAGAGCCCACCCCAGTCCCTTGTTCAGCCTCAGGGTACAGACCCTGGACTGAGGTACCAGTTGCAGGATAGCCCCCCTGAACTGGTGGGTGAATTGTGCAGGACACCTGCCACAGGTGCCCTGACAATTCTGGAAGGGGTACCGCTCCAGGTGGGACGGTACAGAGCCCCAGGGAGAAGGTGAGGGTGTGGGGGAGCCCACCCCCGCCTTCTGTCCAGCCGCAGGGTACAGACCCTGGGCTGGTGGGCCAGTGTCAGGATGCCATACCTGACTTGGCAAGGGGGAGAGTAGAGAAAGGGTGCCAGGCACCTGGGTCTACCGCCTCCCACTCTCTGACGCCACAACGGTTGGAGTGTCCTGAAAGGCATAAGGCCTGGCTCTCATCACTGACAGTTGTCAGTGGCCACTGTGGCTGGCTGTCCGGAGGGACAGAGTTGCCCCTGGGAGGGGAAGGAGTCACCCCGGGGAGTGGACTGGGCCACACCCTTGTGTTGGCCATGTGGGTACTGTCTGCCTGTTGGGACACATCTGTGAGCAAAGTAAGTTTAGGTGCTGCACAGATGGGGTCCACAGGTGAGGAGAAGGGTTCCCCATGGGTCAGCTTAGTGGGCCCTGAGAGTATGGATAGAGGGATCCAACTAGGTTCAGGAAGGCGTAGAACGGCAAGAAAACCCTGCTGTTGCGGGCCAGGTCCCATGTTCTATCGCCCCAAGCAGGGAAGTTCATCGAGGTATGGATTGGTCTACCCTGGCTTTAGGCTGGAAGGGGGTTGTGTTGGAAATGGCCCTTTTTGCAGGGTTATCCCCAAACTTTTTGCTTCTTCCTCCTATCTTTTCCTGACCCGTTTGTGTTGGTTTTAGGACTATGGGCACTTTACCACTGCTAATCAGTGCTAAAGTGCATCTGCTCTCTGTGTAAATTGTGGTATTGATTAGTGTTTCCATGATTGGCTATTTGGTTTTCTTGTCAGCCCCTAGTAAAGTGCACTGAGTGTGCCAGGGCCTGGGAATCCAATGCTACGCATGGGCCTGCAGCACGGATTGTGCCACCCACTTGAGTAGCCCGGAAAAGGTACCTCAGACCTGCCATTGCAGAGTCTGCGCGCAGTTGTAACTGTCATATCGACTTGGCCCGTGCACACACTGGCCAGTCCCTAACCTTCCCTTTTGTTACATGTCAGGCACCCCTGAGGTAGGCCCAAAGTACCCCTGTGGGCAGGGTGCAGCGTATGTGAAAGGTAGGACATGCTCTGGTGTGTGTGGCATGTCCTGATAGTGAAAAACTAAATGGGCTGTAATTCAGTATTGCAAGGCTACCTGTTCCCCATAGGACAGAATGGGAAGTTTGTTTATAACATCTTATACACATAACTGGCCCTGGGAACTAGGTAGGAAAATAAAATTTAGTATGCCTGAACTCAGAATCTAAAGATGCATCTTTTAGTGAAGGTGATTTTTACGTTCTGTGTTTGAAAGTACCACTTTTAGAAAGTAGGTATTTTCTTGCTCAGTCATCCCGTGTGCCTCTGCTGGAATGTGGATTGCCTGTCTGGGTTTTGGATGACAGATGGCTGGGGGAGCAGGAGGGGCTCCAGATAGTCTAGGTGGGTAAGGAAAGGGCTGAATAGACCTGGGCTGCGATGGGGGAAGGGGGAGGAGATTTCCTTGCACCTCAAAGGGCCTGGTCTGCCTCTGACAATGCCGTCTCCACCCCCTGCCAGGAAATCACACCAGAGAAGGCAGAACTGCTTCTGGCTGGGCACAGACACCCTCTGCCTAGAGGATCAAAGGATTTTTGGATACAAATACTGGGGCCCAGACCCCTGAACTTTAGAACTCTTTTGGATCAAGAAGACTGCCAAGAAGAAGAGCTGGAGAAGCTGTGAGGAGGGACTACCACTTTGCTGTGTGCTTTGCTGTGTTGGCCTGCAGTGGCTGCTTCTGTCTTGGGCAGTGAAAGGACTGGACTGAACTTTCTGCAATCTACTTTGTGAGTTTCTCCAAGGGCTTGTGGTAGAGCTTGCCCCCTGTTCAAGAAGTCTCAGGAACAACAAAGACTTCAAGCTCTTCTGCCCTCAGCACTGGGGACTGTGTGTTTTGTGCTGCAACAGAAGAAAAGCAACCCGACGACGTCTACGATGCCGCTGCCGACTCCGTGTCCTGAAGGCACCGCAGAGGGCACCGCCGCAACGCGACCCTGGTCTCACCGACGATGCCTGCTGACGCCGCCACCGAGCCGCCGCTCGCACCGCGACCTGTGGGCACCGCACTCCGCACCGCTTCGCTTCACGACAACGCCTTGGCACAGCAGAGGGCACCGCCGCAACGCCGCACCGCGACTCTGGTCTCACCGACGACGCCTGTTGACGCCGCCACCGAGCCGTTGCTCGCACCGCGACCTGTGGGCACCGCACTCCGCACCACCTCGCTTCACGACGACGCCGCTGCTGACTCCGTGTCCTGAAGGCACCGCAAAGGGCACCGCCGCAACGCCTCACCGCGACCCTGTTCTCACCAACAACGCCTGCTGACGCCGCCACCGAGCCGCTGCTCGCACCGCGACCTGTGGGCACCGATCTCTGCACCGCTTCGCTTCATGACGACGCCTTGGCACCGCAGAGGGCACTGCTGCAACGCTGCACCGCGACCCTGGTCTCACCGACGACGCCTGCTGACGCCGCCACCGAGCCGCTGCTCGCACCGCGACCTGTGGGCACCGCACTCCGCACCGCCTCGCTTCACGCCGACGCCTTGGTATCCCCGACGACGATGCCCCACGCCGAAATCGACACCGCTGCTTGCACCGTGGTTCGAGGGCACCGCTCGTAAAGTTACACGACGCACCGCCCTCATCCCGCACTGCAGACTTGGCCTACTGACGCCGGCGCCATCGACTCCAGTTCGTCAGCCGACGACAGCGCTTCAGCAACGACGACGCCGCTGCTTGCACCGTGACCTGCCAGCACCGTGACGAGCACCGCCTTCATCTCGCACCGCGACCCTGGTCTCACCGACGACGCCATTTGACGCCGCCACCGAGCCGCTGCTCGCACCGCGACCTGAGGGCGCCGCACCGCTGCACTTTGCACTGCAGCACACGACGACGCCGACGCCAGCGCTCCTGACTCCATCAGAGAGGAGATCGACCTGCAACGCGTGTGACTTCGAGGGCCCCGACGACTCCTGCACCGACCTCTGGAACCGACGCCTGCGGACGCCGTGTTTTCGGAAGCTCAACGAGAGGTCATCGACGCCCTGCATTTCTAAAAGGTACTGTTTGCGGGTCTTCCCGACACCGTAGCTGGCCCGCGACGCCACGGCCAGCCAGAACTGTTTGGATTTGTTTGCTCACGACACCGTGATAGCCCCGGACGGAGCTATCGACATCAAGGAACTGTTTTTAAAGTGTATTTTGATAACTGTGGATTTTTAAGTACTGTATTGTGGATTTTTATCGTTTTTGGTCTTGTCTTAAGTATATAAAATTATTGGATATTTTTCTAAACTGGTGTGGTGTCCTTTTGTAGTGCTTACACTGTATTACTGTTGGTTATGTGCAAATGCTTTACACACTGCCTCTAAGATAAGCCTGACTGCTCGTGCCAAGCTACCAAGGGGGTGAGCAGGGGTTATTTTAGGAGTGTAACTCCCTTATCCTGACTAGAGTGGTGGTTTCTGCCTAGCCTTGGCACATGCCCTAGCCTGCTAAAAATCCCATTTCTAACAATATCACTAAAGCATGATGCGGTAGCACTTTGTCATTCACAGACAGCACATTTTCCATTGAAATGGCCACAAAAGTTCTACTGACATGCAGGTTTACTGATACAAATATAAAGTATGCAAACAATAATGTTTTAGAAATTTTGTTTCAGCAAATATTTATCATTTGCAGATCAGCATGTGAAGTGTTCTGATTTGTTTTGATCCTATTAAACTCTTTGAGGCGGGCTGACGGTGGCCGTGAGAATGGGTGCGCCCGGTGCTGCCACAGTGTGCTGGCTGGTGTTCTCGTCTGCTTCTGGCCTTACTGACAACGAGCACGTGGGGGCGACCGAACGAACAGTCGCTGAGACTGACAGCGTGGAGGAGCTGTGTCAATCGTCCTGGTCACGGCACTGTGGTGGCCCTGACTGGCAAGTGAGGAGACTGCGGCCGTGGCGAGCGCGAGTGGGCACGCTGCCGCCTGAGAGATCCATCTGAAGGTCAGATTGAGACCTGGAGCCGCGGGCCATTATTCTCCTGCCTGCCTTTTTTCCCTGCTCGCCTCTTCTCCCACCAGCTGCGGCGACTACAGAGAAGCCCGAATGTCGTGTCGGGCCTAGGTTCAGTCGCGGGGGTGGAGTGGATGCCATCACGTAGCGCCTCTACTCCAGACCTGGTTTCCCTGTCTGCTGCTTCCCCTGCACTTCTGATTGAGGGCCCCATGCCCGCAGGAGCTACCAAGCGGCCTCTGACTGTTGGCGTTCCATGGCACGCCTGAGGACGGGGGCACAAGGGTTGGCTCCGGCTTGGCCCTCCACCGTTTTCAGAGATCCTTCTTGCTCTCTTTTCTCCTCAACCTCCCCACCCCCCGGTCGCCACGACTGCTACGTGCACGGAGGCCATGTCGGCCCTATGCTCAGCCACTGTGGGTTGGAACTGAGGGCAGCGTGCATCATCTGGGCCCTTGGCCTGGCTCCCTCAAACACCTCCTCCCCAGCACTCCCGATAGGGGCCCTGATGACTATAGGCAATGAGTGCCCCCTCTGATCATCGGTGAGGCTGCTACTGGTGTTTTTTGCTGGGTGGTGGGGGCACGGGGGTCAGTTTGGACTCAGGCCTTCACTGCAGGCTATCGAGTGGCCTCACACATGACACTGCTGCTGGACTCACAGCTCTTGGATCTCCCTGCATTACACTGGGGTCCCCCCTCCTTTTTTCGTGTCTCTCCCTGGTGCTGGTAGCTGGAGAGGTGTGGCCAGGAGTTGATTTGAGCCTGGGCCCCGCCATCGCCTCTCGGCCTTCGGTGAGGCTGCTTGCGGCTGCCCTGGGCCTGGGTGCTGCTCTGGCCTCCTGTGGCTGCCTTGCTTGCTGGCCCGCTGCTGCTGCAGCCACCATCTGGTGGTGCGGAGTGACCTGGCTGCCTGAGGGCGGATTGGACCCAGTAGTAAGCTGGGGCTCTGTTCCCTGACTCGTCTTCTGTGTATTGTGGTGGCCCTCTGGCCCTGAAGGCCCTGACTAACCTACTTGTTTGTGCCAACATGCCTCCTAATTCCCCTGTATTGACACGTTGAGGGTACTTCCTCCCCCCCCTACTGAACTACTGGCGAGTGAAGCAGCCTTGGTCCCTGTGAGACTTCACTCCTGTGCCACCCTGGGGCATCTGTCCAGTGCTGACACCAGCCTCTACTTGTCCCTATAGACTGGCGGCGTTGCTGAGCTATTTACTATAGGGCTGACAACTTTTCTGACACCGGTGGATCGTGTCTTGTCCTCCCAGTCCCGAGGCACTCTGGTGCTGCAAAACGCTGACCTACCGAACTACCGGATTACTAGACACACTTGCCAGCAATGGGCTGCCTCCGCTCTACTACCCAGGACACCCTGTCGTGCCCTACAACAGCCCCCTCCGTGCCTGCCAAAGATGCCTCATTATCGAAGCCTTCTGACCGCTCTGCGTCATTAGAGGACAAATTGGACACTGTTCGAGTGGCCATTGAGCGTTCTCGCACATCATTGGAAGCCTAAATAGATACTCTAGCTACGGACCTCAGACTGCTGCATGCTGACCATCTCAAACTCGTAACAGGGTAGACTCGATGGAGCACATCCTCGCTGACCTACAACGGAAGACTCAACACATGCACTCTTCTGTGCAGACACTGCGGGAGCGAGTCAGCGTCCTGGAGCGGAGAATGCGGAGGGAATATCGAGGAGAAACAATATCCATATTGTGGGTCTGCCAGAGAAGACGGAGGGTTGTGACGCTGTGCACTATGTGGAACAGTAGCTTCAGGCTTTACTTCCCCCACACACCTTCTCACAATATTTCACTATCGGAATGGGTGCATCGTGTCCCAGCAAGAAAGTCCACACCTGGATCCAATCCTCGTCCGGTAGTGATCCGTTTGCTGCATTTCCGTGACTGTGACTTAATTCTACGTGAGGCTAGAAAACTCAGTGAGATCAAGGTGAACAATGCGCACGTCATGTTCTTTCGGATTATACTATCACAGTCCAGAGACAACGAAGCACCTTTTTGGAGGTGAAGCGACACCTCAGTGAATCAGGAAGGGACTCAAGACCTGGCTCTTCGACTGTGACCTTCAGCTAGTGCCTGGATTTTATTGTTATGCTTTCTCATTTCTGTGTACACATGCTACATAGTCCACCAGCTTTCACTCCTACCATTGGCGAGACACTGACATTCTGTGCATAGAGCTTCAGCACCTCTGCCTTGAGGGTATAACTTTTGTGGCAGACCCGGGCGATGGCCACAGTCTAGCAGATGCTCAATATGAACGCACGGCTCTATTAGAGCAATTTCGGTGCCACAACTACCCTGCCCACTCAGCCAAGACCCATGCAGTAGCCGACAGGGCTGGATCCCTCCTAGCATGGCTAATACATCAAGATTGGTCCCGTGGCCCTATCGTGGCGCTGCGCTTTGCCGCTGGCCAAATGCTCTACACCCAGTGAAGCATTAATGGTGAGCTAGTGTGTCACTACACCTCCCTTTATCAATCGGTCGCCGCAACTACCCAGTAGGATATTACCTCTTTCCTGACCACGGTGCCCCTCCCCAGTATCACACCAGACTAGAGGGCGGAATTAAACGACCCCATCACGCCATTTGAGATACAGGAGGCAATATGGAAAGTGACGACTAGCAGGACCCCTGGTCCTGATGACTTGCCAGTGGTTTTCTATAAGACCTATGCTTCACAGTTGACCCCCCGCCTACAGTCACTGTATGCAGAAGCATTGGCGATCTCCTGCCTTCCAGCCTCTCTCCGCAAAGCGCTGCTCATTTCTCTGCCTAAGCCGGGCAAAGATCCTGAAGCCTTGGATTCGTACTGACGGCTAGCACTGCTGAATACGGACTACAAGATCCTGGTGAAAATTCAGGCAGACTGACTGGCGCCGTTGGTTCCGAAGTTGGTACACCCGGACCTGGTTTGTTCTGTCCCGCACAACCTCACTTAATCTGTGTTGGTTTTTCCCCATCATGGAACATGCCCCTATCGAATTACCTCATGCAGGCTGTTTGGTCCTTGACCTGGAAAAGACCTTTGACTCTTTAGAATGACCTTTTCTGTTTGCGGTGCTGCCCCAATATGGTTTTGGAGACAGATTTCTGAGACTCATTCGCTTACTATGTACAGTACCATTGACCCGGGTGAAGACTGGCTCCCTCATTTCCGATCTTATCCTTATAGGCAGGGGCACGCGCCCATGGGGTGTCCGCTCTCCCCACTACTCTAATCCTTGGCGGTGGAACAGCTGGCGGCTCACCTGCGCTTGCAGGTTGCAGAATGGGATATGGCACTAGAAGATGGCGTTCACTTGATCACCCTCTATGCAGATGATCTTCTCATCTACTTGAGGAACATGTCTACTATCCCCAATGTGATTACTCGCACTCACGGATACTTTGCTGAACTTTCGGGCCTAAAAGTCAACTAGGTCAAATCCTGCCTTTTCCCACTCTCTCCGACCACTCTGGAAATCGACCTGCTTGCTAGCCCCCTCACCTGGCAACACAATACATTCAGATATCTGGGCATCCAAGTTTATCATTCACCTATAGATATACTTGACGGTAATTTGACGTATGCTGTTGCCTCGCTGCTGGCCCAGATGATCTTCTAGAGGACCTTGCCTCTGTCTGTCGCAGGCAGAGTGACTGTGCTCAAGATGGACGTACTCCCCCGACTTCTGCACTATTTTGTCAACCTGCCCTTATACATACATGCCTCCTTCTTCCGCTCCTCCTTCTAAGGAGAGGTCAGAACCTTCATTTCGAACACTTCCAGGTGTCGTGTAGCACTCCATAAGCTTTACCAACCTACAGACTGCAGGGGTTTGGCGGACCCCAACTTTGAACAATTTTACTTGGCATCTCACCTTCAGTGGGTGGCATGATGGCTTGCTGCTTTGCTGCTAGCAGTCACTGCCACGTTGTTGCTGGCCGGACCTCAGCCAGAGTCTCTCAGTTGTTCCACCCCTGTGCCCGGCCACTACTGCCCAGGCTGGCTTTTCTATTGGTGGCGCATCGTTGCTTCAGATGCAACCTCTATCTCACAAGGCAGACTACACCTTATGCACCCGCTTTAGCACTCTTGGGCATGTCGCACGGGCAGCGCTACACCACTGCAGCAGAACTGATCGCTTGGACTGCAGCAGGAGTCCAGTCAGTGGGTAACCTCTATAGAGACAGTGAACTTTTGCCTAACGAGTTGCTGGTGGAGGAGGACGGTCTCCCTCCTGGTCAGTTTCTTCTACACACGTCATTAATAGGGTCACTGGGGCAGAGATGGGGAGACATGGCTCGAGAGCCCCCTATGCACCTTACTATACAGTACCTACATATTATTGTCCAAGGTAGGCATTTGGTGAGCTGGCTTGTGGAATCTTTGCGCTGACACACAGCTCCATCATTTGCATCCCTCCACGTACGATCGGAAGCTGGTCCTCTCTCGACCCTGCATGGACAGGGAGTAGTCCACCAAATTGAAGAGTCCTACTCGCATACCTCGCAATACCCGTTTTCATTTGATTCAGCTATACATCATGCACAGGGCCTACTTCACTTCTGCCAACATCAACAGATTTTGTTGGAATGGGTGAATACGATGTCAATGAATGTCATGATATGTGCAGGCCCGACAACGGCAATATCAGTGAATGCATTGTGAAAGTATGCCACAGCTACCCGCACAATGCCCGTCAGTGCAATGCCAATGAATACCGTAACTTGTGCCCGCACAGCAGCGCCAACATCAACAACACTGAAACCAATGTATTCCTTGATCCATGCTCATGTCAACGTACGTTCAGACCAGAGCAAGCATAATGTCGCTAATACTAATACAAACTATATCAATGTAAAAAATGACAATTGTATGCGTGATGATGATAATGTTGATAAAAGCAATACTAGTGGTTGCCATATTATTTTTAGTTCTAATGAACTCACATCATTGCTGTCTGATTTACCCAAGGTGGCCTCTCCATCAGCCCCGAGTAAGAGATACGGGGTCAGCAGCGCTTAATTTGAGCGGGTGGTTTCCGGTGCTCGGCACTGACACTTAATTGGCAGCACCAGCACTTATGACAGTCTGCCACATGGTGGGCTGCTTGTCTGATTTGGAGTACAGCAACAGTTGTTAACTAATTCAATATACTTTAAAAATGACTATTACCTGCCACCCATGCTAATATTAATAGCTTTGGTGGCCTGGAATAGTCTGAATTGTCACACTTGTGAAAGTGTGATGGTTAGTAGCTAGGTTGGCAGCGCTGGGAGGGGCAATGGGTGGTGTAGGCTGCAGTGGCCTCCTAATGAGGGCCCTGGCACTTATTCTTTTACAAATTAAGCACTGGTGGTCAGGCAGGTCCTGCAACCCAGGCCCACGCATATCGAGCAACAGGTCAAAGGTGGGGTCCCACATAAATCAAAGACAAACTCGCACCCAGGGAAAACCGTGATCGATTCCACAGATAGTTGCATCACAAACAAGTCCGTGATAATTGGCCCCAATAAAACCCATTTGGCCAAAGGCTCGCGTTCCCCAGAAATACCACAAAGTTAGATCCCACATGTAGATAGGCACACTGAACCAATCAGAATACGATAGGCACACCACATGTAGTGATCACGCGCTCTGGATGCCGGACATCTGGACAATACACTCTGGCCCACACTAGCTCTCTCCAAGGCCAAGAGCTATCTGTGTCCGCGTTTGTTGATTTACAACAGAAATGCTTTTTTGGAATGTAAAGAATTGTTTTATTGTACCTCATGAACTGTATAAATTGACTGCCAAAACCCTTGTATATCGAGAGATTCTGAGTAGACGCACTCTGTCCAGGCTGTCCTTGCCACAGCGTTTAATCAAACCAACTTGTTCCTGTTTTGTCAAATGCTTCTGGTCTTTTCATTTATTTAAGGTAAATATCCATGTTTTCCCCAAGCTTGACGATTGGCTGATCAAGGATGCAAGCAGTCATCAGTGCCTCCAGCACATACAGTTGACCGTCTCACTTTTCCACAACCTCTGATTTGCCATAAATGTGACCAAGTCCCATCTATAACCCCTCCAGATCCAGAACTTTATAGGGGCAGTGCTGAACTCTGTCACTGGCAAAGCCTACCCAGGCCCCCAAATGGGTGCAGCCTTCAGCCAGGTTGTACCTCTTTTTCATCCACAATGTCACCTCACGGTCAGAATTATAATGCGCCTGTTGGGAATGATGGTCTTGTGCATCATTATTGTCCACCAAGCCCAGCTGCACATGCACCCTTGGCAACAGTTCCTTTCAGCACAGTGGTCACATGTGGAGGGTCAGATGGAAGATCTAATGTTGGTAACTGCCAGCATCCATCGTTCTCTGCAGTGGTGGTACAGCAACAACCTGTTTCAGGGCAGGCCTTTCCTAAACCCCATTCCCCAAGTCACCATTACCATGGATGCCTCTCAAGCCATTTGGGGAGCCCATATCGATCAGAATACAGTGCAGTGCACAGTGTATGGACTCCACAGCAGCAGAGCCATCATATCAGTTACCTCAAACTTTTAGCAATGCACCTCGCCCACAAAGCTTTCGATACCTCTCATCGAGGAAAAGTGGTCCTGGTCATGCAGACACGACTGCCAGGTATTACTTGCAAAAGCAGGGGGGCACCCACTTCTTCTCCCTTTGTCTTCTACCCCTCCCTCCCCTTTGTCTTCTACTTCAGACAATCTGTCATTGGTGGCTTCACCACCTCATTCCCTTGTTGGAGTAACTCCCGGGGGTGTACAAATACCTGGCATAATAACCTGGCAGACCTGCTAAGCAGGACGCATCAACAAGCCCACGAGTGGGTACTCCTTCAGCAAGTCCTGCCTCAGTAGTTCCAGCGCTGGGGCACTCCCAATGTAGATCTGTTCACTACCCCCGAGAATGAAAAGTGCCAAATCTTTGCTTCCGGGTACCCACACCCTCGGTCCTTGGGCAGTGCACTATAGATCAACTGGTCAGGAATCTTTGCTCGCGCTTTTCTGCCTCTCCTGCTCCTTCCAATGGTGGTGGTGAAGATGCATAAAAATTCTCATCATGGTGGCTCTCACCTGCACCAGACAGCCTTGGTATTCAGCCCTACTAAAGATGTCAGTCAGCCCACACAAGAGGCTCCCCAACACACTGGACCTTCTAACCAGGAATCAAGGGCAGATCTAAGCAATTCAATCTTGTGATCTGGGCTGAGGTCATAGAATATGGTTACCTGGCTCTCTCCCAAGAATACATGGAGGTCCTGCGGGAGTCCTATAGACTTACCACGTAGGCATGCTACGCAGCAAAGTCCATTACTGCATAGCTAAAAAACTAGACCCTCTAAAGCTTGCAGTAGAGGATATTATTGCATACCTCCTCCTCCTCCTCCACCACCTCCAGATGCCAGGCCTAGCCTTCACTTTGTTATGGCTTCATTTAGCAGCTGCTGCCGCAGGCATTCATAACGTGGAACATTCCTCTCTCTTCTGCATTTCTGTAATCAAGGCATTCATGGACTGCTTCAAAAGAGTCATTCCCCCCCCAGGGTTCCGCTAGCACCAGCATGGAATCCTACTATCGTCCTTACCAGACTCATGGGCATCACCCGTTTGAGCTCTTAGATTCTTGCCCGCTCCAGTACCTCTCCCGGAAAGTGGCCTTCCTGGTTGCAGTCACGTCTTTACATCAGTAATCCCTCACACTGCAAGTACCTTTCATCCAAGTTCACAGTGGAAGAATAGTGCTCAGGAAAAACCCTAAGTTCCTTGCTAAAGTGGTTTCCCCTTTCCATCTCAATCAGACCATAGAGCTACCAGCCTTCTTTCCCCTACCACCCTAGATGTAAGGTGCACTCTCATCTACTTAAATAGAACCAAATCCTTTCTCACGTAAGACAAGCTGTTTGTGGCCTTTGCAAAGCCTCACAAGGGGCAACCTATATCTAAAGCAACATTTGCTAGATGGATAGTCAGGTTTATACAAACTTGCTATCAAAAGGCAAAAAAATGTCCTCCCTGTTAACTCTAGGGCCCACTCTACCCACAAGAAGGAACGATCCTTGGCCTTCTTTGAGAACATTCCCCTAGCCGACGTGTAAGGTGGCTACATGGTCAACCGCACACACATTTACTAGACACTAGTAGCTATGGTTGGCCAAACGTTCTTAAAGAGCCTATTTCAGAGATCTACATCATCCACACGCTATCCACGGCTTATAGGAAGGTACATTCCTGCATTCTGCATTCCTGTAATATAAAAGCTGGACACAGGAAGGCTGTTCTTCATAGGTTTATTCCACAGAGGATCCCATCCATCAACAGTCAGGCACTGTCACCAACTGCTCCAGTTTACTTGACATGGCCATATGACATCAGTAAGATTCTCTTGATGACATGTTACAATTCTAATAAAGACATAGTACAACAATACAGAAGAAAGGCAGTACTCCACACACCTCCCCTCCTTATTTAAATAACATTACAAGAGAGTAACAACGATTGTACATAATCAGAAAGATATGACGGACGTTTGCACTTCCTGGATGAACTACGACTTTTACATCCCACACTAATCTGTGGAGGAACACGAGTGCTGTCCAAGCTACATGGATTTACATTTGAGTCATCACTTAAATTTCCTTTGACTACCACTACTCTATTCAAATTCCAAATACGATGGTCTTTATTGCATTATTGAACACCTTGATGGGTTTCATGAATTTAGACGTAGAATTCCCACCAAAACCCGCACGTTTAACCATTACCAAATCCCCCACTTCGACTTTGGTTTTTCTTACCGCCTTTTTAGAATCAAAATATAATTTTCTTTGCTTCGCCTTCTCTTCTTCTCTTCTTTGAATGACAAGGTTATCACATTTTGTTTCTTTACCTTTTCTCAATTCATATTTGTTGACCCATGCAGGCTCTACACATGTATTAGGAACTCTACCTCGGGAACAGTAAGAAAGGTGTTTTCCCAGTGGTAGCATGAGGAGACAATCTATATTCTTCAACTTTCTTAATAACTTCACGCTTCCAATCTAATGACAATGACTTTGCTAAAATAATAGTTTCTTTAATTACTTTGTTAAATCTCTCAACCAATCCATTTGCCTCGGGATGATAGAGAGAACAGGTTTTGTGTAAAATACCCCTAGAGGAAAGAAATTCTTCCATCTCTTTTGAGATTAACTGAACACCATTATCAGTTAAGATGGATTCAGGAATCCCTTCATTTGCAAACAAACTCTTTAAACATTGAATAATGTGAGCAGAATCAATAACTGATAAAAAGAAAACTTCTGGCCACCGTGAATACATGTCTATCACAACTAACACAAAAGTTTGTGAATTGTTATTGTGTATCGGACCAAGAATGTCTAATGCTATATCTTGCCAAGGGTTAGAGGGACGTCTTCTCAGGACCATAGGTTGAACACGTGTCCACTTGGACTTGTCACTTAAAGAGCATGGAATACAATCACGTATTATGCGTTCAACCTCTCTGTCCATGCCGGGCCACCAATACAACATGCGTAGCCTCTCTTTACTTTTAGTGAGTCCAGCATGAGAGGAGTGAACTAAATCAATAAGCTCTTTCCTGAGGCTACTGGGAGGAACTAGTTTCGTACCACGAAACAACAGTCCATTCTCCACGGACAATTCATTGCACATAATCCAAAACTGTTTGGTGGCATCAGAGCCCTCCTTATTGCTAAGCCAACCTTTTTGAATGAGGATCATGACTTCATTTAAAATGGAATCTTGAGCCATTTCATCACCCCACCTCTATTCAGAAATTATTTCTTGATCAACCACACAAACCCATTCATCAACATCTTCCAACTCTTCCTCTTCAGATAATACTTTAGGTGTAAGGCGAGATAACACATCAGCAATGTTATTGTCTACACCAGGGATATACTTAAGTGCAAAATTGTATTCTTGTAGACTTATAACCCATTTAGTTATCCTACTCGAAATTGAGTCAAGCCCCTTTTGCCAAAAATCTCGACCAAGGGCTTGTGATCAGTGCGTACCTCAAAATCGATTCCCCAGAGAATTTTTTTAAATTTTTTAATGGCCCAAAAGATCGTGAGAGATTCTCTCTCTACCACCGAATACCTAGTTTCAGGATCTTTAAGACTGCGAGATAAAAACATTATGGTTTGCATGCCATTGGAGCTTTGTTGTGTAGAACCGCCCCCAGGCCCTTATCACTAGCGTCAGTGATGAGAATAGGCTTAATCTTGGGATTGAAACTTCTAAGTGAAGGCGCGGCTTTGAGTTTCTCTTTGATACTAATAAACTCTTTCTCACAAAGATCAGACCATACAAAATCAACACCTTTTCTTAATAGATACCTCATGTTAGCAGCGCAATCAGCAAAGTTTCTAACGAATCTCGCATAATACTCCACCACACCTAAAAACTTCATAAGCTCACTCTTATTAGCAGGAGAACTCATTTCTTGAATGGTGTTGATTAAATCAGTCTTGGGTTTGACTCCCTCACCAGTAATGTTGTGTCCTAAATAGTTTATGGAGTTAGTCCTAAATTTACACTTTTCTGCTCTGATGGTAAGATTATGGTCACATAGCTTCTCTAACACCAATTTTAAACGTGAATCATGTTGACTTACATCATCCCCAAAAACCAGGATATCATCTTGATAAACGCATACACCCTCGAGACCACGAAGTACGTTATCCATCACTCTCTGGAAAACCGATGAAGCTGACACTAACCCAAATGGCATCCGTATAAACCTGTAAGTGCCAAAGGGTGTTATAAATGATGTACAGTCTCTACATGACTCCTCCAACTCTATCTGGTGGTAAGCCGAAGTGAGATCGATCGTGCTGAAAATCTTGGCTCCACCCAGTAAAACTAATAACTCATTTATATTAGGCAACGGATACCTATGAACCACCACACATTTGTTTAACTGTCTCAAATCAATGCAGAGACGCAAATCCCCATTGGGTTTGCGTGCTGCCACAACCGGGGCCAACCATTCTGTACCTTCGACCTTCTCAATGATACCCCACTCTTTTAGTTTAACAATTTCTTTTTGCATGTCCTCTCTAACAGAAAGAGGAACATTTCTAACTTTGCCACATACCGGCATGGCATCCTTCTTAAGTATTATCTTATGCTGATAACCTTTCAGACATCCCAAATCCTTTCCGAAAACACTTGGAAATTCTTTCTTAAGAGTGGAGGTCAAATCATCATCTTCCTTCTCAAGAACAGAATTCACACCATATCTAAGTTGAATAGGAGGATCAGCATTAGGATCAAGAAAGACCCCAAGATCACCTTGATGTATCCAACTAATAATGCTATCTCCTTTTCTAGAAACATATATTTTCCCTGAGGTCAGTCTGCCTTTGTATTCTATAAGACCTACAAAATATCCATGTAATTTGATAATTTCCCCTCCATATGCCAAGGGCGTTATATCAGGTCTCAAAAGCTTAACTTTATCTTTTAAATTTCCCATATAAAAACCACTAGAGACAATGGTGATCTTAGCACCAGAATCAAATAGTACTCTAGTGCTTGCTCCTTCGACCACAATATCGTCAAAAGGACAAGTTTTTCTCTTTTCTCCATTTTCCACCTGTACCACAATTTGTCCACACTCAAAATCATCCGTGCTTGATTCACCATTGTCCCCATCATAAACCTCCACCTCCTTAACTCTGGGCGTAGGCCTACTGTTACACATTAAGGCGAAGTGACCCTTCTTTTTGCATTTAGGACAGGTTTGACTTAATGCAGGACATTTCTTATCGTTAGCAAAAGGTCCTGTTTTACCACACCTATAACATTTACAGTCCAATTTTTCGTTATATCTAGCCTTGTTTGATATAATACCTTTAGAATATTTTTCCTTATTTGCTACATCATATTTTTTTTTACTTTTAATTTCTTGAACCTTCCATTCCTTTTCAGAGTCTTTCTTTAAAACTGCGACACATTTCAAAGAGTGTTCAATACTTTTGGCTACACTGAGAACTTCATCCAACGTAGGCTCATCACGCAACCATAACTCTTCTCTGACCTTCTCAATGTTGCCCCCAAACATGAATTGGTCACGAATGCGTTCATCAGTCAAATTTTCAAACTTACATGAAGAGGCAAGCTTCCTTAAATAAGTTACGTACCCTTCTACAGTTTCCTCATCACCCTCCAGTCTTTTAGCAAATTTATACCTTTCTAAAATGGTGCTCACCTTTGGTAGATAATGCTTATCGAGTTTTTTTTATGCATATCTCATAGTCATTGAGATCTCTGGATTCTTCCGGTGGTAGATCAGGTAGATGGTCAAATACATCTTGACCCTCCGACCCTAAACAATGCAGAAGCAATCAAGATTTCCTTTCTGCGCTGAGTGAAGGACCACACACCCTAGCATACCTTTCAAAAACAACTTTCCATTTTTTCCATTGTATGGGTGGAGTTCCTGAACTAGTAAGGAAGAAAGGAGCGGCAGTAACATTCTGCATTTTAGATGACCAAATGAAACACCAAATGACTTGTATCAAAAGAAAATAAATCAAATAAATAAATGAAATTACTAATTATCATATGGCAAGAAAAATTGTTACTAATTTCACTGTATTTGTAATTTAGTTATTCGTTTTGAGTATGAGCACATACCAGAAGAAATTGTTGATAAATGAGCAAAGCTGTGCGCATCAGCGGGAAGTAAAACTCAATGTGTACAAGCTGTGCGCATCAGTTAGTTTTGAGCATAAGCAACCCACAGGAGAAAGTATAGCCAAATCAGCAATGCTGTGCACATCAGCGCGATGTGCAAATTAACAAAGAGAGGCCGTGCGCATAAGCGCAACGAGAAAATTATTCACCGTAAGCTGTGCGCATCAGCGTGAAACTATTGGTGAATGATGCGCGTCAGGGTTGTCAGAACAACGTGGCTTCTCGGGGTCGTTGCTAGGCGATGTGGTCTCCTGGTAACTATGAGACGATCACCACCACGCGAGAATGAATAAAGATGGCTGCCACGTATTTTCACGCTGCGGAATGACGTAGGACGCAGCTGGAAAGTGACAGCCAACAAGACTCTGAATTCAGCGATAAATGTCGGAGCCGTATGAACGGAAGATTCCAAGCTACGTCAACTCTCAGGTAACGACGCTGATTTACGTTTGTGTATACTTTTAAAACTCTCAGGTAACGACGCTGATTTACGTTTGTGTATACTTTTAAAACTTGAACAAGTAACGCTGCCCTCGCCGCAGCCAAATCACAAAAGTACCCCCAAACTTATTTCCACTTCTTTATGGGTTTCACGAGGACGATCCAGAAATGTAATACGCCCAGAGAGATATAATTTCATTAAGAGGGAATTATTGGCTTTCACAACAAAACACTGCCAAAACATCAAGCGCTTTTCCGAATGAACACTCCAAATAGCAAGGGATGAGCCCGCTTTTCCGAATGAACACTCCAAATAGCAAGGGATGAGCCCGCATCGACAATTGCCTCCCAACCCCACAAATCAAGATAGAGGGGCGAGTATGCGGCGAAGCTCCCAATCCTAAGAAGGAGAACATCGACGCTCGCTCATAATGTCTTGGTTAGATTTAAAGAGGGGTTTCAAATTTTAGAAAGCAAGGCGAGAAGAAATCCTTGGAGGAGAGATTCCTGAACCAGTTAGATTCCCAGCATATCGAGTATCTTTATGAAATAAAAGATATCTCTCACCAATCCTTTGTGTTGGGATCCTCATTAGGCATCCTGCCGACTACGCCAGTGAAGCATTCCTGTAATATAAAAGCTGGACACAGGAAGGCTGTTCTTCATAGGTTTATTCCACAGAGGATCCCATCCATCAACAGTCAGGCACTGTCACCAACTGCTCCAGTTTACTTGACATGGCCATATGACGTCAGTAAGATTCTCTTGATGACATGTTACAATTCTAATAAAGACATAGTACAACAATACAGAAGAAAGGCAGTACTCCACAGTACTGCTTTACAGTCTGTACAGATCATGCGCATCTACAGCAACACATGCTACGAACGGAAAACGTTACTTACTCTGTAAGCATCTGTGCGTAGCATGTAGTGCTGTAGAATCACAGGCACCCATCTTCCTCCCTGGATGCGTGTGGTTCTGACCACAGATCTCTTCACTCTTTCAGTTCTTATCTTCTTTGTGCAATACACATGTGCATCATATAGTGTTCACTCACCACTCCATCCTACTCTCACCCACTGTGAGGAAAACAGTCTAGAAGGGAGGCAATGCTCGTGCATATCTAGCTAAAGAAGGACTGCTTTACTAAATATAGCAGATGACATCCACAAATGTATGGATGCCGGCCGTTGCTGCCTGCTCATCCTCCTAGACCTATCTGCGGCCTTCGACACGGTGGACCATAAACTTCTTCTTAACACCCTCAAACAACGGATTGGAGCGGAGCGGTTTACATCTTTTTTTCACAACTGCTCTCAACAAATCAAAATAACGCAACTTCAGATACCCTTTACTATAACCAGAGGTGTTCCCCAGGGCTCAGTCCTCTCAACTACTCTCTTCAATATCTTCATGGAGCCCCTCACTACCATAATCAAGCAAGCTAACATCCCCTTCCACCTCTATGCAGACGACATCCAGCTCTACCTGGAAGTATCCTCCCCAGAAGACATACGCCGTCTAAACGATACTCTAACAAAAATCCAAAACTGGCTATTTCACAACCACTTAAAACTCAACCAAGATAAGACGGAAATTCTTCTCCTCTCAAACGACGGACAAACCCACCAGGTCCAAGAATGGATAAAGCTTATGAACTCCCTAAATTACGACCTAACCCTGGCCGGCTCTGCCAAATCGCTGGGAATCATACTGGACCCTAAACTGAACATGAGCTCACACATTAAGACTACCGCAAGGAGTGCTCAATACAAACTAAAACTACTTAACAAAATCAAGCCCTTCCTTCCTCCTAATGATCTCAAAACGGCAACGCAAGCCTTGGTTCTATCCAGACTAGACTACGGGAATGCTACCCTCACAGGCACAGCAAAATCCCACCTAGCCCCCATGAGAACAACTCTAAATGCAACAGCAAGGATGGTCACCAGAGCCAAAAGTCACGATTACATCTCCCCCTCCCTGAAAGATCTCAAGTGGCTCCCAATTGAAGCTCGTTGCCACTTCAAAACTGCCTGTCTCACCTACAAAGTCCTTCACACTGGTAAACCAGTCTACCTGGCAGCCAAACTCACCAAGGCAGGCCGGGCAAGAAACCTGTGCAGCACCAACAACCTACTTCTCATACCCCCAAAGAGACCTAAACAAAAAGCCCTGGCTTGCTCCTTCTCGGGCAATGCTCCCAAAATCTGGAACTCCCTACCAGCAGATCTCAGAACCAACCCCTCCTTCATGACCTTCAAGAGAAAACTAAAGGATCTCCTCCTCGCTCGGCACCTTTAACCCTCTGGACAATATACCATAGCTACCATCAAGTAACTCTCGACTCTTATTACCTGCCTTCCGAATGGCTGTCCATTTTGTTTTGTCTGTCTGTTTTTCTTATTGCCTGTGTACATGTTGTAAAGCGCTCTGATACCCACAGGTCCTGCCAACGCTATATAAAAATCTCTAAAAAATATAAAGTCACCATAGCTCGTGACTCGAAAGACTTCTTCGAAAAAAAACAACTTGCGAATATCTGAGCCCACCACTAGATGGTTGGAGTATGCAGAGCATGTGAATCTACAGCACTACATGCTACGAGCAGATGCCTACCAGGTAAGTAATGTTTTCATTTCCCACCTTTGACCGCTACCTACAGCACAGAGCAAAAATGATTTGGGATTTGTTCCTTGTTAGCTTGTTGATGTGCATGGGACTAAATCGAAAGTTCACTTCTACGATACCCCTTCCCTAAACCACCAGATATTAACTTGCTCCCTCTTTCTGCTAAGGTTATGTGCATATATAGGATGATGAATTGTTTTATGTTTTAGTGCTCCTTCTATAGTTACCCATGTTATTCTGGTGTTCTTTATTACACAATTGAAGTTTTTTTGTTTGTTTTTGGTTACTTTTCTTATCTTCTTTTTGCAGGGAATTATGCTGCGGTGGGTAATATGACCCCGGTTATTGATGTTTGGGACCTTGATCTTGTAGACTGTTTAGAACCAGTGTTTTCACTTGGGAGCAAAAAAACTAAAAAGAAGAAAAAGAAAGGAAAAAAGGTATTTTTGGGTATTTGCATTAGGTACAGTTGTTACAGTTGCAAATGAATGTTGATATCTAGCAAACCAGTTTAGAGCCGCGACACAAACCACGCTTACCTGAAGGATGTGCAGTTTCTTTTGTGCCGTCGTATTTGTTGGCAGTGCATATTTCTACCCATGTTGAGGATACCGCAGTCATGTATTTTCCTTTTGCACAATCGTGGTTTCTTAACTTCTAACAGGTTTCTTGTAGCCGTCATTCATGGGAAGCAACGGCGAAATCCAGAGCTTTTTCTTATTTATGTATCTCAAGTCATGTTTTGCAGCACATTGAAAAGATGCTTGTAAGTTACAATATTGAACCATGCCAGTATTGCGTGGACTGGTAAATGCTGGTGCCTGTGGCTCGATGACTGCCAGTGTCCAGTGTGCTACACAAACAGATGTTTTTTTCGGTAGATATGGAAACGTGTTGAGCCTTCCCTGCTGTATTGCTTAAGATGGCGACAGCTAGTGCAGAGGTTCAGATCAAGGCCTACCCTGGCCTCGTTTGGGATCATGCAAGTGGATAGGAATGAACATGGACATAACATGTCTGTTCATTGTCCAGAGGTTTCAAGTTACTGCTGATGCTGCCTGAAAAAGGGAAACTTTTGCTCAACTTGCTTTCACACTAAGATGTGAATAACTGATTGATGTTGGTGGCAGCACATGGTTGCCAGGACAACGTGAGTGGTGACAAACTAGTCTTCGATTTTAAATGGCACCCGTCCACAGATGCAAGTTGTATGCTCTCCCATCCCGCTCACTAAGGAGCTGAGACTCCACCCCTTCAAGGAACACGTCATCTAACACTGATAAAGCTATCTGGAGTTCCACAATTTGAATGCAGTTAAAAAAGCAGTCCTTTCATTCCTGTTGTCACTCTCGTTTTGGTTTTCATCTGGTTGTACTTTGTTCTGTAGCCCATCAGCTAGATTTGAACTATACAACTAAAAGTGCCTACATGATGAGCATGAGACTGGAAGTTGATTTGACAGTGCCAGAGCTCCTCTGCCATTTGGCTAGGTTCGCGCCATAGAAATACAACATACATAAAAACAAATACATACCTGATAGTGGTTTGGTAACCTGGAAACATTATTATTGTTACAGTTAATTACTTTTTGTTAAAAACTGCCATAAGACAATCAACAACCAGTGTGTAATGTTTACCTGTTACAGGGTGCGTCAGCAGAGCCATGTCAGGAAGGGCATTCGGATGCAGTTCTTGACTTGTCATGGAATAAGCAAATCAGGTAAAAATATTTATTTTTCCCTTGTTTATGTAAATTCTTCTTTTGGTTATCTTTCACTTATATCCAGTCATATACTGTAAATGCCTAGTATTTGAAAATATTATGCTTAAATATTAAAATAACGCTGAACTGCTAAAAAGAAATAAGGGTCTCTAGTTGGCAGTGGCTTGCACCCGGGGAGAGCTGCCGACTGTGGAGCTGGGGAACTAGGTTCGAGCCTCGGCTGAGCATCCTGTGATTCTGGGCAAATCACGTAATCTCCCCGTGCCTACCAAGAAATGAATGTGTCCTTGTGTAACGTAACTGGTGCTCATGTAAAGCGCTCCAATACCTTCGTGTCGAGTTCGCACTATATAAATCTACAAAAAAAAATAAAAACCTTCCTTCTACTCAGGAAAAGGGGATTACACACCTAAGATAACCCCTGCTCACCCCCTGGGTAGCTTGGCACAAAGAGGCAGGCTTATCTCCAAGGCAATGTGTAAAGTATTTGTACATATCACACACAGTAACACAGTGAAAACACTACAAATGGACACACTACAAGTTTAGAAAAAGAAAGTATCTTTATCTAAACTAAACCAAAATGACAAAAATCCAACGTACACAACTCAAAATATGATTTTCAAAAGGTTTCAAGCAATTCTGCCCATAGAAATCTATGGATGCCTGATTTTTACACAAAGTACCTCAAATGCTTCAAAATCCACTAGACAAAACAGCAGCAGAGGAGGAGAGCGTCGGAAAACACAGCGATGTGTGAGTTCCTGAGTCCTTGGGGAGGCGATGCAACAGTTCTGCCGCATGCAGGAGAAGTGATGCATCGAATCCGGACTGTAGGGGGGGGGAGTGATGCATCGAGTTCCCAGGCGATTCTGGTCTGCGGGTGCTGCGTTGGAAAAACTTGCCCCACAGGTGCGGTGCTTGAGAAAATACAGGCGCTACGGGTCGATGCGGCGGCGATCCAGATGCTGCTTCGATTTCCGTAGCCGCTGACAGGCGATGCGCCATTTCCTTTTGCCGCATAGCATTGCCTGCGTTGGAGTCAGTGCAGGGGTCTCAGACTTCGGAGACACAGTGCGCTGACTCGGCGTGCAGCGGATTTTCGGGCCTCGGGCAGGTGCTGCTTTGATTTCTTCGGCCGCACAGGGCTGTGCGTCGGGACTTTTCCCCGCACAGCGGGGCTGTGTCGAAATAAACAGCTGCTGCTAGCAGAGCGAAGTGTCGATTTTGGTGAATTCTTCAGTTCTTTACAGCAGGAACTACCTCCAAGGGCCCCGAACTGGATTTGACACCCAAAGCAGGTCAAAACTCCCAGCAGTGGAGTTTAGGGATGCTGCAGGTTGTTTTTGCTGACCCTGAGCCTTCAGAGCAGGAAGCAAGCACACAAAAGCCCTTGGAGAAACTTCACTAGCAGGAAAGCATTAAAGTCCAGTCCTTTTCCTCTCCTTGGCAGAAGCAGCAACTGCAGGCCAACCCGGCAAAGCAAAGGGGCAGTACTCCTCCTCACAGCTCTTCAGCTCTCCTCCTTGGCAGAGGTTCCTCTTGATTCCAGAAGTATTCTAAAGTTCTGGGGTTTTAGGTCTAATACTTATACCCCTTTTTCCCTTTGAAGTCTTTGTTCAGAAAGTCTCTCTTGCTCAGTAAAACCAGTTCTGTCCTCCCTGGTCCAGCCACACTACAGGGGGTGGAGACAACATTGTGCAGGGCAGCCACAGCCTATTCAGGTGCTAGTGAAAACTCCTCCCACCACTCTAGCCCAGGATGGCTCATCAGCATATGCAGGGCACACCTCGGCTCCCTTTGTGAGAGTGTCTGGAGTGAATGCACAAACAGCGCCTGTCAATATAAATCCAGATGGTGAATCCACTAGCAGGATGAGGCACACAGGATGGTTAAGCAAGAAAATGCCCTCTTTCTAAAAGTGGCATTTTCAAACACACAATTTAAAAACCACCTTTCCTAATAGGCGTGTTATTAAATTCTGAGTTCAGAGAACCCAAACTCCAAATCTCTACCTGTTCCCAGTTGAAAGTTACACTTGTTAAATGTTACAAGGCAGCTCCAATGATAGCCTATGGGTGCGCTAGACCTTGCAATAGTGAAAAATGAAATACACAGTATTTCACTATGGGGACATGTAAAACACACCAGTACATATCCTACCTTTAACATACACTGCACTCTGCCCATGGGGGTACCTTCGGCTTACCTTAGGGGTGACTTACATGAAAGAAAAGGGAAGGTTAGGGTCGACATGGCAGTTAAAAACTGCACGCGCAGACACTGCAGTGGCAGGTCTGAGTCACATTTGAAAGGCTACTGGTGCGGGTGGCACAATCAGTGCTGCATGCCCACTAGTAGCATTTGATCTAGAGGCCCTGGGCATGCACAGTGAACTTTACTAGGGACTTACCAGTAAATCAAATAAGGCAATCATGGATAGCCAATCAGAATTACAATTTACACAGGAAGCACTTGCACTTTCACACTGATCAACAGTGGCAAAGTGCCCAGAGTACCTAAACCAGCAAAAACGTAATCCAGCACACAGTCAAAAATACAGGAGGTAGAGGCAAAAAGACGAGAAACCACGGCAAGGATGCCAGGTCTAACAACTGCTGAACTGAAATGTCAACTGAAATGTCACCCGAATTGGCAAGGAACTAAAACTTTTCTTTAGGACAGGACCTATTTCTGGTTTGGTGGTGAACTTGTGCAATTCTTGACTCTGCAAGGCCCCCACCTCAAGTCCTCCTATCTAAAGGCCAGACTCAACTGGTTCGGTGGCACTCGGGCTGTAGCTGGGTCTGTCCCATACTGGGATTTGTTTTGTCAGGGGCACAGCTTATATCATCACAAAAGTCCACTGAGGATCCAATGGTGATAGTTTAGTACTTTGCTACGCTCAAGTTTACAATTGTGTGTCTGTTGTGTGAACAAAATATATCATGTTTGTCACCATGAAAATTCCTAGAAAGTGTGTGGGTGCAACAAACAAGCAGTTATTGTGGATGAAGTGATTGCAGGCTGCTACCAGCCAACCTGAAAGAGTAAAGTGCAGGTGGAGGAGAATGACGCTGGAAGAAGTAATGGCTGGCTCTGACTGGAACCTGCAGTAGTACCGGGAAACTGACCAATGGAGAGCTAGACGGCAAAGGAGGCAAAAAAACAGCATCAGCCTGCAGAAAACAAAACAGCATGGACCTCAGCAGCAGGGAACCACCATAGGGATCAACATAGGCAAAACACAAGCTGAGAAAACACTGGTCTGCCAGACCCACCCAGCAACTTAAAGGTGGGAGAAAGAGGAGACGCAGAACGTATCAGGGCAAGGATTATGAAGTGAAGGCACTAGGCTACCGTTGAGGAAAACTGAAGCTGGGTATCATCAGACTGTCACAAGCCTATCCATTGGCAAACATCCATCCACCGCCCTACATGATATTAACCAATTATGACGTGGACTTTAGGTCTTTATAGGGCTGTGCCCAACACGGAGATTAAAAATGGACAGAGGAAGAGGGGCGATCTTTGCACTGTGGTCCAAATGAGGATTTGGGTAAATGTGGATCTGTCATACGCGGACATAATATCACTCACCCAGGTGAAGTTCGGACCAAGCTAACACATACCCCATTGCACAGATAAACATGAACCACTGGACGGAACCCCAGCTTGCTCACATTTCACCTGGGATTGAATGAGAATGTAGATTCTCCAAGTTTGTGTAGAGAGAATCTGGATTTCATTAAAGACGCGGAGGCTAGCATTATGCATATAACTTTTATTGCCACCACTCCTTGCAGCACTCCAAAGTATTACATCACTAAACTTCAAAACTCTAGAACTTAGAATGTCCAACAATATATAATCCACAACACAGCAGCCATTTTCCTCTTTTTAAGCTGCTCCGGATGCAAACATCAACACTTCCTTCAGTAGAAAAACTCCTTCATGTCTTGCCTTACTGGACATCTGAAAAAACACAAAAATTCCATAAATAAACCGATCTCCCATAAAAACAAACTCTTTCCAGACATAAAACGTAAAAAATTAATTCTCTACAACTCCACACCCCTCCAATAATAAAACAGGAGGGTGGGAGGGATAATGCTAGCCTCCGCGTCTTTAATGAAATCCAGATTCTCTCTACACAACCTTGGAGAATCTACATTTCATGACAAGACCGGAGGCTATCATTATGCATGTTCAAAGCTGTGATAAAACCACAGACGAAACATGGCCCAAAGGTTTCAAATAAAACTTTGCAAAAACATCCGCATTCGTCCAATCTGCTGCACGCAAGATTTCCTCCAAACGACCACCGGACAAAAAAACCTTACTCGCCATCGCACCCCTCACAGAATATGCACCATACTCTTTCAAATCCACACCTGCTTCAAACATTCAAAATCTCACCCACCTTGCAATAGTAGCTGAAGTAACTGGTCTAAAAGGTCTCACAAAAGAAATCAGCAGCTGATCATCTCCATGCTTCCTGAACTCACTCATCCTACCCTTGTACTCTTTCAAACACCTTACCACACACAACTTAGGATGTTCATCAAATCTTGGATAAAAATCGAAGAAGACATGCATTTAGTCCTCTTAGTAATGGTAAAAATCACCCCATCTGGATTAAAACACCTGTTACTGATATCTAATGTTTCAACATCAGAAACTCTCCTAAAAGAAATTAGACACAAAAGACTTGCCAGTTTCCCAGATAACTGTTTCAGACTCAAATACCTATTAGCTGGCCAGCCTTCAAACAAACTTAAAATCTTGTTAACGTCCCACAAACCACTATATCTTGGCCTAGCAGGTCTCCTCAACTTACCTCCTTTCAACACTCTACATACCAAAGGCTCTCTACCAATAGAACAACCTCCAACCAAACTATGACCTGCAGCAACCGCAGACCTATAGCAATTGATTGTCCTATAACTCAAACCTTTTTCATACAAAGAATATAAAACATTTGCCAATTCTGTGGCAGAAGCCTCCACGGGATCCAAACCCCTTTCCAAGCACCAACCTGACCACTTCCTCCATGCTCCCAAAATATCTCTTCCTGGTACCTGGAGCCCAAGATTCCCTGAGCAACTCCTGAGCCTGCACCCAAAGTTCTCCGAACTGCTCTGCTCTCCTGAAATCCTCCATACAAGAAGGCTCAAAGCCCCTTCTAGAACCAAAGGATGAAAAACTCCTCCCTCTCCCAGAAGCACGTCTTCCGAATCCCGAATCAACAAAGGCTCTTCTATTGCCAACTCTAAAAGACCTGGAAACCAAGCCTGACAAGCCCAAAACGGAGTCACTAACACCAGCTGACACCTCTGTCTCCTCACCATCAACAACACTCTCTGTATCAATGCGAATGGGGGAAAAGCATATCCCGAACCTTCCTCCAATCCTGCTGGAACGCATCCACCTCCTCTGCCAAAGGATCCGGTCTCCAACTGTAAAACCGATCCAACTGAAAAGTCAGCCTTGACGCAAACAGATCCACCTCCAATGGACCCCAAACTTGAAAAATCCTTCTGAAATACTGAACATTCAGCTTCAAGTCGCTGTAATCTCTTAGATACCTCGAATTCCAATCTGCTACTACATTGCACTGGCCTGGAAAATATTCCGCCTGCAAACTAATTTTCTCTTCCAAACAAAAACTCCAAATCTCCTTCGCCAACTGAGTCAGATTCCTCGACCTGCTTCCACCTAAGCGGTTTATGTACCGAACCGCAGAGACGTTGTCCATTTTCAACAAAACATTGAAACTCTTCAACTTTTTCCCAAAACTCCTTAAGGCATAAAGCCCTGCCATCATCTCCAAACCATTTATGTGCACTAAACTCTCCTCCAAAGACCATCTCCCACCTGTCTCCTGATCCTCCAGACATGCTCCCCAGCCAAAAAGGCTTGCATCCGTCTCCAACACAAAACTGGGCATATCCCAACTATCGCCCGGCCATTCAAAGCTTCCAGATTCTCTAACCACCAAACCAACTCCTCCCGAGCCTCTGCAGAAATAACGACCTGATCTCCATACCACAATCCCTTCCTGAGAGCGTCTGCCTTCAATCTCTGCAAAGCTCTGTAATAAAGAGGCCCTGAAAAAACTGCCTGAATAGAAGAGGAAAACAAACCAATCACTCTGCCAAAGACCTCAGAAAGACTCTCTCCTTTCTCAACAAACCTTGCGCTTCCTTTTTTATTTTCTTCACCTTTTTCTCTGGCAAACTTAAAGTTTTCTTCACAGTGTTTACAACGAAACCTAAAAACTCCAAACACTGACTCGGGACTAGGACAGACTTCTCCTTGTTTACTACAAAACCCAAACCTTCTAAAAGATCCATAGTTAAGACTAACTGACTCTTCAATTCCTTCTGACTCTGAGACATTATCAAAAAATCGTCCAGATACATAATCATTCTCACACCTCTCTCTCTGAGAAACTTCGCCACTGGCCTCAACACCTTTGTGAAACACCAGGGTGCTGATGCCAGACCAAACGGAAGGGAAGTAAATTGGTACAACTGACCCATCCATCTGAACTGCAGATACTTGCGACTTTCTTCCGCTATCGGAATAGTGAAGTAAGCATCCTTCAGATCTAACTTCACTAACCAATCGCCTGCCTGCAGGATATCCCTCAAAAGATGGATACCCTCCATCTTGAAATGCCTGTAAACCACAAATTGATTTAACCCTCTCAAATTTATTACTGGCCTCCAACCTTTCCCTTTCTTTTCCACAAAAAAAATGGTACTGAAATTACTTCTATTGCTCCTTTCTGCAACATCTCCTTGACCTCTACTCCTACAATTTCCTACAAATCTACTTTGAATACCAATTGACTCGGCTCCTTTACTTGTTTTGGCACCTCCACCAACTCCAACATATAACCCTCTACAGTATTTATAACCCAGCTGTCTCCTGTTATCTTTGCCCAATTTTTCACAAAAAATCTCAACCTTCCTTCTACCTTGCCTGGGGAAGAACCAAAAACTGTCTTCATACTTACCATGTGAACATTGAGCAAACGGTGCTCGTCCCCTTGCTTGTCGCACTCTGCCTGCTGCTCTCCTTCTTTGGGGATAAAATCCAGTCGCAGACTGGAATCCCCTAAATGCTGCTCATCCATTCGACTGGTACTGTGCCCTTGGAAAAGGAACGGCCAGGGAAACGGGCCCTTGCCCCGGCCCTGTCAAAAACACCTCTATCAAACACTCTTCTTAGGGATGATTGAGCTTTATCCAGACTGGTGAAGGTAGATACGTACTTTCCAACCCCTTCACCATTCCTTCTCCAAAAAGGTACCCCTTAGGATCATCCGCTGGTTCCTTCTTTGAAAAATCCCCCAGCTTAGGACTAATCCTCATTAGTACTGATTTACGCCTCTCTGATGTTAAGGCTGCGTTAGCGTTACCTAACAAACAAACAGCCCTTTGAGATCGTCCTCTCAGCAGCTCAATATCCACATGAACTTTCTTCATTTTGCCTCCTCCGCCATGTCAAGAATTCTAGCCAAAGGCCCCAATACATCTAATAGTCTATCTTGACATTGTTTTAAAGCTTTCTCCAGACCCTTCCGAGGGTCACGCCTCATTTTAAAAAGAAAACTTATTAAATCTGGGTCAAGTTCCGGAGTCAAACAACATTTTCCCTCAACAACAGGACGTGAACATTCAGCTTTCATCACCGCCCTGGCTTCTTTCTCCAAAGGCCTCCTAATTCAAAGCTTAATAAACTCCGCGACATGCGGCAAAGGCCACCAATCAGCGCTCCTAGGATGTCTTATAAGCTCAGGACTAAACATATCCTCTCCTTGAGGATCTTTAACTAAACCTTTCTCCTTCCTTTCCTTATCCACCTTATCCTTATCCATGTCCCAACCATCCTCATAATAATCATCCAATATGAACTCATCTTCATCATCTTCATCATCTTCACTTTCTTTATCCAGAAATTCATCTTGTGACACATCCATTTCTCTTGTGCCGCGAAGGACACCCTCATTCGTGCCGCGAAGGACACCTTCTTCTCTTGTGGCGCAAGGCTCACCATTTCCTTTTTTCAAAAATTTTACTCCCACTTCAATATTTTTAAATTTCCTTGCTCTCTTCCCTTTAACTCTGCTCTCATTACTCTCCTCTTCATCTAAAGACCAATATTTATCTTCTGAACAATCCTCTGTTCTCCTCTTTCTTTTCATAACACTCTTCAAGACATCCTTCATTGAACTCTTTATTTCATCCTGCACTATCTTCCTCAAATCTGCCTCACCTGAACTTGAACTCTGAGCATTCTCATTAGTTTCCATGACTCTCCTGCAATCAGTACCAAATTACTTAATTCTAATTTTAAAATATCCCAAATCCTTTAAAAAAAATCTCCTTTACTCTGTAAAACAAATAATCCCTAAAAATATCCGATCGCTATAGAAAGAAACCTTCTTCAGACACAAAACAGCCGAACTGACAGTTTCAACTGTCATCGTTCGAGCGCGCGTCACCGATGCAAGAACAAAGCATCATTTGCGCTCTAGACTTCTTCCAAGATGGCCGCGTTGCGTCTCCACGCACGTTCGCGTGAAGACGCACCTCGGCCCTCTATCAGCTCCGAGCCGCTCCTGACTACGCGACTCGGAGGAAAAACTTCGAATCACGCCGCGAGCCGCAAATAAACACACGTGCTCGCGGCGCAACGAAAAAACGGTACTTCAATCAATCAATCACAGAATTTGTAGAGCGCACTACTTACCCGCGAGGGTCTCAAGGCGCTGGGGAGAGAGAAGGGGGGGGGGTGCTGCTACTGGTCGAACAGCCAGGTCTTGAGTAGCCTCCTGAAGGTCAGCAGGTCTTGGGTCTGTCGTAGGCTTAGTGGAAGGGTGTTCCAGGTCTTGGCGGCGAGGTGTGAGAAGGATCTGCCACCGGTGGTTGTTCTTCGAATGCGAGGGACGGTGGCGAGGGAGAGGTCGGCGGAGCGGAGCTGGCGGTTGGGGACGTAGAAGAAGAGCCGTCTGTTGAGGTAGGCTGGGCCAGTCTTGTGGAGTGCCTTGTGTGCGTGGATGAGGAGTTTGAAGGTGATCCTCCTGTCGACGGGGAGCCAGTGCAGGTTCCTCAGGTGGGGGGTGATGTGGCTGTGGCGTGGTACGTCGAGGATCAGGCGTGCGGAGGCGTTTTGTATGCGTTGCAGTCGCTTGATGAGCTTGGCCGGGGCTCCCGCGTAGAGGGCGTTCCCATAGTCAAGTCTGCTACTGACGAGGGCCTGGGTGACTGTTCTTCTTGTGTCTGTCGGGATCCACCTGTAGATCTTGCGAAGCATGCGGAGGGTGTTGAAGCAGGAGGAGGAGACTGCGTTGACTTGCTTGGCCATGGAGAGCGTTGGTCGAGGATGACTCCCAGGTTGCGTGCGTGGTCGGTGGGTGTCGGGGCTGCTCCCAGCGTCGTTGGCCACCAGGAGTCGTCCCAGGCTGAGGGGTTGGAGCCGAGGATGAGGACCTCTGTCTTGCCCGTGTTCAGCTTTAGTCGGCTGATCTTCATCCAATCGGCGACGGCCTTCATTCCTTCATGGAGATTGGCTTTGGCGGCGAGGGGGTCCTTGGTGAGGGAGAGGATCAGTTGAGTGTCGTCGGCGTAGGAGATAATGTTGAGGTCGTGCTGTCTGCGTGCGAGCGGGGCCATGTAGATGTTGAACAGTGTTGGGCTGAGTGAAGATCCCTGGGGTACGCCGCAGATGATCTCGGAGGCTTCGGATCGGAAAGGTGGGAGGCGGACTCTCTGGGTTCTGCCGTCGAGGAAGGAGGTGGTCCATTCCAGGGCCTTGTCTCGGATCCCTGCGTCGTGGAGGCGTGCGCGTAGAGTGCGGTGGCAGACAGTGTCGAAGGCGGCGGATAGGTCCAGCAGGATGAGGGCTGCGGTCTCACCGTTGTCCAGCAGGGTCCTGATGTCGTCGGTGGCGGCGATGAGGGCAGTCTCAGTGCTGTGGTTGCTGCGGAACCCCGATTGGGATGGGTCCAGGATGCTGTTTTCTTCGAGGTATCGGGTTAGCTGTTTGTTGACGATCTTCTCGATGACCTTGGCTGGGAACGGAAGCAGGGAGATGGGCCGGAAGTTCTTGAGGTCTCTTGGGTCCGCCTTGGGTTTTTTGAGTAGGGCGTTGATCTCTGCGTGTTTCCAGCTCTCTGGGAAGGTCTTTCTTTTTTTATAAAACTTTAAACTGGCTAACAATTTCCCCAAAAAATTTAAACTACTATACCTACCTTGACGAAATAAACCAAAAACAACCCATAAATTGGGTTCAAATACAAAATAAGCAAAATAATTAACTAAACATACAAATACTGATATATTTCACTCAAACCTCAAAACATTCGCACAACCAAAACTCACTGAACACATTAAAACATATCAACTGTATAAATAACTGCCAATCTGAAACACACAACAGCATACTTATCTGCAAGGAGCAGCAAATAAAAGAGGAAGATGGCTGCTGTGTTGTGGATTATATATTGTTGGACATTCAAAGTTCTAGAGTTTAGAAGTTTAGTGATGTAATACTTTGAAGTGCTGCAAGGAGTGGTGGCAATAAAAGTTATATGCATAATGATAGCTTCCGGTCTTGTCATGAAATTTGTATTATAAAGGAGAGCAATTACTTAATGATGCTGCCATCAAATGAAACAAAGGTGCTGAAATAGGCGGGACTACTAGAACAGGCCAGTTAGTGGCAATAAAACTTGTAGGCAGGGGAGCCTCTCGGCAATGTAGAAGTGCAGTTTAAAAACTTTAAAGACCGTGGGATAGTGGTCGGGCAGATGGATTTCTCACAGCCTCAGTTTCTAATTTTGATCTCCGAACCTTAGTGCTTGTGCTTGTCGTTCTGTATTCCAGTGCCCTGCTCACTCTGCAGTGACTCGAAGTGGGGCGTGACACACTACAAAGCTCCTATAATGGTATTCTCTTTGTAATGCACTGGATGCATAGCCATGGTTGCTTCTCTTGAAATGGCGCATTCTGGACCTACCACATTTCACAAGAGTGTAGTTCAGTCACCACATGATTAATTTTAATGATTAATTTAAATGGTTGAGCTCTTACTTTTTTATATATATATTGTTGCAAGTGCGTTTGTGTTGAAATAACCTCCAATAGCATGTAGCACACAAACTCCTATTCCAAGTCTTGCAATACCTCAATAGGTTTGGCTTCTTGAATGTCAAAAAGTGATAGTAAGATGATTTATAGAGTGCACGGCTACTCAAGAGTGTCCCGGCGCTAGCTGGTCTGAGAGAAGAAAGCAGATGGCAATTACTGAGAGAAAAGCCAGGTCTTAAGCTTTTTCTTAAAAACTGCTTCAGCCTTTGTTTGATGCAAGTCAAGAGGGAGCTTGTTCCACCCTACAGGGCACAGGAAAGAAAAGGAGCAACCACCTGCTGTAGCCAGACGAACCCTAGGGACCTTGGACAGATGATTACTAGATGAGCATAAGACTCTTTCAAGGCTGTAAATGGCAATCCTAGCCTAAAGATATTCAGGTCCAGACTGATGGAGAGCTCTATGCATTAAGAGAGCTGATTTAAAAGAATCTGTTTTTCAATGGGAAGCCAGTGCAGATTGCCCAAATGACAGGAAATATGTTCCTGTCTCAGAAGACCCAGAACCAGCTGTGCTGCCGCATTCTGAACAATCTGGAGTCTATTCAGAAGATATTTTGGCAGGCCTGCATATAGTGCGTCGGCGTTGTCCAATCTGGACATCACCAGGGCCAATATCACAGTAATCTTAATTGGAGATGACGGAAGGTGCAAAAATATTTTTGCCATGCGCAGGATGCCAAAGCAAATGCCGACCACCAGGATAATTTGATTATATAATGACATTTTATTGTCAAATCTGTTCCCTACATTTTTTGCAACAACAGCTTGGGTGTCTGGTGGGGGAACCCCTGTAGGCCAGTGGACTTCTAAGTTTAAAACAAAGTTATGTCCAAATCTGAGCACCTCTGTCTTCTCAGTGCACTTCAGGAGGTTGCAAGTCAGCCATTGAAAAACAGCTGAGAGACCTGGTTGAATAGCATCCAAATCAATGGAATCCCCTTTGCTAAAAGCAAAGAAAATCTGGGTGTCATCTGCATAAGAAATAATTTTAGCCTCAAATGATTCCACCACCTTAGCTAGGGGGGACAAATAGATATTAAACATAGTGGGGCTAAGTGCAGAGCCCTGGGGGACTCCGACTGACACCCTTCGACTGGTAGAGGAATAGGAGGGGCAGCCAGACTGCCTGACTCTTTTACTCAAGAAAGGACTTGAGCCATTTCCAGGCATTATCTCTAAAGCCAATCTCAAGAAAGCTTGCAAGCAGCCTGGCATGTGGGACTGTGTCGAATGCTGCTTACAGGTCCAATAATACCAGGACTGCCCTGCCACCCGCATCAATGGTACATCTTATGAGATCCGAGACATCAACCAAGACAGTCTCAGTACTGTGCCTAGGTCTGAATCCAGATTGGCTCGGATGAAGAAGTCCATTGACCTCTAGGTACCTTGAGAGCTGGCGCTGACAAATGTTTCAGCTAGTTTGGAAGGCGCAGGAAGGAGAGAACTTGGTCTATAGTTGCCTGGGGCATCCGGATCCGCACTAGGCTTTTTTTTGTCTCTCTTCCAACTTGAAGGCACCATAGCAGTGGCAAAAGACTTGTTCAACACCGCATTCAGGATGGGGTTGATAATATCCACACCTAGAGCCAGAATGGTAGGAGGGCAGGGATCATTAGGAGAACCATATATATGATTTAAGATCACCGTCCTAGAATCTTCCAGAGAAATAGTGTTAAACTCAGGGAGGCCACAAGAAATCAGTGTAGCCATCTGAACTGTACTACCAACAATCACGACCGGTTTATGAACTACGAGGAGGCTATTTTGTATGTCTTAAACTTTGTTATGAAAGAATAGCGTGAGTTGCTCACACCAATCCGCTTATGGGGCCTTGCCTCTATGGCTAGTCACAGGATCGGCAAAATCCTTCAAAATCATAAAGATTTCTTTGGGTTTATATGCTGCTTTTTCTGTACACCCTTCGTAATACTTTCTCTTTGTGAAGTTTATTAGAGTCGCATATTTCTTTAAAGCTATTTTGTATGTTTTTTTTATTCAAATCTATACTTTTTTCTCCATGCCTGTTCTGCCTTTTTACATGGCTTTTTCTCTGTTTTAAGAGTATCAAAGAACCAGGGATTAGAGATCTTTTTCCTACTGGAAGCGTGAATGGGGACAGGGGCAAGTTTCTCCACAGAGATGCGCAGCCAATGGTCATATTCCATCATGGCGGAATCAATGGAAGCTGAATGGGATGAAGTAGTAATTTCCAAAGTCGCCCGCAGACTATTACCTTTACTTTTGGAGAAAGAACGGAACAAGAGGGGCCTTACACAGTTGTCCTGAGGGCCCGGATGGGAAATAGACCAGTTAAACTGGATTTAGAAGCGATCTGTCCAGATCAAAGGGATGGAGTCCGACTAGGACAGTTCAAAGTTGGAAAACACTAAATCTATTATATGTCCTCCACCATGAGTGGGCTTCGCAACCTATTGAGAAAATCCCAGAAGAGACATAATGTCCTGTAAGGTGGAGGTAGCATTGTCAGATGCAAGATCTCAATGGATATTAAAATCTCCAAGAATAATACATAATTCATAAAGTGAATTCAAAAAGGGTCCAGTCCGCCTGTAATTCAAAACAACCCCTACTGAAGACCTTACAAAGTGGTATTCATTAGCCAAATCATTTTGTAGGTGCTTTGTATAGACTATGTTGTACGTTCTGCGAAATAGGTGCCTTTACAGTATATTTAACTTCTGGCATCATGCTTCAGGAACACATTTTTGGTTCTTCAGCACGTTCTTTATGCAGCATCTATTTTCATTGGTCTGGTGCGCTGGGAAGAAAGATATGTCATGACAGCGACCATTTTTAGGAGAGTCATTCGTTATTTTGTGCAGTTTACATGCTTATCAGTGCTCTGGCTGATAACCAATTTGACTGCTTTAGAGTTGTTTCCCATTACAGAAATGTATTGCCCAACCCCATAGTTTTTCAAGGAAAAGTAAAGAACTCCATTTCAGCAGTGTACTGTATAAACATAGCAGGCCAACAAAATATTTTAATCCTATTGTGTCTAGTGAAATGATTTACAATATATAATCACTGTATCGCTGCATGTTTACTACTTACATCTTTCCTTGTCACATTTTGAAATGGCTAATAAAATTGTACAAAAGGAGCACTGTAAATAAATGTGTGGAACTGTTTAGCAGTTTTGTTTAGAATAGCAGACACTGAAAAATCAGAAAATAATTTAAAGTTGGAAAACATGTCTAGAGCATAAATAAACATATGTTTATCAACCGTCCATACTAAGTTGTCCATGCCGTTTGTGACAATTCAGTTAGCTCTAGCTGTTTAGCCAGTTTTACGTATAGACTTGGCGCACTTCACTCTGTGCCCCTTTGCTGCACATCACCCGGTGCACCTGGTGCACACCATCTTGTAACCCTGCAACTCCATCATCCTATATTCCACTGATGTTCCCTACTGCAGAAAACGTATGTACGATTGTTGATTTGTGCTCATTGATTTCAGATAGATGCTTGTATGTCTTTTGGTCTTTGTGAAAATTGATGTCTGTTCTTAGTGTATGTTCTCAGTATGTTGTGTGCTTCTATGTGCCTTTTGTCAATGCTTTAAAAAAAAAAAATTGTATGGGAGTGTTACCTTGGAAATTGAATTTAGTGTAGTAGTATTGCTGGAAATTTTTGTAAATTGTAATCATACAAAGAGTGGAAGTTGAGAGCATTATGCTGCAGACATTTAAATTATACTAAACATCCCTCTCAACACGGTCATTTTGCTGAAATTAGCATTAATATTATAAATCTTATTTGAACATATTGAAACCAGAAGTGAAACTCACACATCTTTGTCTCACTTTGGACACAAAGTCTGTTAGCAGACCTCAATTTGCCCCTTTAATACCTAATTATTAAATGTGTTTTTTTCATCCATTTAGATCATTGCTTTTAAATGAGTTTGTGCATCTTTCTGATCCCTTAATGCTACTCATATCAGTTTCTATTGTTATGAGTTGCACATTTTGTTGCTTGTTTGTTTGTGCAGTTAATTAAACAGTGCTCTGCAAAACTCTTATGTAATGTATTATCTGGTGTGGTTTAATTTACTTTGGTATTAATATTTTATTAATCAGAAAAATGTTCAGTACACTTATAAAAATAAAATATGCTTCTACAATAAGGATTCAAACTCATGAAGCAGGCAGTATGTCTAAATGTTTGGCCACCCAGGAGATGTGTTGTGCAAATCTGCAGTTTCAGCTAATGCTATGTATTTTGCTACTTTAGGATTTTATGTGAGAGATCATGTTTAAAGAAATGTTCTAGTTATGGTTCTGTGATATCTTAATATTATTAATCAGTAACTATTGTGAGAAAAGTGAGAATGTAGTCATAAGCTCTGCATTTGTCCAGTGTAGTATACATACATTAAATTGTGTCGAGGTTGATGATACTGTCATACAACTTATAATCGAAGCAAGGCATTACCTCTACTCTGTGTGTTTCCTCCCATGAAGTCTCTCACCTTGGTCTTGGCAATGGGAACCTTCTGTCCTTCAATGAATCAGCCTGTGCCTTCAGGGTTGAATCTTTCTGCTACCTACCTGATGCCCCAAGTGTAGACTGATGATTGACCATGCAAATGCTTGGTTGCCTTAATGGTCAGTTTGGCCTCCTGCATCACAGCTAACATCATTGGAGGTGCTACATGTTTTTCTCTCTAATCTTGCTGAACACAGAAATATTATCTCTAAATCGTTCAACAAAAGGTTCACTCTCCTCTGAAATGTGGCTGGCATATTCTTTAACTCTAAGAGACTAGCTTTAAACTGGTAGATGCCCTGAGTTTTGGAGAATGCTGTGGGCTCTTTGGTTCTACGTGCTGTGTTGATTTGCCATTAGCCTTTGGTCACACCAAAAGTATTAAGGCAGCCAACTTAACCACCATCTTATGTTTAAATTTGTTTTATTATTATTACTGCATCAATAAAGATACCACTTGGAACATAGACAAACGTCTGTCAGCTTGGCATCAACATTCAGCCATGACTAGCTTGCAACAACTGTTATCCCAACCCCCATAAACAACCCGAACCCCCTCTTCCCCATTCCCCCCCGGGTGCCTAACCTGCTAATTCGCATCTGTTGATCGTATAACGAATCCCATTGCTGGGGGGGATTATGCCCTATTGGGCAGTCGGACCAGTCAATCGCAGTATTCGTAGATATTTAGGGCAAGTTAATTTGGTGAATTCCTGGGAGAGTATATTTATAAATGGGTGCCAGGACTCCCTAAATGTGTCTCCCTGCTGTCTGAGTGTTATCGAGAGTCTTTCCATCCCCTAGAGATGCCATATGCAATGCAGCCACTGTCTGTGTGACGGGACCTTTTCCGTTCCCCACAGCGCCAGGATCGCCTTTGAGCTGCTCCCAATGCTAGTGCTATGCGTTTGTCACGTTTAGATTTTAGTGGGTAAGTGAGGGGGTTGGAAAGGCCGAGAACCACATACAAGGGTAATCTAGGGAGTTGGGTGTCACAGTGTGTGTCTATGTCTGATGGGATTTCCTCCCAATACCCAGTCAGCCTAGGACACTCCCCCCGTATATGGACTAAGGTTCCCAGGCCGCCGCACCCCCTCCAGCCTCTGTCATCCCTGTCAGGGTTCCCTTTCTTTAGGCGTACTGGGGTGAAGTACCAATATGTGGCAATCTTCGTTGCTGTTTCTATGCTAGCAGCGTTTGAGGTGGTATGTCTCGCTCTATAGTATATATCCCACCATTCTTTCTGGGAAAGGTGTCTTCCCAACTCCCCCTCCCAACAGAGTTGGGCGGGCGTCTTCACTCCTACGTCCTCCACTCCCAGAAGCCCATACAGCTCTGAGATCAGGCGCCTGTCCGAGTCCCTCAGGAGAAGCCATTTCTCATAGCTAGTGAGGTGTCACTGTGTCGCTTCCCTCACTATCAGTTGCATTAGCCAGTGGCGTATCTGAGTATATCTATATCGTTCACTCTCTGGGATCCCGTATTCCTTTTTCAGGTCCTCGAATGACTTGGGGGCCCCCCCTGGTCAAAGAAGTAACTGATAGATCTGCACCCCGACCTCCACCATACAGAACATGCGGAGCTATCCATCCCCGGAGTAAAGTCTCTATTTTCCACTATAGGGGTGAGGGAGGACGGGAACGACGACAGTCCCGCTTGTGTCGCTGTCGCGTCCCAGACCCTTAAAGTAGGCGCTGTAATAGCTGACAAATAAAGATTCGTTGGGCGGTGGGTGCGAGCCAGAAAGGGGACCTTCCAAAGTGCCAGGTTCGCCAGAGCTCTGTCCATAAATAGCCATCCCGTCTCAGATTCTGGCCTAGACCATTCCACTAGATATCTAAGTTGTGACGCTTGAAAGTAGCGAGCAATGCATGGGATGCCCAAACCACACTCCTCAGGAGGCCGCCAGCTATGAGTTCGACTCATCCGGAGGCGCTGGCCCGACCATGCAAAATTTTGGAAAGCCTTCTGCAGGGACTGTAGTGTTCCATGTGGAGGCCATATCGGTAATGTTTGAAATTTGTACAAGATCCTAGGGAGGACCGTCATCTTCAATGCCGTGATCCTGCCCGTCCACGATAGTGGATATCGTTGCCAGCGCGTTAAATCCGATTTGACTCTCCCGAGCAGCTCATGGTGGTTAAGATAGAGCAACCTCCTGTATGGAGGGGGCAAGTTGGATGCCCAAGTATGTAACAGGGCCGGGTGCCCAATGTATGGAGTGGACTCGAGTCAAGAATTCTTTAGTGTTTGGTGTATCTGTGAGGCCCATTGCCGGAGGTTTAGTCAAATTAATATTAAAAAAACCTGAAACTTCACCAAAACGTTCTACTTCCTCTAAAAAGGCCGGTAGGGTCTCCCTTAGGTTTCCCAGGGCCACTATAACATCATCAGCATAGAGCGTTATTAGGTGTTCCTCTCCTCCAAACCGTACGCCCGTAATCTCCTGGTTATCTCGTACCCTTTGTGCAAAGGGCTCCATATATAGAGCAAATAGCAAGGGGTAGAACGGGCACCCCTGTCGCGTACCCCTTCTTATCAAAAGAACGCATTCGGAGGGCTATATCCGCTAATGATCCAGGAGCAAAATCGATCTCTGATACCAAAGCGTCTCAGCACCACCTCTAGGTAAGGCCAATGTACTCGATCGAACGTTTTTTCAGCATCGATAGAAAAAAGCATTGCCTCTTGTTGAAAGCGGGTGGCTTTATCTACTAGATGTAATATTGTATTAGTATTGTCCGAGCATTGCCTGTGTGGAATAAATCCTGCTTGATCTGGTCTGATTAGCCCGGCAAGAGAGGCGCTAAGCGAGCCGCCAATACCCCGTGAATAGCTTTGCATCCACAATCTGAAAGAAACAGTTAGTTATAGATTCCTTACCTTAGAATTACCCCCAGGCGTCAGACTGGATCCGGAAAGTTTTTCGTCAGCACTACCCCTGCGCGTCAGAAGGTGGCGTCGGTCGACTCCGCGTTCGTCGTCGTGGTCACTGGGATGACGTCGAGGTAGCTACATAGACGCCGCCCTTTCTTTTTCCGCACCAGCAAGCGCAGATCCGGAGAGAGAGGTACCCCCAGTCAATTTTTGACTGAACTTTTTCTAGACTTTTGTCGACTTCGTTGTTGTTTGAGTCCATCGACTCCTGGTGCACGAGGGATGCCCGGCTTTAAGGCTTGCGGTTCCTGTAACCGACTCATGTCGGTGACGGATCCGCACGCGTGTGCCTATACTGCCTGGAGCGCGACCACAACCCCAAGTCGTGATCCGACTGCCAGACCATGGCCCCGAAGTCTTTGCGGGAGCGGTCCCGAAAGCTACTTGAGGCCCGGCAGTCGGCTCCGCGCCGCTCGAGGTCCCGGTCGCGGAGGAGGTCGAGGGACCGGTCGCGGAGCCAACACCATTCTTCGTCGAAGTCTTCGCACTCTGGGTCAGGTAAGTCGAAGCACAAAAAGAAGTCGAAGAAGCATCGTCGCTCTTCGACTTCTCCCCGTCCATCGGCCGACGCGACGAGGGATGCGGGTAGTGCCACTCCCGCGGCTCCACGTGCGAAGCCTGTTGGGTCAACTTCGGGTTTCCCCCCCTTTCCTGGACCTGGTGCGACCCCTGCCGGGTTCGGAGTTTCTACAAAGCGATGCATGCCATCTTTGGGCAGCCCGACTCCGCTGGTGCCCCTTCGGGCCCCGCAGACTCAGCTTGGGGCCCTGAGCCTTCGGTGCCGGCGGCTTCGGAACCACAGGGTCCCCTTGGATCCAGGCCTGGATCCGGATCGGCGCCGGTCGACCTCGTTACGCCTCCCCCGGCGCCGATTACACCGGCACCACATCCGCCACCGGCGTCGGCTGTGTCCCCAGCCGACGTCAACCCCGGCTTCCACCTCGAGGTAGACACGGAGTCGGATCCGGCGTCGGTCGACGGGTACTTTTGTGCCTCTGTTCTACCCTGGCTCTTTGAGACCAGATTGGCAGCCAGAGGAGGGTGAGGAAGACTGAAAGGGGTCTGGAGACCCTTTAACAGACCAGATGGTGTATGAGCAGGACTGGAGAGAGGAACTGGGGGAAGCCAGTGGTTTGGATACCTCACCAGACCTTGGCATGTTGTCTCCTCCTACCATGGTTATGGAGGAGGGAGCGTCATACGCAGTGGTGTTGCGTAGGGCGGCTGAGGCTCTCCACCTCGAGCTTCCTACGGTGGCAGTCAGGACTAACCTCCTGACAGAGGTGCTTCAACCGGCAGCGAGCTCTTCGGAGCCCCTGCTGCCTTTTAATGAAGCCCTGACAGACATCCTTTTGGGCACCTGGTCCAGGCCCAACACAGGGGCTCCTGTGGACAGGATGATAGCCCGACGCCACCGCCCGGCCCCGGGCGACCCCACTTATCTCTCCCAACACCCCACCCCTGAGAACTTGGTAGTCCAAGTCTCCACGTCCAAGGGCGCATTCCCTACCGCTCCCCCGGACAGGGAATCCAAAAAGCTGGATCATCTTGGGAAGAAATGTTTTCTTCCTCCAGCTTGGGACTGCGGTCGGTAAACACTGCATGTCTATTGGGCCGTTACACCCACTCCGTGTGGGACACGGTTGCGCAAGTGCTGCCTCAGTGCCCGGAGGAGGCCCGGGCCGTGCTCTCTCGAGTGGTTGCTGAAGGGAGAGACGCAGCGAAGTTTACCATCCGCTGTGGACTGGATACCGCCGACGCACTTGGCTGGACGATTGCCACGTCAGTAGCCCTTCGACGCTACGCCTGGTTGCGTTCGACTGGTTTTTCCGGGGATGTCCAATCCACACTTATGGACATGCCCTTTGATGGCCGTCGCCTTTTCGGCGACAAGGCAGACAACGCACTAGAGCGCTTTAAGGACTCTCGGGCTACGGCCAGGCCCTTGGGCCTCTCCACCACCCGCCCTGCGCAGTCTGCCTTTAGCCCCTTTCGTGGCTACGGAAGGGGTGCCCCGCTACTTCCCGCCCAGAGCCACAGGCCGGCGCAAGCTGTTAAGCCCCAGCGCGGCCGGGGACGTGGGGACCACCGCCGTGGTTCTGGGGGCCAGCGGGCGGGCCAGTCCACCACAGCCCCCTCTGCAGCAGCCTCCAAACCCTCCTAGTCCGACCTTTCAGGGCCATCAAACGCCAGTGGGCGGCAGGATCCGCCATCACCTCCCCCACTGGTGCACCATCATGTCGGACAGGTGGGTTTTGCAAATAGTCCGAAGGGGCTACTCCCTCCCCTTCGAGACTACCCCTCCATCCATGCCACCTCAGTACCATCGCATGTCGGAGGATCACCTGGCCCTTCTCCAACAGGAAGTTTCAGCACTCTTGGCCAAGGGTGCCATTGAATGCGTTCCTGCCCCAGAAGTAGGTCGTGGTTGTTATTCCCACAACTTTCTGGTGCCCAAGAAGGACAAACGCCTGCATCCTATCTTGGATCTCAGGAACGTCAACCGCTTCCTCCAAAGTTCAAGATGTTGACGCTCGCTCAGGTCTTGTCTGCCCTCGCCCCTTTAGACTGGATGGTAGCGTTGGACTTGCAGGATGCTTACTTTCACATCCCCATCCTGCCGGCCCACCGGCGTTACGTGCGGTTCACGGTAGGCCACGAGCACTTTCAGTTTACCGAGCTCCCCTTTGGCCTTACCAGCGCCCCTCGGGGGTTCACGAAAGTGATGGCGGTGGTCGCTGCTCATATGCGCAGATCAGGGGTTCCAGTCTTCCCCTATCTCGACGACTGGCTGTTGAAGGCGGGCTCGCCACAGGCTGTCGTCTCCCACCTCCAGACTACGGCTGACCTCCTGCATTCGCTGGGGTTCTCCATCAACGTGCCGAAGTCACACCTGACCCCCTCTCAGAAGCTCCTCTTCATCGGAGCGGTTCAGGACACGACGCAGTTTTGGGTTTATCCTCCCGAGCAGCTAGTTCGGGATATTCAGGCTATGATTCCGATCTTTCAGCCTCTATCCTGGGTTTCGGTCAGGATGACCCTCAGGCTGTTGGGTCTGATGGCCTCCTGCATCCTGCTGGTGGATCATGCCAGATGGCATATGCGGGCTCTGCAGTGGGACCTGAAGTTCCAGTGGGCCCAACATCAAGGGAATCTGTCCGAGTGCGTCCAGATCTCGGAGGGCACTGCACACCAATTGCAGTGGTGGCTTACGAACCAGGATTGGGTCGAAGGCAGATCCCTCTCCCATCCTCAACCAGAGTTCACAGTGGTGACCGATGCATCACTTCTGGGATGGGGCGGCCACATGGGGGAGGCGGAGATCAGAGGCCTCTGGTCTCCGGCGGAGTTCGGGCTCCACATCAACCTTCTGGAGCTTCGGGTGATTCGTCTTGCACTCAAGGCATTCCTTCCCTCTGTCCGGGGAAGAGTAGTGCAGGTGTTCACGAACAACACCACCGCCATGTGGTACTGCAACAAACGAGGCTGGGTGGGGTCGTGGACCCTATGTCAGGAGGCTCTCCGCCTCTGGACATGGCTGGAACATCAGGGCATAGCCCTGGTGCTTCAACACCTGGCAGGTTCTCTGAACGCCAGGGCGGACGAACTCAACCGCAGGTGCATGATGGATCACGAATGGCGTCTTCACTCGGAGGTGGTGCAAGGTCTCTTTCAGCAGTGGGGAGAGCCTTGGTTAGATCTATTCGCCACCGAAGAGAACGCGCAATGTCAGCAGTTCTGCGCTTTGGAATTTCCAAGGCGGCACTCGCTAGGCAACGCTTTTCGTCGCAAGTGGAGTTGCGGTCTTCTATACGCCTTTCCGCTTATACCACTTCTGCCCACAGTGCTGAAGAAGATCAAGCAAGACCAGGCCCAAGTCATTCTTGTGGCTCCGGATTGGGCACGAAGAGTCTGGTATCCCGAGCTGCTCAACATGGCCATCGATCCTCCGATTAGACTGCCTCTTCGGGAGGATCTTCTGTCACAGCAGCAGGGGACGGTCCTCCACCCAAACCTGTCCAGCCTCCACCTCCTTGTGTGGAGATTGTGCGGCGGCAGTTGACGTCGTTTGACCTGCCTCCTGAAGTCTGCGATGTTATCTTGGCAGCCAGGCGTCCCTCCACTAAGACGGTATACGCCTGCAGATGGAACAAATTTGTGGCATGGTGCACAGCAAAGGCTGTGGATCCCCTTTCCGCCCCTCTTTCTGAGGTTCTCTTGTTTCTCCTTTCTTTGGCCCAGCAGGGCTCTGCTCTGGGCACTCTTAAGGGCTACCTGTCGGCCATTTCAGCCTTTCTTAGGCTTCCTGATCAGCCTTCTCTTTTCAAGTCCCCTGTTGTAAATAGATTCCTTAAGGGCATTACTCATCTTTTTCCTCCTGTTCCCTTCGTAATGCCTCAGTGGGACTTAAACTCGGTTCTTACCTACCTTATGTGCTCTCCCTTTGAGCCGCTACATAACTGTCCTCTCAGACTTCTCACTTTGAAAACTGCCTTTCTGGTGGCCATCACCTCTGCACGCAGGGTGAGTGAGTTACAAGCTCTTTCTTCCAAGCCTCCCTTTCTGGCTATTCATCCGGACAAGGTCGTCCTGAGAACTAGACCTTCCTTCCTTCCCAAGGTGGTTACTTCTTTCCACATTGGCCAAACCATCACTTTGCCCACCTTCTTTCCGCCTCCGCATCCTTCAAAAGAGGAAGAGAGGCTCCACCGCTTGGATCCAAAACGTGCGCTTTCCTTCTACTTGGATCGCACCAAACAATTCCGGGTGGATGACCAGCTCTTTGTTGGTTCCGTGGGCGCTAAGAAAGGTCGGGCCGTGCACAAACAAACCATCTCCAGGTGCATCAAAGCCTGCTACTCTTTGGCAAAGAAGGAGCCTCCAGTGGGGCTGCGTGCCCATTCCACCAGGGCGACGGCAGCTACCACTGCTTTGGGACGAGGAGTCCCCCTAAATGACATCTGTCAGGCAGCTACGTGGGCATCGTTGCACACGTTTACTAAACACTACTGCCTGGACAGCCAAGTCTGGAGAGACAGATTCTTTGGCCGTTCTGTTCTCCAGGACTTTCTGGTGTGAACTTGGTTCGCAGACCCACCACCGGGGTTTGTATTGCTGGGGTATCTATTCTAAGGTAAGGAATCTATAACTAACTAACTGTTTCTTTCAGATGAACAAGTTACTTACCTTCGGTAACGATATATCTGTAAGAAACATAGTTTAGTTATAGATTCCTTACCGTCCCACCCATCCTCCCCGTTCTGCGAACTGACTTCTAGGGTTAAGGACATCCTTTCAGGGCCCTAGTTTTGTGCACCAGTGGTCAGTGTCTTGCATGGCTCTGCACTTCTGGCGTGGAAAGTCGTGTACAGAACTGACATCCGCGCACGAGGGCGGCGTCTATGTAGCTACCGCGACGTCATCCCGGCGACCAACGCGGAGTCGACCGACGCCACCTTCCGACGCGCAGAGGTACTGCTGACGAAAAACTTTCCGGATCTAGTCTGACGCCTGGGGGTAATTCTAAGATAAGGAATCTATAACTAATCTATGTTTCTTACAGATATATCGTTACCGAAGATAAGTAACTTGTTCTTTAGGAGTGAAATTGGGCGGTAAGAGCCACACTGGCGCTTGTCCTTGCCCAGTTTCACGATGACTATTACCGAGGCCTCCTTCATTGAAGGGAGGAGCGACTCTGCCCTTTTTATCGAATTAAAAACTCTAGTGAGGAAAGGGGCCAATTTACCACATTGCATTTTATAGAATATTGTTAGGAAGCCGTCCGGGGGCTGTATGCGCTTGTAATCTGGAGATCGCGGATATGACGACTTCTAACCGAAACGGTTTTTATAGGTCTATCGCTTGTGTCTTAGTCAGGCGCTCTACGTGCGCCTCCTCTATTTATCTCAATATGTCTCTGTCAGGGAAGTCCTGCGCCGAGTAAAGCTCTCTATAGAAGGCTCCAAATTGAGCTGCTATGGCCTCATCTCCGTCAATCAACACTCCGTTGGGCATCAGTAGAGTCTCTACCACGTTCGCCTGGCGCAACCCTCTAAGCTTATTCGCAAGCATCGTTCCACATAGAAAGAGTGTTTGAGACGCAAGATCGAATATTCCGCACTATCGAGGTCTAACCCTGCTAGCTGTTTTCTAGCCACTTCCAGCTGGCACCAGACCCTTGGAGCCCAGGTTCAGTGGTGAATGTGCTCCAGTTCTCTGACCTGATGATGGAACAGTGCTCTCTTATCCCGTCTCAAAATATTGTCTGCTGAAGCTATTGCAACTAGTTTCCCCCTCAGGACAGCTTTCATGGTGTCCCGAATTATAGGCAAAGGGACCTCTGTTGTGTCGGTAATCGCTAAGTAGTCTTCTATCTCTTTCTCAAGCTGTGTGATTACCTCAGGTCTGCGGAGGAGGGTCTCTCGGAGCCGCCACGTGCGAGACGTTTGGGTGTAAGCCGGAAGTGAAAGGTCTAATAGTACTGCGGAGTGGTCTGATAATGATCGGGGTTCAATTTCCACCGACCACATAGCCAGCTGTACCTCCCATGAGCCCAGAAAGTAGTTCAACCGGGCGTAGGATTTATGTGCATGTGAGTAAAATGTGTAGTCTCGTGTGTTTGGATGTGATGCCCTCCACAAGTCCCATAGGCCCATTTCCTGTAGCCATAGCGCCTTCCCCGGACTAATAGCCCCAACTGTGCCTTGCCTGTGTGCCGAGCGGTCCATTTCATTGTTAAAAACTATATTCAAGTCTCCCCCTATAACCACCCATCGATCCTGTGCCGACAATACCTCAGCCACCGCTCCATGTAGAAAGGTTTCCTGGCCCTCGTTAGGAACATAAATGGAGGCCAGCACAATTGAATGTTGGCCTATGTATATACGGTAGCTCAGCAGTCGGTCCTTTATCTCCGCTATCTTGGCGCCTATTTTCCCTCTAAATGTTCGAGAGAACAGTATTGCCACTCCTGCGTTCTTGCGGGACATGAAGGAGAAATACTCTGGGGAAAGGCCCTAGATTTGAGTCTGTGCAAGTCCCTAAATTGGAGGTGTGTCTCCTGCAGGAGACACGCATCCGCTTGTGAATGCTCCAAGTAGGATAGTATAGCTCTCCTTTTAATTGGATTATTTAGGCCTTTAACATTGAGAGTCAGGATCTTCAAGTTAGTCATTGGAAAGGACATCCAGTACAGCTAACAGAGGGTTCCATCGTGATGAATCACTTTGCGCTTTATCCCTCCCCCCCCCCCCCTCTCTCTCTGGTTTGCTGGGAGCATGAGGTATGTTGTAGTGCGAAACATCTCAAATGGCAAGGTTGGCACCCAAAACCCTTCTCCCCCCTCCCCCCCCCCCCAAACAAGAAAAATTATTCCCTGTCTCCATAGCAGGGAAGGACAGGCCCCGTCCTCGCCCCGCTTGGTGGAATAGTCATTAAAGAAACGTGACCAAGTGCTCTTAGAACTTCCCCGGCCTCCCCCAGCCCCACCCGCCCGAGCCCGCCCCCGCATTGCAAAAAAGGCAACCATGCGAATCCTTAAGTGGGTTCATTGGTTGTCGAGCCCTCCGTGTGCTTCTCAATTAAAGCCTTTCTCTCGGAGGCCATTGTCACCTGGTCCGGACCGGTCACTCTCTGCGTCTTGGGAACTCTCCTCCATCTCCTGCTGTCAGTCGATTTCTGGATCCCTCTCTGTGTTTTCGACTGTTCCCTCCCCTGAGGATCGATTTGGAGTAGCTCACATGCTGCCGCCAAAGAGTGGAACTGGTGTAGTTGGTCGTGCCATCGAAAGATTAATCGAAAGGGGTGGCCCCAAGAATACGATACCCCTTGTTCTCTCAAAAATGATGTGACTGGGCGGAACTCCCTCCTCTTCTGGAGGGTGGATGCGGTGAGATCCTGAAAGAGATGCAGCGTTTGACTCTGGAATACAACTGGCAATGAGGTCCGAGCTTCTTTCAGAATCTGTTCTTTAAGGGAGAAGTTATGGACACATGTCCAGATGTCTAGTGAACGTGGTGAGCCCAATTCCCATCTACCCACTCTGTGGGTTCTATCAAGGCGAATCTCCCCCGCCGGCGTATCTCCAAGTATGTGGGCGAATAGTGCTGCTACATATGCCTCTATGTCCCCTCCCTCCGCATCTCGCGGGGCTCCTCGGATTCGTATGTTGGTTCTACGGGAACGATTTTCCAGGTCCTCTGCGTGGGCTTGTAAGTCTATTTGCTGATCGGATAACCGAATGATTTCCTGCTGGAATTGTTCTATCTCTTCGTCGTGGGACGTCTCCCATCCTTCAAGGACATCAACTCTGTCCCCTATATCGGTGACCTCCTTTCGGACAGCTTGTAGTTCATGGGTTAGGTCTCTGACTGCTAGGACGTCATCTCGGAGGGCTGAGAACAGCGATTCCAGGTACGGACGGGTAACTGGGGCCTCCGATTCTTCTCCAGTAGGGGAGGCAGCGTGACTCAAGCATGATTGTGGAGTAGTCCCCTCCTGAGTGAGCGACTAGTGTCTATTGTGAGGAGCCGAGCAGAACAAACGCTGTCGTGGGATGGTGTGTCTGTATCGCTAGAATCAGCGGTCCCTGATTCCACTCACCTCCTGTTCACTAAACGCTGTAGCAGACGGGCGAGTCAGGGCGTGATATAAGCCTGCTTCAGCTATGTTGCCATTTAGCTTCAATTCTCTAGCTCCGGGCCCTCTATGGCGTTGTTAGGTGGGACCCTGCCTTCTGGTCTCCCCGTTCCAAAGCTAGGTCATAGGTATGTGGTCCACTATGATTAGGGTCCCTAGTTAGTAGTGCGAATCCTGGGGACAGCCCCGACTCACCCCTGGAAGGATGCCGTTGTGTATGTCCCCTGTTCGCCCCCACCTTTGCGGCGATCAACAGATCAGATCTCTAGGGCGGCAGCTTTTGGATTTGTCGAATGGGGCACTTCTCCCTCGTTGTATCCTTCGGGGGTTCCGGGATGGTCCGGAGGCCTAAGAGCCCCTCTTCCTTGTGTCTCCAAAATAAGACCGATAGATGTGGTCTAGCCGGGGATCCCCCCTCTGGGCTCCTCCTATATCCAGGACGGCTCTGGGACTCTCCGCCACTTCTCCGCTCAGCTCGGGCTCTTTACCAGCCCCCCCCCCCAGGGTGGGATGGGTCCAGCTCTTCCACGTGCGGGGGAGGGCCAGCTGCAGTACACCAGGCCAGCCACAGTGTTTGCAAACCCCCTGGGAAGCCCAGGAGCCTGCACTCGCTAGCCGCGAGACAGGCCGCCGCCGACGTCAGGCCTGCCCCGGCCGCCTGAACGGTATGGGAGTTAGCCCGTGTTCTGGTCCCTCCAAAGAACGCTCCTCACCTCCCCCAAAACTCCGGCTTCACCGCAGCTGTCTTCGGTCCTCCACGGCCCCCACAGCGGCAGGGGGGGGAACGACCTCTGCTGTCCCCTATCGCCGCTGCTTCTGAGTCGCCTTCCTCTGGGGCCACGCCGTTTGTCTGGAGGCCACACAGCCGCGATCTCGGCGGAGCTCCAAGTCAGCCCAAGTTCTCACGGGTGGGCGTATTCTGCTCAGCTACCTCCACTTCATCCGGGCTCCTCTCCGCCCCACCCCACCCCCCGGGCCACGGAACGGCTCGCTCCTGGATGGATTCACGGGGTGATGTCTGACTGTGTGAAGCCGCTGCAGTGGTTGCGGGCAGGTCATAGCACCGAGAGCCCTGACCTCACTAGCCCGATATAGGCTGCGACCGAGATCAGGCCTGGCACTGTCGCCTGCGCAGTTGGTCCAGCCACAAGCTGTCCGGCGGCTACAGAACCACTCCAGCCCCCCAAAGGTCCGGCTCGCGTTTCTCCGAGATCTCCAGCTTCATCTTACTCCGCTGCAGCTAAACTAGCGGGGATACTAAGGGCCCAGGCCGAGCCGGTGCGCGAGAGACCGGTTTACACGTCCTACCCGGACGCCATCTTGGCCATGCCCCTTACCCACCATCTTGAGGAAGAGGATAGTCATCATTCTTTGTGACTGTATTGAGGCCTTGATAGTCCAACCAGAAGTGCAAGTCCTTTGCTATTTGCTTCAGCACTATTGCCATTTGCGCTTGCTCATGTACTGCAAGAGCACTCAGTGACTCCCAGGTCCAACGTCTTAGCTTGACTGCCTCAGTTTTTTTACATTCCTAGACCTGCTCTAACATCCTGCTTGTCTTGCTCTTGACAAGTGGACTGTCCACTCCTTATCTGTAATAGGCCAAGACTGGTGTTAACCCTAAGATCAGTGAGAGCAGGTGGTCAGAGGAAATCAACCTGCCTCGATTATACGTGCAGGGCAGGTTTCAGACAGTGGAGAGGTTAACTCATCACTAAGTATTTTCTCATCTTAGGGCAGCAAGTATGGGCAGACTGGCAATACTCTTAGACTTCTTTACTGGCTGCTAAAATGGCAATCAAATGTTCCCTTTTAAGAAAGAGTTTCAATCAATTAAGAATTTGAACACAATGTGAGGGTCGCTTGTGGTGCAAACAGCAGCTACAAATTTACCATCAATCTCCTTCAATGCTTTTTTCAGTCTCATGACATGTCCTCAATAGCCTGGAGGGGAATTAGTTTTAGGATCTTGAATTCTGGACCATTTTTGTAGCCACATGCTGTTTCCTTTGGGTAATAACATTTCTTCATTAGTTCTTTCCTGGCTCGAAGATATTTTAATGAAGTTCAAACACAGTCTACTACATTTTAGGTATGAATTCTAGGTTTTCCCTCCCTACCTTCCTACACCAAAGTGAGGGATCTTAAACCTGGTGACCTTTGAGAAGTTAAATGGGGCTAAACCCGACACCTTTCATGATACCTTCCTATAGGCAAACAACAAGTAGAAGAGGAATATATCCCACATCCTCTTAAAGGATTCTCTCAGAACATACAATCACAATGGGTGATAGGGAAGGAAAGGTGCACACTGTACACCCTCCAAGAGTCAACACATCTAAACCCAATGAGTATGTGGCACAAAAGGATACAGAGAGAAGGTATATTCTGTATGCTATAACCCCAGGCATTGAATCACAGGTCCAGATTTTCTGGATGAGGAAGCCTCACCCATGTAATGTGGCTTGCTTCATCATAGGTTTCCTCACCCCACCCAGGTGAGATGGGACTACCAGGGCGGGCTCAACCTTAGAGATGTGAGGGTGTTCTTGATAAACTAGAAATACTGCATAGAGTGGGGATCCAGATATAAAACTACCTCAGGGTAAACCTATGAGATTTCCCTTAATTGGTAAGTACCCCAAGTATGATTAAAAACTAAAAAAGGGGAATGTTGTAGGTGCTATGACCTTCTCGTCTGTTCTCCTGCCAACATTTTTCGGCCTACTTTCTAGCCTACCGAAAGGTCTCTGGCATTCCTCAGGGCTATTCAAAATAGGGAATCCCTGCTTATATAAAAAGTTACACCTTCATGCAGGTGCAAGAGGGATTTCCTACCTTCACCTTGTGGATAATAGCAGCCTTGGGGAAAATAGAGAAACAGACTTACGATGAAAATTATCATAATTACCACAATGAATTCATTAGTGAAAGAGAGCAGTCAGCACATGTGATGCTTTTGTGTCACTGCAAGTCAAAAACAAACAGCACATGTGAGGTTGTGGTTCTGTGGAGACAAAAAACACATGCATACACTCATTCTTCCTGACTTACCCAGCTGTGGGCAGGTGCTCACAACATGGTCTGGAACCGAGGAGGATGGCTCCTGTAGTCACACTCTCAAAAGTTCATAGTTATTAAAGCATTGCTCTCAAAACAAAGTAAATTACAACATGTTATGGGATATCACTCATGGTTTGCTGTACAGACTCAAGAGCACAGAGATTACCAGAAGACGGAAAGTTGAAGAATTTCCTAAAAGGTAAAAGACATCCAGGATTGCTCCTAAAGTACTGTGTAATGCATATTTCTATTCACAGGCCCATTCTGACTTACTGTCTAGGTCACATGTTTGTCTGGAAAATCCAAAGTACTGAAAATGTCCCGTGCCGTTCCCCCACCCCAGGTTGCCAAATTATGTGGGTGCGGCTTCCTTATGCAGAAAATCTGGAACTGGGATTCAATTCCTAGAGTTATTGAAGGCTTGCCACTAGCTTTGCAAGTTCAGTAAGTTCTCTAGATTTGTCAGCACCTTGTCCCGGATGATGCTAATATAAGAGAGGATTCAGTGTCTCATTAATCTTTTTGGTGCTTGAGTGGCCATTTGAGTGTACCGCAAGTGAAATCTGCGTTAGGAATTCCTTTAGACTTGGCAGAACACAAGCCTATGCTAGCTCCTGGTTAAGGGCCTGAGGTCTCACTATAAAATATTCCCGCATCCCAAACTGCATTGAACGTAGTCTCTAGTGGATTTTTCCTCGTCTAGGTTCCTTAGATTAACTAGATGCTGCACTGTCTTGGCACCATGGCAGACGCCACAATGCAGTTCGGGTCAGAATCATCACGTGTAGAAGGGTCAAATCTTGGAGGCAGTAAACAGATGGATGGTGCTCATAATCTTCATATGGTTCCTGTTGCTTTGTGTTCCTGATACCATGTTATAGCCATCAGAGTCTGCGGTAGAGGAGCTTCAGTATGAAGAGCCTTTTTCCTGATCCACAATAGCGGATGTCTTTGTGTAGTCCTATCACTCACCTTCGTTCAGTCCCCTGTCCATAACGGCGTCTAAACTTGCATGTGATTTCATGATTCTGCTCGAATCTCTGAGATTTCCAGTGAAAGTGGCCATCTTGTCTAGAGTATTTAACATAGTAGCTGACAGCCAGACCCCATCAGACTGCAGACTAAGTGTCAAAAAGTAAAAAGAAGACAGCTGGCCTTTCCATCTATGCAGCCAAGATCTGGAACAACATTCCCATATCCATTAGCACTGCCCCCACGCTGCTCCAATTTAGGAAAGAGATGAAGCACTACCGCTAAAGAACACTACATCACAATGCATTAACCGTCCACAGCCCAGATTTCTCTCCAATTACTCGTTGACTTGATGCTGGTCTTTGACAATGTACAATGCTCTGCTGCCTTTTGGCTAGTTTTTGCGCTATAGAAATACCATATACATAGATTCTAACTGGAGGTTTCAGCTCAGCTGCTGTTCTCTTCCCATTCCTATTTCCCCTGGGGCCTCTTTACATTCTTGTTACCATGACATTGCGCAGGAGCTCTAGAAGGGGGCAAACCGGGTTTCAACAGGTACCAGGACTCCTCTGTAGACAGTGAGAATCTTATATGACAGGTAGCCTTCTTGGAAGCTCACCAACACCAAACAGTTCTGGAAGTCATCCACTCTGCAAACCTGGTGGTTGAACACTCAGCCTCCCTGCTAGAGCAGGCAGTGCAGGACCCTGATCCAGTGTTGGCTTGAAGCCTGGCCATGTCTTATCTTACCCTTCTTCTTCAGGAGTTATCTGCAGGTGTTGAAGGAAGTCAGACACATTATGCTCTGGAAAACAGCTGACACCAACACTAGGGCATTCAGGTTGTTACCCAGTTGGCACCCTCTATCTGGTTCATACGTGATACCATTATCTTCCATTCTCTTCTTGCTACCTATCTTTATCTCCAGCCTGACATTGGGAAAGTGGAAAACATTTCCACATGAAAGCTTCCTCATGTCCTTAGCATTATGGATGGCCTGCTTGGGGTCGGCAAACTCCTTCTCCACCATTCTCCCAGTGTCTAGCAGACACTAGGAGTGCAGTAGCTCAAGTAACATCCACAGGCACCATCTGGACACAGGTCCTGGAATTAGGATGTATGTGTTTAACAAGTGCTAGATCTTTTTCTCCATTGTCTAAGGCCATCATGGGTATCTCTGTTGTTCTTTCCATGGGGCCCTCTTAGGAAGGAGGAGACTGGCAACATGAAGGATGTATGCAGTATATTTTACTGTGCTTTCCTTGTTGAATTGTCCCTCCATCGCACATTTGAAGCAACCTTTGCCCTTTAAAGAGTCAGGTCACTGGTGGGGGGTGCTGGAAAGAAAATGTTCAAGAGCAGCACAGCTTCCCAAAGCCATGTAGAGAACATTTGCCTGAACAGTTATTGATTTAGGCTGTGACTTGGAACCCCATGTGTTTTGTAAAAGCTCCCTTTCCTTGTTTTCTGAGTGCAGCTCTCTTTCCTGCAGACCGGTCCTGTCCGGGCACTAAATTTCAAGTGAAACTTTCGAAGTTTTCATTTTTGATAACCAATTTGATTGATTTTTGACATTAAAACAGATTCCAGCGAATCAGCACAGTACAGTATAAATGACAATTCAGTTGGATGAACGATCACATAACGCAAGACCCCACTAGATTTAGCGTGGTATAAACATTTAGCAAACGCTCCAGATTTAATCCATAATACTCAGCCATTTGCCCCACACCCTACGGTATTTCTTCGGGCATCCCCGTGCTTCGTACATGGGTTTTTCCTGGGTCGCACACCAGTCCACCCCCTCCCGCCATTTCTTGAGGCTAGGTGTAGTTGGACGTTTCCAGGCAGCGGCTATGTCCCGTTTTGCTACCACCATAGCCGTGTTAAAAAACAGCTTCTCGTTCCTGGATCTGTCCAGCCCATCTGTGATCCCCAGGAGCGAGTGTCGTGGGGAACTTCCCACCCCAAAACTTCTATGAGTTCCTCCTCAATGCCCCCCCAGAACCGTGTCAGTTGGGGACAAGCCCACACCATATGGAGGAAATCCGCCGGGTCTTGGCCGCAACGTGTGCAGGAGGCAGTTGGGTAAAAGCCAGCCCTATGAAGGCGTACCGGGGTTAAATAGGCAGCGTGCAAATAGTATAGTTGAATCAGGCGGAGTTTAGCCGATGCAGTGACCATCTTGGGTGCCATGAGTGCATCCTCCAGTCCTTTTCCTCCATTGGACCCACCCAAACCTCCCACTGGCCTCTGAGCCGGTCTAGTGAGGTTGGGGTATTGTTGATTAGTGTACGGTAATTGCGGGAGATACCCCCCTTCCCCAGATTGCCCAACATAATTTGTGCTTCGGGAGGGCTGTGTTCCGGGACTGCTGTGTCTTCTGATATGTGCGCTTGGAGGGCGTGCCGCAGTTGCAGGTACTTATAAAATTGTGACGGGTGTAGGGAGTACCTGGATTGAAGGTCCTGGAAGGAGCGCATGTGTCCGCTAGCCCACACATCCCCGAGTTGTGAGATCCCTATAAGGTCCCAAGATCGGAATCCCTTCAGCCCACTAACTTCCCAGAGCCAAGTACCGTGCCAGAGAGGTGTATGTTGAGTTAGCTTATGTGTCCAGTGGGTGTGACGCAGTGATGCCCGCCAGGCCAGAAGCGCGGTACGTGTCACCTCTGGCAAGGTGGAAGGTATGGACCACCCCGTACATCAGAGATTGTATTTTGGGCAGACCCAGCTCGCTCAGTTCGAGGCTGTATGCCAGGTCGGACCATCCCCCGTTGAACCAGTCGTGTATGGTGAGGAGGCGGGTCGCCAGGTAATATAAATATAAATGTGTCATCCCCATGCCCCCGTCGAAGGGCGGAACCCGGCATACGGTCAGAGCCAAACGGGACCTCCCACCCCCCCAAAGGAATTTGGTAGCCGTACTATCTAGTTCCCGGAACCAAGCTCGCGGAAAGCAGAAGGGGGTGTTTTGGAGGACGTAGAGGAATCTGGGGAGAATCATCATTTTAAACAGGGTGACCCTCCCCATGGGGTTGAGGGGGAGCGCCTGCCACTTGTGGAGGTCTTCCTTTGCTTTTTTCACCAGCGGGGTGACATTGAGGGACCAGCCGAGGTCGGGGAGGAGGGCGACCCAGATCCCTAAATACTTGAAGGATTGTCTCCTGAGGGGTATTGTGGATTGCCAGTCTTAGCAGTCCCTGGCTAAGTGTAGGGGGAACAGGACAGACTTACTGGGGTTGAGACGTAGGCCGGAGGCTTCCCCGAAGGAGTGTAAGAGCCGGAGGCAGTGAGGGCCTGACTGAGCGGGTTCCGCAAGAAAGATTAAAACATCGTCTGCATAAAGGGCAATCTTGTCCACCTCCGAGTTGGGCCATTCCCATCCCCGGACGCGGTCCTCTGACCGAATCAGGGCCGCTAGGGGCTCCATCGCCAGGGCGAATAGGAGGGGCGAGAGGGGACAACCCTGCCTCGTCCCTCTTTGAATGGGGAAGGCCTCCGATAACACCCTGTTGACTAACACCCGGGCATGGGGCCGGGCATACAGAACCTTTACCAGATTGCGAAAGCGGGGGCCAAACCCCATCATGTCCAGCACGTCACCTAGGTATTGCCAATCCACCAAATCAAAGGCCTTCTCGAAATCAACGAGAAGGAGTGCCAGGTAAGGAGTAAGCAAGTGGCGATGTGCCAGGGCCAGATGGAGACGACGGAGGCAGTGCCTAGTCCCTCTCATGGGCATAAACCCACACTGGTCCGGGTGGACCAACGTGGCATGGTAGGGCCTCAGCCGTTGGGCGAGAATTGTAGCGAATATTTTAACCTCCGTATTTATGAGAGAAATTGGGCGGTAGTCCGCGCATCGAGGAGATGGAGGTTGTGTTTTAGGGAGAACAACGATGATGGCCATGTCCGTCTCGGGTGGAAAGGAGCCCTTCTCCAGGGCCTCTTCAAAGAGATCTGCGAGGCGTGGGATGAGGGTCTCTCGGTATGTAGCGTAATATTCTTGAGGAAGCCCATCCGGGCCCGGGTTTTTGCCCGACGAGGCATGAGTTATCGCTTCGTTAATTTCTTCGTGGGTGATGGGGAGATCCAGGTCAGCTAATGCCGCAGGGCCCAGACGAGGGTGGTGGGCACGGCCCATGTCCAGCAGGTCAGAGAGGGACATTACAGGGCTCTGCGCCGCGTAGAGTGTGCGATAGTAGGAGGCGAAGGCACGGGCCATTGCCAAAGGGGATCGGTGCACTAGTCCATCCAGGTCTACAATTTCGGGGATAATGCGGTTGGCCCTTGGATATGTGGCTAGTCTATGGAGGATCTTCCCGTTCTTATCCCCCCATCCGTACACCCTAGCTACGGACGATCTCCAGAGGAGCTTAGCGGCGTCCAAGGAGAGCTGCTTGATTTCGGCCCGAAGGCGAGCAAGTTGTCTCTCTCGGGTGGTGTCGCCGTCCCCAGGGGCGGATTGTTCAAGGAGTAACGCATGCGCCTCACGCAAGCTGATCTGATGTAGCTGGGCCTGACGTTTGAGTTGGCCCTTGGCGAAACCTCGGATGGTGGCTTTGCTTGCCTCCCATAGGGTACCCGGGGAAGAAACAGTGCCAGCGTTGGCAAGGAAGTACTGTCGGAGCTCCACCCCCACCTCCTTCCTAAATTCTTCCTCCTGGAGGAACCAGGCGTTCATCCACCAGGTTGGGCGCATCGAGGGGGGAGGGGCCCGATACTAAGGAGCAATGGAGAGTGGTCGGAGATACCTCTAGGAAGTATACGGATATCCAGGATCGTTTGGCAATCAGTGGATGGGACGAATATAGCATCAATGCGCGCCTGAGTGTGGTGTGCTGCAGACGCATGAGTGAACTGTCTGGTGTGAGGGTGCCAGATTCGCCACGCATCGCATAGCCCCAGGGAGTCGGGCCAATTCGTTAATTGTTTAGCATGAGCAATTCTAGAGGTGGACGGTGGGCCTGTCGTGTCGAGGTGTGGGTTAGGAACCGAATTGAAGTCTCCCCCGATTATTGTGACGCCCAAGGGCATGGAGGTGAGGAGGTCAGTGGAATATTCCAGGGTCGGTGTGAGCATTGAGGGGGGTGAGTAGATGGACACAAGATTAAGGGGATTTCCGCCCAGCGTTTCACTGAGGTACAGACCTTCCCAGAGGGTTATGAGTGGCCTGCGTGAGCACAAAGGGAAGAGTACGCCTCAAGAGGATAGCCACCCCCCGGGAACCCCGGGCAAACCCCGAATGCCATACTCTATCGTACCCATAGCGTGCCAGAAAGGGGCAGTGGTTACCCATCAGGTGGGTCTCCTGGAGCAGGAGCACGTCAGCACCCAGGCGTTGGGCGTAGCGCAGGACAGCCATTCGATTGAGTCTGTCTAGGAGCCCATTAACGTTCCAGGACAGTGCGCGGAGGGAAACTCCCGGGATAGTTGTGTCAGTTATGGTGTCTGTTAGTTGGAGTGATGGTGCGCCCCACCCTGAATAGCTGTGGGCGTGTATGGGATCTGGCGCGGGCGCAGGATTGCGTATGTGAAGGCGCTTTGCAAGTAGTACATGGGAACATCGTAATGTGCATCAAGAAGGCTGGTGTAGTGGTACAACAACAATGGGAGAACGGTCCCATCCCCTTCCCCCTCCCCCCACCCTATACTTCGATAACGGAAGCATCTGTCGGCCCAACTGCAACAAATAGGAACCAAACTAGAACGCTCTGGTTGGGTTGCGTGGAGGACCCCTCCTTGTAGACGGATGTACAATGTCTCGGCAGAAAGACAAGCAGAGTGGAGCAATAAGTCTGCCGTGGCGTCTTGCCAGTAAGTCGGTGGGGGCATGTCCCTGGAGAGGGCTGTGGAGGCCCAAGTACGTCCGGGCGCAGCTGGACAGGGCTGCAGGAAGGTCCTGTTACAGTTCTGTGCGGTATGGGGAGAAGGATCGTGCAGTGCTACAGAACGTTGGTGGGATCCCCGTCCGCAGTGGCTACAGGAAGCACTCCCCTGAACCTCCAGTTTGCTGTGCAGGGTTCACCGACTTTACCTCATACTGAGAGGTGGCTCCAACCCCTCAGACCAGGGATTCGTTTCCATGAGTGTCAGATTGTTGGGCTAAGGGACAAGTCCGAGTCCGCGGCCTCTGAGTCCCGGTGGGCCGGTGAGGGAGGTTCCTTAGATGAGTCGCCGGTCGATTGATGTCTTTGGCGAGGCAGAGAGCCCGAAGGGCTGGGAGAACCTGTGGGCTGCCAGGCTCGATGATCTGGGCACCTCTCTCTGGGATTGACGCCTCCTGCGGTATTGTGTACGCCTCTGGCACTGCTGATGGGGGCCGCGCGGACTGGAGGCCCGAGGGCGCTGGAAACAGGCCTCGCCGAGCTCCGAGGGGACGTTCTTCCCTCAACCACGTCCAGGCAGCGTGGGGCGATTCAAAGAATTGTGTTTTGCCCTGAAATATGATGCGGAGGCGGGCCGGGAACAGGAGCCGGTACTGAAGGCCGAGGGCCCGTAGTTTCTTTTTGACATCCATGTAGGAACGGCACTGGTCCTGCACTTCCCGAGTGTAATCTGGGAATATCATGATGGTGTGGTTTTGGAACTTGAGGGGCCCCAGGGAGCATGCCTCACGCAGGATTGCGTCCAGGTCCTTAAAGTTAAGTATTCTAGCTATGATGGGATGATGTGGGGCCCTGGGTGGCGGCTTGGGTGCCAAGGATCGATGGGCTCTCTCCACCGCAAACCACGTGGACAGTGCGTCCTTGGGCATCCAGGAGGAGAACCAGGATTCGATGAAGGTGGACACCTGATCCGTCTCAACCCCTTCGGGGAAGCCCGCCAGACGGAGGTTGTTGCGGCGTGAGCGGTACTCGGCGTCCTCCGCATGCCGATGGAGCTCCTTGGTGTGCGATTGCAGGTGGGCTACCTGATCTTTTAATTGGCGGATATCGTCTTCCGCCGTGGAGAGGCGAGATTCAGCTTCCGTGATACGAGTGGTGGCATTTTGTAAGTCCTGCCGAATAAGGGACATGTCCACCCTGACCTCCCCAATCTTACTCTCCACCGATGCCTGTGACGCGCCGATTGCCTGTAGGATAGCGGCCAAGTCTTTACCTTGAGAGGGGTGCCACCCTCACCCTGCCCCGCGGGCTTGTGAGCAGCTGTGGTAAATTGGTCCATCTTTGTTTGCGTGTGGGTGGCTGCGGGTTTGGAGGTCCGGTCCTTCCCCATGGCAGACGGTGAGCAGCACCCTAGCCGAGGTTCAGGGCTTGAGTGAGGCTGGTGCGTGGGCCCCGACGGGTCGAGGCTGGTTGGGCGCCTTAGTCGATAGCGCGAAATTGCGCCCGGGTCTGAGGCCACTGTTCCGGGATCAGAGGCAGCTAGAAAAAAGCGGTTGGTAGTCCAGTCCTTTGTGGGTGCTTCTCAGGGCGGGAGCCAAAGGTGGGTGTCGGTGCAGAGTGTGGGAGAGATCCCACCTCAGTGTGCCAGGGCGCGGGTCAGAGTTAATATGATTTCACCGCAGGATTCAGGTGGCCAGTGGCCGGCACGGTTTGGAAGAAGCGCCGCTGGAAGAAGAGAAGGGAACAGTGGAGGGGGCCCCGCTCCCATGACCCCACGCTGCTCGGTGGCTGCAGCCGGTTCCACCTCCCTCACAGATAGCCCACGCTGCACAATGGGCGCCGCTTTAGCTGGGCAAGCCGGGATCAGAAGGGGCACCGCAAGATCTGACAAGGGGGGGACAGTGGAGGGGGCTCTCACCCAGGGCCCCACGCTGCTCAATGGGTGCAGCCGGTCCCCCCAGCGAATGGCCCATGGAAATGGAAAGCGATGCGCCGGCCAGCTCCTCTGGACTAGGAGCTAGGGCCCGGGTGACCGAGGCCTGCAGAGCTCGGGCAGGGCGTCCCAAGGTTAGGAGAGGAGGTGCGGTGGAGGGAGCCCACACCCAGGACCCCACGTTGCTCGGTAAAGCAGCCGGGTCCACCCTCCCAGCCTGCTGCTCAGAAGGTGCGGGGAGTGCCGTTGCTGCCTCCAAACTCACCGGGCGTTTCCTGGAGCCACCTGGCACTCGTAGGCCGCTGGGGCGGTAGATGGGGCGCACCAGGTCACTCGTCCCACTTGAACCAGGCGAGCCGGTGATAGGGGAGGCCGGCAGCTCCACAGATGACTTCACGCTCTCTCTCCCACCCCGCCGCCCGATGTGGTGGCCGAAAGCGCAGGCAATCCGCAACGCAGCTCGCAATCCGGTCTCACCACGCCAGGCCGCCCCAGGTCACGGGAGCACGGCCGGCGCCGCGCATCAGCCCTCGTCCCGCAGTTCGCAAGGGCCTGCCACGGATTGCTTATCTCTGGGTGAAGAGCAGCAGAGGACGGCTCAGTTCGGGTCTCCCAGGCAAGCGGCCCCAAATCCCAGCCGGAAGAGGGGGCCGCCACATGCGCTGCAAGTATGACCGGTCCGTCGGGCCACGAGGGAGAGGCCGCCGGGCCGCCCCGCACAGCTGTCTCTTTGCGCCGCCCCTGACCCCCGCTGCAGTTGGAAACCTCCGGCGGCTCGGCTCCGGGTCTCTCACCCCCCGCGTCGAGGCACATCAGCCGACCCGGAATCACAACCCGCCATCTTGGGGAGCGGCGGCGCCGTGTTGGTCCAGCTGGCGCCGAAATAGGAGGTTTGCAGGTGAGGTGCGGCCGTGGATGGGTATCGGGAGTCACAGCAAGACGTTGGTGGCAGAAATGAGGAACGGATGCGTGCCGGTAACAGCGGATCGTGGCTCGGATGACGGAGGGGTCCGGAGCACTCTTAGAGTGCGACCGCCATCTTGACGCGCCAAGCCACGCCCCCACTTTCGAAGTTTTTAATAACAGACTCTTTCTGGGTCAACAGTATTGGTGCAAGACAACCTAAGTTCTGCGCGACTAAGAACTCCGAGTAGTAGCATCATTTCACTACCCTGGTCAAGATTGAAAATGCAAGCTGCTATTTATTTTCCTGCTCCATTTTAATAGTTGGTTGCTGTGCAGTGAATTCTTTTTAAAGAAAAATGAAGTTCACTATCAGTTTTGAACTCTAGATTGGAAGATGCAATTTACATAAAATTTAACATCCTAAACGTATATAACATGCCACACACTGATCTGCAATCATATTTCAGCTACTTCCGTTTTTTAAAATGTCTGACCTGGCTTATTGTAGACCTAATCCAACTGCAGTGCCCTAATAAGATATTTACTGTGGCCAGGGCATTTGTCACCTGCTTCGAATGCTTAGTTTCAACTAACACCTTTTCAGGTAGTCATTAAGGGAAGGCATCTGTTACCCTGTTTGAAAAGGTGGTGGGGGGGGGGCGGCAAGGGGGAGGGACTAGTGGGTGGGGACTTGCTTCAAGCAGTGTTGCGCCGGGTCCAGGGGAATTCTGAATAACGTGACAATACAAAGGACTCTCCTCTTTTAGAAGAATTGCCTTCTGACCTGTGAGGTGCTGGGAAGGCCAAATCATACCTGTGAGGTTGTGGGATGCTCTGAACCATTTTGTCAAAAGGTGATGATGACTGAAACGCTCAGCCTGAATCGCCTGACAAGCACTGCAGCCTTTGAGATCTTTTGAAACGTCTATGCATCACCAAATTAGAGGTGCTTGGAGCGTCGCATTATTAATTGACAATCCCCAGCTCTTCTGGCCTTTTTGAAGCACCTCTTAGTCGTCTCTTTACCTCTGAATAAACTAGATTAATGCACTGATGCTCCCTAGTAAAATGTTTAGATAAGTAACTATTTTCTTGTGCTTCATTTTTATCCATTCATTCTTATTTTAGACATTTATCCTTATTTTTATGCAATTAGTTTTTGCCATAGCCTTTAATCTCTAGATAAGTTAGTTCCACTTTACTTCGTGAAATCTTGGTTTTTATTATATCTGTTTAGAACCTTTAATGTCTTTTTTTCTTAACTGTTTTGTTTTGGTTTTCTTTGAGGATTAACAGGCTTCTCTTGTCTAGCTACTAGGAATTAAATTACCAGCACACTGCCACACTCTATTAAGAACCCAAATAACAGCAAGAAAGGCACTCCAAATAATGACTTTACATGTTGTTTCTTCAAAACCTGTATTGTAGCGTACATCCAGTTGTCTCAATTATTTATCCGACAATTAATTATCCTCAACCAATTTGAGGAAATCTTCCACCCTTCATCTGGAAATAATACATCCAAGAAGTGAAGAAAATTAAAAAGTTGGTTTCCTTGTAACATTCTTTTAGAATGTGATTCATTTAATTAAGGAGCCAAGAGAATTTGTATATGTGGGTCAACCTTCGTGTAAACAAAGTGAGAATAATGTCATCATATTGCCTAACTTTAGTAGCATGTTTGAGCAATTGTTCAGAAAATTAAAAGAGGAGGACATATAAATGAACTTTTACTAATGAAAGAATGTTGATGGGTGTAGGAAGCTGGCTCTGTATATGGTAAACCACTAAGTGGTTTTATCGTTCACAGAGTCCAGAGATTCCCCAAGTGTTTAGGACTCAATGTAAACCCAAAGAGCTCTATTTGTGGTAGTGTGGGCAAGCAGCCTTACGTCTAACACAGAGGATTGTAAGACATGTGTTATGCACACAGTGACTAATAAATGACACACAACACAAAAAGGAGATCCACACGAATTTTAGAAAAATAAGCTTCTTTCAAGATTTATTTTAAGACCAAGATGTTCTCGAAAAGGTAAGTACATTTTTCAAGAAAAATACTTTAGACTTTAAAAAGTGGACACTTAGTGCAAATTTCAGGCTTTGCAATGTTAATCTGTGGGAGAAAAACAAAAATGCAGTTTTGCAAGTAAGTACTCGGCCTACAATTTCAGTCTTCGGGGTCTTTGGTCAACACTAGGCAGGGTTCAAATCAGTACCAAGTGTGCACCATCAGTGGCACAGATGCGGCCGGGTGCAGAGGTCAAATTCAAGGTCGGACGGCCAATGTTAATCAATGGAAACTGGGGGTACTCGAATTCGCACTGCTCACAGGTGAGTAAAGCGTGACAGGGGTTGAGCTCCTAGAGTTAAGGTAAGTAGAGGAGGTGGGGCCACAAGACTGCACCAAACTTACACCCTCAGCGGCACAGTGGCAGCCAGGTGCCAAATGTAAACCAATTGGGAAGATCGAAGTTGAAGAAAGGCTGCAGGCTCAGGCCAGGAAGCCGGACGAAGAAAAAAAATCCACAGCTGCCCAGGTTAAGTAGAGATGCTAGGGGACATAGGGACACTATTGGCCAAGCTCCCTAAGGCCCCAGGGCTTCGGATGCAGGGGTGTCCTTTGGCATCGGAGGCAGTTTCGCTGTTCTTCAGGACAGAGTTCTTTGTCTTTGGAGTTGGTTTCTTCTGGAGAGGTTTGCTGTCCACGGGAGATTAGGAGTTTTTGTTGAAGGCATGCAGTCCTCCCAGGGCTCTTGAGGTCGCTGGTCTGCGGGGCGAGTCGCTCTTCTTTAGCAGGGTCTTTGAGGGCTGCAGACAGGCCGGTAGGGCTGGAGCCAAGACAGTTGGTGTCTTCAGTCTCCGCTGCTGCACGGCTCTTCATCGTAGGTCATTGAAATCTGATTTTAGGGTCTGGGGAGCTACCTAAATACTAGATTTAGGAGTGTTACAGGGGAGTAACAGGTAGGGACCAATGTGTTCCTTCTCTGGGGTGTCTACACCCACTATTATGCCACCCTCCTGTGTGTGGGGGGCATAGCCCTAGACCTGATTGGATAAGTCCCACCATCTTCAAGATAGTGGGCACTGAAAACTGTGCTTGGCTTCGCCTCCTGCACCTTAGGGGCGGAGTTGGTGAATAAGGGCACGCCTCCTATGCTCGCTTGGTTTTCCTGCTGGTTCTCCCACCAAAAGCCATTCAGAGACCACACCAGGGATGGTAAGTTTTCAGGGGGCACCTCTAAGGTGCCCTCTGAGTACATGTTTTATTAAATCTGACACTGGCTTCAGTGTGGGTTTATTCAGAGGAGGCGTTTAGTACCAAACACTCCTGGGTTCAGTGAAGCCATCATGGTGCTGGTGAACTCGAGTTTCCAGCCCATGTGCCTCTATGGCTTCCCTGGCACTTACAATATTAAGGAATAGACTTAAATATTGTAGAGGCATATCTGCTCATGCAGATATGCCCACACCTGAGATATAGTGCACCCTGCATTAGGGCTTGTAAAGCTTGCTAGAGGGGTGACTTACCTATGCCTTAGGCAGTGCTGCTGGACATGTCACACAGGCAGTGTGCCATGTCGACTCTAGTTTTGGTACAGTTTTAGGGAAGAAGCACTGGCTCAGGGGACCTGGTTGGCAGGGACCCTGTGCACTTACAATCGAAACCACATTATTTTCCAGGCAAAAAGTGGGAGGGGGGGCTAACCATGTCACGATAGGCACTTTCTCATAGTGGGTGAAAAATTGAAATCATAAATGCCAAATAGTATTAATCATCAATGATAAAATGGATTTGTTGTCTTCTCTAAAATATGCTAGCATATGGAGGGTATTGAACTTTTAATTAATGCATTTTTCCATCATACTGTTTTTTTATTGCATGGAAGCAGAAAGTGAAGGATCACATGCTGAAGAGCGCCAAAGAGAGTGCGCAAGTTGTAAGTTAGATTACGGCCCGGGACAAACCCTGCCTGTTCAGTACTGGCCAGGCTCGGGACCAAAGGGGCAAGCCGATTGGCTAGGATTTTGGCGTATATTTTGGTGTCTACGTTCAGCAACAACAAAGGGCGGTAAGAGGAGCACTCCTCAGGGGGCTTACCTGGCTTGGGTATGGTGACTATCATGGCTTCCCTCAGTGTAGGGGGGAGTTTCCCGGTTTCATAAAGCTCTTCAAAAAGCGTCACTAAATGTGGGGTGAGGAGATCTTTAAATTCTTTATAAAATGTCACTGTTAAGCCGTCTTGCCCCGGAGCACTGCCAGAGCGCATATGGCGCAGGGCCTCGTGTACCTCCCAGTCCTCTAGCGGTCTCATCAGGTACTCTCGCTGATCATTTGTGAGCCAGGGTAATTTAATGTGCTCCAAGTAATCACAAATCGTACTGTCGTCGGATTGGGGACGGGAGCGATAGAGGGTGTCATAGTACTGCCTAAACTGGTTAGCAATGTGCTCAGGATCTGTTAATAGCTCACCGTCCTCCGACCGTATTGCCGTGATCAGTGATGCCTCTCTCCTGCGCCTCAGCAGAGCCGCAAGTGTGGCTCCTGGCCGTTCTCCCTCCCCGTAGCTTCTAGCGACAGCATATTTCCCCATATGCTGGACTTCGCTATCTCCAGCTTCCTGATATTCCGCAAGTGTTTTTTGCAATTCGTCATCCCCCTCCACTGCCCCATCACGGCACAGTGCCGTCTCTAATTCAGTCAGCTGCTTCTCTAGGTAATCCAGCCGACTGCGAATTGCGCAAAGCACCCCTGAGTGTTTAGATATGGCAATGCCTCTAATATACACTTTGAAAGCTTCCCAGACCGTGGGGAACTGCGAAACCGATCCTATATTATTTGCGAAAAAATCTTCAGTTGCCTCAGCCATCCCAGCTTTAAACGTACAGTTAAGCAACGAATATGGGGGAAACCTCCAAGTAAATGGAGCAGGCTGTTTCCGGGGGCTCCGCAGATCCAAGACTATTGGGGCATGATCTGACAGAGTATGCAGGTGTACCCTGCAGTCGCGCACTTCCAAATACATTGCTCGCGACAATGACTAATAGTCTATTCTCGTATGGAGAGCATTTGGAGCAGAGTAGTGTGTGTATCCCCCCTGCCCTGGGTATCGTGTCCTCCATACATCCACCATGTCTAATCGTATTATTGTGTCCATAATAAATTTTTCTGAGGCCGAAGTACGACGCTCAGGGCCCCCTGAGCGATCCAATGCTGGGTCTAAAACACAGTTAAAATCCCCTCCCACAAACAATGGCAGTGCAGCATCAACAACTGGGGATGTGAAGAGTGACTGATAATACTGAGGGTTATCGAAATTGGGGCCATACACATTAATTACCAGTACATCTAGTCCCTTCCCCTTACATGATGGTGTACCGCCCCTCGGCATCTGCAACACACGGGTCGATGTGGAACCCTGACTTCGGGTTTACCCACGTAAGCACCCCTCTAGCATGAGTAGTAAACCCAGAGGCGTGAAACGAGCCCTGTAACACTCTCTGCGATAACATTGTGCTGTCCGTGGGCAAATGAGTCTCTTGCAGTAGGGCGATATCTACGGAGTGCCGTTTAAGATAAGCTATGACATTTCGCACCTTACGATGGTTGTTAAGGCCTCGGACATTCCATGTTAAAAATCTAATTGTCTGACCTATCGGTTGTTGCATCCCAGAGAAATACGGTAAGCTACTGGAGACAAGGACAATCTTACTCTGCCCTCCCCAACCATCTGATTAGAGCAACTGTAAAACACCTCGTGATCAGTTCTTCTGCTGTGGTTTGAAAAAAGAATTCCCAACCCACGTTGTGTCAACCCCAACTTGACACAATCGAATATCCCCCCTTCATCAGAACTCAAACAAAGGTGGCATAGTGCCATCAGGTGGTGCACACACAGGGGCGGAAGTTGCCTCTCCGCCAGCGCACTCTCGGCAACGGCCAAGAGTTACAGTCAGCCACATGGCAACTATTATGGCAGTTTAAGGTATCACCTCCATTAATCATACTCTCTAAGACTGCCTAGGAGGGGGAAGACCCAAGGCTGCCACACAGTTGAGGTATATCACTGTCCCAGCGGGACGCGCCTAGGTTTCCGGGTCGCCCGCTATCTTCAGATAAAGCGCTGCTATGCCCTCTTTTATCAGCAAATAACCAAGTTTCCTTAACAAAGCTAACGTTCTCACCCCCCCCTTGTGAGGCCGCAAATCCGCTAAAAGCTCAGCTCTAGCGCACACACTACCCCGCCTGTATCATGCAAGCCTGTGGGGGAGCACAGTTACCCAGCACCAGACCAGGTTATCTAACTAAGTAATTGTGGTATCTAGTATTCAGTGCCATGCATCTTTCCTACTTCCCTGCCTTGCTGCTCAGCCAGAGTGGATGTGTTGTGGAATGCTGGTGCATGTGAGGTAATGGAATGTTGGGGATGCCTGGTGGATGAATGTCAGTTGGGAGTATGGGCTGAGCAGCAAGGGAGCTGCTCCTGGTGGGGCTCCAATTATAATCTACAGAATTACCTTATGATCTACAATAAACCTTCATCATCTATATACACCTCGGCTTCAATGGACTTATTTATATTACCACATTTGGCGACGATCTGGAAAATCTACGTGTACCTGATGGATTACAAATTTTAAATTCTGAAGAAATCATAAGGCTACTACAAGAATCCTTTGAAACTACAACCTTTGAACTTTAAGACAAGGTAATGAACTGTTTAATTTACAACTACAGATACGCACCTAAAAGCATACTGGCACCCCTGAGAGCCCCACCAGTGACCTCTCCATCGGTCGCCCTCTTCCCAAACGTGCCAGTTCCTGCTCCTTTAAATCTGCTGTGTGATTTCAGCTGTGTGCTAGTTTTTGCACTTCTACTTTTCCTGCTACCGTGCTGACAGCTGTGTTCCTATTCCTGTCTTCAGCGGATCTGTTACTACTGTACAAAACCAGAAACAAGCAGTAGGTTGTCTCTTAAACAGTGAGTGGCTTGTCTACAAACATTTGCCCGTTATACTTTAATTGCCATTTCAGAAGAGCATCACCTACTTAATCTTCTGTGTTTTACTGCCTTCGCTGTGCATTTCAACAATTTCCACAGTTCTAAAGGTGAAGGAGACCCTCGTCTTACTCATCGGCTTTGGCAGTCATCCAGCATTTCTTTGCGTGGATTTGAGACATCGGTAGTGAGTACTTTAATATTACCCATTTTTACATTCTCTCCCTGGTGCGCTTTTGCCATGGCAGTTGAACCGCCGCTGTCTTTCTTTTCAAATTGTCACGAGCGGTCCTCTGCGCGCGCTCTTACACCATGTGCCTTCTTACCTTGGCTCAGCCTTTCGTCCTGTAGATCCTCTGTGACGTCGTTTCTTCCTCAAGGATCTGTGCTCATGTGGTGGTTTTGATGCATGGTGATGCCGGGAGCCATCCGGCGGGGCGTCACCAGTGCGTGCCGCCATCTTACGTTTGGCATTTTCCATTGAACTTATGTTCAGCTCCTAGCGGGATACACGCTTTGCCAGTCACGTTTTGTTCTCTGTTACGGGACAATAAAGTTAATTTAATGACGTGAACTGGTGTTATTCTCTGAATATGGAGTCAATTGCTGCGGAGTGAGGCGCTGTTTTTACCAGGCACTGAGGGGTGAGTCATGCATGTGCGACTTTTACTATAAGCTAGTCTCGATCGCATTTAATTTTGGAAAAGAAGAAACCGAAGTTTGCCACAGTCTGCCTACGGGGGATCAACCTTCCATTTGTGAAGATGTTCTGTACTATTCCTTTTACAGGCATTCGGATTTTCCATACCGTTTTTAATACATTTGCCTTCACAGTTGGGTGCAGTAAAGGTAATTACCTTTCGATGCAGGAACGCTTTGTAGTCATTTTGGTTCCATCTTCCGTAATTGATCTTCGTTCCGGAACTGCATTCACCTAACTTTGCTTATCATCTTAAGCTCATGGGACTTCAATGTAATTTTTAATTGGTTCCTTCAGTGGTCATGGACTTCGGGTGAGGAGTCGCTCACCGGAGAGTAGTACCAGTTCTTTATACTGCCTTGTTTTTAATGTCATTGCTTTATGATAGTATTTTAGTCTATTTGACTTTCACGTCACCGTTATTTTCCTTGCATGATTGGTTACATTACAGTCATTTTTTATTTTTTGTCAAAGTTTACTTAAAGGAATTTTTTTATTGAGATATGCTTCATAATAGCTTTCTGGCTATGTGACTTTTCATGTCACCTACATTTCCTGTTTTATTTTACATTACATAGCATTTAGTTGCTTTGCTTTAAAGTTTCATTAAGGGATCTTTTCTCTGAATTGAGGTTTGTATTATGTTATAGCCTATTGGCTATGTGACTTGCCATTGTTAACATGTCACTTTGTGTGGACTCGTCACTTATATTCTTTGCTATACATTACTGTACTTTTTAAAAGTTCCGCATTTGACCTACATTTTTAGTGCAGGTAATATTTCTTTACATGAATTTGTTTGCAGGATTCCTGGAGCTCTTACTTACATTTAGTTACTTTTACTTTACATGATTAGATTGCAAGATTCCTTTATGTGGGATCTTTACTGAAATTACCTAATGAATTTTGTCAGCCACAGTTTTCAATTTTGCGCAAAAGTCTTCTGTGGGTCTTGCATTTGAGGTTTCCCTCAAATTTCTTTTGTCTGTACTCCTAGCGGGTGTTCTTCTCACCCTTCTCCTTTGGAGATCCTGTTTGCTTTATATTGTTGGGAGTATCTCTTGTCTTTTCTGGTTGTTGTTTCCACCTTTTAATATTTTGTTCTCAGTTTATCTTCATGCTAGTCTGGCCAACTGGTGTGTCGTGGTGAATGCTTTAATTTCTGTTTGTTCTTCTTTTTAATTCAGTTTTGCTGTGTATTGTAAGAATTTTGCTTTATTCTCATCTTGCTTCTCCTTTTAGGTGTTTTCTTTGCCTTACACTACTTCTTCCTGTTTCCAGTAAAACTTTAGCTGTTATTTGTTTGCACTTTGCATCCTTTCTACTTATTTTCCATTGTGCCCTGAAAAAGGGGAAGATGTGTGTTCTACTTATTTTCCTGGTGCCCTGTAAAAGGGAAGAGATGTGTCATGATTTCATCTTATGTATTTATTGATTGTCTTCCCGTGATTTCATCTGATGTATTTATTGATTTCCTTCCCATGATTTGCTCTGTGCTGTCCTGTTTATATTACGTTATGGGCAGCATGTTATTTCTTGTTGTTGATTTCGAAAGGGGGAAGATGTGTGGTATCTAGTATTCAGTGCCATGCATCTTTCCTACTTCCCTGCCTTGCTGCTCAGCCAGAGTGGATGTGTTGTGGAATGCTGGTGCATGTGAGCTAATGGAATGTTGGGGATGCCTGGTGGATGAATGTCAGTTGGGAGTATGGGCTGAGCAGCAAGGGAGCTGCTCCTGGTGGGGCTCGAATTATAATCTACAGAATTACCTTATGATCTACAATAAACCTTCATCATCTATATACACCTCGGCTTCAATGGACTTATTTATATTACCACAGTAATGTAAACTTGTAAGAAAATTCCAACATTACAGTCGCCTGCCAAGAACAATAAAATACTCAGCCCCATCTGCACACCTAATATCGTCAGGACATAAACATCTGCAATAGCATTCAATGGGTCACCACATCCCCCACATCCAATACTTATATAGCAACTGGTAGTAAGGCATGCAGGGCATAACTAATCATTGCAAACACAAGGAGATGATGGACGGAGCGCTGAAACTTTTCAGACACTCGCCCCCAGTCACAGATCTGGGTTGAAGTGTGTCACAATAGGGGTACCCCTGAATGAATTTCCTAAATCAGGGTTAAATTACTGTGTGTGAAAAAACCCATTTAGGAAACAGATAAAAAGTGGACCTAGGATAATACAGAAACAGTGTATGACCAGAAAGGAGAAAGTATCAAAAAATATAATTTTTATTATTTTTATATTTATAAGTCAAGTTTTGATAGGAAATATATTTTTTTATAAATATTAGATCTTTTTAACAAAAACATAACATACGATGTTAATGACAATTGAGGTACATATACAATTCCAATTTTGGCCTATGTAATACGTGCAAAATCATTATATAGTTGTTGATGCTATTCATACATACTTATCCATTCATACATGGCTTAATTAACTGATTCATTACATATCAAACTTGATATTGTTGATAATAGACATGGATTTGTGTACCAGAAATTATTTGAAAATGACAAAGAAACAAAATTATTCAACACATATGTAATTTTAAGACATTAAGAGATGTGCTCATGGCTAACATAATTCATGTCTACGTGCGTTTCGGCGGTACGCCTTCATCAGGTAGCCATGGTGGTCTAGTAAAATCTAAAAAGAAAAACATAGATATAAAGAGTTGTTCTGGTCACTTAACGGGTCCTACGGAAGTTTATTATTATGATTTCAGTTTAAGATGATACAAAAGTTTTAAAATGTCACAGACAAAGACAATAGTATATTTTAGTAAAGTTCTAGGTGAGAATTAAATGAAACCATAAAGAGGAGAAAAAAGAATATGAGCCATTTCCAAGTGTTTAACTTCTAAAATTCCATGTAATAAACCAATCACCATGAAGTTCGTGAAAGAATGAAAACGGAAAAAGATAACAGACCCTTGGAATAGAAAAACAATGTGTGTATAAGAAGGTCCCTTCATCGTGTGGTAGAGCTGAAAATATCGATATTTAATATAGTAACTGGCATTTACTCAAGTCCCAGCAGATTCTATGTAGTGTTACCTTGATATATGTAATATGTTGGTTGGCAACAAAATTTCAATGAAAACTGGTGGGAGCGCTAGTTGTTGAGGGAATACCTGTAAATGTTACAAGAAAACAAGAGAATATAAAAGAAATACTTGTGGCAATCGTCATAGAGGAACATACGGTGTAAAAATATATGTTTATGTGCCCCAACACTGTCCAATGTGTCCCAATGATATGGTTTTAGGGAAAAAGGGTAATGAATGAGCGCTTACCCCTTACTCATTAGATGGTCACGACACTAAAGTTATAAACAAGCTGGCTGATAGAGAATAATTGTGGCTCTGTCGATCCGCCTAACAAAGCGTAATGGGGATAATGATGATACCTCTGTATTAAAAAAGGGGGAAGAAAAAAGGGGGAGTGCATCATAATGCTGCACATTATAGTAGCTGCTGAGGGCATGATGGCAATAACCGATACTTTAAGGTCTTGATGATGGATTCAACCCAGATCTGTGACTGGGGGTGAGTGTTTGAAAAGTTTCAGCACTCCGTCCATCATCTCCTTGTGTTTGCTTTGTTCGCCCTAAGTTGGCAGGGTATGCCCAGACGTGGGTCCCTTGCTCACATCTCTTAATGTCTTAAAATTACATATGTGTTGAATAATTTTGTTTCTTTGTCATTTTCAAATAATTTCTGGTACACAAATCCATGTCTATTATCAACAATATCATGTTTGATATGTATTGAATCACTTACTTATCCATTCATACATGGCCTAATTATGTATGAATAGCATCAACAACAACTATATAGCTATATAATGATTTTGCAAGTATTACATAGGCCAAAATTGGAATTGTATATGTACCTCAATTGTCATTAACATCGTATGTTATGTTTTTGTTAAAAAGATCTAATATTTATAAAAAAAATATATTTCCTATCAAAACTTGACTTATAAATAAAAAAATAATAAAAATGATATTTTTTGATACTTTCTCCTTTCTGGACATACACTGTTTCTTTATTATCCTAGGTCCACTTTTTATCTATTTCCTAAATGGTTTTTTTCACACACAGATCTGGGTTGAATCCATCATCGTTCTTTAGCTCACTTCGCCACCCCAGTTCAGACGCAGCTATATGCAAATCAGTCTTGACCCTGTGCCTCATGGGAACATTCCAGCCCGAATTGCCAAGCCATGTCTTCCCTGGACCAGAAACAAGCATCCTGGGACCGGTTTCAGGCTAACAGCCCTCATCAGCCAGGCTAGCTTGAATCCAGTGGCAAAGTGAGCAAGGGGCCCACGTCTGGGCATTCCCTGCCAACTTAGGGCAAACAAAGCAAACACAAGGAGATGATGGACGGAGCGCTGAAACTTTTCAGGCTCTCGCCCCCAGTCACAGATCTGGGTTGAATCCATCATCGTTCTTTAGCTCACTTCGCCACCCCAGTTCAGACGCAGCTATATGCAAATCAGTCTTGACCCTGTGCCTCATGGAAACAGTCCAGCCCGAATTGCCAAGCCATGTCTTCCCTGGACCGGAAACAAGCATCCTGGGACCGGTTTCGGGCTAACAGCCCTCATCAGCCAGGCTAGCTTGAATCCAGTGGCAAAGTGAGCAAGGGACCCACGTCTGGGCATACCCTGCCAACTTAGGGCGAACAAAGCAAACACAAGGAGATGATGGACGGAGTGCTGAAACTTTTCCAACACTCACCCCCAGTCACAGATCTGGGTTGAATCCATCATCATTCTTTAGCTCACTAAAGGCAGTCAAGGCAGTAACATATGGCTATGTCTGAACTGGGGTGGCAAAGTGAGCTAAAAAATGATGCTGGATTCAACCCAGATCTGTGACTGGGGGTGAGTGTTTGAAAAGTTTCAGCACTCTGTCCATCATCTCCTTGTGTTTGCGTAACTAATTATTGTCATCCATGGTACCCCCCTCAGCCCCCTGCGTCTGCTCTGATGTAGCAGCACGTGGTTGCTCCCTAGTGTAGTCTTTGAGCGCTTTCTGCAAAGATTTGGGGTCCATAAAAATCTTGGACACGCCGTTCATAGTAACTCGCAGACGCGCAGGATAGAGCATAGCATAGTCTAGTTCTTGGGCTCGTAGCGCCCTTTTCAGTGGGGCAAACTGTCTGCGCGCCTCCTGTACTTTGGCAGTAAAATCAGGAAACCACGATATTGTGGAGCCCTCAGGTTGTAGAGTCCCCAAGTCTCTGGCTTTTTTCAGCGCCGCATCCCTGTCTCTGTAATTTAAAAACTTGGCAATAATCGGGCGTGGAGGTGCACCCGGAGGACGTCGCGGGCCCAGCGAGCGATGCTCCCGCTCAATAACAAACATTGCAGAGAAAGTGTCACGGCCCAATAGCAAAGTCAAAAGGGTTTCGACGAACAGTTCCATATTTCCGGTAGATGTGGATTCGGGCAAGCCCGTAAGGCGTATATTACTCCTTCGAGACCTAGCTTCAAGGTCTTCGGCTTTGTCTTGGAGCTGCGTTAAGGCCTTTTTCATCTGTTTTTGCGTTGCGTCTGACTTCATGTGCGTCTCCTCAACTTCTGTAATACGCCGCTCCGCCATATCAATCCTCTCCATGTGCTTGTCGAGGCGTTCCGACATACAATCAACACGATAGACCAAAGAGTCTATCTTACCGTCGATGGAGCTGAGGCTGGACTGGATGGTGGCTAGAATTTGGCAGAAATCTGCTGGGGTCTCCTCGCCCGCAGCCCCCTGTTCTGTAAGGGATTAGGCCTCGCCAGGCTCACGGTTCCTAGTTTTACGCTGTTCGAATGAAAGCTTAGGTTGGGCCTAGTCCACCTTCCCCATCTTTGCAGCGTAGCACCCCAGAGGGAACCCCCAACACTGTCACCTCAGTGATGACACAGGCTCTGCTAGACAGCCAAGCACGTACCCCCAAATCTGCACTCCGTGACCAGGCCGCAGCACCAGTAGCGATGCAAAGGGAGCTGAAGAGAGTCACGCAAGTCCAGCCCCGCCTTGTGAAGTGCACTGTTAGCTACCCAACTGACCTGAATATTGTAGCTATCCCCGGCCCGCTATGTCCTTGCGGGCAATACTATTTGCGAGTCAGCAATCCGAAGGCATCAGTCTCCAGGCTCACAATACCCTGTTTAAATGCTCATTGTGCGATCTGGGTGCGGGGCAGCAGGAAGGTAGGTAGGTAGGTAGGAAGGTAATGGCAGCGCCCCCCACTGTGTCCAACAAAGTGCGCCTCAGTCCACCAGTACCTGGGGTCGCACACCGGGGGCAGGGCCAGGATACAGGCGGCGCTCCTCTGCACACCCTTCACCCACTCAATCATCCTCCCTCGTTGCTCCTATAGGGGCCCAGGAGTGCAATTAAAGTTATATTGCGGGGCCGCCGAGAGGCCCCAGCAGGGGGCTATCCTGGCCACCCCCGCTCCTCACCGAAAGCGCGTGCGAGGTTTCAAGGCTCCGATGGCAGTGTGCAGCGTCAGGTGGGCACCAGCCGCAGTACTCCGCAGCGACGATCCGGCCAGGCCTACGGGACCCAGTCAGCAGGCCGCGCCACGACATCGAGCCGCCGGGTCGTATGAGGAGCACAGGGAAGCCGACCCGGGCCTCCAATTTGCACACGCTTGTCACTCTCCAGGGGGGGTCAGCAGTCCTGCCGTGCTATTCGTGCCAACAGGCGCCGGCCGGCCCACAGAGCACCTCACTGGAGCCCACCGCGTCTCTGCCGCAGCTCACCAGCTGGCGCCAGGACACATCGCCTCACCACGACCGTATCTCTGCAGCGGAGCGACGCAGCCGCCTCGGACCAGCGCCGATCAATGCCAATGAGCCTCCGGTCTTCCAGACGCCCAAATTTGGAGGAATCAAGCAGCTATCACTGCCAGGATAGTGCAGGATAGTTTAGTGGCGTAGTGGAGCTCAACTAACCAGCGGCATTTTGTTGAGCTGGCAAGCTCCGCCCCCCAAGGATCACTGTATTGAGACAAAAAGGATGGTGATGAACATCTCATTGGAAATTGGTTATTATTCTAGTGAATAATTGATGAAAACAGATAAAGAAGGATTGCTTATTAGGAGAAGGTGGTGGCAAAATATATTTAAAAGAAGGTTATTGTAGTGTTCAAAGGATTGATGGTAACAGGAAGTGAGGTACTCCTATTAATATATTACAAAATAGCAGCTGCTGGTAAGCCAGTTGGAAGCATATAAAGAGCATATGTGGTGAGATTGAAGGATAGTAAGAGCCTTGATATACAGATATCAGTTGAATCATTAACAATATGTTTGAAAGCTTACAATTGTGAGATTGTGAGAAATTGTAAGTAAACAACGTTTTTAAGTTAATAGAATATATCTGATGGGAACGGAGGAGACTGTGATTACAGTGTCTAAAATTGGATGAACATTTCTCCGGATGAGAATGATGTAATATTCCCTCAAACATACCTAGGATAATAATGTTTTGGATAAATAATTAATATAATTGGATTTGTAATACCATGCATCACCATTATATGTAATACTTTCTGAAATAAATGTAATTCAAAGTAGTTACTAGTTCTTGTTAGTGGCTTTCTTTGAGTTTTTGGAGGAACCTGTTTATATTCTAGCTACTAGAATAGGCATGGAAACCTAATGAAACTTGTTTATCTCCAAAGGCTTATGTTCTCACAATTGCCCTTACTTACTTTGAGTCATGTCAGTTTAAACTGGCTAGTTTTTAATGAGCATAGCCCAGGGTCGTTTATCCCTTTTTAGATATTTCAGGTCATCAATAATGACAACTTATCCATGTTAGCGTGTCATTGCACCTTAACATTTAACTTTCAGAGCATAAAATAAATTTGATGTGTATTTCACTTGTTTGTGCTAGTTTGTTTGATTATCTTTAAGGATGGGACACAGGAGTGAGCAATGAAAATTCTATACAGTTATTAAGTGGCCTTCGATATAATTTTTCAGTTGTTACAGCTCTCAAGAAAACACATGTTAAACAAATGAATGTACCCACAAATTGAGATAATGAGTAACCTGTGATTAAAATTGTATTGTTTACTTCTAAAATGCAGTCCTCTGAAATCTTTTTGTACTTGGCTAAATTGTTTGCTAATTTTATTTCAAACTCTATTTCGCTTTTTCTGTGTCAGGAATGTATTGGCAAGTGCATCTGCTGATGAAACCATAATTCTTTGGGATCTGTTGCAGGGCAAACCAGCTGCAAACCTTACTTTACACACAGACAAGGTATGTTATCCTTATTATTTATATATTGCTATATGGCACCCTAAGGTTATCTGAAAGCAGTGAATGGGGGCGGGGGGGACTGAAGAGACAGAACAAAATGGACTAGGAAAAAACTAAGGAATGAGATAAGGGGTTTGAGGACAAATTGAGCTGCTAGTATCTTATCAGACTGAGTAATAGTGTATTGTGGATAGCCATTCTTAGGCAAATGACAGGTAGGGAGTGTGGGAGCAAGAATAGTAATAAGGAGGTGAGAGAAGGACCGAGCGCACGGAACAGGATATTGATTAATTTGTTTTTAGTAATTGTGTTTGTGTAGCATTGGGGCAGCCTGGAAGTTCCCTTAAATTGCTTTTCAACGGGTAGAAATACAGATGGCTTGTAAAAGGGTAATTAGTTGGCATAATATTAAATAATGAAAGGTAGACTTGAAAGTCTGATTATCAGTATAAAGGCAAACGCAGGCCCTGTTAAAAGAAGTTGTGCTTTCAGGGATTTCCTCAGTTTGAGGAAGCCATATTTCCTATGATGGGAAGAAGGAAGCAAATTCCAAATGGAGGAGCAATGAGCATAAAATGATCTGACACCAAAGCATTGACATCTTAAGGGGTGTATAGTGAGACAGCTTTGGATGGCCAAACTTGAGCATTTGGCCACTTAGTAAAGTAGCATCAAGTTGATGAGGACGGATTGAAAACTCAGCTTTGGCATCTTTCATGATCAAGCAATGCCCCCCAAGGGAGAGTACAACATGGTGGGGAGGAGTACACAAAAGAGAGAAACACCTAGCACAGGAGATATGGGGGAGCACACGAGGGAAAGGGATAGAGATGGAATGTCACACACTCTCATGGACTGCTTAATCAAAAAGGAAAAAGTAGTTCTCTAAAAGTGGGCAGTAGATGGGCACAAGTCAGTCAACCCAAGAGAATGGTAGAGAGGCTATGCTCCAAGGGTAGGGACAAATGCAAGATAGAACAAGATGAATAAGGCAAGCCAATAAAGAAGCAAGCAAGCAAATGAGCGACAATAAAACCAGCCAATAATAAGCAGCGAGTGTGATCGAAGTCCACTGTACAATAGATTTTTTTCGACCAGATAGCTGCAATGTCTGGTGGGCTCAACTTAAAAAGGGCACTAATTAGCTCTCTGATTTCAAATGAAAGCCTAAAATAATTCTTTCTCACAGAAACATGCTTAAAAGATTATTGTAATTCTTTATTGAACGATATACAAATGATCTAATTGGCTAAATTCTAGTCTACCGTGCCCCCTGTCTGTAATCACTTTTTTAATTGGCTGGAGCACTTTATCTTGGTATGGCTAACAACTTTTAGTGACTTATTTTTTCTTGGTTACTTTAATACCTGGGCAGAAATGCGGATGAATGCACTGTCATTCAGTGTGCTCCACTCTTTTTCTCACTCATAGGCTATAAGCAAATTATTAAAGGAGCCTCGCTTAATCAGACCACACTATGGATATCATTTGTAGGTTGAAGTAGTCCATGGAAATGGCATGGACTGACCACTTTCACATATTAATAAAGCCACATTTTAATGCACATATAATAGAAAAAAACAACGTTAAATAGATCAGAGCTGGAGTTTAATGACTCCGTATGTCTTGAAACGCTCATGGGTGCTGCATACTCCATAGCAATGTCTGAGAGGTCTTATAACTATGATGTAATGCTTTAGAACTATATTAAAGTTCTAATTGTTAAACTGAACTTGATGGCCCCACAAAAGAAAGAATTATTAACTCTAAATGCAACTTGTGTTCACCCCTAAAATAAAACAGAAATCTGCTCTTTGGAAACTTGAGACTCCCTGTGTAAATTTTATGAGTATTCTGATAAAATATATTCAAGGACTGCGTAAGTATAACTTTGCTATCAAGAGTGGCAAAAAACGTTACAGTTTTGCTATGTTTGCAAAACGTTGTCACCTAAAAAGGAATCTTTGCTACTATTAAAAACTTAATTATCTTATAGTGCTGTGTGACAAACTCACTGCTTCTCAACACCTAACTTACAAAGATGCATTTTATTTCCATGAGAATATGGCAAAAACATCACAGATAACATTCTATCTGGCTTAGTTACTTCAAGGGTGGAAACAAGCCAATCTGAAAGAGACGCGTTAGTGACAGATTCCTTACCTTAGAATATCCCCAGGCGTCAGGCTGGATCCGGAAAGTTTTTGCGTAGCAGTACCCTTGCGCGTCGGTAGGCGGCGTCGTGCGGCTCCGCGTCCGTCGTCGGCGTCGTGATCGCCGGGATGACGTCGCGGGCAGTACTTAGACGCTGCCCCTGCGCGCTGACGTCAGTTCTTCTTTTTCCGCGCCAGCAAGCGCAGATCCGGGAAGAGCAGTGCCCTAGTCATTTTTTGACTAACTTTTTGGGTGAATTTTTTCACTGTTTCTTTTCGTATCGACTCCAAGGTGTCGTTAGGGATGCCCGGCTTTAAACGTTGCGACGCCTGTGCTCGGATGATGTCCATCACAGACCCGCATGTGGAGTGTCTCTTCTGTCTCGGGCGAGACCACGACACAAAGTCGTGTTCCGACTGCCGGTCCCTAAACCCGAAAGCTTTGCGAGAGCGGTCTCGAAAGCTCCTCGAGGCCCGGCAGTCGGCTCTGTGCCACACCAAGCCCCGGTCGCGTGAGAGGCCGAGGGGTCGGTCGCGGAGTCCTCGCCGGTCGTCGGGATCCAAGTCTTCGTCGTCCGGTAAGTCTAAACACAAGAAGTCCAAAAAGCATCATCGCTCTAGGACTTCGCCTCGCCGGTCTCGCGACTCGGCTGAGGCCCCTCCCGGCACCGTCCCCGCGGCCCCGGACATGCCTGTGGAGTCGCCCCCGCAATACCCGTCCTTCCCGGGTTCGGGGGCGGATCCGGCCCCAATACAGGAATTCCTGTCGGCCATGGCCCGCCTCTTCGGGCCTCAAGGTCCCTCCGGTGCGCCTTCGAGCCCCGCGGGCCCTGATGGGGTTGCCCCGGCGTCGCCGACGACTCCGGTCCCGGCGTCGCTCGTGCCTCCAGCCTCGCTCCCGGCTCCGGCTTCGGCCCCGGCCTCGCTCCCGGCTCCGGTGGTACCGCAACCCCCATCGATGCCGGTCGACCTGACCACGCCTCCGCCGGCGCCGATGTCTCCGGTGCCGTTCCTGACGCCGCCCGGGGCTCCGGGCGGCGTCGTCCCCCTGTACTCTCCAGCTCCGGACATGGAGCCGGACCGACGTCGCTCGACGCCGGTTCCGGCGCCGATGAGACCTTGGGTCCCAAATGTCCCTCCTCCTCCTTATTTTGAACCGGAGGAGGACCAGGAGGACTGGGAGGGGTCTGAGGACCCTCTGGCACAACAGTGTCAGTATGATGAGGACTGGGCAGAGGAACTAGGGGATGCCAGTGGTTTAGATACTTCCCCTGACACTGGCATGCTGTCTCCTCCCGTGGCTACGGAGGAGGGAGCCAATTTTGCAACGGTGTTGCGTAGGGCAGCTGGAGCCTTACATCTCCGACTCCCTACTGTGGCGGTCAAGACTAATCTCTTGACAGAAGTGCTTCAGCCGGCAGCCTCCTCCTTGGAGACTGTGCTGCCGTTCAACGATGCACTCACTGACGTTCTTTTGGGCGCCTGGTCCAAGCCCAACACAGGGGCTCCTGTGGATAGGAACGTGTCCCGACGCCATCGCCCAGCTCCGGGCGACCCCTTGTTTCTCTCTGTCCACCCCACTCCTGAGAGCTTGGTTGTCCAAGCCTCGGCTTCCCAAACCGCCTTCCCTACCGCCCCTCCGGATAGGGAATCCAAACGCCTGGATCAATTTGGGAAGAAGGGTTTTCTTCCTCCAGTGCTGGCTTGCGGTCCATCAACACCGCTTGTCTTTTGGGCCGATATACCCACTCCCTGTGGGATTCGGTGGCGACTGTTTTGCCCCAGTGTTCTGAGGAGGTCCAGACACTGCTTACCCGCGCCATTGCGGAAGGTAGGGATGCGGCCAAATACACCATACGTTGTGGCCTTGATACCGCCGACTCGCTGGGCAGATCTATTACAACGACGGTGGCGCTACGTCGCCACGCCTGGCTGAGAACCACTGGTTTTTCGGGTGATGTCCAGAATACACTCATGGACATGCCCTTTGATGGAGTCGGTCTTTTTGGTTCCAAAGCAGACCATGCGTTGGAGCGTTTTAAGGACTCACGGGCTACTGCCAAGTCCCTGGGCCTTTCTACTACACGCCCTCCGCTGACTTCTGCTTTTCGCCCCTATCGTGGCCACGGAAGGGGCGCCCAGTCACGTCAGCAGCCCAGCCACCGGCCCGCGCAGCAGGCGTCTTCGCGTGGCCGAGGACGTGGATACCGCCGAGGCGGTTCGGGCAACCAGCGTGCGGGTCAGGCCACCACCTCCAACCCGTCCGCGGCCTCCAAGCCCTCCTAGTCCCTCCTTTCAGGTGCACAGCACGCCAGTAGGGGCAGGGTCCGCCATCACCTTCACCACTGGCGTCCCATCACCTCGGACAGGTGGGTCTTGGACATTGTCCGAAGGGCTACTCCCTCCCCTTCGAGACCACCCCCAGCCATGCCACCTCAATTCCACCGCATGTCAGGGGATCACTTGGTACTTCTGCAGAAGGAAGTCACGGCCCTCTTGGCCAAGAGGGCCATCGAGCATGTTCCGACCCCAGAAGTAGGACGTGGTTGCTACTCCCACTACTTCCTGGTGCCCAAAAAGGACAAGGAGGACATGCGTCCTATCTTGGACCTCCGGAACGTCAATCGCTTCCTCCCGGAAGGAGAAGTTCAAGATGCTCACCCTAGCTCAGGTCTTGACTGCCCTCGACCCTGGAGACTGGTTGGTAGCGTTGGACTTGCAGGACGCCTATTTCCACATCCCCGTCCTGCCGGCCCACCGGCGTTACCTTCGGTTCACGGTAGGCCTCGAGCATTTTCAGTTCACCGTGCTCCCCTTTGGCCTTACCAGTGCCCCTCGGGTGTTCACGAAAGTGATGGCGGTGGTCGCAGCTCATCTGCGCCGGGCAGGGGTTTCAGTCTTCCCCTACCTCGACGACTGGCTGCTGAAGGCGGGCTCGTCCCAGGCAGTCGTCTCCCACCTCCAGACTACGGCCGAACTCCTGCACTCGCTGGGGTTCTCCATCAATGTGCCGAAGTCGCATCTGATTCCTTCTCCACAGCTCCTTTTCATCGGAGCAGTTCTGGACACGACGCAGTTTCGGGCCTATCCTCCCGAACGGCGAGTCCGGGATATTCAGGCTATGATTCCGATCTTTCAGCCTTTATCCTGGGTTTCGGTACGGATGACCCTGAGGCTGCTGGGCCTCATGCATCCTGCTGGTCAATCATGCCAGATGGCATATGCGGGCTCTGCAGTGGGACCTGAAGTTCCAGTGGGCGCAGCATCAGGGCAACCTGTCCGATCACGTCCAGATCTCGGAGGGGACTGCAAAACAGTTGCAGTGGTGGCTCTCGAACCGGCAATGGGTCATGGGCAGATCCCTCTCCCTTCCCCAGCCAGAGCACACAGTTGTGACGGACGCGTCCCTTCTGGGATGGGGCGGTCACATGGGAGAGGCGGAGATCAGAGGCCTCTGGTCTCCGGCGGAGTCCCGGCTCCATATCAACTTTCTGGAGCTCCGGGCGATCCGACTTGCACTCAAGGCATTCTTTCCCTCTGTCAAAGGGAAGGTAGTGCAGGTGTTCACAAACAACACCACCGCCATGTGGTACTGCAACAAAAAGGGCGGGGTGGGGTCGTGGACCCTCTGTCAAGAGGCTCTGCGCCTCTGGACATGGCTGGAACATCAGGGCATGTTCCTGATGGTTCAACACCTGGCAGGTTCCCTGAACGCCAGGGCGGACGAACTCAGCCGCAGGTGCATGATGGATCACGAATGGCGTCTTCACTCGGAAGTGGCGCAAGGACTCTTTCTACAATGGGGAGAGCCTTGGTTAGATCTATTCGCCACCGAAGAGAACGCGCAATGTCATCAGTTCTGCGCGTTGGAATTTCCAAGGCGGCACTCGCTCGGCGACGCTTTTCGTTGCGAGTGAAGTTGCGCTCTGTTGTACGCCTTTCCGCCTATACCACTTCTACCCAGAGTGTTGAAGAAGATTCGGCACGACCGGGCCCAAGTCATCCTTGTGGCTCCGGACTGGGCTCGAAGAGTTTGGTATCCCGAGCTACTCAGTATGAGCGTAGATCCCCCGATCCGTCTGCCTCTTCGGGAGGATCTTCTGTCGCAGCAGCAGGGGACGGTCCTCCACCCAAACCTGTCCAGTCTACACCTGCTTGCGTGGAGATTGAGCGGCGGCAGTTGATTCCTTTCGACTTGCCTCCCGAAGTTTGTGATGCGATTCTGGCAGCCAGGCGTCCCTCCACTAAGGTGGTATACGCCTGCAGGTGGAACAAATTTGTGGCATGGTGCACAGCAAAGGCTGTGAATCCCCTTTCTGCCCCTCTTTCTGAGGTCCTTCTGTTCCTTCTTTCTCTGGCCCAACAGGGTTCTGCCCTGGGTACCATCAAGGGTTATCTTTGTGCTATCTCGGCCTTCCTCAGGCTCCCTGATCAGCCCTCCCTTTTCAAGTCCCCTGTTGTTAACAGGTTCTTAAAAGGCATTACCACCTCTTCCCTCCTGTTCCGTTTGTGATGCCTCAGTGGGACTTGAACTTGGTTCTTACCTTTTTAATGTGCGCTCCCTTTGAGCCTCTACATAACTGTCCTCTTCGTCTTCTAACTCTGAAGACAGCCTTTCTGAGTGGCCATCACCTCCGCTCGGCGGGTGAGTGAGCTCCAGGCTCTATCCTGCAAACCTCCCTTTCTGTCTGTCCATCCAGACAAGGTTGTTCTTAGGGCGCGTCCGTCCTTCTTGCCAAAGGTGGTTACTGCCTTCCACATTGGGCAGACCATCACTTTGCCTACCTTCTTTCCGCCTCCGCATCCTTCCAGAGAGGAAGAGAGGCTCCACCGTCTGGACCCAAAACGTGCGCTCTCCTTCTATATCGACCGCACAAAACACTTCCGGGTGGATGACCAGCTCTTTGTTGGCTACGTGGGCGCCAAAAAGGTCGGGCGGTGCACAAGCGAACCATCTCCCGCTGGGTTACCTTGTGCATCAAGGCCTGCTATTCTTTGGCTAAGAAGGAGCCTCCTGTTGGGCTGCGTGCCCATTCCACCAGGGCAACGGCTGCTACCACGGCTTTGGGCCGCGGTGTTCCGCTGCCGGTTATCTGTCAGGCAGCTACGTGGGCCTCGCTGCACACGTTTACAAAGCATTACTGCCTTGACAGTCAGGTCCGGAGGGACGGCTTCTTTGGCCGTTCTGTCCTCCGGGACTTCCTTGTCTGATCTTTGTTCGCAGACCCACCACCGGGGTTGGTATTGCTGGGGTATCTATTCTAAGGTAAGGAATCTGTCACTAACGTGTCTCTTTCAGATGCACAAGTTACTAACTTGTGTAACGATATATCTGTAAGAGACAGTAGTTAGTGACAGATTCCTACCGCCCACCCATCCTCCCCGTTCTGCGAACTGATTTCTAGGAGTTAAGGACATCCCTTTCAGGGCCCTAGTATTTTTCAGACACCTATGTCAGCTTCTTGCATGGCTCTGCGTTCCTGGCGCGGAAAGTCGTGTACAGAACTGACATCAGCGCGCAGGGGCGGCGTCTAAGTACTGCCCGCGACGTCATCCCGGCGATCACGACGCCGGCGACGGACGCGGAGCCGCACGACGCCGCCTACCGGCGCGCAAGGGTACTGCTACGCAAAAACTTTCCGGATCCAGCCTGACGCCTGGGGATATTCTAAGGTAAGGAATCTGTCACTAACTACTGTCTCTTACAGATATATCGTTACACAAGTTAGTAACTTGTGCGTCAGACTACTGGTTTTTTGGGCACTCTTAAAGGAGAAATTCAAAACCTTCATGCCCCATAGCAGACCAGCTGTCTTACCCTATATATTTCTGCCCTGCTCACATTCCAAGGAGGCATGCTCTGAGATAGCCCCTTTAGTAACAGAGATGATAAATTCCTCGCTTGAATCAAGTACTGTCCCTAAACAGTTAAAGAAAACCACATCTTGTCTTTCTTTAAAAGAAAAGCCTGGCCTTCATACAGAAAAGCCGTCAAACTATCAGCATATTGCTCACCTCCTCTGCTTGTCAAATCTGTTGGAGAGAGGACAACTCCAGGACTTAGTTAAATTAAATGGCATTTGAGACAAGTTCCAAGCTGGATTTTACCTAGGATTAGGAATGGAGCCTACAATTATGTTGGTGACCAGTGACCTTAGAATGGTGCAAGCAAGGATATATGTTGGGGCAGTTGTACTCTTTGCCTTCTTAGCTGTCTTTGTTACCATTGATCACCTTGTTGTGATACAGAGGCCAGAATAAGTGGGTATAATGGGGTGCACTTTACCATAGATCACTTTTTAGCTGACTGCAGCCAAGTGATCTAGCTCAGTCCTTTCAACTCGGATGATAAAGATTGAAATTGGAATATTCTCCTTTTTGTCCCTTATCTTATTCAGACCACTCACATCCTTACTTCATGAGCTCCAGGTTATCACCTACATGTATGCAGATGATATGCAGTTGGTGATAAATCTGAAAATCAAAATACAGGTGATGTGGGACATTCAGGAATATTATGCATTGTAAGGATCTGGATGGGTAGTAATTCAGAAGGTAAGCCATTATATTCCAAAATCAGTCTTTCAGCAGCCTCTTTCTGACCATCCTTACTCAGCAGTTGCCCTGCTCCAGTGAAAGTGGTCAGAGAACTAGATATCCCAAAGGATGCCAATTTAGCTTTAGATGCTCAAAATTGAGCTATAACTAAAACTTGCCATTCTGTACACTTAAACACATTTTCTCTTTCTTAACATTTTTCAATAAGTCACAGTGGTAAATGTATTTACTCACTCAAGATTGGAGTTCTGTAACATGAACTACCTAGTGCTACCAAAGAATAATATTGCTGCTTTGCAAATAATTCAGAATTTCACAGTCATTCGTTTTTAATCTGCGTATGTTGGACAGTATTTCACCATATCTCAAATAGCTACCCTGGTTGCCAGTCCATAAGCATGTGCAATTCAAAGTGCTTATCATGGATAATCTCTATAACAATCTTGGGCCCTCTTCCTACATATACAATTTGCAAAATACTCTCCTTCCCGAGTACTGTGTTCACAATATCAGGCCCTTTTTTATCTTTCCAAAATTCAGGTGCAAGAAATTTGGCTGAAGAGTCCTTCGAATGACTGCTATTGACTGCCACAGAGGTGTGGAAGTAGCTCCCACTCTCTTCTTGCTTCTGAGTCAGTGCTAAAAAGATTTAGAAAAAAAAGAAACCTAGTACATTATAATAATTTTACTACTGACCTGTGGAGGCTCTGCCCTATCCTTTAGTCATTTTACACCCAGAATACAGTTTTAACCTAAGAACTATCCTTTAACCATCCCTGTGGTGCTTCATAATTTTTCAGTTCACCACACTTCTTCTCCACGAAGGCGGGATATGGCAGCAATGAAGAAACAACCCAATCAATGCTGCAATTTTTCCAATGGTGAGCTGGCGAGATAGAAGAAGGAAACAGATCCCCATTCTCATCCTTTATGGGAGAAGGGAACCTTGTTCACTATGAAGATACAGGTTATCTACTCCCAGAAGATGCGCCGCCTCTTCTTCAGACGTATAAGGGCCGTCTGCATAATCTTCAGAGTCCCCGACTCCTAGAATTTCACCAGTGGACCACAGTGTCTCATCCATGAGGTCACCACCATAGCGGTAAGGAAGCTTACTATAGGGGCTTCTGTACCAGTGTACAAAACCTTGATTATGTTTTTTACACATTGCCATTAAAACCACAGGCCAGACTCATAGTGGCTCTGGTGCCAGGCCTCTTGGAGCCAGCGATGTACACCTTCCTAACTTCAATCTCAATCAAACCAGTGGATAAATGATATGATCCTTGTCCTCCTTATTCTTCTGTGGTGTCAGCAGCTAGAAAGTGCTTTAATTTATCTCCTCCAGAAAAGGAGAGTAAACATAAAGCTGTGAAAGTCTACACCTTATTAGTTACTTTCTCAGCTCGTTAAATAGCCTTATTGGTCTTTTACAATAGAGAATTATGGGGTTAACTGAAACTTTTATCAACATCCTAGGGAATATAGAAATTTTACAGATTCTAAAAGATGGAATGATTGTTTCTGATCAAACCATCAGCGCTGCAAAACGTTTGACTGTCCTGGCCACTCGAACAATCACCATAGCTATACCATGAGATGACTACATAGGGAGTAAAATATATTAATAAAGTGTATATAAATAAAAAAGCAAAATCTACAGATGAAAATTATAAATCATTCTGTAAATATGAAGGAATTTGAAATTAGAAGCTGCAATTTAAGGTAGAATGATTCATGGGAGCAGAGCAAGTGCATCAAACAGAATGCAGTATGGATTTATAGTGGCCTCAATTGAATTTAGAAAAGCTCCAACCTTCCCAATTACATTAAAATTAGGATTCTCTATTTTTATTTCTGACCGTTTTCTATGGAAAGCCCTGGTCAGTTGAAATGACAATTGTCTTTGATCTTTTGGTGTGGTGCTTGCTATTGTGCATCAAATGCTAGTTGGACTTTAGCATTTCCGATGTGGTGTGTTTTATTTTTAACAAGGTGCTGAACACGGTGAAGTCTGGTTACAAAATATGATTCAATTCTGTGCCTTTTTACCTCAGAAGGTCTCGTAAACATCACACCTGAAACATCTGGTTAAAGAAGCAAAAACTCTTTAAGGGGAATATTGAAAATGTTCCCTACATGGAGGAAAATTTGGGAATTTACTCTTGCTATTTCTTGGTCCTGAAAAAGAGTCAGAGTTGAGAGTTTTGTCCACTTTTAGACATAAAACCTGCCAGCAAATGGTTAAAAAGGGAAAAGTTCTGCATGCTGGCATTTCTCAGATTTTCCCACACTTTCACATGATGGACTGGATGGCAATTCAAAGTGTGCCCTGCAAGATGCCTTACATATTCTTGTCTGGAAAGCACATCTGAAGTATCTTTTGTTTCAAAACGGTCACTTGTCACCAATATTGAGTTCTCTTTAGGCTTGAAATTGGCACCCAGACGTTTTTTCCCCCTAAGAATATCATAGTGATGGCTGCATTGATACCTGGGTGAATGGCTGGTGAAAGCCAATACTGCATCAAAACTCCAATAAGACATTTCTTCTCTCTGAGTTGACTACCCAGATCAACTTGACAAATTGTATCGTGCACCTAATGCAAAAATTCACTACTACGGAGAAACAATAGAGACAGGGTAAGCAAGAGTGTTTCCTTCAGAGGAAAGACTGTCATCTATATTGTTGAAGAATCTCTTTGTGACGAGCATTGCAGCCTCATCTTTAACATAGGCCTAATCTCTACTGGGCAGCATGGCATTGAGCATTCTTCTTGGCCTCAGTGTTAGGCTTTATCTATGTCTACTATAAGAATGCCACAAAAACCAGTGATGTCAGAAGAATGGCGATATCAAACAGAAGATAACACTATCCCACTGTGCCACTCAGTCTTTTGCATGGTAGTGCGAGAGAGGGAACATACCTCAGGGTGCCATTTCAAAAACCTCCACTTCTGTCTCAGTCGTTTTGGACTCATCATTGGATGTCTGGGGAGGTCACATAGATCACTCTTCTCAAGGCAGATAGTGACTGATAGCGAACATGCTAAGCTGAGAACTGCTCACCTAGCTTTGAAGTCTTCCCTTCCTTCATTTCTGCATCAACAATTCTGATCCTAACAGACGACATGACTTCTATGTGCTATAACAACAAGTAGGAGGAAACAAAATCAAGAGATCTGTCAAAAGAAGCTCAGGTGATATGGAAATAGGCATATGTAAGGAAAAAGCACTTGAAAGCAGACACGCTCACCTGACATTGTTTCAAACTACATTAGATTGCTTGATGGAAACATCTTACCAGGCATATTTTGCAAATGGCTACTCCTTAGATCAGCTTTTTTGTCACAGTATAAAAGTCAAAATGCCACACATTTGTGTCCAGGTGGCCAAAGCCCTGTTCAAATTGTAATGCCCTTTTAATAAATTTGATAAAGTTGAGGACATTTGCTTGCGCTTTTTCTCCATTACCCATGCTTCTCAGTCATCATCCAGATAATACCCTGCCGAATGACAATAGTCTTTATTGCTCCAGACTAGGCGAAACAATGGTGATATCTGGATCTTTCTCACCGGCCACTTCAACCCCACAAAAGACTCTGCCGCACAAGCCGAGCATGTCAGGGAGAATATTTGTTGGGAAGGAAAAGTGCCCTCCATGGTGAGGGACATGCACCCCAATCCTGAGTGACACAGCTGCATAGATATCTGGATCCCTGGTACTGATTTATGGTCATGGGTGAACACAGATCATGTATGTGCACCACAGCCTAGATCTGTCTTATGGTGATGTGGCCCGCATAGCTGATGAGTGGGGCACCAAGTGCTACCCTCATGAAGGTATATGGTACTGCTCTTACCTGGAGTTTTGTGATAGGAGTATGGTGGTGGCAGCCTACCCGTTTTCGTGTTCATCCGAATTAGTAATGTGAACTGGCCTATTTACCTGTGTCACTGGTCCACTTATATAAAGTTTCAGCATCTTCATACCCTCACTGGTGATAAGCTGCGGCATACAAATCTACATAACATAACATAACACAACAACATAACATGGCTGTGCACTTACCTCACTCTTAGTCTGCATGGATTGAATGCTGCGACGCACAGCATGTAATACTTGTGTGTGTGCTGGGACAGCACAAGACATTTGCATGTGCATGCTGGGTTACATGTGTATGTCTGTGGATGGTACGTAACATGGAGGCGTGTCTGATCCATTTTGGAAGCACAGGGCCTGCAGAGGCTGGAGAGGTGAGGTCTGTAATCCCCAGAGATGTGTATTGCTAACATTCTTGATATTCTGGGGTGGGTCACACACCCACTGAAAGGAGAGGAGCAGACCATCCTTTTTGCACATTAAAGGTTCCAGTTAGGGTTACCGGTCAAGTGAGGCCTGTTTTTATTGTCAGGAAAATGGTGGGACTGATCAGGTTAGCACTACCCGGGAATCTGATGGAGAGAAAAACTTAGGGCCATATGTACGACGCGCAAAATAGCGCCTCGCAAATTGCGAGTTTTTTGCGACTCGCAATTTGCGAGGCGCTATTCTGGATGTACAACAGTGTGTATCACACTGCTTGCGATTTCCAATGGGGTCGCAAATTGAGAGGCTCATGCATATTAATGAGGCTCTCGCAATTTGCGACCCCATTCGAAATAACAGGCCCTCCCAGGTATGGTGGCCTGCTGGGCTCAGCAGACCACCATGTCTGGGATTGCTTTTAAATAAAGCAGTTTTTTTTTTAAATGCAGCCCGTTTTTCTTAAAGGAAAGCGGGCTGCATTTAAAGAAAAAAATGAAACGTTTTCGTTTCATTTTTTAAGGAGCAGGCAGTGGTACATGGGGTTGAGCTCGCTATTAGGAAGGGAACGCCCTTTCCTAATAGCGACTCGCAATTCCAAAATAGAGAGTCGCAAAAAAATTGCGACTAGCTATTTTGGAATGCTACATACGCCTATTGGTTTTTGCATGCGCAAACGGGTTCGCAAACCCGTTTGCGCATGCAAAAACGGTCGTACATCTAGCCCTTAGTTCTTTGAACCTTTATTGGGCATGTTCCAGTGGAGTCCGACAACTACGTGTGAGGCCTGTTACTCCCTTGGCCTGTGATGAGAGTCACTCCTGCGGTGGCAGACTGTCCCTTTGACAAAGGGCAGTGCAGAGGAGAGGTCACTTCTAAAGAGCTGACACCCCCAACACATATTTTAACAGCTAAACACTAAATCACATTGGTTTTGGGATTTGGAGCATGTGCACCATACTTTGTTGAAAAGCACCGAGTAGCCTGCCTAGAGTTTGTCTGCCTGCCAAGACCAGAGAGAGCCCTGCGAGGAGGAAGAGAGAGGCCCAGCGGGGATCCTGTCCTGTTGAGACTGCTGTAGGAGTGCTGGCCATTCGTCCATTCCTGCGGAAATTCGGACTGTCAGCCTGGCATGTGAGCATGGTAGTCGATGACCCTGTGTGCCAGGAGGGGGCCACTATGAAATGTGGGCTATTGCCCATGGGAGCGATGTATTTGGTGACCCCATGTGCCAGGAGATGGCCACCATTGTGAGGGCCGTTGCCTGTGGGAGCACTGTAGTTGGTGACCGGTGTCCCTGGAGGTGCTTGCTGTGGAGACGGGATCATTCCCCTGGTTTGTTATGCCAAGGATGCTGTAGAGAACACTTCATGCTTGCTACTGGAGCCGCAAGAAGATGTCTGACAACAACAGCAGGCCATCCCGGGCCAAACGTGATGTTGGGGAAAGAGCACAAGAGTTCACGGATCCTTGGACAGGGGAGATCGGAGCGTGTGAACAAGTGCGCTGGTCCTCGTGGGATCGCTGGGTGCCAACAAGTCTGGTAAAACTGTTGCGGGCCATTGTACGGCTAACGACTTTTATCGAACTTAGTGCGAAGGTGCTGGTGAATTTTTAAGGCAAAACATAGACTTAGGGTTGTGTGGAATTAACGTGGTCCGCATCTGCGAGTTGCCTCTATTATTCAAATGGGGACCAATCATCCTACTAGGAGGGACAGAGGGACCTGGGGATCCTGCCTCTGTTAATGCTAGCACACTGATCTTAGAGGGCTGTATGGGTATTTTAGTGTGTCGTACATGCTTTGTGTGTTCACCTCAAATACTCCTTTTTCTTAAAGCTAGTATGTGACTGGACAGTCATCTTTTTGCTGCTTCTTTGCCTGTGTTGTGTTATGAGCCTTTGTATGCCTACCTCCCCCTTTGACTGATTGACTCTCACTACCACTGAGAGTCAAGTGCTGGGTGGAATAGTACTTGGCCCAGTTATTCAGGACCCATATTAGGTCGGGCCCTAAAACATTAAGCGTTGAAGGCCTCCACCGCCACGGTTGGGCCCTGTAGCTCCTGCTTGCCACGTGGCCCTCTGAAATGGATTCTACCAGTATTGTATCCCAACCTACACATGCTTAACTTGGCTTTCAGGCTCTAGAGTACCAGCAATACTGCCATTTGAATCTTCCTGATGACTGCATCAATACCTTGAAAGAGGTAAAAAGGCCATCCACTGGTTCCTCTTATGTTTTTAAGTGGAAGAGATTCTTCGCATGGTGGTTTCAGAAGCGGAATGATCCAAGAACACGTCAAGAAGTGACAGCTGAGCTGCTTTGTATTTCGCAAAATCTGGCTTTTATTTCTCTTGTATCAAAGTACATTTGGTCACCTTCACTGCTTATAGGAAGAGTCCCTCTTCGGCATCCTTTTTCGTCTTCCGAATTGTAATTGTAATTTTATTTATATAGCGCTTACTACCCCTGATGAGGTGTCAAAGCGCTTTTTTGGCAAGTAGCATGCTACTCCGGACCCCATAAAGGATGAATTACTATAGGGAAAAATAAAAATTAATTTGAGCGGTGGACATTTTAGTCTGTTATTTGGATTGAAAAGGATAGTGGAGAGATAGAAGAGGAAAGGGTTTGCATTTGCATAGCACTTGCTACCCCTCATGAGGTGTTGAAGTGCTTTTTGGTGAGTAGTACGCTACTCCAGAACCCAAGCAGGATTAGTGGTGATTTAATATAGGGAAATATGAAATTAATGTGAGCGGTGAACGTTAGTCTGTTATTTGGTTTGAAAAAGGATAGCGGAGGGATAGAAGAGGGAAGGGTTTGCATTTGATTTATTTGAAGGTCTAAAGAAAGTGTTCCTCCTTATCAGAAAACCCTCCCCTCCTTATTTTGAGCCCATTTACAAGTTAGACTTGCAATATGCTTTCTGGAAGGTGGCTTTTCTCGTGGCCATAACTTCAGCCAGAAGGGTGAATGAGCTTCAAGCTCAGTGTTTGCAGGAACCATATCTAGTTTTCCACTGTAACATTCTCTTTAAAAACTCGTCATTCTATCCTCCCCAAAGTGATATCGGATTTTCATATAAATCAGACAGTCGTACTTCCAAAGTTCTTTCCGGAGCATCCTTCTCTGGCAGGAAGATCACTCCATACTCTAGATGTGATGAGAACTCTAAAATACTACTTGGACAAAAAACAAACACTGTGAATTGCAAAGCAGCACATACTGGTATGGCTTCATCTAAGAAAACCATAGCTAGCTGGCTAGTGGCCTAAGTAATTATGTGTTGTTGTGATGTAAAATGTTCAATTCCAGAATTTTGCAGAGCACAGCTCAGGGATTAGACTCATAATTTACATTACTGCATTAACTTTGGCTCCAGGCATGATTCCCTAGTAGGTAAGGACCGTTTTGCAATTTATTTTCCTAGGAAATGTATTTGTCTTCTCGTTGTTCGGACCCTCCTCCTGGGTTGTACATAATGTTGCTTGCTATTATCCTCTACGGTATAGCTATAGCAGAGAATCCCATGACAGAGAAGGAAAAGTTACCTACCTGTAATCTTAGTTCTCTATCATGGATATTGTCTCTGAGTCCTTAAACAACCTGTCTGTCTCTCTGTCTGCTCCAAATGTCCTGGTGAAAAGCTGCTTAAGGTTATGATCCTTTTACTGCATTTCCTTCAAAACAGACTAACATGATGGGTAGGCTGGCTGCCTTTGGATTCCTTAGAGCTACGTTGTTGAGTTTGCGCTGTCTGTGCTTTATCCTATTAAAGACTATGTGTTCCCTTTACTTGGTGTTTCATAATTAGATTTAATTAATTGGTGTTTATCATTTGGCTAAATGGAATTTATTTTTTAATACCAAGAAATTTAGAAAAGGCTTTGTCTTATAGGCATGTTTTTGTACCTGTAAAGGTATTTTGAAAATAATTTGTTCTGGGATACCCTATGTGTGCAGATTACTCTGCTGTTTATGGATTCAGAAAGAATACCCATGACAGAGAACTAGGATTACAGGTAAGTACCTTTTCCTTCTCGTACATGCCAACATTTTTTACTCATAAGCTACATTTTGGTTTTGTTTATATTGTAGTAGACACCAGTATCATCATTAAGATGGACTTTACATAGGCCAAATTTAGAAGCTTTCTCCTTTTTGCCCTATTAGTCATCCAACAAATAGCGTTATGTGTCGGGAAAGCAAAACTCTGAGTAAGATTCGGGAAATTTATTGTGTTGGAATAGGGCTTTATGTTTACCAGAGCATGCTGGAACCATGGCAGGGGCAAGAGGATTATGCACCAATGGAGTTAAACAGGATCAGAATTTAGAGGTGAGAGGGTGCTGTAACAACTTCATGAATACATGGCGATTTTTATTCAGAGTATGATCAGATCCACCCAAGTGTTTTAGAAGGCAGTTGCAGTGCAATTTTGAAGAGCTGATTGACATTGGTTTAAGGCTTGCAGAACCGATATTTTGCAGATGTAAGAGCATGGGAAGGAAATGATCGAACTGACTAAAATAAGTTCAATGTTATGTTTATGAAAGAAAATTAAAACATCAATTTTGCCGCATTCAGAACAGGACTGGCGCTCGCCAATGGCCTTCAGCTGTGGGATTCAATTGCAATACTTCAGGCCAGCATTGGCAGGGCTGGTGGAGGTGGGGCGCGAGCTGCAAGGCGGCTGGCCCTCCTAAAGATAAAAGATTCCCTTTGTATTCTGTAACACTCTCCTCTTAAGGCGTTTATTGATGAACTTCACCATCGTCAGTATAATTTGCTCACACTTATTCAGTTTCACGATGTATTCGATGTCCGTTTGTTAATTGAGAACATTTCACTGTCGCATTACTTTAACCCAAATTTGTATGCCTGGGACTCGCCTATATATCTAGGTACCTCTCAATTCTATCTTCCAGCGATGCTTGTCTCAATCTACTTCTTTATGCTGAATCGGCATCTCGATTTCGTATAAGCTCTTGTAAATAGTTTTAAATTCACGTGTGAAAAAGGTGCTTTGTGCTGGCAGAAAGGAGGGGTGGATAGTTATTTTGGGCTGATCAGTGGCTCGCACCTACTTTATACTACAGTCTTGGTTCTTCTCTCCGCCTCAGCGTTTGCCAGGACGTTTGAGACTTATTTACAGACACCTGCTTCTTCTATGTTGCTATAATGGTTATGAAGAGGCACATTGGCTCCCAATGGGGATTTCCCCTTACTTCACAAGCAAAATTACAAGAAACCGAGTGTGCTTTTTGTCTTGCACTTGGCATTAGGATGCACAGCTGGATGGCAAAAGGCAACGTGTCAAGAGGCCATAGAGACCAATAGCTCAGTGCTGAGCATACTGTGCTAAATACTGAACACTGACTTTTTTGGTACGATACTTTAGGTCAGTGTTGCATTTAAAATGTCTGAGACATACCATAGCTAAGAGAATTTGGGCATTTTATGATCCTGTGGCATTTTTCGTATGACATGTCATTGTTTCGTATGAAACATAGGTGTCACTATACATGAAGCTCAGTGTCCAAAAATGAAATGACACAACAGGCTACAAATGGCTTTGGAAAAAGTAGACTACCATTCAAAGAACTTTGCACAAATGAAACAAGCATTGGCAAAGCCAATAGTCCTGGTGTTGTCCTTCAGCTTTTTGACAATTCTTCTTTTGTTTTGTCATGGTTTTTGCAAAACTTTAGAAGCTGCTGGGTGTTCGTCAATCTAAAGGCAAAAATATTTTTTGATCTAAAAAAAAAGGCACATTACCAAAGTACTCTCTAGAACTGGAAGGGACTACGTTGTGTATGGATGTGTTCCTTTCCTCATGCCGTAACTCATAGTGAAGTCAGTCAATGGCTGAAGTGGGCTGATGCATTTCCCCATTGATGCATGCTTGAGTGGGTTGGAGAAAAATGTAAATAACTTAACCAGAGACAAATGGATGAAGTGTGGCGAAAAACCCCTGGAAGTAACTATGTCATGCACATAATTTTAGTAAAATCAAAAGGTTTTGGCTAACGCAGACCTAAAAAAAAAAAAAAAAAGCCAGTCTTTTAGCAATTGGATGCCAGCCTCTTGCCTTTGAGAAAGGAAGGAGAGCAAGGAGAGGAAGAAGGAAAGAAGGAGAGGAGGAGGGAAGAAGGAAGAAGGAAGAAAGGAGGAAAAAGGAAGGTAGGAGAAAAGGATTGAAGGAGAAAGGAAGAAGGAAGGAAAGAGAAAAGATGGAAGAAATTAGAGAGGAAGGAAGGAAATAAATTAAACAAAAGTGTTATAAGTAATGCAACTTAAACATGATAATGGGCTGTTTTCTTCCTGGGCAAAGTCTATTAAAGAACCATTGGTGAAATTGAGTCCAGATTAAACGTGTTCGGAAGAATTGTCTGCTTATGAATTCACATGTGTAATATTGAAGCTTTCAGTTTGTGTACTGCATGCAAAGTAAAAAGAGGGTAACTTTACGGTTTTTGTTCTCATACAGACTGACACTTCCAGAGAAATGGTGTTAGAGCTCAAAAGGTAGCATTGGCTTCCCGAGGTGGCTGGTTTCTGAGGAAAAAATTGTTTGGATTGCCAGAGTAGAGTACCTTATGCAAGATTCATGCTAGTTTAAAGATGCCTTATGCTTCTATAGAGACATTCAAGTGAGACAACAATTGGTGAGATGTGGCCCTACGTATTGAGCCCATGGCACACCTGGCAGTTGCAAATAAGGTTATTGTAATGGGGACATGGTCCAGTTTAGGAATCAATATGAACATTGAGTTTCCACTATCCAGCTTCAGAGCACAAGAGATATAACTACCTGTTTGTAACCCAAATATGAGTTGAAACATCCTCTTACGATTTTGAGTTGAAATTGTGTTGTTTTGGCATGTGTGTTAATTTGCTTGTAGTTTAAAGTCTGTGTCCCAAAAGAAGCCAACAAATGGAAGGCTACAGCTCATCACAGTGAGAGTATTGAGTCACGGTTAAGTGGGGTGCTGAATATAATATGAAGAAAGCAAGAGAAGATCGTGTTTATATTAGGGTTGCAGAGAACAGTGGCTATTTTTGTGCGTTGATCGTTGTATTTCGTATCCAAAAAGCCTAATTGGTTTAGATACCAGCTGACCCATGTTGTGCTCCACTGTAAGTATCTTTTTGTAATTGCATTTCTAAAGCTGCTGGTATTAAAAAAAAAAAAAAAAAAGTTAATTCATACATATGCGCAACTGGTTTTGCATGTGTTATGTATTTACCATGTTTTTTTTCTCCTAGGTCCAAACCCTGCAGTTTCATCCTTTTGAAGCACAGACCCTTATTTCCGGTTCTTATGATAAGTAAGTAGTGTAATGGTATTCCTAAACTAACAATTCTACAAAAAAAAATACACCAGTGTTATTTATTTCTGCTAAATATGCTGGTTTGAAGATTCCTCATCCTATTGATATCTTCTAGGCACCTAACTAGATCTGGAAAAAATTTCAACAGCAATAGCTCTCTAGTGTTGACAGATGGTGCCAAACGGATTCAGTCGCAGCTTTGACCACCCCAGCTGTGTACTGAATACTTGATGCTGCCAGTTGCTCTTTTGCCATACCTCACTGATGTCAGTCCAGAGCTCTTGTCTATGCTTCACCACTGAAATTCCAACACAAACTGACAGCGTCTGTCATTCATACCTTACGTCCTAAGGTGTCAGGATTTAAATCCTGTCAATATTTAAACAATATCAAAAGATGTTGTATTTATCAGATCCACACAACGTCTGTATGTGGTGTCTTTCATTCGCCCAAGACCCCTCACCTTCCAGTCTTGCTCTTCAATGCACCTAAAGGCCATCAGGAATCCAGGCCATGCTATTTTTGACAAAGGTTCAGAAGGACACTCCATGACAGTCCATTCCACTTCTTTAGGTTGGCCAGATGACTGGGAACAATCCCCACAGGGATCTTCCAGCCAGAAACACCTTAAGAATTTGTTCTCTTCTTCCTCGAGGGAACAGTGTTGATGCTCGAACCATTCTGAGACTCAAGGCTGTTCCCCAATGCCAGCCTCCTATCCGTCACCAGAGCTCATTCTGGTTCTGGATGATGAGGATACCAGCATTGCTGACGCCTTATGTTGAGCCTTCTCAGATTGAGGCATTTTCAGGATAGCCTGCTGCCCTGTGGGCCAAAACTCAAGATTGGCTGTCGTTTGGCGATTCTGGCAGCTCCCTCTTTGACGCCGCACGACTCCATGCTCCACAGGCTTCAGTCTCCACAAGGCTTCTGAGGAAATCCATGCCCATTATGGCACTGGCCCTCATGCATACAGCTCTGCCTGCGACAATGTCCTCAGAGCTTATTTTGGTGCTGCCTCCACATCGGTGAATATTATCCGAGGGATTTAAGAAAAGGTTTTTGGCTATTTCAATGACAAAGCACTATAAGAGCACCTTGCTTGGGCCTAGAAATTTGCTCAGCTGAAGGAACTTTTCAGATCAAATTCTGATACCCTGAAATACCCTGAGACTACGGACATGCAGAGGATTACAGTTCGGAGGCTGACCACTTCCTCTCTCCATATAGTCCACATTCTGGCCATTATATAGGCATACAAAATGCAAGTAGCCTTGACACTTCTCCACAATAGGACATTCCTTATTGGTTAGAACATCTGTCAGAAGACATTTGTTAATTTACCTCCCTGGCATGAAAAGCTTCAGAAGCTCTGGAATTGCCCTCACCCACTCTTGAGACAAACTTCAGTACATATTTGAAATGCTTCAGCCATTCTCAGCAGATTCTGAACCTTGCTACTATTCATTGAAGCACTCTTGGATGCGTGCGAAAAGCCTTTGTTGATCCCTGCGATCCAAGTCCACAGACAACTCCCGCATAGCCATAGTCTGGCCCCTTCTGAATCAAAAGGTTTCCAGACAGACCCTTCACCGTAGTGTTGGGTAGTTCGAGTCTCAACACTTTTCCTATTCCTTGTCCACATCATGAGTCTAAATGACTTGACTCGGTGGGTAAGATAGTCTTTGCATCAGGCAACCTAGCTCAGTGGCGTGCCAACACCACGTCTTCTTGACTGATATGCTCTCACTTTGTGGAAATTGCCTAATATGACCATAGTCAGTCTTCATAAATATATGCAGATTACCTTCTTGGACATGAAAAGCAGTTGTTTGGGCATCTCTAAAGAGATCCTCAAGTGCGGCCTAGATTTCGCTGACATGGTGGTTTGATCCATGGCCAAGCAGTTACCCTGTGCTGGCATGACTGGATGTGCGTCTGTCGCGATGTCAGTAGCACAAAACAAATAAAAGCCACTAACCTCGGAGGTCTGCCAGTGGGGACGATGGCGAGTAGAGTAGCCCCCCTACTCCCCTGGGCGCAACCCCACACAGAGTGAGAAAAACACTACTTTGCATGAAAGCGCTCCGGGGAAAAGGGAAGTGGATAAAACAATAAACATTGCAGGCCAGATGGGATCTTCCTAGACCTATGTCTGTTTAGAGTTCGGCACAGATGCAGAAGAAGTCCCTCGTGTGAAAACTATGTACAAAGACAAAACAAGAAACCATGTGTTAGGCAGTACAATGAGGAGAAGGATCATTCATACCCAACATACGCGGTACACGAGATAAAACCACTCACACGACAGCACAGCAGTGACTGCAGGATAAGGGGTCGAGGACCTTAATTTTAGCAAAGGAAAGCACGCCTCCTGCAGCCTCTTGCCGTGAAGCCCAGTGCTTGTTGAAGATACAGCGCTGTCACGAAGGCGTAAGATAACCAGTTGTGCTTCAGGACAATCCAGCCTAAAAGACCAACACGGGTGTAGCTCCAGGTCACAGTTACCTCACAGCAACAGAGCAATCCAACCACAACATAAAGGTAAACCAATCCGGGAGATATGCAAAAGAAAGTCGCGGGTTCGGGAGGAGCGCTCCTGCGCAACTCTCCCTTTCCGCACACCTAAATACCTGGGGAACTCCGGCGTTGAAATGCAGCTCGAGTTCTGGGCTGCTGACAGAGGATGACGAAGCGCTAGCGGAGCAGGATCCTGAAGAGGTGACTGGAAACCATCGAACAAACGAGGGAGGAAGAACAAGCTCGATACCTCCTTCAGCTGCGGGAAAACGAGAGTTGGTAGACACGGGAACTCCAGCGGGGAATTCCATCCGCTTGCAGGAAAACTGGAAAGTTTGTCAAGCCCCGACCCTAGGAAGGGGAGGGGCTTTATAGGAGCGAATCGGACGGCAATGTCGGATTCGACTTCCTATTTGGCGTCCAAAGGGCTTCTGGAACCTGTAGTTTTTTATGCGCCGTTCGCCCCCTAGTGGTTCCTCACTCGCCACACACTCTGTCTCGCTCACACATTCGAAGGGGAATGAAGGGGTGGCCGACCTATAAGCCCGGCACCTTGGTGTCCGGACAGTGATCGCGACAGCGTCACAGGCTTCTTGTGAGATGTTCATGGTGTGCTGATGGACATACCCTTCAATGGCGAGTGTATCTTTGGGAGGAAGGCAGACTTCACTCTGGATTGTTTTAAGAATAGCTGCTCCACGGCATGCCCGCCGGGCCAAGTGAAACAGTTACCCTGGGAAAGCTTATGGGGCTTCTCCAAAGGACAATCTTAACAGCATACAGCAAGCTTTCCAATTGGTCCAGAACTTTCAGTAGCTCTGTCAGTCTTTTTGGAACAAGAGTGGCCCTACATCATGCCAATATCAGCCGCAGCTCTGGTTTCCTCCATTATCCTCAATATCTGATGTCTCAGAACCTCTTTAACACCCCTTCTTTCCTCACCAACTTCTGATAGTGATACTGATAGTGAAGATCTTTCACTTTACTAGCAATTGTGAAATGACCATGATGGATTACGCTATGTAGCTTATCTGCAAAGGCTAGACCCTCTCTTTCCTGTCCTTCTCACCGTACCACACTCTTCTCTCTCAAACTGTTCCCTGACACAGTCTCAATTTTGGAGGTGAAGAGCGTATGCCCACACTGGGCCTATGCCCTTTAAACGTCTTTAGTCGACAGTAGAAGTTAAAAATGCTGGCCCTTATTCAGGGTCTGCTGTCCCTCAGTGTGGGAGATTGGTTGGTGTACCTGCATCATGCCCAAGATGATTGTTTTAATTTTCCCTTGTTCCATACTCATAGGTTATACCTCTGATTCACCATGGGACCCCAACACGATCAGTTTGCGATCTACCTTGGAACTGCTCTGCAATTTTTCACCAAGGTGTCTTGCTTCGTCCTCTGTCAGATAATATAGAATACCACTCCCACACGGTGGCTCAAACACGACGAAGCAATAGACACAACACAGAATCCCTGTAAAGGGATTTCACATTATAAAATGAAACACATCAAAGACTCTCTTTTCAGAATAACAGAAAGGCTTTCCCAGATGTCAAATGAACAACATTCATATGTATGTGTGTAGATATATATGTATATATGTATGTATGTATGTATGTGTATATATATATATATATATATGCATATATATATATATATATGCACTAATAACACATTTGGCAAATGCAACCGTTAAATGCATGGATAATAATAAACACAAGCGTAAGCAAGTTATGCTGAACGTCCTGCAAGAAATCAGAAAGATATGTACACTAAATACATCAAATGATTAACTTGGGATGTCCACTCAAAGTCACTCACACATCACAAAGTTAATACTCAAAGAAAACACCTCCAGTGATTATAGCCACTGGAAACTGAAGGTGCACACTGTAAGTCATGCATCACAATGACTGTTATAGCCACTGGAAACTGAATATGCACGCAAACAGCCATGCATCACAATGGCAACAATCAGAAATCAAACACTTCACCTGGTGCAATCTTCATCCTGACCCACTCCAGACTGTGGGACTCACAGCCGAAGTGAGGAGACTCAGCAACAAGATGCCTGCACTGACGATGCGTCCACTGTTCAGCCTCAAACAATCCCTGTTTCTAAGTCAACAAACCTCAGCTTTACAGTCTCAAAACACACTAGAAGATTCAAGAGGCCTTCCTTCCGCGCCAAGGAAACTTACTGGAATTGGCCACTTTACATGCAAGCATTCCAAAGGCAAAAGGAGTTCCCACGTTCCCTCTACATTCTCACATGTTCCAGCCTTTATCTTAACAAAGCTCACGAAAGTCTCCCAGGGTACATTAAACAACCTCCTCTCCAAAAACAAAGCAACCTTGAACGTGAATCACCCAAACAACTTGAGCACTCTGTAGGCCTGCCTGTGCACCCATAAAGCTCTAGCAATACAGTCGGAATTCAAGATGACATGAGGGCATGTCAAAGCTAATAGTAAGAACTTCATAATACTTCCCAATGTACAACACAATGCATATTTGTGCACCCCTGCCTATAGCATCACACACTTCATCTCTCAATGTACAACACAAGGCACATTTGAGCACCACTGCTCATAACACTGCACTTCGAGACCAAAAAGTACATTCCACACCTCTCTCTCTCTCTCATGCTTTCAAATGCACATCCCACACGTTCTGTTCTTGGCAAGCTGTTCTACTCTGTGACAGCTCCCACTTTAAGACTACGAGAGATACGAGAGAAATCTTCAAGGAAAAAGAAGCATATGCAGGACGTACGTTCATGCTAGGGTAAAATGAAACACCAAAAGTCAATTAAAATGATGGTAGTCAAAGGTCATCATGTGGTGTCAAAACCATAAGAGTGCCTCTAGCACTTCACAAGGTTTTAGCTATGGTTGTGTCTTCCCTGAGGAGGTTAAGGCTTATGTATTTCTGCATGTGGAAGACTGTTAGTTAATGAGAGATCCCCTGCGCCAGTGATAGAACATCTTCATCCAACCATGACCCTTCTGCTTGACGTGGGCTTTTATATCAACTCCCAGAACTCCCACCTCGCTACCACTCCAAGGCTAACTTTCATATTGAGCATGATCTGTATGAAGGCTTTTACTTCTCTTCACTGGGTTGCGAGTATTTGGAATGTGGTTCCAATGTTTCAGAATCCGGTCCCGGTTTTGCAAAAGCTGTTTGTTTTCTTTATTGTGGCTATACTTTTGTATTGGTTTTAATTAATCATTTGATAAAGCTTTTTGAACCTGGAAACTTTGAGCACGGACGCTATGTCTACAGGGCTTGACAGCCTTTTGTATCATGGGGCTGTATGCCAGATTGCGTGTGAGGGTTCTTTTGATGCCTACCATAACAGTAGCTCCATCATCATTTGAGTTCCTCGGATTCAGATATTCCACTCTGTCCTACTTGATCTGCATTGGTGGATATGCCACTCCATCCTCATGGTGGGTCGTCCCTTCAGTTCCATGCAGTTTGCGACTACTGTAGTTATGGATGTCTTCTTGTTGGGCTGGGGTGCTCATCTGAGCGACTTGATGGTGTGGGACCGTTGGTGCCCGTCAGAACAATGACTACACATGTACTAGTGTTGTGGCCAGTCCGCCTTCCATCTCTGCTAGCAGCATTCAGAGCCTTTTGGACAAGAACAACTACCATCCACTATGTTACGAGACAGAACAGTGTGGCTGCTTGGACCCTCTTGGAGATCCTTACCCCTGTTTCGATGTGCCCTCCAGTGGCAGCCCACTCTACAGGCACCCTTAATGTGAGGTTGAATATTTTGAATTGCCTCTCAATAGAAAATAGTGAGTGGGAATTTTATCCTGACTGTTGGAAAACGAGGCGGCATCTGTGAGGCCTGCACAAATAACATGACTACATTTGTCCTTCACTGGGAACCAAACACCCAATTGTAGCGCCTGACTCTGAGGGTAGCGTTGCAGAGCAGTCTGAGGCTTACTCAAGGGAGGTGGTGTGGGCTAGGAATCGCCATTTGCAGGTGCGCAGAAATAACCCTCAATAATTGATTGTCCAGTCTGTACTTTGCTTTATAAAAGTAAGAGTACATTTATTAAACACACATACTACTCAATACTATGCACCAATTTACAAATATACATAAGCTGTTGGAATTACTTTGTGACATTGCATAACATTTCCACTCCTCCCAAAGGGGGGGTGGGGTCTAGTACCACCACTCCCATGTATGCACATCATCTTGCCCCCAATGCAGTGTGTTGAACATAACCTTGAGCGAGGGCCCTGCGCACTGGCACCATCCCAGTGGCGACCTACCCCATTATCTCAACAAGCATTAAAAATAGGTACACCTGCCCTGGTGACACATAACCCTGACTGAGCATCTCATATTGTCCATACAGTACGCACCCTTACATCTTCAGGGCTAACAGTCTGGGTTGTTCTTCACTTAAGCGCAGCAAGAATACATGTTTAAGCATCACTTTAGAATGACAGTACTAATCACATTTGTGTATCAGAATGCATTGCAATTACAGCCCCTAAAGGCATCACAGATGAAATCACAGGATTACGCATATACAGCCAGACACCCTAGCAGGAATGCCTGGCAACATAACCCCACTTTGCTTATGAGATCACCTTTATCATGTACTTCACATTAAACACGTGAACTTCAGTCCCTCTAAAAGAAATAACCATTAGTAAATGCATTTCGGTGCAATTACACCTCTTCACCTCCAGGGGATGCCCTTATCCAGACATCCCCAACTCAGCCCTTCACTCTCTGATGCACTGCTCTATACACCCTCAGCTGTAGAACCAAAGTTCCAGCCCAGAAGGTGTTAAATGCTGGCTGAGCCCTTGAGGGGTTATTCCTTTCAAATCCCCAGGAAACTTGGGGAGGGACGTCTCTTCGTGCTGGGGGGAACACTGCGCTTCTCCAGCAGCTCCCCCCAGCACCTTTTCACAATTGAGGGTGACCCCCCTCCTCTGGGGGGCCACCAAGCACCAAAACGATAATTTCCCCTTTGCCTCGCAAGGCATTATGGGGCGCTTCAGGCTCCTCTTGATGAATAATAGATGAGCGGCTCTCCTGCTGTGCCGGGGAGAGCCGCGCTGGTGGTGCTGGCGCTTCGCCGCTTTGTCAGGCCTCGATGGGGGGCCCGGTCCCACCCGGACCCCCAGGTGAGTTGATTACGGCTCGGGGAGCCCACCCCCGGCCGCTCATGCCCCTGGCGCAGACTCCTTGGGTTTGGGGGCCCCGGGACCCCCGCACGCCTTTCTCGTTGGAGGGCAGCCCAGGGAGTCCACCCCCGGCGGCTCCCCGTCCGGCCAGCACCTTCGCGTGCTGCAGCGGGAGCCGGCCCTGCTGTTCTGTCTGCCCGCTCCGGCGGCCAGACTCCAAGGCGCGATCCGGCCTGCCAGTCCTCGGGCGGGGGGGAAGTGCGGCTGCACTCCCCGGCATCGGCCTTCTCCACGGGGCCCGGGGATGGGGTCCCGGGCCCACGATAATCTTTAGGCTCTTGGGGCATTTTGGGGCCCGGGGACGGGGTCCCGGGCCCCCAGGTGCTACTTCACGGGGAGCGTGACGGCGATCCCCGACTTCTCGTCTCTTCGAGGCCCGGGGATGGGGTCCCGGGCCCCTAGGCCTCCACTTCACGGGGGTTGCGACGGCGCCCCCCCCCCGACTTTTGCTCGCTCATCGGGGCCCGGAGATGGGGTCCCGAGCCCCCTGATCAGTATTCACGGGGGTGCGGCAGTGCCCCCCCCCCCCGACTTCCGCATCACGCACGGGGCCCAAAGTTTGGATCCCGGGCCCCTCCCCCTTCTTCACGGGGAGCGCGACGGCGCTCCCCGGCTTCGGTTTTGGCGGGCGCCAGGGTGGGCTCCTGGCCCCCCCCGCGGTGGCAATTTCACGGGGTGCGCGACGGCGCACCCCGACTTGTCTTCTTTGGGGGCAGCCCCCGGGACCTGACCCACCCCGGGGGCCCATTCCAGACCGGCGGCGGAGCCCCACGCACTTCGTCATCGGTCTTCTTAGGGGTCAAAGGTCGCCTACCTTCCGGGGGCCATATCTCAGCCCCTGGGGGTCCGATCTTCCCCATTTTCGCGTTCTTTCGCTCCTCAGCCCCAGCCAGTGGGAACACTCTCCTTCGCCCTCTGGGTCTCTGAGAGGGGGGGATTCAGCAGGGAGCGGTCTTTACTGGCTCCCTGCGCCAGCCTTTCGCCTGGCTCTCCTCCTTGGCCTCTCTTCTCCCTGCGCAGAGGCCCCTGCTTCTGCGCACCAGTCCTGGGCTCTTCTTCTGGTGCTGTTAGGGCCCAGGGGGGCAGTCAGGGGGTTCCTCCTTCCAACTGCCCATTGCCAGGCTCCTGCACCTTCCGCCTCAGCAGACCACACCCCAGAGAGAGCTTCTCTTCCTGTGCAAGCACTTTTTACAAGTTGAGTAGGGGGCTGGCAGGAAGTCTCTGTTGGTCCTATCAAACAGCGACACATCACTTCCCTGCCCCTGCTCCCTCCTTCTTATCCAGCCTCTGGGTTTGTTCAAAATGGCGTCGTCCAGGGTCTTTGGCCACATGGTCTCTGAAACAAGACCCCTTCCCCCCTCGCTGCCTTCCCTCCTTGGTGCAGCCTGGTGCCTGGCACCCAGTGATAGCTGCTGATGGATGAGCCTGTAGCCCCACCCATCTTCTTTTCGTGGAGAGGAGGCCTTAGCTTGTGGAAGAAAGGTTATCAATCCATCCAGCTGAGGTCAGCCCTCAGCCTGGCCCTGGTTATGACTGACTCAGAGAAATGTGACATTTCTGGATGACCCAAAAGCAGTACAAATATGACTTTGGACTCTGCAGAATACTCCTTTTCACATCCGCTACAGTGGACTTTAGTGCGTGTCTGGAATCTGTAGGCCTTATGAAAGTTAATCTAGCACATGGGCTCCACATCCCCATAGGGGAATAATGAAGTGAAAAACAGTAAAACACACTGACTTTCCCTGGCATGTTCCTTCCCAGTGTATAAAGCCTATTCCATGTCACCACCCAATTCTGCACAAGTCCTGCCACACCCTTCATCTTGTAGCTGCTCCCGGACTGCACACGCTAGGAATCTCCCCTGCGCAGCCCCTACACGTGTGCACACGAATGTACACATGTGTCTGCATGTAACCAGCCCGGTGTCCCTTACTCCAGCTGCTGCGCAGTGGCCTGGTCAAGCCAAGGGGACACCAGTAAAATCCCCATGCAGTCTTTTACATCTTGAGTTCACTGTGGGTGAGTCCCAACTTATGAGGCTCCCCCACAATAAAAGCTCAACAATTAGGTGCTCAAAAAGCAAAAAATCCAGGCGGCACAGAGTGTCAGAACCACCTTCTAACACTGACGTAATGGATATTATCTCCAGATTGAGATGTCCATGTGTGGATCTGATCGGCAAAACCTAGAACAGGACGTGTCCTTGGTTTTGTGCGATAGACGTTTCTCTGAATGGTTGCCTTGGGGATGTCTCCAGCTTTTACATTGTTACTTTGTGCATTCCCACCAATCCCACTTCTGTGATGCTGGAGGACAGTGCACAACTGGTTCTAATACTCTAGATGGGGAGACAGGTTTGCTATACCGTGCTGTTGGAAGTCATTCAGCTGCCTTTTCCTTTCTGCAAAGGATGAACCTGCCTTTGCAGTAGGGTCTTCTGATACTATGACTTCACACTCCAGAGATTGAGCAGTGCCAACTTGAGACTTGTTTACCACTGTAAATGACAGATTTTACCTTGGCTACCTGTAACCTTCTAAATCCATTTATGTGGTGTCCCTGTTCAAGGCTTGTTGATATATAGATAGATAGATAGATAGATAGATAGCTAGATAGATAGATAAATAGATAGATAACGGATATATATATATATATATATATATATATTAACTGAAAAAACCATAGGTTTCAGACACGTTATAGTTAGAAATTAGCATTTAAAAAACCTTTGAAATTCACTGAAAAAACCATAGGTTTTAGGGACAGTTATAGTTAGTTGGACATTTCACTCGTACAAAACCCGTGAAATTCCCCGTTATAGTTAGTTCAGCTAACTATAACTTGCGCCACCGCAATGCACTGCTGATGACGTCACATATTACATCACTCATGACATGGTCAGTGACATCACTGATGACATCACTGATGACATCATCCATGTGATAATTTGATGCATCTTCTCACACCCTAATATAACTTTTGATACACCCACTGTAAATTACAGACTGCCATTGTCAAAACCATAGACACTCCAACACCAATAACTACATACACACTCACTGATTCTTAGGTCTACACACACATCCACTCACTCACCTCTACAGTCACTCATACTTACGGTCACTCAGTACAGGACTTTCATATGCACTTATACACCTACATAGACACTCACACACCGCCACTCATCCATAGAGGTACTCACACACCTAGTCAGTCATGCAAATAATTAATCACACTGCCATTTACTCACCTATACAGTTATACACACACCAGCTCACTTACTCATACAAATACTAGCACATTCTTGCGCTCTTATACAATCACTGATACAAGTACACACTCATCCATACAGCCACTCTCACAATCACACACTCTCACTTATAGCCATTTATATCCTCCAACACACATATATACTGCCTTTGACATATTAGTTACTCACACATGTACCACTAAGATATACATTCACTCACTAACACACCCATACACACACTCACCCACCCATACAGTCCATCACAGATGCACTCTTGAAACCATGCACCCAGTGAATCACCCACTCACACATCTATGCTCACTCACACACACCCCACCCACACAAACACTCAGGCACCCATACAGATATTCAGACAACCAATCAATAACCCATGAAGACACTCATGTAGCTATTCAAAAACCCATGCAGCCGCTTACACACCAACAGACAGACGGATACAGACATTCACACAGTTTAGTCCCTAACCCATGCATTCAGTAAGATACGTTTAATCACTCACTTATAGAGTCAGTCATTCACCTACTAAATCATCCATCCAGACACTTATACACCCACTCATTCTTCAATACAACTTATATATATATATATTATATATATATTAAATATATTTAAACTTTATAGAAACACAGTCACTGGATGATGTCATCAGTGATGTCATTTGAGATGTCATCAGTGATGTCATCAGTGATGTCACTGACCATGTCATGAGTGATGTAATATGTGACGTCATCAGCAGTGCATTGCGGGGGCGCGAGTTATAGTGTGCTGAACTAACTATAACGGGGAATTTCACGGGTTTTGTACGAGTGAAATGTCCAACTAACTATAACTGTCCCTAAAACCTATGGTTTTTCAGTGAATTTCAAAGGTTTTTAAATGCTAATTTCTAACTATAACGTGTCTGAAACCTATGGTTTTTTCAGTGAATTTCAAAGGTTTTTTAAATGCTAATTTCTAACTATAACGTGCCTGAAACCTATGGTTTTTAAGTGAATTTCAGAAGTTTTTAGTATTAAATCTTTTTCTTATTGGAAAGTTTCAACACCTTTGACAAAAATACATGCAGATGTGGCCATCAAATCTTGTAGTAGAGCTAAGTTCAGGATTCAAAAGGACAGACTAATCCTATCAGCAATAGAACAGGCACATGTCACTGCAAAAAGCATTCTGTGTGCTACAAAGAATTACATAAAACAGAACTCCAAGAAAACCCCTGAACCCCCCTACCACCCTCCACCCGTGTTCCAAGTCCACCACCTCTAGTGTCGAGGCCGCACAAGCATTCTAACCCTGAGAAATCTGCCCCGTATCAGAAAGACGTAGTAAACGGAGGTATCGAGGGCAAGTGACTTCCCTGAATTAAGAGGCCAACAAGGACAAGAAGGGCTGCCACAACTCGATATATTTAGATCCCTCCCCTGCCATGGTCAACGTAAGCTTTTCCATACCCAGTACCTGCCACAGACGGTGGAGCCAGCCATTGAAGGTCGGAACTTGGGCTGTCCGCCAGTGTGTAAGTATATTTTGCATAGCTGAGCCCAGTGCTATCGCTATCAGGCGGCCTCTGCGAGAATGCAAAGGGTAGGTCAGGGGGTTCGGAAGGCCCAGGAGGACGTATGAGGGGAACCGAGGAATCTCTGTGTCAAAGTGCACATCTACTTCGTCTATTATCTGTTTCCAATAAGCTTGAAGGTGAACGCAGTCCCAAAGGAGATGTACCAAGGTGCCCACCTGTCCACAGCCCCTCCAACACGTTGTGTCTCTAGTGTGGTCCATGGCATGGATACGTTCAGGAGTATAGAACCAGTAGGTTACAATCTTAGTGAGAGTGTCCGTGAGTCCCGTGTGGTATGCGGAGTGTCTCGCTCTATAGTATATGCCCTCCCATTCCTTATGACTGAGTGATCTGCCCAGTTCCCTCTCCCAACGCGCCCTCCCAGAGCTGTAGGTATGAGCGAATCTGACCTGTAGCATCTTGTGTAAGTCGGATCTCAGCTTTTTGTCCGTCTTACGTGTAATAAGCCAGTGTTCATATGGAAGGAGGTGTCTGTCTGCCACAGGACGGACCTGATCACTTAGCGCCCAATGTCGTACTTGTAAATATCGTAGCCTCTCCTACTCTGGCATGCCATATTCTTGCTTAAATTGGGAGAAAAGGATAACTCCTTCAGCTGCATATATGTGATAGAGGTATCGACACCCAGAGGGTCGCCACCTCGCGAAAGCCATCGTATCCATACCCGGAGTGAATTCTGGGTTGTCCATCAGTGGAGTAAGTGGGGACGGGAAGGTGGTAAATTCGTGTTTAATATTGGTTTGATCCCATATCTCCATGGGGACCCTTGTGATATGTGAGGCGTATAAGTTAGGGGGTCTATGCTGTTTGCGAAGAAACGGGATTTCCTGCAAAGGTCTGCCGGCCACCGCCTGGTCCTGGAATAACCAGTGCTTCTCTGACTCCCATCGGCTCCATTCCACCAAAAGACGCAATTGAGCAGCTTGGAAGTAGATCAGTAAGTCTGGGAGTCCGAGTCCTCCCCACTCCGGGGGAAGCGTCGCCAGTCTCTGTTTTAGACGCGGTTTCCTACCGTTCCATATGAACTGAGCCAGCTCTGATTGTGTTTGCCGAATCCAGCCTGCGGGAGGTCTAAGAGGAATAGTACGAAATAGATATAGAATCTGTGGCAGTATTGTCATCTTGACTGCGGCGATTTTGCCTAACCACGACAAAGGGTAATGCTTCCAATGCCCCAGTTCCCGCCGGATCTTTTGCCGCAGTATAGTATAGTTAGTGATAGCCGTTTCCGTGAGGGAAGGCGCTAGCTGGATCCCTAAATACGGAATCGCGGGGGGCGTGGCCTGAGGCGTCAAGATGGCGGTCGCACTCTAAGAGTGCTCTGGACCCCTCCGTCATCCGCCTCGAATCCCGACACATGCGGCCGTCATCAGAGTCTCCTACCTGCTCGTAGGGCTCCTCTGGACGGAGTACTATCCGCTGGTCTGTCCGGACTGCTGCTCGGGGCCCCTGTTGGAATCTGGCTTCTTCGAGGCCCAGGGGCTGCAACATGGTGGACGTCGCTGCGGGCTGAGGGTGACCACGACAAGCTACATCGAGGGGCACCGGTCGGTGCTGCATCTCCTGATCTCTTGGTGCCCCCACGAGCCATCGACCGGCCATCCAGTACTGCTCTGGTCACCCATCGACCTGCTGGGACGTTGGTTCCTCCGCGCATCACGCGCGTGAGAGGGCGGCCTCTGGCGCCCGCGGCCGGTGACCTACTGAGACGGGCATCCGCCTTGAGGCTCTGCGGATCTGGTCCGGCCCGCGGTGCGGTGGCTGCGGCATGAGTGTGGGTGCGCTGCCGGGCGGCGTATCCTGAGCGGTTCGCTGCACCGCCAAGCTGTATTTGGACCCCGCAGGAGAAGGATTGCCTGGTGAGTGGGGACGGGGACCGGCTGCCGCGTCGGGCAGCGGCGCGGGAGGTCGCGCTGAGGCTTCCCCGCCCCCCCTCCTTGTAAATTGCGGCACTGCGGCCCATTTGAACAGCGGCCCATTTGAACTGCGGCCCCTTTGATCTAGAGAGTTCCCCGGTGCCTGGGGGCGGGCCATTCCTGGTGTGCTGAGGCGGCCCGGGCGGGGGGGTGGGTGCCGATCGCTGCACAGTTCGGGCAGCGGGGCGCCCGCCCCCGTGACACCTGTGGGGTTGTTAACGGTGGCCTGCGACCCGCGCCGCCCGGCCCTCGGCCAGCGTGTCGGCTGGCGCCGGTGAACCGGCGGTGTGAGGGGGCACCTGTGGGTCTTCTGGTCTCCTGGGGCCACGGGAGTTGGCTGAGAATTCCTCCGGGAAGGGGGAGGGAGACCGGCTGCCGGTTCGGGCAGTGGCACAGGCTGATGTGAGTGCCCCCCCCCTTCTCTTTCCGGACCTAGCACTGCGTGGCACTCTCTTTGCCCCCCTCCTGATGTGTGATTGGCTCTCGGGGCGCTGCACTGATCCGGCTCGAGGATTTGGGGCGCGGAGTCCGGTGCTTGAGGTTCTGGGCCTACTCCACTTCGGACGCTGATGGCCTACTACCCACGGTTGTCCTCCGGCCTGGCCTACGGGCTGTGTCACTCTTGGTGGGCGTGGGACTGGCACTGTGGTGTATCTCTCGACCCCTCCCTCCCCTTAGGGCATGGGGTCCTGGGGCTGCCGTCCCTTGTGGTGCTGAGGGGACCGTCTCCTGCGCCCTCTGCTGAGTGGAGGGAAGGCGAGGCTGGCGGCGCGGCCTGCCGGGAGGGAGGTGTGGGGCCTGTTGACTTGCCGCACCCGTGGCATACCCCATCAGACTGAGCTCCTTCACCGCCGGGTGGCTGCCCTTGAGGTTCTTCAGCATCGACCTGTGCCCTTGGTCGGCTAGGGGGGGTCTTGGCCCGCTGGTATCACCTCCCGACTGCTGGGCTCCCCCCACGCGATCAACCGTTACCACTCCTCCACTGATAAGACCTATCCTCAGCTATGGGGAGAGACAGAGCTCCTAAATCCACGCCCGCCCCCACGCAGACAAAAATGGACCGGTTCACTACTTCCGAGCAGGGGCCCCTGAGAGGGCGGCGGGGGCCCTCCTCCCCACAGGGTGGGGATCTCGACACCATCCTTCAAGCCATTAGCGCTTCGCAAGCATCCGTTGAGGGGAAGATTGGTGAAATCAAAGTGGATGTGTCCCTCCTCAGACAAGACCTTCGTAACGCCACTGCGAGGCTGACAGAAGCCGAGTCCCGCATATCCACAGCGGAAGATGACATCGCTCAACTGAAAGACCAAGTGGCCCACCTCCGCACTCATACCCAGGAGCTCCACCGGCGGGCTGAGGATGCTGAAAATCGCGCTCGCCGTAACAACCTCCGCTTGGTGGGGTTTCCGGAGGGGGTTGAAACGGGTCAGACGGCCACATTTATCGAGACCTGGTTTCAATCATGGATGCCTGCAAACACCCTGTCAACCTGGTTTGTGGTGGAAAGAGCTCACAGGTCTCTTGCCCCCCGGCCGCCCCCGGGCGCTCCGCCTCGCCCCATCATCCTGAAGGTCCTTAACTTCAAGGACCGGGACGCCATCCTGCGAGCGGCACGTGTTGCTGGCCCTCTCAAGTTTCAAAACCATACCATTATGATATTCCCGGACTATACTAGGGAGGTGCAAGAACTCCGGCGCTCCTACACGGATGTTAAGAAGAAACTGCGGGCCCTCGGATTACAATATCAGCTCCAGTTCCCTGCACGCCTGCGAGTTATTTTTCAGCACAAAACACAATTCTTTGATTCACCCCAGGCAGCATGGACATGGCTGACGGAGGAACGGCCCCTCCGTCAGAGGCGTGACCCTTCTCCGGGGTTTGCAGGTTCCCAACCCGAAGGGCACCGGTCCCCGGGCGCCGGCGGCGGCGCCGCACGCAGTCCCGTAGGAGGCGGCGGGCACAGGCAGCAACACCTCGGTCCCAGAGTGTGGCGGCTCGTGGGCGAGGAGACTCCTCCAGCCAGTCGGGCTCCCCGCCTCGCAGCAGACACCGCTCTACTGGGGGACCTCCCGGGCAGTCCACATCGCCACCCCGGGTGGGATCTCCTGGTCCAGAGTCCGACCTTTCCCGCACTCCCACCCTCTGAGGGCATGCCGGGCTCGGTATGTTCTCCTTTCCGTCATTGGGATGGGCCTTTCCATCGGTGGGAGTCCAAGACATTGGTGGACTAATAAGGTTATTCATCTTGTTCTGATGCCGCTCTGTTTTAGATCCGTTCTTCTGGAGGGGTCCTCCACGCTCTCAACACAAACGTTTTAGTTTGGTATTCTTTACATGGGGGGTCGACAGATGCTTCCGTTCCTGAAGTGTAGGGTGGAGGGTGGGGCTGGGGGGAGAGTTGGGAAGGGTTTTTTCCCATTGATGTTACTTTTGTTGTTGTTTCTTTTTTGTTTCAGCTATCACGGAATGACACATGCTCCTTTTACCAGGGTCGGGCATGCTCTTATGGCATGCGCCAACTCACAGCACTGCGAGCTCCCATGCGCATCTGCACACCCCTGTCTGTCTACACGTCCTAGCCCAGGTACTACCTATCATGACCACAGATACTGTGCCTAGGGCGTCTCTCCACGTGTTGTCGTGGAACGTCAACGGCCTATTGGACCGGCACAAACGCACGGCGGTTTTACGTTATGCGCAACGCCTCCATATAGATATTCTTATGCTTCAGGAAACACACCTCCTAGGTAACTGCTGTCCCTTTTTGGCCCGTTATGGGTATGATAGGGTATGGCACTCTGGCTTCTCCAGGGGCTCCCGAGGGGTGGCCATCCTCCTGCGCCGATCCCTGCCCTTCGTACTGTCCCAAGTGTCTCACGATCCTCAGGGTTCATATGTAGCAGTTTGTGGGTCGCTGGCTGGCTCCCCCCTTAATCTTATGTCTGTGTATGCCCCCTCGATGCTTACGTCCACACTTGCGCACACCGCTACCCTGGTGAACAATATGCCTATAGGCAGCACGGTGGTTGCGGGTGATTTTAATGCAGTCTCATCCCCGGCCCTTGACGCAACGGGTCCCCCCTCCACTTCCCGAATGGCACACGCGAGGCAGCTGAGGAACTGGTCCGAGTCCCTAGGACTCTGCGATGCATGGCGCATATGGCATCCCCACACCACCCAATTTACACACACATCGGCAGCTCATCACACACAGGCACGTATAGACGCCATCTTTGTACCTGCACTCGACTGCTCTGCGATTCTAGACGTCCACATTCTGCCTAGAGGCATTTCCGACCACTCTCCAGTACTCCTTAGCTCTGGGGCTCCCCCTCCCTCGGCCCGTCAAACATGGAGGATGAATGCTTGGTTTCTCCAAGATAAAGAATTTAAAAAAGTGGTGGGGAAGGAACTTCAACACTATTTTACTACTAACGATGGCTCCGTAGCTTCTCCGGGTATCTTGTGGGAGGCAGGGAAAGCGACTATAAGGGGTGTAGCTAAAGGGCAGCTTAAGGTCCAGAGGCAGACACAGTTGCGTGAGATCTCCTCGAGGGAGGCGCAGGCGCTCCGCTTGGAACAGCTGCTGGCCCTGTCAGACGATGCCACTCAGGCCCGACAACTGGCCCACCTTCGGGACGAAATTAAACAATTATCACTGGATGCTGCTAAGCTCCTCTGGAGATCATCGGTGGCGAGAGTCTACGGTTGGGGGGACAAAAATGGTTCTATCCTGCACAGGCTGGCTACGTATCCTAGGGCGAACCGTATTCTCCCAGAGGTGGTGGACGAGGCGGGAACGGTGGAAATGGCCAACACCTTCGCCGCCTATTACCGGCGACTGTATACAGCGCACACCCCGGAGCTACCGCTCCCAGTTCTCCTTGACCGAGGTAGGGTGCGTCTTCCTAAGCTAGAACCGGCCGACCAGAGGGACCTGGACCGCCCCATCTCTCGGAAAGAGATCGAAGAAGCGATCACCCTTACCTCATCGGGCAAGACCCCGGGCCCTGACGGCCTTCCCCAAGAGTATTACGCGGCATACCGCGAAACCCTAATGCCCCATCTAGCTGCCTTGTTTCATGAAGTCGTGGAGAGAGGTTCCTTTCTGCCAGAAACGGATATCGCCACCATCGTGGTTCTCCTGAAATCCCAGCCTCCTTCCCGTAGATGCGCGGACTATCGTCCCATCTCCCTCCTCAATACCGAAATTAAGCTGTATGCCACCATTCTGGCTCAGCGCTTAAAGCCCTACTTAACCCGGTTGGTCCACCCGGACCAATGTGGTTTCATGCCCCAGCGTGGGACCCGACATTGTCTCCGGAGGCTGCAGCTGGCTCTAGCCCACCGGCACTTGCTTACCCCGTACTTAGCACTCCTGCCCATAGATTTTGAAAAAGCGTTCGATTCGGTAGACTGGACATATTTACAAGGGGTGCTGGCCGAGATGGGGTTTGGGCCGAAATTCAGAGCATTGGTTCGGGTTCTCTACGCCCATCCGAGAGCGCGGGTGCTGGTTAACGGAGTGCTGTCAGAGGCCTTCCCCATTGCCAGGGGCACTAGGCAGGGTTGCCCTCTTTCCCCTTTGCTCTTCGCCCTGGCGATGGAGCCTCTGGCTTCCCTAATGCGGGCTGAGGACCGTATCCGTGGATGGGAGTGGCCTAGTACGGAAACGGACAAGATTGCATTATATGCGGACGACGTCCTGGTCTTCCTGGCTGAACCAGCCTCCTCGGGGCCACATTGCCTCCAGCTCTTGCAATCTTTTGAGCAGGCCTCAGGTCTGAGGCTGAACCATGGGAAATCGGTTCTGGTCCCTCTGCATTTATCTAGGGATTGCTTTGATTGGCAGTCCACCATACCGCTTCGGCGTCACTCTTTAAATACTTGGGGATATGGATTACCCTCCTTCCAGAGCTGGGCTGGTCCCTCAACGTGGCTCAATTGGTTAAGAAGGCCAAGGAAGACCGCCATAAGTGGAAAGCGTTACCTCTGAACCCCCTGGGGAGGGTGGCATTGTTTAAAATGATGATCCTTCCCAGGTTTCTTTATGTCCTCCAAAATGTCCCCTTCTGCTTTCAGGAACTGGACAGTTTAGCCACCAAGTTCCTTTGGAGCGGAGGGAGGGCACGCCTGGCTCTGTCCGCATGCCGGATTCCCTCCTTTGACGGTGGCATGGGGATGACACATTTATATCTCTACTTTTTGGCTGTACGTCTCCTAGTGGTCCACGACTGGTTCAATGGGGGCTGGGCGGACCCGGCCTACAGGCTTGAGATGAGTGAATTGGGGCTGCCCCAAATTCAAGCTATGATGTATGGGGGGCCCATTCCATCCCGAATGCCGGATGTGACGCGCTCCGTGCTACTGGCCTGGCGGGCCTCGCTGCGCCACACCGGTTGGGCACGACAGCTGACCCAGTGTACGCCCCTTTGGCATGGGGCCTGGCTCGGGAGGTTAGTGAGCTACAGGGATTTAAAACATGGGACCTTATCGGCATCTCACAGCTAGGGGACGTATGGGCTAAAGGCCATATGCTTTCCTTTCAGTAGCTCCAAACTCGCTACTCCTTACATTCGTCCCAATTCTACAAGTACCTGCAGCTGCGACATGCCCTCCAAACGCACATCAGGGACGACACGAGGCTCCCCGAATATAGCCCCACTGAGGCCCAGACAATGATGGGAGACTTAGGCACAGGGGGCATCTCCCGCATATACCGCTCCTTGGTCAATAACACCCCCACCTCCTTGGAGAAGTTGAGGGAACAGTGGGTGGAATGGGTGGGCCCTCTCGACGAGGTGGACTGGCGCGATGCTCTTATGGCCCCCAGGACGGTCACCGCTTCCGCCAAACTTAAGTTGATTCAGCTATACTTCTTACACGCTGCGTACCTCACTCCCTTGCGCCTTCATCGAGCAGGCCTGCGCACGGACGCGTCATGTGCGAGATGCACTCATGCCCCGGCAGACTTCTTTCATGTGGTGTGGTCGTGCCCCCGCCTGGGGCAATTCTGGGGGGCTATCGAAGCGGAACTCACAGAGGTGCTGGGTTGGGAAGTTCCCTATGACCCCCGTCACTCATTACTGGGGATCACGGATGGGCTGGACGGGTCCAGAGCTGAGAAGTTATTCTTTAATACAGCTATGATTGTAGCCAAGCAGGACATAGCGGCGGCTTGGAAATGTCCTGATCCGCCTGACCTTGGGAGGTGGCGTAGGGGACTAGATTGGTGTGCGACCCAGGAGAAAGTCCTATACATGGCAAAGGGGTGCGGGAAGAAATACCGGAGGGTGTGGGGGAAGTGGGTGGGTACGGTGGAGGGTTCCGACTAAGTTGTCTTCATATCTTACCTGTGTACTTTTAGGGGGTTTGTGATTGCGAGTTGTTTTGTCTACATGATCGTAATTGTCTTGAGGAGTTCCGTGCATTTGCTGAAATGTTTCATGTGTTTGAAAACAATAAAAATTTGTTTATCAAAAAAAATACGGAATCGCGTTCGCCGCCCACTGAATAGGGAGCAAACTCTGCAAATGTTCCCGGGTGGATTTCTCCAGAGACAAGTCCAGGGCCACTGACTTGTCCATATTCACTTTGAACCCGGCAGATCGTGCGAAAAAAATCTAGGTCTTCTAGGCATGCAGGCAGTGTCTCTCGTGGGTTAGATAACGAAATCAAAACGTCATCTGCGTAAAGGCTAATGGTATGCACATCACCGCCGAATTTGATCCCTGTAATCAGTGTATTGCTTCTCAACCTCTGCGCCAATGGCTCCATATAGAGAGCGAAAAGGAGGGGTGATAAAGGGCACCCCTGCCTGGTGCCTCTCTCAATGGTGAACCGGGGAGATGTAAATCCGTTGACGCGAACCACAGCCCTCGGAAATTTGTAGCAGTTCAACACGTATGTGCGAAATTTCATGCCCATCCCCATTCTTTCCAGGACCAGTTCCAGGTAGGGCCAGTGGACCCTATCGAACGCCTTTTCGGCGTCGATAGCCAGCATCATATATTCTCCCTGTGTGCGTGTGGCTTTTTCAATAAGATGCAGCGCGCGTTTAGTATTATCCGACGTTTGGCGTCCCGGGATGAAGCCTGCCTGATCCGGGTCCACTAGCCCAGTCATATGGGGTGCGAGGCAGGAAGCCAAAATCCCAGTATATAATTTAAGATCCACATTAAGAAGGGAGATAGGGCGGTATGCCCCACACTGAGATTTGTCTTTCCCTGGTTTGGGAATTACTGTGATAGAGGCCTCCGGAAGATCCCCTGGAATCGCACTGGGCTCCGAGAAGGAAGTAAAAAGGCGGGTGAGGAGAGGGACGAGTTGTGCACAGAATGTCTTGTAGAAGACCGCGGAAAAGCCATCTGGCCCAGGCGTCTTTGCTATCTTAAGACGCGAGATGGCGGAAATAACTTCTTCCGGTCGGATGCCTCTGTCGAGACCTTCGGCCTGGTCCTTAGTTAGCGCCGTTAGCCGGACTGAATCAAGGAAAGCTTCCCCAGTTGAGTGCTCTAGTGGAGAGCCAGCATACAGGTCAGCATAAAAAGCACGAAATGCCTCAGCAATATCTGCGTCTTCCGTGACTCGTCCACCGTCCTTTCGGAGAATCTCCTGTACTTTGTGCTGCTGTCTAGTTTCGCGCAACTTATGGGCTAACAGGCGCCCGCATTTATCCCCCCCGGTATAATAAGCATGTCTTAGCCGCAAGGCCGTGAATTCTGCCCTGTCCTGATCAATGGCCGCGAGTTGTTGGCGTACCGCCTTAAGTTGTCTCCATACTCGAGGAGCTCCTGTTCGCTGGTGCATCTGCTCCAGTTCCCTAATCTGTTGGGTGAGTTCTTCCCGTTTGCGCCTGCGCTCAATATTGTCTGCGACTGAGATAGCAATTAACTCTCCCCTTACAACTGCCTTCAGTGCTGCCCACTGCGTACCGAGAGTGGTGTCAATGTTACTGTTGTGAGAGATATAGTCAGTGATGACCTGCTGTATCCATGTGACCACATCTTCGCGATGTAATAATGTCTCCCTAAGGCGCCACGTCCTACTAGGGTGCTGAAGTGGTGGGAGTGAAAAAACCACGGTCACTGGGGCATGGTCAGAGAGAGAGGCGACTCCTATTTCCACCTCCGTCGTCAGGGCGTGTGTGGGCGCAGACGCCAGTAGGTAATCTAACCGCGCATACGTTGTGTGCATTGGAATAGAAAGAGTATTCGCGATCCTGGGGGTGGAAGCTACGCCATAAGTAACTAAATCCCAAGTCCTGTAGACAGGTCAGTCCACCCTCAGTGGAGAGGGTGCCTGCTTGGTACGTGCGTTGACATGATCTGTCTAAGGTGTTGTCAAGGACCAGGTTCAGATCTCCCCCCAAAAGGATCTGGCGGTCTGGTGTGGCAGAGGTCTCCGTAAGAGCCAAGTGAAAGAATCGCTCTTGGCCGTCATTAGGGGCATACACTGAACCAATAGTGAACCTCAAGTCGCCTATGGCAAATCTAACGGTCAGCAGCCTACCTTTTATCTCCGCTTCTTTGTGTAAAACCTTACCCCTAAACCGCTGAGCCACCAGAATAGCAATCCCCGCCGTTTTGGTATTGCCTGAAGAAAAAAACTGAAGTGGGAACTGCCGGGACCGGAGTCGGTGGCAATCTTTTGACAAAAGGTGTGTCTCCTGGAGGAGACAGATATCCGCTTGGGATTGTTCTAAATACAGGAGGATCGTTTTGCGCTTCACCGGGTTGTTAAGACCCCTCACATTCAAGGTGAGTACTTTAAGCATGGTGGTCGGCATTTATTCAGGCAAGTATGTTAAAAGCAAAAGTGGAGCATCGCATCTGAAACTAGCAAGGCACAAGGACGTAGAGCACGGGCCTACACTAGTCCTAAAAGTAAGGTGGACAAGGAACACTGCAACCCACCCCCCACCAACCCTCCCCCCCCACCAAGAAACCCCCAAGATGAAAAAAAAGGAACCAAGATGTATTGTCCACCATCCGTAGATGATCGGAAAAATAGTGAATTGGGGCAGGTCGTCGAGGTCTGAAAAAAACCCTCCTCCCGCCCACGGCCCAGGGAAAAAACAAAGAGACAATAGGCCTTAGGCTATCGTGAGATCAGCCCGGTTGAGATGTGGACAGTTCCGCTGACACTGCTTCCAATGCGGCTTGCTGCCCCTTCATGATTTCTGCTGCAGGGGGCTTCCGAGCACGTCGTCGCCGTCCCTGCTGGCGCCACTGGGGTTTGGAGTCGTCCATTTCCGTTGAGGGGCTCGCCATGCCATTCTCTTCGGCAGGAGGATCTATGCTAACAGACTACAGGCCTCGGTCAGGGATCGGAGTTGATAAAGTTTGTTGTCCAGTCGGAACACTAGACGAAACGGGTAGCCCCTACTGTAGGTGATGTTGCGTTGCTGTAGGTGAGCAGTGACGGGTTTAAAGGTTCTGCGCTTCTGCAGGGTGAGAGCCGCTAAGTCTTGGTACAGGACCGGTGCTTGATCCCGAAATGTCAGTGGATGCAGCTGACGGGCTTTTTGGAGGATTTCTTCCTTGGTGCGATAATCTTGCAAGCAGACCAGGATGTCCGGCGGCGGGTCGGAGGAGGCACGTGGTGGGCCCACCCTGTGTGCTCGATCTAGACGGAGATCCGTCTCCAGTGGCCTCCCTAAAATGTGATTGAATAGCTCCTTTGTGTATGTAAAAAGGTCCTTCGTATCCTCCTGTAGTTTCACCCCACGGATCCGTATATTATGCCGCCGAGAGCGGTTTTCCAGATCCTCTAGATGAGTCTGGAGATCAACTTGCTGGTCGTGAATCCGGATGATTTCCTGTTGTAGTGCTGCTATTTCGGTGTCTTTGCTGTCGCTTTTGTCCTCGAGTTCTGCAACCCGTTCCCCTATGCCATCCACGTCTCTACGGACTTCCTTTATTTCTTCTGCGAATTCCTTCTTGAGAGTGTGGATATCCTCCCTCAATGCGACAAACATTGACTCCAAGAAGGCTTTGGTGATTGGTTCTGTTCCGTCCTCCCGTTCAGAGACGGGCTGGGCAGCGCCCGAAGCCATGCTGGCCGATAGCTGAGTCGCTTGGGCCTTGGCGAACAAGTCTTTCAGTGACTTATCTTTACGGCCTCTTGACGTGGACATGTCGCACTCTAGACGCCACAGGATCCACGAGCTGAGCACGCACTGCCGGACAACTAGACTTCTGCCTCAATACACTTCAGAGCTACAGCGTCAGTCCATTTCATTCCGTTCTGCTTTAGTGGAGAAGTGGGGCCAGCGGTCTGTGGACCCGTAGGATCTAGAGGTTGTTTTTGTCTTTCGGGAGAAGGTCCTAGATAGATTCAACTCGCATGTCTTTGAGCGTAATCTGGGTCGCTCCCGTTCGTGCTGATTAATTCCTAGCGCCACTGGTGGCTCGGAGCTCTCCTCAACAGACTCTATGAGCTCCGACCACGCTTCCTGAGCCAGTTCTTCGGCCCTATCGCCAACCCCCACAGCTCCGGAGCAGGTCTTGCTATCCCCTCCCCCTGCGGCCCACAGGTGACAGTCAATGAGCACCGCGCTCTCCACTTCCTGGCGTCCCTCCAGGGTCACTGCCTCCCACACCGGCCGTATACCCTCCTCCAGGGCACTTCGCTGCCCCTTCAGGTTTCCCCGGGGTCTTCGTAGCAATCTCACCGATCTGGGACTAGGTCGCCGCTTGTGACATGCTTCCCCACTCTCCGCTGTAATCCAACCAGTGGTGCCCTCTTTATTCTCTGCCCAGCAGCTTGTGTAGATCACGCTCCAGCACCTCCAGGTTTATTCGAGATCCCGCCGCTTCCAGAGCAGTTTAGGAGTCGGCTCGCGGCGTGGGCACTTACCGCACTTCCCTCTGCTTTTCCGATCCGGTGGGCCCACTCGCAGGCCCCCGCGCACCACACAGCGCCTGGTCCGCGGCAAGCACGGCAGCTGCAGATCGCTGCACCTTCAAAAGGGGTAGGCCAAGGCTCTGTCAGGCCCTACGTGCCAGCCGAACTTGGTCAAGGTCCGCATCGGCCTCAGAACAAAATGGCGGATCTGTTCGCTGGCTCGCTCTCCAGCTCCCGGCAGTGGGCCAGACAGGCCTCCCTTAGTGTCCTCGTTTCAGCTGCCTTATAGTCCACAGATCTCCGCCACTGCTCCCACCATAGGTCCGCACCAGCGCTCCGCAGCCTGGAGGTGCCTGCGACACCGCGAGGTACTCTACCGCAGGTGGGGAGCCCAGTATCCTCCAAGGCGCTGACCCAAGATGGCGGGCGAGTACCTCTCTTCGTGGGGTTCACTCGGGGTCTCCGTGGGCACAATTCTGCCACTGCTCCGAACTTGGCCTCCCCCGCTACCCTCACAGCTCGATCGAGCCCCTCCTGGGCCTCTCGCCAGCTCCACTGCCGCACTCCTCCTGTGCCCACCAGACCGGACCGTCTAACAGCCTCCCGCCGTCAATGAGCAGTCCTCCGTGCGTTCGGTCCTGCGCCCGGTTCTTCGCGCAGCACCCACTGGCGGCTCACCTCCGATCGCTGCCTCTCCCTCCAGGCCTGCGCTATCTTCCACCTCCTCACTGGCTCCCTCTGAGGTCTCGCCACCTGCCGAGCCCGTCACCTCCAGGCCCTCGTTTCTCCCTAGGCCCGGTTGGGGGAGGGGGCTCATGGCTCGAGGCAGGTCACGTCGAGGCTTTCTACGCTCTCTCCTGCTGCTCCTGGGACAGCGGCCCACCACGCAGACACCCTGCTTCGCTCGTCCCGCAATTCCCTGGCGGGAGAGCGCCAAAGTCCACAGAGGGCCCTGCGGTCGCCGCCGCGCCAGCCCAGGGGTAGGAACGATGGGCACCCAAGATGGCGGTCGGGCCTCTCACCTCCACGCACCCCTGTCTCTCGCTGCTGCACTGGTCCGCCGTTTGCCAGCCACCCGCTGGTGCACCCACGTCTCTTCCGCCAGCCACCGCCACCTCCGGGCGGGCGGGGGAGTGAGACTCCGCAGCCACAGACCCCGTCCGTCCCGTCCGCCGATCCGAAGCGGAACTGCACAGCTTCGTCGGCTCGGAGCGCTGGTCGCTCAGCTCCGGCTCTATGCCTCCACAGGCGCTGCCTCGGCTCTAAGTTGGCCCCCAGCTGTTCCGGGACCTCTCTTGCCCTTTAGGATGGGCCGATAGTCGCTAAAACGGCCCCAGGGCCGGTGCTATGTTGGGCCGTCGGCGGGAGCTCGGGAGCAGTACGTCTGCTCACACCGCCATCTTGGCCACGCCCCCTCAAAGGTTTTTTAAATGCTAGTTTGTAACTATGCCTACAGAGGTAGGACATGTGAAGAAAGAAGAAAAAACGCACAGAAAGAAGCAAAGAAATGCAGAAAGAAGCAACAGAAGTCCACAAAGACGAAGAAAAGTGCAGGAAGAAGCAAAAGATGTGCAGAAAGAACCAACAGAGGAGCAGAAAGAGGCCTTGTTCCAAAATCATCCTGTGCCCACAACTTTTTCCAACGTGTACTGATGGTAACTGACTCTGACTAACCAGAGCCAGTGCTATGCTAAAACACACTTAGAATACAGTTAAAACACCTACATACACTAGGGAACACTATGCGTTGGGGTACCCCTGTGATTAGCATGACCTCCTCTGTAAGTCCCTAGTACATAATAGGGCAGGGGGATTAAAACTACCTCTTAAAATGCGCTACAGGCGCGTTTGCACAGTGGTGAAGGGAGGGGGTGCCTGAGGTGACATGTGTGCAAACGTGCCCTGTGGCACGTTTTAAGTTGCAGGATTAAGTCCCCTTGAATCCTGAGTGTCCCTGGGGCCCACCTAGCCCCCCAGGTACCTACAGTTTGGACCACAGAGCTGAGTTGCAGAGAGGCGTTCCGAGGCCACGCACCTTTTTTCACTTCTCTGCAACGCAACTCTGTTGTGCTTACTGAAGGTACCTGGTGGGCTAGTTGGACTCCAGGGACCCTCAGGATTGAAGGGACTTAATCTCCCAACTTAAAACACGCCACGGGGCCTGTTTGCACACATGTCACCTCAAGCCCCGCCCCTCCCTTCACCACTGTGCAAACGCGCCCGTGGCGCGTTTTAATTTGGGGGATTAAGTCCCCTTGAATCATGAGCGTCCCTGGGGTCCAACTAGCCCACCCTGTACCTCCAGTATGCGTCAGGAGCTGCGTTGCAGAGAGGTGTTCAGAGGCCACGCCCTTTTACACCTCTCTGCAGCGCAGCTCTATGGCGCTTTCTGGACGTACCTGGTGGGCTAGTTGGCCCCAGGGACCCTCAGGATTGAAGAGGATTTAATTCCCCATCTTAAAACGCGCCACGGGGCCTGTTTGCACACATGTCACCTGAAGCCCCGCCCCTCCCTTCACCACTGTGCAAACGCGCCCCATGGCGCGTATTAAGTTGGGGGATTAAGTCCCCTTGAATCCTGAGGGTCCCTGGAGTGCAACTAGCCCACCATGTACCTCCAAAAAGCGCCAGAGAGCTGCGTTGCAGAGAGGTGTAAAAGGGGCGTGGCCTCTGTACACCTCTCTGCAACGCAGCTCCCTGGCGCATACTGGAGGTTCCTGGTGGCTAGTTAGCCCCAGGGACCCCCAGTATTCAAGGGGAATTACTTCCTTTCTTAAACGCGCCAGGGCGCGTTTGCAGACTGCTGCAGGGAGGGGCGGGCCTCCGGCACGATGCCGGTCTTTTTTTTTTTTTTTTGTATGGGAGGGGGCTGCGTGGCCCCTCCTTCCTTCGGCCACTTTTGGCCCCGGGGACCCCATCCCCCGGGGCCTGAGGATTTTCTTTTTTTTTTTTTTTTTTAAATAAAAAAAAACGTGTGGCCCCCCTTCCCTGGGCCTCTATTGGCCCCGGGGACCCCATCCCCCGGGGCATGCTCTCTTTTTTATTTTTTTATTTAAATATTTGGAGGGGGCTGCGTGGCCCCCCTCCTCAGGCCATTTAAGGCCCCGGGGACCCCATCCCCCGGGGCCTTGCGGATGGGGGCTACGTGGCCCCCCTCCCAGGCCACTAATAGCCCCGGGGACCCCATCCCCCGGGGCCTGGCCACTCGTTGGGGACCGTGGGGGTCCCCAATCCCGCGTCCTGCGGGAGCCGGCATTGCTTTTCCATAAGGGAGCTGCTGACATGCAGCTCCCTTATGGAAAGCAATCTGCTTTGCTTCATTGAAGCGAGAGCAGGTTTCCTGCTCTCGCTTCAATGAAGCAAGCAAGCTTGCAATCACAGGACGGGAGCCGCGAGGCTCCCGTCCTGTGATTGCAAACAGCAGTGTCCCGGGGTAGGCACCCGGGACACTGCAGGAGCCGGCCCTGGGGGTGGCGGTCCCCAGGGCCATGGAGGGCTCCAGGAGGGGGCGCGCGCCCCCTCCCTTCATTAGTAAAGCCCCGGGAGGTGGTGGTCCCGGGTTCGGAGTCCGAACCGGACCCCCACATTTCTTTTGTTAGTGCCCCGGGAGGTGGCGGTCCCGGGCGTGTGGGAGGCTGGAGCACCCCACACAGGTCATTATTATTTAAAAAGAAGCCCGGGGGTGGCGGTCCCGGGGCTGCGGGAGGGCGGAGAGCTCTCCCGCACCATTTTTAAAGCCCCGGGGTGGCGGTCCTCGGGCTTGGGGCCTTAGAGGCCCCCACATAAAATATAAAGCAACCCCGCATGCCCCCGGGACTTGGCCCACCTGGGGGCAAAATAGCATCGAGCGCGGAGACCGCGCTTGATTTTTTTATCACGGCGGGATCCGCGCACCATGAGCGCATCCCGCCGATTTAAAAAAAATAAAAAAATGCTTTTTTCTGCCCAGGGGGTCTATGTGGGACCCCCTGAGCAGACCTAGGGGGTCAGGGTGTTTCTACCCTGCCCCCTTTTTGCGTTTTGCGACTTGTTTCTGTGCTGGCTGCCAACAGTTCCTGATTTGGAGTGTTGACAGCCACTTGACAGCCAATTAGCATGCAGCTCGGGAGGGTACGCGAACCCTAAGCGGCCATAGATATATATTAAGATTTTATTTTTGATTTTCTCAGGAACTACTGAACGGATTTACACCATTTAAGCAAAAGGCACGACTCTGAACCAAGGGCTACCTTTTTGCCAAATTTGGTGTAATTTCGTTCAGCAGTATGGGCTGTAGCTGCGATGAAAGGTTCCTATGGAAAATTGCATGGGGAAAATACGTTTTGGGACCCCCTTTTTTCTCGGCCCCCACTTGACGAATCACCCCGAGACTTTCAGGATAGGAGCGAACCGGAGCGCCCCACGAGTTTTGAAAATTTCGCGAAGATTCGTCAACCGGCGCCAAAGTTATTTCAAATAGAATGTTGTGGATTTCTTATGGAAAATAGGTCCTAACTATAACTATCTACTGGCGACCGCCAGTAGATAATATATATACATATATATATGTAGATATATATGTAGATATATATAGATATATATGTAGATATATATAGATATATATGTAGATATATATCTAGATATATATATATCTATATGTAGATATATATAGATATATATATAACAACACCTCCCATTCCCAACGGGCAGAGAGCACTCACACGAAGCTGCAAAGTGAAAAGCTTCTTTATTTCATCAGGCCTTCCTCAGCCCAGGAAGCCCAGAGAGACGCGTTTCGGCTGTCACAGCAGCCTTTGTCAATCTAGTTTGGCGCCATTTTTTAAAACCTTTATATACCACAACAACATCATAAACATGGAAAAGGTATCTGGGTAATAGACATGAAAGAAATACAACTCATGGTCAAAAGCAGCATATATACCATCCTATATAGTATGTAAAGACGGAAAACAATAATGATGGAAAAATATTGTGCATATCACAGCAATAAACTTATATAACAATTGAGACTAATCATCTATTTACACTTGAATTGTGTTTACGTGCTAATGCACTGCATGATCAACTCAATAAGTTAAAGCTAACTCCACATATATATATTGTTGCGCGCTGAGTTGTAGACCATAGGCTAAAAATGTAAATACCCAAATGTTGTCAGGATTTTAAAAAGAACAACATACGCCGTTCTATGATGCTCATACATTCAAAGTGCCGTACATATGAGAACTCCAACAGGAATTGAAGAAAATGAATGCAGACATTTGCTGCAGTGCATATCACTCATAAAGTGCGAAGTGCATTTGAATAGGATACGGCTAGCTCTCGTAATCACAGTTCATTTGTCTAGCAAATCAATTACAAAGGGAATCCTTGTGACATTAGATAGCTTCACGGTGGGAAAATTTCCCCATAGTTCAAGAGAAAACCCAAATGGGAAATGTCTCTTACGCTCACAGAGTCTTCAGAAATGTGATGTAATAAGCTCGCAGAAGACTTAAAGGTTCCTGCAGGTCAAGAAGCTGTTGCACATAGCAGCATAGCACATCCACACGTCGTGCTCAAATAAAACAAAACAGCAGTTCGAGTGAAGTGTATGTGAGTGGGAAATTGTTATCACCATCTCAGATGATCACTCATCAACAGTCTGTATAGGTCCCTTAATGGTACCGTATTCCTGAGTACAGTCTATAAATGAACGTATAGGGCAATGATCTAGGCCACATTTGGTCATTGGAGATAGTATGTCTATTTCGCTCAAGTAAATAAGTGCCTAACGGGAGCTGAGTTGGGTACATTGGTGCCTTATGACCAAACGTGGCCTAGATCATTGCCCTATAGGTTCATGTATAGACTGTACTCAGGAATACGGTACCATTAAGGGACCTATACAGACTGTTGATGAGTGATCATCTGAAATGGTGATAATTTCCCACTCACATACACTTCACTTGGTTTTCACTCGATAATACTCAGATTCATCCCATTTACAAATATAGAAGTGACTCTGTCATACGAGTCACAGGTGACACGCTGTCATCTACATTCCCCGGCACATTCATTCATTTTTTAGAATCCCAATGTGTGCAACTTCATTGAAATATGGACTCAATGAGTCGTTCAAACTGATATACAGAACGATCCCACTAGCGGAAACCAATATGTTTCCCTACATGCTATGTCCACAAAATATTTTTCTTAAACCTACTACTGATGTCTCGCAACGAATGTCACTTTGATAGCGCTCGTTGAAAGCAGGAAGTGGGCAAATATTCTCTTCCATAACGGTTCCAATTACGGGGGCCATTTTGGGTTTTCCGACACGCTAGTCTTCTGGCAGACAGGCCGCACTGTATACAGGAAGTAGGTGCAACTTTCTCCTAGAATGGTTCCATTTGACGGTAGCCATCTTGCTTTTTAACGGACTAGTCTTTTGACTAATTAAGAGATTCCCCCCGCTAACGTGGAATCGATTGGGTTTAAAACAGACCTCCTCATGCCGACTCATTGTTCCACGGAGCCGCGGTGAGGTAGTATCCAGGCGAGAGAGTGACCTTGACGATGTAAGTACGGCATAGCCGTACGCCCGCTAGAAAATGAGCGAATACTCCAGGGAACCATTAGACAATCAAACACTAGTTTAACGCTGCATTGTATTCTTCCTCAACAGTGTTTGACTACAGGTGCTCCTCCCCTCCCGTTGAACAGGCTCATGGGGCACTAGATGGGTACAAAAGATGTACGTAAAAACGCCAGACAGCAGATGGTGTTTCATGATTAATGCACCTAAACATTGATGTATTTTCTGTGTTTACAGAAACCTCTGTTCCTAGTTATAGAGTGTGTTTTATGTTATTTGTTGTGATGTTATGTATTGTCCACACAGTCAGTACAGCACAGCACCTTGTACCACATGTAAAGTTACCAGAAAAATATATCACCCATTGTAAAAATATATCACCTTTTTTACAGAGTGCTACCTCAGAGGGTGTAGGGTAACTACTTTTAAATACCTAACCTTGTCTTTGTTCTTCCAGACCTATTACAAGAGTCATACCTAATAGGGTACAGTATCAAGTGCATGTTGATTGGAATATGCACAATTAAGTGATTTTCTTGTAGAAACTTTTACATTTTAATTATTGATCACCAACATTGAGAGTGTTGAAGGGATCTGTTTAGGTCCTGATGAGAAGCCAGGGGAGGGCTTCGAAACATGTCGACGAAGGAAGTGCGGCCCATTAGAACATAGTACCTCTGCTTGTTCCCCAACATTTAATGATACCAGCTAGCAGGAACATTAAAGTTTATTTTTCCACATAGCCAGGCATCTTTTACCTATTTCACCACGTCACTAACTCACATTTGACCCTTCCACTCGCACTCCTACATCACACATAGTATTTACTATTTAGTGCTCCCGCGTCTTCGTAGGTCGCAGCACGCCCCGTCCCGCAGCGGGGTGGGAAGAACCCAATGATGAAGCATGCCACCAGGGGGCCTTTTGGTGGGTGAGGGTTATTTTAACAAAGCTGTGTGCTCCCCTATAGTTTAGCAGCGACACAACCTCTGGAAGGACACTTTTTTCACACATTGTTTCAATTTCCATGAATTTGATAAGGGTGGATCCCTGTATTTATTTCATACTTACTGGAGGAGGACGTATCCACCTCTTATGCTTACTTTGCTCTACCTCTTCACTCCCCCTCTTTGTTTTCATGGTATCTTACTACATTGGCCACCCAAGATCAGCTGTTTATGAGCTTCGCTGGAACCAAGCATGGAAAAGTGACAACCAAGTGACGATCTCACTTTGGCTTACCTTTTCCATGAAGATCTAGTATGCCTTGGACACTAAAGTATAACCAGCTGGGATGCGTGCCCAGTAACGAGGGCCATGGCAGCTTCTGCTGTGCTCTTCAGGGGCACTTGGGCAGCCATTTAGTCTTATTTGCTTACTTTCACATTACCTTATTGCCTGACAGCTCCGGCATGCAATGATGGATACTTCGCCTGGGCTGTGTTGCATGGCTTCTTTGTTAATTGGTGCTATTCAGTCTCAGAACCTGGATAGTATTGCTTTGAGACTTAATCAGATGTTGAGGAATTTGTGGGAAGAAGTATCACTTCCTTTCTTTTTCCCCTCATTTTAATGCAGTTATTAATAAGACCCAAGATATGCAATTGTATCATCTGATGAGCTTGTCGCTGTCGTTCATGCTCTCTGTTAATCTCTGCACCCCTCGGTGGAGTGCAAAAGAAATGGCAGAAACTAGACGAGCGCTGCAGTTGGTGCCATGTATATTATAATGTCCTTACACCTGGGGTGGATGAAGCTGTGTCTGAAGCCGTACCACACCATTTGGCAGCGCACAAAAGCTGTTGCTGGAAAAAGAATATTTGGATCCAGTCTTGCTGTTGGAGAACATTCATACAATGGCGATTTTACAGGAATATATATATTATCCACCAGAAATCTTGTTACTGAAGGTAAGTAACTTGTTCTTCTTCTGTATTCTGCTACTGATGACTTTAGTTGGAACAAACCAAAACACTATACATGTTTTGACTGCTTTCTCCTATTTCCAATTATGAGTTTCTTCTCGGGTCTGCTACTTCAATTGTAATCACACATCTTGTCGTCTACACATTTCCCTTTGAAGAGCCAAGAATCCACTGGTCCTCACTCATTCCTCTTTCTTCATCAGCCTGTGCTGATATATATAACGCACACCGGAACATTGCCTGGTCTAGGGTGCTGTCCTCAGCTGTCTCATTGACTTCTGGAAATTCTTAATGGACAAACCCTTAACTCCTCATGCTTAAAAAACCATTGTATATTTTTAGGGGCTCAGCAAAACTGTGACATAGTGGTTTTTGAGTGTGACACTGCGGATGCCTCATGCACTTGAAGGCTATCTGGGACCATGAAGCGTTTCTATAAATTTTCAAACATAAGAAGTTGAGACCTTAACACGTCCTGCTCCTTTGGGCCATTCCTGTGAATGTTCAGCCCCGCAGTCAAAGTCCTATGTTAATCTAAATCAAAGTCCAAGGAAAACTATAAAAATGCGGAGCAGGATTCAACCCCATTCCGCCACTCTGCATCCAAGGAGAGGGGGCAAGGGGCATCACAAATGCAGTCATTCCCCTTTGGGATCATAGGTCGCAGAGCCAAGTCCCTAACTGATTTCAGTGTGCTCCAAGTTTACCAAGCCAACAGCAACGACGTTCAATGCCTTCGGGAGTCCATGCTGCAGATTTTTGGTTCACTTCTTGCTGCTTCTAGCTTGCCTTCAGGCCCCAAGGAAAGGCAGGTGCCTCCAGTCGGGTTACTTCCTTCGGATCCGTCCTGAATGCTGTCTGACCCCTTCATACCCTCTCCAGTTCCTGTACTGACTCCTGGCCAAGTGTGCTAGGGTCTTGTGTTTTGGCAGATCTTGTATTTTCAGGACATTCGCCACATGTCCCTCCCTGCTTTAATCTGACAGCAAACCTAGTTAATGCCACACTACTTTTTAGGAGATAAAAACAGGACTAGCTTAGTTGAGGCACATTTGAGCTAGCTCTAGTGATGATGGCAGTTTTCTATTTTGTTTTCCCATTGAGGCACTTCAGAGAGTATGCAGGAAGCAAGCAATTATTTGCACATTTTCATTAGAAATTAGTGGTTAATAGTAGCAAGCATCTCTCCTTGTACCTTTTTCATTTGTGTGACACACAACTCTAGTATATCTGCTCTGGTGCCCGTTGTAGACAAACTGAGTGCTATGTTGGGGGGCTAGAAGAGAGACTACACCTTGTCCACTCTTTAGTTGAATAGATTAATACACTGTGGTGAACCATTTGTTCAACTAAATGTCGGATAAAGTTTTTGTCTGAGCCAAGTTTTTGGCTTAGAAATAGCAGTGGATAGCAGAGTTTAGTTATTCTTCACGAAATGATCCAGATCGTAGACATTCTTCTCTTCCATGTATGCACCGCTTTATACCACCTTCAATCAAATGAATTGGTGTAGAGTGGATAGGGTGGTAGAAAAATATATCCATTTGGCATTGGATGGATGTTGAATTGGCACTGGAGGAATTGATGTGTTCCAATAGCAACACTTCATATACTCTTACAGGAAAACAGCCATTGCTAGTGATTCAGCGGTGCAAGTCTGCAAAAGTGACACTTCGGCAAATAGGTTTAGCTTGTTAACATAAGGTGGATGTGAGGGTTGTAAGAAAGTGTGTCTGTGTGAAGCAGTATCAAATGTGGAAGTGTTATGATGCAAGAAATAATGTGAGCGCTTCAAGAATAAGTGGGTATTTTGCTCATATTATGTTCTATTTATTTATGTTCTGTTTGTTTATTGACTATTTAGTGCATCACTTGGAATTTGTATTGTAACTAAGCTGGATGCATTTGTGTGAGTGAGATGAAAAGCTCCTGGAGAAGGCTATCCAGGTTGTGCAAAGCTTTCCAAGAAGTGCTGGCGAGGAATGGTGGAGTGGTGGGCTGACAGGTGCTAATGCTTGCATGTACTTCGAGCATGCAGTGTGTCAATTGGGGGAGGGCCGAACAAAGTACATCTCTTTACAAAGTGTGCCTCATGCACAAACTGTTCTGGAGACCCCGGAAGTGATTCTTTTGCATCTGCTCAATCTCTTCCCTGTTTTAACAAGGCACACTATGACAAGGTGCATTACTAAACTCTTCATTCATTACTTGTTTGGCGAAGTGGATAGGTTTGCTAGCTGTCACATGTTATCTTGTGGAGTGATTTGTATAGTCGGGCATAAGGTGCCCTTCTACCATGTTCTCAGAAACATCAAGACTGTGCACCAAACACTTGTCAGGCATGACAGAGGCCGCACAGTATAGTAGTGCCAGGTGCTTACAACCAATATCCCGCCCTGTCGAAGTGCCTGGTCCACACATTTTGTAAAAGAAGCACTGCACACCATAGCTCAGTAAGTCAGTATGGAAGGTGGGCTACACTCATTGAAACTTATGGTGATTAGTTCACCTATTTGATCAGTCATAACATCCACACGATTTGTTTACAGTACTCAAGTTGCTTCAACCATATATGTCTCCAGCTGTTCTCTAATCAAGTTTTGGTCACTTCCACAAGTTCCAATAATTGCCTGTCTACTCCAGGAAGACAATTCAATTCATGCATGACACACATGGTTCATGTTCCTGGACTTCTACTAACAATTCATGTAGATGTTTTGACTGCTCGGATAGCTAAACTCCTCTCCATACCTTTCATGGACGGCTTGTCTACGTTAGAGGATTATAGTTCTCTGTCAGCAAAATAGACACAGTTTTGGTATTGTTACATTGTTGAGGAAAACTGCAAATGTTACTGATTTGTTCTTCTGTGAATTGTAGTTTGCTACATTTGAGACAATAAACTGACATGGTGAATTTGCAGTTTTAGAATGTTTTGTAAAACTGATTTATGAGTTTTTTCTACCTTGTCCTGTTTGTGTAGGAGCTGTTCATGCTCATCCAATGTAGAGCTGCCTGCATGAGCTCCTTGTTTAACCTGTTGACTTTGCTGATGTTTGTTTTTACCAGGCATTGTCAAAGTATTGTGAGAATCACCTTCTTTTGAATGCTGGTTGTCAGTAATGGGGTTATTATTTTGGAGTACGTAGGAGGGAGAGGGCCGCTACCAACTTAATGAACCCACTCTAGTTAAGTGAAAACTCAGTTCTGAGAGAATCTCTGCTCACCCCCTGGTAGCTGTAGCACAATCAGCAGGCAATTCTTAGTGAAGCGCCTTCTAAGTTCTATCAGTACCAACAATTTCAAAGTAAATAATGCATCACAATAAAATTCCCAAACCAATTTACAAAAATAGAGAACCATATAATGAGCAAAACGACACAAAATTCATCAAAGTGGTTTAAGGGAAACCAGTGATATGACTTTTTAAACTTTTAGGCAAAAAGAGCCAAGAAAAAGACGATCACAGGGGAAAAAAGCAACCGTTCACAGTAGACCGGGGTCTAGGTGCAATTTCAGGCCAACCATGATGGAATGGAGGTTGGATATACCAAGCGGGTTGTACCTCTTAACAGTTTTACTGTCTGACTGCTGGGAAAAGTTCTTCTGGGTCCGTCCTGCAGCCCCTCGCTCCTCAGGGAAGGCTTCTATGAACTAGGTCTTTCTCCAGCCAGGTCTCCTGTAGGGTCTTGTTCTATTTAGTCTGCTTTTGGTGTCAAGAGTCCCTAAGATATTTGTGTCCCTGAAGTGGGTAAACAGTAGGTCAACAACCTGACCCTTGGAGAGCAGTTCCAGTTCCTGGGTGCAAGCAGGATTTAGGGTTCTTTGTGAGAGTCCTCTTCTTTCAGCAGGAAGCAGGAGTCAGAAGTCAGGATTCCTCTTACAGCAGAGCATTCTTCTTATGATGGAATCATTCCAGGCCCAGGAATGTTTAGGAGAAGGTGGCAGTGGAGTTGCCTGATTTAATCTGTGCACAAGCTGGTGATTGGAGAAATTCTACTACCAGTTCATAACAATTTTCTCACAGTCTCCCTACCACCTTTAACAACACTTCCCATTTGCCTTACTGTAACGTTTTCCAGTAATACCGGTTTCAAGATGGCGGGACCCATCTGCCACTCTGCAGCCCTATCTTCAGCTTCTTGGCCACTCACATACATCACGGGGCAGGTTTTCCCTCCTACTGTGACTGGTCCCTGACTGTTTAGGATGGTCCTGGGGATAAGTAGGGGAAAACCTGGCATCTCCAAGCAAAGGATGTAGTATTAAAGCTGCCCTTTGGTCTGCCAGCCTCCCTTTTCCACTCCCAGGTAGCTAATCCCTACTAATTAGTCAGCAGTTAACACCCATTAACCTTTCCCTGGCTCAGAGGCAAGCCATTGTCCTCTTAGCTAGTCATTAACTCTCTCAGCCACAGATGTATATTCCAACTCTGAAAGTGTGATGATTGGCAGAACTGGTTTTGAGCCAGTATTGGCTCAGGTAGCTTAAAAGTTCAAAAATCTGATTTCACTGTTGAGTCAGATTTTAAAACTAAACAGGAAATAACTTACAAGTATTTTTCTAGCCTTTTCCTAAGCAAAGATGCAAAATAATGTGTTTAATCCCACATAAGTCTATTAGGAAATGCCTAGCCAACCTGGCATTCTAAAATAGCAGGCTTTTATTGAACTAGTAGGGTATACTAACCCCATTATTACTGTGCCCTGTGGGCTTACAAGGCACACTCTAGGTGTGATTTATGAATATATCAAAATAGACTTTTCAAACAAGGCAAAGGCAGTTTCCCTACCATGTGTCACTGCAGTGCATTTCAACTGTATGCTACCCGGCCACAGTTGTGCTTGGGACAGTAATATATTTTTTGTTATGTTTTGTTATGTGGTGCTGTAGTTATACACTGTAGCCCACTTAAGACATTTAATATTCCATGACATAGGTGCACTTTAGACACTTTCTACAATTGGCTTGCAGGGAAAATAAATAGGCCCAGTAGGGTGTTCCAATGTATACCTCACCGGAAGAACCCAGAGAATCCGCCTACCACCTTTCACCTCTGAACCTAAGAACAGCATCTGCGGCGTTCCCAAGGCTCGACGCTCAGCCCTACACTGTTCAACACCTACATGACCCCCTTGGTCAACATAGTCAGAACCCATGGACTAAACATCGTATCCTACGCCACAGACACCCAGCACATCCTCTCGCTATCAGAAGATCCCTCCACCACGATGGCCAGTTTCAGCAGATGCATGACGAGCGTCGCCGACTGTATGAAAGACAACTGCCTAAAACTCAACAAAGACTAAACGGAAGTCCTGATCTTTGGGAACAACACCGCCTTGTAGAATGCTTGGTGGCCTTCCGAACTAGGAACCTCACCCACTCCAACAGACCATGCCTGCAACCTTGGCTTCATCCTGGACAGCAAGCTCACCATAAAAAGCCAGATCAACGCAGTCACCTCTGCCTGATTCCTTGCTCTTCGCCTGCTCCATAAGATCTTCAAATGAATCCCCTGTCAACACCAGACAAACCGTCTCTCAAGCCCTAGTCACCAGCCGCCTGGACTACTGCAACGCACTCTACATGGGTATCCCCTCGCACCTCTTGAAGAGACTGCAGACCATACAGAATTCAGCGGCCAGACTCCTCGTCGACCTTCCAAAGCAAACCCACTTCACCCCCACCTCAAGAAGCTCCACTGACTCCCCATCCAGAAAAGGATTCAATTCAAGATGCTGATCCACACCTGCGAAGCCCTACACAACCATGGGCCAGCATACATCAACCACTGCCAGAACTTCCACCAACCCTCCACACACCTGCGCTCTGCCTCCCTCTCCCCCACCCCCCCCCCCCCTGCATCCGCTGAAGCAACAGTGGAGGACGCTCCTTCTCCTACCTCGCTGAGAAGTTCTAAAACGACCTCCCCATTCACCTCATCCACTCTGTTGAAATTCAGGAAAGGACTCATGACCTCGCTGTTCAACTGAAGCCTCCCTAAGCAGCAGGATTCTCAGCACCTGGATACCCTCTTGGGTGATTTAGCCATGCTTTATAAGTCCAGCTGATTTGATTTGATATCGCACATACTTTAGAAAGGAAGCACAGACACTTTACTACTGTTTAGCAGTAGTAAAGGTCACTGAGTCCTAAAGCCAGCAAAAACAGGGTCCAGAAAAAGGCGAAAAGTCTGAGGTAACCCTGCAGAAAAGGTACCTTTGGTACTCTGGTCAGTTAACATTCCATCAAAAGGTATTGAATTGTAGTAAATATTTTGGAGGTTAACACCATGAATAGGGCCCAGAAGAGATCTTTGCTGTGTGGTCAGTGTCATAGCTGTTTCACTCAGTGTAAGTATGAAAAGGTCGTTTCTGTAGAACTTTCAGCAGTCGATGCAGTTTGGTAAGTGGTTTTGTGTTATTTTTACAGACTCTATTGAGCAGGTTGCATATTGCAGACAGCTCAGTGGCTATTCAGGTTTGGCTCTTCAGTTCCTATTTCCAACAAGTCCCCGTTGTGGAGGCCTTTGATAGTTGTAAACCTAGCAATTGTTGTCTGTGTATCCCTCATTCATGTAAAAATGTTATTTGTAATGGATATTTCTAACTTCAGATTCCTCACCTTGTGAACATTCCCTAGGATCCAGAAACTTTAAAACAGTACTCCTGTCTGCATGCTGATAACTAGCATCATGCCCGCCCTCCCACCAATGCTGTTCCGCTAAAGAAGGGATGAACAGAGTCGCATATAAGCACCATTCATGCGCGCTGACGTCAGTTCTTTTTCTTTCCACACCTTCAGATGCAGATCCAGTGCTAATACTTATATTTGTCCCCTCAAAATGTCTACACCAGAGTTCAAGCTGTGTAGGGACTGTTACAAACAGATGTCTGTGACTGGCCCTCCAGTCGGCCTTCCGTCAGTGGACCTGCCCTCAGTGCAATCTGTTCCCATCGAACATGCATCGGGTTGTGACGTGTTATTTACTTTGAAATTGTTGGTACTGATAAAACTTAGCAAGTACTTTGCTGGGAATTACCTGCTGCTTGTGCAAAGAAGTTTGATGCTGACTTCGGTTCCAATGCCACCTGCTATGCCAGTTCCCTTTACAGAGATGCCAGAGGAGGATTTACAGCCAAATGCACTTTATGATTCTACGCAGAATCCATCACAACTTCGAAAGAGGCTGCGCCTGGTTCCTACTGCAGCGCAGTCATCGGGTAATCCCTCTGATTTTGATACTCTGCCCTCACCTCACTGTAGGACCCAGACTTTGCAGTTTTTTTCGGCACTGATTCAGATAATGACAATTTTAATGAGGGAATGATTTCGTCCCCTATCATGATGAAAAAAATTGATATGAAGAACTCCAAGTTGGCGGTGGCCTGGATACTTCCCTAGATTCTGGCCTTTTTTTAGCTTTTTGGCATTGCAAGGAGTTTCTTATTCTCTGTTATGCGAATGGCGGCAGAAGTACTGGACCTACAGCTTCCCACTATGGGGGTGATGATCAATATTTTGACCAAGGTGCTCCAACCTCTTCAAGCACTTACAGAGTCTATATTGCCATTTAGCGAAGCCCTTACTGATACCCACTTGGGCGAATCTATGTTCAAGACCACCGGTTAATAGGCAGTTAATAGTTCCGGTACCATCACCCAGAACCAGATGACTCTGCTTTTGTTATATAACATCCAATGCCAGAGAATTTGGTAGTGCAGGCACCCACCAGCAAGGTAAATCCCAACACCTTCTCCACAACTCCACCTGATTATAAGTCTAAAAGAATAGAAACATTTGGCTTGTTTCCCCCATGAGACTTGCTCTGTGTTCAGTGAATATCAGCTTCCTTCTAGGCTGCTACTTTCATACCCTAGTGGACACCGTGGCTCAAGTATTGCCTGCAGTTCTAGACGACCTCAGGGCATCCCTAACCCAAGCTATCCAGAATAGCCGCCATGCAGCAAAGATTGTAATCCAGTTTAGTTTGGACACAACCGACTGCTGAGATCGAGCAATGGGTACGAGTGTGACACTACCTATATGAGTTCTACGGGCCTTTCCAGAGATGTCCAGGCATCTTTGATAGACATGCTGTTCGATAGCTCTCAAGTTTCTGATGGCAAGGCAGATTCGGCAGTGGAACGGTTTAAGGAAAGCAGGGCCAAAGCACATTGTTTTGGTCTTTCTGCCCCCACCAGACAAACACTTTCGCCTCCTTCATGGCTATGGCAGGGAATTTTAGTTTCACCAACATCTGGCCCATCCACCAGACCAGCAGGCCTTTCAGCTTTTTTGTATCCGAGGCCACAGCTCAGAAATAAAGCGCCAGGACAGCAGGAACAATGTGCAGCTCAGTCCTCCCCACCCCATCACCATTCGCAGCCTCTAAATCACTTTATTATATCCTTGCAGGCACACAGCCACCCCGTCGGAGTCAGGATCTGATATTTCCTTCAAGGGGGGCAAGCCATCACTTCAGACAAGTAAATCCTCCAAATTGTACATCAGGGCTATGCCCTTTCATTTCTTTCCATTCCACCCACATTCCACCACTTTTGGGACGGAACAGTCACCTGCATGGTGACCGATGTTCACCCTTGCCCTGAATGCTCCAGTTGCATGGATATCTGGACCTCTGGTAATGGTTTTTGATCATGGGCGAACATGGATCATGCTTGTGCGCCATTACCTACTCCTGTCTTAAGGTAATGTTGTCTTGTTATTCCAGGAGGGGTCCACCATGCGCTACCCTTGGAGAAGAAGAGAGCTACTGCCATTACCTGGAGTTAAGTGCCATGAACACTGTGGTGGCAGCATACCTGTTTTGTGTTTCATAGTGATCAGTAGTGTGAACGGGCCTTGTTACTGTATAACGGGAATGGTGCCTACTGGCTCACTAATGTAAAGGCGTTGTACTTATTTCACCCTTGGCCTGCATGGATTTTGTATAGCGCTGGACAGCACTTGATGCTTGCATATGCATGCTGGGATGTGTGTGTGTATGTGTACGGTACATGACATAGTGATCTTTAGGTTCCAGTCTGGCAACAAAGAACCTGGAAAGACTAGAAGATGTGAGGACTGCAACCCCCAGATGGAAGATGGTGTATTGGGCTTTGGTGGGAGCAACCACTGAAGGAAGGGCAACCGAGCATCCTCTGTGCACATCAAAGGTCTCTTTGATTCCAGGAAAAGTTACTGTTCTGTAGGGCCTGTGCTTATTATCAGGGATAAGGTTAGGACTGTGGCCAGGAAATCTTGATAGGAAGACTTAGGCCTTTTAACCTTTATGAGGATTTTTTTAGTGGAGGCTGATAGCCAGGTATGATCCACGGTTACTCCCTTGGCATGTGCTGTAGAACCAATCAGAATTGAAGCCACTCTTGCTGTGGCAGAGTGTCCCTTTGACAAATGGCATTATAGAGGAGAGAGCTCTTCAAAGGAGGCTCACAAGTGGCTCAAAAGCACTGTTCATTCAGGGAAGAAAATCACCAAAACTTATAGCTTCTGGGACTAGGACTAGGGTCCAAGTTCTGCTAGTCTCCCTGTTGGGTGAGATGCAATCACTTAGGAAGTCAAGACCACTTGCCCTGAGCCTCGAGCACCTGCCTTCTGCCTGCCTGCAAAGACCAATTGATCCTGTGAGGAGAAGAGCACCTGGAGGAAACTAGGACCAGTTGGGATTCTGCTGAATGGATCCCGGTAAGAGAAGTGTGAGACACGCCATCTGATCAAGAGCTTTGCGGTGACCCTGTCTGCCTGAAGGGGGCCACTGTCTAGTAAGGGCAGTTGCCATTGTGGATCACCAGTTCGTGACCACCATCTGCCAGAAGGGGGCACAGTAGAAGCATGGCTGTTGCCATAGATCTAAGTGCCCAGGTTGCTGTGAGGATCACTTACTGATAGCGGCGAGCCGCGGAGGAAGGCATCTGACATGATGCGGGCTGTTTGGAGATAGAAGAAGACCCGACGTGTCACCAGGGTCATACCACAAGAGGTTGCGGACCCTCATCTTCAGTAGAACACAGCCCACAGAACAAAGCACATACCAGCTGTCATTGGGTCAGGTATGACTATTCGATGCCAGCAGGGGATTTGCACGAACTTAGTGTGTAGCACTGTTAAAGATGAGTCATAAGGCAAAACATAGACTTTGGTGTGTGGGGATTAGCGTGGGCCACATCTGGGAGTCTCCTCCTATAATGAATGGGGAATAACCAGCCTCTCTAAATGGGGATGGATGGACTCCATGATACTGCCAAGGATGACTCTAGCGCGCCGACCTTAAGAGACTGTGGTTAATATTTAGTGTGTTGCCTCTGCTTTGTGTGCTTCCATTAAAATATTACTTTTTCATAAAAGTAAGTATTTGGCTGGATATTCACATTATTGCTTTTACTACTTTGTGCCTGTGTATGCCTCACAACTACTTCCCCCCTTGAAGAGTCTTGGGCTACTCAACATGTGCTAGCACTGAGAGTCAAGTGGTGAAAGGAGTAGTACTTGGCCCAGTTACTCAGGAGCCATAGTAGGTCGGGCGCCTGGACATCAGGCCTAAAAGGCTTCAAATAATGGGTGGGTTCAGTAAGTCCTTCTTGCCCCCTGGCATCCTGAAAGGGGTTTTGAGAACCCACATCAGGCGGCTGTTGAAGCATCACCTGTTTGTCTTGCAGTAGGAAGTGCAGGCCCTTTTGACCAAAGGGGCCATAGAGAGGGTTCTGGCCTTGCAAGTTAGTACTGGGTGTTACTCCTGCTACTTATCTATGCTGAAGGACGGACCCTTCATCCTATATTAAATCTTCTCCCTCTTGACTCCTTCCTTCAGAAGGTCAAATTCAAAAGGCTCACACTAGTCCCAAGTTCTGTCTGCGATGGATCCTGGAGGCTTGGATGGTGGCATTGGACCTGCACAACATGTTTATCTCCATTCTACAGGCCCACAGGAGCTACCTTCGGTTCACAGTGAGCCTGGAGCATTTTCTGTTCATAGTGCTCCTTTTGGCCTCACCAGTGCCCCTTGGGTGTTCATGAAAGGTCAGAGGTCAGGGATACCAGCGTTCCCCTACCTCGAAAACTGGCTATTGAAGGTAGACTCGCCCCAGGCGGTTGTCAAACACCTTACATCATTGGGGTTCTCTCTCAATCTGCCAGTCACATCTAACTCCTTCTCAGACATTCCTCATCCATTCTGAGTTGGGGAGACCATCTGGTAGAGGTGGAGAGCAGGGATCTCAGGTCTCCAGCAAAGGCTCAACTTCACATCAGTTTTGTGGAGTTGAATGGCGATTTGCTTGGATTTGAATGCCTTCCTGCCTACCATCAGAGAAGGACAGTGCAGGTGCTTACAGACAAAACCATCTGCAACAAGCAGGGCAGGGTGGGTCTTGGGTCCTGTGCCAGTAAGCTTTTACACCTCTGAAATTGGCTGGATTGCTAGGGAATTCCTCCGTTGGTGAACCAACTGGCGAGGTCTTTAGACGTCTGGGCCGACAAACTGAGCTGCCAAGGCTTAGCGAATCATGAATGGCAATTATTCTGGTTATGCATGGCAGTTATTCTGGCCAAGTACATGTCGGGACTTTTGCGTGTTGGAGTTTCCAAGGCTACTCTTATCGGGGACACATTCCATCTATAGTTGGAGCTCGGGACTCCTGAATTTCATCCCACTGCTGCCTTTCCTGCCCTGAATTGAGAAGATCCGGAATGACTGGGTTCAAGCCATCCTCGTGGCACCGGATTGGGCCAGGATAGTGTGGTCTTGAACTCCTGGACGTGAGCATCTATCCTCCAATCAAGCTGCCGCTTTGGGAGGATCTTTTATCGCAGCAGCAGGGCAGAGTACTGCACCTGGCTAGCACATTTTGCATCTCCATGCTTGGAAATTGAGAGGCACAGTTGATCTCCTTGGACCTTCTACCTGAAGTTGTTGATGTCATCTTGGTGGCTAGCCGTCTCTCCACAAAAATGGTGTACGCCATTCATTGGGATAAAATTATGGCTTGGTGCAGCACCCGACAAATTGATCCACTTCAAACCAAGTTGTCCGAAGTTTTGTCCCTGACCCAGAAAGGACTTGCTTTGGCCAGGAATATGGTTCCACAAGGCCAGTAAAAGATGAAATGCCTAGTCGGGGGATCTAGGAGGACAGGTCTGGCCCTGTGTAGAGACGTGACCTGGAGGTAAAGCAGCCTGTGGAGGCGAGCATGGGCGGGTGCGCCCTGAATAACAGAACCAGGTGACCATCCAGTGTCCGTATCGAGGGAGAGTAAAGGCAGGGTAGCCGTGAGATGGCAGGATAAAATTAAAACCTGGGTAAATCACGATGGAAGGAGTCCTGGTGATAGAAGCAAGGTGGCGGGTACGCCGAACAGATATCAGCGTGGTGAATGCCGAAGGAGACTGGTCTCGTCTGTGTAACCGGATGTTTCCGCATCCGGTACTGGCCTTGTGGAACCATATTCCTTTTACCTAGCCATATTGGCATTTAACTCGTCACTGTCAATACAGCCCTGAAGAGTCACGGGATCTTTCCCGTATGACGAAACACGTGTCGGCTGGTTGCTCTCTTTTGATGTTGCCTCATTAAAAATCTTTTAACAATTACTCTGGTGTCGACCCAAGCAATTTGATCTTTAAAGAGACTCCTTGTTCCATTTATATCCTCAATACGTGTGCCCGGGACTGTTTTCTCAAATTCCAGTGTGGGTTATTTGACTCATACACCAACGGGGGTTATAGGGTAGTTCCCCGACCTGGCAGCACCGTACACATTGTAGCACATTCACACCACGCGTATTTGTCCGTGCGCCATTCTCCCTGATTTATTAAAAACCCTGCATCCAGATATAACAGTGTTGAAAGCTATTGGTCAACTTTTTTAGGGTTGCTAGATCAGCCGTCTTCATTTGAATCACCTGTTTTCATGAGATTTTTGAAAGGTTTGCATTTGTTTTCTCAACACCCTTTGTGATTCTACAGTGTGACTTGAACTTAGTTCTCACTTTTTTGATGCCCATTACCTTTGAACCACGGCACACATCGTCCATTAGGACTCCTGACATTTAAAAACAGTTTTTTTCATTTCCATCAGATTGGCTAGGCATGTAATCGAACTGCAGGCTCTTTCTGTCAACTGTACTTATACAACATTCTTTCCCAATACGTTCATGTTGAGGAACCGAGCTTCCTTTCTACCGAAAATGGTTACTCCATTTCATCACCCTTCTTTCATTCTTTGCCCCACCTTAACCCTCTAAGGAGGAAGAGGGAGACTTCATTGTTCGCCTCTAAGAGGGAACTAAGCTTTTACATTTATTGCACCAGAGAGCATTGGGTGGATGTGGGGTAAGAAGGGCAAGGTAGCCCAAAAGCAGACCATCTCCTGATGGATTGTTCTCTGCATATAGACGTGCTAAGCACTGGGAAGAAGGAGCCTCCAGAAGGCCTACAGGCTCGTTCCAAAAGAGCTAAGGCTGCTACCACAGCGCTAGCACGTATGGTACATACATTCAAAAACCACTACTGATTCAGCAGTCCGGTCAATCGAGGGGTATTTTGCCTGCTCGGTCCTGCAGGACTGTTTGGTCTGAGCCAGTCCACAGACACACCACCTGGGGAGGTACTACTGTGGTATCTATCTACAAGGTGAGGAATCTGTGGTTAGATAGAGTATCCACCAGAAAGATTTTTACTGAAGGTAAGTAACGTGTTCATCAGGCACTGTAGTACTTATTGGTTGCGTAAATTATTTCTTTTACTAGACCAGTAGGTCTAGTAAAAATTGCAAGACGTTTAGAGGTACTTACCAGTCCTCTTCTATTATTTATAATACATTTTGCCTTAAATAGTTTTAACCTCTTCTGTGGCAAAACATTAAAGAAAGACAAGAATCCAAGGTGGGGAAGATACATTGCTATTTATTACCTCCTACCTCACTCCAACCAAATAAGAAGAATTCATTTAGCAGAAAGAAAATAAAAATACGATCATGTTCCTACTATCAAAAATACCTCACTGAATTAGCCGTAATACTTGCAGCTGATTCTGGCAAGGTATTTAATAAAAAACTCTAGACTGATATGCAGCCATGATGTGCTTCAAAATCTGGAACAACTCTGCTCCATGCCTCACTATATAAATTCAATGTTAATATGTACTTGGACATACTTTTTCATTTGTGCCCCATTTCTATGCATACATGATTTAATGTTGTACAGCTGTATGACAATCATGCCAGTGATTCCCTCACTTGCTTCATTTTTTATGTATCAGCCCATTCAAAACCGCACTGTGAGAATACTCATATATAAAATTAAATCTTTTAATTTCTTTAGGTCTGCTATACTCTATGACTGTAGAAGTCCACAAGAAGCCCATCGGACCTGGCGATTTAGCGGACAGGTCGAGAGAGTGACTTGGAATCATTTTTCACCTTATCATTTCTTAGTAAGTTTCTTTTGTTCCTTCTTTGTTCTGCATTTTTCTTTAGCTGCCATATATCTGGTAACAATAACACACCGAGACTGCCTTTGGCAGTGAGAACTGCTTTACAGATGTAAACGTCTGTTGGTGTCTATCATGCAATCTTTTTAAAATATTAACCAATTGCTTTCTTAGCATTGCTTTTGTTTGCTTTTATTGAGCTGTATCTTCACTGAAAATGCTAAATTGAATTTGTGGTTCTTTACTCAGCAGAAAAATATTTGCAATAAAAATAAATATCTGGGGGGGTGTGGCCAGCCTTGATGGCCGAGTTGATGTGATCCACTAGGGCTCCACCGCAATATGACAGCAAGTTAAGGAAAGTGTTCGATGACAGCTCCTGTTGATTAGAAATGAACTCCTGGCTGCAGTAGGACCTGGGAAGGGTGTGTGGGGACATCCTTGAGCCCCCTGATATCGCGTATGGCAAGCGATTTAGAGAGGCTTGGGAGTGAGCGGCAGTGGAGTGCGCAACCTGGAGAGCCTACCTCGGACCCACACTGAGCTGAGAACCACCCTGCACCTACAAAACACAGTGGAGACCCCAGAAGCAGTGAAACAACAACGAGGTGAGGGGACTTAGGGGGTCAATAGTACCGGCATTGAGGAACGCGGCGGCCTGCTGATAAGGGGTTAACCCCGATCGATTCTTGGGGACTTAACAACTTTGTAGGGGCATACCCTGGTGGTGCTGGCATTCTAGGGGTCGAGAGTATTGAATACTGGTGGCAGGCGGGGCGGTAAAAAGATGGAGGAGCGGCTATAAGACCACAGGCTGCAAAGGAGCGCACATGACCAGGGAGCCCACTGCCTGACTTCAACATGACGGAGCCACAACATGCCACCCAGCGGGACTGAGGTGGAGCCACCTTGCAGCGCGACACCCAGTCGGTGCCAACAGTCTAGAGGCCTGGAGGGGGAGCACCGGTGCCACACAGGGCGGCGATAGGGCAGAGGAGCGGAGCTGGAATCTCCGGCCGCAGCAATTCCCTCATAGCTGGGAAGGAGGCTGCCTGATTTTAACGTGGAGATACCGTGACGTGCTGCCTACCGGGACCGAGAGGGAGCCACTGTGCAGCAACCATGTATGACGTGGCTGAACCTTCAAGGGGACTGCTGGAGGTATCGGATATCATCTGTAAGGGGGGAATAGAAGTCTGGAGAAGCGGGCCCTCTACACACACCGCAGAAACTTTGATAAACCTAGGGTGACAAAAATAGAGGCATAACCTAGACAGGCTGCACACAGCACAATCAATAAACTGGGCCAGTGTTGTCATCGAATGTGCGTCTGTGTGACATGATGAGAGATGGCACCCACAGTATTTGGAAGCTCCATGGGAACTGGTCACCTCAGCAACCACAACAGCCCAATACTCTACTGAAATGGTGTGCCCCCTGTGCGACACTGGAGGCACGTTCTGCCACAGACCAGTTATGAGGGAGCTGGCGCCCATTTGGAGAGGGGAAGCGTGACCTGGCCCCCCTCAAGGCTGCGGGCAGGCAGATCGATCCAACAACAGATCACTGGCTGGGTACCAGGTCTCGCTGCAGCGAGACTCCTCAGCCTAATTAACACAGAGGGCACTTTCTAGTGGCCTTCTCCACCGGACTGCAGCCTTTATGTCGCCTAACAAAACCCAGGCTAATAGGGTTTCCAGCTACTTTGCACCAGCGGAATCACAGGACTCCCTGCTTGTGGCAAGCACTGGCAACAACATGGCACTCACGAAGGAGGACCTGCTCGCCTCTCTGCAAGACTTTAAGCTGTAACTGAGAGAAGAGCTGAAGATGGATTTGACCTCCTCCTTAGAAGCTCTCAGGTCCGACATTAACTGCAAACTGACCGCTCTTCAGCAGGACGTCGATTCAGTGGGCACCCATGTACTAGACCTAGAAATTTTCCCGAGTCCGATGGCCGGTTTGAGTACTCCCGGTCAAGGTGATTGAATACACGCTCTTCTTCTGCGGGTCACAACCTGCTAAGCTGCTCTAGCCCATTATGCTCCAGGGCAACAACCCTGTCCTAACATACAGGGTCATGAACAGCGCACTCTAGGCGACAACCTCTTTGGGGCACAACGCTGCATAGCGGCGATGGCCCTCTTTCTTATAGTGCTGCACCAAGGCAATGAGTCTTCTCTTCACCGAAGCACCCACCTGGCATACGGGGGGAGGGCATGGACAGTGCACTACGGGCAACGGCCCCTTCGGTTCACAACACTGCATGGGTAACAGCATCTTGTTGCCACAGCTCTGCACCAGGACAACATCCCTTATATTCATGCTCCCTCTACTTGGTATACAGGGACCCAACACCACACACAAGGCTGTGCCTCCCTCTGGTCACAACGCTGCACGGGCCTGCTTCTTGCCGCATTGCTGCCCCAGCTGGCATACTGAGGTCGCAACAGCAGCGCTCGGGTGGTCAGCCTGATCAGTGCTATGGTCCTCCGTCTTCACCACTGCACCTGCCTTGCATATAGGGGTCACAAACAGCAGCTCTCGGGTCGACGGCCTGATCGGTAGAACGGACCTCTATGCAGACACAGAATATCACACTCTGCCTCAGGAATCCACTCAATAGGATAGCAGCTGGACCTCGCTCCCTCCAGACACTCTCCTCCTCCTTACAGGGTACTCTGATTTTGGCAGGCAGATGCTGGGGCTCCAGTTGTCTGAATCTCCTGGGTAATGTCCTCTCACCCAGTAGGGAGGCTAGCAGAACTTAGTCCCTTATTTCTGGTCACAACAAGCAGCAGTCGTGCTGATCTTCTCCAGTTTGACAATTTTGGGAGTTTCAAGCTCCCCTTTTGATATCCAATTTCAGACAGATTTCATTCAGTGACTGATTCTTTGCATTGCCTCCTTTGAACTGGCCACTCCGCTGTCCTGCCCTTGGTTCACGAAGCAGTCTTAGAGTGACTCCAAACTTAATAGCCATAAGAGGCCATAAGAGTTACTAGAGGATCACACCTGAAGGGCAGCCTTACTGATAAATGCCTGTCAAATTGTTACAAAGGCCCGCATTCCAATTATTTACGATTACCTTATCAGCTCCTGAGATGTGCCCAGAGATCTTTTCAGAATCACAGAACCCCTTTGAAGAACACAGAAGAGCATGGCTCTCCCTTCCTCTAGTGCATGTTTTACCCAGTCTCACGAATGCAGTCAATCCACAAATCTGTCTGGGATGGCTCTTTCATCTCTTCATGCCTCAACAAAGCCATGGGCTTCCAATATGGACCCCACAGGCCTCCATGTACTTTGAGGCTTGAAAGGCTGTGTTTGGCTAATGAGCAGAGTAGGTACTTAAGGATGTAAAGCAAGATTATCTAGGTAAGATACGGGGTGTGTATAAATGTAGCGGAGGGCATGGAATTGAGAAAGACTTGTCTAAAAGACATCAATGAATTCTGTTCATGTATGCATTTTGTGGAGCATCCATGTGTATCCAGATATTATTTTATCTGGTGTCTAGGAGAGACCTTCAGAATACCCAAGATAGGGAATTACACTGGGTCTTTGGGCAATCTGAAGTTGCAGTTGTGGAGAGGTGCCATGAATGACTGAGATAGATCGCCCCACCTCCCGCACTTGCTTTAGAAAATCTTGTCTGTCAAGTAAGCTCTGGGTCAAGATTCTCATGCCGTTTGTTTTTCTTTGATATCTTTTAAACGGGACACTTTCTCTTAAAATAATCTTTTTATCTTTGACTAAGCTATTAAAATAATTGTGCCACTGCCTAGATTAGGCAAAACGACTAGACTCAAACTTACCACATTAGCCTTGGAACATGAGAATCCAGTTGACTCTATGTCCTGAGTGGGACCTAGGATCCTTTTGGTTGTGTGTTGGACCTAGGTTTTGTCATGTTTAAGGGGGTATCACGTTTGGTCTTATAATCATCTTCCTGTCCATTGTATTTTAGCCGCTGAGATATTTTACTATTACTAAAAATATGTTATCCCTTTTGAATAGTGACTGGGTCATGGTTTTGCAACATGCCTGTTGTAGGTTTGCATTTACTGCAGACTCTTTTGATGTAATGTTGGAATGGGAGAGTAAGACTGTTTTATTCAAAGTTTATTTTGTCCATTACACTTATGCCTCCATTAAGTCTTCCCTGAAACCCAGCATGTGTCTTGAGAGATACTCCACTGCAGATCAGTTTTTTCAACTGTCCGATTTGGGTGCAGATCCATATCGACAACAGTTTTTTCCGTCTGAAACCATACTGGAAGACATTGAATGACAGATCTGATAGAGACATCTAGCCGCAGATTCCTTAACTTAGAATATCCCCAGGCGTCAGACTTGATCCGGAAAACTTTTTCCCCAGCAGTACCTCTGCACGCCGGAGGGCGGCGTCGCTCGGCTCCGTCCTGACGTCGTCCACGGAAGTGACGTCAATGGAGCCATATAAGACCCCCCCCACGCGTGCTGACGTCAGTTTTCTACTTTTCAGCATCCCAACGCGGATCCGGAGTTTAGCGGTTCCTCTGGCCTGTTTTGGTGCAGGCCTTCACGACGCCTTTCGCGTCTGAAACAGTGTGTCGATGCCTGCGGGTTTCAAATCGTGTGCGTCCTGTTCGCGGCAGATGTCGGCGACGGGTCCACACGTGATCTGTATGTGGTGCTTGGGAGAGCACCACGACTCCGCCGAGTGCGACGCCTGTCTGCAGCTGAAGCCGAAGTCCCTGCGGGAACGTCGGATGAAACTGTTGTCTGCCCGGGTGTCCCGGTCAGAGTCCTCGCGGTGCCGGCTTCCGACTCCGGCGGAAGGATCCAAACGGCACAGTTCTTCCTCCCACGCTGAGGTCTCTGCTCGGTGCAGATCCCGGAGTCGTTCCCGTGGACGTCGTTCGCCTGCCTCAGGTAAGCACCGGAAGAAGTCACGGAGGTCGTCGACCTCGCACAAGCGTGACATCGGGGCCCGCCGCTCCCGGTCTTCACCGGACACGAGCCCTCAGGAGTCGGCCCCCGCCTATCCACCGTTTCCTGGTGCTGGGGCGACTCGGACCCAGATGGAGGCCTATTCCAGGGCTCTGCAGGCCATCTTTGGGTCACCCCCTCTCCCTGGCGCGCCTTTGGGCCCCACAGTGAGGGTAGGGACTCATGTCGGGGGTTTGCCCTCAGCGCTGACTGAGTGCCTTGACTCCGATTCAGGGGTCGCTGCGACGTCGGGACACGGCCCGGATGGGCGTCCCACTCTGGCGTCTAGTCCTCGTGACACGTCTTCGCATAGTCCTGCGGGACTCCCTGCGTCGTCGCTGGTTGTGGCTGCAGCGCGGAGTTCGACTCCGAGTTGACTTAGTTCCTCCCTGCAGGCTCCTGTCTCGGGGGAGGTCGAGTCGACGCCGGGTGGATGAGTCCTCTACGGAGGTCGTCGATGCCGTCCCGACGTCGGTTGACGCCGGTTCCGTCCCCGGCTGTTCCTCTGCTGGAGGACGTGACCCCGGTGGGTTCACCGCCCACAGGGTTTTGTCCATGCCCCACGGAGCAAGGGCCCATGGGGCACTGGCTGGCTCATTTTTCTGCTGGGCTTTTGCCGTTGAGTGGACGGATTAGCCTGCAACCGTCCCCAACGGATGACTTGCTGTCCCCCCCCCTCGGGTGGCCACGGAGGCTAGCGTTGTCTTTGCGAGGGCAGTTACTAGGGATACACATATCTTACAAATGCAGCCGCCCTCTATCTCCCTGCCTTCGTATCCTTTGTTGGATCTCCTTCACCAGGGCGCGGTGGATGTGGAGCCTCTGCTGCCATTTGGCAGGGCATTGTATGATGTTCTTCTGGGGGCTTGGGTCAGACCCTCATCGGGTGACCCTGTGTCTCGCGCTGTTGCACATCGCCACCAGCCGGCTCCAGACGACCTGGCCTGTTTGTCCCTTCATCCTAGGGCTCTAGGACTGGTAGTCCAGGCTGCGCTTCCTTCCTCTCCTCCACCGTTGCTTCTCCCCACTCGGGAGGCTAGGTGGTTGGAGTCGTGTGGTCGCAATGTTTTTGCTTCCACCAGCTCCAGCCTTCGGTCTCTCAACAGGACCTGCGTGTTTGCTCGAGCTACTTCTGCCCTCTGGGACTCCGTTGAACTACTCCTTCCCTCTTTACCGGAGGGCCCTCGTGCTGACATGCTCCAGCTTGTTCGGGATGGCCGCGACATGGCGCAGTTCTCCATCCGATCGGCAATGGACACCACTGACTCCGTGGGTCGAGCTATGGCCAGCTCAGTCGCCCTGCGTCGCCATGCGTGGCTACGCGATGGCAGTTTCCCTGACAATGTTTTGCCCTTTGATGGGTCCCTCTTGTTTGAGGAGCATGGCGATTCGGCGGTCCGGCGTCTTCTCTCCGGATTTCCATGACTGCCTGGTTTTTAGTCCCCTATGGTGGATTGTGTTTTCGTGTGACGGTGTTGTCACTTTGTGTTACTGATTTACATCTCTGGGTTCAAGGGATTTCTCCCCAGACAGACTGTATGGCTGTTCGGCCAGGTTTTTCTTTTACTCCAGCTGGGTCGGCTGTTTATATGTTTCTTTTTGACCTCTGCCTATGAGCTTGTCTCAAGAGGTGAGCCTTATTATTACCCAGACGGTCTGTGCGGCTTTTTCGCTGTCTTGTCCTTTTCTTGTTGCAGCTGGTCAGCTGTTTCTGCTTTTCATTTTCGTCCTCTGTCTAAGAGCTTGGCTCAAAGAGGTGTCCCTTGCTTTTATAGGGATGTGCCATACCCTATGTGGGGTACTTGTTGGCTATTGTGTAGCTGCTCTTCCTGGCACGGGAAGTTTCAACGGATCCTGCGGAGTCTTCTTCGGCTACTTCTCTTTTGTCAACGCTCTTCCTGCTGTTGTAGGACATCCCCTCTAGTGAGACCCGCGGGATTGGTGCGGTTCTCTCCTGGGGGTTTTGTGTTGTAGTCTACGGTTGGTCCATAGCTCTTTCCTGTCTCTGTGGAGACACTCTGTGTGTACACACAGGTTATGTTCACTGTCGCAGGGTGCCGGCGGTGTCCCTCCGCCCCTGTCTTGGCTGCGTTGTACTTACACTTCTTAGTGTGGGGACGTGCTTCAGTCTTCTCTCTCATGGCTCAGGCCCTGTGGGGCTTTTGCCTATGGGCGGTGGGGTTTCCACCAGCTATGTTTCTGATGCGTGTTTCTTTGGGCACTTCCCTGGCAGGGACCTCGGTCCCTTTGTTTCTTACGCGCAGGGGTTCAGGTCCTTCCGCTCCTGGCCTCTGCGGATGTTTTCTGATTCACTCTAATGGTTCAGGGCTGTCACTCTTATTCCACGGCTTTGTATTCCGCTCCAGGTATTTCACTGGTTGTGAGTTACCGATCATAACTAAAGGCACTGTTGCTTTCTTTTCTGTCTGTTATGGTACATGTATTCTTCTTCAGGATACTCGTTGTCATTATACAGTGTCTGTATGGGACTGTATCTTCCCCTTTTTCTGACGGACCTCTGTCTGTGTATTTCTCACTCCTTCCTTGTGCGTGTGGTGGTCAGTGTCCACGCCTGTCTCGCGGGGGGCCACGATTCCGTCCCCGTCAGGGGGGATGTTGTCGCTTTTCTGTGTTTTTGACACTGTTATGTCCTGCTATGCTTCACACCGGTGCCATTGGTACCTATTGTGCGACTTCCCTTTCTATAGGGCGTGCTCTTCGAGTTTCCCCTTGGTTTTTCATTTTTCCTTCATTTGATATATATATATATCATGATTTATCCACACAGTGAGAGAATGTGCATACTAGGTTTTCCTTGTCCTAGTATCGGGGGGTTTCGCCCCGGTCTCTGCTCTCTCTCTCTCTCTCTCTCTCTTATGGGAAAGAGCATTCTGTGTGTCCCCGGCTTGCCGGTTTCCCTTCGACGTTGGTACCTCTGGGTACGGTTGGTTGGTTGACTACCTGGTGATACGCCCGCCTCGCCTTGCAGCCCCATGCGTGCTGTTGGTAATCCCATTCCTTGGGCTTTTGTTTAGCTGTGGTGTGGTTCTCACGGTACACTCTTGTCTCCTTGTGTGTATCCTATCTTCCACATGCCTGTCTCTCCTGGGAGTCTTGACTAGAGTCACTCTGGCCTGATGGTTAAGGTCTAGACTCTTAGTCTGAAGATTAGGTGTGCAGTATATCTCTGCATGGTGATATCTGTCCCCTCATATTTCCCTTTTTGGCATCCTCTGTGTTGTATGTTCAGTGGGTATGCTCTACCGATGGAATACTATCTTGTCCCTTTTTCTGGGACTCTGTCTCTGGCGGATCCATGGGATCCGGTGCTCAGTTTACCGTCTTTTTGCAAAAGTTTCTGTCTCTCTTTTCGTCCCTGTCTGGACGAGGGAGTTCTCGTACCGTCCTCTGACGGATTGTGGTGCCTTTGCCTCCCCTTGTTCATGCTCCCTTACAGGGCTTCATAGGTCTGGTGTCAGCCGCGCTGGCACTGCTGTTCCCACCGTGCTTAGTCACTGTTATTAACGGATACGTTCTTTTGGAACTTGGTGGGTTTCAGTCGCAGACCCTCATCCAATGGGGTATGGCTTTGGTATCTATTCTAAGTTAAGGAATCTGCGGCTAGATGTCTCTATCAGATGAACGAGTTACTTACCTTCGGTAACGATGTATCTGGTAGAGACACAGTCTAGCCGCAGATTCCTTAATGCCCACCCATCCTCCCCATTCTGCGAGGACCTTTCCAGGTGGGGTTCTACCACCTCGCCTCCTTACAGGTGGCCTTGGGCTTCCTGAGGGGTGCTCTCGTCACCTACCTCTGGGGCAGGGTGTGTCATTCTGTTTTTGGGCAATTGGCCCTCCACCCATTCTCGGTTTTGGGTGGCTAGGTTCTGTGCTTTTCAATGCTGCTGCTCCTCCTGGGTTCCTCCAGCGTGGAGATTCTCATGTTTTCTACCCTCCCTCCGCCCTCGTCTGTTTCCCCCCATTTCCTTGGGGGCTCCTTGTATATCTACAGTCGTTTGGGTTGAGATTCTATTTGATTATGCTACAGTTCATAGGTCACTGTAGGGGGTGTGGTGAACGTTCTATATGGTTGTTCACGCCTGGTCACTTGCTGTGAGTCATGTTGTTCCAGTCTTGTGGTCCTTTACAATTCCATTCGTTTCCACTGCCGTTGCCTTTTAGGGGGGGCACGGCTCTTTGCTTGGATGGGACTTTTGATGGGGCGGGCGCTCCGTTCGCCCACTTCAGTCCCTACATGTCTTGAGTACTCTTTCAACATGGTGTTGTTTCTCACTCTATGATTTTTTATCACTGTTGTTTTCAAAGGTTTTGCTCTTTTTTGACACACTGTTCCTATACTCTCGCAGTTTTTGTCGTGGCTCCGCGTTGTGGCGCGGAAAATTTTCACTGTAGAAAACTGACAGCACGCTGGGGGGGGGGCGGGTCTTATATGGCTCCATTGGCGTCACTACCGTGGATGACGTCTGGACAGAGCCGAGTGACGCCGCCCTCCGGCGTGCAGAGGTACTGCTGGGGAAAAAGTCTTCCGGATCCAGTCTGACGCCTGGGGATATTCTAAGTTAAGGAATCTGCGGCTAGACTCTGTCTCTACCAGATACATCGTTACCGAAGGTAAGTAACTCGTTCGCCAAGCCCATAGCGGACTCTAGTAGAGTGGGGCTGGCCAGCCATTCTTGTTCACAGTGCTTTTCAGAATTCAACAGTGACTGCCTTGAGAATGACTTGCGATAATAGTTTTATTCTCAGTCAATTGCCTGCTTAAAAAAGAGTAAGTCCTCTGTATGGTCCTGGAAAGATGAATCCTCAACCTCTGTTCTGCTTGCCTACAAATTATTACGACAGTGAATGCCTATCTTGCAAGGTTTCTTGATGTAAAAAGAATACAAACAATGGCTTTCTGTGCCATACCATCCACTAGGTCGGAGCCTTCTACGGAGATTGCTTGATAAGCTTTGTAAACAATTGAGCTTGACTTATCAGTGCATGAGATGTTGAAGAAGCAGTGCCAACCATTGGTATTGAAAAAGTCTAGTATTTTCAACAGTAATTGGCTTCCAAAGCCAAAAAGCTACTCCTGTGGTGGAATACATTGAGACATGCCCAGGACCCCATTGCAGATGTACTGTACAGATTTGGGGTAAAATATTCAAAACTAAAGAGTTTCTAGAGATGGGACATGTGTACCATTGGCCTTGAGATGCATGGATACCTAAACACCTCTTGCCCTAAAATTAATCTTTCTGCCTTGAGCCAGACATATGCCATAGTCCGAAGCAAAATGTCATCCTTGAACCTAAGAAGAGCATCAAGGTAGGATCAAACTTGAGCCCAGGGCCAGCTTTTCACCAAAAACTGATAATGGATTAGACGGTCATATTGTACATAAATGTATGGTATAGCTAAATTATGCAGTAAGGGGAAAGTGATTTTAACTATCTGTCGAGTTGCATCATGAAATTTAATGTGACACAATCCAGAATCACTTCTGTTAAACCCGACCCAAATTTTAAAAAACTTGTAATATTCCCAGCCCAACACTAGAAGTCAGAATTATGCATAGCATGAGAGTTACAACTTAAGCAAGCTGCAAAGTAGTTTTTACAAATAAATTAACTGTTTCTTTATGTTGCACATTCCGTGGCAAATTTAAATTAATGTTTTGTCTACAACTTTGACCCAAGTCCACCAGGCTTCAAATATCTTCCTGAAATACAAGTGTGAATACATATGTAACATTTAGAGAACAATATTCAATGATGTCATACTTAAAAATGCTTTGCAAGTGAAGTTGAGTATTATTTTAACACTTGCCTCTCGTAGCACATGCTACTGCTTAAATGCTCAATAATGTCTATCACATGACATCAAAAAAATTTGCTAATAAAAGATACTCGTACCAAGTACATTCTTCAGCCTTTTGTGAAAATTTGGTTTTAAATGTTGTTTTGGAATAAATATATCTGATAGAGACATCTAGCTGCTGATTCCTTACCTTTGAATTCTCCCCAGGTGCCAGTCTGGATCCGGAGATTTTTCTGCAGTACCTCTGCGCGCCGGGGGACGTGATGATGTCGACTCCGGTCATGATGTCAGTGACGCCATATAAGTCCCCTCTGGCACGCGGACGCCATTTTCTTCTTTTCCGTGCTGTATCACGGATCCAGAGAAGCGGTTCCTCGGGTCATTTATTTCCTGACCTACTTCGACACCTGGTGTCGGTGGAACAGTGTGCCTCTGTCTGATATCGACTGGTTTTAAACATTGTGGGTCTTGAAACCGGCATATGTCGGTGACGGACCTGCATACAATTTGTATGTGGTGTTTAGGTGAACACCACAACACCGAGGATTGTGGTTCCTGCCAGAAGTTAAAACCAAAGTCGTTGAAGAAGCGGCGTTCAAAATTGATGGCAGCGCGTGTATCGCAATCCTCGGCGTCTTCCCATCCTCGGTCTACATCGTCCCGGGAAGAGCAGGTGCGGGGTCGATCTAGGAGCCGAAGCTGGTCTAGAGGACGTCGTTCTCCAGTGAAGTCGAAAGGTAAGGGGCGGTTGAAGTTGCCGCAGTCTCTGACTTCAACGTGTGGAGACTCCGTCTCCCATGGCTCCTCCCGCTCAACGGTTGAGGAAGCCAGACGCGACTCAGCACCGCGTCTCCCCGTATTTCCAGGAGCCTAAGCGTCGATTGCTCAGATGATGGAATATTATGATTCCTTACACCTCATCTTTGGGACCTCTTCTCCCTCTGGAGCATCTCCAGGCCCCAAGGTGGTGAGTGGAACGCTGTCTGAGGAATTTTCCAAGGTGACGGTTGGGCCATTGGAGTGGAGGGATCGGGGTTGGTCGACGTCGGCTGACGTCGCTTTGGCACAGGCTCACAGTCCTTCGGGATCTTTGCCGTTGATGCTGTTCTTTGACCAACCAACTCCGACATTGACGACGGCGCCGGTCGGAGACGCCTCTCCTTACCTTGTTGACATCGTGATGGTGCTGATTCGGTTTTCGTTCGGCGGCGGCGGAATTGGCTACACTTTCTGAGGGGATTATACAGTTTGTGGCCCCTTTTCAGGAAGAGGCGTCAGGAGGTCCACCTGAATCGACTGGGGCAGGACATTTTCAGCCCATTTCAGACACCATGTTTCAGGTGGAGGAGAGCTGGCTTGCAGCTCTTGGTGAGGCTAGTGGGCTGATTTCTTCACCAGCCTTGGGGTTGCTGTCTCCCCCTAGTCTTGCCACGGAGGCAAGTTCCTCCTTTGCAGACATGCTGAGGAAAGTGGCTGCTGTTTTAGATTTATCACTGCCCACAGTGCAGAGGTCTACAGAACCTTTGTTCGAGATCCTTTGCCTGGGACAGACGGGAGAAGAGTCTGTTCTTCCGTATAGTGAGGCCCTATTTGATATTTTGATAGGTGCCTGGGCCAAGCCAGTAGACCGTGATGTTGCGCGTAGGCATTTGCCTGCACCTGGGGACCTAGTTTGCTTGCATAGGAATCCTTCCACTAGTGGCCTAGTCACCCAGGCTGCAACATCTTCTCAGGATATAGATTCTACTTCTAAGACTTCAGTGGGTAAGGATGATAAGGTTTGCGATGCTTGTGATAAACATATTTTTGCCTCAGCCAGCTCAGCATTGAGAGCCGCCATTACGTCTTGTGTGCTGGGGTGCTTTTCCTGTGCTTTATGGGATACTTTACAGAACTTGCTCCCATCTCTTCCGGATAACCTCCGGGCTGAGGTAGGCAACTTGGTTAGAGATGGTCAGCAAGCAGCTAGGCTTGCCATAAGGTATGGCATGGACACAACTGACTCTGTGGGTCCGGCCATGGCATCTGCAGTGGCGCTAAGGCGTCTAGCTTGGTTGGCATCTTCGGGGTTCTCAGAGGCTGTCTAGTCGGCTTTGGCCGACATACCATTTGACGGTGCCCGTCTTTTTGGAGATCAGGTAGATACGGCGTTAAGACGCTTCCAAGGAATACGGAGAACTACGGAGTCGTAGTCCTGTATTTCTGTCACTGTGTTCTTTGCTTGCCCTTGGGCTTGAGATGTATGTTTTTGTTGGGCAAGGTGTAGTCTTATTAGTACGTTGTATAGGTCCAGACTTGGTTATCAGTACTACCACGTGTACTCCGGTGAGGAGTGGGGGTTATGACCATAGTGTCATTTCTTTTTGATTGGTAATGATTTCAATGTCTGAGGGAGGTTCCCTTTGTTTCCTGGCCTCTGAGGATGAGCTTTCCGCTAAAGAGGCTATCATTAAGAGAAGTGACTTCATGTATGGAAGCGAATCTGTTGCATGCTTCTTAGAAGCAGTTCAGTATGCAAGTTATATGGGTTCAGTGTTCATTTAGGGACATATGCTTATGCCAGCTGTAGGCTGGTGCATAGTGACTCTTTGGTTCTACTCTTAGAGTAATCAGTGCTTCAGCAAGTTGAAGCATTGCTCTGACTTAGAGTATATGCTTGCATTATTTGAATGCTGTTTGCTTGCAAGTTCTTCCTTCAGGGCAAAGGAATAGTGTCTAGTGAAGGCATAAAAACTCAACTGCAGGCAATTCCTATCCTTGCTCCATATTGTGGTGCTGTAAATTGGCAGCCAAGGTTTATGATGCACGGGTTGGGCCAACTTGTCCCAAGACCAATGTAAATTTGATGGTTTGTTGTCCTTGACCTCAGACGATATGTCCTAAGGTGTCGGGCCGTTTTGGTCTCCAACCAGGCCGCCAATCATCTACAAAGGTCTGGGAGACACTTTTATAATAGAAGGATTTTTTGACTTCATAGTAAGTTTTTTCTTCTACCTATGATATTCTTGATATACATGGTTGTGCCTGATCGGCATTACCCGTCTTCTGTAGGGGATGTACTTATTATTTTCTGCATTACTCAATTAGTTAGGAAGCATGACTGTTGTTTCTTGAGGTGTCAGTTATTTAAGATACCATTTGACAGGCAGCTTTTTCTTACGGCAAGTCACTAGCGGTGTTGTGTTGGTGACAGAGTATGCCCTTTTTTAGGTCTCGCCTAGCGATGCAGCGCAAAGCGCTGCTCGCTATGCGAGATCTATTGTTGCCGACTTTTGCTCCGATGCGGGACAGGAGATGTGCACGCGCATGGTGCGAGCAGGAGTTGTAATAGCGCCGCAAGCCGTACGCGTGCACATCAACTGTCTGTGCCGAAGCTTAACAGACAGGAGATGTGCACGCGTACGGCTCGCGGCGTTATCACAACGCCTGCTCGCACCATACGCGTGCACATCTCCTGTCCCGCATCGGAGCAAAAGTCGCTCACAGCGTGTCTTCAGCTTGTTGACAGCATGTTTCTGAAACCGGATGGCAGAAAGTCACGCTAGACTCCACTTCTGATGACGGCCCAACTCCACCTGAAGGGAGATTGATGCAAGAAGGAATCTCTGTCATTAGACCCTGGTGTCCTCAGGAATCTGACCGCAGAGGAGGGCGCGCGATGAGGGCTCGAAGGCCAGAGTGACTCAGTGAGGAAAGCTGAATCGGGAAGAAAACGTGCAGAAAATTCCCAGACAAGTCACGTGCGCGTGTCCGAGAAGCCCCAGGTAACTCTAACTGACGCAGCTGGCATGCGCTGCTTAGATAACCTGGGCTCGCGCTGACCTGTGCCGACATCACATTTATTAATGTGATTGCTCCTTGGTCTTTATCCCGAGGCATGAAATCCCATACCCAGCGGGCGTGGCCATTGGTGTAGGCTTTCCAATCTTTGTGGTGTAAACAAGCACAAATATTTCACCTACAATGCTTTTCCTACACTGTTGACCTGCCCTAACGCCAGGACTGCTCCTTAATTAAGGGGTTCCAGCCTTTGAACTGGCGGGTGAAACTCCACATCCTGTGATTCTGGGCAAATCACCTAATCTCCCCGTGCCTACCAAAAAAAATAAAAAATTAAGGTGTCCTTTGTAACGTAACCGGTGCTCATGTAAAGCGCTCCAATACCTTCGGGTCGAGTTCGCGCTATATAAATATGCAAAAAAAAAGCTTGGGTGACGGAGCGGGGAGAAAGAGCGAGACAGTCACAGAACCGCCCGCCGGTCATCTCACCAAAGAAAGGTATGTGTACAAATACACTCAATATTGAACATTTCTTTGACTTTCAAAGTTTCCGGTTGCACGTATACACATATTCTATTTGCAGTTTTTATGTATTTATTGTGCACATATTGCCAGTGTTAGCAACGCTGAAATAAAATATGTCCTCATTTAGCATGTGGAAATATACACTATTGAATAGGAACTGCACAGTCGCCAGTTCTGCTCCTCGTTTAACATGTATGTGCTGGGACATAGGTGATTGTTTCAGGTAAGTAGAAGGGGACAGGCGACTAGAATGTCTCAAAGGAAATGTGTCCTCCACCTCCGCGTGTCATAGTCCTTATGCTGCACTTCTGGGCGGAGTCCTCAAGCTCATTTGGACCCGCTGTGGGGTAAGCAACTGCACAGCTGCCAGTCCCCTTCTGGGGGCTACTGTTCTGGTGGCACCTCCTGTCCTTGATTTCAGGTCAGGACAGTGGCACTACCCATCCGTGTGCTACAGCTGCGCACTACAAAAGGGAGTAGGAGGCAGATCCAGGGCGTGTGTGTGTTCTTTAATGAAATGTTCCGTGGGTCCCACGCTTTGGAAGACCCTTCACAGACGTTAGCTGGTCATCTTTCAGTCGCTTATTTATATATTTGGTTGTTAGACTGGTACTAATAAGGTGACATTTTTGCCCAGACAGTATTACCATGTGTAACAAGCATTTGCAATGCAATAGGTCTCGCATTTGCGAGAGTTTAACCTATTGGCATTGTAAATGACAATGCCTTTTATTTATGTTTTAAAAACCAACACATAAATAAAAGGCATTGCCATTTACAATGCCAATAGCTCAAACTCTAACAACTGCGAGACCTATTGCATTGCAAATGCTTGTTCTCTCCGAGTTGTGTATTTTTGCCGAACTTCTCATTTCAGAATGTTTTTTTGTATACATGATAGAATGTGCTGCTGTGTTTCATATATTGTCTTATATCACAGGTGTCGTAGGTGCCTGTTGTTGTACAAGGATTTATTTTATGAGATGTTGGGGAACTGCATTTTTAAGTGTGTTAACCATTTTAGTGAAAGGGCGCTTTTGGAACTGGTTTCTCAGTTCTAGTTAGTTCTTAGGTATACAAGATATACTTGACTGTGTTATATGTGTTACACATATTTGAAAAAAACAAAAAAAACAAAGGGAGAAATGGAAACGATTTTAATCAAAGATGCTGTTGATTACCTTTTTCTAGCTTTTTCTTGGTGTATGAGCTAATTCAGAGCTCGAAATTGTGGCAGTCTGTCGGGCTATGGCACTGAAGACTATACGGAAGCAAGCTTTATACGTTCTTGCGTACTGGCAGTAGTTATTGCCCAGTGAAGTCCTTTGAATTGCGAGTCAGTCGGAGTGTCTGATGACACATTTTTGTTTATTTATATATTTATGTCTATATATGAATCTTTGTGACAAGATGTTATACAATTGGTGCATAGAATGAATATGATTTTTCATTTTGTCCAAAATAACAATTTATACCAAGGAGGTGTTGTGGTTCATTTTTACCCTTGAGGGAAATGAGTTCTGAAAGTACTTTTTGGGGATTCCATCAGGACAGTACTTTTTCTGATTACTTATTTTCATGAACAATGCCGACTGTATGACTTTTATCATGCATTGACTCTTTTTGGTCATCGAGTTTTCTTACCCCTTTAGGGGACAGGGGTGAATGTTTGTCATCTGACGGATGGTTCTTCAGGGGTTTTTCAACCCTTTTTTCCTTCTAGGGCTGGTTCTTTCGGACCTGTAAGGTTGTTTTTTATTTATATGTTCTGTGACAGTGATCATGGATGCTGTTAAAAGTCTAGCTCTGGTTCTGCTATTCCTACATACATTTGGCCGGTTGTTAGTTTTGACCGGCTAGTTCCTTATGAGAACTTTTGTAGTATTAGTTTGCAGACCCTCCTCCAGTAGGGTATAGCTATGGTATCTAATTCAAAGTTAAGGAATCTGCGGCTAGATGTCTCTATCAGATGGAAAAGTTACTTACCTTCTGTAACGCTATATCTGGTAGAGACACAGTCTAGCCGCAGATTCCTTAACGCACTGCCCATCCTCCCCACTCTGCGAATTACCTTTGGGGTAAGGGTTGTACCCTTTCAATGCTAGGTTTATATACCAGTGATTGCTATCTTATTCTATGTTGGGACTAAACAAATCGATTGACTTGGCCACTTAGCTTTTGTTTAAATGTTTCAATAGCATCCATTTCTAAATGTGTGTGGTTGGTAGAGTGGGGGTGTTTTTTCTCTTTTCCTCTGGATGACACTCCAGGGAGCAGTATTAATTTATTTGTTCTTTCTATGAAAGTCTTCTGGTAACTTCATACCTTTACATTGGTACTGTCACTTTATCACGTAATGGTGTGATTTAACGCACAACCAGGTGTTGTTGTTGTAGGTTCTGTTTGGCTATTGCCATGGCATTTATTTCCATTGCAGGATGGCTTAGAGTGCATAGTCTTTTCCCTCATTTGGGGGTTATTCTCCAGGGCATAGAGTTTCATGTAGCCCTGTGATATTATTGGGGAGTATATTATTGGGGTGTTTTCTTTACAATCCCTGTCTGGTATTAATATACCATTTGATGTTTCTTATTTGTTAATGTTTCAAAGATTTTTGATCTTTTTTGGCACACTGTTTCCACAACCAGTTTCTATAGTAGCTCCGCATTCTGGCCCGGAAGGTTTCACAGAAGAGGGGACTTATTTTGCTCCACTGACGTCATGACCGGAGTCGACGTCATCACGGAACTGTATGACGCCGGCGCGCAGAGGTACTGCTGAAAAATATCCAGACTGGCGGCTGGGGAGAATTTAAAGTTAAGGAATCTGCGGCTAGACTGTGTCTCTATCAGATATAGCGAAGGTAAGTAATTTTTACATTACACACTGTCCCAATTTATCTTTAATTAGACCTGAAGAACAAACAAAATTGTATTTAGGGAATATTTGGATTTTATGGTTGAGACAAAAAAAGCCTTAAAAAACCTGGAATTGACGTGTTATGGCATCGCCACCTTCTTCCTTAGCCACCACAAATACATGATTCTTTTTGTCATGTTGAGCACGATTTGTTAAGAATGTAGTGGTGGTGATAAAGTTTCCTCACTAATTTCAGTTAACTTTTGTTTTCTTCTCTTAACCATAACATCCACTGTGATCCATTGATGTAGATATGTATCATAAAAGGTGTACCCAGCGTGCCTTTATAAGATGTATTTTTAAAAAAATATAATCTTTATTGAAATTTGTATTGGCATACAACACATTTTAACCACAATTTCCATGCCATATACTGTTTTGTTCGAGTCAACAATCACCTTTATGACATGTATATAGTATACTAAAGACAAAAGGTATGCTGTTCCTAGGGGGCTAGAGGGAGGAAAAGAGGAGTCAAGCCACGTCAGTAATGGCAGTTGATAGTAGGTGCGAGAGAGAGAGCAAGGAAGTTAGTGCTCGTCCAGGGATAGCTCCTATAAGGAGCAAGGGCCCTCACACACCCCGAGGGGTGTCCTGCTTCATCATAGGGCAGCTCCTCGTTGGGCCGGCGCTGCAATGCCCAACGGGCCCCGCAGGGGGGCTCTTTGCCGGAGGCCTTCGCGGTTTTGCCGTCGTGAAGCTAGATGGTATTGTGTGAGGGCGAACCTGTGTAAAGTGAGTAGAGGTGGGACTATGTGAGTGTGTTTAAAAATGGCTCCTGGATTCGCCAAAGGGAATTTATTCGAGGAGTACCTGGGCCATGAGTAAAAACAGACTGAAAGAGTCGAGAACTGAGAGGGGAAAATTAAATCCGTGTCAGTTCTGGTGAGTTGTGCAAAGGGTCAACATGTTTCTTGCCTATTAAAAAGTCCAACAGGATCTCGGCAATTCGGTAGGACCTAGAATCCTCGTCTACTCTAAAAGGGAACGGCAAGTCGTGTGAGCCAGAGGTCAAAGTCACGTCCCTTTATGTCAGGATTCCCTAGTTGTCCTAGTGTGTGTGAAAAAGTGTGTATATAGTATAAGCAATTGCTTTATGCAACAAATATTGAGGGAAGTGCCTTTGCAATTTTTGCCCAAGATTTGGGCAAATATTTAAAATGGTGCCTAAAGTTGTTAAATCTGAAAGAGACACGTTAGTGATAGATTCCTTACCTTAGAATATCCCCAGGCGTCAGGCTGGATCCGGAAAGTTTTGCGTAGCAGTACCCTTGCGCGTCGGTAGGCGGCGTCGTGCGGCTCCGCGTCCGTCGTCGGCGTCGTGATCGCCGGGATGACGTCGCGGGCAGTACTTAGGCGCCGCCCCTGCGCGCTGACGTCAGTTCTTCTTTTTCCGCGCCAGTAAGCGCAGATCCGGGAAGAGCAGTGCCCTGGTCAATTTTTGACCATACTTTTGGTGATTTTTTCACTGTTTTTCCATCTTTAAGGTGTCGTAGGGATGCCCGGCTTCAAGCGATGCGGCGCCTGTGCGCGGATGATGTCCGTCACCGACCCGCATTGGGAGTGTCTCTTCTGCCTCGGCCGAGGCCACGACACCGAGTCTTGTCCCGAATGCCAGGCCCTCAACCCGAAAGCTTTGCGAGAGCGGTCTCGAAAGCTCCTCGAGGCCCGGCATTCGGCTCCGCGGAAGCCCCGGTCGCGTGAGAGGTCCAGGGGTCGCTCGCGGAGTGCACACCGGTCGTCGGCGTCGAAGTCTTCTTCGTCCGGTAAGTCCAGGCACAAGAAGTCCAAGAAGCATCGTCGCTCTCGGACTTCGCCTCGCCGATCTCGCGACTCGGCTGAGGCCCCTCCCGGCACCGTCCCCGCCCCGCGGCCCCGGACTTGCCTGTGGAGTCGCCCCGTCATACCCGCCCTTCCCGGGTTCGGGGCGGATCCGGCCAAGGTACAGGAGTTCCTGTCGGCCATGGCCCGCCTCTTCGGGCCTTCAGGCCCCTCCGGTGCGCCTTCGGGCCCGCGGGCCCTGATGGGGTTGCTCCGGCGTCGCCGGCGGCTCCGGCCCCGGCGTCGCCCGGGCCTCCAGCCTCGATCCCGGCTCCGGCTTCGGCCCCGGCCTCGATCCCGGCTCCACAACCCCCATCGACGCCGGTCGACCTCACGACACCTCCGCCGGCGCCGATGTCTCCGGTGCCGTTCTCGACGCCGCCCTGGGCTCCGGGCGGCGTCGTCCCCAGTTCCTTCCGGCTCCGGACATGGACCCGGAGCGACGTCGCTCGACGCCGGCTCCGGCGCCGATGGGACCTTGGGTCCCAAATGTCCCTCCTCCTCCTTATTTTGAACCAGAGGAGGACCAGGAGGACTGGGAGGGGTCTGATGACCCTCTGACACGCAACTGTCAGTATGATGAGGACTGGACAGAGAGTCTAGGGGAGGCCAGTGGTCTGGATACTTCTCCTGACACTGGCATGCTGTCTCCTCCCGTGGCTACGGAGGAGGGGGCCAATTTTCGGTACGGTGTTGCGTAGGGCTGCTGGGGCCTTACGTCTCCAGCTCCCTACTTTGACGGTCAAGCCTAACATCTTGACAGAGGTGCTTCAGCCGGCAGCCTCCTCTGCGGAGACTGTGCTGCCGTTTAACGACGCCCTCACTGACGTTCTTTGGGCGCCTGGTCCAAGCCCAACACAGGGGCTCCTGTGGATCGGAACGTGTCACGACGCCATCGCCCCGCTCCGGGCGACCCCTGTTTCTTTCTGTCCACCCCACTCCTGAGAGCTTGGTTGTCCAAGCCTCCGCTTCCCAAACCGCCTTCCCTACCGCTCCTCCGGATAGGGAATCCAAACGCCTGGATCAGTTTGGGAAGAAAGGTTTTTCTTCCTCCAGTGCTGGCTTGCGGTCCGTTAACACCGCTTGTCTTTTGGGCCGATATACCCACTCCCTGTGGGATTCGGTGGCGGATGTTTTGCCCCAGTGCCCTGAGGAGGTCCAGGCACTGCTTTCCCGCGCCATTGCGGAAGGAAGGGATGCGGCCAAATACACTATCCGTTGTGGCCTTGACACCGCCGACTCGCTGGGCAGGTCGATTGCAACGACGGTGGCGCTCCGGCGCCACGCCTGGCTGAGAACCACTGGTTTTTCAGGGGATGTCCAGAATACTCTCATGGACATGCCCTTTGATGGAGTCGGTCTTTTTGGGTCCAAAGCAGACCATGCGTTGGAGCGCTTTAAGGACTCACGGGCTACTGCAAAGTCCCTGGGCCTTTCTGCTACACGCCCTCCGCTGCCTTCTGCTTTTCGCCCCTATCGTGGCCACGGTAGGGGCGCCCCTTCACGTCAGCAGCCCAGCCACCGGCCCGCGCAGCAGGCGTCTTCGCGTGGCCGAGGACGTGGATTCCGCCGTGGCGGATCGGGCAACCAGCGTGCGGGTCAGGCCACCACCTCCAACCCGTCCGCGGCCTCCAAGCCCTCCTAGTCCCTCCTTTCAGGTGCACGGCACGCCAGTAGGGGCAGGGTCCGCCATCACCTTCCCCACTGGCGCACCATCACCTCGGACAGGTGGGTCTTGGACATTGTCCGAAGGGGCTACTCCCTCCCCTTCGAGACCACCCCCCAGCCATGCCACCTCAATTCCACCGCATGTCAGGGGATCACTTGGTGCTTCTACGGAAGGAAGTCACGGCCCTCTTGACCAAAAGGGCCATCGAGCATGTTCCGACCCCAGAAGTAGGGCGTGGTTGCTACTCCCACTACTTTCTGGTGCCCAAAAGGACAAGGAGGACATGCGTCCTATCTTGGACCTCCGGAACGTCAATCGCTTCCTCCGGAAGGAGAAGTTCAAGATGCTCACCCTAGCTCAGGTCTTGACTGCCCTCGACCCTGGAGACTGGTTGGTAGCGTTGGACTTGCAGGACGCGTATTTCCACATCCCCGTCCTGCCGGCCCACCGGCGTTACCTTCGGTTCACGGTAGGCCCGAGCATTTTCAGTTCACCGTGCTCCCCTTTGGCCTTACCAGTGCCCCTCGGGTGTTCACGAAAGTGATGGCGGTGGTCGCAGCTCATCTGCGCCGGGCAGGGGTTTCAGTCTTCCCCTACCTCGGCGACTGGCTGCTGAAGGCGGGCTCGTCCCAGGCAGTCGTCTCCCACCTCCAGACTACGGCCGAACTCCTGCACTCGCTGGGGTTCTCCATCAATGTGCCGAAGTCGCATCTAATTCCTTCTCCACAGCTCCTTTTCATCGGAGCAGTTCTGGACACGACGCAGTTTCGGGCCTATCCTCCCGAACGGCGAGTCCGGGATATTCAGGCTATGATTCCGATCTTTCGGCCTTTATCCTGGGTTTCGGTACGGATGACCCTGAGGCTGCTGGGCCTCATGGCCTCCTGCATCCTGCTGGTCAATCATGCCAGATGGCATATGCGGGCTCTGCAGTGGGACCTGAAGTTCCAGTGGGCGCAGCACCAGGGCAACCTGTCCGATCACGTCCAGATCTCGGAGGGGACTGCAAAACAGTTGCAGTGGTGGCTCTCGAACCGGCAATGGGTCATGGGCAGATCCCTCTCCCTTCCCCAGCCAGAGCATACAGTTGTGACGGACGCGTCCCTTCTGGGATGGGGCGGTCACATGGGAGAGGCGGAGATCAGAGGCCTCTGGTCTCCGGCGGAGTCCCGGCTCCATATCAACATTCTGGAGCTCCGGGCGATCCGACTTGCACTCAAGGCATTCCTTCCCTCTGTCAAAGGGAAGGTAGTGCAGGTGTTCACAGACAACACCACCGCCATGTGGTACTGCAACAAACAAGGCGGGGTGGGGTCGTGGACCCTTTGTCAGGAGGCTCTGCGCCTCTGGACATGGCTGGAACATCAGGGCATGTTCCTGGTGGTTCCAACACCTGGCAGGTTCCCTGAACGCCAGGGCGGACGAACTCAGCCGCAGGTGCATGATGGATCACGAATGGCGTCTTCACTCGGAAGTGGCGCAAGGACTCTTTCTACAGTGGGGAGAGCCTTGGTTAGATCTATTCGCCACCGAAGAGAACGCGCAATGTCATCAGTTCTGCGCGTTGGAATTTCCAAGGCGGCACTCGCTCGGCGACGCTTTTCGTCACGAGTGGAGTTGCGGTCTATTGTACGCCTTTCCGCCTATACCACTTCTACCCAGAGTGTTGAAGAAGATTCGGCACGACCGGGCCCAAGTCATTCTTGTGGCTCCGGACTGGGCTCGAAGAGTTTGGTATCCCGAGCTACTCAATATGAGCATAGATCCCCCGATCCGTCTGCCTCTTCGGGAGGATCTTCTGTCGCAGCAGCAGGGGACGGTCCTCCACCCGAACCTGTCCAGTCTACACCTGCTTGCGTGGAGATTGAGCGGCGGCAGTTGATTCCTTTCGACTTGCCTCCCGAAGTTTGTGATGTGATTCTGGCAGCCAGGCGTCCCTCCACTAAGGTGGTATACGCCTGCAGGTGGAACAAATTTGTGGCATGGTGCACAGCAAAGGCTGTGAATCCCTTTCTGCCCCTCTTTCTGAGGTCCTTCTGTTCCTTCTCTCTTTGGCCCAACAGGGTTCTGCCCTGGGTACCATCAAGGGTTATCTTTGTGCTATCTCGGCCTTCCTCAGGCTCCCTGATCAGCCCTCCCTTTTCAAGTCCCCTGTTGTTAACAGGTTCTTAAAGGCATTACTCACCTCTTCCCTCCTGTTCCGTTTGTGATGCCTCAGTGGGACTTGAACTTGGTTCTTACCTTTTTAATGTGCGCTCCCTTTGAGCCTCTACATAACTGTCCTCTTCGTCTTCTGACTCTGAAGACAGCCTTTCTGGTGGCCATCACCTCCGCTCGGCGGGTGAGTGAGCTCCAGGCTCTATCTTGCAAACCTCCCTTTCTGTCTGTTCATCCAGACAAGGTTGTTCTTCGGACGCGTCCGTCCTTCTTGCCAAGAGGTGGTTACTGCTTTCCACATTGGGCAGACCATCACTTTGCCCACCTTCTTTCCGCCTCCGCATCCTTCCAGAGAGGAAGAGAGGCTCCACCGTCTGGACCCAAAACGTGCGCTCTCTTTCTATATTGACCGCACAAAACACTTCCGGGTGGATGACCAGCTCTTTGTTGGCTACGTGGGCGCCAAAAGGTCGGGCGGTGCACAAGAGGACCATCTCCCGCTGGGTTACCTTGTGCATCAAGACCTGCTATTCTTTGGCTAAAAAGGAACCTCCTGTTGGGCTGCGTGCCCATTCCACCAGGGCAACGGCTGCTACCACGGCCTTGGGCCGCGGTGTTCCGCTGCCGGTTATCTGTCAGGCGGCTACGTGGGCCTCGCTGCACACGTTTACTAAGCATTACTGCCTTGACAGTCAGGTCCGGAGGGACGGCTTCTTTGGCCGTTCTGTCCTCCAGGACTTCCTTGTCTGATCTTTGTTCGCAGACCCACCACCGGGGTTGGTATTGCTGGGGTATCTATTCTAAGGTAAGGAATCTATCACTAACGTGTCTCTTTCAGATGCACAAGTTACTAACTTGTGTAACGATATATCTGTAAGAGACAGTAGTTAGTGATAGATTCCTTACCGCCCCACCCATCCTCCCCGTTCTGCGAACTGATTTCTAGGGTTAAGGACATCCCTTTCAGGGCCCTAGTATTTTTCAGACACCTGTGTCAGCTTCTTGCATGGCTCTGCGTTCCTGGCGCGGAAAGTCGTGTACAGAACTGACGTCAGCGCGCAGGGGCGGCGCCTAAGTACTGCCCGCGACGTCATCCCGGCGATCACGACGCCGACGACGGACGCGGAGCCGCACGACGCCGCCTACCGACGCGCAAGAAGGGTACTGCTACGCAAAACTTTCCGGATCCAGCCTGACGCCTGGGGATATTCTAAGGTAAGGAATCTATCACTAACTACTGTCTCTTACAGATATATCGTTACACAAGTTAGTAACTTGTGCAATAAGCCTTTTCACAGAATTTTCCTGGTGTTATATTTTGGGGTTTTGCACTTTAAGTTTACAAATTGGACTTGAGGTTTATGAATTACGAGTGGTAATAATTCCTATAACAGTGAGAGTGGTTTAAAACCGGCTATTGCCGTTCCTGAACCTTATGTGATCACTATCAGGTTTTGGTTTGTGACTCCCTCAATGATAACCAAGTTTGATTCAAGCAGTAGTTTGCAAAATGTTTTTACTCCTTAAACATCCAATGGCCGTGATGAAGAGACTTTAATACATTTTCTGATCATTTTTTGGGGGATGTAAGGACAATTCCCTCCCCTTTGTGGTACACGCGCTTCCCTCCTGAACCAAGGCTCTCCAATTCTTGGCTTAGCATAGGTTCTCTGAAAATATATTTTTACTGCAGTGTGCAGTATTGGCAATCTACGTTAGGGTATCAAACTAAGAAAGGGTGGATGGCGAGAAAGGTCTCTTGCCTCCTTTTCATTCAAGTTGATGCTAAGTTTATGTGAACTGGTTTTTTGAGTTTGTAAACCTGAAATAATGTGCGCCATTGAAATTCAACTCTATTTTCCAAATAAGAGTCCGCCAAACTGATTCTTTGCTTAATAGTAACAGATATACGTAACTTTGCTAAATGAGCATTTTTTATGTATTTTGAAATTCTTAATACTACTGAACACAATTACAGTAATTCACAGAAACATGTATTTGATTCAGCTCTGTCTATATGCAAATTTTGGTTTACATTTTTCCAGTTTTTGCACTGTCTGGGAACAAATTGTAGTTGGAATTTGGTATGCACATATAAAATATAGCACCCTCTTTTAATCTTTGACCGATCTGCACCAAATTTAATACAAAGCGCAAGTTGTAGGGGTGCCACGTTACTGATGACTATGGTGTGGATATTGTCTAATGACTCAAACAATTAATAGTAATCTAAAAAATATTTTTTATTTATCCAAATGTCTCAACCATAACTGCAGAGGAGCTGGTCGATCCTCTGCATAAACACAACTCCGAAGGGTGATTTGTAGTAAGAACGTTCACCTCAACGGCTCTTTTAGTGCTGTAGATGGATAACCAATATTTGTTACCCAAACCTTAAAATGATGACTGGATCCCCAAACATTTGGATCTGTGACAATGAGGTCAGACACAGATCTTTGTAGTCACTGGATTAGTCCACTAAGTCATTAAAAAGTGTTATGTAAAGGACATTATGGTTTGGTGAAAAGCTTGATTTATTGTTCATCAACATGCATACCCCATTGGGTTTCTTTGTGCTCATAATTCAAGAATGCTCATCTGTCGTACACAATTCAGAAAACTATGTAAATATACTGAAAACATTGTCAAGTTTCTATTTGTTTCCTTAGCCGATGCACGACTGAGATTGTCTGCAATGTAATGGGGTATTCCACTGTTTTGGTGTATTAACTGGCTAAAATTAACAGTAAGTTAGGTGAAGCCATCTTACTCACTTGCCCTAAAGAAATTCTGAAGCGGTCCCATAAATTGACCGATGCATCATTGACTTGATTTTAAAAATGATTAATTTCCTTAGTAGGCCACCATTGTAGTTGCTTGAGTGAGTTCAGGCCACAGGCAAATTTTGGAGCTGCGAACAATCTAGCTGCCACAGAGTTTTGAATCATCAGGGGGGACGACAAATGAAATAATAAGATTTGTGGCAGTCCAAACTAGCATAGAAACTCTTCAGTGTTGTAATCGAGTATGGACTTTGCTGGTCCCACTCTGTGCTTACAAGATTTTAAACAGTATACCTGCCTGATTGGCAAAATCAGAGACAAAGCTCTCAACGCAATTATTACATTTTGTTAAAGTCTGAGCAATACCTACAGTATTTATGTGCTCAAGAAAATATATAGTTAGATCAGCTTTAAAGATGCATTTCACAATTATCTGGATTTATGTAGGATATAGGGAGACCATGAGAGGAGAATATTCCATTATTTCCTCGAGGTCTGTACTCAAGAAGGCTTTAGCAGACATATTACATTAACTCAGTAAACTTTGTGCATATGTGTGCCTCCCACAGTGGACAGACAAACCTTAGGGACCTTGAACAGATGATTACTGGATGAGCATAAATTTCTTGCAGGGCTATAGATAGCAATCCTAGCCGAAAGATAGTCCGGGCTAGAATGATGGAGAGCCATATGCATTAAGAGTGCTACTTTAAAAAGAATCCATTTTCCAAAGGGAAGCCAGTGCAAATTGCACAAATGACAGGAAATATGTTCCCCTTCCCGGCAAACCCAGAACCAGTCGTGCTGCTGCATTCTGAACGACCTGGAATCTATTCAGGAGATATTTTGGCAACCCTGCAGATAATGCGTTGGCTTAGTCTAATCTGGACATCACCAGAGCCAATACCACAGTAATCTTCGTTAAAAATGATAAAAAATGCAAAAAATTATTTGCCATACGCCGGATGCCAAAACAAACGCCAACCACTGAGATAATTTGATTATGAAATGACAATTTATTGTCAAATTTGATCCCTATTTTTTTTGGGTCTCGCCTACGCAGCGCGCATGCGCTGCTTAGGAGGGCCTTTAGCCGTCGCTCTGCTAATTTTCAAGCACACACTCGTGCTTGTGGCGGCATCCACCTTGCGGGAGCGAGCAGGGGCGCGCCACAAGCACGAGTGCAGTGCTTGAAAATGAGCAGACTGCTCTTCCAAGCGCAAGCGCGCCTAGTATTAACCCCTTGCTAGGCTTGTGTTAGGAGTGTGTGGCAGCACTGGTACGCCCTGTGCGCTGTCACCCAAATTAGCAGAGCAGCTGAGCCTGGAGGGGGGTGCTCAAGACAGGGGAACTTTCACCTCTGGGCTAACATTCGAGGGCTGACATCCACCCCGGTCCATTGGCCCCAAAACCATCCCCTAGAGCTCCTACCCTCGCTGGCCTCCTCTACTTCGCTCGGTCTCTCCTGCCTGTACCCACTCCTTCCTTCCCTTTCCTCACCTGTCCATGCCTCTCTGTCATCTCTCCGGTAAAGACCACCTCTCGTGCTCTGTTTCTGTCGCCTCTTCAGGCTCACGAAGCCTCTCCTCTTCCGTTTCTCCTTCTCTCTTTTCGATTCCGTTTCCCTTGTACCACCGTAACCCCCACTCTTTCAAAACACCCCTTAACCCCGATCTCCCCGGCCCTCTTCTCTCTTCCTGATCTCGCTTCTCTCATTTTCGCCGTGTTTTTTTTCTTCATATATACCTCTCCCTCTCCATTCTGTTCCTAGAGTTCTCGCGCTCACTTTCGGCCCCACCGCCTTCACCTCCCCAACCTCGCTCCACCCTCTCTCTCGTAGGCCTCAGCCCGTCTCCCTTTTCTTTCTCTCGATTACTACCAGTGCCCCCACCCCCGTACTGTATGTTCTCTGCTTCAATCACTCTCCCGTTTCTGCCATATGTTCGGTGCCCAGATCTCACTCTGCCCTCCCTCTCCGACTCTGAACAATTTCACCCCTTCCCATTCCAACCGGCTCTCTTCCATTTTCGCGCCCTCCTTTCTCTTGTCGGGTTTTCACCTACCGGGTGCTTTAAATGGAAATACCGGAGTGCCGGTACTTTGTACCTGCCCATTTGAAGCACTGATCCCTACCCAGCAGGTATCGGCGGCTTTCCAGCGAGACGCTGTTTGACACCCCAAGTGACTTAGTGCAAAAACGCCCCCTAACTTGTCTCTCAGACAGTTTACTTTACCTACCTGCCAAGGCCGTGGACGGTGATTGGGGGATATGTTACTCCCTCATTGACCCTGTACGTGAGGTGCGGGACCCTCTCTTCAAACGACACCTGCGAGAGAGGAGGGGTGCCAGGCACGACTTCAAGGCTGGTGACGGGAAGCCGCTGCGTGAGAGCCCAGCTGATCTGTGTGCGCGAAAGAACACTGCAAGAGAGGGCCTACACCAGGCCTCGTGCACCCCAGAGGTGCGAAGAGGGTGTCTAGAGGAGGTCAAGGATTTAAGCGCTAGGAGGATTGGGGAAACAGCCACTACAATGCGGCAGGTTCCACGCATTACCAGAACCACGCATGCATTACAACGCATGCGTGGTTACCACGAAATGCCTTTACCACGCATACCTTTACTACAAGATACGTAGTAAAGGCATGTGTTAAAGGAAATTTTTTTAAACGCGTACGATTAAAAAAGGGGGGTTGGAGGGTCTCCCCCCCACCCCCCAAAAAAAACGCACCTGTTTCGGTCGAGATGTAGAGGCAATCGGCGTCGTTAGAGGAAACGGAAAGACACTTCCGCTTCCTCTTAACGATGTGCAACGTAGATCGGAACTTCGGAAGAGAAAGGAGAGGACATGGAGAGGTAAGGGGGATTTTAGATTATGTAAATAATAATTTAAGGGATGGGGTCGCACAGGGGAACAGGGACGGGGAATTATGGTAATGGGGAAGGGATCGGAGATAACCTTTACCAAGAAAATGCCATTAACATGCATGAATTTAGAACGAAAAACGTTGTAAAGATATGCGTGTTAAAGGCATTTTCGTGGTAAAGGTTATGAGTGGTAATGGCATTCGCGTTGTAACGCATGCGTGGTAAAGGCATACGTTACAACGGAATGCGTGGTAACGTCATACAACCGGAGGATTGGACATCTGCACCGCTATGTGTGAGGGGCAGGGGGCGCTGCTACTGATCTGAAGGGAACAATGTTCGTTCCAATGTTAACATGCCTCGTTGTCCAGGCTCGAGAAAGCATATTGTTAAATAGGAAACAACCGAAGGCTGTATATTATTTACAGATCCAGGGGCGTCGCCATAGGGAAAACACCTCCCCCCTCCCCCATTTGTGGGTCAGAATACAAGTCAGCCAAGGCGCACAGGGTTCCCTTTTCATGTGTGTTGTGTAAGTGGGCCACATCTAGGGCTGGCGTGATCCTCGTCCACTCACCCATGTTACACGGGATACAGTGGCTGCCCCATCCCTCGGATAGAAGGGGGTCCAGGCGCTGATGTCATCCAGTGTAATATGTCCGGACGTCACTGGGACATGCAGAAACCGTCATTGCAGGCAGTGAGCACCTGCGCTTTTGTTTTAACTAGCTTGAATAAGTCTTTGGGAGCTGCTAGGGTGCTCGCATATATATTTACTTACCTGTCAATATTTTATTTTTAGTGTTCTGTCCTGGATATTGTGTCCAATTGATATTGTGAATTCTATACTCAGGGGGACAACCAAGGAAACATCTACATTTTGGGCTGAGAATATAATGGAACCAGAAAGCACGCTCACCTTGTTTCTAATCTACCAAAACTGTCACAGTTTCAATATCACTGATAGATTCTACCGCAAAACACCAAAGGAGTGCAATCTAGGCTGTGATTTAGAACCTCTGCTCGCTCTCCTTCTTTTAGCAAACACCATTTCCACCCCTCACCATTCCATGAGGACTGTGTGAATAGGCTGAACGTGTCACCCTGTTCATAAGCTGGAGGGGCCGCACTCCTGTGCATGCGCCTAGTTCCAATCATCCTCTGCTTGTAAATTGTGTTAACCCCCCTGGACCATGAACTGACCATGACCCAAAACCAGGTCATTGGAAAACAGCAACTGTGGAACTATCCGGATATCAATCAGAGCTCCAGCACGCTAGCAGGTGCCAGGGGTCTGCTCTTCACAAGAGGAAGAACATATGACTCCCCCTGCTGCTAGATAGATTGATTTCTTTCCGACTTCCTGGGTAGGAGTCGCTCATTATTTTTACTGGCAGGCCAGGAACACCCCAGGGGACCCTGGATCAGGAGGTTAGGGCCCGTCCACACAGTGTTAATGAAGACTGATGGCTCTAAGCGCCTGGCCAGGGGAGGATTGTCCCACACGAAGACGGTGCTATTTCAGGTCAGTCAAGTGTCTGCCCAGGCCAAAATGCCAGGCCCTTACTTGACAAGTGACTCAGCCCTACGTGTCTCTTAGGGGCAGTGTAGTCTTCGGGGCTTTAGGTAGGCCAGTCTGATGGCATAGCATGTATGTATGTGGTATTTATAGAGCAAAAACCTAGCTGAAAAGGCAGTGGAGTGCTGTACAGGGTCAAAGGCAGGAATACAGTCAACGAGTGTTTGTTGTATGAAGATGGGGATCTGCTGGGGCACTCAGCCCTGGGCAAGTTTTCCCTTTCTCTCCATTCGTAGGTGTGCTACCCGTTCACATTTTCACCAGGACGTGCACAGCAAATGAAAAGAAAGCTCCGCTGTCAGCAACAAATATGAATTCCTTCTTTAGTCAGTTGCACTCATAATGTAACTCTCAGAACAATATAGGTTTGAGTTAGCCCTATAGATTCACCAGTATGTCTTCCGCAGGTGACCTAGATTTTTGCAGCTAGTGCATAATCAGCAGTGCTATGTGCAAGGACAGACATTTTCATGGGATTTTGCAGCATTTTCTGCATAATTATGGACTTGCTGCATTTGCCTCATAATCCATCATCAGTTACACAATCTGCAGATTTTAACTAAAAATTGTTTCCAGCTCAAACAGCCAAAAAGTTACTAAAAACACAGCAATACATGTTGTCAATCACCGGAAGGTCCCTCACCAAGGTTGACTGGCACCCCTTCTGTTAATTATTGCTGTATTTGGTTGTTAAACTGGCATTAATGAAGTGAAAGATTTGCTCAAATACATGTAAAAATGACAAAATAATGAGGTACTACTATCACAAAATGTGTTGCATTATGTCACATAATTTGAGTTTTCTAATGGCATTATTTAGTATTTTCTGCCATATTATTTTGCCCTCCTGTGCCATATAATTCCAGTGGCCCTGCTGGAAGGTTACACCACAATCTCGGCAACAAATGCGTGACTGCAACATTCTCATTAGAACTGAAGGCTGAATACAGTTTACATCCACACCAAGTGCCCCGCAGAAGCCACAGTAACAACTTCACCCTGAGTGCCTCAGTGTGGCAAGGTCACCACTAGCTTGTAGACTTTGTCTGCAGATATGTTATGGGGAGTTGTCCAGCGCTCTATCACCCAGGAAACTATCCAGGCGCTAAGGAGGTGACCGTCTAGCCAGGACTAGGGATTAGTGAGGTTGCTCGAAAATCCAGGCCTTCAGCTCCTTGCGAAATTCAGTCGGAGGCTCAGATGTGTAGCGACAGATATAGTCATTAAGATAGCCGAGTGGGTTATGCTGCAGCTGAAACTCTGCGCGAGGCAGGCAGGTCAGCGGTTCAAATCTTTATGCCTTGGTGTGGCAAACTCCGCTCTTGGTCGTCGGAAGACGGCGCGCAGAGTTGAGCAGTTTCAAGTTTTATTGTCGCCTGATTTGACTCGGTGGAGTACAATGAGGCACGTTTTTTTAAATTAAAGAATACAAAATATAATAATGTCGAAAAAATCTGCACAGAAAGAAAACGTGAAAAATACATTGAGTAAAATTCAGTTAAGAGAAGAATGCGTTCAGTACAGGGGCACAGCAGGGTGGACACTGAGCCGATGTTGCACCATTGGAGTGGACACACATCAAAGATGTTATCAAAACAGTAGGGGCTATCTGCAATTAAAAACATGCCCGCGTTTAGGTTCCTACAACAATTCATTCCTTGCGGCAGGGCATGAGTCGAGGGTACACGCGGGTGGACGGCGTCCACCCACTATTTTCACAGGGTGAACGCCGTCCACGCTCCCAAGATGTTGGGCCCCACTAAATAATGTGCTGAACTCTCCCTGTGTAATTTCCAAACACTGGGACACTTTCAGAAGCGCCTGCACGTTGTCTGCTTTCAATGTGCAACAAGCAACAACGTGCAGGCGGGGATGGGGCTTTCTTATTTTAGACTCTTGCTGGGCCCATAACAAAGGAGGATTTGAGGGGTCATCAGGCCTCCTTTTGTTGGACTAGTCTGGCTGGGAGCAGTCAGGAGCCTCACACCTAGAAGCAAATGCAGCAGAGGGGAAACAAAGGTTAGCTCTTCACACATACTTAAGAGAGGCAGCTTTTCACTTTGTTCAGGCTCTGTTTACTAGATATGCATGCACTGTATCAGATGTGTTGGTCTCTCCCAGTATTAACATAATACTAAATGTAATTTATATAACGCTTACTACCCATGAGGAGGCGTTGAAATAACTTAAGTACGACTATTTTTTCTTGTATAGCGCTACTCATCCCACAGCAGAGTGTCAGAGCGCTTTACATCACACCTACATATTAAAGTCGTGGCTTGTGATGCCACTTCCTATGATGTCAATTCCTGTGATGCCACATGTAATGCCATGTGCCGTGATGTCATGTGCCGTGATGTCACGCGCCGTGATGTCACTTGCATACTGCCTAAATAGGTTTGTCCCGCCACTTCTTTTTTTAAGACTTGTGCCCTGCCTGGGGTGACAGGACACGGGTGAGGTTAATGGTTCTAGGAAGTCAGCCCCCAACGTAGGATCTGTGTCTTTTGGGGAGTCAGCCGTTTATAGTTTCAAGCCGGTGACGTCCTGCAGGGGTCAAGTGGAGGATGACCTCATTTTAGCATTAAGTCAAGCAATGCACTAAAACGAATCAGTACCAATCCAGTTTGCCCTGGGTTCCATAATTTGCTTTCGGTGTTAGCTATGTATGGGGAAAGACATCCGGAAAAAATGTTTACAGTTACAATTGTGCCTATTTTCCAATATGTCAGTCTGCAAAACTCTAAGAAATGAATACTGCACTCAAAATTAGAGGTGTGCGAACTTGCAAACGGGAGTGACTTTCGGCTGAGACACTGTTCTCCACAGCTGTTTGCAATTTCCAAATTGCGAATCGCAAAAATATCGCATGTTTTGCATGTTCCCTCTCTCCTCGCAAAACCCACCTTTGAGAATTTCGCAACTCCCAAACTAAATTCAAACATTTCTTGAGGCTGCTCGGGATGGGTAAGGTTCATTTAATGAAGCACATACAAATTCAAGAAAAAAACAACTAAGCACACAAATAAAGCCCTAAACAGTACCAAGAGTGAGTATAAGACTGGTCCCTAGAGACTCCATTTGACTAGGAGAGGCCTGCCCCAGGTCACCATAGAGCCTTTCAATGCCTCACACATATGGGGTGGCAGCACAGGTCTTCTTAGGATTAGAAGGGATGGCGGAGTTGGCGATCAGTTTTGCTGGAGGCCTAGGTTGGCAAAACAACTCTCTTTGGTGTTGTGAAAGCAACCCATATATTTAATCAAATATCTGAAGCTGATCATTCAGTTTCTAATGGTGTGCTCATAGGAAGCCATGAGCATCAGGTTGTTGCACTGGTCGCAGTATGCATATCTTTGCCACAGCGAAGGCTGTGTCAATCCATCTTTTCCAATGGTTATTGAGTACTAACAGTTTGAGAGGGTCATGGAGCTAGCGATGGTGATGTGGTAAAGACCAGGCCACTTGTATCTCTCATGCTGGACCAAACCCCTTTCGAGAAGAACGCAGCTCACAATGTGCATGGCCATAGGTACACCATTAGGGCTACCACATCTCCAGCAGCGAGTATCAGGACATCAATGTGCCCTATGAATTCCGTATGTCATCCATTGCCTGGTTTGCAATATTTTAAAAAATGAATTGGAGGCACACCTCACATAGGTCTCTGACGTGGGTGTTCCCAGCAATTTTTAGGTCGAGCCTCGGCAGGACATGCGCTGCTCTGCGAGGCATGCTGTATTTGGGTATGGACTTGAAGCCCCGCCCACTCTACGCCCATATTTGTAATTGGCTTTTGTCATTGTCCATCGTCAATGCTGGCTTCTGATTCGTTAATAGACTTATTAGTCCCTCCTTAGTACTGCCTTGTCTTCATTTGTAACCTCCCATGAGGATTGGCCCTTTTACTTCGTTTGTTACACAGTACGTCTTATTTAGTCTCTAAGCACTATTTTCTTTAATGAGTTTCTCCTACTGCAGGCATGACATGCTTTCCTGCAACATTCAGCGTGCCATGCGCACTTTCACTTTCCAAGCAGCCTGGGATAATGGCGTCCGAGGTCTCGCATTTACAAGAGATTGAGCTATCGGCATTGTAAATGACAATGCCTTTTATTTGTGTGTTAATTATCAAAACAGATAAATAAAAGGCACTGTCATTTACACTGCCAATAGCTTAAACTCTCGCAAATGCGAGACCTATTGCATTGCAAATGCTTGTTTACAACAGCAGTTTGGGTGTCTGGTGAAGGTACCCCTGTAGGCCAATAGACAGCTAAGTTTGAGACAAGGTTATGTCCAAAACTAAGCACCTCTGTCTTTTCTGTGTTTCATTTCAAATGGTTGCATGTCAGCCATTGAAAAACCGCTGAGAGACAGGGCTGAATGACATCTGATTTAATGGAAGCCCCTTTGCTAAAGGTAAAGAGGATCTGGGTGTTATCAGCATAGGAAATAATCTTAGCCCCAAATGATTCCACCACCTTAGCTAAGGGGGACAAGAAGATGTTAAACATAGTGGGACTAAGTGCAGAGCCCTGAGGGACTCTGACTGACACCTTTCGACTGGTGGAAGAATAGAGAGGTAGCCAAACTTCCTGACTCCTATCCTCAAGAAAGGACTTAAGCCAGTTCCATCTCACCAAAGCGTGCAAGCAGCCTGCCATGTGGTACCGTGTAGAATGCTGCTGACAGGTCCAACAGTACCAGGACTGCCCTGCCGTCCGCATCAATGGTACATCTCATACAATACGAGACTTCCACCAAGACAGTCTGAGTACTATGCCTTGGTCAAAAACCCGACTGGCTCTGATGAAGAAGCCTGTTGGCCTCTAGATAACTCGAGAGCTGTTGATTGACAAATTTTTCAACTATTTTAGCTGGCGCTGGAAGAAGGGTAATTGGCCTATAATTGCCTGGGACATCTGGATCAGCACTAGGCTTTTTAGTAGAGGAACGATTTTTGCTCTCTTCCAACATGAAGGCACTGTAGCAGTGACAAGGGACTTATTCATCACCGCATTCAGAATGGGGTTAATAGTGGCCACACCTAAAACCAAAATGGTAGGAGGACAGGAATCATTAGGATAGCCCGATTTAAGGTTTAAAATCTCTGTCCTAGAGTTTTCCAGGGAGATAGTATTGAACTCCAAGAGGCCACAGGAAATTGGTGTAGCCATTTGACCTGCACAACCAAGAGTCACATCCGGAATAGAAATTACAGGAAGACTGTTCTGTATTGCTTGGACTTTGTTGTGGAAGAATAGTGTGAGTTGCTCACACCAGTCAATCGATGGAGCCTTACTTCTATGGCTAGCCACAGGATTGGAAAAATCCTTCACAATCTTAAAAATGTCCATGGGTTTTCTATACACCCCTCATAATACTTTCTCTTTGTGAGATTTATCAGGGATACATATTTCTTTAAAGCTCTTTTGTATAATATTTTTGATTCAAGGCAATAATTTTTTCTCCATGCCGTTGCGCTTTTTTACATAGGTGAACCAGGGATAAGAGATCGTTTTTCTATGGAAAGCGTGAGTGGGGAGAGGGGCAAGTTTTTCCACCGAAGTACGCAGCCAATGATCATATTCTATCATGGTGGAATCAATGGAACCTGAGAGGGGTGGACCACTAACTTCCAAAGCTGCCCGCAAATTGTCACCAGTAATTCTAGAGAAAGGACGAAATAGGGGCCTTGTCACATCGTCCTGTTGGTCCAGACGGAAAGTAGACCAATTAAACTGGCTCAAAAAGTGATCTGTCCAGACTAAAGGATTGGGGACCGACAAGGACAGATCAAAGTTAGAGATGTCATGTGTGGCTGTAGATTCACATGCTTAGCATAAGTCCGCCATCTGGTGTTGGGCTCGGAAGTGTGCAAGTTGTTTTTCTTCAAAGAAGTGTTTCGAGTCACGAGGTATGGTGACTCCTCCTTCTTTCAATGCGCATGGTTCAACTCCATTGTTAGATTTTTTTTTCCGCCTTCTGGTTCGAACGTGTGCTCCTCGGCTCCATCTCTGCATCGCCATTTCCTAGTATAGGCCTTAACGTCGCTATTGTCCAACATCACGGTTATTTATAGCTCTACAACAGTTGCTTGTCGACGTTGACTCGTTTCCTGATGACTGAGGCCTGGGGGGCTTTGCCATTCAGGGCAAATCTTCATTTCTTGACGTCTCGTCTATGCCATGTCTATCTGGTGATGAAAAGGACGCCCTTTTGATTTTGCCCCCGCTGCCACACCAAGTTTCCATTCACGGACCAACAACTGGTGTATAACTTGTGCCTTTCTCCAGATTATCAGGAATCCATTTGAGAGGCTTACAAATCCTTCAGATCGAAGAAAACGCTGAGCGATCGATGTGCAAGATGCCTCGAGCTGTCCCGACGTACCGTCGACGACACTCAAGTCATCTTTGGGTCGAACACTACCACCACGAGGCCCAAGCCCAGGTGTTGGCAGTGTATGAGGGCACCTTTTCGCATGACGACAGTTCAGAATCCGAGCTTGAGATCCGGTACCTTCCACCGGGGCAACCTGTGAGTACTGTGCCCCATCCATCCCCGCCACAGCCTCAGTAAACTATACCAGAAGGTCGACCATCCTGTTCTGACCAATCAAAGTCTTTGCACAGGCTGCCATGGTCGGCACCGAACAGCTGTGTCAGATATGTCTAGCCCCAGCCTGGCACCGAAAAAGCAGCACAAGACCCATGCTCACCAGCCATAGGCCTCAAGCCGAGACTCGAAGTCAAGAGTGCCAGTGCCGAAATATTGATATGCCTCGGCGCCGAAAGCAAGTATCTCAGACCAAAGACACTCTGCATTGAAACTCGGTGTCGAAAACTGCTTCGAACTGAAGTCTTACACCTTCTCCAAACAAAAAGCCAGCTTCGAACCTCTGGAACCTGTGTTTCAACGGTTACAGGAACAGCTCGACTCAAGACAAAAACAGCTTGTTATACACCCCGACACTGGACGCATCCTGGCTACACCTCCTCATACAGGGGAAAAGCCAGCCAAAAGACAATTGACTTTTGAAGAAGCTTTAGAGTTCCATGCCCACCAAAGCACAGAAAGAAAGTGGATAATGCCACCAGTCTACCACCCATCAGCCCACCACCACTTGTGGCCCACAGGCATACTCCCCACAATCTTCACCTCCTGCAGGCACAGTATTCTCCACCCGGTTCCATTAATTCTTTTGGGCAATACGGGGGTGATGGGGACCACTTCTCTATTCCTCCTCAAGATAAATTGTGGGCCACTTATGACACAGACCTACATACAGACACAGACCCAGATCTGTATCCGGCAAAGCCTTCCCCTCGAGACGATACCACTACCTACCATGATATCATAGGTAGTATGGCCAGTTACCATAAGGTTCATCCCCACACCGAGCCACTGAAGGATGACTTTTTATTTGAGACACTTTCCTCCACTCAACGCTCGGCACAATAACTGCAAATGCTCAAAGGCATGTTGGGACATACAACAGCTATTTTTAAAGACCCAGTCAAAGCTGAGTCATTACACCAAGGGTCGATCAGTAATATAAACCTTCCCCTACCGACCCAAAATACATAAAAGGCCAACTACCACCTGACTATTTAGTGGTCGCAACAGCAAGGAAGAGGTCAAACTCACATACGTCTGGTGAGGCGCCCCCACCAGATAAAGAGCCTAGAATGATAGAAGCTGCAGGGAAAAGAGTGGCTGCCCAATCGGGCAACCACTGGAGAATTGCCAACTCCTTTGGTCTCCATTCACATTATGACAGGACACACTGGGATGAAATGGAAGGGATCCTCCAACATCTCCTGGAGAAGTAGGAAAAACGAGCAAATTAATTGCTAACACATCTATTGGCTGTGTACTAGACCCAGCTTATACAACCTCAAGAGGCATCAACACAAGTGTCCTCATTCGACGGCATGCCTGGCTTAAGGTTTCAGGTTTCAAAACTAAAGTGCAGCAAAATACCCTTGCACTTCCTTTTGATGGGGAACACATCTTTGGCCCTCAAGTAGATACTCTACTTGAAAAAATGAAAAAGGATAATGAGACGGCCAAAGCGATGAGGACATTGCAAACTAGTGCGCAATGAGGTACTTTTCGTCACTCCCCCTATCGTGGAACAGCAAATCCCACATCTTCAGACACCTCCACCTCCTATCAACGTCCCCAGACACAGACTAAATCACCTAGGGGATACTATAAAGGTTCTTACAGAGGCAACAATTCTAGAGGCAGAGGCTGTTTCTCTAAAGCATCCGTCACTGCCACAAATGCTTGACTTACCTGCCATTCCCCGCGATCATACGACACCTGTCTACGGAAGACTTCAACAGTTCTTCCTCGCATGGCGAATATCACCTCTGACCAGTGGATACTATCCAACATGGTTATTTCCTGGAGCTCACCTCAACACCTACAAACATTCCACTTTGCACCCACAGACTGTCAACAGACCATCAGCAGATGCTCAAAGAGGAAGTAAAAGCTCTTCTACAAAGGGGAACAATAGAACCTGTGCCATTACAACAACAAGGCACAAGGGTCTACTCACTTTACTTCCTTATTCCCAAAAAGGATGGATCTCTAAGGTCAATACTAGACCTCATACCACTAAACAGGTAGATTCTCTCAGAGCACTTCCACATGGTCACTCTGCAAGATATCATTCCACTACTACAACAAGGCGACTTCATGGCCGCATTGGACCAGAAGGCCAGCTACTCACAATCCAATTCACCTGGCACATCGACAATAACTCAGATTTGTAGTGAATGGAAAATACTTTCAGTTCAAAGTACTTCCATTCGGGGTCAATAAAGCCCCCAGGGTGTTTACTAAATGTCTAGCAGTAGTAGAGCTCATTTACTCTAGGAGAGGTGTTGCGCAGCGGCCAGAGCTGCTGACTCCCAAGCGCGGGGCTCACAGGTTCAATCCCTGGTGCCAGCAGCAACTCAGCACCATGTGACTCTAGACAATAGCTCACTTAATCTCCCCGACGGCCCCCCAGCGCCTTGAAACCTTAAGGGGGTGATATGTTCGCACTTTACAAATAAGAATTACAATTACATTTATTCTGGCAAAACATAAACGTTTTCCTTCATCTGGACCACTGGCTCATCAAGAGCACAAATTATCAGAGCTGTTTTTAAAACACTCAAACTACCATAAGCTTACTTCACTGACTAGATTTCACAGTCAGTGCACTCAAGTCCCACCTACAACCTCTTCAACTACAACCTTACCTCAGAGCCATCCTCAACCCACAGGCAGGGATAGCTTTCCCAAATGCAGCAAGGATTCAGTCCTTTTAGACACTTATTCCACAGTTTCAGCTTTATCGACAGATAGCGGTAAGAACAGTCATGGGCCTCCTAGGCTTCATGGCATCATGTATAGCCATAGTACCTCAAGCCAAACTCAATATGCGCCTGTTGCAGGGATGCTTAGCATATCAATGGACTCAAGCGGACGGTCACCTAGAAGATGTAGTTCTTGCCACAACAGAAAACGCCAAATGCAAAACCTTTGCCTCCAGGTTTTCACAGTCCAAGGGCAATGCACTATGGATGAGTTGGTCAGGGATATTTGCTTATGGTTTTCCACCTCTTCCACTGCTTCCGTTTATAATTCTAAACTTTGTTAGACATCTCTAACCCTCATCCTAGTAGCTCACACATAAGTGAGACAACCATGGTTCACCACACTACTAGAACTGTCAGTAGTTCCACACCAGGTACTTCCCAACTGGCAGGACCTTGTAACCCAACACCAGGGAGCAGTAAGGCTTCCAAACCCAAGATCTCTCAATCTTGTAATCTGGCTCCTGAGGCCTTAGAATTTGGATACTGAAATCTACCTTAACAGTGTATGATGAGAAAAAAGCCAGATAAGATGTATAAAGCATGCAAAAGGTAAAAAAAAGAGTGATACTTAGGATTATAGAACAATATAGTCTGTTACTTCAAGTAGTCGGGTATGGATAAGTTAACAATATGTACCGTTAATGTGGCTGGGTTAAATGACAGGGCTAAGAGAGATAAGATCTATGAAATATTGCGTTATATTAGCCCAGGAGTAATCTGTTTACAAGAAACCCATATTTCATGGAAAAATCGGGCAGTTTTACAAATTCGGGGCTATGATCTGGCGGTCTGCTCTTCACAGACATCCTTGACAAGAGGAGTGGCGATATTTATCAAACAATATCTTGGGGTTGGGAAACGCATTTTAGCAGATAAATGGGGTCGATGGGCAATTGTTTCATTAAGTGTGGGATTAACAATTGGGACTATTTATGCCTCAAATCAAGATGACCCAGAAATCTGGGAAGAACTTGAGATAGAGTTAGCTACATGGCCGGCCCCATTAATCCTCTGTGGAGATTTTAATATTCACACAGGGACCCTATCCGGGGCAGACATAAGCTACACGGAGAGGAAACCAAAGGTTAATAGAGCTATAAATACACTAAAAAGTACCCATGGGCTAGTGGATGTCTGGCAGGCAAAGAAGGGGAAGGACCCGGGCTATACATATTTTTCATACCCCCACCAGAAGAGTGTGCGCCTGGATTACTTTTTGGCTTCGACTCATATTCTCGGGGAGGCAGAGATTGCTAAATTGCCTAGAATTTTTTCGGATCATAATCCGTTAATGTTGGGAATTGTATATCAAGGCAGCAAGCAGAGACCCTGCCCATGGACGTTTGATAGGAAGTTAACTGTTGATGAGGATTTTTTGAAATTTCTTAAGCACTGGGCTGAGGAATACTGGGATGCTAATCGTTTTAGTGCTTCACGCGCAGTTGTGTGGGACGCATTTAAAGCTACTCTTCGGGGCCAAGTGATAGGTTATGTAGGTCAACTGCGGAAAAAACGCAAAGAGCATATTGAGGCTCTTCTGATGAAACTATCACAGCAAGAGATCAAACAGACGGAAAGGTTAGGGCAGGCGGAGCCTGACAGAGTAAAGAAGATCAGTGAGGAAATAGCCATAACTAAAGCTGAAGTTAATAGTATATTTCAGGTACAAGCTGCCCAGGCTTATCAGGCTCATCTAAAGGAGAGGTATGAGTATGGGGAAAAATCTGGCAGACTCCTAGCCCATAGGATTAGGCAGCGGGACTCACAGAAACTTATAGGGGAAATAAAGAACCCCAAAGGGCAATTGGTTAACACCGCGGCAGAGATTATGGGGGTATTCGAGCAGTTTTATAGGAATTTATATCAGATGGATGATAGTGGAACAATAAATGGGGGAAATATGTGGAATTATTTAGGATCTAATAGGATGGAACCAGAAATTTGCTTAGAATTGGAAAAGGAAATCTCAATTGAAGAAACCGTGACTGCTCTAAATAGCTTGGCTTCGGGGAAAGCATCCGGCCCCGATAAGATCCCAGTAGAAATCTATAAGGCACTCCAATCCATCCTAGCCCCAATATTGCAAGATCTATTCCTCGATGTACAATATCATGGGATTCTGCCAAAATCGTGGCAAGACACTGAGATAGTAATATTCCCCAAAAAAGGGAAACCTCCGGAGTTACCAGGGTCATATCGGCCTATCTCATTAATAAATTCGGACGCGAAAATTTATTCAAAGATCCTTGCGAATCGACTCCAGGGGATCATAGCCAGATTAGTCTCTCCTTGGCAACACGGCTTTATACCCGGTAGGGGTACTACGGATCATATCCGGCGTGTGATTTCTTTGATTGATATAGCAGAAGTCAGGTGAGATGATCTGGCTGTGATCCTCTTGGATGCCGAAAAGGCATTTGATCGGGTGGTATGGCAGTCTTTATGGGAAATCCTGGAGGTACGAGGGTTTGGCCCACGGCTAATCACGGCAATACGGGCAATGTACTGCAATCCAACTGCAAGGGTTCGAGTGATGGGGGATATATCCGGGATAATACAGGTAGCACGGGGGACCAGGCAGGGCTGCCCTTGTTCCCCGATCCTCTTTGCGTTATATATTGATCCTCTGGTTGCCCAGCTAATTTTAAACCCGGCAATAGAACCATATCGAATTAATGGCTATGAGACAAAGGTTTTGGCCTACGCGGACGATATAGCGGTGATTACATCTAAACCAGAATCGGCAATTAGAGAGATCGAGGAGGTGGCAGAGAGGTTTGGGAGCTGGTCCGGATATCGTTTAAATAAGGGTAAGACTCAGATAATCTGCTCAGGACAATGTTCATTTCAAGATCAGCGGAATACGGACATTGCCGTCTATCTGGGGGTTAAAATTAGCTTTAATTTGGCTCAACTATGGGCTATTAATCTTGAACCTATGTTGAAAGATATTAGTATGGAGCTTCGGCGGATTGATCAGCTACAACTAACTATTGTGGGCAGGGTTAATGTCCTAAAAATGAAGTTTTCCCCCAGAATTTTGTATCTGTTTCGCTCAGTCCCCTTAGAGCTCACGTATGATCTAATCCAGAGGATGGATACTATGTTTTCAAACTTTATTTGGAACTATCATAAAGTGAGACGTTCTTTGAAAACATTAACCCTCCCACGGGAGAGGGGAGGCTGGGCTGCCCCGAATCTGCTTTTTTATTATTGGGCAGCCTCCCTACAACAGATGGGCACCTTGTTAGCAGAGGACGGGGTGGGACGTGAGGACTCTCTGCCTTCTATATATCAGCTGTCTATGGGGAGGGAAGCAATAGGACTCTTCCTTAGGCAGTGGGAGTCTAGGTATTATAAGAACATACGATTTCTTAGCATTAAAGCAGCAAGATCAGTCTGGGTTAAGGCAAACAAGATTTTGAAAATCCCCAAACTTAATAGATATTCTCCACTATGGGGGGTCATCATGGTTTCCCGCCGAAATAATGGATAGTATGGCCAGGGACTGGGAACAGGCAGGTATATTACATGCTGCCTGTCTATATAATAATGGAGGTCAGATAGTTACTTTCCCGGACTTGGTTGAGAAATTTGGAATTGCGGAAAGGACCTATTTTAAATATATACAGGTTAAAGGATGCCTTCAAATTTTTGAAAGGGGTCATTTAATCTAGGACCTATAACAATGTTGGATAAAATATATCATGGAGGTGCCCGGATCGGGGATATTTATAATATATTAATGGAGACTTTACCGGATGATCTCGGTAAAGTAGAGACTAGATGGGCGGAAACATTAGGTGATGTAGAGGTCGACCTAGATATGTCTTTGGAATTGGGGGTAAACATCTTTCTGGCAGCCAACCTAAAGGCGCAGCACTATAAAACTTTTTTTAATTTGTATTTTACCCCAGCTAAGTTGTTTAAATGGGGGAAAAGAGAGTCGGATGAATGTCCAAGGTGCGGTTTGTGCCCGGCAGATAGCACACATATGTTCTTTTCATGTAATTCTCTTAGTTTGTTAAAAAGTGGGATTGAGGAATTTTGGCAAGAAGTAACCAATCAAGCGATTATTATTACCGCACCCATGATGCTATTTGGATATGATAATCGAGCTAAGCTGTCAAGACCCCATCGGGATTTTATATTTATTACAACAGCAGTTGCCAGGCTTTTAATAGCTACAAGGTGGAAGGATAATGAACCTCCGTCATATATGGCCTGGCTCCATAGGCTATTATCTATCCATATGCAGGAGCTGGCTTTATATAAATGTAAGGGGTGGCGAGCGAAAGAGAAAGGTCATCAGATCTGGGGCTAATGACCAGTTGGATTAAAAAGATCGTAGGGCTATCGCCAATAGGCTGGGAATCGGTTAATAATTCTTTTGATTTCAGCTATGTAGGATCTCTCGTTGTTTCCTCCCATGCTTTAACCTATTAGCCAATAATATAAATGGGCCCACGACGGCAGCTCAGCCGCTGCGATAACCGTAACTGTAATAATTGCTGTCAAGTTGAAGGGGGTTTGGAAGAAGTTGAATTACAGATGTTTCTTTTTCTTTTTTGTTGCGTGCTCTTAATGTATCTTGTTTTCTTCTGTGGCTGAAAATTAAAAAAAAAAACAAAAAAAAACAGTGTATGAATATTCTTAAAGAAGCAAGAAGACGCACTACTCGAGCCTGTTATGCGGCAAAGTGGAAAGTTTTGTTCACTATTTCCATTCAAAAACATTTTGACCCCTTAACTGCAAAGGCTCAAGACATTGCCTGCTGCCTACTCCACTTACATACCTCTGCGTTAGCTTTCACTTCCATCAGGCTTCACCTAGCGGCAGTCGCTATATATCTGCAAAATAGAGAACACACCTCTATATTCAGAATTCCTGTAATCAAAGCTTTTTGAGAGGGCCTCAAGAGTTATCCCACCTAGGGCACCTCCAACCCCTACTTGGAATTTCAACAGTGTGTTAACATGGTTAATGTGTCCCCCATTTAAAACTCTTCGCTCATGCCCTGTCCAGTTTCTGTCCTGGGAAGTCGCATTTCTCACTACAATCACTTCACTCAGATGTATCAATGAGGGCCCGGCATCAACTCTAGAAGAACTATTTTTTCAACTCCATAAAGACAAGGTGGTACTATGTACCAACTCTAAATTCCTCCAAGAAGTGGTCTCACAATTCCACTTAAATCAATCTATTGAGTTACCAGTATCTTTTCCCCAACTTGACTCAGTTGCGGAAAGAGCTTTATACACACTGGATGTAAAAAGGCCTCTTATGTATTATATTGACAGAACCCAGTCATTTAGGAAAACACAGCTTTTTGTTGCATTCTCAAAACACATAAAAGAAGAGCCATTTCTAAATCAAGTATTTCACGTTGGATTGTAAAATGTATCCAAACTTGTTATGCTAAAGCCAAACAAACTCTACCTATCCCTCCAAGAACTCACTCTACTCGCAAAAAGAGAGCTTGCGTAAAAGTGTTACAGAATATACCAATGGCTGATATATGTAAGGAAGCTACATGGACCACACAGCACACATTTACTAAACATCACTGTGTAGATGTCAAAAAGCCAATGGGCCAAGCGGTTCTAAGAACTTTATTTCAAACAATTGCAACCCCCACAGGTTAGCCACCGCATATGGAGAAAAACTGCTTCACAGTCTATGCTAAGCATGTGTTTCTACAGCTACACATGCCTCAAACGGAAAATGTTACTTACCCAGTAAGCATCTGTTTGTGGCATGTAGTGCTGTAGATTCACATGCGCCCACCCCACTCCCCGGATATCTGTGTGGATTGCAATTATAAGTATTGACATATTACATTATTTTCGCTTGGTCATTTCACTATGATACATTATCCTTACACTCCATCTTCACCTGCCAAGAGAAAAACAATATAACAGTGGAGTCGAGGACCATAAGCATTGCAAGCAAGAGGAGGAGTCCCCTTGACTCGAAAAACTTCTGCGAAGAAAAACAACTTGCAAACTTCAGAGCCCAACACTAGATGGCGGACTTATGCTAAGCACGTGAATCTACAACACTATATGCCACAAACAGATGCTTACTGGGTAAGTAACATTTTCCTTACAGATTAATGTAGTGTATATAAATACAAAAAGCAAAATGTACAATTGAAAATTTTAAGACGTTCTGTAAATGTGAAGGAATTTGAAATTGGAGGCTAAAAAGTAAGTTAGTATCCTCAGATTGAATCTTGGGAGCAGTTCAATTGCATCAAACAGAATATAGTATGGATGATGAGTGACCTCCATTCAATTTAGAAAAGCTCCAGTCTTTTTATTGCTATTAAAATTTTGATTTTCTTTTCTATTTATTTGTGAATTAAATAAAATGTTTCATCATTCATGTATTTGTTTGATGAAGGCTTGTTTTTGTATTTTTGTGTATTTTATTGTGGTTCAACTCATCAAAAATGCTTAGACAGAAGTCCCCGGCTTCCAGTATTGACTCAGTGGTGGTCCCTGGATTCCAATAATGATTCAGTGGGGGTCCACAGAAGTCAAAAGGTTAAGAAACACTGCACTAGATGGTATGACTGGTCGCTGAACCCATTCTGTTCCTTAAAGGCACAGCAGACCTTGCCATTGGTTCACAACACCCCTAACACAGATGCACTTTCTGTGGCAAATATGGCAAAATAAGCCTCCACGTTACCAAGAGCAGGATTAAAATTGAGACGGAGATAGTGTACATGGGGAAAACAAAGAGCTGTCTAGTTCACTGAATCCAGGGATTTGCTAGCTAACTCTTTTAGCTGTTTGCCATAGCAATTTAGTGTCTAAAAGGGGAAGTCTATACATCTAAATATTATCTCATTGCCATGCAGAACAGGTACTGCCCATGAGTTGTGGCCATGCTGAGTAACTTTCACTCATACTTGCAGTATCCACTGGACACATAGGGCAACCAAACTCTTTAGGCAGCTGAGACCCCCTCTACATTTCTGCCCTTAATTCTTTCTGAACACTACCAGTTCTTGTTCCCAGTGGGCAGCTTTCCACCAGAATGTCTAGGGCAAAATATTATGGGGACAAAACATCAAGGCCTAAATATTGAGAATCAAAATATCATGAAGGTAAGCTTTTACAGGTAAGTATAGGTTTACCATATTTGACTTCACATATATGTACCTTGATGATATATGTACCTTTGACTTCAATCAGACAGGAATATCAACTATATTCCCACTGGCAGTTTAGGAGGTAGTGGCAACAATAACTGTTTGCAGTAGGCAGAAGAGGTCTTCCGGTGAATATCACATTAGGTCTGAAAACATAGGCAGCTATCCTTGAACAAAGGACCATTCTGGAATGTCCGTTGTTGCTGATTGTTAGAGATTCCTGACTCGGGTCAGAGGACTGTTCTTTTGTGTGTGGGTCTAATGAATCACTGGACTAATTCATTCAATCCAGGGATCTGTCTTTGACCGTCTGGTCATAGGTTGGAATTCTTCTTGGGTCCACTCTCTGCCTTTTATACTTCCATGGACAATAAAAAGAGTGCCATTGAGTTGGGTAACCACAACAATCTGTTATTTAAGCATCATGATGACTCAAGGGGTGAATGTGTGCTTTACAAATGCATGTTATATTGTGGTTCGAGGAAAACTAATACATTTAGCAGAAATTGCACATGTACTTGGTATTACGAATGGAGTTTTTAAACTTGCTTTCTTTTGTAATCCATTTTCGTTCAGGCAAGCACAGAGGATGGTTTTGTGTATTGTCTAGATGCCCGTTCAGATAAGCCACTTTTTACACTCAAGGCTCATGATGGTGAAGTCTCTGGTGAGTTATGCTTCATTTTTATTTCAATATATATTTCAGCAAATCTAAAAAAGAGAGTAAATAAGGCAAATGATGTCCTTAGAAAGCAACTGTTTTCAGTTAGAACTTATAAGGTTAAAATATAATAAAATGCATATTGAAGTGTGGTCACATTTGTTTCAATGAAATCATAATTTGTTCCACCTAGAGGATAGGTTTCATAATAATCATGCTTCCTTCCCTCCACAATTATCACATTTCATAATAATTCTAAAATTAATTTACTTGGCTCACATGAAGTCTTTCATATATATCCCTTGTCTCCACGTTGTGAATCCTTGAAATAACTGACATATACAGTTCTACTTACTTCGTAGGCCACCTAGTAATTGTGGGTCTTTTTTCACAATGAACCTAGAAAAAAAACTGCACGTCATTCCTACTAACTCTCCTATCTTTCTTCCTCATCTCCTCCTGTCAGTGATGTGACTTCCCCCTTGCTCTTGTTAACTGAGAGAAAGAAACCACCACTCCCTTCCATATTGTTGTTGCTGTGATGTTCCTGGTGCGGACATTAATATTTTACTCTTTCACAAGGTGCTTCATTGTAGATCAAAAACCTAAAATCTACCATTGCCAACTGATCACTTATCATGTGTGTAGCTAAAACAGTCTTTTTCCTTTCTCAAATATGCTTGAGCAGTTTCCTCTCATCTCTTCAAAATAAGAAGCAATTTTCTTGTAAAATTACGTTGATGCAGATATGTTTCACAAACTCTTAAATTATATTTGCACCCATAGGTTAGCTCTTTCTAATAAACCAATGTTTTTTCACAACAGTTGCTTGAGTACAAGAAGAATTTGCTCCGGAACCAAATATATGCTCTATAGTAGAAAAGCCTGCAATGTCCTATCCCGGCATCAAGATCTTGGGCCGCATCAGGGATGAGGGTGCTTTAATTATGCAAGTCTCTCTTTCTACATGAACACTCCAAGAGTCTGATTCTGCAGGAGTTTTGACCTTTCTAGAGAAATGTGGCTGCAACTGTGCCCTTTTACAAGGGAGTGGCAAGACCTCCAGCTATTTTGGCTAGATATGATAGAAATGTGTGTATGTTTTAAACAAGCAAAAAACTGGCATCCACTCTGTTTTAAAACTAGCCTCACATCTGCCAGAGACTAGGTTCTTGCAGATAGTAAAGTTGATTGTTTTATTATTTTATCTCTTTTTAATTGCAAGAACAAAAAGTCAAATTGTTTGCACAATGATGAAAAAACAAAAGTCCAATTTCTCACAATTATTAAATGTACTCAACCACTAGGATTGCCTGCTTTTATTAAATCTTTCATATTTTCCTCCCACCACATGATGCAATGACCCTACCTTTCTCTAACATCCCCGCCTGATTTTATATCAAGTGCAGGATGGGGTACAGGGTAATAGAAGGATGAAAAAGAAAAAAATTGAAAATTTGCCAACTGCTTCCCTGGTTTTTGGTTGATCTTAATGGCATGGTATGGTTTGCATTGCCTAACCACCCTCTGCCTTATCTAGCCAAGATCTCTGGGTCTACCATTTCTATTAATTTGTTCACCTCCTCGGACAATTGAAGAACTGGCAGTGCCATACTCTGTTCATTCATATCGTTGGGTCTTTGAAGTACTTGGACATGAATCTAAGTAGCTTTCCATACCATCTATGCCAAAAAAATGGCAGAGGCCTTAGCACTATTTTAGATCTTTGACCCCCACCCTCTGCTCCCCCCACCCCCTCCAGTTTCTTCCTGCTGAAGGACAAATACAGGATCCTTCGACTGGTCCAGGTTCTATCTGCCCTGGGACCAGAAGACTGTTTTGGGGAGAAAGTCTAGGAGAGGCGGAGATCAGAGGACTCTGATCTCTGGCAGAGACCCACCTCCACATCAACCTGCTGGAGCTGCAGGCCATTCACTTGGTGTTCAAAGCCTTCCTGCTGCCCATCAAGGGGAGGCTGGTTCAGGTCCTCATGGACATCACTATCGCCATGTGGTATTGCAACGAATAAGGTGGGTGGGGTTCTGAGCTCTGTGCCAAAAGTCTCTGTGCCTCTCGACCTGCTGAATCGTCATGGCATCTCCCTAATTATGGGGGATCTTTAAACACCAGGGTAGATGAACTCAGCAGGCGACAACTAGCAGAACATGAATGGCAACAACATCCTAAGGTGCCACAGGGCATCTTCCAGCAATAGGGAGAACCCTGGCTCGATCTCTTTGCCACCACAGAGAACGTGCTTTGTCAACACTTTTGCACGTTGGAGTTTCCAAGAAAGCTCTCTCTCATTGATGCAGTTTACCTAGAGTGGAACTCAGGACTTCTGTATGCCTCTCCTCTCTCTCCTGCCCCAAGTTCTGAAGAAGATCAAGATCGACCTGGTAGAAGCCACCCAGGTGCCTCAGGATTGGGCCTGGAGAGTCTAGTACCTGGAACTTCTGGGCTTGAGCCTCTGTCCTTCAATCAATCTGCCATATTGGGTTGGGGGGTCTTCTGTCGCTGCAGCAGGGCAGAGTCTTTCACCTGGCCCTGTGCAATTTACATCTCCATGCATGAAGATTGAGCAGTGGCTTTTGACTGCATTAGAGCTATCTCTCGAATTAGTGGTTTTCATCCTGGCGGCCTTGTACAAAATCTGTTTACTCTGGATGCGGAAACAAGTTTATGGTGTGGTGGGGCATCCATAACACGGACCTGTTGCAAGCTAAGCTGTTGATTGTGCTACATTTTGTTCTGTCTTTGACCCGACACGGGCTTGCAGTGGGCAAGGTTTTGCAGCGTGCATTTTTTCTGGATTCACATGCTGTGCATTATCCTGCCTTCTAGCGGTTGGGTCCGGAATTCTTCTAAAAAACCTTTGTCCTTCTACTCTTTTTGTTTTTTGTTGTTGGTGGGTGTCAATGGACCTCCATTTGGTGTCCCCTTGTGATGTCGCTGTGCTACCTCCAGAAGCTCCCACCTTTGGTCGCCATCTTCAGATTCTTTTATTTCTGCCGTTGGGTCTGGATGTAAGCTGAAGGAGCTCCAACAATTGGGAGGAAAAATTTCTCGAAAAACTATAAGTCAACGAGAGAGAAGGAAATATCAGAAGGCACCAGAGAAGTTTTAGCTGAGAAGTGAGTGCCCTCTTCAAGTACGGAGAATGCGCATGCAGGGGGATCCTTGTGCATGGTGATGGAAAAAAGACCATTCCAGTTCTGTAAGAATTGCCATCACAAGTTTGCCCAAAAGGACCAGCATCCGGTCTGCAACCTCTGTCTTCTGGTAGACCACCGAAGTGAGGACTGCAACGCGTGCTCAGCGTTCACCCCAAAGACTCTGAGGGTGAGAGAGAGGCAGAGAAGAGCCAACCACAACATGCAGGGCCAACATACACCTCCGTCTCTATGCGACCTGGGCCTCTCAAGTGACGAGGACGGGAGGTTTGCAGAAGGACCAGCAGGAAAGAGACCGACATCCAGATCGTGGACATCGAAGCACAAGGGGGCAAGAAAACTTCTCAACAGGTAAGAGAACCATTGTCCTCGAAAAAGTTAGGAGAGCCCTGAAAAACAGACTCTAAGGCCTTGAGGGAAGCCTCGACGTAAAAGATCTTGACGACTGCAGCTGCGTCCAGAGACAAGAGTACCCTCGGATCCTTTGAAAAGGACATTGCAGCGGTAAAGACCCCTGAAAAATCCAAGATGTCGAAGGACGGTCGACGAAAAGACGCATCGGCGACGAAACAGGAGTGGTCAAAATCGAAGAGACACGGTTCGCCATCAGCACTGTCTACAAAAGACTCTTCAAAGAGAAAAGCAAGCATCGAAGATAGAGAGGAAGAGGAGAAGTCTCAAGGCTGAAATGGCTTGTCTTTTACAAAAGAAAAAGGACTTCGATGAAAGTCAAAAACAATATCGAATCCCTACTAAGAGCTCGATGATAACCGACCAAGGGCAGTAAAGCGTAGAAGACATAGAGCCGCCCTTAACTCTTGAACCTTAAGAGGAGGAAATATTCTACGAAGAGGATAAGGAACAGATGTACATGGGTTCTGAGGCTTCAGAAAACCAAGAACCACAGTGGCAGAATCTCGAAACAGATTACCCAGAATAGACTGTCGACACATATCCTTCAAGGGCATCACCACCAGCCGACATTGGGGTGTATAATCAGTGATTAAGAAGACAGCAGACAGATATGGAGTTCAACTTGGAGGAGAAACCCCAATCCTGCTTTTAATTAGAAACTCTTCTGCTTACACAGTCTAGAAACCAATTTCTGCCTATGTTACCAAGTGGGTTAGATCAAGGGACAGAAGCTTTTAATGAGCCTGCCATATGTAGAGTCCTTTGGCCTTTTTGTGTTTACTGGAACAACTGTCCTTGTTCAAATCACCTGTAGTGATGTGTCTTCTCAAAGGTTTGTTCAACATGTTTACCCCTAAACCTTTTGTGATGCTATAGTGGGACCTTAGTTAGTTCTTACTTTCTTTATGTGTACTCTTTTTGAGACATTGGACAGCTGGTCCCTAGGTCTCTTGATTCTAAAGATGAGCTTTCTCATCACCAACACATCAGCTCTTCATATGAGTGAACTTCAGGCTTTGTCAGTCCAGCTTCCATACACAACCTTCTTTCCGGTCAAACTGATGCTTAGGACTAGCTCGCTCTTTCACCAGAAGGTTGCGACTCCATTTCACGTCAGGCAGTTTATCACTCTTGCAGCATTCTTTTGCCCCACCTTACCCCTGGAAAGAGGAGGAGAGGCTTCATCGCCATTGTGTGTACTCCAAGAGAGCGCATAGCATTTACAGAGGTCGTACTGAAATCCATCGGGTGGACAATCAGCTCTTTGTGGGGTCCCTGAGGCAAAGAAAGGCAAAGTGGTACAGAAATGTATTTTGTCTAGATGGATAGTCCTCTTCATTAAGATCTGCTGTGTAATGGCCAAAAAGCAGCCTCCAGAAGCATTGATGGCCGATTTCACCAGGGCCCAGCCTGCTACTAGTGCATTGGCACGCAGAATGCATTTGCTGTATATTTGTCAGGCTGCAGCATGGGCATGAGTGCATGTTTACGAAGCATTACTGCCTTGACAGCCAGGTCAGACAGAAAGGACATTTTGACTGTTAGGTTCTGCAGGACTTTTTTAGTCTGTCTTTCATCAGTCCCACCACAAGGAAGGTACTACTTTAGTATCTATTCTAAAGGTGAGGAATCTGTGGTTAGAAGTTTCCATCAGAAGAATAAGTTACTTACCTTTGGTAACACTCTTTCTAGTGGACATGCTGAAAATCCTCTGGATTCAGTCTGGTGCTGGGATAGTCTAAAGGTGAGGAATCTGCGTTTAGTATCCACCAGAAAGAGCGATAACAAAGTTAAGTAACTTGTTCACCCATAGAAAGAATACGTTGCTAGACTTAGATGCTCCATCTGGTGTACGCTGTTACATGCAATTTTGTTTTAGAATTGCTTCACGTCTGAGGGCGTAGAAGGAGAAAGTTTAAAAAACTGATGTCCGTGCGGTAGGGTGGTACTGGTATGCGGCTCTGCTCTGTCAATGCGCAGCCACATAGCATCTCCGATCTGTGCACAGGAACATTGCTGAGAAAATTCTATAAATCTAGCTTGGCGCCTGGGAATATTCCTAAGTTGGGGAGTTTGCAGGTATCCACCAGAAAGGGCATTACGAAAGGAAAGTAGTTTCTTCATCTACACGCATTGATTTTTCAGGCTGAGTTGAGTGTCAGCAAAACATACTTTTTATTTATGTGACCTATAGTTAGTTAAATGCTAGAAGCAGCTGGGTCCATTAACATTTACCTTTTTTTAGTGGAAATATTGTAATTTAGCAGTGGTTCCAGCACATCGCCTGTTTAGCTAAGTATGGAATGAGGAGTCTTGCACCCAAAATATATTAGTTTGTTAAAGAGTACATTGGCATGGAAACATGGATTTGTGTGGGTAAACACAGTGGTTTTCCCAGGACTGTTAATGAGTGACCTGAACAAGTGGGTTGAAGCACATCAGCTGTTTACCTGTTGTCTCATTGCCAGTTGCTTTTCAGTTTGTGTATACATCCTGCTTTTCTATGAGAGAGGCTTTCCTGGTGCTTAAGTGCACATAATTTGGTACCCTCCCCTCTTGGAACAGACAGCCAATATCTTTGGACATTGCAAATTAACCTTAACTGAAGGATTTGAGGAATGTATTTGTCTGAAGTTATTGTGAAAATTGTAGTAACCAAAGAGATAAATGTATTGTTTCAGGTGTTATTTCAAAGTATCCCTAACTTTTAGAAGACTTAAATAACTTCAGTAGTAGTGCCATTCTAGGGATTCAGGAATTCTTCTTTGACATGCACCTGACTTCAGAGCATCAGAACTATAATGTTAGCCCCTCGCTTATGTGAGAAAGTGCCCTCTTTCTGCATTGTATGCCCCCACTTTTTGCTGAATTGCTGATGTTCTTTGACTGAGTGTGCCCTGGGCTCCTGCTAATCAGGTGCCCAGGGCCTATGTTCCTTCCCTAAAACTGCATTGAAGCCTAAACCCAATTGGCATCTCTGGCCACATGTCAGCCCCTGGTAAATGGTACCACAGGTACCCAGGGCACTGTGACTAGAGAAGGCCTCTAAGGGCTGTAGCACTTATTGTGCCACCCTTAGAGGTCCTGTACCCTGACACACACACACTGCCTTTGCAGGCTGCGTGTCTTGGTGCAGAACAAAGTGAAGAGTCAACATGGCACACATCCCTGTGTGCCGTGCCCACAAACCACTGCCCTGGCATACATCAGTCACCCCTCTAGCTGGGTGCACTATGCCAGTGGTGAGGGTACAGGTGCATGAGCCCTGTACCCCTACAGTGCCCAAGTCCATTCCTGGGCACTGTAAGTGCAGTGCTGCCATTAAGAGTATATGGTGCTGAAAGTTTGTCATTACGAACTCCACAGCACCATGATGGCCACACTGAAGACTGGGAAGTTTGGTATCAAACTTCTCAGCACATTAAACCCACACTGATGCCAGTGTGGGATTTAATGTAAAATGCACACCAGAGGGCATCTTAGAGATGCCCCCTGAAACTCGACCAACTTCTAGTGACCTGACTGAGTGGCTGCTTAGGCTGCCACCACCAGACATGTTTCTGGACCCCTGGGTAGAGAGCCTGCTGCTCTCGGGGGCCTGAAACTATGCACATCCTGGGACGAGGTGCCAAGCCTCCTCCCCCAGGATGGGCAGGGTTCACGAAGGAGAAGCTTCAAAGGCATGCCGCCTTTGTGAGCCTCTCCAGACCATTTGCTGCTTTCAGCAACTGGTCCCCACTGGTTCTACCCCCCACTTTGGGCGGGAGAACTGGCGGGAAAAACAAGTGAGGAAGGGAGGTGTGCCCGCCTCTGCCAACTCCACTCCTCAGGTGGGGTAGGCGAGGTGAAGCACAACCTCGAGTCCCCGCCATCTTGAGGATGGGGGGACCCAGCCAACCAGGGACAGGCTCCTGCCCCCTCCCACTGGAGAGTGGCAGAATAGGGGTGTACCCACCCCAGGGAAGGGACCCATTGGTCCCTGCCCTTTACCTACCTGTAACGCCCTAAATCTAGTATTTAGGGGCACCCTGAACCTTACTTCCGCAGATCCAGCCTACCAACAAGAAGAAAAGAAGGACGAAGAGCCATGCAGAGCTAACAAGAGGACGACGCCCACTGACTTGGCCCCAGCCCTACAGGCCTGTCTCCCCTCGAACCTGCTTCTGCGAAATCCTGGCGTGTCCAGCAGGCAGCAACCTCACAAACCCCGGAGAACCTGCCTGCCTTCACTTCCAAGACTGTTTCTCCCGTGAACACCGGTCGTGTTTAAACTGCAGCTTCTGGCTCCGGCTGGACACCCCGAATCCAGCCCACTCTGCACCCGCCGAACCCGGCCCGAGCTCGAGTGGAGAAACACCACGAGGAGGTCACCCCGGCAATCCTGACCCGAGATCCGGCGACTCCGGACCTGCCTCAAGCCTCCAGACGACGCCTGCAGCCTCAATCCAGAGGCTCCCCTCTACCGCGACCAGAGCGGGTAAGAAAATCCGACCCTAAAAGGCACCCCTGCACACGACGCCCCACAGCCTTGTGTGCCCAAACCAACGCTGCCTAACCAACCTAAGACATCCCAACTTACCCCTCGAAGTGGTGGTCGCACCCAGAAGGTCCTCGTCCCCGAGCCTGCAGTGCTTCTTCAAACCGGAGGCTCTCCATAGAAAACAACAGGGCGTCCGATGTCGAAACAGTACTCTGCACCCGGCCGCCCCAGTGCCGCTGAGGGTGCACCTTTTGTGCCTACTTGTTTCCCCATTTGCCCTGACCTAAACCCTAGGAGCTTTGCTCCCACAACCCAGTGGCCTGCTTGCCAGCAGCCACCAACCGGAGACCCCTATCCTCCATAGGATAACATTGGGCCTCAACACTCTGCACCCGGCCGCCCTAGTGCCGCTGAGGGTGCAACAACAGTGCATCACTGACCCTGGGGAACCCTTGTTCTAACCCCAGAACCTTAACTCCCACAGTCGTTTACTTACCTGCAAACCGATAACCTGTTTTTCCTCCATAGGATAACATTGACAATTTTTCTTTGAAAAACGACTGTGTGGAGTTTTGAAAACTAAAGATATTCTTTAAAAATCGTACAATTAACAAAAACGTGTTTTCTTACCTGTTTGCAGGACATGTCCCAGTGCTAAATCTAGGCATCCAGCACCGAGTTAGAAAAAGTAACGTAAAAGTAACTTACCTGCAATTTGTTGAAACAGCCCATTCATTTCAATGTACTGCTCCAAAAGTTTCTAAGTGTGGAGTTTTGAAATGTGAAAATATTCTTTAAAAATCGAACGAATAACAAAAACGCATTTACTCACCTGTTTCCAGGAAATGTCCCAGTGCTGAATCCAGGCATCCAGCACTGAGTTAGAAAAAGTAACATAAAAGTAACTTTCCTGCAATGTACTGAAAAAGCCTATTCATTCCAATGTACTGCATTTGCTAAGTGTTGCATACTACTGCTCCCCTGTAAATCAAACAAAGTACAATTTCCATTGCATTTTCAAACTGTTCGACATTCAGTAACTTATTACTACAAAGTATTTTATGCTTACCTGTGCCAGGCTTGCTTGGTTCTAAAATAAACAGTATATTTTTTATACAAAAACAATTGACCTAGAGTTCAGTTCTTGAGTGTGTGAATTAATTTGCTGACTGAGTGTGTACATCAAATGCATCACTGTCCTCTGATACTGCCTTACTGCTCGACCAAGCTACCACTATTAGAGAGTAAGGTTCTATCTAACTTTAACTTCTGCCTACCTCTGGAGTCACCTGGACCCTATACACACTATACCTCATTTTGGTGTAGTATATATAGAGCCAGTTTCTTACAGCTTGTTTTACTCTAAATTTAATATGAGGACTGCTCAAGTCCTGCACATGTTACAGAAATCCTGGCCAATTTTATGGTCCTCAGCAATCCTATGATCTGCCAGAAACTATTTTAAGCACTTGTTTTAAACTTCAGATGTTTTCAATAAATTGTTTTCAGATCAACTCATAAAGCCTTTGAGGCTTACTATTTAATTGCCGGTACTGCAAGATCTTTGTAACAAGAGGTATGTTTTTTCTGTCCAAGTATCAATTCTGAGGTTTTGTTCTTATATTGATTTGTTTCATGATACTTTAGTACAAAAGCATGAATTTGTGTGGAGAAGTAGTGTTTTTACTGAGACTGCACGAAGTAGAGAACTATGCATTTTGACACACTTGAAGGATTTTATTACACAACAAGACATACTTCTCATTGCCAGCATTCCTTGGCTGCCATTTTCTCCCATCCTCTTTGTTGCCCAGGTCTATCTGCCCTCCTTATTTCTCTTTTACCTATGCATATATTCTGATTGGAACCATTTTTTAAAATTAGGAATCCACGTAGAGCCCTCTTTGTTTTCACATACATACTATGCAGTGTGAACCCTTAAACTAAAGCTATAACATAGTCCCAGCAAATTCACAACCCAGCTCTGTAAGGTGAATGCCAGTTCATACCCAAATTCTGTGGCCCTTGCTGCCCTCTTTCATAACCGGTGTCTGTGATCTCTCCGTGAACCTCAAGATATTGCCATTAGTTTGGTTAATACTGATTTCATGTAGTCTAATAGGTGTTCAGTTTCTTTGAAACTTTCTGGTCTTCACCGGGGTTTCCCATTATTCTTAGTGGAGTTCGAATTAGTGGAGCATATCATCACATATCCAAGCTATTAGTTGTTTCCTAAACCCTTTCACTTTGTTCCTATGTAGCTAACGCTTGTCATTTGGCTGTGGTGCACCTTGTAACATCCGCTCGACACCTAGGAAGTGGAGGAGAAGAACAAGATTTCCATTACATTGCTGGTAATCTTTTAGCTAGCACCAGAGCTGGGTCTATACATTTGTTGACAAGTATCCCTGTCTTTGGATAGGAATGTACTCTTATGATACAACTATCAATCCTTTCTGAATCTTTATTGGCAGTTACAGTTACCAGGTCTGCTACAACCGCAGGCCAATAACTTCCAGTTGTTTCACATTTGTTTCACACCATGTGCGTGAAGCCTGCAGTGTTGAGGTAAAATTTGCTTATTTTTTTGGAGTCCGATAAATCCTGATGGGCGGAAGTTACAATGGATATATTTCAATCTTGCATTTCATAACGCTTCATGTGGATAAGCCAGAAGTTGGACCCGGTATGTGTCATTAAATCCCCTTCCTGCCTCTCCTTCCCACTTTTGTTTCTCAGCTCAATTAGTGTGATCCTATGGCTGTTTAATTGGGCCTTATCAAACCAAGTAATCAGCCAAGTACCTTCTTCTATTCTGTGCAGTAGGTATACAACTTTGTATTTCTGGGGCTCTGTCTTTAGAGACCTGTTCTAGGGCTATGTCTCTAGAGACCTGTGCATGAATGTAAAATTATGTACCAGCATCAAACATTACGTGAAGAGTTTAAGAAGCAGACAATTTAATGCAGATGTTTGGAAGACTGTTGCAGCCATTAGTTATTGTAATTTTGCAGCATGAATCCTTTTCTGTATTCACATGCTGTGCATTGTTCCACCATCTATTGGTCGGGTACAGAATCTTCTTATTAGTCCTCCTTTTTTTTTTGGGGGGGGAGTGTAGTCTGTAGCCATTTGGTGTTGTGTCCATCCATCCTCCTGTGACATCAGGGATATGTCCTGGAAGCCACTGTAAGTGTTCACCATCTTCAGATTCTGTTTTTTCACCATTAGGTCTGGAAACTAAAGATCTGAATGCGTGGAGAGAAGTTTCACGGCAAACCTATAGATTGTCTAACAGAAAAAAGGAGAAAAAATAAACAGAAGGTGAGAACACCAAAAACACAGAAGAACACTGAAATAGGTGGCTGAAGCATCGGATACTGCATAAGTCGTCAACAGCGCGGTTGGAGAATACACTAGGGAGAAGAAAGAACCACCCGGGGACATGGAAAATGCCCCTTTTAGGTCCTGTCCCAAATGCCACCGAAAATTCACCCAAAAAGACAACCACGGGGTTTAGAACCTTTGCCTGCCGAGGGACCACAACACTAAGTTCTGCAAAGTGTGCTATAAATTCAGGCCTACGACCATGTGTGTGAAAGAAAAACAACAGTGGCAAGAATACCACACAGGCATACAGATGCTATGCTCCGACGCTGAAGTAAAAGAGGTCAGCGAAACCAAGGCCAAACTGCTGACCAAGAAACCCAAGGAGGGAGATCCTTGAAAACAGAGCCAGGTAACATCCCAAAAACATTCAGGGGCCAAGACGAAAAATATTTCTCAATAGAAGGCGCATAATACTGCCTTGACGTCAAAACACTTGGCGACCGATGGGAAGTTGAGACTAAATGGAGACCATGGGCCCCAAAAGGGGGGCACGATGGTGATAGGAGAAACCCTAGATGTCGAAAGGCAACCGAGAGAAGTCTGCAACCACGCTGGACTCGAGAAAAAGACCGCCAAAAACCATCGATGTTGAAGATTGAGCCCTCAAAATTGAGAGAAAGAAAAGTTGGCCCGAAAAGGAAATGGCAGCGATACTACAAAAGAAAAAAGATTTCGAAGCCCCAATGAAGGAATACAGGATTCCGTTGAAACTCGTAGGGGAGGAAGAACATTGTGAGCTTGAGCCCCCGCCAACCCCCAAGCTGCAAGAAGAGGACCATGACTTGTTCCCCTATGATGAGGAAGACATGGAAGACCAAGGTATTGTCCAAGACGCTGAAAGCGGTGACGAACAGTGGCAAGACCTTGAGGACTGATTCCTCGGAGGAGTCAGTCTAGACATTCCTTCTTGAGACCATCACCGCCTTGGCATTGCTATATACAATACAGTTGTGAAGAGAGCAGCAGACAGGTAAAGAGTACAACGAGTAGAGGAGAAGACACAGGCCTCCTTCCTCCTAGAAACTCTCATACCACCCCAAAGCAGGAACCAGTACCTCCCCATGCTGAGAAGCATCCTTGATCATGGAAGAGAAGCTTTCAGGGAACCAGCATCATGCAAGGTAGTAACACCAAGAATTGAGAAAAAATATAAACATTCCTTAGAAAGCCCCTCATACATTAAGGGGGATGCAGTGACAGACTCCATTATTGTGGCCATGGTAACTAAGAGGGTCAGTGTACCAACATCCATGAGCCCCCTCCTGAAAAGGATAGCAAGAGGATGGAAATGGTGGGGTGGAAAGTCAAGAGAGACGCTGCAACACAGTAACGAATCGCAAACTTAAACTCGCTCCTCAACTGTTACACCCACAGCTCCTGGGAAGAGGTCTGAGAACTTATAAAACAACCCCCAGAGCAGTTCCAGAAACAGGGAGCAGCACTGGTGAAAGAGGGGAAAGTAATAGCAAAGACTTGCTTAAAATCTGCCTTGGATGTGGCGGACGCAGCCAGCAGGCACATGGTCACAATAACCTCAATAAGTAGACAGGCCTGGTTGCGGTTGTCCGGATTTAGAATGAGGTTCAAGCAGACCAGCTGGAGTCCTAGCCTTACCTGCAAATACACAAAGATAGGATAGTCATGCAGACTAACCCACACTTCCTCCCCAAAATCATATCTCAATTCCATGTAAATCAAACAATTAAACTACCGGCCTTCTTCCAGCAACCAAAGACGCAGGCCAAAAGAGCACTGCATACACTAGACATGCACAGAGTCTCGATGTACTCCTTGGATAGGACAAGGGAGAGCAGAACATGAAACCATTTCTTCATATCCTTTGCAGATTCTAGGAAGGGCTCTCTGGTAACAAAGAACACCATTGCGATTGTGCAAACAGTCCAACTGTGCTACAAAACAGCAGACATATGCCTGGAAACCAAGCCTAGAGCACACTCCACAAGGAAGAAAGGGACGGTCCTGGCCTTCTTAGCAAAGTTCATTTGAACGAAATATGTATGGCGGCCACATGGTCATCGGTCCACACCTTCACCAAACACTATGGCGTGGGCATACAAGTGAACAAAGAGTCAGAAGTGGGACAAAGAGTACTGAAACACCTTTTCGCAAGCTCGATCTATTTTTTGACACCACCACCAACTGCCCGGATACCGCTACATTTCAATGCACAGCTTGTGAATCCAGAAAAAAGGATTCATGCTGCAAAATGAAATAGTTGGTTACCAGTAGGAGTAGTTTTGCAGCTTAAAGAGTTTTCTAGATTCATGTGCAACCCTCCACCTTCTCATAGGAAAAAAAATGAGGTGAGATAAAGAGGGGAGGGCCTACGCAACACTGAAGACACAGAGGAAGCCAGCTGACACAGAAAAGCGCTGAAGGGGGGGGAAAAAAAGAATGTAAGGATGGCAACGACCCGCAGAGGCTTCCTGGGCATATGCCTTTTGTCCCAGGAGGATGGACACAACATCAAATGACTACAGACTACGCCCCCCAAAAAAACAAGTATTGGTAATGCATCAGTTTCGCCTATGTAATGAATAAAGATCTGTTATCATCAATCATCGTCCAGGAGAAGGAAAGAGCTCCCTGACAGATAACACAGGAGTGGAGAGGATGTGGCGCAGCGACCAGAGCTGCTGATTTCGAGAGCTCGAGATCCCGGTTCGAGTCTCGTGCAACATCCAGTGATTCTATGCAAATCACTTAATTTCTCTGGGTGATAAATTGTTATATAATATGCCGCACGAGTAAAAGGCAAAACTTTATGAAAATATAGTTCACCAAAGCCGATGTTAACCGTATTTCGGCGGCAGGAAACTGATAAGAGAAGCAGATGAGGAACAAGCATTGGTAAATGCAGGAAAATATGCAACAGCCAATAGAAATGGAGGAAAGTTAAGTGGCACGCACAGGAACCAATGAGAAGCCAGGAAATAGAGGAGGCGGGATGTAAGTCCCCTTTAAGTTTATATTAAAAACAATAGATTTCTCAAGCACTACGCAAGCGCTGTGCAGGCGAAACCTAAAAAGGACTGACAAGAAGATTCTGGACCCAACCACTAGATGGCAAAATAATGTACAGCATGTGAATCCAGAAAGCTCTTCAAGCTGCAGAACTATTCCTACTGGTAAATAACCATTTCGTTTTTGTACATCTTACTTAAACTAGTCTGATGAAATGTATTGTCAAGTATTAATGACTAGATAAACACAGTATCCTTTTTTCTTCATTTTAGGACTACAGTTAAGCAGTCAGGTAAAAGGATGCCTAGTGACATCTTCGGCGGATAAATTTGTTAAGATCTGGGACATACTGGGTGATAAACCAAGTCTTATTCATTCCAGAGATATGAAAATGGTAAGTATCACATCTTTAGCAATCTCTGAAGTATATGGAATAGTGCAATTTTAGGTTATGAACTTATGTTTGTGATGGAGACTTGCAACTGCAGATTCCTCACCTTGTGACTATCCCTAGGCATCAGATTGGATTCGCAAACATTCGTAGCAATTCCATTGCACGTCAGGAGGTCACGGTGTTCAGCTCTGCAACAGATACATCCTCTCCCGGATTATGGCGCCAGACCCCTAAATATATATACACCACCTTCGTACACCGACATCAGTTCCTTTCTTTCTGTGCCTGCTGATGTGGAGCAGGAGCTTCCAAATCCTGTCATACCTGACAGAGATCTTTTACCTCAAAAACGTTAGCATGTTATGTTATGTTATAATACACTTATAACGCGCACAGATACTCAAGAGTGTCCCGGCGCGGGAAGTGACCGTAGCAGTGTGAAGCAGGGATTTAAATGGGCAGATTAAAAAGAAGGGTTTTTAATTGTTTTTTGAAGAGCCTAAGATCCTGAGTGTTCCGCAATTCCACAGGAAGGGAGTTCCATGCTAACGCTGCTTTAACGGAGAGGGAGTGACCCCCCAGACGCATCCTGCGAAAGCGGGGGACCACCGCCCGTCGATGGGGGACTGAGCGCAGAGATCGGCTGGGAGCATAAAAGGCAAAACGCTTCCTGAGGTACATCGGCCCTAGTCCATACAGGGCTCTGTGAGCCAGAGTGAGAGCTTTGAATTGCGCTCCATGGACCACAGGGAGCCAATGCAGATCACGCAGATGCTGTCTAACGCTAGACCTTCTTGAGATGTTCAACAGAAGTCTGGCGGCTGCATTCTGGATTATTTGTAGTTTTTTTTATCAGGTAGCCTCGTATGCCAATGTACAGGGCATTGGCATAGTCAATGCGAGACAAAATAAGGGAGCGGGCCACCATTTCTTTCGCTGACCTAGGTAACAGGCGAAAAAACTTTCTAAGTGATTTGAGAGTACCAAAGCATACCCCCGCAAGTTTCTTAATTTGTGCGGAGAACCTGAGGTCCTCACCAAACCAGACCCCCAAGTTCTTCACTGGATTGCCCACTGAGTTGGGCCGAGGGTAGTCTGAAGGCCACAGGGTCTCTCTGAAAGAGGGAGGAAAGATCCATACAGGAGGACCTCCGACTTGTCCTCGTTGCACTTCAGTTGAGCACGTGCGAGCCATTTGAAGACAGTCGAGAGGCATTTCTGGGCAACTTCCGAGGACAGGTCATCATCCTTCCAGGTAAAGAGGAGCTGGGTATCATCAGCATACGCTATGATCTTGGCTCCCAGCTCCTCCGCAAGATAGATCAGGGGTGTTATATAGATGTTAAAAAGTAAAGGGCTCAAAGTAGAGCCCTGTGGTACTCCTGTGGACATTTTCCTGGGAGCCGACGAAAAGGGTGGCATCCAGACCTGCTGGGTGCGATCATCTAAAAAGGATTTAAGCCAGTCCCAAGCAAGACCTGTAACGCCAATGTTCGAAAGTCGAACAAGTAATTGTTGATGGGGCACCGTATCGAAGGCGGCAGAGAGGTCTAACAAAATCAGGGCCGCTCTACCACCTGCATCCAGGCACTCCCTTATTGCCTCTGCCATTTCGACAAGCGCAGTCTCTGTACTATATGTAGCCCTAAATCCCGATTGGGCAGGGTGGAGAACGCCAGATGACTCGACATAGGCATCTAGCTGTCTGAAGACAGCTTTTTCACACACCTTTGCCAACGCCGGTAAGAGAGAGATAGGGCGGTAGCTCGCAAGTTTGGTGGGATCTAGAATGGGCTTTTTCAGAAGTGGCAGCATGACACCCCCTAAATCAACAGGGTTCAAACAGTGTCATGCCTGTGTTGTAAATAGAAGTCCATTAGCCGAGGTGCATAAAAGAAGGTAGATTTATTTAAAGCTTAGTTCCAGGTTAAGTTTCAGGTAATTCAAGTAGAATAAAGCAAAACCCCACCAGGAGCAGCCTCCCTGCCGCTCAGCCTGCCTGCCATCAACTGCCACTCCACACACAAGCCAGGCACTCAAACATTCCATGAGGTCATCAGGCACCCTGACACTCACACTGGCTGAGCAGCAGAGAAGTCACAGCCCGGGAAAAGAAAGACACAAGTCAAATATAACATATCCCCCTTCCTTAGGGAAACAACAAAGCAGAAGTGAAGGAAGGAAAAAACATTTACATTGCATTCTAAAGACATTGAGAGTAACCCCAAATAAAGACATTGAGATTAACCCCATCCCTCTCCCTTAGGGAAACAACAAAGCAGAAGTGAAGGAAGGAAAAAACATTTACATTGCATTCTAAAGACATTGAGATTAACCCCAAATAAAGACAATGAGATTAACCCCATCCCCCTCCCTTGGGGAAAATAAAGAAAAGCGAGCATTGCGAGGGCAAGGCTCAAAACTAAGAGTATTGGGCACTAACCACCCAACAAAAATTGAGGCACTAACCACCCCACAACCTTACCGTAATAGGGTACTAACCACCCTAGGCAATAGAACTGGGGCACCTGCCACCCCACAACCTCAACGCAACAGGGTACTCACCACCCTTGACAATATCTCTAGGGCACTCACCACCCCACAACCCCAACACAACAGGGTACTCGCCACCCTTGAAAACCAGAACTGGGGCACTCACCACCCCACAACCTCAACGTAATAGGGTACTAACCACCCTAGACAATAGAACTGGGGCACTCGCCACCCCACAACCTACACGTAACAGGGCACACACCACCCTGTAGAACATAACTGGGGCACTCACCGCCCCATGAACCAGAACTGGGGCACTTAGCTCCCACAACTTCACTCCACCCCAAAAACTATACTGGGGCACTCAACTTCACCACCCCACAACCTCCACGTAACAGGGAACACACATCCCTATGAAGCCAAAACTGGGGCACTCACCACCCCATAACCTATACATAATAGGGACACAACACCTCCCAAATAACAAGACACAACACTTCCCTAATAATAAAACTCACCAAAAAACTGAATTAAGTTACTGACTGCCCCCACAACCTCACCATGACAAGGTGTGTCACACCCATAACAGGTGTAAGAATCGGTAGAAAGAACACCATAGACTGACTGGGAGATAGCAACCACACATACACACAGTACACCACCCCCATGACCTCACCAAAAATGGGTACACTGTGGCTGCCCTACAACTGATAAAAACCATACGCACAAACTGGACCTAAAACGCACACACACTACAAGACACATGCATTATTATGGCCAGCAATATAATTAAAAAGAAAGTCTTGAGCTCCGGTGAGCGGTCTCTCACCCGAGATCCTCACGCAAAGTGAAGCACTTGTCCATAAGCTCCATGTAGCTATCGCTGTGGCGCAGGTAAAAAGGATGTGCTATGTTGTGTAGCAGACCACCCCAACTGCAGGCAAAGTTCCATGTCCTCCGGCCTCGAGGTTGCGCTTACTTGAAAAGCGTCCACGCATCTCAAACTGAAGAATGCCACAGTCCATTGCGCTTACTACAAAAAGCGTATTCACATCTGAAACGGAAGAATGCCACAGTCCGTTCATGCGTGGTTGGCAACGCTGGACAGTGCAATTGGACAAATTCCAATCCTAAAATGGCGGCACGCAGCTTACGCTGGACTGGGTGGCTCACGGCACGTTAGTGCTGGAACGACGTCTGCAAGCGCATCTGTGAGGACGTCAGAATGGCCACTGAGGTGCTCCTCGCGACAACGAAGCAGGTAAGCAGTTCGCGCATTACCCGGCTCGCGCACAGTTTTTTAAAAACAACTTGACAGTTAAACTGCTGACTGCAGCGCGGCGTAAACTAAAGTGGAAAAATGACTTTAACATTAAAATTCCCCACACAGTACCTCAGTAGACGGAGAAAGTGTGCCCCAAGTCACCCAACACCTCAATTTGGGACATCTCCAGCCTCAGACAGACCGCAGGTTCAGAGGCATCGCCAGCCTCTACTCTTTTAAATCAGCACGCTGTGTCAGGTTTCCTCACACTCCCAAACAGCTCACCGGGGTGTCCATCAGCTCTCCCTGAACAGCTAACTGCCGGCAACTCTCGAGCACCAGTCACCACCGCCAAACCAAATTAGCAGCTTGTCCCTCGACTGTAGAAAGAACAGCTGGGCAAGAGCAACTCCTCCAAGGATTGCAGCAATTTCCACAGTAGCTGCACTAAAACCAGCAGTAGAAGGTCAAACACCCTGGGCTGCAGGCTGTCCAGATGATGAGGGACACTATCCCACCCTCGTCGCCAAAAATGTTGTAAATAGAAATCCATTAGCCGAGGTGTATAAAAGAAGGTAGATTTATTTAAAGCTTAGTACCAGGTTAAGTTTCAGGTAATTCAAGTAGAATAAAGCAAAACCCCACCAGGAGCAGCCTCCCTGCCGCTCAGCCTGCCTGCCATCAACTGCCACTCCACACACAAGCCAGGCACTCAAACATTCCATGAGGTCATCAGGCACTCTGACACTCACACTGGCTTAGCAGCAGAGAAGTCACAGCCAGGGAAAAGAAAGACACAAGTCAAATATAATAGCCTGTGAACAAGCGATGGTGATCACGGACACCCACGAAGAAGTCTCTTGTGCCTCAGCCCCAAACACAACTTGAAGTTGTGCGACTGCTGTGCAAAAATGAATAAGACAGCCATTCGGGATCGAGAGGCCAAACTTGTTGTTGCGAACTAAAGAAGTCAATGCGAAGTCGCTGACTTGCTCTCGCTTCTGAGGTTCCTTCTATGACTCGCTGTCGTCAAGGTCACCGCGCTCAGGTAAATCCAGAAAATCCCATAAGAAACATTAAAAAAATCCAAGCATGGGTCCCCGTCATCCTACCACTCCCACCACTGGGTCTGGCACAATGCTCCAAGCATCTTCAGGCCACGAAGTCTGTCTCCGCACTAGAAAGCCCAGACTTGCGTACGTTTCTGTTGCTCGCCTGCATGCGACCAATTTATTCTTCCAATTGTAACGTGACTTTGACTCACAACCATCTCAAATCTGTATGTTACAACGATTACTATAGAAGGGAGTGCAAAAGAAAGCAGAGTGAGGTGATGAACTTATTGAACGTTTTCTGAGTTTGAATCTGGTGGGTTTCAAGTGAATTGATCAGCTAAATAGTGTTTCTGGTGATGCTGATCATACTATTACAAAGTTCATATCACTCTCTTGTACTTGGTTAACCACCACAGCACTTACTGTTTCTAGATCTGCAGTCAGACCTGGTTGCTCGTCAAGAGAAATGTTCTCCGACTGCAGTACTGTTTGCGTTGTTTTTTTGGCCCCACTGATTGATTGTAGACCCAGATGTGAAGTAAGTATGGCAGGCTGTCAGGACCTCAGATTCATGTAAAGTTTAAAACACAGGTGAATATAGGGCTTGCTTTATTTTATAATTTGTAGTTTCTCGTGCTTCATAGATTTTGCCAATTTAGTCATATTACCATTTTGAAAACAATATGAAATTGATTCCTCTTTCATCTTCTTGTTACCCCCAGTTATTAATAGTTGTGTTAGGAACACTATCTCACCCCACTTTTGGTCGTTTTGTAACTCTGCTTAAAATGTAGGTTGTTCATTTTAATTTTGTTTTGACTGTGAATCCTTCAAGTTAGTAACATGCAACATAACATGCTTAGACTTTTAATTCGGATGCTTAAACAAATTTAAGAAAAGGTAGGGGTTGACCAAGTATTTGGTGCCTTTTAAGTAAAGTCTGCAGTGCCTGAAAACAGAAGATAGGCATATTGCTTTACTTGCTATGTGGCACTGACTTGTGTGGATGATAAACAAGAGTAAAATTGTATGGCAAACGAATTTTATTTATTCTGCCTCACTCAGCATTTTTGATGGTGAACCTCTCTGCAAGCTTTACACCCTTAAACTTTTTCTTATCGCATGTAGAAATATTTTTTTGCCAAAATACATGAGTTTATTTCCAATAGAATGTAGTGTATTTCATACATAATAAATAACTGGGGTTTAGTAAATAAAGTATGTACTTTTGGTACATATGGTATAATCTTCATCTCAGAGGAAATCAGTGTTATTTTCCAGTGACAGTATCTCTTCAGTGTTTCTCTTTTAGCTGTGATAAGCTTGTCTGTCAATATTGATTCACCTCTTTGTCAGTAATATCTGAAAGAGACACGTTAGTGACAGATTCCTTACCTTAGAATATCCACAGGCGTCAGACTGGATCCGGAAAGTTTTTGCGTAGCAGTACCCTTGCGCGTCGGTAGGCGGCGTCGTGCGGCTCCGCGTCCGTCGTCGGCGTCGGGACCGCCGGGATGACGTCGCGGGCAGTACTTAGACGCCGCCCCTGCGCGCTGACGTCAGTTCTTCTTTTTTCCGCGCCAGTAAGCGCAGATCCGGGAAGAGCAGTGCCCTAGTCAATTTTTGACTAACTTTTGGGTGATTTTTTCACTGTTTTTCTTCGAGTCATCTAGGCTCCGAGGTGTTGGTAGGGATGCCCGGCTTCAAGCCATGCGACGCCTGTGGTCGATCACAGACCCGCACTTAGAGTGTCTCTACTGTCTCGGCCGCGACCACGACACGAAGTCATGTTTCGACTGCCGGGCCTTACACCCGAAGGCTTTGCGAGAGCGGTCTCGAAAGCTACTCGAGGTCCGGCAGTCGGCTCCGCGCCGCACCAAGCCCCGGTCACGAGAGAGGTCGAGGGGCCGGTCGCGGAGTCCTCGCCGGTCGTCGGAGTCCAAGTCTTCGCACTCCTCGGGTAAGTCGAAGCACAAAAAGTCTAAGAAGCACCATCGCTCTAAGTCTTCGCCTCGCCGGTCTCGCAACTCGGCTGAGGCCCCTGTCGGCACTGTCCCCGCGGCTCCGGAGGTGCCTATGGAGCCACCCCCGCATTACCCGTCCTTCCCGGGTTCGGGGGCGACTCCGGCCGAGATACAGAAATTCCTGTCGGCCATGGCCCGCCTCTTCGGGCCTCAAGGCCCCTCCGGTGCGCCTTCGGGCCCCGCGGGCCCTGATGGGGTTGCCCCGGCGCCGCCGACGACTCCGGTCCCGGCGCCACCTGTCTCACCAGCCTCGCTCCCGGCCCCGGCCTCGATCCCGGCTCCGGTGGTACCGCAACCCCCATCGACGCCGGTTGACCTAACCACGCCTCCGCCGATGTCCCCGGTGCCGTTCCTGACGCCGTCCGGGGCTCTGGGCGGCGTCGTTCCCCGGCTCTCTCCGGATCCGGACGCGGCGTGGGACCGACGTCGCCCGACGCCGGCTCCGGCGCCGCTGAGACCTTGGGTCCCTGACGTCCCTCCTCCTCCTTATTTTCAGTCTGAGGAGGACCAGGAGAGCTGGGAGGGGTCGGAAGACCCTCTCACACAGCAGTGTGAGTATGATCAGGACTGGGCAGAGGAACTTGGGGATGCCAGTGGTCTGGACACTTCTCCTGACACTGGCATGCTGTCTCCTCCTTCCGTGGCTACGGAGGAGGGAGCAAATTTCGCAACGGTGTTGCGTAGAGCAGCTGGAGCCTTACACCTCCAATTGTCTACAGTGGCTGTCAGGACTAACCTCCTGACGGAAGTGCTTCAGCCGGCAGCTACCTCCTCGGAGCCATTGCTGCTGTTTAATGATGCACTGTCTGACGTTCTTTTGGGCACCTGGTCCAAGCCCGCCACAGGGGCTCCTGTGGATAGGAACGAGGCCCGACGCCATCGCCCTGCTCCGGGCGACCCCTTGTTTCTCTCTCAACATCTCACCCCCGAGAGCTTGGTTGTCCAAGCCTCTGCCTCCCAAACCGCCTTCCCTACCGCCCCTCCGGATAGGGAATCCAAACGCCTGGACCAATTTGGGAAGAAGGCCTTTTCTTCCTCCAGTGCGGGCTTGCGGTCCGTCAACACCGCTTGCCTTTTGGGCCGATATTCCCACTCTCTGTGGGATTCGGTGGCGGCCGTTTTGCCCCAGTGTTCTGAGGAGGTCCAGACACTGCTTACCCGCACCATTGCGGAAGGTAGGGATGCGGCAAAGTACACCATACGTTGTGGCCTTGATACCGCCGACTCGCTGGGCAGATCGCTTGCAACGACGGTGGCGCTGCGTCGCCACGCCTGGCTGAGAACAACTGGTTTCTCGGGTGATGTCCAGAATACACTCATGGACATGCCCTTTGATGGAGTCGGTCTTTTTGGTTCCAAAGCAGACCATGCGCTGGAGCGTTTTAAGGACTCACGGGCTACTGCCAAGTCCCTGGGCCTTTCTGCTGTGCGCCCTCCGCTAACCTCTGCTTTTCGCCCCTTTCGTGGCCACGGAAGGGGCGCCCAGTCACGTCCGCTGCCCAGCCACCGGCCCGCGCAGCAAGCGTCTTCGCGTGGCCGAGGACGTGGCTTCCGCCGTGGCGGGTCGGGCAACCAGCGTGCGGGTCAGGCCACCAACTCCGCCCCGTCTGCGGCCTCCAAGCCCTCCTAGTCCTTCCTTTCAGGTGCACAGCACGCCAGTAGGGGCAGGGTCCGCCATCACCTTCACCACTGGCGTGCCATCACCTCGGACAGGTGGGTCTTGGACATTGTCCGAAGGGGCTACTCCCTCCCCTTCGAGACCACCCCCCAGCCATGCCACCTCAATTCCACCGCATGTCAGGGGATCACTTGGTGGTTCTGCAGAAGGAAGTCACGGCCCTCTTGGCCAAGAGGGCCATCGAGCATGTTCCGACCCCAGAAGTAGGACGTGGTTGCTACTCCCACTACTTTCTGGTGCCCAAAAGGGACAAGGAGGACATGCGTCCTATCTTGGACCTCCGGAACGTCAATCGCTTCCTCCGGAAGGAGAAGTTCAAGATGCTCACCCTAGCTCAGGTCTTGACTGCCCTCGACCCTGGAGACTGGTTGGTAGCGTTGGACTTGCAGGACGCTTATTTCCACATCCCCGTCCTGCCGGCCCACCGGCATTACCTGCGGTTCACGGTAGGCCTCGAGCATTTTCAATTCACTGTGCTCCCCTTTGGCCTTACAAGTGCCCCTCGGGTGTTCACGAAAGTGATGGCGGTGGTCGCAGCTCATCTGCGCCGGGCAGGGGTTCCAGTCTTCCCCTACCTCGACGACTTGCTGCTGAAGGCGGGCTCGTCCCAGGCAGTCGTCTCCCACCTCCAGACTATGGCCGAACTCCTGCACTCGCTGGGGTTCTCCATCAATGTGCCGAAGTCGCATCTGATTCCTTCTCCACAGCTCCTTTTCATCGGAGCGGTTCTGGACACGACGCAGTTTCGGGCCTATCCTCCCGAACGGCGAGTCCGGGATATTCAGGCTATGATTCCGATCTTTCAGCCTTTATCCTGGGTTTCGGTACGGATGACCCTGAGGCTGCTGGGCCTCATGGCCTCCTGCATCCTGCTGGTCGATCATGCCAGATGGCATATGCGGGCTCTGCAGTGGGGCCTGAAGTTCCAGTGGGCGCAGCACCAGGGCAACCTGTCCGATCACGTCCAGATCTCGGAGGGGACTGCAAAACAGTTGCAGTGGTGGCTCTCGAACCGGCAATGGGTCATGGGCAGATCCCTCTCCCTTCCCCAGCCAGAGCACACAGTTGTGACGGACGCGTCCCTTCTGGGATGGGGCGGTCACATGGGAGAGGCGGAGATCAGAGGCCTCTGGTCTCCGGCGGAGTCCCGGCTCCATATCAACCTTCTGGAGCTCCGGGCGATCCGACTTGCACTCAAGGCATTCCTTCCCTCTGTCAAAGGGAAGGTAGTGCAGGTGTTCACAGACAACACCACCGCCATGTGGTACTGCAACAAACAAGGCGGGGTGGGGTCGTGGACCCTCTGTCAAGGAGGCTCTGCGCCTCTGGACATGGCTGGAACATCAGGGCATGTTCCTGATGGTTCAACACCTGGCAGGTTCCCTGAACGCCAGGGCGGACGAACTGAGCCGCAGGTGCATGATGGATCACGAATGGCGTCTTCAATCGGAAGTGGCGCAAGGACTCTTTTACAGTGGGGAGAGCCTTGGTTAGATCTATTCGCCACCGACGAGAACGCGCAATGTCAGCAGTTCTGCGTGTTGGAATTTCCAAGGCGGCACTCGCTCGGCGACGCTTTTCGTCGCGAGTGGAGTTGCGGTCTGTTGTACGCCTTTCCGCCTATACCACTTCTACCCAGAGTGTTGAAGAAGATTCGGCGCGACCGGGCCCAAGTCATCTTTGTGGCTCCGGACTGGGCTCGAAGAGTTTGGTATCCCGAGCTACTCAGTATGAGCGTCGATCCCCCGATCCGTCTGCCTCTTCGGGAGGATCTTCTGTCACAGCAGCAGGGACGGTCCTCCACCCGAACCTGTCCAGTCTCCACCTGCTTGCGTGGAGATTGAGCGGCGGCAGTTGATTCCTTTCGACTTGCCTCCCGAAGTTTGTGATGTGATTCTGGCAGCCAGGCGTCCCTCCACTAAGGTGGTATACGCCTGCAGGTGGAACAAGTTTGTGGCATGGTGCACAGCAAAGGCTGTGAATCCCCTCTCTGCCCCTCTTTCTGAGGTTCTTCTGTTCCTTCTTTCTCTGGCCCAACAGGGTTCTGCCCTGGGTACCATCAAGGGCTATCTTTGTGCCATTTCGGCCTTCCTCAGGCTTCCTGATCAGCCCTCCCTTTTCAAGTCCCCTGTCGTTAACAGGTTCCTAAAAGGCATTACACACCTCTTCCCTCCTGTTCCGTTTGTGATGCCTCAGTGGGACTTGAACTTGGTTCTTACCTTTCTCATGTGCGCTCCCTTTGAGCCTCTACATAATTGTCCTCTTCGTCTTCTGACTCTGAAGACAGCCTTTCTGGTGGCCGTCACCTCCGCTCGGCGGGTGAGTGAGCTCAAGGCTCTATCTTGCAAACCTCCCTTTCTGTCTGTCCATCCAGACAAGGTTGTTCTTCGGACGCGTCCGTCCTTCTTGCCAAAGGTGGTTACTGCCTTCCACATTGGGCAGACCATCACTTTGGCCACCTTCTTTCCGCCTCCGCATCCTTCTAGAGAGGAAGAGAGGCTCCACCGTCTGGACCCAAAACGTGCGCTTTCCTTTTATCTCAACCGCACACAACACTTCCGGGTGGATGACCAGCTCTTTGTTGGCTACGTGGGCGCCAAAAAAGGTCGGGCGGTGCACAAGAGAACCATCTCCCGCTGGGTAACCTTGTGTATCAAAGCCTGCTATTCTTTGGCTAAGAAGGAGCCTCCTGTTGGGCTGCGTGCCCATTCCACCAGGGCAACGGCTGCTACCACGGCTTTAGGCCGCGGTGTTCCGCTGCAGGATATCTGTCAGGCAGCTACGCGGGCCTCGCTGCACACATTTACAAAGCATTACTGCCTTGACAGTCCGGTCCGGAGGGACGGCTTCTTTGGCCGTTCTGTCCTCCGGGACTTCCTTGTCTGATCTTTGTTCGCAGACCCACCACCGGGGTTGGTATTGCTGGGGTATCTATTCTAAGGTAAGGAATCTGTCACTAATGTGTCTCTTTCAGATGCACAAGTTACTAACTTGTGTAACGATATATCTGTAAGAGACAGTAGTTAGTGACAGATTCCTTACCGCCCACCCATCCTCCCCGTTCTGCGAACTGATTTCTAGGGTTAAGGACATCCCTTTCAGGGCCCTAGTATTTTTCAGACACCTATGTCAGCTTCTTGCATGGCTCTGCGTTCCTGGCACGGAAAGTCGTGTACAGAACTGACGTCAGCGCGCAGGGGCGGCGTCTAAGTACTGCCTGCGACGTCATCCCGGCGGTCCCGACGCCGACGACGGACGCGGAGCCGCACGACGCCGCCTACCGACGCGCAAGGGTACTGCTACGCAAAAACTTTCCGGATCCAGTCTGACGCCTGGGGATATTCTAAGGTAAGGAATCTGTCACTAACTACTGTCTCTTACAGATATATCGTTACACAAGTTAGTAACTTGTGCGTCAGTAATATCTCATCAGAAACATAACTGCGCGCCCTTTTTTTATTTTTTATTAATTGGCTATCACGAGTTATTGGCCGAGCCACGCAATCAACCATAAAGAGAGTAAGGAACAACTGCAAGAGTTATCATTTAGCTGAAAGGCCAGTAATGCTATTATCAGATAAATGTGCCGGCATAGTGTAATGTATGGGCCTGTACAGGTTGTTATGAACTCCATTTCAAGCAATGTGAGTGCCTGTCGTACTGTAAACATTTGAATGAATGTATTCTTTAAGCATCATTACCCACTTTTGCCAGTTTTACTAGCTGTTAATTGCTTCCAAAAGGAAAGCCAATATGCCTAATGGGTGGGCGCGAACAATTCATTATTGCCTTGCAGAAAAGGGCATAGCTTCCTATTGGCTCCCTTCCCTCCTGCCCCTCCAAAGTATCTAGCATGGCTGTTTACAATGCTAGTTATTCCCCTGCCCACCCTCCCCACCACAGATTGACCAGTTCCTCTAGACCACCTGACACTTCTCCCTGTTACCCATGTCTTCTTCATGCATTTGCCTGTACCTCCGTCCTCAATCCCCTAGTTCTGAAGACGTACCCGTTTCCTGACTCCAATTCAGGTAAGGAACTTTTTTGCATTGCACTGCTTTCACTGCCTATGATGCATCACAGCCAGACAGAGACTGTACAGCCAAGAAGTGACACAGTAGCCCAGCGGCTAATGGAAATTCTCTCAAACCAGGAATAAACCACTAGGGGTACTATCTAGAGGAAAAATAAACGGGTAGAGCAAAAAGAAAAAAAATACTTAGCTTTGGCATTGATATTTCTGGTTGATACTAGATCTTCCTCCTCACCATGTGAATATCTTCCTGGTGTCATACTGGATTTAGAAACTTTTTCCTGAGCAATAGCTCTCCAGCGCCACTAGGTGTTGTCACTCCGCTCTAGCCGCGAACTCGCCTGCCCAAGATCTGATGAATTTCCTTCAGTTTCCTGTGCTTTTTCTACACTTCAATAAGTACTGAGCTAGTTTCGATGACAGCAACAAACATTGCAGTATGATACATTTGCATACCATGGGATATTAATCATGGCACCAACTCTGGGGAGGAGGAATGGCATTACAGAACCTACAGAAAGATCCCATATCTACCTCAAATATTGTTACCAAAGGAATATTACCTTTTCTTCTGATGGATACTTCTTTCCTCAGATTCCTCACCTTATGAATGAGTCCACCAGGGGGAGGGTAGTGACAATTAACCAGAGAATTCATTCAGCACAGCCCTGGCAAAATATCTATCACTGTGCACTTGGGATGTGAGACACTAATGCTTTTGCTAATGCATCCAAGGAGGACCAAGTAGCTGCCTGGCAGATGTTCAATACTGGAACACATCTGGTAAGAGCAATGGAAGCAGCCATAGGCCTTGTGAAGTGGGAAAGACTAGCAGCTACAGAGTCTTTGTTGGCCAAGGAGTAGCAAATCTTTTTTTTATTTTTTATTCTTTTTATTGGCATTTTCGTAACATGTACAACCATAACATAGAGTGCAGTGCAATACTCATAGACGAATCTGCTGGACTAATCAGAATACCAGTACATTTACCACAAGCTGTGGGTGCCATCTCAGTTCCTGTAACACAAGGTGCCAAGCAACAATTACAGCGAGGAGTACGGTGTAGCGATATGCATTTTAGGGACATCACTGTGCATCACTATCTCATGGGCACCCCCCCACCCAAGACATGCAATATAAACTTTTTCTTCCTTAGTCCTCTGCATCCGCAGAATTAAGCCAATTCACATAGGGTTCCCATATGTCTCTCGGACGGGATCTGGTCGGCAGACGTTCCCAATAGTTTGTCAACTGTGCCCTACAATACGTCACATTCATAACCCACTCCTTTGCCGTTGGAGGCCGGGCTGCCCCCAGTGTAGGGCCACCTGTCTTTTTGCCATTAAGAGTAGCATTTCCGGCAGTTTATGTGATTTAGGTGGTACTGTCTCAAGAACCCCCAGTAGGGATGTCAATGGTGTGCAGGGTAGGTCCAACCCAGTGATGGCTTTTATGTGGCGCAGTATGGTGAGCCAGAAATTAGCTATTGGTCTGCACTGCCATGCCAGGTGTAGGAAGGTCGCATGGGGGGCACCACAGCGCCAGCAGCAGTCATCTTCGCGGAGCCCCATCTTATGTAGTTGTATGGGAGTGCGGTAGAGGCGATGGAGATACTTAAAGTGTATAAGCCGGAGACGGTAATTGGGCAATAAGCGCTCCAGCTGCTTACAACCAAGGCTCCATTGTTCATCCGTGAGATTGACCCCCAGCTCCTCCTCCTCCCAGGCCCGGCGAGAAGTTGGGATAATGATAGGAGATGTCTTTTGTGTAATACTGTAAATACGTGAGATAAGCTTTCGCCCTGATTCCACTGCCAACAGGTTTTCCAGTGCCGGCAGCGTCGGCGGCGGGTTTGGGAATGTGGGGAATGTGCTCTTGCATGATGCACGGAGCTGATAATATAATAGCATATCTAGCGCTGTGGGCGCTGCGGGGTCGCACATTTGCTGCAGCGTGAGAAAGGTATCGTCGGGGTAGAGGTCTCCACCCACCTTAATGTTATGGTTGGCCGCGCGCTCCTGTGCCTTGCGTTCCATAAGCGGGGGGTACAACGGATTGCTAGGCAGTGGCATGGACGGGGCGTATAGAATATCTAAGTGTGCCCGCTTGCGAAGACCTTCCCATGCCCATCTCATAACTTGTACCGTGTCTATTTCATCACGAGGGCGTTTGTAAGGGTGGAATAGTGCCGTGGTCAATGGGAGAGGTGCAGCCCTGTCCACTTCTATGGACACGTGTGGCTGGAAGGGTGTAGGGTGCGCCCAGAAATGTAAAAATTGTGCCTGTGCATTGTATGCGTAAAGGACAAAGTCCGGGGCCGCTATTCCCCCCTGTTCCTGCGGCAGTGTTAGAATCTCCCAAGCAATCCTCGGCTGTCTCCCAGCCCACACCAGTTCAATCATGAGCGACCTGAGTCGGTTAAAGAAGTGGACCGGAAGTGGCAAAGGGATGTTAACAAAGAGATCGAGTAGTTTCGGCAGTATAATCATCTTGGCCACCGCTATACGGCCCGCCAGAGAGAGGGGAAGGGTCTTCCACCCTATCCTCAATCCAGGCCACCACCTTGCCATAATTGGCCGTCCATAGTTCTCATCCAGGGGATACTCATCAATAGTCATAATCTATGAATTATCCCCGCCCACGTGCGGGATCCCGGAGTATATAAAAAAATACATATATATATAAATATATACATATGTGAAACATATACATGCAGCCTAACCATGTTTACAACATGGCAGAATTGCCAAAATTACATAGGTTTGCATTGTAAGACAAATACCCTCCTAACCCATAAGGAAAAGAGGACATGCACAGAACAATTGACATATATCAATGCTTTATTGCCACAAGGAAAACTTGTAATTGCAGGCATTCGCCTGTAGGCTGCATTGCAGAGCAATAATGAAAACAAGACAATAAAACTGGCACCTTGCCTTTAAGGCTTCCAAGGTTTAGGATACCGTGCCTTTAAGGCCTGCAGGAGACCCTTTGCTCCCATCATGCACCACAGGTGACAGGTCAGTTCTTTTTTCCGGCTCCTTCTATGAGGATCCTGGAGTTTGAGCTCTTCAGTTTTTTGACTGAAAGATTAATATTTGATATTTCCTTGGAAATTTTGACATTTTCTGATACCTGGAGGTATTGTCTACTGGTTTTTGGTAAAATTTCCAGTCAGAATGCCTGCTTTATTTCGAAAATGTCCTTCCTGTGGCAAGAAAATGGCACTGTCAGACCCACACTCGGTGTGTATTGTGTGCCTTCCAACTTCACACAATCCTGACCAGTGCTATCATTGCCAGAAATTTACTAAAAGGACTTTGCGTGACAGAGAACGCATCAAGCTACATGCCTTGCTGGAGAGGGAAGGCCATCATGGAGGTGGCCATGGTGTCAGAGCTCCCTCTTCAAGCCAACAACACCGAAACGGCGTCGTTCCACCTCTCCTGAGTCCAGGAAGAAGCAGGTGCCTGAATGTTCACCGTCGGCGTCAAGATCGCCGTCGAAGAGGCAGAGGCATTCTTCAACGTCGAGGGACAAGCCAGTGTCTAGACGTCGAGACTCTCCGCCGCATGCCAGTAAGTCGGCGTCGAGGCACAGCCCTTCGGGCTCGAAGGCTGTGGGTCCAGAGAGACCTTCCAAAACTCCGTCGACGTCGAGGCTTCCGTCGACGTCGAGGCATTCTCCGCCACCCTCGAGGGGGTCGGCGTCGAGAGACTCGCCGGCGAAGACTATGCCGCGAGGGGACATATCGACGATAAATACAAAATGCCCCGTCTTCGCGTCCAGATTCCCTCAGCAAGGATCACAGGGGAATGCACTTTTGATAAGATGGTCGCAGACATTGCTGTACTCTTTTCCACCACTCCCTCTGATTCCTGCGGTCATCCAGAAGTTTTACAGGACCAATGCCAGAATGATCCTGATAGCACCAGAGTGGCCGCGCCAGTGGTGGTATCCGGACCTCCTGCAGTTATCCGAAGTTCCACACCGGAGGCTTCCCTGCCGCCTGGATTTGTTGACCAAGAACGAGGGGAGAGTTTTTCATCCCAACCTCCCGTCCCTGCGATTGACTGCATGGCTCCTGAAGTCATCCAGTACGGACACTTAGACCTCCCTGCGGATTGTATGTCTATTCTCAAGGAAGCAAAGAGACCCTCCACCAGGAAATCTTATGCTTTCAAGTGGAAAAGATTCTACCTGTGGTGCAAGGACAACGCCTTTGATCCGACTAAGGGCCAGGAGCAAGTGATCCTTCCCTACTTGCTACACTTGGCAAAGTCAGGTCTGCAATATTCCTCCATTAGGGTTCACCTGGCTGCTATAACAGCTTCCAGGAAAAGTCCCCTACCCAGGGTTCCTTTTTTCAGATGCCAGTAGTAAAGGATTTTCTGGAAGGACTCAGAAAGGTTTATCCACCAGTGAGATCTCCTTCTCCCCCCTGGGAACTTAACATTGTTCTTACTAAACTTATGAGTGCTCCTTTCGAGCCTATTCATAAGGCGTCTTTGCAGCATTTGACCTGGAAGGCCGCTTTTTTGGTAGCCATAACTTCTGCCCGCAGGGTGAGTGAGATTCAAGCCCTGTGCTGTAAGGCACCTTATACTGTTTTTCATGCCAATAGGGTGGTGCTACGTACACATCCGAGCTTCCTCCCGAAGGTGGTCTCGGATTTTCACATCAATCAGGTTATTACGCTGCCCACCTTCTTTCCTAAACCTTCAACTCCCCCTGAGAGATCTTTACACTTTTTAGATCTCCGGAGAGTGCTGAAGTTTTACCTTGACAAAACTCTCACACTGAGGAAATCTGACCGGCTCTTTATTAACTACGGTTCTACTAACACCGGTCTAGCTGCATCCAAAAGATCCATCTCTCGATGGATTGTCTCTTGTATAGCTTTATCATACCAGTTAGCTAACAAGACCTTACAAGGCAGACCTAAAGCGCACTCTACCAGAGGGAAAGCCTCTACCACTGCTCTCCTTCGCAATGTTCCAATGTCTGAAATCTGTAAGGCAGCCACATGGCGATCGGTGCATACCTTTACACGCCATTACTGTATAGATTCTGATGCACAGGCCGATGCCCAGGTGGGGCAGGCCTCTTTGAGGAATTTGTTTACATGATTGCAATTTGAATGTTATGTTCTGTATACTCCGTTGCTCGTCCGCGAGTTGTTGGGTATGGGCTTGCTACTCTATTCATAGATTATGACTATTGATGAGTATCCCCTGGATGAGAAGGATTAGTTACTTACCTGTAGTCCTAGTTCTCATCCAGGGGTATACTCATCATAGTCATAAGCGACCCTCCCTCCTCCCCGGACGAGCATCTCTGGAGTTCTTCTTTAGATTGCATCCTATACTCAGGTGTCTCTACATTATACACCGTCAAAAGAACTGACCTAACTGTCACCTGTGGTGCATGATGGGAGCAAAGGGTCTCCTGCAGGCCTTAAAGGCACGGTATCCTAAACCTTGGAAGCCTTAAAGGCAAGGTGCCAGTTTTTTTGTCTTGTTTTCATTATTGCTCTGCAATGCAGCCTACAGGCGAATGCCTGCAATTACAAGTTTTCCTTGTGGCAATAAAGCATTGATATATGTCAATTGTTCTGTGCATGTCCTCTTTTCCTTATGGGTTAGGAGGGTATTTGTCTTACAATGCAAACCTATGTAATTTTGGCAATTCTGCCATGTTGGAAACATGGTTAGGCTGCATGTATATGTTTCACATATGTATATATTTATATATATATATGTATTTTTTTATATACTCCGGGATCCCGCACGTGGGCGGGGATAATTCATAGATTATGACTATGATGAGTATACCCCTTTGAGAACTAGGATTACAGGTAAGTAACTAATCCTTCCTGCAGGTTGCTGCTGAACCATACGCCCAGATACCGGATCGGGCCCGACGCCCAGACTAGCGGATAGTCCGTTACGAAAGCATGAGTTCCGGGCGTGAGCGGGAGTAACACGGATTTGCTCCAGTTGATGTGTACTCCGGAGAGTCCTCCATAGCATACGACTTCGCGCGTCATTGGCGACAAGTTGTCTTCGGGGTTTACCATATATAAAGTTATATCATCCGCATACATTGACACGGTAAGGGCTCTAGTTGTAAAGCCAATACCTCTATTGGTGTGGTGCTGCCGCAGACGCGCCGCCAATGGTTCTGTCGCGATCGCGAACAGTAACGGCGATAGAGGACAGCCCTGTCTGGTGCCTCGTGAGATAGCTAACGGCTCCGATATTAGCCCATTCACCCTGAGCCGCGCCGTGGGTCTCGTGTATAGAAGCTGGATTTGCTGGATGAATACTGGACTCAGGCCCATCCTACTGAGAAGTGGGAACAGGAATCCCCACTCAAGGGAATCGAACCCCTTGGTGGCGTCCAGTAGTGCCGCAATTGCGGATACATGTGGGGCAAGGTAGTGCAGCAGCCCAAAAAGTGTTCTGAGATTATGTGACGTTGACCGACCCGGCACAAAACCAGATTGGTCCGGCCGGACTATCAGTGGCAACAGTGGTTGGAGCCTGGTGGTCAGCAGTTTGGCGAAAATCTTGGCATCAAGATTTATCAGTGAGAGCGGGCGGTATGAATCACACTGCTGGGGATCCTTGTCTGGTTTATGGAGAGTTATTATGATAGCCTCGCGCATCGATCCGGGGAGGATCCCCTCCTGTAATGCCTCCTGATAGACCGCCAAGAGGTGAGGGGCGAGTAACTCAGAGTATTCTTTATAGAATTGCGCCGTGAGGCCGTCCGCGCCCGGCGCCTTGTCCACCCGCATGCTGCCAATGACCTTACGCACATCTTCGACGGTGAACGGTATGTCGAGGTACTCGCGGTGCGCTCTGCTGAACCATATGAGCTCTATGGAGTCCAAGTAGTCCTCCAGAACCGAGGCCGGTGGGGTTGTTTGAGACATGTATAGCTGAGAATAGAAATCGCGCATGGTAGCAAGAATATCAGGTGGAGAGTGTACCAAATTGTTAGTGGGTGTATTAAGCGCTGTGATGAAGGTGGAGCCCCTGGGGGGTCGCAGGAGATTCGCAAGTGTCTTTCCAGGCCGATCTCCCTCTCCATATCTGCGCGCGGTCGCGTGTTTATGCAGGAACTTTATCTCCCTATCAGCCTCTTCCTGATATTCGGTCAATTTGCTGCGAATATGCCCCAGTATTTCGGCTGACTGGTTCGTAAAGTACTGTTTTTCCAGAGCGTGTAGCTCCGAGTCAAGCCGGTCCAGACAGCCGCGGATATCCCGGAGCACCCTGGTTTGTCCCGCAATGCAGTGTCCACGGACGACCACCTTGAAGGCCTCCCATAGTGTCCCACCTTTTTCTACAGACCACGCGTTATGTTCAAAGTATTCTTTGATCTGCGTGTGGAGCTCTTCCCTGAAAGCTGAGTCAAGTAGAGCGTTGGGTGGTAAACGCCACGTGAACGGTTGTCTGTAGGGTTTGGGTATTTGAAGGGTTAGAGTGACAGGGGAATGGTCCGATAGGGTGCGGGCGTGATGTGTCGCCTCCGACACCCAGGAGTGTAGGTCAGAGGATGTAAGCCAAAAATCCAGTTGTGACCATGCATTATGTTGCTGCGTGATGCTGGTGCCCTCCCGAGTGTTTGGGTGAAGGACTCTCCATGTAACGACTAACCTATAGTCAGCGATCAATCCCTTCAAAACTGCGGCTGCCTGTGGGTGATGTGTGCATGAAGTACCAACCCTATCTTCCCCAAGCGACAGCACCGTGTTGAAGTCACCACCCCAGACTAGCGCAGCGTCGCCCATGGATTGTATGTGATGCCACACCTGCTGGAAAAAAGCGGGATCATCCACATTGGGTCCATATACATTGGCGATTAAAACCCGTTGGTGAAATAATGTCCCAAGAACCAGCAAGTAGCGCCCTTCCGGGTCACTGACTACCTTCATGGTCTGCCAGGGGATGCCCCTTTTGATTAACGTTGCCACCCCTCTAGAGTAGTTGGAATAACAAGAAGTATATACCTCACCCCATCTGTTGGACTTTAATCTATCACAGGTTGCTCCCGTTAGATGAGTCTCCTGTAGGAGGCACACCGCGGCGGAGTGTCTCGTGAGGTATGAGTGTACCAGCCGTGTCTTCCTGTGGTCATTTAGACCACGTACATTCCAAGTGATGCACGTTATGTTAGACATGCAGTTCGTATATGAAATGTATACCTGTGGCAGTCGAAATCCCTGCTTTTAAGTGCGTCGTCAGTGACTCCGTGTGGTGTCCCTCCCGCTGTGTGATGGCAAAGTCTGGACAATAATAGATATTTCCATTGTGCATTGTATCCAGCGAATATTATGATATGCATTGCAATGAACAAACAATAACATTCCCATCCCACCCACCACCCACTCCAACCCCCCAATCAGGTTGAGTATTCAAAACGAACCACCCATTAATTAACAACAGCCCAGAAGAGGAAAGTCTATAGGGAATCATCCCAGAGGGGCGTGAGGTACCAGCCGTGTCTTCCTGTGGTCATTTAGACCACGTACATTCCAAGTGATGCACGTTATGTTAGACATGCAGTTCGTATATGAAATGTATACCTGTGGCAGTCGAAATCCCTGCTTTTAAGTGCGTCGTCAGTGACTCCGTGTGGTGTCCCTCCCGCTGTGTGATGGCAAAGTCTGGACAATAATAGATATTTCCATTGTGCATTGTATCCAGCGAATATTATGATATGCATTGCAATGAACAAACAATAACATTCCCATCCCACCCACCACCCACTCCAACCCCCCAATCAGGTTGAGTATTCAAAACGAACCACCCATTAATTAACAACAGCCCAGAAGAGGAAAGTCTATAGGGAATCATCCCAGAGGGGCGTGAGGTTACCGGCATACTGCCCTGTCGCAGAGCAACAGGGTGGCCGAGCATCAGTGGAACTACCTAAAGACATCTGTATGACCGCAATTGGGGGATGATAATAGTTACTCCCAATGGTACACTAAACCCCTCATAAGACAGGATCCCTATTTGGGACAAAAATTGAGAGGCATGTGTACTAGTCATTGTCACTTAGCTGACTCTGTGACGAGCTGTCCTTATCTCTGCCCTTGTCACGCTGTTGTCGTGCGTGTTGCTTGGCGAATTTCATTGTGGCACTCGCCTCCGTGAAGAACAGAGGTTTGCCATTGGTGTGAACACGGAGTTTGGCGGGGTATAACATTGCGTATTTAGTTCCAGTTTTCTGTAACAGTTTCTTTGCCTGGATGAACTCGCGTCTTGCCGCCTGAACTGCCTGAGTGAAGTCGGGGTACAGGGAGATGGCATTATTTTGGTATTGTAACTCCCCCCGCTCCCGGGCCAGGCGAAGAACAGTGTCTCTGTCTCTGTAATTGAGCAGCCAAGCTAGTATTGGCCTTGGCAGGGCGCCCGGCGGCGGGCGCGGACCAAGGGTTCGGTGGGCTCGTTCCACCAGAAACATGGCTGACAGGTAAGTTCCAAACAGGTCCTGAAGGAGGCCTTCGACGTATTTCTCCATGTTGGGTATATTTGTGGACTCCGGAACCCCGGTAATGCGTACATTGTTCCTCTGTGAGTGGGCTTCAAGGTCTTCGTTGCGCGCCTTAATGACCTCCAGCACTTTGTCCATACGGAGAAGGTGATCCTGTGTTTCCACCTGGCGATCATCTGTGTCAGAGACTCTTGTTTCTAGCGTATTCAGTCGGGCTTCGTGCTTGTCTACTGTGTGCGACACTTGATCCATTCGGACGGCGAGTGAATCAATCTTGGCGTCTATTTCTTTGAGGCATACCGTTACGTCACGCAACATGGCCTTTATATCGTCCTCCTGCTCCGGTTCTAGCTGCGTTTCTGGTACGATTGTCTGTGACATCAGCTCGCTGTCCACCTGCCTAGTGGTGCGATTGTCAAAAGTTATTTTCGGTTGCTTGTTATCTGACTTTCCCATCGAACTTCTGCGCTGCAGCAGTACCATCTAGGGCAGGCAAGCTCTCCGGTCGCGCTCTAGTTAGTGTAATCTATAAGCAGCGGCTTCACCACCCTTCCAGTGCCACTTCCCAGTGGTGTCTCTCAGTTCCAGTTGGGTACCCCGCCAGTAGACGATAGGGGAGGGCAAGTTCACAATGCGTCAATTCAGCCTGAGACACGGGTGGAGGAGGCCGGCATCCCCCCAAAACTGCACCCGCAGGAGGCAGCTGCGCCCTACCGCAGCACCTTGCGCGGGATACCGCTGATACCCCACTCCAGCACAGGTAGGCCTGTCCTTCTGTGTTGTCTTTGATAAGCACAAGCTGAGCCCTGCAAGTGCACTGTTTATCTGTACTGATCTTCCGACCGGGCAGCCGCGTGATCAGGCTCCTCGTCACCCGCTTTCACCAGTCCTGTCGTGACTTGTTCGCAACACAGCAGTCGCCGCATCTGGGTGCACAGTGTATGCTCTGGCTGATGGGACGGCCCCCCGCGTCGCCGATCAAGAAGAGTTCTGCCCCTCAGGTTGCTCCCGCGGAGCGGGCCTGTACAGCTCTTCCTTTTAGTGCCCCAAATCAATGTTGCGATTACCCTTCTCTGGTCAATGCGCACTGTCCACAATCACTCCAATCACCCTCTCGTAATGCCAGTGGACTGATGGGATCGCACTATGTCAGGCGCCTGATTGAGCCGCGGTCACTGGACCCAGTCACAGTATCTTTACAGCTGGCAGCAACAATTTTAAGGGGGCCCCTGCCAGACCCCGCAGCAGCTCTCTCCCTTATTTTTGGCCTCGTACCTTCAGCTTTGCAGTATCAGGCCTGCGCAACTCGCGCTGGTTTCCTCCCAGGCCGCAGCGCGGCCCCGGCGGTGCTCGGTTATCTCCCCGGTCGGGTGCAACACGCAGGGCAGCGAATCCTTAGTCCCCCGCTCCAGCGCTTAAACGGCGGCACAGTCCTCTATCTCCAGTGGGGAGGGGAGCGCATCAGCGGCCCACCTCGCAGCAGGCGCCGTCCGCCCCCGCCGCGATTTTCTACAAGCCCTCGGCGCGGCATTCGGAGTCTGGTCTCGCCGCAGCCGCGGGCCCGTCCCTCACGCCACGCTGGTGCGGCCGAGCCCACTCGCCGGTGCAGGCCCCGGGGTCTCCCCTCCCCGGCTCCACTTATCTCTCACTGGTGTGCGCCGCTCAGCATCAGCCTCCTCGTGCGGGTTGTCAGGAAAGCCAGCACCCGGTCCCTTCGATCAGCGCTCTCGGCTCCAGGCGCCGCCTCGGCCTGGAGGCTCGTCTTACACCACCGGAACCAGGCCGCCGATTCTCCGCGGCGATCACAGTAGCTGGTGGCCGAGTAGCGGAGCACCAAGGATATCAAAGTGTGCAGCCCGATCTTCTGTGTGTGTGATCTTTACTTTGGAGCCCGGATGAGGCAGTTGTTAAAGGATAGTTGGCGGATAATATGCTCGGCCGGCAGAGCCCCTTTACCAAGCGGCCATCTTGCTGCTCGGCTCGGCCACGCCCCCCAGGAGTAGCAAATCTTAATACAAAGGTGGATCTAATGTGAGCTCGTAACCTTCAGTACTGCTATGCCCTTCTTTGCTACAGATGGTCATCCATTCTGTCCTGATGTGTGCGGTCTGTGTAATTGGAAACCGTACTCCTGGGATCCAATCTTTGCTGTCTTTGGTGGCATGCAGAGGAGGGAAGAGTAATGGGCTGGTGTATGTGAATAACTAACACCACTTTTGGTAGAAATTGAGGGCTGATGCACAGAACCAGTTTATCCAGATAGAATAGAGAGAAGGCTGGATGGACCGAGGGCCTGAAGTCCATTGACCCTATGGGCTAACGTGATATAGCTACTATAAAAATGTTTTTTGAAGCCACCAGTTGAACCAGGCAATTATGCATCACCTTCAAATGAATAACATGGGAAGCACTAACAAAAGACTCAAATGCCAGACCCACTGAGTAAGAGATACTGCAAAGCATATCATTTTGGAAAGATGGGACTGAAAGGGGTTAATACCATCCAGCGATCACTACTCAACAAACTTTTTCCAGTAGCCCATATAAATAGATTTCGTTGGGGGTTTCTTGGTGGTCAGGATGTCATCTGCAACCTCTGGTAGCACTGCTCAGTCTCCATGTGTGCAGTGGTAGCACAGATGATCGGGGTGGAGGACCCCATCATACTTGTGAGAAAGCAGGTCCACCTTGTATGGGCCAGGGAAAAGGTGCTGAATTCCAACAGATGGGTGTTCAGAATCCTCCCTGCCCACTCATGGGTGATTAGCTGTGCTCGGTCCTCTTGCACTTTTTTAGGGATTTTGACAGAAATGGGACAGTGGAAATTTTTAAAGCCGGACCCCTTTACCAATTGAACCTTAAGGCATCTCCAGGGAACTATTTAGAGGGAAGGGTGGCAATAAACTGTGCATATTTCCTCTTCTGCGCCGTGGGAAAAAATACACCAGTCTGAAGAAGATCATTTCATTTTTTCGGAATGAAGTTCCAGTCATGGTCCTCTATGGAAAGATGGCTCAGAGAACACTACTGGGAAGATGCCCCATCATTGCACCCACTTCAGTAGCCATGTGTGCTCCCAGCACATGGTTCAAGACTGCACACTACCCTGACTGCTGATTATAATGGAAGGTGGTAGTGGTATCTACAACTACAGAGGTCTGAATTGCGGGAGCGAAAAAAAAAAAATTATAAGGGCACATCCACCACTTCAGGCCAGGAAGCACAGAGTCTTGAATCTGTTCCTAATCCGAGGGCCTCCCCCGATGCCGGAGCCACTGTTTTTTCATGAACCACTGAAGTCTTCATTCTCCATGTGGCACAAAAAAGGATGCATGAGGTCACCAGGCCTAACGGCGTAGGACTTTCAGACTAGGTTTGGTGTCTGAGGCAGAAAAATCAGAAACTTACTCTAAATGTCCACTCATGAGGAGGAGAATAAAGGCTTCATACAGGTCACGTCTCGCTCTGCTCCTATGATGGTTAACCTGTGGTTTGAGATGGGACTTTTGAGCATTGATTGTGGAGCCCAAGTTGTACAGGAGGCTTATGGTCCACTGAAGATGTTCTGTGAACAGCGCAGGGTTACCGATCTTTTCCCAATATGTCTAACATGGTCTGCCTGCAGATCTTGACCTGTGCCGGATTGGCCAGTGGAATCAAAACTATGACTTTAGCTTATCCAAAATCATAACCCTCTCTGACGGAAGAAACCTGTGGCAAGGAATGAGACTCAGCATGTGAACTGTCCCTGAAGCTGGACAGTTTCCTCAAGGAAGTAGAGGATTTCTTCCTGTAACGTTTTTTGTGGGCTTTTTTGGGAAGACTTCCTATGACATCGTTCCCTGTTAGATTTTCCTGAAAGGGAGAGGTTTACAGCTTTGGATGGTCCCCATAGGCCTTCGCAAACAATAACTCCTGCTCTGTGATGCCTTTTGGGTGCATCAAGGAATAAGGCCAGTGGATAGTGTTGGTATGCATCCTACAAAACTCTTAGTGGGCAGAAAGCTTGACCCTATATGGCAGAATTGCTTTTTTATTTGTTATTAAAAAGCAATTGCATCTATCATATAGGGTCAAGCTTTCCGCCACTAAGGGTTTTGGCTCTGTTAATCTGTAGGATACTTGTTGGTATGTAAATAGTTCATGTGGGATGACGTATCTTATCCATTTTCTCTCATGCCCTCCCTCATATTGGTTTACCATCTGTCATCCACTGCAAGGTAGGTATAAGGTATCTAGTGTTTGGATGTGACACATCACATGCAGATGTCATGTGAGTCCGAAAAGGCATCTTCTACTTCACACGTCTGGAATAGGGTTTAAGCCCAGAAACTTTCGTAGTAGACATTTGACATAGTCACTGTCTAAGCTAATGAATTTTGTTGCTGAAACACAGAGAGGACCTCTGGACCCGTAACAATGAGGTGCTTAAAAACATAAACTGATTAAATTATGCCCGTCGGCGCTTTGAATATCTCACTATAGTGTCACATTCTGGGTGGGCAAGAATTTAGCTGGGAACCTATTGCTAGAGAAATAGTTTCCAGATAGAGTCTGGTGCTTGGAGGATATTCATAAGGTGAGAAGTTCTCTGAACGTAGTAGCCATGAGAAATATCCACACTTACATGAGAAGCTGTAGTGTGCTTATTGAGTGAGCAAATATCTAGCTATTGCCAGAAAGCCAAACATGTTTAAGTTTAAAGAAATAAAAGTTGCCTTGTCCAAACATGTTTTAGTTTAAATTAAAAAGAAAGAAAGTTGTCTTGTTTAAGCAAATACAATGACATAGTTTACATTTCTATACTACTTACAATCAAAAGGCTCTAGAATATGTATTTAATATCATAAAGGGGAAATGCTTCTTCCTGAGGATGATAATCAAATGAACCAAATGTTCCAGTTGGCTTACTATTAATGAAATTCTCCTACTAGTGCCAATTTAAGGTAGTGACCGTGCACCTTCACTTTTCCTTTGTAAAAGTGTGTTAAGACACAAAATACCTTTTCTAATTGATACGTTTTATCACAGATTCCTCATCTTGTAATTATTCTGAGGCATCAGACTTGAGCTAGAGAATGTTTCAGCAGTGTTCTCTAGTAGACCGCTGACGTCCTGAAGTGCTGGTGATAACAGTTAATTTTTATGATCACATATCATAAAAAATATTGCTTCCAATTTATTGTTTAAATTGTGGCTTTTTTCAGTGAAAGAAGATGTTTTCCTTAAGCCCTTATGTATAAAGCCCTCCATTTCCTTTATCATTCCTATGTCGAAGGCTGGTCCACAGTCATTCTCATCAACATCTATCCACCTCAAACCATAAATCAGAGTCTGGGAAAAACAAAACACCCTTTGTGTTGTTGAACACCCTTTGACTGGGTAGATTCCTCCCTCAGCTGATTCCAGTGCTGGAGAATTTGCAACCTAAATCTGAGGTACGTTTCCACACCACAGGCTGAGTGTGCCACAGGTAGAATCTTTTTGAGGGGCTGTGCTACAGATTTGTGAAAGACCCCCCCTCCTCCCAATCCCCCATGCCCACTAGAGCTGCTGGTGTTGTAGCAGCTTTCCAAGTGACATTTGCCTATGGCAGATCATTGTAGATTTTCTGCACACTCTCCCATTAGAGAAAGGTATTCTACTATGATGTAAATTCTTATTTTTCAGTACTCTGTTTGTTTGGGCATTGCCTCTGTCGAAAATGGTAAGAACTTTCCTCACTATCATGGTCAACTCAGATATGAAGTTTCTACATCATTTCTGCCATTGCCATCGGCCTAACAGTGTCAAAGATTCTCTTGCTCCTTTATAGAGCATTGCTTAAAATGTTCTCAATACAGTCTGATGTCTGGGAAAACTTTTAAGATGTAAACTCCGGTATCCCTCAGAAATAACTTTACAAAAGGTAAGTAACATTTCTCTTCTGATAATTTGTAAGCAGATTGTCAGTAGTGTGTACTACTTTATCAGTTAAGTGCAATGTACCTGTACCGGTGATCCATCAAAGCATTGTTATTTTGCTCTTTGCTGGTAGGGGCCTCAAAAGTAACTAAAAGCAGTGACTGGCATTATATAACCGCAAACTAACCTAACTGCTAGAAGCTATTTGTTCCTAACTTCCTTGAACATATTTCATCAAAGTGTGTTTTGACTCTGCAGGGTGTTCTCTTTTGTGCTGCTTGTTGCCCAGATTTACCTTTTGTATATGCCTTTGGTGGACAGAAGGAGGGATTAAGGGTCTGGGACATCAGCAGTGTTGCTGCAGGTAAGTTCAATGTGTAAGCTCTCTTAATGATGATACAAAACCTTTATCTTCGCTTTAGCTACTCTACCAATTTTACTGTACATGTTTGTTTTTTACTTAAAAAGGACATGAAACCTTCATTATTATACGAATTGTCTCTTCTTTAGGAATTTGCCAAAGAATAATTTTAAAATGCTAAACTACTTTTGGCATGCTGCTGTTAAGAAAACAAAAATAGTATAGTATAGTCATGTCTATATCATCATCAAAATAAACTTTATTCAATATCAGTGTGAATCATAAAAGCTTGCACAATAAAACCAATATACAGTATGCAAGATAAAATACAATACCTTGTTTAAAAACCAGATAAGATGCAGATACAGCTTAAAGAGGAACAACAGTACTCTGCTCCCACGTTAATAATTTCCTCCGAGTAATACCTGCCATAAAAATTTTGATAAAACAGCACATATATACAAATTTTGAAGTAATTGTAAATATAAAAGCTGGAAGACATTGCATCAAATTTAAGGGCTTTACCAGTAGCTTAATTAGTGAGTGCCTCAAATCTGAATAAAATTTACAAAAAAACAATATGTGCATAGTAGACTGTTTAGATAAATTGTCTCAAGGGCAATGCACTAGTTCACTTGAGCAATTGTTAATGTTAGGAAAGCTGGTTAAATGATGAAAAATGTCCAGCCTGAATCGTGCCAAAACAAATCTATGTTGAGCATTATGTACACTTGCTAAATAGGGTTGTAAATCAAAGATGGTTAAAGTCATCTGATTTTTAAGTACGGATGGTTTAAGTATTTCAGTGGACAACCTTGTTTCCTCTAGCTATGCTAGGCACTCCAGTTTTAGCGCTTTTCTAGGTATACTGCTCAGCGTTTCTGGTTGATCGAAATATTCAGAATGACCTATGTCAGTCAAAAATTGGTCTACATACTTCAGCCAAGGATTTTTGGAAACACACTCTGATCTAAGGCAATCCTTTGCGATGGCTCGATTGAGCTCTGTATGGTCCGATGTCCAGATTTGATGCCAGAGCAAGACTGGCTGGACTTTTATCAGATCTACAAAAAATGGAGCTTCTAGTTCCGAATGGCAAACAAAGGTAGAGCAACCTTTAGGAAGAGCTAAAAGATTTCTAAAATTGGCATTTTCTATCAGTTGCAAGGAATCGACGTTTACATAGCCCTAAAGCAAGGAATCAACGTTTACACAGCCCTAAAGCTCGGAACCGTACATTGCAATAGATCGACATTTAGAATTATACATAATCATCATCTCTTTTGGATGTTTAATGCTCAATTTCCGAGAGAAATTGAGTAAGGTCGTGATAGATTTGATGAATTGAAGTCACCTAGAGTTCACTGCATCTTTCCAGCTCCCCTCCCGATCAAATAAAATCCCTAAGTAAGAGAAAGTTGGTGTATGATTTATAGTTATGTTCTCAATTTGATATGGAACAACATTTTGCAGCTTTTTTACCCACTTTCATGACAAAGGTTTTACTTAAATTGGTTTGCAGCCCCAGATTCTGCATATAGTGGAGAAATTTGGTGGGTAGGCACTGTAGTGCCAACGGAGTACGGGCCATAAGCACTGCATCATCTGCGTAGAGGAGGGCCGGGACGGGTCGATGCCCAACTTGTGGACATTTACTCACTAAGGTGCAACCCAAGCTGTTGATATACAGATTAAATAAAAAGGGGGCAAGTACCCACCCTTGGCGGACCCCTCTCTTTATGCTAAATTGCCATGTACACTCACCTTTAAGACTATAGCGTACCCTTGCTGTACTATTCGAATATAGGTACCTGAGAAAGTTAACTATGGTGGTATCTACCCCCATAGTAAGCATCGTAGTCCAAAGTTTTTCGTCTATAACGCAATCAAAAGCGGAATACTAATCAGCAAATACCTTAAACAAATTACCACGTTTGATATGTACATATTTTCCTATCAGTAAGTTCAAATTAAAAGCTTGTTCCGTTGTCCCAATTCCTGGTCGAAAACCATATTGCAAGTCCGAAATTATATTATTAGAGTCCGGCAATCCTGTAGTCTGCACAAAAGAATGCGACCAACCACTTTAATTAAAGAGTCAAGTAAAGAAATAGGTCTATATTGAGCAGGATAGTTGCGATAGCCTTTCTTGAAAATGGGCACAATATGCGACTCAGACCAGGAATCTAAGAAACCGGTACTCTGACAGCTTCTAAAAACAAGGGTTAAAAGAGGGCCCCAAAAATCGATGTTAGCTCTAAAGAGATCAATCGGGATACCATCTGGTCCCGGAGCTTTACCCCCCCTTACTCGTCTTTAAAGCCGCTATGGCTTCTTCAAGAGTAAAATTGAGATTAATCGAAGTATGAGAAGAAGCGGTCATTGGGGAATCAGCCAAAGACACAGAGGTAACGCCTTCCGTTACATTGGAATATACTTTAGAGTAATGAGCTAACCAATCTTCCTCTGTAATTGCAATTTCAATACGGGGCCTAACATCTCCTAAAAAAGAGGAGTTGACAACATGCAGAAGGACGTATTTTCATTATTGTGGCAGGCCTCATGTAAATTTACCCACATTTCCTCTTTCAAACCCTTTTTTCGATGTTTGATGGCAAGTCTATAAGCGTATCTACAATTCTGAATTTCAATAGAATTCCTAGGTTGCTTTTTTAGGGCTAATTTCAAATTCTCGTGTGCCTGAGAGCAAGCAGAATCAAACCAACCATTAACTTTTGCAACGTCACTCTTCTGGAGTGCGGTTAACTTTTCTTTTAATACCCTTAATAATCTGATTGAATGCCTTAATAACTTTGGTTGCCGCTGCTGTCTCATCTAGATAGATATCAAAAGCTCTGCTCGGTGATCAGTTGTTCTAAAAATGTATTAGGATCTACCATAGACCAACGCAAAGTGTAGCCATTTAGGCGAGGGATTTCGAAATTCTCAGTATCTGACATGGTGGCTGATGCCCTGATCATTAATTAGGTTGGTTTCCAGCTCTATACTCTGGGGAAAATGATCACTCATAGCGACATCATGTAATATAAATGTGGTTACCATAGCAGAGTAACGGTTTGGGAACAGATGATCAATTACACTATTTCCACCTCTTCCATTAAATGTACAAGTTACATCAACAGGGCAATGACTCATATTATTATAGAAACCTAGATCGTATCTAAAAAGTAATTCACTGAGTTGCCCTCCATACTCTGGTATGTAAGAAGTGGGTAACAGTGTCATTCATAGGAGTGACCAAGCCGCAAACCTTATTGGTTGGCAATGAGCATAACCAAAGATTAAAATCACCCCCGATCCCCCACCAGAAAGATCATATCTCTAGATTCATTTGAAACTAGTGAATCCATATCAGTATCAAGTTGTCGTAAAACAGATAATATAGCCAAATCACCAGCGTTGTTATAAAAACGGCCAGCAATGTAGACGATGAAAACAGCCAGATCTGAGTAGCCAACTTATTTGAGACATATGTGCATAAGCCACCTTTAGATCACATCTTGATGGAGCTGCTGGGGTATGAAATGTCTTAAAACCATTAATATGAATTGGGTCAGCAATCCATGTTTCATGCAGACAAATAATTAAGAAACTAGATACAAAATCTGACCACTCTCTCAGGTTATATTTACTACGTAGTCCAGCCACATTCCAAAAAAGAACAGTGGTAGTGCATAAAGTCGAAGATACATGAGGGTGGTCCACCGCGCTGGCATGGGGAACTAATTTGGCATTTGTCTGAAGGTTTGGTGATTGACTACCAATCTGTGTACCCTTATGGTAGGTAGAAAGTTTAGGTCAACCTACATAGAGATTGTCACTATCTTGATCAGTTGCGCTCAGTCAATCCACCCTTGTGAGAGAGGAGAGGCCATCATACTTATTAAAAGTTGGAGTGAAATATATCAACAGACATGGTTGGACCAAATTTGAATATACAAATTGATGATTAGTTTGAATCGGTGATTGAGGTTGCATGGGCGATTAGCTGGGGGGCTGGTAAAAGAAACCAAGTGGTACAAAGTTATTTGGTGTGGATTCAAATAAGGCGAGCTTGCTCTGCCTAATATAGTAATAACAAGTTCTGGGATTTTCAAAGATAACACCACGCAATCTCCCAGTAGTAATTTATGGCCCCTACCAACCCATTTTACTCTTCTTGCCATCTTCACATCTTCAAAAATGCTCCACTCTTGTATTTAGCCAATTAAGAGATTTATTTCTTAATGAGTCCAAAGATTCATGGATAGATGTAGAGAGAATCAAGACGTTTGCCAAAATAGCCACATAAGGTGTCACTGCTGGAGGTAAATCTAAAACATTTGAAGTGTTATAAATAGTGCGATTACGATAATGAGGGTTGTTTGATTCTCCCCGCGTATCTAACCTTGAGTGAAGCTTCGTGGCCATCACTGTACCGTTTTCAGGAGCTCTTTCTTCACTAGCCCTCCTCTGTGATTCTCTGCAAATAGCATTATCGACTGATGAGGCTTGAATTATGCTTAAGGCCTTAGTGGCCCCCGCTATAGTGGAAATACCTTGGTCTAGATTTACCCCCTTTGAAGAATTAAAAATTGTGGCCCGTTTTTGCCCTTCCGCCCTGGTTGGACCCTTCTCATGATTTCGTGCCCTTCATGTAAAAGGTCTAGGTGGCATTATGGGTGATTGGCTACTGACAGAACCCGCTCTCTCATAACCTGCCTTATTATTTAGCATTTCTTTCAACAAGCATTCTATTGCGGCCAGACGTGACAGTACAGGTTGAAGTAGAAGTGATAGTTTGTCTCCTAAATCGTCCCAGTTCAAGGTAGGGTTAGGGATAGTCAAGTCTTGTAATTGAATTTGACCATCTGTTGCTGGCTGTTTTGGCGATGCCCTCCTCGACTTTTTGGGTTTGGTGGGCAGAGGTTCTCCTAGGGTCTTTCTCTTCCTCTTCGTAGGAGCTTTCTTAGCCGGCAAAGTTAATACTTAAGGCTCAGGAACAGGTGAGGCGAGTAGGTCCGTAGTGGGGGTATTTAAAACAACGTCTAGTGTATCCTTCATAGACAGCAGATTTTCTAACACCAAAGGGGCCCCATTCGTGCTACTAGGCCCACCCAGCGATTATCTTCTTTACCTCAAAGCAATCTAACGTCGATATAATCCCCCACCCTCCTAGCGTCTTCCTGCTAGGTATGGGTGGCTCGGGGTTCATGTTCCCTGGTGTTCTCTGTCTCGGGCTGGCTGCTTTTAAACTTCATCCTCCTCTCGGCGTTCTCCTGATGGCGGCCAGCACGTCTCTTCGGCGATATCCCTATACCTTCACCTTTTGCTGGGGCTCTCGGCAGAAGCGTCCCTCTCGCGTCGGCGGTCGGCAGTTCAGATGGCTGTCAGGCGCACCCTATAGCAGACTGTTACAGAAGATGTTGTCTAGCGTAGTTGACCCTAATTGAGAAATCACTAATGGCTGAAGGGTTCAAGTGAAGTATCTAAAAAGAGGTTTCTGATAGATACTTCTAACTGCAAATTCCTCACCTTTTGAATATTCCCCTTTCATCAGACTGGATCTGGAAATTTTAAAGCAGTTCTCCTGTGTGCCTGTCTCACAGACTCTATTCTGGCGTCATTCCGATCTGGAAGTGATGAGCGGAGCCACCCATGCATGCAAATATCAGTTCCTTACTTTCCACAACTCCAGATGCAGATCTGGAGTTTCTCCTTTGTTTTTGACTATTTTATAAGAAATTATCCATTGTGCAAGGGAGAATGTCACTCCCTAAAACAACAGGATTCAAACCATGTAGGTACTTTAACAAACAGCCCTTCACAAAGTCGGTTTGTGGTGCCTCGGGTCAGACCACGACTCTCCAGGCCTACGACAACTGTGCCCAGATGAACCCAAAGGCCTTATGGGAACCATGAGGCCAAACTGCACGTCGCCAAATATAAGAAGGCTCTACATAGTGATCGGTTGAAGTCGAATGGAAGGACCCGTTCCCTCTCTCAAAGTCATTCCAAAGTCCAAGAAACAGCATAAGAAGTGGAAGTGGAAATCTGCCACTTTCCACCACTCTCGAACTCCAGGGAGGGAGAGCGAGGGTGCCAACATGCTTCTCTGTGTCCCTCACAGTCTCCATCGGAGCAGCTTCTGAGTTTGGTCCCAGTGTACCCTTGAATATCCTGGTCCGTCGACAACGTCACATCAGCAAATAGACTCCTTCAGGGGAGGCCATGCTGTGTATAACTGTTACTTTACCGGCTAGCTCTGGCATGCCTTAGGACCCCAAAAATCCGCAGGGGCCTGCAATCGGACATCTAATAGCAGGTCCACCCTCTGCGCTGTGGGTGATACTTGGACCCGCATCGGGTTCAGCACCGACTTGCTTGCCGACCCCCGCTCCATCTCCCTCTCCAACACCAGTCCCTTTCACATCAATGCCCATGTCGATGCTGGATTAGGGTGTGCTGCTGGTAATGCTATCCGACTCTGAGCAGAACCACCACGACCAAGATTTCGCCTGGCTCCTAATGGCACACAGCCTTCAAATTCAGATACTTTGCCCTTACCTCATGATAGGGCCCAGACTTTACATAACCGTTTCAGCACAAACTCAGACAATGATGATAACGCCAGATTCCACTGTACAAATTACTAGGAACCCTCGGTCGACTGAATCTTTATTACCTGCTGAGAAGTGTAAAGAGGAGAAACAATACATTCGTTCCAAACCTGTCATGAAGCAATTTAAGAAAATCTCGGAAAAGATCACTGACTCCGAATTCCAAGTTTAGGGGTTTATTACAAAACCAAAAATAACTGAACGTACAGACACCTCAGAACGAGGTTGCAAAAATATAAAGGCACTAATACAAAGTCCATCCTACGAACCAATCTAATCCGATATAACATAAAGAGAATAAGCAATTCCAGGAATACTAAACAAGCAATAACTGCACCAACATCTATATTGGTCTTCATTAGCAGCTGTAAAGGAAATCCATTAATCTATACCTACACTATCCTAAAGTGGCATCCCTACTTAACATCACCCAAGCAAGATCCAGAACAGTGTCAGCTTGTGAGTTCTTCCTAAGAAGTACACTCACGTTGTAAAAGCCAGTCTAAGACTTCAATCTAAAATTGATCCCTTCCTTTACCCTCTAACAGCTCTCTCCTTCTCCTTCTCCCTCTGCTCTCTGACCTCTTCTCTCTGCTCTCCTCTCTCTGCTCTCCTCTCTCACCTCATCCCTCGGGGCACTATCCCTAATACAAAATGGACACTTAATGACCACGCCTCCTGAAACACCTCCTCTGGCCAGGCACCTCTCGTAGGTAACTTTCCACCAAAACTTGTACTCGTTCCAGCAACGGTTGGTGTGTCCTTGGGTCTCAGGCTTCTTCAGCACATCTTCCAATTATCGGCATTCCTGAAGACTTTGTAACCGGTTTCGTCCATACCAAACTCCTAAAACAAAAGCGTTATTCTAACTAGCGAGGACGGTGTCCTTGCACCTGCAACAGAAGCATGAGAACAGGACAGCCTTGTACGCACATGAATTTCGCTGACTCTAATGGGGAGCCTCACCAGGGGAAAATACATTTCTGGCCTACATAAACCAGCTAACATAAGGAAACGAATAGGCCTTTCTTAACGCGAAGGAGCACATACTCCATCTAGGCCTTTAACATCAACTTAAACACATTTAACATGTTACATCTGTAAGCACTACATGTCATCACATTTAAACACAATTAATCATCTATGCGTGTGCAACTTCAACATGATGCACGTTTAAATCTACTGCATTACATTACATATAGCTACCTCATTATACATTTACAATGAACATCAAACGTTACATAATTCCCTCTAAATGCCACTTTACGTTTCTTGAATGGCGCAACTCATCTTAACATTTCATTTACCACTGATTATTACAACACGAATTCTAACTAAGGTTAACGCACACATAAGAATATATGCGGGTACGGACTATCCATGAATATAATGTACCCCTACAATTTTCAGAATATCACTGCGCTCTATCAATGATCACTGTGATGAAGGGGACAACTATGAACCCCAATAAGATTAGGGAAACTCGTTTGAAGAGCTTCAGAATGCCAGTGGGTTGAATACTTCCCAAGATAGGGGCCTTGCTTCCCCTCCGGCCCTGCTGAGGAGTAAAGCACCTCTTTACTATTGTGATGCGAAGTGCAGCAGAGGTTCTAGATTTACAAGTTTCCACTACAAAAGCAAAGTCTTAACAGAAGTTCTTCAGCCTGGTCAGGCACCTACAGAGCCACTATTACCATTTAATGAGGCCCTTATGGAGACTCTTTTGGACACTTGGTTAAAACCTTGTTTGGGTCTTCAGGTTAGCAGGCAGGTTGCCCATCACCCTGCGCCACCTTTCTCACTCAACACACAACGCCAGAGTGTCTGGTTGTACAGGGGTTTACCAGCAAAATTAATCCCAATGCCTTTCCTATTACACCTCCTGATCGCAAATCCAAACCCATAGAAACATTTGGAAAACTGATATATTTCATCCACCATCGCTCAGATCTGTATTCTGGGCTGCTACTCCTACGCCTTTTGGGATTCCATGACACAAGTTTTGCAGCATGAAATCTCCTCTAGATTAAAATGCTTTGCACAATCTCGCCATCTAGTGGTTGGGTCCGGAAGTGTTCTTATTGTTAAAGTTTTCTTAAGCTTGTGGTTGAGGCAACATGGGCCCTATGACATTGACCTAAATCCCACAATGCCCATGTAAGTGCCCACCATTTTAGATTTTCTGCACCGAGGTGCATCCGAAGTCTCCTGACCTTTATTTCGACTGAAATCGTGGAAGAGTCCTTGCACAATCTTCAAAAGCAGTGGAAGGAACAGAGATCAACCCAGCAGGACTGTACTTACTCTGTTTTTTAACCATGTGATCCTCTAGCTATATATGAAAAATGGCTTTTGATCGCGTATTTTGAGATTTCTTATTTATTGCACTGTCCAAGTTTCCGTCTGGAGCTCAGTTTTTGAGAATGGCTGTAACCTTTCTGCATTGCACGGATAAATTGTTTGTCAGAGTCTTAGATCTCCCTCTTCGTATTGTTTCTTCGTATCAGACAGGGTCACCCCTTATCACAGTTGCTCTTTTTATTCACTTTAGAGCCTTATTACTTAAATTACATGAATACATATTGATTAAAGAAATGTAAATTGGTGATTATTATATATGGTTGTCTGGGTGATATTTTATAGCATGTGACCAAGCCGGAGACATCCTTGCCTGATATTCAATATATCTTTTAGTGGAGAAGAGTATCAGTGAATTTTCTTATAGTTACTTCATCAAATCCTTCTGTGTAAGCCTTCCCAAGCGCCCAGTTGGATCCTGAAATGTTTGTTCATGGAGACCCGTAACACCATCAGAAGTGATGTCTGAAACACATAAAGCTCTTTTCAGACATGGAATCTGTACGTGAGAGAGCTAGAGATGCCTAACATTTCCGAAAATACTAGTAGACTTCCTTCGATGCATGACCTGTTTGGCCCAAACTCTTGAGGTGTCTCAATTTTAAAATGTTGCTGAAGGAAAGTGGGGTATTATGCAGTAAGGCTGGTTAAGCTTCACTATGCAATACTTTCACATTACCCCCAATAGGTCCTTTGGATTAACACTAATTAATCCCAGGCTCAGTCCTGGTAGTGTGGCACAGAGCAGTAAGGCTTTACTAGAAGAACATTTGTTAAGCATTTGAGTACCAACATGGACGGACGATAAGTAACTGAAATGACCCGAAAGAAATCCGACACCAATTTATAAAAATAAAGTATATTTATATATAATTTTAGACACCAAAACAAAGACAATCGGATGAGTATAACCAGAGTTATCATTTCTTAAAGGAAAAATAAATCTGTACTTTTCACTCTTGCAAAACGATAACATTGTGGTCAATGAAAAATTCCACTATTCCACTCTCGGGTCGAGTTCAGTGGCAACCACTGGGTGGTAAGGTGATGCAGGTCCCAGGACCAGGGTCCGACAGTCAGTTGAATTTTATTTGGCTCATAGGGCCCGGGTGCAGAGTTGTCCAGGCTGTCCCTGGTGCTGAACGCGGGAGCCACAGATGCTAGTTTTGCTGCTTGCATGGTGCTGGTGAGGAAAAAGGTGCACAATCTCGATACTTGGGCCTCTGGAGCATCGAGTTGAAGATTCTGCGGTGTTCCCTTGAGGCAGATTGTTGAAAAAGGTAGAGGTAGCCTGACTGGCCACCAGCAAGGCTCGGTAACAGCAAACCCAGGCTATGGTTATTTTAATGTCCTGGAGTCCGGGAGGAAAACAGTAGCCGCCTGAAACTTGCCGGAGGTTAGGACTACGTTTCCCACAATGCACTAGACAATTTACTTTTAGGCGATCTCTCAGCGAGCCTGATGGCCTGTGATTCTTTGGTTCTGGGAGCAGGCTTTACCTGCAGCCTGCAGAGGACTAGTACCTCTAGTCCAAAGGAGTTCTGGAGTTGTCTTTGGCTTGTAGAGGAGTTCTTCTTTCCTTTGGAACCGGTCTCTGGTCCAGGACGAGTCGCAGTCGTGCAGTTGCAGGGTGGTTGCCACAGGTGCAGTTTATCGTGCCTTTGCTTTGTGCAGGTCCTGAAGTCGCAGAATTCGGTCTCTCCTTTGTTGCAAGTCGATCAGATCTGCGGTTCTGGTGCCAGGGGAGCCCCTTAAATCCTAGATAGGTGCGTTAGGGGTGTGAGCGCTAGTAGCCAATCGGCTACTAACCCCAGCGGCTAATCTGCCCCTGATGTGACCACTTCCTGAAAAGTGTGCCTCCTTTTCTACCCAGAACCCTCTATTCTGCCCCTTTTAAAAATGTCAGAACCCTTCTTCGGCTGTAAAGACCAGGTAGCTCACCCTAAGGGTTTGGCTAGCCTTCTGGGGGTATATGCCCAGTAACTATCTAATTTTCCCACCTACCCGGGTTACAAATGTTCCTGGGGCAGGAGGGTTGGCTGTTTTCTCCTTTGGGAGGCTGCCTACTTGCGTATCAGAGGTGGTGTGGGCTTTGAAGCTCACTACTCTGATATGCCACTTCACTAGCCATCCTGTCAAGGAGGGAGGTGGCACCTCCCACTCAGGCTGGCCTTGGTTTTTGACTCCTAGGTATTCACACCTCCTGGCAGGGGTTCAGATTCCTGTCTTGGCGGCAGCAGCTGCAAGCTGTCAGCCAAGGTACAGGAAAGGCTGGGGCAACCAGGTGGGGCAAATCTAAGGTAGCCACCTGGGTGCATGTCACATCAAATACTACTTAGGGAAGATGTCGGGTTTGAGGTAAGTTGTTTCATACTAAACATGACACTTTTCATTGGGACCAGTGCACTTTCAGAGCTAGTCATTACCAGCATTGGAGAAAAAATGTGGGGGGAAACCTGCAAAAAACCTGTTTCTGGACAGGTGCTATTCTTGAAGATGATGACCATGATGCTTTGCTTCCTACAATTGAGACTGATTCTGGCCTCCATACCAGTCTCCAAAATGACTAGGTTAAGCACCCACCCACAGTTTGGGCTACTTTCTCCATGTGGTGAAGGTTGGAAATACTTCTCTCACCTGCATGTAGGTGTGCTTTTTTAGTTAAATACTGACCCTTTATTATAATTTGCTCTGATAGATGCCCAAGGCCTTTTTGCAGACTGATTTGTGGACAGAAAAATGTTACCAGAGATTGGGTGTGATAGTCATAGCAGCCACAAACACCCCCTTAAGTTTTCATTTTTAATCACCAATAAAGGAAAACCCACATGTTTACCCTAAAGTATTTTTATATCAGGATCTCTATCCAGTAATTATAATTTAGTAAGAACTCCCTCTTACTTATGAGGTTGAGTATGCCATGGTAGTACCATCTTACCAGGGTGTGGTGAGAAAGTCTTTGATAAAGCATGCCACATTACGTGGGTGAGGCTTCATCATCCAGAAAAACTGGATCTGGTATCCCATGTCTAGTGTTATTGAATGCAGAATATATCCGCCTTAATGTATTTTCTCTGTGCCCCTTACTCATTGAATTTAGATGTGCTCCAATGGTGCCATGAAACTCTTGTGTCATAAATACAATATAACATAACATTACAGCATGACATTGATGCCTACCTTTTTGGTTAAGAGCACATTTTGAAGACCTGGGCATCGATGGTCTGTGGTATACACATTAGAGACACAAGAGAGATGCACATCAAAATTCTTTAGTTTAGAGTGATTCAATTGGCTCCGACAGCCTGCCTTCCACAGCTGATGAACAGATAGGTGCGGGCCTTCACAGACGCAAAAAACTGTGATTTGTAAGTAAACAGGCAGGTGTGAGTGGAGTGCAAAACCTTGAGGGTAGAGGGAATGCTTCTTCGATTCTTGCCCATAGACAAAATATTTCGTCTGCCAGTAGCACAACTAGCGGGGACTCGGAATTCAGCTTGCATAAGCAGACTCCACTCAGTCAGTCATAAGGTGGAATATGCTAACAGTAGTGACACATCTCTTCTAGATATCGAGTATTCGGGCATAGATTTTTTTATGACCATGAGCAATAGAAAATGTACTCACTACTGTTCCCTAGTATGTCCAGTCCCCAGATCAAATGGGGATGCCATGTCTGTGAGGCGACGTTTCGGCTCCACTAGGTTTCCCTTTCTGTGTCTGTCATTCATATGGTCATCTAAAAAAATCAGGTTCCACAGTGCACATCTGATCCTCATTTCCCCAGACTGGGAAAGGCACACACAGCACATTGATCATCTTCTGATCTTCCAACCCCAATTGCGCCCACCATTTTGGAAAGATCTGTTATCCTCAGACATTGTATAGTTCATATTCATTCATTTCCAAACTGGCTTTGCTGGAACTTGAGGAGCTCTGTCGACTTAGGGTCTTCAAGTGAAGGTCATCAAATGTACTTTTGTGTGCTAGGCACTGATCCTCTCCGAGTGATCAATCTTCGCTTCCTGTTCATATGGCATTGATACTTTGACACCTGGTGTGTTGAACTTTTGTCTGTTTGCTGTTTCTCCTGCAGACTGTGGACTCAGTATTTGCACTGTGGATGGGCTATCTGGTGACTATTTATGCATGCACCTGACCAGAGATCTCCGTTTTAAATTGCAGTGGTGGCTAGATTCCTCAAAGAACTTCAAAATATATCCTCTCAGACTCCCTTTAGGGTTCTTCAGTGGGAACGAAATTTAACATAGGATATTTCTCATGGGAGCCTTTTTATTCATGTTCCCAAACTCATTATCTTGGAACACTGCCTTCATCATGGCTGTTACCTCTGCTGGCGCTTTGGAAGGAGGTTAATATAAAGAATCTGTGGGAACCTTCATATCCATCCAAACAACATAGCTGAGGCTAAGTATCCAATTCCACTCCACAGATTCTATATGGGTCTGAAAGTTGTATTAATTTTCCTCGCTTTCAGTTTTGTTGCAGTAGTTTTAAGTTCTCATCTGCCAGACAGTGGACGCTGTCTATGTTTTTTTAAAAGATGTATTGTCAGCTTACAGTGTCTTAGATCCCGCTCTCTGCTTACCATTGGTCGACTTTATTGTCGCTGTAATTTACTTGCTTCTTATTCATTAGACTGTGTGGGCTTTACTGCCTCTTCTTATGTTTGTACTTCCCCTGGAGCACGGTCGTATTACTTATGTCCTTCCATTTCTCACCATTCAGGGTCTACCTACTATTTACTTTTTGGTTAAGCACTTCACTTGAGAGGACATGTGTTTTCTAGCTCTCTCCCTCGTGTACTTCTCTTCTCCCCTCTATTGCGCAGAGTGTTGCTCTCTCTTGCTCCATATGCCTCTCTCTTGTTTCCTGTTGCTCTCTCTTGCTGTGGGCTTCTCACCCGCCTCCTCTGTGATGTGCCCCCCTGGTTGCTTCTTCTACCTCTGTGTTGCTTTCTCACGTTTGTTCTTCTCCCCACAATCTCCACGTTGCTCTCCATCGCCGGTTTGCTTTTCTCCATCCCCGGTTTGCTTTTCTCCATCCCCGGTTTGCTTTTCTCCATCCCCCTGGGTTTCCCCTCATCTGTTCCCTCTTTGTTGTCCCCCTCGCCCCCACCAGCTCCATCCTTGCTACTTTCCCCCAACTCCCATGTCTTGCTTCCCTCACATCCGTTTTTACAAATAAAACACTTTCACACGTTTTTCTTTTTATTTACAGATCAACTTGTAATCTGCGTCATTCTGAAGGCATGGTGCGAGTGCCTACAAAATTATGTGGTTGTATCATAGGACTTTTTTTAATTCCTATTTAGCCAGACTGCACAGCATCGAGGATGCTGTACAGCATGACTAAAAAATGTTGGCCAAGTTGAAAGGTCTCAAAGGCAAGGCCTGTTGGCTTCGCCACTGTTGAGTCTTTCACTGGACGTTGGTTCAATAGGAAAGATAATATTTCTCTTCTTCCAAGGTGACTAGTGATTAAGGAATTCATTTTCATACCCCTTTTTAACTGATTGTTTGAGAATGAGAAGGATCTGTGGGCTATCTGAAGATATATTTTTACGGATTTGTTAAAAATTCATATTTTATTTCCAGAATACGTAAAAGGTTCTTGTTTAGCGTCTCCTTGGAATAACTCGAGTATATATGTTTCAGGTTAAACTGTACAATTGAAGGATTTGGGGCTTTCAGTTACTTTTTGTATAGCTTGCTTTATGTCTAATGGTTCTTTCTTAAGTTTTAGTCTGTTGGTGGATGAATTTCACTTACCATCAGCGGAGCTTGCCAATTCACTGCAGCTGAAATTTGTAATTTCCGATACTCTCCTGATATTTTTTGTATTTGTCCATAGCGGCATTTGGAAAGCTTTTCTCTTTTATCAATTATTCATTTAGTTTAGAAAGTTTATAGCTGTTTTATGAGTGATCACATCTGTATTATAGCTAAACAATTTTAAATAATGTATTATCTCCAAATATTCAAAAGTGTTTTCTTCTATTAATAATACGTATGAGGTCTAGGAGTTTAGATTTCTAGTGTCAGCTGTTCCTAAGGGTATTTCTCACCATAGATTCCTCAACTTAATGTATTCATGATGCATCCGGGTCTTTTGTCACAGGACTTAGTCATGCTTGGTGCTGAGGCACCAACACAGACTTCATTTCGGTTCGTGACCAACATCTGCTTCTGAAATGTGCAGCATGACTTGGACTTTCTCATCTTCAGGGACGACCTGGCATGCTGCCAAACCAGATTTGAAGCAAAATTCTGTTTAAAAAAAAATTGCTAATAGTGGGACTCTGGATCCACAAGCACGAAAAAGAGAAACTGACAGCAGTGTGTGGGGTTTTGAGTACAGGCAGTGTGAATTATACTGGAGAACTTTCAAGGTGATCAAACATGGAGTTTGGCATGATGGGAGTAGCAGGAATGCTGACATGGTAGTCTAGTGGAGTAACTGATCTGTGGTGCTGCCTCAAATGGAGTGGGCTTCCCCTTACCAAACAGTGGGTGGGGACAGAATATAGCAAATCCTCAGTTGGCAGCTCAGGAAGTCAAAGAACATTTTATAGTTTCTCCAGAGGCATAATAATCCAGGAGCTTGTTAATGGTTAGATCCACACAATGTATCAGTGCTGGGAAAAAGGAGTCAAGAAAGTACCTTGGGAGTTCAAAAACTCTAGGATTAGATTTGAAGTCATCCAATATAGTCGGGGATTCCTAAACGGAAATACACCTGTGGTAAGTCAGGTAAGACATTATCTGAATTGCTAGAGTAGTAGCTAAGCAGCTTACTTACATTGTCTAATTCTCATCCTTATTGTAACAATGGTACATTTGGAGCTGGAGGTCTTTTAGGGTATCATGCAGAACAGGGGGCAGTGTGTCTGTCCACGGGAGAAAGGAGCAAACGTTTCATGAAATCAGTTTCAGTGTGCATTGATCCCAAGTGGGTGGGATTCAGTTTATAAGCATGAGTAAGGGCGTGCTTGCCAGAGAACGGGCAGAAACCCCTTACTCCTCACAAACAGTAGCCATATTGTTGAGGTCAGTGTTTTTGGCAGGAGAGAAAATTTCGAAATAGACTACTAATACTTGTGGTATCAAAAAGATGGGGTGTTACTTGAGAGAAGTTATTCTTGCATCATGGTTAAGTGGGAGGCGGTTTGTGAACTTGAGAATGGGCATGCCTGCCGCAGTGGGGGGTGGGGGAGTTAGGTGTTTCTGCCCTCCCTGCAACAGGCAGACACATTCTTTGCAGGTCAGGGATACACATTTGCACTTGATTGACTGGTTGTTGAAAGCGATCTCACAACAGCTAGTCATGGTCTCCCTACAGATAACAGTTTTGTTGCTGCCCATCATGTGATTCTCTGTCGGAAAGTCAAAATTCTGTCTTCGGCCTGTACAGAGGATTCACGTAAAAGGGGTCATTCAGGGGAACAATGCTTGGAAGCCTTTTTTGCCCCAGAACGACTTGAGGGTTCTGAAGCTTGTTGGACTTCTGGCATTAGGCATCCTACTTGTGCTGCATTCCTGTTGGCCTATGCAGGCTCTGGGGATGCCTTTCGGAAAACATTTGCATCTCCAAAGTAATGGCTCTTAACCTTCAATGATGAATGATCAGTGCCAGTCTGACATGCTGCAAACTGCTGTACTTACCCCCTCCAGCACTCACACATTGGTGATAGATGTGTCCCTTCTGAGCTGGTCTCCTGAATGAGATTGATATCAGATGTATCAACCTTCTGAAGCTGTAAGCCATTTGGCTGGCCCTAAAGCTCTTCTTGCTTTCCATCAGGGGCAAGACTATCCAGGTTTTGACAGACAACACAAATGCAGTGTTATACTGAAACACAAATGGTGGTGGGGTTTTGTGTCCTCTGTTTAGAGACTGAGACTTTGGCTGTAGCTGGCATTTCATGGGTTATTACCTTGGTCAGTCACCTGGCAGGATCCCTCAACCTCAGGGCAGACAAACTCAGCATGTCTCTTGCCAACCACAAATAGCTTCTGCACCCAAAGGTGACTGAGGGTGTCTTCTCCCAGCGGGGGCGTTCTCTTGGTAGATATTTTCACTACTGTTGGAGGGTGAAATTTTATGGTCTCCGGGCACTGGACCAGGGCGGCTTAATTTGAGGGGGTGCCTCTACATAATATGAGAAAACACAAGTGTGAGAGACAGGAATTAAATCATGGAATGTTGTGCTTTATTACACTGAAACCACTTCAAACAAGAAGCGTAAAGAAAACACTTTATAATTTATAATGTAATAATGAGACGCTGTGTCTTAGCAAAGACTAAATGGCAGAGGACACATGTTAGAAATATAACAAAGGCATATAATGGAATGCTTTTAGAACAATAGGAATACAGGAACAAGAGGATAAACATTTGTGAATATATTAAACATATGCAACAGTGTCAAGATTGTCTTAGAGAGCAGAAGACACGCAATTGCAATGAGGCTTAAAATCATAGAGAAATACTTTTCATGATAATATACGCAGAGAGATAATTGTCATAATACATGCAAGAACCAGAATACCTTTCTTGATAGATGCTATGAGAGAAATATATTCCTTAATAAATGCAATGAGAAGGATATGCGTTACAATAATGCAAGGACAAAAATGCATTTCATGGTCAATAAAAACAGATACTAAGAGAAACACTATTTAAGATACACTTTAAAATATCCCAACCTTAAAACAAGAATTCTAGAATGAGCTCAAATACAGTTAACCGGGGAACACCCAAACAGCCGTGGCTCACGAACACAGTGCAAGGGTGGTCCGAGGAATCGCCAGTTGGGCAGCTCTTTTATACTGATAAATGAAGAACTGCTTGACCACAATTCAAAACCGATATACGGCACTTCGCGGACTTTTAATGAAAATAAACGGAACAGTAAAAGATTACAGGTGATCGTCTCACGCCATGTGCACTTCATTATTACTTGAATGCAAGCAAAAATATATTAAATTGAAAGAGAGCAGCAGCCCCCACCATCAGGTATCGCGTGCTGTCCCTCCTAGTTCCCTGTTCTTGCTGTTTGCGGTGTTAGCCACCCCCTGGTAGGTGAGCTAAGAGAAGGGCATCTCGAGTGCAGGGAGTGGGGGCTTGGGTGACTTGTTTACGAAAAGACAGAGCCGGAGCTTCTTGTGTGTCGCAGAAGAAATAACTTGTATTTCAGCCGAGAGGCATTTTGGGCCTACTACATTAAAAGAACAACAGAGACAGTATGGTCAACTTAACACCACTCTGTATGCTGGCTGGTGGGGCCTTATCAAGGCTAGATAGGCCTAAATATTTTCATATGGTAAAACGGGACCCTGCTTCATTTCCCTCCTCTTGTTCATTTTTGACCAAAACTCTAACAGTGTATTTGCCTGGCTCCTCCTTCTGCTCTGGCAGCCAGGGCGTGTTATTGACGTAAGGGCATTTGTACTTTCTGTCTAGCTGTGCTCTTAATTCAATGTATTCTTCTTCAGGTTTGTCAACCAGCTCTTGATAACTATTCATAGTAGGATCTTGCCCTACTAGGTGTCTACCTGGGGGAAGCGGGGGAGCTGTAGGGTTAGCGTCTGCAGGGCCCTGTGATAGGTGTGAGCCAGGTGTTGTGACCTGAACTATCTCCATCAGTGCTATGTTATCTTCCTTGTTTCGCTCATTTTTTGTATGCACTGACTTCCTGTATATTCCTGTGTTGGCATAATTCATCCCAACAACATTAGTACTGAATCTCTTCACACAATGGCATATTATCTGTAGGACGCAACATAAAAGCACCAACACGCCACAGATCGGCACAACATTTTTTAGGATGGCAGACAGCCATAAGGGCATCCAGCCAAAACTGAACCAGTCCGTTGCTATGTCTGCCATGGCACCTCCTCCTTCATACATTTTCTTCCCTAAATTGTCCAAGTCCTCAATGGCCTTTGTAAGCGATCCATTTTCCGCATCATTCGATGGCACAAAAGTGCAGCAGCTCTTTCCTATCTTGTGACATAGTCCACCATCCATTGCTGTCAGCATGTCCAGGACATACCGATTTTCCAAAACCATAAGCCTTAACAGGCGTAGTTCTTCTTTGATGGCATTTAGCCCATCCCTAGTACTGTTGATGGCCCGCATGACTTCATAGCGGGTCACCTCTATCCAACGAGCATTTGCTTTAGTTTGAAACAGTGGAACTAGCCCTCCAAAAAAGACCTGGGCATCGTTAAAAAGGCGAAACTCCTGGGGAATTTCATCGAAGGCACTGTTGGCGAAATATTGAGCTGTTTGTCGGTGGCGGTGGAGTAAGGTGACATCACCTGTCATCGGGTGAGCGTGGATGTGAGATATATTTGTTGCTGGTACGACCAGGTGAACTTCATGCAATGTCACCAGTGTGCACAGGCCATTCTATTGAGAAGGCAGTTGGAGATAGAGGTGCTCTCCGCAAGCCCAATAGATGTCCATTAGAGAGGAGGTGCCAAACTGAAGATCCGAATTAAAAATGGTGCTGTTGCATCCAGTGTTGCGACCCACAGGTACCGTGCCATTTCCTAGGAAACGAAGAGTAGGTGATTTTAGTTTGAATGCTCTTTTAGGTGTGAACATTTTCGTCCCTGGGGTATACCTTCTGCTTTCCTTGGACCATATCTGTTTACAATTGTCCTCAACCTCCCAATCAATCCCATCTTCATAATCTGAATCTATGAAATGGGGTCCCAGGGATGCTGCCTTGCAAAGCATAAAGCCGGGAGCATGCCACTCATTATTGAAATAAGCTTTTGCCCAAAGGCGCAATATAGTCCTGTTCTGACATGGGCATGGGGTGCTGTGAGGCACTGTTGCATTGCATACCACTGAAGGGAATCCTACTGTAATGAATCCACGCTTCCTAATGTGAGATGCCCTAAGGTCCATGTTGGAGACTCCTCTTCCTCTCATTTCCTGTAGTACCCCCTCAACGTTTGCTGTGCCAGAGATAACCTTGTGTGTGATGTAATTATAGTCCCATACTGTGGTGTTTACATATGCGGTGCCGATGTCAGCGTAAAGGACCTGCATTTGCCCTTGTATGCGGCAAAGGAACAGATGTAAAAGGCATTTGGCATGCGAGGTGGGACATCTTGTGGGAAAATCAACCTATCTGCGCCTACAGCATGGGGAACGTATGAACACACATAACATGATGTGTTTGTAACCTGCTTGGCAACTGCTGTAATATCCCTGTACCATAAGTTGTCTAATAGCGCGCTGTGGACCCCATGATCTCCCTCTGGACTCTGCTGCTGGAGTAGGGACTGGAGTAGGGATGTGCGGTGGTGCAAGATGGAGTTGATGACATGCTTAGGAAGCTGGGCTGGCGGGGCTGCTCTACGTCAGCGAGACAGCTGCAAGGGGCGTAATGTGATATCAACGGTACTGTTCCATTCTGTATAATTTTCAATGGGTACAGGAGGTGATGATGTGAGGGTCACATAGTTATTTGGGGTGCTGACAGCACTGACAGAGGATCTTGAACCCTTTTCACTACTAGGGGTACTGTTTGCAACACGTGTGCTAACAGGTAGATGAGGAAGCGATTTGGTGTGCACAATGGTGTTGACAGCTTTGACCTTTGTAGTAATACAGGCATTTTTATCAATGCAGTGTAAAATAACTGCATACCAGTTAAAGATCCAAATCCCGCACCTACAATAATATAAAATACTAATATATATGTACATAACTTCAAATAGGAAATTTCTGTGCAACGGGTGCTTCTGTTGCGTCTGAAACCATAAATGACCATGCGATCACGGTCTTCTTCCTCTTCGATAGTTAATGGAAACATGGTGTCCTCCTGTCGTTGTTCATCCATCAGTTCTGAGATGGCGCAGGGTTGATCCTGAGGTGAGACCGGTGGATCCATGCTTTCTTCTCTGTGACACGGACAGCTGTGGGTGAAGAGTCTATAACGTGAAAGGGTCCTTCGTACTTGGGGGTCTTACCACTTTCTAACAGCTTTACGCACAAAGACCAGTGTTCCAGGACAGATGGGCGGGAGCTGTGTAGCGATTGGGCCCTTGTCCTTCCTCCTGGATATCTGGATAGAGAGGAACTGCGCAGCACGTGTTAATGCACTCAAGTAATCAAATAGTTCAGCTTTCATCATATCAGAAGCATTTTCAGTGTCGATTTTGGGTCTTGTTGGGGGAACTGACATGTTTATGGATCGACCAGTAACAAGCTGGTGTGAGGTGATGGTCAGAACTGGGAGAATTTCTGAGTGCAAACAGAGCAATTGGTAGGCAATAGAGCCATTTCTTTCCAATTGTTGCACTTATTTTACCTTTGAGAAGGCCGTTGAGGCGCTCACAAATACCATTGCTTTGTGGGTGATATGCTGATGTCAATTTATGTTTGATCCCTAACATTGTTGTGAGAAGGGCAAAGATGGCTTTTGAGAAATGGCTGCCGTTGTCGGAACGGATCGCATCCGGCAAGCCCCAGCGCGAAATGACCTCACGGAGCAGGAAATTTGCTGCTGATTTGGCATCGCAGTGGACACATGGTCCAGCTTCGATCCAGCGTGAGAATGGGCATACTACTACAATGAGGTATCGATAATTTTGACATCGATCAATCATGTCAACATAATCAATGTGTAGTTCTCTAAAGGGGCCTGTAGGTTTGGGTATTGTAGAGGCAACTGTTTTTAAAGTGGGATTTGGTGAGTACTGCTGACAAATGAGGCAGTTATTAACAAAAAGCTGTATTAGTTTGTGTGCATTGGGAATTAACCATTCAGTCTGTAAGGTGGTGGACATGTTATCTCTGGAAACATGTATAGGAAGATGTAACTGATCTAGCGCTACTTGCAATAAAGCCTGTGGCATGACAGGTTTCCCTGTCATGATTTGTCTGTAAATAAAATCTGAGGCATCTTGTTGCACTCCCTCTTCTTCCATAGCTCTTTCTCTTGAGGTGGTGCACTCTCCTGTATTTCTCTGAGGTGTAATTGTGCAGTGTGGTCATATTGTTCTGTGCTGTCAATAGTGTAAGGGGAAATTAAATCAGGAGTGCCTGCATCTGTACTTTCATTGATCTGTTGTAGGACTGTCTGTTCAGTTTGGGCAAGCAAAATGGGGGCTTGTTCTCTGGTTGTACCTCACGTCGCAGTGGTGGAGTAGGCGGTGGTATCCTGGCCGCAGCTTTAGCAGCCCAGTCTGCCAGAGCGTTACCTCTGGAGACTAAGTCTAGGCCACTTGTGTGTGCTGCACATTTGACTACAGCTACCTCAGCTGGCAGTGTCAGTGCATCGATCAACTCCTCGAGTAACTGTCTGTGCATGACAGGTGTGTCATCTGATTTGAGAAAGCCACGCCTTCTCCATCGCAAGATGCTGGAATGTGTTGTTGTCGTGACATAAGCAGAGTCTGAATTCACAGTGATGCGTTTGTCAGGCTGCAATCAGGGCCACTAATTCGGCTGCTTGCGCCGAATAGTGTGAGGGTAATGTAATTTGCTGTACAATAGCTAGGGAATCAGAGGAGCCATGTCGCTGTGCACTAACTACTGCAGCTCCTGTGTACCTGATCCCTGTCTCTTGGTCAATGGTAGAGGAGCCATCAACAAAGTACACCGTACTGTCTGGCAATGGGTCCTCTTTCGCTGCTCCTGAGTCATCTGGGCAGTATGTGGCACAATCATGAGGGTCATCATCTGTTGTGGCAATGGGGTGTGCAAAGAATGTTGCAGGATTGACGGTGTGGCACTTAACGACTTCATAACCTGACACTCTTTGCATGGTGAGAGTTGTTTCGGCTTTCTGTATTATGGCAAAAACTGCATGTTAAGTGGACAGTGTCAATGGGGATCCCATGACTATGGGAGTGCTCTTTTCAACAGCGAATGCTGCTGCTGCTAATGCCTGTACACATGGGTAGTGCCCTTTCATTACAGAATCTAGCATGCCACTGAAGTAGGCAATGGGCTTGTGGCCCATGGGGTATTTCTGGGTGAGGACTACTGTCATGACTTGGCCATTGCAGTGAGTGAATAGGTAGAATTCCTTGGAATAGTAGGCGAGCCTAACACTGGTGCATTCGTTATTTCATCTTTTAGCTGTGTAAAGGCTGTGGACATTTCAGGTGTCCAATCTATTCTGTTATGTCTGTCTTTGTTCATTTTAACAGCTTTCAGCAGTGGGGCGGTGATGGTGGAGAAATCAAAGACCCACTGGCGAACGTAATTCACTAGGCCTAGGAATTTCTGCATGTCTTTGACGGTTTGTGGTTCAGGAGTGCTTCTTATAGACTCAATTCTGTCTTGTGTAACTCTCCTTCCTGATGCGGAGAGCAACTGCCCTATGTAGTGTACTTCTTTCTGACAGTATTGAAGCTTCTGTTTGTCAACCTTGTATCCTCTCAGTGCTAATGTTGTAAGCAGCGCTATTGTATCCTTTCTACACTGTTCTTCTGTGGGGCTGCAGAGCAAAATGTCGTCGACATGTTGCAGCAATGTGCTGTCACATTGGAAGTTCAATAAGTCCGCTTTGACAACTCTGTTGAAGACACTGGGGGACTCACAATAGCCTTGGGCTAACCTTCTGTAAGTTAGCTGAACATTTCTGAATGTAAACGCAAATAAATCCTGGCTATCTGGGTGTAATGGGACACTGAAAAAGGCATTTTTTAGGTCGATGACAGAAAAATATTGTGCATCTTGGGGAATATTGGTGAGTATCACTGAGGGGTCAGGGACAATGGGGAACTCCGGTACTACAATGTTGTTAAGGGAGCGAAGATCATGAACCAAACGCCATTGGTTACTCTTGGCTTTGCGGACAGGAAATAGGCACGTATTGCAAGGTGATATGCAGGGATAGATGACTCCCTGATCGAGCAATGCTTGAATGGTGGGGGCAATTCCCTCCTCTGCTTCCTTGGACAGGGGGTACTGGCGCACTCTTGGGAGTATGGCGCCCTGTTTGAGTGTTATTCTGAATGGTGCAGCTGATCGAATGAGGCCCACGTCATTTGGACCTTTTGTCCACAGATTGCGAGGCACTTGAGCTAGGTCTGAGTCACGTGTGGTGTCAAACAGTGTGATTGGAGTTGGCGTCCTAATTTCTACTGTTACTGAGAGAGGGACTTCATTTAGGTATACTATTTCAGTTTTGGAATAAATGTCAGGAGAACCAAAGAGTTGGTCATCTGAAATGTCTCTCACCGATTGTCCAGGCTCAGTGAAAATGACGCAGGCTCATGTGTGGGCGTTGTCGTCAAGAGCATGAAAAGCTCCGTATGTAGGTGTTATTTCAAGGCCTTGTATATATAGGATCATGTGTTTGTCTGGCAGTTGGAAGTTCTGAAATTGTGGTCTAAACAGGAACTCGTTTGGCAGTTGCACAGTTCGGCCTTTCAATTCTGGAGTTGTGCCAACCACGATGTGCACAGCAGTGGTGAACGCTGGCTCATCCTCTGGCCGGGCCCTTATCTGATCACCTAGGGAGGAGTCCACAGTGACTGTCATCATTCTGGCTAAGGGTGTGCCTGGAATGGAACAAATCATTGTTCCGTCTTCATTGAAGTGGATAGTCATGTTTAATTTTGCCATGAGATCACGTCCTAGAAGATTCACAGGGGACTGGGGTGAGTAGACCAAACGTTGTTCCACATATTTACCGCCTATTTCAATTGTTACTGGCTCGGTGAAAGGGACCCTAGCTATCGCCCCAGAGAAGCCCTGTGTGTCCGCTATCTGATTTGAAATTAGTAGTGCTCCTCCTGCAATACAGGAATATGTAGCACCTGTGTCAATGAGAAAGCTGTAATTTTTGTTGTTTATCGTGACAAAAGCAATGGGATCCTCTTTAACATCCTTCATACATGACAAAACCGGGCACACAAGAGTTGTCTGTGGGCTGTCCTAACTGTTATACCCTCCAGGCTGATACTGCTGGATGGTGCCCTGTGTGAATGGATTGGAGGTAGATATCACTGTGCCTCCCTGAGGTACAAATGCTTGTGTTTGGGGCACCATTTGATACAGAGGTGCTTGGTGTTGTTGCATTTGTGGCTGTGCTTGTGTAATTAGTACCTGTAAGTGGGTAACTGCAGGGGTCTGCAGTTGTACTTGTTGTTGCTGAATGGGTTGCTGCTGTACTGGTGGGAGATAGTAATATATTATTTGGGGCTGAGGTGGTTGTGGCTGCATTTGCTGCTGTTGTTGGTATTGGGTGGGGGCCCGTTGTTGGGGTCCTCTGACCACCTCCCTTCCCTCATCCCGCATTTTGGTGTAGCATTCTCTTATGAAGTGTCCTTGTTTCTGACAGTAGAAGCATACCGGGGGTCCTGGCTGTTGTGTGTTTCTCTGTTGCCCCAGTCCTCTACCTCTACCCTGCATTTCTGGGTCTTGTCTGTTGGTTACCATAATATGGCTGCTGTTGGGCATTGTCATAGGTGGGCTGTGTTTGCATTAATTGTACACCTCCCTTCGTGTTACCTGTCAATGCATTCAGGGCCTCCTGTGGAAACCCTGTAACGGCAGTCATCTGGTGGATAGGTGATGCGAGCATGACCGTGTCTGCAGCATCTTTTTTCTTATTAGTAAGTTTCTGTTGCACTAGTTTGGCCGCTGCATTTTCAATTGCTAGTAGTCTGTTCCTGTCCTTTTCTTGCTTTTTCTTACAGAAGTGGATAATGTGATCTTGTATTTCAGGCCATGGTTTGCTTTCCATTGCTACTATCCCGTCTAACTTGTCCTGCACGTCAGTGGGTAGTCCTTTCTTTACTGTGTGGTAGAAGAACCTAGTATTCCCTCCTGTTTCATTCCATTTCTGCCCTAACTCTTGATGCCATTTTGCCTTCAGTCTGGAAATATACTCTGCTGGGTCCTCATTGGGTTGTAATGTTTGTGCCATTAAGGACACTATGTCTGGAATATCTGGATATTTGCGGCGCAATTGGGTCCAGACACCTGCTCTTATCTTGTTAGAAGCTTCACCATCATATTCTGTTGTAGTAAGCGTAATTTTGTTATTGCTGTCATGTTTGAATATATCTTCTGCCTCTTCCCCAACTATGGATATAAGCAGACTTTTCATATCTCCTATTCCTAAGTTGACACCTGCAGTGTGTTTTTCCAGGGCAGCTATCCATTTTCCAGCGTCCTCTGTGAGTGGTGGGAGTTGTTTTTTCAAATTCTCTTTGTCCATTTGTGACCCATGGGACATAGACAGGGGGGTCATTGGCATTCTTAAACAGTAGTGGCATCTGGTACGTTGCCCTAGAGCCTGCTGCTGTGAGCCGGGGGTGTGGGGTGGGGTCATATTCACGTGCAAATTTGTCCATATTATATTCACGTGCATATTTCTTCCATATCTTTAGACTGGCCTCCATGTATCCAACATCCCAATCCTTATCTCCCTCCCCATGTAGGATGTAGTCCTCTGCAATTGCCAAATTCTCTGTGTGAAAGGACCCGTCTCGTGGCCATGAGTATATCTCTTCGTCAGTCCAATATGCCAAATCATCACTGAAGGGATGGACATGAAAGTCAGAATCCTCTCTGAGTGTGACTATTTCATTGAGTGTTAATTCAGTATAGTGTGGGGGTTTCTGTTTGCTGAGCATCATCCCGTTATAGGCTTTTTTCTGCCTGACAGAGCGCATTGATGCAGTACCCGAGACATCATAGAATATGTTATCTGGCCTGCCATGTGTCCCTAGGTTTTGTAATCTTTGTGTTTCTGTCTTTCTGCTTCTCTTTTCTAGTGGTCTGACATCTGTCGGACGAGGCTCTCCCTGTTCTATGTTGTGCATCATATTGAGCGATGACCTTGGTGGTGTGCCAAATGTTAGGGGTGCATGAAAGGTGTTGTTATGACTAGTTGGTTCTTGTGTGCTTGGTGCTTGTGTCTGGGGTATGCTTGGGATAGCTGCTCCATTAGTTTGCAGTGCTCTTGCTGCGCCCTGTGTTTCCTCAGGACTATGAACTTGCTGTGGTGATGTGTGTGGTCCTACACCATTTTGAGGAGCTGTAAGGCTCATACTATCAATCATATGTGTCAGTTGGTCATGCACGTGTTCCATTTTCACCGACATACGCCTGATGGCTGCAACGTCACCAACGGGGCTAGGTGAACGGCTTATGTGTAGCAAATTTGTATTGGCGTCCCCTAATGTGGTACTATCCGTACTTTTATTTAAGCGCCGCTCCTCTCTCCATTTATTGAGATATGCCGGTGTGAAAAAGGAAGGCTCAGGGCACTGTTGCTCAGGGCATAGTGGCTCGCTATCCCTGGACTCCCTATCAACCATAGGAGTGTGTAAGATGGACAGTCTGCCCTCATGCTGTGGGATAGTGCCCGTTGGCAGCTGTCCATCAGAGTGACGGCGTGGGGCGGGAAGGGGCTGCTGGTCGCCAATGATGGATGGGTGGGAACCAAAGCGTGAGCTGTGAGATGTTGGATGCGATGCGTTAGAAGCTCTATCCTCATCATCATCCTGCAGCGTTATTTTGTGTATTATCATGTGTTGATATTAACTTCAGGGTAAATTCTGCATCAATTTGTCCTGGAAGACCAGGCACTACAGCTTCCATGATAGGGCTGTGGGGTGTGAGGGATGGCAGTAGTGGGGTGTGGTCCATCAAAGCATCATGTTGTGGATATTGATGAAAGGGTCATCTGAAAACAAGTCAGTGTGGCCCACAGCAGTTTTGTCGTTTGATGTGGGCTGTAAGTCTGGATTAATAATCCTTTCGGGATACATCCCGGCCATGTGGTATGCCGGTGGTGGGGCGGTGGGTAGTAATGTTGGCTCAGCCGTCTCCCTGAAAATGCTCCAGAGTGCTAATGTATCTTTTCTCTTCTGAAGTCTGCAGCCAGAGTATTTTCCTTCTAGGAATGTCGTGGCATGCGCTAGTGTGGCTCTATCAAAATTTCCTTCAGAAGGCCAAGGGTGGGTCAGATTTTTGTGAGTTTGTGCAACTCCTTACAATGTTTAATGATGCGCTGTTTTTGGCCTGTGAAATTGTTGATTACGTGCTGTAATGGAGTAGCCATTCCAATGTATTTAGTGTATCACTGTGTGAGAAGTCACTGAAATGGCGTATTTATTGTGAGCAAACTCACTTCTGGCTAGTGTTACGTGAGGCTCTTACCCTTAAATGCTGGGATCAAGGTCGTTTACCAGTTCCCCTCCCACTGCTTGAAGGATAGTGAGGTAAATAGCTTTCTTTAGTTCATTCTCCTGTGGTCCTGAATACACACCTTCAGGAGAAAAATCGGGGAACTGAAGTTGGCTGGTCAAGCAGGTACCAGCAATTTTACTTTGAAGTGGATTTCTTGGCCAGGAGCTTGATAGTATTGTGGGTATCTCTAAACCTGGAGCTACTAAGGTGATATGCACGTAGATCTTAGCTGGCGTTTTGTTCACTGTATAACTCAATATTCTGTCCATCTGTCTGCTAGTGAGAAACCACCAATTCAAGAGGAGAATAGGAGTGCACTATGGGCAGTGCTTTCTCTTCACTGAATCAGGTGTTTTGGACCACAAACCGCACTGAGCCTAGCTCAGCCGCTTCCGTAGACCACAACAACCTGCCAAGTAGGCCCCATAAGGGAACCACACTCGCCGGACCACACTACCGATAGTTCACCCTTCTCTTAGCTGTGTGGTCTCAGATTCGTACCTGTCTTACCCAAATTGTGTGTCTTTGGCATGTACTCAGATGTTCTTACTGGTCACTTCTCACTGCAGTGTGTACTGTACTTAATGAGCTGTCCTGGACTGTAACTGGGTAATGTAGCTCGGTTCTATTGTCAGTCTCGCCTGACGCTCATGTGTCACGTCAATTCCTAAGACTTCGAACACTGTCAAGCGGACAGCACTAGTTAAAGGTGTAACTGGAGTAAAGGAGGCTGGATGACCTTCAGATAGACCTATAATGTGTCCATTAATTAGGTATACAATAATTTGTGGTGTTGCAGGACCTACTGGTGTCGCACGAGAGCCCTGAGTTGCCGCGCTCATTCCCTAGAATGGAGCAGACACGTGCTGGTCTTGTTCTGGACTGCTTAAAAGAGCTCGCAATAGGGGTGCATTACTGTCCTGAGTGTCTTCTCGCTCTGTTATACTGGCATAATTAGATGCAGATGATGTTGGCGAGTCTGGGCGGTTCTGATCAGGACTGAGAGCGTCTACTGAGTGTCTCACTGAATAATTTGACCCTGAGGAGGAATCCCAGCCCTCGCTGGGTATCACTGGGGAAACTGGTGATGAGAGATTTGTTGTATAACGTGTGTCATTTGGAATGGACGAATTCTGTGAGCATGGCCAGACAAGGTCCGGACGTGTGGTGTCTGGAAGAGGTGGGTTTGACCTGGGGATTGTGTAAGCTGTGTCTGGGGCAGGTACTTCTATCAGAGTCAGTGCAGATATCCTGACCTCGGATGTGGGAGTGAATTGAACCCCTAAAATGTCCCAAGCTATTGAAATAAGGTCTCCTTGATATGGTGTTATTGGAGAAAGGGTATCTGTGTTGATGTTCAAGACAGACACCGTTCTATTGTTCAATACATGCACAACTAGTTCAATAATTTGTGGTGGATCGTTATTCATTACGTGTAAATTCAGTTGCACACCTTGAGGCTATGCATGTGCTGTGTGGTGGCTGCTATTTGGAAACTGGATATAATATTAAAGGTGGCACTGTGCCACTAAATACGGGCTGGAGGGGGCAATAGAAGACAGGGGCTTATGTAACAATACTATTCACAGCTCAAAAGACTATAAATACACATGCGACAAAATACATTTGCATTCCTAGTTATTGTTTTCTCGCTAGGCAGATCAAACACAGTTATATTATATAAAAAGCGATTCACCAGGCAGGCTCTGTACAGGAAACCACAATATCGAAGCAGCAATATAATCAAGACGAGAAGATATGAAAACAAAATAGCCAAAATACTGTGATATAAATATGAAACACTTTATTCAAAACCTTGCTAAATTAAAAGGGCAGGCACAACTTTCTCTATTTTCCTCAATAAAGACAGAAAGACGCTGTAATGAAATGAGAGTCTACGTCTCACTTTCACCCGGGGTTGAACCCAAGGTCGAACAGGAAACCACAACTTCCTTTTCTGTTAGCCAAGCAGATGGCAGTTGGCTCTGTTCAAACTCCTTTATACACACAAAAACCAGCAAAAAGCTAGAGATGTCATCGCTACACCTTCCTGTTCCAGTCACAAGACGTGAACTGGCTGTGTCAGCCACAAGACGTTAACTGACGCTTAAGCTGAAGTCCTGAGCCGCTCAGAACTGGCACTAGCTGGGACACGCATAACGCGATGACCCCCTGCAGGCATCCCGTCTCTTGTAGACAGGCAAATATTATAGTCAACAAAAAGAACCTTAAAACAAACTCAATGACTCAATCCCCGTTCACAAGTGCTTAAACTAAGAAGGGTTGTTTTACCGTGGCCAGACTCCAAGTGCAAGGGACTGTAATCTGGAGAGAGGTGCATTCACAGATGCTCACCTGAAAAGACAGACCACAGCACCCCGGGACAAGGCAAAGATAATAAGAGAAAGATAGACTCTTACTCGCTGGCTTACCCATACGCGCTGTGTCTGCTCAATCAGGGAGGGGCACCGAAAAGGCAATCCCAGTCCGTTGTTATAGGAAACAAAGTTTCACACTCCCTTGCTGGCACTGGATGAATGTGCACACGGGTCCGAGATGGGGTGCCAAGATGTTGGAGGGTGACATTTTATGGTCTCGGGGCACTGGACCAGGGCGGCTTAATTTGAGGGGGTGCCTCTACATAATATGAGAAAACACAAGTGTGAGAGACAGGAATTGAATCATGGAATGTTGTGCTTTATTACACTGAAACCACTTCAAACAAGAAGTGTAAAGAAAACACTTTATAATTTATAATGCAATAATGAGACGCTGTGTCTTAGCAAAGACTAAATGGCAGAGCACACATGTTAAAAATATAACAAAGGCATATAATGGAATGCTTTTAGAACAATAGGAATACAGGAACAAGAGGATAAACATTTGTGAATATATTAAACATATGCAACAGTATCAAGATTGTCTTAGAGAGCAGAAGACACGCAATTGCAATGAGACTTAAAATCATAGAGAAATACTTTTCATGATAATATATGCAGAGACAATTGTCATAATACATGCAAGAACCAGAATACCTTTCTTGATAGATGCTATGAGAGAAATATATTTCTTAATAAATGCAATGAGAAGGATATGCGTTACAATAATGCAAGGACAAAAATGCATTTCATGGTCAATAAAAACAGATACTAAGAGAAACACTATTTAAGATACACTTTAAAATATCACAACCTTAAAACAAGAATTCTAGAATGAGCTCAAATACAGTTAACCGGGGAACACCCAAACAGCCGTGGCTCACGAACACAGTGCAAGGGTGGTCCGAGGAATGGCCAGTTGGGCAGCTCTTTTATACTGATGAAGAACTGCTTGACCACAATTCAAAACCGATATACGTCACTTCGCGGCATCTTAGGTGTGGTTTTCCTTGATTTTTTGCCTTTACCTCCTGTATTTTTGATACTGTGTTGGATTTCGTTTTTGCTGGCTTAGATGGTTTGGGCACTTTGCCACTGCTGATCAGTGTCAAAGTGCAAGTGCTCCCTGTGTAAATTGTGATTACAGTTTGTTCTCCCTAATTGGCATATTTGATTTACTGGTAAGCCCCTAGTAAAGTGCACTGAATGTACCAGGGCCTGTAAATCAAATGCTACTAGTGGGCCTGCAGCACTGATTGTGCCACCCACATGTGTAGCCCTGAAAAGGTATCTCAGACCGGCTACTGCAGTGTCTGTGCGCAGTTTTTAACTGCCATGTCAACCTGGCAAGGCACCCACTTGCCAGGCACTAACCTTCCCTTTTCTTACATGTAAGGCACCCCTATGGTAGGCCCAAGGTACCCCCCTGTGCAGGGTGCAGTGTATGTTAAAGGTAGGACATGCACTGGTGTGTATGACATGTTCTGATAGTGAAATACTGCCAATTTCGTTTTCACTATTGAAAGGCTATCTGTCCCATAAGATAGAATGGGAGGTACTTTGTAACACCTTACAAGTATAACTTCCCATTGGGACAAGATAGAGAAATAAAGTTTAGGCTCTCTGAACTCAGAATTTAATAACACATCTTTTAGTAAAGATGGTTTTTAAATTGTGTGTTTGAAAATGCCATTTTTAGAAAGTAGGCATTTTCTTGTTTAGCCATTCTGTGTTCCTCTGCTATTTTGTGGATTAACTGTCTGGTTTTGGAGTGACAGGGGCTGGGGATGTGCACAGTCACTGGGTGGGGGGGTGTTGAGGTTTGCCTGGCCCTTCCTGGATGACTCAGAACTGAGCTGAATGGGGCTTGGCTCCATTTTGAGTAGTGGGAGGAGATTTCCTTGCACCTGAATAGGGCCTGTCTCCCTTGCACGATTCTGTCTCCACCCCTGTGGTCATACTGCACCAGTGAGGGCAGAACTGGTTTGGACTGGGCTCAGGGACCCTTGCACAAAGAGAGCAAAGACAAAATGGGGTATAAGTAGTAGACCTTAAACCCCAGAACTTTAGATCACTTCTGGACTCAAGAGGAACCTTTGCCAAGGAGAAGAGCTGAAGAGCTGTGAGGAGGAGTACTGCCTCTTTGCTGTGTGGGGTTGGCCTGCAGTTGCTGTTCCTGCGAAGGAAAGGACACAGACTGGAACTTTGCTGTGAACCTGCTTGAAGAGGAATCTCCAAGGGCTTGTGTGTGCTGGCCTCCTCTTTTGAAGTCTCAGGGACACAAAGACTTCACCCCCAGCTCCCCTGAACTCATCTGCTGAGAGTTCTGACCTGCCAGGACATGCCTGTTCCAAATCTGGGCCTCTGGAGATTGTTCCTGCTGTTGGAAGCTGGAAGAAACCTAAAGAACTGATGAAATCGACGCATCGCCCTTCTTGCTGCTGTTTTTCCCGACGCAGCACTGCCATGTGAGAAGATTCTCCACGCATCGCCGCTGCAGAGACGACGCAGTGCCTGTTGCGGCTGCAAGAACCAACGCATCATGGGATCGGGGTTGAAGAAACCGACGCAGCGCCGCTTGCTGCATCTATCACCAGCGCATCCCGGATTTCCACGCATCTTACCTGTGCGGCAAGATTTCCTGACGCATCACCCGCGGACCAGAATGGTCTTGGAGTCGACGCATCACTTCCCCTCCACAGTCCGGATTCAACACATCACTTCTCCTGCGTGCAGCAGAACTGTCGCATCGCCTCCCCAAGGACTCCGGAACTGACACATCTTTGTTTCTCAACGCTTCCAATCTCTGCGGCTGTTTGGCCTTGTGAATTTTGACGCATCTACAGGTACTTTGTGTAGAATCACGCATCCATATTTTTCTATGGACCCAGTTACCTGAAACCTTTGAAAAGTCATATTCTTATTACTTGTATGTTGGATGTGTTGGTCTTGTTGAGTTTAGATAAAGATATTTTATTTTTCTAAACTGGTGTGGTGTCCATTTGTGGTGTTATCACTGTATTACTGTGTGTTTTGAGTACAAATACTTTACACATTGCCTTTGGGATAAGTCTGTCTGCTCATGCCAAGCTACCCAGGGGGTGAGCAGGTGTTATCTAAAGTGTGTATCCCCCTTACCCTGACTAGAAGGAAGGGTCCCTAGTTGAACAAAGGTACCTACCTCTGCCAACTAGAGACCCCCATTTCTAACAACCAGTCTTCAGTTCCCTGGAGCAGGGGTCTCCAACCAGTCGATCGCGAGCTACCGGTAGCTCGCCGAGACCCTGTGAGTAGCTCGTGACACTTGCTGCTCAATTTAGTGGCCCTTTAGTGTTGTTTGGGCTTTTTAGGCTTTTTTCAGACTGTGTTGCCCGCCCTCACCCAAACCAGCAGCTCTGATTGTCTTTGAGCTTAGCTGGGGCGGGTTAGGCCGAAGAGGATGACGTTCCTCTTCTACGTGGAGATCAGCGTCTCGACTATGCGCCCCCTGCCTTTTCCTCACTGTCACCGCGCTGTTCATTGTTTGAGTCACGAGCGCGAACGGTGCTAGTGTGGAGCTGAAGCAGGCATGGCAGGGCAGACCAGCTGGTTTCCAGGTCACGCAAGCAGTATAGAACTGCCGGGACCCGCGCCATCTGCTGATTGCAGCAGGCAAGCCGTGAGAGCACACCCTGGGGCCTGGACACACAACACTTATGCCGGTAAGAGTAAACTTTACAACACTACTAGATAAATGATTTTACTCAGACGTGGCATACTTCATACTTCCGGCTTCTTTCCATGTGCTTGCCTAATGAACACCTCAGTCGTGCCCTGGTTTTGTTAACCTCTGGCAGTGCTCCTGTATCGCACGCGGGAAAATGTCTCTTGAGCTCCCACACCATCTTATTCCACTCAAGATGCTGCAATTATCACAGCGCGACACCAATTAAGCACTTCACATCATTAGTGCGGTCTCCCAGCCAGGTGGAGGCCTCTTCTGTGCCTGCCAGGTCTAAGGAGGCAGGTCTACAGTCGGTGATCTGTGAAGGGAGGCTGAGGCCCCGGGGTGCCCTGGGACAGACGGAACAGTTGTTTCTGCAGCTTGAAGAGGCCTGCTTTACGTGCACTAGGTGTAGGGGCAAAATCAAAGGGCACAATCTGAAATGATGAACAAATTCCTGCTCAGAGACAACACAGTAACATTCTCGAAAGCCCTCACAGCCAGCGTCCCTGCCTTGGTGGGGGACAAGCTCTCCAGTGGGTGCCAGCACCCCGTAAACAAGACACCAGGCTGGAGGCGAGGGAGGACAAGAAAGATGCTTGTGTGGTGGTTAAAGACCTCTGACTGAAAGGAATCCTCAGGGGCGCTACCGGTGGACAGGGGATCTGAAATCCCACGCTTTCAGACTTTTCCATATTCAAGATTATTTCCAATCTTAGAGGATGGAGGCTTGTATGTTGGTTACAGGGCTTAATTTGTAAACAATTTAATGCCAGGGCCCAAGGCACTTCATAGGAGTCCACTCCGGCTGGCACCACCAACGATCCTGCCATGGCTGCCGAATGCCAATAACAGTATAACGGAAAGTAAAATTAATTTTGTGTTGTGTTTTATAGCATTTTACTTTCTCACTAGCAGTTTCTTCTCACTTAAACAAAGGACACCAATTCAAAGCTTCTCTTTTTTTGAGCATTGTTGTGCATGAAACAGAATAACTACACATCATGCCAATGTGCACTGTATCATCGTGCACACTTTTAGAGTAACATAGCTCGTTGATGCAGTGGCGTCACTAGGGGGGTGCGGGGGGTGCGGACCGCACCGGGTGACACCATCACATGGGGTGACACCTTTCCCAAATGAGACTATTTACTAAATAGTCTCATTTGGGAAAGGTGTCACCCCATGTGATGGTGTCATGGGGTAAGTTACCGCACTGGGTGACACCAACCCTAGTGACGCCACTGCGTTGATGGCACCTCGTTGAGTCCTGTGACAGCTCCCATGATGCGCCATGCCACATCTTCAAGAAAGCATATTAAACTCTAAGCAATTTTTTCATGGTGTGCTGCTTGAAAAGAGCATTGAAGTTATGGTACCCGGCACACACTGATTGATATTCAATTCCAGACGTCTGTAAACATCCATTCCAGAGCGTCTTGATAAGCGTGCTTGAAGGAGCATGACTGCTCTTGAAGCCCTGGTATCAGAAATGAAAGGCGAGCGTGAGACTTCAGTGAAGCAATGTGAAAGCAATAATAAGCTTTTGGTGTCTGCCCACCAGTCCCTAACCGCCCCCAAATGAGTGGCGCCATACAAAGTGACGGGGCACCCTGTGGCCTGGTGTGGTGTCATAAATCACACAGTCCTAGAGCCGGACCTGCGTTGGTTGCATTCATGCATGACCAACAAAGAATTAACAGAAGAGCCCAGCATCTGATAGCTCAGGCTTGTGATAGCTGTATGTATCGAGTCTCTGAATAGCAGAGTCCTCTGCATAGGAGGTGAAAAAGGGAGCCAGTAGCTCCTGTGTGTCATAGAAAGAAACCCAATCCCTGGTTAAATAGTACAGGTCTGCAATAGTAGCACATTACTCGGGCCCCCTATGTCCTCTCTTGCCCTTTGTGTACTAAAACCGGCTTGCCCAAACTTAAACTGTCAGCATGGGTGGACCACATCACCTCTGTAGTGCCTCGAGGTTATAGTAGTAGTGACTATTTAAGGCAGGCCTCCAATTAAGTTGCAAGGAGTGAGTTCACAACATTAGCATACAACTGTATGCCCCCTCCCTTTCCCACCCTGGCACCGCGCTTTTCATTGTGCGCAATAAGTGCTGGTGCAGGTGGTGCAAGATGTATTGTACAACCAGATCACCTGCCTTTTCAGCCTGTCACCTTCATATTTGATCGGAGAAGCAGGTAAGATGGTACAGTGGGTTATATCACAGAGTTGACATGATTGGGTAAAAACTGTAGTTTAAACAAACTTTTCCTCACCTATAATGCCCTGACAACACTGCCATGAGCCAGAAAAGTATGTCTGTTTGTAATATGCACTTTGTATATGGCCACAATTGTTAAATGTGCAACATTGACTATCAAACCATATGTACATGGTGGGACTGACGCCATTTGATAGGACTGCACTCGAGAGGTCAGTGGGGTGGGAATGTCCTACAGGTGAACCAGGCCCTACCCGCAGGGCTGGCCTAACAGATCAGTGCATTGGTTGTTTTTTGGGCTGTTTGTGGGCCGATCTTTTTGGCTGGTGGGCTGTGCCAATGCTTGTCTGTGGTTTTTTGGCTATTTGTGGGATGATTTCATTGGCTTATGGGCTGGTTTTTATTGTTAATGTTTCTGATATTGCCAAACATTGCGTGCTGCAAGCACAAATAGACTAGTCTTCCATACCTTGAAAAACACCTCCTACTATACAAAATGTCTTTGCATTACAGTTTAAAACCGAATTTGCAAATGTGACCCACTTTTTAGCTATTAGATTTGGCGTGGGGGGTCTCTCGGACAAATGCGCAAGTTGCTTGGGGTTTAGTAGCTCACGACAATTTTCACGGACCAGAAGTAGCTCTCACTACACAAAAGGTTGGAGACCCCTGCCCTGGAGTTTCCTGCTTTAGAGTCTCTGAGAGACATGGACTGCCTCCGGTGGTACTCTGGCTTCCTGTGTGCATTTCCAGCTGTCTTTGATGCATGGGTGCTGAAGAAAGTCAGGCAGAACTGAGCACAACTCATTCTGATGGCTCCTGACTGGGCTCTGCGGATTTGGTACTCTGAACTTCTGAGCCTGAGGATATGCCATACATTTCGAATGCCTTTTTGGAAGTATATACTGTCCCAGCAGTAGAGAAGGTTGTTGCCTGCAAACAACTACAGTCTCCACCGACATGCATGGAGATTGATTGAAACCAACTGACCGTTTTCAATCTTACACCTGGATCTGTGGATGTCATTTTAGCCCATCGTCACTTCTCCACCAAAAATCTGTATATTTATGCAGTATGGCAAAATTTGTCTACTGGTCTGAGGAAAAGGAAGTTGATCCCCTATAGGCTAAACAGCCAGACATCCTGTTTGTACTGTTTTTGACCTGGCAAAGCTTTGCTGTTGGTACAGATGATGGTTATTTGTCAGCCCTGTGCTTCCTTTCTTTGCTTGATCCCATCTCTTTATTCCAGTAACACTCAATGTGCTACTTTTCTTAAGCAGGCTTTTGCTTTCCCACCTGCTCCTTTTGTGAAGCTACAGTGGGACTTTAATTTGTCATTGACCTTCACGTGAACTTCACTTGACCCTGAAAAAAATGTTCTTATTGCAATTACGTCCGCAAGCTGCAGGGCTCTGTATACTACTTTTTTGCCTGGGAAGCTGGTACTTTGGACCTTGGCCTCCTTTTATGCTTCCAGTGTTCTTTTCTCCACCGCATCCATCCAAGGAAGAGGAGAGGCTTCATCGGACAGATCCACGGGGGGCTTTTTGTTTTTATATTGATAGACTAAAGAGTACTGGATTGATGATCAATTGTTAGTTGGGTTCACAGGTGCAAGAAGATGGCACCGGGGCACTGTAAAAAAAAAAAAAAAAAAAAACGGTGCCCCTAGGAGAGGCATGGGAACCACCAAGCATTCTTTTTAATGCCATGGAGGGTTGCAGAGAGCACAGCAGCCCACAGCAACATTTAAAAAAATCACAGTATGTCTCCTAGATCAATGAAAACATGACCCCAGGAGAGCTTACCATGTTTTTAGAGCACTATTAGCTGTATGCTGTTCCGCCAGAGTGCAGGGGACCCCTTGTAGTGGTTTTATGGTTGCACTTTGTGGCCCGAAAAATGTTTAAGAAAAAAAAAAAGACTCGGACATGTTTAATTTTGTATTTAGTTTTTTCAAAAGCCGTGACATTTTGATAAAGCCCTAAAGTAACTATAACTCGCGCCCTCACCATACACTGCTAATTACCACCCATATTATATACCTTATGACATGTTCTTTGACATCATTGATAACATCACTGCAACATCCTAAATGACACCATTCATGATAACACTGTGTGGCAAGGGAGCTAGTTATAGTTACTTAGGGCACATGTTATAGTTACATGAGCTAACTAACTTGTGAATATCAGTGGTTTTGTTAGTTTAAAATGGTATAGTTTAACAGACATTTTCACCTAAGTATATCGTCCCTTTAAACTTTGTTTTGAGGTTTTTTTCAGTGAGATATATATATATATATATATATATATATATATATATATATATATATATATATATATATATATATATATATATATATACACTCCAAACTTGTAAAATCTCCACAACAAGAAAGAAAAGCACTCACGGGAGCGAGTCCAGGTCTTTTATTCACGGACTCACAGCAACCAGACGCGTTTCGGCAGTCGCCTTTTTCGATGGTAATCAGGCGCGCCGGAAACGGACGTTATTTATTTCATTTTCAACCACAACTCGGATTGACACAAAGAAGGGACAAATTCATGTCAAACAAGGCGCCATCTTACAATGTGCACAAATTCAAATATACAATGAAAATTCATCTTATTTCGCATAGATAAATATAAGTGTCCATTTTAAGAGAACATCTGCACTTTTAGTCAGAATTCATTCTGACTCGTAATTATGCCCACCAATGGGCTTTGATGTCAACCATCACGGCGCCAGCCTCATGTTCCAAATCATTCTTTCGTTTTTCTTGCGAAATTGATATAAAGAATTTATATACATATCTGAAATATTTTACTTTTCACACCAAACACATAATATCAACGGTTTCTACGCATCCAAATTTTATACCATTTCTTATACCATTTCTGCCCTAAATGAGCTTTCATCCGATGGTTGACATCAAAGCCCATTGGTGGGCATAATTACGAGTCAGAATGAATTGTGACTAAAAGTGCAGATATTCTCTTAAAATGGATACTTATATTTATATTTATCTATGCGAAATAAGATGAATTTTTTATATATATATATAAATATCAAAATAACAACTCCTGTCCCCAGCAGAAATTAACCAGCACTCCAGAGGGGTTTAACTCGATGTTTTTTATTATTTTCTCAGTGATGGCATCCACGCGTTTCGGCTGCTAAACGCAGCCTTCTTCAGGATACAGATCTCCATTTTCTTTTGCTTTAAATACACACAATCTACGATAACATAAATTGACAGAGGCAAAAGATCACCATTGCAACCCAAGGCAGTACATTAGGTAAATGTGGGCGCCATTTTGGAACAGGTTATATTTCACATGATACTCAATCATTTCCAATGCTAGTTCATAGTTTCATCATTAAAATCCATTTGAAACAGACAATTCCAAATTATTTGATGAATCTAAAAACGAAAGTTATGTGCTTTTTCCTCCGCCCACCTACACTGCCAGGAGCCCGTGATCAAGGCGCAGGAGCGCTGAAACGCGTAGGGCTGAAAATTTTCTACGGTTTGTAATGTCCGGCTACCAATGATTAAAGGATCCTGTTTGAAATGCAGAATTCGCCTGCTTACCAAGTGCGCTTTCACCAGGGGGACATCTTGTTGTAACATATATATATATATCTATATATATATCCATCCATCCAGATTTCTCGCCACAGAACACTCCTTGAAGGAAAACAAGTGTGGACCACAGTTCCGTGCAAATAATGTTTATTTAGTTAATGAACTCCATCTGCCATAACACGTTTCGACCGTTGCCGGTCTTGATCACATGACAACGCTGGCCATACTACTCGGCTCTTTTAAAGTGACAGTGCTCTACAGTGTTTCATGGATGTGGACAACAGACTATCCAATTATGCATTTATATATACATAAAAGGAAAAGTTCCCCTTTGAATATAAAGTGCATCAGTGCTTGCTGCTCCTTAGCTGCCTGTTTACATATAGAACTCCTATATGTACCTTAACATGTCCGCCTTACTTATTTAAAGTGCTTCGTGCTAACTTAAATTTTAGTCTCAATATACCTTAATATATTTTTTCTTTTTTATTTATTTTTTAATTATATAAAGTGCCAATGCTAGAGCTAGTGCTTTTTCAAATTCTAAAGTGCTTAGTGATAAAGTGCTAGTGCCCATGGTCCTCTTCCCAAAATTTCATAAAAAATGGTTCTCTCGAATGTGCAAACTCAACTGCAGTTATTAATACAGGCATGTAGACAGATCTTCATCAATATTCAATCCATTAGGCTCTTTGCTGTCAAATTCAAGGATAAAATAAGTTTCCAGCTTACGCAATTCTTTTTCTCTGTTACCACCCCTCCTTTTTCTCGCTATCTCTGTTATGCAGCTATACCGCATCAAGTTCGTATCACTTTGGTGATTTTTCTCAAAGTGCCTGGCTACAGGGTAACTTCTATCTTTATTTAGTATAGCTCTTCTGTGCTGCAGGATTCTTCTATGGGCCGGTAATGTTGTACTCCCTACATATATTTTTTCACACGGGCATTTTAAAATGTATACAACAAAGCTTGATTTACAGTTAAGACAACCTCAACTTTATAGTTTTATTAAAAACTGTTTTAAAATTTGTGAGGTTCTCCCCATGTTGACAGGCCTTATATTTTAAACATTTTCTAAAGCCCTTTCTCCGTTGTAACCAAGTTTGGTTACCCATATTCTCTTGGTACTCACTCTTGACAATATGGTCTTTCAAAGATTTTGATTTTCTATATTTTATTTCAGGATGTTTTTTTACCTGAGGGCCTGTTGTAGGATCTCCTCTGATAAGGTGCCAGTGCTTCTTCAAAATTGATCTCACTTCTCTATGTTTGGTATTATAAGTTGTTATAAACCTATGCGTTTTTGTCTCTTCTCTGTTTTATCTTTTTCGCAGTTTTCGAAGGTTCAAATAACACTTTCTCTCTACTCAATTTCTTGGCCTTTTCTGACGCTTTCCGTAAGATTGCGGGGGTACACTCTTTGGATAAATCGAATAGTAATCTCCTTTTCCACTACCTCATAATCTTGCAGGGTACTACAAGTTCTTCTTGCCCTATAGAACTCACTGAAAGGAATACTTCAAATGAGAGGTGTTGGATGGGAACTACCCGCATACAATATTGTGTTTCCCGCTGTAGGTTTTGGGAAGATCGTAGTTTCTAATTTATCTCCTCTTACTAGTATTCTCACATCCAAAAAATCTATAGAAGTCTTACTATATTTCCCCACAATCTTCAGATTAAGATCATTCCTGTTAAGGTCATTGATGAACAAATCTATGCTTGCCTCCGTGCCCTGTTACAGCACAAAAACATCATCAATGAACCTTAGCCAAATTAAAATATTTGTTGTCCAATGTTCCAGTGGGGGCCCTCCGAGCACCTGCTCCTCCCACCAGCCAAGATGTAAATTTGCATAACTGAGTCGAAGCATGTGCCCATGGCCGTCTCCTGCTCTTGCTGGACCATTTCATTCCCAAACATAAAAAATGTTTTTAGTAAGGCACCACTCCATCATTTCAATCAGCATCTTATTATGATATATATGAATATATATATATATATATGAATATATATATATATATATATGAATAAACAAGGCTTTGTGTGGCAGCCGGAACGCATGGATGCTTTCATTCTATTGTGCTTAAATAACAAAACAAAGGATTGGAGTGCCTGCATTGTTTTGTGCAAACAAGTTAATATATATCTCCACTGAAAAAACCAAAGGTTACAGGGTCGTTCTAGTTAGGCTCAGATTGTACATGCACAAAGCCATAGAAATTCAGCAGTTATAGTTATCTGAGTTAACTATAACTTACGCCTCCACAATGCTCTGCTTATGACCTCACATAATACATCACTCATGACATGGTCAATTACACCTTCCACAGAACCACACATACACCCACTCACACAGACATACAACCACTCACTCATCCATAGAGCCACTCACACACTCAACTATAACTTGTGTCCTAAGGTAACTATAACTCACGCCCCCGCCATGCAAAGTTTTCTCATCAATAATTTCACTGCAAATGTTGCGGCTAGAAGATGTAATGAGTGATGTATTATGTGGGGTGCATGGCAAGGGCGCAAGTTATAGTTACCTTAGGGCACCAGTTATAGTTTTTTGAGATTACTATAACTGTCGAATTGCTATGGTATGGTTTTGTGTGTGTAAAATCTGAACCTAACTATAACGTCCCTGTAACCTTTGGTTTTATAGTGAATTTCTAAGGTTTTTTAATTCTATTTTCTAACTATAAGGTCCCTGTAACCTTTGGTGTTTTGTGTGAATTTCTAAGGATTTTTAATGCTATTTCCGAACTATAAAGTCCCTGTAACTTTTGTTTTTTCCAGTGAATTCCTAGGGTTTGTTTTAACGTAAAGTAATATTTAATTACCATATGTTAATCCAACCAGCATGCACAGCCAAAGGCCGTACGCGGCAAGGTTTGGCCGCAAGCCCTGTGGCCAACACTCGCATGCAACCAACCCCATGCCGCGGACGCCCTTTGGCTGTGTGCCGTGGGGGTTGGCCACAAGGCCTGCATATTTAATTACCATACGTTAATCCAACTGGTGCTGTGCATGAAAGGCTGTGCGTGGGGGGGACTTGGTTGCAGGGCCAAAGCTGCGACCAGGCCCTGCAGCCAACCCCACGCATGCAGCTAACCCCACACTAAGCACGGCCTTTGGCTGTCCACGGCAGCCAACCCCACGCTGCGCTCAGCTTTTGGCTGTGCATGGCAGGGTGTTGGCCACACACCCACCATGCAACATGCGTGGCTGTGTGAGTTCCTGTGTGGGTCTGTGAGTGGGTGTGTGAGTGGTTCTCTGGGTCTCTGAGTGGATGTATCAGTAATCGTAAGGGTGTGTGAGTGACTGTAGGTGTGTGTGTGTGTGAGTTGCTGTATGGATGTGTGAGTGGTTGTGTGGGCATTTTAGAGAGTGTGTGATGGGTGGATGTATGAGTGGGTGTGTAAGTGACTGGGTCTCTGAGTGAAGTGTGAGTGGCTGTATGGGTGTGTCAGTGGTTTTGATATATGGAGGTGTGAGTGGGTGTGTAAATGGCTGTGTGGGTGTGTTAGTGGGTTTGTAAGTGGCTGTATGGGTGGGTGTGTGTGAGTGCCTGTGTGGGTCTGTGAGTGTGTGTGTGAGTGGGTCTCTGAGTGGATGTATCAGTGACTGCATAGGTGTGTGACAGGGTGCGTTAGTGACTGTATGGGTGTGTGAGTGGGTGTATGGATGTGTGAGTGGTTGAGTAGGGGGTATGAGATAGTGGGTCTGTGAGTGAGTGTATTTTTTTTTATTGAGGTCTGGATCTGTCACAGATTCACACGGGGGGCCACGCTCAGCACCCGAGTGGATCCGCGGATCCTCACACGTCCCAAAAATACATTTTTGGGCAATTTCATGCACATTAGGGGTCCCTCACAGATCCCTCCATCAGTCCCAAGGAGTTCACAATACCTCTATTTGGACCCCGTATATCCTATTTTTACTTTATCTACCCTCAGAACCATGTCACAATTCACAAAATGGTGGCCACAAATTTTCTTTGAGGTTGGGGACAGCCAATCATGGCATTGCTGTTGGCGTGTGGATCCACAGTTCCACCGCAGTGGATCTGCATCTCTAAATATACATAAATATATTTTCTTTAATAACTCCAAAACCCAAAACTAATGAACAGATTTACACTAAATTACAAAAAGCTCTCTTCCTGGACCAAGATCTAGCTTTCTGCCAAGCTTGGTGTAATTCCATTCAGCGGTTTAGGCTGTAGTCGTGTCTAAAATCTCTATGGGAAATTGCATGGAGGAAAAAGTGTTTTGGGACCCCCCCTTTTTATCGTCCTCGACTTGATGGATCACCCCGAAATTTTCCAAACAGCAGCTGAAGTGAGTGGCAAACTAGTTTTGAAAATTTCGTGAAGATTCGTCAAACGTCGCCAAAGTTATTAGCAAAACAAAAAATGCTTTGTCTGTGGAAATCAGGTCCTAACTAGAACTACCGTCAACTGCCAGTAGGTAATCTATATACATTGTATATATATTTAAGGAAACTTTCTGAGCAAGAAAGAAATGTGTTCATGAGAAACAGTCTTATTTATTTGTGGCAGAGATGCCTATAAATTGGTAAAATATAGTTGAAATGTGTAATGACTTTGCATAGCACTCTGAAACAGTTGAACCTTTATGATTACCCCCTTACTAACATTCATATTTATATTACAGTTAAAGAAGCTTTTGGAAGCAGAGAGAGATTAGTTGTCATCAATTCGCCAAGCTCTTCAACTAGCGCTGCCACTTCTGCAGAAGCAGCAATGTAGATGTGAGAAAAAGATAAAGGATTAATACTGCTTGTAGGTCATATAATTCATCCTAATATTAAAGAAGGATTCAAAAACTGTGGCAGCTTTGTCTGCTTGATGACAATTACTATCAAGACATTTCTCGGACGCTCACAGGAAAGAAATTTGCAGGGCACGTTTTCCAAACACAATCAGTTTTTTAAGCATTCTCCCATTTTGTCTGCATCTTCTATGGGTTTGCCATATTACTGAAATACATTGTACAGTGAGAAAGTGATATATATTTGGTATCTAACAAATAAATTAAGGTGTATCATCTCCACTTTTAAATGTCATTTTTGTACTGTACTACCATGCAAGATTTCTTACAGATTTTTAAATGTAGTGCAAGGTATTTGATGGCTATGTGATAAATGGTTCTGGGTTTTATAATGTGAATTTTTCAGTTTATTTTATGTATTTTTCCAGATTTGGTTTTACCCAAGTTTAGTAATTTATGCTTATTTCTGTGATACGATAGTACAACTAGAATATTATCTATCTTCCACATTTATCAAATCTTAGACCTTGTTCGCACTTTTTGAGATGTAGCAAGAAAAATACTGCAAAACATCAACCATTTAACAATTTACTGGCCAAGATGACCTCTTAACCATGGAACTTTGCTCACCCCACTGCCCCAGACCTAGGTGACAGCTTTAGGCTGTGGTCGTTTGAGCTGCCTAATAGCTATAGCAGAGCAGCGGAGAAGAGATTTTGGCATGTCACAAACCTATGCTGGCAATGAAGATCCAGGGCTTACACTTAAGATAAGTTAAACCTGTGCACAACACTGCTGTCACCTGACTGCCCCCTCCATCACCACCTTCAGGGAAATGGGGTAGTCATTGTAATAAAAAGGCATAAAAACAGCAAAGCTAAATGCACTGGGGGTGCAACTACAACATGTAAAGTGTTTACCAGAAATGAGGCCGGGCCTCGGGAGAACCGGGAGATCTTGTTTCTACAGTCACAGCATCACTACTTAAGCAGTAAGCACAGATGCAAAGATGCACAGGCACAAATTTGGCATATATCCGAGGCCTGACCTGAAAAAAGCACCAGGGTCAAGCAATCTAGATCAATCCACAACTCAATGTGACCACAACAGAAACAGACTTTGGACTTGAGCATCAGCTGTATACTAACCTGAACCATTGACGTAGTAAAAGTGGGGAAATGGCCTACGTTAAATTACACAGGTGAGTTAATAAACTAAGATAATATTCTCTCCCCACCTAAGAAAATGGTGGTTTGAGCAACATCATGAAAAGGGAATTATGTAGTAAATGTCAAGGGGCATTGGTCTTGAGAGGGTCTGGCTTTCCTCCGACAGCAGCTTGAAAAGCTTATGAATCCCAGGAGCAAAACAAGATGTAATATGTACAAGCCTACAATATGTATTCGTTGTTAAAGAGCGGCAAAGGATTATTCCACAAAGGACAGTTGACACTGAAAAAAGAAACAAGCACAGCTCTGCACCTGAATGAACAGCTATAATGAGGGGGGGGGGCTGGAGTACCCCTTTGACTAGGGTGTATATATGGTACAATGCACAAACTTCTTCAAATTGTTTGTAATAGGGAAATTCACAAGTGAAATACAAATGTCTGACAAAGAGGTAAAAATCAGTTGGAGAGATTAAGGCTGAAGTGGCTTCTTTGTGCAAGAGAGTTGATGAAAATTAAATGACCATACAGTGAGTGAGGCAGGATATTTGCCATTATTGAGCTTGAGGTAATGTGCACAATGATGCATGGAACTTTAAAATAGACCTAGGCAGGAGACCCTCAGGAAAAGAGGACTGGTCCAAGAAACTAAAGGTATGACACTTAGGGGTATGAACTAAGCATACTTGAACTTATGGCTCTGGATCTCTTGATGCAGGTGAAGTGAGTTTGCTGGTCCTTCAAATTGTATTAGGAAAATACACTTCTACTCCACTACGGATAGCCATAAATGTTGGCAACAGTTTGTTCCAGGGTTGTACATTACCAGTGCATCAGGATGTGGCCCCTTTCACCAAGGTTAGACATTTCCGGTTGTAACAGGTTAAAGAGGTGGTACATGCAAAGGAGCCATTATAGAGGTGGCAACAACCCTTTTGACTACTATCCTCTTGGACTCCTGGAACAAAATGACATAATAAAGAACTCAAATAAAATAACTGGCATTTGTTTTGGGCATTCAGCTCTAATACCAAGAGAATGAGAAAGCCACAGTGTACCAAACGCTGGCCGCTGGAACTGCTGAAAGAGAAGGGTGAAGATAATATTTCAAATGCTGATTAACTGTACTGCCCGAATAACAGTAGTGGCCGAACAATGCGATCCCAAAGTTGTTTGCAGTGGACACTAGAGTTATTGTAAGTCATCATCTAGGTATTTACAACAGTTATTCATTTTCTGAAAGTAGGGGTGATGCTAGGATGGTGCAACATTAATCAACATTAAGGGGTGGGAGTATGGCTGGTTGTGTTTTTGATGCTAGTTAAGTGTTGTAATAGTTAACCGAGAAAGTGGAGGGTACTTGGACTCATAGTTGCTAAGCCTTTGGTAACAGGAATTTACCAGGTTGTATATTGGTTGCAGGAGGGAACAGATGTTAGTCCAGGTGTAGGGGCAGTGGTGTGGAGTTAATGTGAGGTACTCAACATTCTGCTGGGAATGGCTGATCATTCCTGCTTTAAATGTTTGTACATATGAGCAGGCCATTTGGTGGTATCAATATTACGTTTGTTTTGCTTTATTTTTAATTATTATGAGGTTCAACTCTACTGTTGAGAAGCATAAAGTTGTATACCTCTTTTAAGAGAGAAATCGGATGTCACCCGCGTCCTGGAGTGCTCATCTCTGAAAGACCAGGTCTGGATGAGGAGCAGGAGGTTCATACGATAATAATTTGCTGCAGACCAAAGTAAATGCATTTTTTGGGGGGAATTTTGAATTTCCATGCATCCTACTTTATACAGAGGTAACCACAGAGGTGATATTTCTTTATGCTAATGGTTAATTTAAGTTTATGGGGGAAATCTTCTTTATTCCTACTCCTTACATCCCTAATACAGAGCATGATAATTGTAAGGAATTTGTGGCTAAGCTTTTATAATTTGTTCACTGCAAGAATATATTAGCAGGGGATCTGAATTTTGTATGAAATATTGAAGAATAGAGCCGGGATGAATAGATACAGATCAGATGAGCATCCCAATAAATTCTGACAGTGATTAAGAAATTGGCACTATGCAATATTTGGTTGGATACCTATTCTACAGAACAGGAAACTGGGTGGTGTTATAGAGTTTTTCTGAATGAATACACCAGTTGCTTGATGTGCACTTTGGAATGCCATTAAGGCCAATAACTTGGGAAGAATAATAGCGCATGCAGCATTTCTGTGGATATATCTCCTTCAAGATTCCAAACCATACAAATAATTCTTCCAGGCTTCAAACTGATACAGAAAACCTTTTTCCAATAGTGACCCTCCAAGAGGTGCATACAGCTCCACCTCTGTATATGAGATTACTGGAGTATATTAGGTCCCAACCAAAGTGATGGTGTTAGTTCCTGTTTTTCCGTTCCTCATCAACAAGATAGAGTGCCTTTTGTCTCAGTGGCTCACCAACAAATTCATTAGCTTTTGGCAGCGAATAGACCAAATGTCTCTTCAAATGTCCTCAGGCTTCAAGACTTTGGGATGGTGCCTAAGTTGCTCCAGGACTGTTGCATGTGGGATCAGGTCAGGACATTCTGTAACTTGCACCTCCATGCACTTGTAGGACATCAGGCGTTTGTGGTTTGCCAGGGCCCACAAGGAAACTCCCAAGTGGACTCCTCTCAAAGGTAAGTCGCTGTCCAGAGAACATTTTCCTGCTTCCCACGAAAAAAAATTGCCATAGGAAGGATGTTTTGCAGCGTGAATATTTTCTGAATTCACATGCAGTTCTTTATTTTGCCATCTATTGGTTGGATCCGGAACTCTTCTCTTGCGGTAGTCTCTTTTCTCCCTTTTTAAAAAAAAATTGTTGTTGGGTGTCGACTTCTTCCACAATTTAGTGCTTAGCCTAGACACCAAAGTAAGTGGAACACGCGAGTAGCCGATGAGTGAAGGCCGGAGAATGGGTGGGCAGGCATCCGTCTGCTCTGAGCGAGATTGAGAACACACCTGTTCGAGGCATGTGTTGCTGTAGATACACATGCTTCGCATACTCCTGCCTTCTAGTGTTGGGTCCAGATGTGTGCAGGTTTTTCTTCGAAGAAGTCTTTTGAGTCACAAGGTAGAGTTACTCCTCCTCTTGGTGATAATGTGCATGGGCATTGACTCCATTATTAGGTTGTTTCTTTTCTGCCGTCTGATTCGGATGTGTGTGCCTGCGCTCTGGTTCGAGGTCATTACGATACTCTTTTCGGTTCATGCAACATTCTTACCCTCGTCTGTATTGTTTTGATCGTGTTTTCTGTTCTGGAATCGAGGTATAGTTACATCACTCATCGAGTCGATGCACTTCTACTGCGGCTTCTACTGGGCCATGCCCTTCGGGGCCTTTTTTCCTCAGTCTACACCAGTTTCTACAGAGAATGCCCTGCTGGTGATGGAACAGATGCCCTTCCGTTACTGCCCTCGCTGTCACACGAAATATCCCTGGATCGACTTACATCAGGTCTGTACTCAGTGTTTGTCACCAGAACATAGCGATCAGATTGCGAAGCCTATTGCTTCTTCCGCTGCAGGAAAACCCTCGGTGATCGCTGAGCAAATTTGCTCGAAATGCAGCAGAGAACCGTTGACGACACTCTGGACATCTTCAGCTATGGAGAGGCTGAAGAACAAGAATAACGCCCTGAACCATCGGTTGTGGAGGGAGAGGTGTTCTCCTTTGAGAGCAGCTCTGTCTCCAACCTCAAGATCGACCTGGAAATGGAGGGCGTCACACAGACTCAACAGTCTGTGAGTACAGTACCCCTCGCCCCTCAACACCATGTAGAAAACTCCAAGAAACATTCGGCCCCTCTTGATAAAGAGGCCCTCGGGCCGTCGCTGTCTTCTGGCCATGGTCGGCACCGAATGACTGGTTTGGATGCCCCACGCTCGGGTTCGACGACAAAACAACAAACCAAGCCTTGACAACAGGCACTTTGGTGTCGAGCTGACCTTTGGTGCCAAGCTGCCTGTTGCCATCCAACGTTTCAAAGCCGAGCAGAACTTCGGTGCCTAAACCAAAAGCCGACTTCCAAGGCCGATACCAGTAAACCAGTGGAGCCTATTCTCCATAAACTGCAATATGGCTGGATGCCAAGCAAAAACTAATTCATATCCAACCTCACACCGGACTTATCCTCACTAAGCCTTCGGCTTCGCTACCTCTGCCACCAGAAAGACGGTTGTCTTTCCAAGAGGCTCTGGACTTACTACTACCAAAACACAGAAAAAAGGCAAACAGCCACCACCCCTCTGCCTCCTCCACCCTCTCCACCACCAACACCTCCTCCACCACTACCTCATCCACCACCAGCTTCACTTTCTTCACCACACTCTATTGAAAACCCAGACCATATTTCACCTCAAGGGTCTCCACAAGATGACATAGTGTATGGTGGGGGACAAGATACCTTTGGGACACCACCACACACTGACCCCTGGGAGAATTACAATATCGACCCTCCAGGGGACACAGACCCTGATTTATATCCCGCCCTTTCATTCACTCCTGAGGATTCCACTTCATCTCAGGAACTCGTTGGCAGAACTGCGTCGTTTTACGACATGCAGCTACATAAAGAGCCCTTAGAAGAAGACTTTCTTTTTGAGATTCTTTCCTCCAACACAATATCTCCCTATGTTAAAGGGTATGTTAAGACACACTGACTATATCTTTAAAGACTCCATTAGACCTAGGGTTATCACGCCACGGGTGGATAAAAAATATAAGACCTCCCCATCAGATCCCATTTATATCAGAGGCCGATTGCCACCAGACTCGGTTGTCATCCCTTCTCCTCGCAAGCGAGCTAACTCTCGAGGATGCCTCAACGCCTCATTGAGAGAGCAAGTGCATTGATGCGGTAGGGAAAAGGGTTGTGGCACAATCTGCCAATCAAAGACGTATTGCCAATTCATTGGTCCTATTGGCTCATTATGAACATGCTCACCGGGATGAGATGGAGGATCTGCTCCAATATCTCCCAGAGGAGCACAAAAAGCGAGGACAATAAATTGTCTCTGAAGTCAAGCTCGTATCCAATTCATCCATACACTGTCCCTTAGACTCTGCAACTAGAGGTATTAACACCCGCATTTTGTTAAGACATCATGCATGGCTCCGCTTTACTGGGTTTAAACCAGAAGTGCAGCAAAATTTCCTCAATATGCTGTTTGATAAGGAGCACCTATTCGGACCAAAAATTTGAAAAAATAAAAAAAGATACAGAGACATCAAAAGCAATGGGGGCCCTCCAAACATCTACTCCCAGTGGCTCCTTTCGCTGCTCCAACTATCAATTGAGATTCTAAAACAACCTCTACTGATGCCTCAACCTCCTATCTCCGCAACCAAGGTCAAAACACCTTCCAAAGAGGTTATTTCTGAGGCTCTTACAGAGGCAATAATGCCAGAGGCAGAGGTAGTGGTGCTTCCCCACGTGGAGCAACACCTACCCCTAAACAGTGACTTCCCTCTCCTACTCCCGACCACATAACACCTGTCGGGGTTCGATTACAAAATTTCCTACCCACATGGCAAACAGTTACATCAGACTAGTGGGTGTTGGATATTATCCAACATGGTTATTGTCTTGAGCTCATTACCATACCTCCCAACATTCCACCTCGCACTCACAGGCTCTCATTGAAACATCAAACATTGCTAAAACAGGACACCCAATCTCTTCTCCTCAAAGGAGCTATAGATCTCGCCCCTGTAAATCATCAAGGTTTAGGAGTATACTCTCTTTACTTACTCATACCCAAAAAGGACAAAACTTTACAGCCAATCTTAGACCTCAGGCCCCTAACCCACTACATCCTGTCAGAGCATTTTCATATGGTAACCTTACAAAACGTGATTCTGCTTCTCCATCACAGCGACTTTATGGCTACACCAGACCTAAAGGATGCTATTGTCACATACCAATACACCCAGCACATCGCAAATATCTCAGGTTTGTGGTGGCCGGTAAACATTACCAGCTCAGTCGCCTCTTTCGAGGTGACTACTGCACCTCGGCTATTCACCATGTGCCTAGCAGTTCTAGCAGGGCATCTACGCAGACAAAAGGTGTATGTATTTCCATATCTGGACAATATGCTTATCAAAGTCAACACTCATCAGCTGTGTCAACCGCACACTCAGATTACCATAGAACTGTTCCATCGCTTAGGCTTCACCATCAATATCACCAGGTCTCACCTTCAACCTCTGCAGCTTCATCCATATCTAGGGGCTATCCTAAAAATACAAGCGGTATTACCCTATCCCAGTACAACACGGATCCAAAATTTCCTAGCACTCGTACCTCAATTCCAGACCAATCAACTTACAGTGAGAACAGTCATGCGTCTCTTGGGCATGATGGTCACCTGCATTGCCGTAGTCTCATGCATTACTAGATATGCGCCCACTGCAGGAGTGCCTAGCGCAACAGTGGTCTCAGTCACAGGGTCTGTTAGAAGATCTAGTGTTGATAGGCCGCCACACTCATCACTCTCTGCAGTGGTGGAACACCAAGAACCTAATGGTAAGGCAGCCTTTCTTTGACCCTGTTCCCCAGACCACTCTTCACAGCGGACGCATCACTCACAGGTTGGTGAAGGAAGTGACCCGATTTGGGCCACCGGGGTCACTCGCGACCACCTCTCAGCCTTCCATACAAATGAAGAGTCAGTCGGACATTAGAGAATACAAACCAAGCATATTTATTCAGATACACTCGAGCGGAGCCCAGTCTGCACAGTCTCTGTGGATTGCTGCAGAGGGACTGACGTCAGCAAACATGGTGATACATTATGTACGATTCAGAACCAATGAAGGCACGCCCAGACTGGCAATTTCCAGTTGGAGGCCGCTAGACAAAGAAAGAACAGAAGGATGAGTTTCGATCCTGAGACCGGGCACACACTATCTCTATGCCAAGGTCGGCCTGCTTGTGCCCACCGCTAGACTAGTGGGAGCAGGCCTTTATCTAGTGGGAAAGGTATGCGCTAATCGGAACAGTGTATTCATTAGTACAGCAAAGCCCAACCTTGCAGAAATGAAAACTACCAAAACTGCTTTTAGCAGAGACCTACAGAAATGAGTTTCGATCATGGCTCAAAATGGCGGCCAAACATAAAATGGTGCCGCGAATGCTAACTTAAGGCATTCAATACATAAGCAACACAGCTAAGACATTTTTATTCTAACAGACCCTCCTTTTAGCAGAAGCTAACAATTTTATGTTACTACCAAAGAAAAGGATAACATGTTGTAAGGATAAGAAACATACTATGAGCTGGTGCGTACATAATCGGTATTCAAAGATACCCTCATCGATCTGCATCATGTCGTTAACGTCCTTTTACAGCATAATCGCAGCACTAGTATCATGAACCGATATTTTCTGTTTGGGGGTGAGAGCATTAACACAGTAGGTGCAACAAGCCGGGAGACAGTGTATACAGAGGCAACATGTGAAAATAATACTAGCAACCAAACCCAAAAAGATGAGGATCTTCCAACCCCATGTTGTTAGTGTATTCCAAAACCACCCCGACAGAGTCCAAGTACCTGTTTCTTGGTGTATCTCAGCTGATAGCCTATGTAATTTCTGTATGGCCGAATAAACTTTGGGGGCATTATCAGGTATGTAGACACAACAACTGCTGCCAATGACGCGACAGGCCCCTCCCCGATCTGCAAGGATGACGTCTAACACCATCCTGTTCTGTAAAGTGATTAATCTCGTAGCTTGGAGCTCAGCAGTGATATTTGTCATTATCCCCGCAGTTGTATTGATAACCCCTTCTACAACTCTTGTTAGCTGACGAATTTGAAGGCTATTCGCCATGGGACCCCAATAACGTATTAGGCCCTTCAAAGCATCCCCAAATTGCTGTGCGGTAGTGTCAGTCTGATCTATATCTTTCGTATCAACAATCCTCTTGATCCGGGACAGGGATAGACTTCAACGTTGCAATCAATGAGTTTGGTGATAGTTAGACGGGGCAACATATACAGGGGGAAGAAGGAAAGAGAGATAACATGTGCCTGACCATCCCCTCGGGAGCCAAACGTGAGCTTGTGACCCACAAACGAAATGGACATTATGGGGCAGGATCAGAGGCAGACTATTTGTCGTATTCAGCTTGAAGGTGAAATTACACTTACTCTCACCCACCTTTACCTTCCCTGTCCCCTGGACACAAAAACTAGCTGTCGTATTAACCACTGACACGGGTATCGGCTTATCTTCAGTAAGATTTCGACTTCGGAAGGATTGGAAATACTCAGAGGTGTTAAACAATTGGAAATCAACCATTTCCATTTGGAACCAGGCATCATTCTTCACCTTGCGGTACGTGTTCACACATGACTTTGAGGACAGTGTCCCCAGAGTCCCTAGTCCTGCTGGTCCTATGGGGGTGAACCCATGGAAGAAGCGTACATATTCATGGGCAGTATGGGAATCAGTGGATGTTATACCTGGAGTGGAGAGATGAAATTGGTAGTACACCAGCCGAAACAATTGAAACCAACCCTTACAGCTGCCAATATATGACAATGGCAAGTACAACAAATTATCGCTCTTATGAGTGCCTGAAGGGAGTAACCCACAAACCCAACAATTAGTTGTATTAGAGACATTATGAGCTTGATGTAACATTTGTATAAAGACATCGGTGTAGGACAACCTATGTGCTTCTTTGTGAGGAGCCAAAGTGACAAAAACGTGTTCAGGGGGAGTGGGCGTTGTACCAACCAAGGAATGTACAGGATACTTTTCCTCTAGAAACCAGGATACTCCAAGTATTGTTATTAGCGTAATCACAACAATTAATATGCAAACTATTTTATTCTTTGTTGACCAACCCTGCGCTAAACGCGGTGGTGCAAAAGGCTGTTCCTCCTCATCAATAGGCCGACCAAATGGATACATTATGAAGCAAGAAAAGGAATGCAATAAAACTGATGGTAAAGGCAAGTGCTCCCAGTGTCCGTCAGAGCCTCACTGGTACAGGCTCCTATTGTTCATCAACGTTGGCGCTCTTGAGCACCGGCGGTGGAGCTTGCTCAGTCCTAAGCTCACGATGAATCCCACGTCGCACAGGATAATGTACCCTCCTCCTAGGGAGCACGTTCAATCTATCCTGTCCAATGTCAGAACAGTGCACCAATCTCATGACACCCTGAACTAACACCGTTGGTACTATAGCAAAGTACACCCTAACTTACACAGTCCATCCCTGGCTAATCTGACTTCTCCTTCGGTGCACTATTCCTCAGCTGAGGACACAAATTGTACCTGGTGACTCCAGGCACAGAGGGGTCCACAAACAGCGGCTCCTTAATTGCTCAAATTTCTGGAGGGACCGCTGCATTTAGCATTTCATCATTCTCCGCATCCGTTTGGGTCCATGTAAACTTTGCATTGCTGAAGGGGACGAACTGAGGCACCTTCTCACACTCAGTGTCCCCTATGCCATCCCTCACCCACTGATCATAGGGCAAGGGTAAGGGTATCCTGCAGCAGTGGCTGGCGTGAATCCAGTTCTTTTGGCCGGCGACCTTCACGGCGGTTCGAGCGGCCAGGAGGACCTGTTCGGGTCCCTTCTTGCGGGGCTCCAAGCTTTTCTTCCGCTGGACGTTCTTGACTAGGATGAAATCCCCAGGCTGAATATCATGTCCGGGCCCCTCTGGTGTGGGTGGAAGGGACTCGCGGACCTGTTGGTTAATAGAACGTAAATTTTCAGTTAACTGGCATAGGCAGTCTGTCAACAATGGATACTCAATATCTGAGAACCTACGAGGGCGTGGGACGCCCCAGACATTCGCCGGGCATCCAAACACGACCTCATAGGGTGACAATCCTGTTCTAGAATGTGCTGTTGTTCTTGTCGACAAAAGAGCCAATGGTAAAGCATCTGGCCATTGTAACCCTGTTGTCCCCTGAATCTTTGCCAATTTCAGTTTGAGAGTACCATTGTACTTCTCAACCAAACCTGCTGACTGTGGTTGATTTGCAGCATGAAACTTCTGTTTTATGTGCAAACCATCATAAATTAACTGAATGACCCTGGCATTGAAGTGACTTCAGTTATCACTCCAGATCAAACGGGACAAGCCGAAACGAGGAAAGAACTCCTTCAGGAGTACCTTTGCAGTCGCAATGGCTGTATTGTCTTTAGTGGGGTAAGTCTCAACCCATTTACTGAATGCACAAACAACCACCAACACGTACTTCAAATTATTGACTCTCTAACTCAATATAGTCCATCTGGAGGACCTCAAAAGGGAAAGTGGGTGGTGCAAAATTACCAGGTTGTGTAGGGGTACCCTTCCCAGGATTGTGCATCATACACACCATGCAGTACTTCACTAAATGTGCAGCAGTTTTTGAGATGTTATCATTCTGCCAAACAGAGTCTAACAACTTGCAAATACCCTTAGCACTGATCGTGACCACAGGGAGAACATACGCATCTGGCAACATCCATCTCTGCTTCCCTGACTTGTCAATCATCATTCAATTGTGCTGTACTTTCTTGCCACACTGCTAATTCCTCCACTGTGGCCTCACTTTGAATCTCCTTCACGTTCTCAAGTGTATCCTCAAACATGATGACCTCATGCACCCACCTAGTGGGACCTGCTACAAACATTCTTTTCATTCTAGTCCGGGATGTTTCCTTGGCTGTCTGGTCTGCAAAAGCGTTCCCTTTACCTACATCGTCAGTAATTTTCCTATGGGCGCTACACTTCACTACTACCAATTTCTTAGGGAGTGTCAAAGCGGACAGAAGCCTATATATAAGATGACCGTGCTGGATCTTTGTGCCAAGGGTAAGTAAGGAACACTGTCTTTGCCCAGAGTCGCCCAAATTTATGGGCGACTCCAAAAGCGTACTGGCTGTCAGTATAAATATTGACACCCAGTCCCTCACTCAATTCACAGGCTCGAATAAGGGCAACGAGCTCTGCAGCTTGGGCCGACTGATAGGGAACTCGTGATGTCTCAACCATCGTACGCAGCGTAGTAATAGCGTATGCAGCAGTTGTAGTGCCATCTGGTAATTTAAAGCAAGAGCCATCAACATATAGTTCCCCTTGAGGGTCAGATAAGGGAACATCAGTCAGGTCTACCTGTCCCTTCGTCTCTTCTTCCGTTCGGAAGATACAATCATGTATATCAATCTTCTCGTTCCCAGAAGGGAGGGGTAGTAACGTGGCTAGGTTCAGAGTGGCACATCGTTTAATCGTAATATGTTTGGCGAACAGCGTTCGCTCATAACCTGTCAGACGTGCACTGGTGAGGTGCTGTGTCTTTGTCTTATTCAAAAGTGTATCCACAGCATGGGGTACCATGACTGTGAGGTCAGTATCAAGTACGAGTCCAGCCAATTGTCTCATTGAGACAGCCACGGCCGCTCTTAGACAGCTCGGGAGGGCTCGTGCGACAGGGTCAAGCACAGCAGAGAAGTAAGCACACTACCGTTGCTTAGCTCCAAATTTTTGTGTTAAAACAAAGCGTGCAACCGGCCATCTCATGGACGTACAACACAAACTGCTTAACGTAATCGGGGGTGCCGAGTACTGGAGCCGAACAATGCGCAGTTTTCAATTGCTCAAAAGACTGCTGACATTCAGGCATCCAGGGCAGGGGTTCATGCACATCTTTTAATGTTGGAGCAAGCAGGGGCTTAATTAACAGCGAATAGCTAGGTATCCACTGCCTGCAATAGGAAGTGATACCTATGAAAGCGCGCACATCTTTCTGGGTTTGCGGAATGGGCTTTTTAACAATAGTACTGATGTGCTCAGGGGTCAATCTCCTACCCTCCTTCGACAGCAGGTGACCTAAATAGGGGACCTCCTGTCGACAATACTGAAATTTGGACAGGGATACTTTATGGCCATGCTGAGCTAAATGCAACAACAATTTAACTGTACTGTCTCTGCAACCTTGCTCTGTATCCGAGGCGATGAGCAAGTCATCGACATACTGAAGCATTATGTTACCTGTAGGGAGCGACAAGGAATTCAGCTGACCTTTCAATGCCTGACTATAGATACTCGGACTCTCTGAATAGCCTTGAGGAGCGTGACAGAATCTAAAGCTTCTACCAGCTAGGTTGAACCCAAACAGATGCCTGCTGTCAGGATGAATGGAGATACTGAAGAACACATTTTTCAAATCAATGACAGAAAAGAATGTAGCAGAAGAAGGAATCATTGTCAAAAGAGTGGTAATGTCAGTAACCACCGGAAACTGGGGAATCACTATTTTATTAACTTCACGCAAGTCGATCGCAAAGCGATAAACATCTGCATGGTCATTAGAGGAACCCGAAGGCGTCCGTTTGAGAATGGGAAGAATAGGGCTATTACAAACATTAGCAGTCGTCTCCTCAACCACTCCTTTCTCAATCAAGTCCTGTACAATTTGCAATAACGCTCGCTCACCTGCCTGCGGTATTTTATACTGAGGAATGCGAGGTAAAATAGCATTGTCTTTAACTCGGATCGAAACTGGCGATATCTGTAACAGTCCCACATCTGTGTCACCTGTCGCCCGGAGAGTGGGTGGCACATCTTTAAACTCCACAGGAAGAGGTGCATCTTTGGACAGGTACTGCGTAGCACGCACTACATCCGGACCATTGTCATGTAAAAACCCACCAGGGAGCAGTAAATCATAGCATGGAATTTCTTCAACAAGTCCAGACCCATCAAATTTTCTCCACAATTAGATGTCAGCAAGAATGACGAATCCACAGTGAAAGGACCAATAGTCAACACAAGAAGTTTTGAAATGGGGCTCACAACCGGTACACCAGAAAAACCTACCTAAACATTATTATGGCCAGGTCGAGCCGCACCAGGGACTAAGGAACGAGAAATAGAACTGTTCGTTGCACCTGTATCCACCAAAAACTCCTTAGCCGAGCCATGCACATCCGTATTAACATACGGACAGTGTTGATCTACAGGTATCGGACCTGGTCCCTCACTCTGTCCCCGGCTGTCCTAGCTGTAAGACATTCCTGTCACTTCATCCATTTCAAAATCATCATGGTAATGTTGTCCGCCCAGAGAGTCATCGAAATAGTTCTGATCAGAACGACCGTGCGAGGCCACAGCATTCTGAGCCCTGTCCTGACCACCAGCTCCACGACCCCGTCCACGAGAACCTCGACCTCTCGGGACCGCCACCTTCTGCAAAAGCACAGGACACTCACTACGCCAGTGTCCCTCCTTTTTACAGTACGCACACTGATTCGGCCCTAAAGGCGTGGTGTTTTGCAGCCTGCTAGTGCGTGGAAGCTGCCGGGCCGAACCACCGCGTCCTCTACCATTCCCCCTAGAAGCCTGCTGCAACAACAACTTTGTCTTCAAATTCTTATGTTTCTTCTCCATCCTCTCCTTATCCTCATTTTCCCTATGTTCGTAATACTGTGCCATATTCAAAATAACAAGGGGAGGACGTGGACCAGGTGCACTCGGAAGCCTGCAATCGGGCTGCAATCTCAGGAAGCAAATTGGAAACAAATCTATTGACAAACAATTGAACACCACCTAGGATCGACAAATCTTGTCCGCTATAGTCTAGAAACACATCTTCAAACCGAGTGGAAAAAATCAGACACACTTTCATCTTTCTTCTGACGACAAGCCGATAACTTGTCCCAATCGGCTTTTCTCAGAGGAATAAGAGAATGCATATACGTAATGATACGGCCGGGCAAAGCAAGTATCTCCGCCCTAGGCTTATCATCTGGCTTCTGTTCCTGATCCCATACTTTGATCTGATCCCAGGTACCACCCAACTCCGCAGCACGATCCTGTGTGTGTACTTGTCTCCAAATATCAACCGGAACTAGTAAACCAAAGAACATTTCAATATCAGCAAGTGTCATCACTGTTGAAGAGGCAGCTTCGGTCAATTCTTTATAATAAGAAGTGGGATTCTTCCTAGGATCAGGTAACTGAGTCTTAAGAGACAATACTTCACTCCTTTTCCATGAGTTTGCGGAATGGGCTTTTTAACAATAGTACTGATGTGCTCAGGGGTCAATCTCCTACCCTCCTTCGACAGCAGGTGACCTAAATAGGTGACCTCCTGTCGACAATACTGAAATTTGGACAGGGATACTTTATGGCCATGCTGAGCTAAATGCAACAACAATTTAAATGTACTGTCTCTGCAACCTTGCTCTGTATCCGAGGCGATGAGCAAGTCATCGACATACTGAAGCAATACGTTACCTGTAGGGAGCGACAAGGAATTCAGCTGACCTTTCAATGCCTGACTATAGATACTCGGACTCTCTGTATAGCCTTGAGGAGCGTGACAGAATCTAAAGCTTCTACCAGCTAGGGTGAACCCAAACAGATACCTGCTGTCAGGATGAATGGGGATACTGAAGAACACATTTTTCAAATCAATGACAGAAAAGAATGTAGCAGAAGAAGGAATCATTGTCAAAAGAGTGGTAATGTCAGTAACCACCGGAAACTGGGGAATCACTATCTTATTAACTTCACGCAAGTCGATCGCAAAGCGATAAACATCTGCATGGTCATTAGAGGAACCCGAAGGCGTCCGTTTGAGAATGGGAAGAATAGGACTATTACAAACATTAGCAGTCGTCTCCTCAACCACTCCTTTCTCAATTAAGTCCTGTACAATTTGCAATAAAGCTCGCTCACCTGCCTGCGGTATTTTATACTGAGGAATGCGAGGTAAAATAGCATTGTCTTTAACTCGGATCGAAACTGGCGATATCTGTAACAGTCCCGCATCTGTGTCACCGGTCGCCCGGAGAGTGGGTGGCGCATCTTTAAACTCCACAGGAAGAGGCGCATCTTTGGACAGGTACTGCGTAGCGCGCACTACATCCGGACCATTGTCATGTAAAAACCCACCGGGGAACAGTAAATCTTAGCATGGAATTTCTTCAACAAGTCCAGACCCATCAAATGTTCTCCACAATTTGATGTCAGCAAGAATGGCGAATCCACAGTGAAAGGACCAATATTCAACACAAGGGGTTTTGAAATGGGGCTCACAACTGGTACACCAGAAAAACCTACCTAAACATTATTATGGCCAGGTCGAGCCGTACCAGGGACTAAGGAACGAGAAATAGAACTGTTTGTTGCACCTGTATCCACCAAAAACTCCTTAGCCGAGCCATGTACATCCGCATTAACATACGGACCGCATTGATCTACAGGTATCGGAACTGGTCCCTCACTCTGTCCCTGGCTGTCCTAGCTGTAAGACATTCCTGTCACTTCATCCATTTCAAAATCATCATGGTAATATTGTCCGCCCCGAGAGTCATCGAAATAGTTCTGATCAGAACGACCGTGCGAGGCCACAGCATTCTGAGCCCTGTCCTGACCACCAGCTCCACGACCCCGTCCACGAGAACCTCAACCTCTCGGGACCGCCACCTTCTGCAAAAGCACAGGACACTCACTACGCCAGTGTCCCTCCTCTTTACAGTACGCACACTGATTCGGCCCTAAAGGCGTGGTGTTTTGCAGCCTGCTAGTGCGTGGAAGCTGCCGGGCCGAACCACTGCGTCCTCTACCATTCCCCCTAGAAGCCTGCTGCAACAACACCTTTGTCTTCAAATTCTTGTTTCTTCTCCGTCCTCTCCTTATCCTCATTTTCCCTATGTTCGTAATACTGTGCCATATTCAAAATAACAGAAGGGGAGGATGTGGACCAGGTGCACTCGGAAGCCTGCAATCGGGCCGCAATCTCAGGAAGCAAATTGGAAACAAATATATTGACAAACAATCAAACACCACCTTGGATCGACAAATCTTGTCCGCTATAGTCTAGAAACACATCTTCAAACCGAGTGAAAAAATCAGACACACTTTCATCTTTCTTCTGACAACAAGCCGATAACTTGTCCCAATCGGCTTTTCTCGGAGGAATAAGAGAATGCATATACGTAATGATACGGCCGGGCAAAGCAAGTATCTCCGCCCTAGGCTTATCACCTGGCTTCTGTTCCTGATCCCATACTTTGATCTGATCCCAGGTACCACCCAACTCCGCAGCATGATCCTGTGTGTGTACTTGTCTCCAAATATCAACCGGAACTAGTAAGCCAAAGAACATTTCAATATCAGCAAGTGTCATCACTGTTGAAGAGGCAGCTTCGGTCAATTCTTTATAATAAGAAGTGGGATTCTTCCTAGGATCAGGTAACTGAGTCTTAAGAGACAATACTTCACTCCTTTTCCATGGAGTATCAACCCATTTCTCTTGGAAACGGGCTGCTGACCCTGGTCTAGTAACAACATTGTGCTTATCCCTTAGCTCTGGTATTTCAGGGTGATAGATAGGATGAACCTCCCGCATTGGAAACTGAGATACCGGGGTGGGGCTTTTCTCAAGCAGTCTACACCGATAAGCAACCAACATCGCAACATTACCAAAAACTTGACCAGGCGCCATATCAGTAAAACACTGCTCCCAAAAGACCGATCAAGGTAGCAGACATATGCTTAAGGGCATGCTGTTGTACAAAAGGCTCATAATCTTTCATCACACTCCACACATCTTCCACACTATAAATGGGATTCCGAGCTCACTGGGCAGCCTGATTAGCTACTACCCTTTTCTCCTCATCTCCCACATCAGATCGGACTAACGTCCACCCCATATGTTCCTTAAATTTCGTCCAGTCTCTATCCTCAAATCCACGTACTGGTGTCCCACTACTCAGCAATGTCGGTCGATGGAAGCACACAGTGGGAGTAGTAACAGAAGTAGCAGGCACTAACGTCACTGCTGGCTGCGTCGCAGGTGTAAGAGCTGGCGGAAGGGACGCCGAAGCAATAGGTGTTGCAGGAGTACTAACAGTCATAGTTGCCACAGACGGCGAGGACAAAGAAAGGACGGGAGGTGCCGTGGCCAAGGCAGTCCGATCAATAGTAACAGAAGCAGAAACCGCAGAGACAGAAGAACCAGGCAGCTGGGGCTGTGAGGGAAGAGTGGGATATATCTTCTGTGGGGCATATGGGGGTGGGGGTCGAGTATCTAACAATTGTTTCACAAACGTATCATTTTCTTCTTGGGTAACCTAAGATTTATCAATATTCAATCGAAACATCCTATCTTCAGGTTCAATCACTATCTCTTGTTTCTCTCTATCATGTGCTACAGCTTTCTGAGTCAATGTTTGCATTCTCCCCTTCCGGACCTCTTTCTCTGCCTTCATTCGCCTCTGTTTGGCCTCCTTTTGCCACGTTCAAAGAGAATCAAACATAAACTGCCTACTTCGACTTGTAAACAATTTTTCCTGTAAAAAAAACTATTTTTTGTTCATCAAAAGTGCCCGTCAACGGCTACTGCAACTCGGCATTGTCCCTCGTATATTTGTGCCATAGCGTACTAAACATAATAGGGCCACGGCCATGCTTCACATACATATCAAAATTCGGAGTGCCCTCTGGAGGCGCCGGCTGACTTTCTTCCAGTCGAGCATCAGCAGAACAACAACGACGACAGGAAACCAAGAACCGGGTAATTCCAGGCATTTTCAAAAGTAAGCCAAATTTGTTATGTTGCCTGGCAAAGTGTTCACAAACACTTTGTACCAAAATCGGTCCTCAGACCGTGCCAAATACAAACCAAAATGGTACCATATCCACAAAGAACCAAAACAAACTCACCTGGTGCTCACAGGTCAAACAAATGTAATCTCCACTGCCGAATCTTCGGACCAAACGGTCAGATCCAAGGGTTTCGCCGTTCAGGACTCCAGTCGGTATGACCACTGGGTGAGGCACCCTCCGGCCAGACAGGTGGGGCAGCTGCGAGTTCAGGAACTCTCTCGTGCAGGGATCCCTGGTCCGACTCGACGATAGCCTCAACTTCCTCACCCGCCCTCAGGAGGGGATGGGCCACTCGCCCGATAGGAGTCCCTGTTCGGGCACCAACTGAAGAAAGTGACCAGATTTGGGCCACGCCGGCCACTCCCGACCACCTCTCAGCCTTCCATACAAATGAAGAGTCAGTCAGACAGTAGAGAATACAAACCAAGTATATTTATTCAGATACACTCGAGCGGAGCCCAGTCTCTGTGGATTGCTGCAGAGGGACTGACATCAGCAAACATGGTGATACGTTATGTACGATTCAGAACCAATGAAGGCACGCCCAGACTGGAAATTTCCAGTTGGAGGCCGCTAGACAAAGAAAGTACTGAAGGATGAGTTTCGCTCCTGAGACCGGGCACAGACTATTTCTATGCCAAGGTTGGCCTGCTTGTGCCCACCGCAAGCAGGCCTTTATCTAGTGGGAAAGGTATGCGCTAATAGGAACAGTGTATTCATTATTACAGCAAAGCCCAACCTTGGAGAAACGAAAACTACCAAAGCTGCTTTTAGCAGAGACCTACAGAAATTATTTTGCGATCTAGGCTCAAAATGGCGGCCAAACATAAAATGGTGCCGCGAATGCTATCTTAAGACATTCAATACATAAGCAACACAGCTAAGACATTTTTAACGCTGGGGTGCACACTTGCACAACCTCCCAATACAGGGTCTCTGAGAAAACAATCACCAGGGTCTCCACATCAACTGCCTAAAGCTTCAAGCTGTACACCTAACATTGAAAGCGTTCCTAGCTCACCTGATCAGCAGAGTTGTCTTAGACTGGACGGCCAATATGACAACAATGTATTATCTACAAAAACAGGGGCACACATTCTCCACAATTATATCACCTATCCCAGACTATTTGGAGGTGGGCTCTACATCACAAAACAACAGACAACAGATTTGTAGACCTCCTCATCAGGATGCAGCAACAAGTCAATGAGTGGGAACTTCACCTCCAAGTCCTCTTCCCATACTTCCACAAATGTGGATTCCCTCAAATAGATTTGTTCGCTACCACAGAAAAAAACACCAAATGCCCAAACTTTGCATCCAGGTTCCCACACCCGCAATCCAAGGGCAATGCACAGTGGATGAGTTGGTCAGCGATATTTGCCTATGCTTTTCTTCCTCGCCCTCTCATTCCATTTCTGGTTCAGAAGCTCAGGCAAACATCTCTCACACTAATGCTAGTGACCCCCACATGGGCTCATCACCCCTAGCTCACAACATTACTGGACCTCTCTGTAGTACCCCACGAGTAGCTCCCCAACAGGCCGGACCTTCTCACTCAGAACTGTGAAGAAATCAAGCACCCAGATCCCCAAACTCTCAACCTTGCAATCTGTCTCCTGAGGTCATAGAATTCGGTTACGTAAATCAAGCACTTGAATGTATGACCATTCTTAAGGAAGCCCATAAACCTGCCACTAGAGTATGTTACGCTGCTAAATGGAAAAGGTTTGTTTATTATTGTTATTCAAAACAAATTGATCATCTCAATGCCACAGTTCAAAACATCATGTTACCTGCTTCATCTACAAGTCTCTGAACAAACATTCGCCTCCATAAGGCTACATCTAGCTGCAATCACTGCCCATCTACAGAATAAACAACACATGCCCTTATTGAAAATACCTGTCATTAAAGCCTTCATGGATAGTTAAGTGCATTCAAACATGTTACGCTAAAGCCAAAAGAACTTTACCTGCACCTCCTAGAGCACACTACTCATAAAAAAGGAGCATCCATGGCTTTCCTGGAAAACATTCCAATAGCTGACATATACAAAGCAGCTCCATGGTCTACACCACACACTTTCACAAAGCATTATTGCGTGGGTGTTTTAGCACACCAGCAAGCTAATGTACGACAGGCAGTGCTACGTACACTCTCAAACAACTGCAAAACCCACAAGTTAGCCACCGCTTCTGAGAAGGACTGCTTTACAGTCTATGCAATGCATGTGTGTCTACAGCCACACATGCCTCGAACAGAATATGCATCTATTCTTGGCATGTAATGCTGTAGATTCACATTCGTCCACCCTCCCCCGGGACACTTGTGGTCGTTGCAGTCTACTTCTTATACACATGGACATCTTTGCTTACACTTGTTCTACACTCCATTCTCACCCGCTTGCGGGAAAACAATCTAACAATGTAGTCGATGCCCATGCACATTATTACCAAGAGGAGGAGTCACTCTACCTCATGACTCGAAAGAATTCTTCGAAGAAAAACAACTTGCACACATCCGGACCCAACACTAGATGGCAGGAGTATGCAAAGCATGTGGATCTACAGCACTTCATGCCATGAACAGATGTTACAGTGTAAGTAACACATTTCTTCCACTTCTGCCTGCAGTGACACCACAAGTTTGCCCAGAGGGACAACCACCAGGTGTGTAATTTCTGCCTACCAAGAGATCACAGCAGCGCGGGCTGTGAGGCTTGTGCTGAATTCTAACCAAAAACATTGAGGTCACAGGAGAAGCAAAGACAGGCATTACACCATTCGGGGCAGAAGGAAACTCTATCATTGAGAGACTAGGGAGAGAGGGCTCAAACGTTGAAAAAGAGGTCATCGATGTTGAGTGGGAACACAAGAAGCAGAGAGAAAAGCCTGAACAGGTAACACTGAAAAAAACAGGGGGCGAGGGAGCCGAGACCATCAGACTCTAAATGCCTTGGTGCCGAAAATATCACCGACCGAATGCAAGTCGAGTTCAAAAGAGCCCCTTGGGCCCCACACCAAGGACAGCGCAGGCCATCAAGCCTTTGAAAAGACACCAGCATCGAAAGACGATCAAAGTGAGAGAAATCCATGAAGACGGCAGCCAAAACTTTGCACCGAAGAAGAGACCGGCGACCACACTCAATGCCGAAGGACGGGCCCTCAATTTCGAGTGCAAGAAGAAAAGACTTGATGCCGAAATGGCCTTAATCCTTCAAAAGATGGACTTTGACGCCTCCCTCCAAGGATTCCGTTTTCCGTCAAAACCTTCAACGAAAAACATACAGGAGGAGAAAGACTTGGGGGGGGGGGGGGGGAGTTCGAGCCCCCAATGACTCCAGAGACACAGGAAGAGGAGGAACAAGAAATCTTCTATGAGGAAGAGTATGCAGAATCACAGGGTCTGTTCCAGGATGTCGAGGGCTCAGAAGGCATCGAAGAGCAGTGGCAGGACCTCGATGCAGATTCCCCTGAAGAGGGAGTGGACACGTATCCGTTGAAGCCTTCGCCCCCAGATGCCATCAAATTGTTAAAAAGGCAGCAGACCAGTATGGGGTCCAGTTGGAGGAAGAGAAGTTGCAGACATGTTTTCTGCTCAAGACCCTCCTGCTGCCAATGCTCCTGAGCATTTTGGACCAGGGGAGAGAAGCTTTTAAAGGACCAGCAACCTGCAGGTCATTGAAACTCAGGGTCAAAAAGAAATACAAACATTCCTTGAAGGACCTTGCAAAGGACGTTGCATATACTCGGGGCAATGCAGTGGGTAACTTCGTCATTGTGGCCATCGCCAGGAAAAGAGTGAATGTGCCAACTACCGCTGGGCCATACCCAGATAAAGAAAGCAAAAGAATTGAAATGGTGGGCAGAACTCCACCATATCGGAATTTAGGGAAACACCCTCAAATTGATCGCCTCATACCTCACCAGAGGAACTCAGAGAATCTCTTTCCTTTCACCTCAGAACCCAAGAAGATCATCTGCGGCTTCCCCCAAGGATCATCCCTCAGCCCCACACTCTTTAACACGTACATGACCCCCTTGGCAACACCATCAGATCACACGGACTGAACATCATGTCCTACGCCAACGACCCCCAGCTCATCCTCTAACTGTCATAAGACAAATCTACCACCAGAGCCAACTTCCACAGATGCATGATGAACGTCGCTGTGTGGATGAAGGACTACTGTCTCAATCTCAACACGTACAAGATGAAAGTACTCAGCTATCGCCCAAGAAACAGGTAAATGCAGCATCATCCACCTGCTTCTACACCCTATGCATGCTCCGAAAGATCTTCAGGTGGCTTCCAGTCAACACCAGAAGGACCATCACGCAGGCTCTCGTCACCAGCAGGCCGGACTACGGAAACACATTCTATGTAGGAATCACTGCACGCCCCCTGAAGAGACTACAGACAATACAAAACTCAGCTCCAAGACTCATCCTTGACCTCCCAGACGGATCCACATTGCACCCCACCTCATGAAGCTACACTGTCTCCTGATCCAGAAGAGATGCCAGTTCAAGATGTTGATCCACACATTCAAAGCCCTGCATAACGAGGGACTAGTGTACATCAACAAACGCGTGACCTTCCACCAATTGACCAGACACCTATGATCCACCTTACTCTTCCTTGCAGACACTCCCCGAATCCGCTGAGCCAACAGCGGGGAATGCTCCTTCTCACACCCAATGGCCAAAGCTTGGAACAACCTTCCCCTGCACCTCAGGACCCTCCCAGCACTCCAGCAATTCAAGACCTGGCTGTTCGAATGAACAGATCACCACCAAGCAGCTAGTATCCTCAGTTCCTCGAGACCCTCACGACTGATTTGCTGCGCTTTACAAATCCTGATTGATTGATCGATCCTGAGGAAAGTTCGAGGGGAGAGCTGCTACACAATGGCGCCTTTCAAATTCCAGTGCTCTGCTTAACAGGTATGCCCACCAACAATAGGAGGAGATGGCAAAATTAATGAAGCACCTGCCAGAGAAGTACCAGAAGAGGGAGAGTTTCCTCTCGACAGAGAGAAATAATATCGCAAACACGTACTTAAAATTAGCACTGGGTGCCTCTGACAACACGAGTAGACAGCTGGTGGCAACAACAAACATGAGGCACGTCTGTGAGTTTCAGGCTTCAAAAAATGAGGTCTAAGCCAACTTCAACAACGCCCCTTTCAACGAGGACAAGCTGTTTGGAAGTCCAGTAGACAACACACTGCAACAATAAAGAAAGGTAACAACATAGCAAAGTCGATGGGGGCCCTGCAGTGTAGAGGACCGCAGAGGAGGGTTTTACCCTCACTAGAAGACCAATAGGAAGAGAAGGCTTCCAAGCCGTCACAACATTCCAGGCTTTCCAAAACACAAGCCATGCACAAACACAATACCAGTAGCAATACCAAGCACCACAAAGACAGCCCTTTCACAGGGGAGCGAGAGGCAGAGGGCAGCCGTCCAGAGGGGCGGCAGCAGCAAGCAAGTGACTTACAAGTCACTTTAAAAGCCAGAGCCCCCACCCACACACAACACCTGTGGGGGGCAGAGAATAGGAGCCCTCCTTCAGGAGTGGAGGGAGGTCACATCACAAGTGAATACTCCATATCATTCGACACGGCTATTGCATTTTAAATAGAAAAACATCTGCCAAGACTGGGCCCAAAAAAAAACAGTCCATACGAACGAAGAAAAAACCTTTCTTTTCCGATAAGTTGAAGAATTACTTGAAAAGCAGGCAATAGAGAAAGTACCCATGAAGGAGATAAACCAGGGAAACTACTCAACATATTTCCTTGTACCAAAACCAGACAAATCGCTACGGCCCATACTAGATATTTGCTTCCTAAACAAGTTCATAAAGACTCATAAGTTAAAAGTGACAACACTTCAAGGTTATCCCACAACTCCAGCAGGGAGATTACATGGCAAACATAGACCTTAAAGATGCCTATCTACACATTCAAATGAACCCCAAACACAAACAATGTCTACGCGTCGTAATAGACAAGGCGCACTACCAATTAAGGGTACTGCCACTCAGAATAAAATCAACATCCAGGGTATTCACAAAATGCTTAGCGGGCAAAGTGGCGCTACTAAGAAGAAACTGATTACACGTATACCCCTGTTTAGATGACTGACTGGTAAAGGTGAGTTCCTTTCACAGGTGCAGAGACAGCATAAAAACAGTGATGATGACACTCCACAGACGGGTTCTCCATTAATAGAGAAAGATTATTGCCTATGTCGGAACAAGAGAAGCTCTTCTTGGGAGCAAGAATCAATACAACTCAAGCGAGGGCGTTTGCAGGCAAAAAGAGGGTACTGGCGATGACGCAAGAAGCTCGGTACTACCGGAAGGGTCAGTCTCTGACAGTGAGGACTGTGGGGACGTTACTGGGAATGATGGCACCCTGCATACCACATGCAAGGCTACACATCAGACCAATCCAGGAATGGATTCAGAAACAATGGTTTACAGGCGACAGGGAGCTGAGGAGATTGAATGGCTGTAATGCAAAGAGTGCAGGAAGAAACGACGGTATGGAACAGAGCGAAGATAACAGTAGGAAAGACCCTTCATGCTACCAACTCTGACAGTGACCATCATTTGGGTTGGTGGCATCACCAGGGACGCCTCACACATGGGATTGGGAACTCATATGGGGAAGCTCAACATCAGAGGAGTCTAGAAATCAGAAGAAGTGGTACAACACATCAATCAATCAATCAGTGCGACTACTCACCCGTAAGGGTCTCAAGGCGCTGGGGGTAGGAGGGGGGGGCGCAGGTTCCAGTCCATCAAGGAGGGGGCTGTCGAAGAGCCAGGTTTTGAGGTTTCTTGCGAAGATGGGAAGCGATGTCTGTCGGAGGTGGAGCGGAAGGGCGTTCCAGGCTCTGGCCGCGAGGAAGGAGAAGGAGCGGCCTCCCGATCTGGTCTTTCTGGTGCGGGGGACCACGGCGTAGGAGAGCTGGGCTGATCGTAGGGTCCTTTGGGGTGCGTGGAAATTGAGTCGGCTGTTCAAGTATGCTGGTCCGGTGTCGTGGAGGGCCATGTGTGCGTGGGTGAGCATCTTGAAGGTGACTCTGGCCTCGATGGGGAGCCAGTGGAGTGTGCGCAGGTGCTGGGAGATGTGGCAGTGTCTTGGCAGGTTGAGGACCAGTCTTGGGGCGGCGTTCTGGATGTTCTGTAGCTTGCGGGTGAGGTTTTTGTTTATTCCAGCGTAGAGTGCGTTGCCGTAGTCGAGTCTGCTGGTGACCAGGACGTGAGTGACGGTCTTTCTGTGTTCAATGGGGATCCATTTGAAGGTCTTACGTAGGAGGCGGAGGGTGTGGAAGTAAGAGGACGAGACGGAGTTGATCTGGCGGTCCATTTTGAGCTCGGAGTCCAGGATGATTCCCAGGTTGCGTGTGTGGTCCGTGGGGGTGGGCGGCGGGCCACCAGGTGTCGTTCCAGGCGTCGGGGTTTGGCCCATGATGAGTGAAATTGCTCCCCCTCCCTCACAGCTCCACCATTAAGTGAGGCCTGCCCCATCACTCTCGAGTGTTTGGTGCTCGAGGCCCTCCTCCACCCGCAGGTTTCCCTGCGCCTGATCCCTGGTGGTCCAGTGGACCTCTATCTCCTTTCTCTAGCTCCGTTTTTCACTAGTTTTTCTACCCTCTTTTTCTTCTTTCTGCATTTCTGCTCCTTTCTGCTCCATTTCCTTTTTCTTTTACTCCTCCTTTTCCCTCCTTTCCTGCCCGCTTTCCCTGCCGCTGCTGCCCCCGCGGCCCCTCCCCCCCAGCACGACCAGCGCGACCGGCCCAATCCAGCTCCCCTCCCCGCTCCCGCCTCCCAGCTGTCCAGCCCTCCCCGACCCCTACTTAATGGCGGCCGCTGCGGGGACAGGCGAGCAAGACCACTGACCCATTGTCAGTGAAATTGCTCCCCCTCCCTCGCAGCTCCACCATTAAGTGAGGCCTGCCCCTGCACTCTCGAGTGTTTGGTGCTCGAGGCCCTCCTCCACCCGCAGGTTTCCCTGCGCCTCATCCCTGGTGGTACAGTGGACCTCTATCTCCTTTCTCTAGCTCCGTTTTTCACTCGTTTTTTCACTCGTTTTTCTACCCTCTTTTCTTCTCCTTTCTGCACTTTTCTGCATTTCTGCTCCTTTCTGCTCTATTTCCTTTTTCCTTTACTCCTCCTTTTCCCTCCTTTCCTGCCCGCTTTCCCTGCCGCTGCTGCCCCCACAGCCCCTCCCCCCAGCACGACCAGCGCGACCGGCCCAATCCAGCTTTCCTCCCCGCTCCCGCCTCCCAGCTGTCCAGCCCTCCCCGACCCCTATTTAATGGCGGCCACGCAGCGGCTGCGCGCAGCGGGCGCGCCGCACCGAGGCAAGCCCGTCTGCGCCCGACCGCGACCAGCGCCAGGAACCCTGGACCTCCGCACCGCCAACGCTACGACCCAGCAGCACTCCACGCACTCAACCCAGGCCGCAATAACAACTGCATGTTAGCCTCACCAGCCGACACCCAAGGACCCTTCAGCTGTCACCGCTGCCGACAAACCTACAGCATCGCTAGGAACACGGACCCCAGCACAACCCGACCGCAAGAACACACCCGTACCGAAGACCTTGCAATGCATCCTCCTCAACGTCCGATCCCTCCACAAACACGCCACCGAAATCTGGGACCTCTTCGACAGCAGCACCACCCCGGACGTAGCGTTCTTCACCGAAACCTGGACCAACACCACCTCGGGGCCAGACATCGCCATCGCCATTCCCCAAGGATACAAGATCTCCAGGAAGGACCGCCCCACCCGCCCGGGAGGAGGAATCGCCATCATCCACAAATCCACCCTCCGCCTGAGCACACTCCCCGACGAAACCACAGACCTGATGGAACACCTTCACTTCATGATACTGACCAGCCCTACCACCACCCTCTGAGGAACCCTCATCTACCGACCCCCTGGACCACGCGGACCGTTTACTAACTCCATCACAGACATCATCTCCCCGCATGCCATCGCATCCACCAACTACACCCTCCTGGGAGACCTCAACTTCCACCTCGACAACCAACTGGACCCCAACACCACATCCCTCCTGGACAACCTCCACAACATTGGACTCCGCCAAATCGTGACCGAACCAACGCACTCAGCAGGACACACCCTCGACCCCCTCTTCACAACAGGAAACTCCATCACCTTCAGCCACACCACCGAACTCCCGTGGACTGACCACCGATGCATCCACTTCACCTTCAGAACACCCACCATCCACAGACACCAGCACCTGCTCCCACGAAGAAACTGGACCAGAATCACCGACGACCAGCTCACCTCCTCACTCGGCAACTCCACCCCAACCATCGCGGGAAACGACGACCCCAACACCGCAGCCCAAACCCTGCACAGATGGATCTCCGACAGCGCCAACACCATAGCTCCCCTCAAGAAAAACAACAACACCCACGCCAAGAAAGCCAGATGGTTTACCACCGAACTTCGAGAGTCCAGACGCATTTGCTGCTGCCTCGAAAAGGCCTGGAGGAACACCAAATCCACAGAAGCACACAACAACTTCAGAGCCGCTACCAACGCCCACCACCAACTCATCAGAAAAACGAGAAAAAAAGCGATTGAAGACAGAATCTCCACACACGCACACAACAGCAAAGAACTCTTCAACATCATCAAGGAGTTCGCCCAACCCACCAGCGAATCGACGGACATTCCTCCCTCACAAGACCTCTGCGACAAACTCAGCACCTTCTTTCACCACAAAATCAAGAGCATCTATGACAACTTCGACGAAGACAACCAACACACTGAACCCCTGCCAACCACCCCCGACACCCTGAAGCCAGCGATTGACAACTAGACAGCCCTCACCACCGAAGACACACTGAAGACAATGAAGTCAATCCACTCTGGGGGCCCCCACGGACCCCTGCCCCTACCACATCTTCAACAGAGCCGCCGACACCATCGCACCCATATTCGGCCACACCATCAACCGCTCCCTGGCGACCGCCTCGTTCCCCGACGACTGGAAACACGCCGAGGTCAACCCCCTCCTGAAGAAACCCTCGGCGGACCCCACCGACCTCAAAGACTACAGACCCTGCTCCCGTTACCAGCGAAAGTCATCGAGAAAGCCATCAACAGCCAACTCGCCACATTCATCAAAGAGCACAACATCCTCGACTCCTCCCAATCCGGCTTCAGGAAAAACCACAGTCCGGAAACCGCCCTCCTCGCCGCAACAGACGACATCCGCACCCTACTGGACAAAGGAGAAACAGTAGCCCTCATCCTCCTCGACCTCTCAGCGGCGTTCGACACAGTCTCTCACTGCACCCTAATATGCAGACTCCTCGACGCAGGGATCCAGGACAAGGCCCTCGAATGGATCCGCTCCTTCCTCTCCGGCAGAACGCAGCGGGTCAGACTCCCCCCTTTCCTCTCGGACCCTACACCAACCACCTGCGGAGTCCCTAACCAGTTCTTCAGATCGGACACCCTCATTGCCACTCACTCCTTAGAGAATGTGCTGTCGATATACTGGTCAGGGAAATTTGATTATGGTTTTCCCCTGATTCCACTTTTATCACTAGTAATCAACAAGTGCAGACACTCACAGATGACGTTAATACTAATTGCTCCCCAGTGGGCAAGACAAACCAGGTTTTGAGATCTGATAGAGATGGCATACAACAACATACAGAGACTGCCAGCATCACACAACCTGCTGTCCATGCGGGGGTGGGGGTGGAGTTCTCCCCCCAGAACAAACACACTGAGTCTAGCAGCATGGTTCCTGAGGTCACAAAGTTTGGGCATTTGGGCCTTTCCAGAGAAAGCAATGGCAGTCCTTGGGGAAGCAAGACGACAGACTACAAAGAAATGCTACACAGCTAAATGAGAAAGATACACAAGATGGTGCAAGAGATCTGGCCTTTTCCAAAACAGAACACATAAACCTACTGGAACTAAGGACTGTATTCCTAGCCTTAAAAGCCTTTCAGAAGCAGTTATGGGGAAAATCAATAGAAGTTCAGACAACACAACAACGTTCTACCTCAGCAAGCAGGGGGAACAAGATTGATCTCTCCATCAAGACTAGCACAGGAGATACGTAGGTAGACCATCCAGATATAGTTAACCATTACAACAATACATCTTCGCGTGGTAGACAACGTAAAAGAGGACAGACTGAGCAGACAAGTATCGGCCTCACACGAGTGGGGGGTGACTCGAGCAGTGATTGAAAAGGTTTTCAAATGGTGGGGGACGCCAGAAATAGACTTTTTTACAACACCAGAAAATGCAAAATTCCAGTTCTTCAGATCCGACACCCTCATTGCCACTCACTCCCTAGAGAATGTGCTGTCGATATACTGGTCAGGGAAATTTGATTATGGTTTTCCCCTGATTCCACTTTTATCACTAGTAATCAACAAGTGCAGAAACTCACAGATGACGTTAATACTAATTGCTCCCCAGTGGGCAAAACAAACCAGGTTTTGAGGTCTGATAGAGATGGCATACAGAGACTGCCAGCATCACACAGCCTGCTGTCCATGCAGGGGTGGGGGTGGAGTTCTCCCCCCAGAACAAACACACTGAGTCTAGCAGCATGGTTCCTGAGGTCACAAAGTTTGGGCATCTGGGCCTTCCAGAGAAAGCAATGGCAGTCCTTGGGGAAGCAAGATGACAGACTACAAAGAAATGCTACACAGCTAAATGAGAAAGATGCACAAGATGGTGCAAGAAATCTTGCCTTTTCCAAAACAGAACACATGATACTATAGTCATCAGATAGCTTACACATCTGCTAGACAGCAGTCTAACCTACGCATCATGAAAAGGTACATCTGTCGTTCATTGTGGCCTACACAAGGGGATACATATGAAGAAGCTTCATCACTACACCAGTGTTCAAACGGTTTCTAGAAGGGGCCAAAAGGATAGTTCCACCAAGGAGCTCACCAACGCCCATGTGGAATCTAAAAGTGGTGTTTACTCACATGATGAATGAACCATTTGAACTACTCCACAATTCAACCCTAAAGTTCATCACGCTCAAGACAGAGTTTCTAATTGCAATGGTATTGCTTCGCATTGTAACCGATCTATAAGCACTCACTATACAGGAGCCATACCTGCAAGGACAGGGTAGTCATGAGGACCAACCCATGCTTCCTGCCGAAGGTCATATCCCACTTTCACATAAATCAAACAATCCAAATACTGAGCTTTTTTCAAGAGCCAAGGACTCCGGCGGAAAGAGCACAACATAACATTGGATGCCTGCAGGGCAATAATGTACTATTTGGAGAGAACAAAACCAATCAGGAAAGGGAAACAGTTCTTTGTATCATTTGCAGACAACAACGAGGAGAAACAAGTTACCAAGAACACCATTACAAGGTGGATAACTCCGATAATCCAAATATGCTACAAAAAAGCTGACATATAGCTGGACACTACACCAAGAGCACACTCGACAAGAAAGACGGGAGCTACCTTCGTTTTCCCGGCAAACATCCCACTGAGTTACATTTGTATGGCAGCCTCATGGCCATCAGGCCACACGTTCACAAAACACTACTGCATCAACTTCCAGGTGAACAGAGAAGCACAGGTGGGACAAAATTACCCACCAACAATAGGTAAGGCTAGGTGCACACGCCTACTCAGTGCATAACATTAATGAGGCTCTCTATCTGAGAAACCATTTCAGTTTACTGGCAGATACCTAAATGCAATAGGCCACTTCCAGATGACCTGCACCTTTAGTCCTCCCATTCGTCACCAGGAAGTCTGGATGTTTAGATAGTCTTTAAAGTGGTACCACAATGTGTTTCCTATGGCACCATTGGGTAGGTAATCCAAGAAGCATGAAACCCTGGATTGTGAAATGTTTGCCTCCCGCATTTAGGCTCTCTCCATGGATAGTGCTGCCTGCCTTTTAGACCTACTTGTCTGTCCCTTATGGGAAATGGTGCCTTTGTATGGTCACCCTGTCAGACCATATAAAGAAACCATTCTCTGACATGGTGAGTGATGTCCTAGATCCATCAAAGCAGATCCTGATGTGTGATTTTGAATCTTGAAACTGTTTTGTCAGCCGGCTAGACCATCAAAAGAAACCCTTCTCTGACCTTGTGAGCAATGGCCTGGATACATCAAAACAGATTCTGAAGTGTGGTTTTGAATCTGAGAACAACGTTGCCCATTCTGTGGCGGTCACTCTGCATCAGCATTCTTGGATATGTTCCACTGGATTTTTTAAAGATGGCGAGGCTGTGCTCATGGACATGCCTATGCATGGTGAGCTGCTATTCACTGAGAGGTCAAACTTGGAGTATTGCAAGATCAGCGGGACTACAGTTTGCACCTTGGGCTCCACTGCACTGCAGTTCCCCAACAGTATCTAAAGGTCTGTGGCTATTTGTAAAGTATGACGCTTCCTCAATTGGAGTAAAAGAAGCATCTGAAAGAGACACGTTAGTGACAGATTCCTTACCTTAGAATATCCCAAGGCGTCAGGCTGGATCCGGAAAGTTTTTGCGTAGCAGTACCCTTGCGCGTCGGTAGGCGGCGTCGTGCGGCTCCGCGTCCGTCGTCTGCGTCGTGATCGCCGGGATGACGTCGCGGGCAGTACTTAGACGCCGCCCCTGCGCGCTGACGTCAGTTCTTCTTTTTCCGCGCCAGCAAGCGCAGATCCGGGAAGAGCAGTGCCCTGGTCATTTTTTGACCATACTTTTTGTTGAATTTTTTCACTGTTTTTTCTATCAAGGTGTCGTAGGGATGCCCGGTTTCAAACGTTGCAGCGCCTGTGCTCGGATGATGTCCGTCACCGACCCGCATTGGGAGTGTCTCTTCTGCCTCGGCCAAGGCCACGACACGGAGTCTTTTACCGACTGCCAGGCCCTCAACCCGAAAGCTTTGCGAGAGCGGTCTCGAAAGCTCCTCGAGGCCCGGCATTCGGCTCCGCGGAAGCCCCGGTCGCGTGAGAGGTCCAGGGGTCGATCGCGGAGTCCACACCGGTCGTCGGCATCGAAGTCTTCTTCGTCCGGTAAGTCGAAACACAAAAAGTCCAAAAAGCATCATCGCTCTAGGACTTCGCCTCGCCGGTCTCGCGACTCGGCTGAGGCCCCTCCCGGCACCGTCCCCGCCCCCGCGGCCCCGGACATGCCTGTGGAGTCGCCCCCGCCATACCCGCCCTTCCCGGGTTCGGGGGCGGATCCGGCCAAGGTGCAGGAATTCCTGTCGGCCATGGCCCGCCTCTTCGGGCCTCCAGGCCCCTCCGGTGCGCCTTCGGGCCCCGCGGGCCACTGATGGGGTTGCTCCGGCGTCGCCGACGGCTCCGGCCCCGGCGTCGCCCGTGCCTCCGGCCTCGATCCCGGCTCCGGCTTCGGCCCCGGCCTCGATCCCGGCTCCACAACCCCCATCGACGCCGGTCGACCTAACGACACCTCCGCCGGCGCCGATGTCTCCGGTGCCGTTCTCGACGCCGCCTGGGGCTCCGAGCGGCGTCGTTCCCCAGTTCCTTCCGGCTCCAGACATGGACCCGGACCGACGTCGCTCGACGCCGGTTCCGGCGCCCGATGAGACCTTGGGTCCCAAATGTCCCTCCTCCCCCTTATTTTGAACCTGAGGAGGACCAGGAGGACTGGGAGGGGTCTGATGACCCTCTGACACAGCAGTGTCAGTACGATGAGGACTGGACAGAGGGTCTAGGGGATGCTAGTGGTCTAGATACTTCCCCTGACACTGGCATGCTGTCTCCTCCCGTGGCTACGGAGGAGGGAGCAAATTTTGCAACGGTGTTGCGTAGGGCAGCTGGAGCCTTACATCTCCAACTCCCTGCTGTGGCGGTCAAGGTTAATCTCTTGACAGAGGTGCTTCAGCCGGCAGCCTCCTCTTCGGAGACTGTGCTGCCGTTTAACGACGCCCTCACTGACGTTCTTTTGGGCGCCTGGTCCAAGCCCAACACAGGGGCTCCTGTGGATAGGAACGTGTCCCGACGCCATCGCCCAGCTCCGGGCGACCCCCTGTTTCTCTCTGTCCACCCCACCCCTGAGAGCTTGGTTGTCCAAGCCTCCGCTTCCCAAACCGCCTTCCCTACCGCCCCTACGGATAGGGAATCCAAACGCCTGGATCAATTTGGGAAGAAGGGTTTTTCTTCCTCCAGTGCTGGCTTGCGGTCCGTCAACACCGCTTGCCTTTTGGGCCGATATACCCACTCCTTGTGGGATTCGGTGGCGGATGTTTTGCCCCAGTGTTCTGAGGAGGTCCAGACACTGCTTTCCCGCGCCATTGCGGAAGGAAGGGATGCGGCCAAATATACAATTCGATGTGGCCTTGATACCGCCGACTCGCTGGGCAGGTCTATTGCAACGACGGTGGCGCTACGACGCCACGCCTGGCTGAGAACCACTGGTTTTTCAGGGGATGTCCAGAATACTCTCATGGACATGCCCTTTGATGGAGTCAGTCTTTTTGGGTCCAAAGCAGACCATGCGTTGGAGCGCTTTAAGGACTCACGGGCTACTGCAAAGTCCCTGGGCCTTTCTGCTACACGCCCTCCGCTGACTTCTGCTTTTCGCCCCTATCGTGGCCACGGTAGGGGCGCCCCTTCACGTCAGCAGCCCAGCCACCGGCCCGCGCAGCAGGCGTCTTCGCGTGGCCGAGGATGTGGATTCCGCCGTGGTGGATCGGGCAACCAGCGTGCGGGTCAGGCCACCACCTCCAACCCGTCCGCGGCCTCCAAACCCTCCTAGTCCCTCCTTTCAGGTGCACAGCACGCCGGTAGGGGGCAGGGTCCGCCATCACCTTCCCCACTGGCGTACCATCACCTCGGACAGGTGGGTCTTGGACATTGTCCGAAGGGGCTACTCCCTCCCCTTCGAGTCCACCCCCCAGCCATGCCACCTCAATTCCACCGCATGTCAGGGGATCACTTGGTACTTCTGCAGAAGGAAGTCACGGCCCTCTTGGCCAAGAGGGCCATCGAGCATGTTCCGACCCCAGAAGTAGGGCGTGGTTGCTACTCCCACTACTTCCTGGTGCCCAAAAAGGACAAGGAGGACATGCGTCCTATCTTGGACCTCCGGAACGTCAATCGCTTCCTCCGGAAGGAGAAGTTCAAGATGCTCACCCTAGCTCAGGTCTTGACTGCCCTCGACCCTGGAGACTGGTTGGTAGCGTTGGACTTGCAGGACGCATATTTCCACATCCCCGTCCTGCCGGCCCACCGGCGTTACCTTCGGTTCACGGTAGGCCCCGAGCATTTTCAGTACACCGTGCTCCCCTTTGGCCTTACCAGCGCCCCTCGGGTGTTCACGAAAGTGTTGGGGGTGGTCGCAGCTCATCTGCGCCGGGCAGGGGTTTCAGTCTTCCCCTACCTCGACGACTGGCTGCTGAAGGCGGGCTCGTCCCAGGCAGTCGTCTCCCACCTCCAGACTACGGCCGAACTCCTGCACTCGCTGGGGTTCTCCATCAATGTGCCGAAGTCGCATCTGATTCCTTCTCCACAGCTCCTTTTCATCGGAGCAGTTCTGGACACAACGCAGTTTCGGGCCTATCCTCCCGAACGGCGAGTCCGGGATATTCAGGCTATGATTCCGATCTTTCGGCCTTTATCCTGGGTTTCGGTACGGGTGACCCTGAGGCTGCTGGGCCTCATGGCCTCCTGCATCCTGCTGGTCAATCATGCCAGATGGCATATGCGGGCTCTGCAGTGGGACCTGAAGTTCCAGTGGGCGCAGCACCAGGGCAACCTGTCCGATCACGTCCAGATCTCGGAGGGGACTGCAAAACAGTTGCAGTGGTGGCTCTCGAACCGGCAATGGGTCATGGGCAGATCCCTCTCCCTTCCCCAGCCAGAGCACACAGTTGTGACGGACGCGTCCCTTCTGGGATGGGGCGGTCACATGGGAGAGGCGGAGATCAGAGGCCTCTGGTCTCCGGCGGAGTCCCGGCTCCATATCAACATTCTGGAGCTCCGGGCGATCCGACTTGCACTCAAGGCATTCCTTCCCTCTGTCAAAGGGAAGGTAGTGCAGGTGTTCACAGACAACACCACCGCCATGTGGTACTGCAACAAACAAGGCGGGGTGGGGTCGTGGACCCTTTGTCAGGAGGCTCTGCGCCTCTGGACATGGCTGGAACATCAGGGCATGTTCCTGATGGTTCAACACCTGGCAGGTTCGCTGAACGCCAGGGCGGACGAACTCAGCCGCAGGTGCATGATGGATCACGAATGGCGTCTTCACTCGGAAGTGGCGCAAGGTCTCTTTCTACAGTGGGGAGAGCCTTGGTTAGATCTATTCGCCACCGAAGAGAACGCGCAATGTCATCAGTTCTGCGCGTTGGAATTTCCAAGGCGGCACTCGCTCGGCGACGCTTTTCGTCACGAGTGGAGTTGCGGTCTGTTGTACGCCTTTCCGCCTATACCACTTCTACCCAGAGTGTTGAAGAAGATTCGGCACGACCGGGCCCAAGTCATTCTTGTGGCTCCGGACTGGGCTCGAAGAGTTTGGTATCCCGAGCTACTCAATATGAGCATAGATCCCCCGATCCGTCTGCCTCTTCGGGAGGATCTTCTGTCGCAGCAGCAGGGGACGGTCCTCCACCCGAACCTGTCCAGTCTACACCTGCTTGCGTGGAGATTGAGCGGCGGCAGTTGATTCCCTTCGACTTGCCTCCCGAAGTTTGTGATGTGATTCTGGCAGCCAGGCGTCCCTCCACTAAGGTGGTATACGCCTGCAGGTGGAACAAATTTGTGGCATGGTGCACAGCAAAGGCTGTGAATCCCCTTTCTGCCCCTCTTTCTGAGGTCCTTCTGTTCCTTCTCTCTCTGGCCCAACAGGGTTCTGCCCTGGGTACCATCAAGGGTTATCTTTGTGCTATCTCGGCCTTCCTCAGGCTCCCTGATCAGCCCTCCCTTTTCAAGTCCCCTGTTGTTAACAGGTTCTTAAAAGGCATTACACACCTCTTCCCTCCTGTTCCGTTTGTGATGCCTCAGTGGGACTTGAACTTGGTTCTTACCTTTTAATGTGCGCTCCCTTTGAGCCTCTACATAACTGTCCTCTTCGTCTTCTGACTCTGAAGACAGCCTTTCTGGTGGCCATCACCTCCGCTCGGCGGGTGAGTGAGCTCCAAGCTCTATCTTGCAAACCTCCCTTTCTGTCTGTTCATCCAGACAAGGTTGTTCTTCGGACGCGTCCGTCCTTCTTGCCAAAGGTGGTTACTGCTTTCCACATTGGGCAGACCATCACTTTGCCCACCTTCTTTCCGCCTCCGCATCCTTCCAGAGAGGAAGAGAGGCTCCACCGTCTGGACCCAAAACGTGCGCTCTCCTTCTATATTGACCGCACAAAACACTTCCGGGTGGATGACCAGCTCTTTGTTGGCTACGTGGGCGCCAAAAAGGTCGGGCGGTGCACAAGAGGACCATCTCCCGCTGGGTTACCTTGTGCATCAAGACCTGCTATTCTTTGGCTAAGAAGGAGCCTCCTGTTGGGCTGCGTGCCCATTCCACCAGGGCAACGGCTGCTACCACGGCCTTGGGCCGCGGTGTTCCGCTGCCGGTTATCTGTCAGGCAGCTACGTGGGCCTCGCTGCACACGTTTACTGAAGCATTACTGCCTTGACAGTCAGGTCCGGAGGGACGGCTTCTTTGGCCGTTCTGTCCTCCAGGACTTCCTTGTCTGATCTTTGTTCGCAGACCCACCACCGGGGTTGGTATTGCTGGGGTATCTATTCTATGGTAAGGAATCTGTCACTAACGTGTCTCTTTCAGATGCACAAGTTACTAACTTGTGTAACGATATATCTGTAAGAGACAGTAGTTAGTGACAGATTCCTACCGCCCACCCATCCTCCCCGTTCTGCGAACTGATTTCTAGGGTTAAGGACATCCCTTTCAGGGCCCTAGTATTTTTCAGACACCTATGTCAGCTTCTTGCATGGCTCTGCGTTCCTGGCGCGGAAAGTCGTGTACAGAACTGACGTCAGCGCGCAGGGGCGGCGTCTAAGTACTGCCCGCGACGTCATCCCGGCGATCACGACGCCGACGACGGACGCGGAGCCGCACGACGCCGCCTATTGACGCGCAAGGGTACTGCTACGCAAAAAACTTTCCGGATCCAGCCTGACGCCTGGGGATATTCTAAGGTAAGGAATCTGTCACTAACTACTGTCTCTTACAGATATATCGTTACACAAGTTAGTAACTTGTGCTTTATTGTCGAAACACCAACGCAGGAAGAGACAACCTGCCAAGATCCTTTCTAGACAGCAACTACCTCCCCAGAGCTCCCACAAAGAACATAGAACATTGCTGTACAAAGCTCGTGGGGGGACAGAAGGTTAAAGGTAAACAATAAGGCCACATAATAGGAACATAACACATCTTCTTCCGTTAAAACAAAAATAAACAAACAACAACATAAGCAAAATTTAAATAACTATAGCTAAAAATTAAATGGATAAAATAGAACAAAAATTGCAATTTCTCAATCATGTGACAAACAAAGTCTGCCATCCATTTAGGTTTGATACTCACTCTTTTGTTAACCTTTTCGCCTTCCTCAACTGGCTTGATACTTCTTTTGGCATTTTCATGCTCTCCTACTGTTACAAACTCATCAGAGTTTCTGTCACCAGAAGTACCCGCAACACAAGAACCTTGCACCACCTGTTCCTTTTCAATACCATTCCTTTCTTCAACATGCTCCAACTCTCCCATAACACCCACATTGTCCTCTCTACTCAAATTGGAGTTGACTTCACCACTCAAATTGGAGTTGACACCACATTCAATAATATCAAAGTCTTGAAAAGAGGTAGAAGACGAAAAGGTCTTCTCATCAAAATGTTTTGAGTTACTTACATTTCAAACATTTCCATCACTCAGTAGTACAGCATTACTTAACACTTTAACAACTTGTAAAGGTTCAGAATATTGGGTTTCACCTTTTCTAACTTTCCAAGGTTTCTTAACCTTGACCCACATACCCACTTTAACATCAACCTTCCCAGATCCACGCTTGCAATCAAATACACGCTTATACTGTAAATGTTTCTCACAAATGCTTTTCCTAAGAGTTTCAATGGAAATATCAACTCCGGTACTTTAAAGTAACCATTCCGGGTTACATTTGAGTCTAGCTGTACGTCCTCTCATAATTTCAAAAGGTGACATCTTCAAAGCTTCATGAACATTGGTTCTATATGTCCAGACCGTTTTATATACTTGTAATTCCCACTCTTCACCCTTCATAACAGCAATTTGAATGGCATTTTTCAACACTCTATTAAACCTCTCACACAAACCGTTACCGCTGGGATTGTACAGTGAATTGGTTTTGTGTCTCACACCAATCCTCTCACAATAGTTCTTGGCTAACTTGGACATAAATTGTACACCATTGTCACTTATGATTTGAACTGGTAGACCTTCTTCCACAAAAACTCTGTCAATAAATTTCAGCACAGCGCAAGAATCAACCTTGATGGTTGGCCTTCTGGAAAACACATCCATCATGGAAATTATGTATTTGGTGGAGTACCAACAGGACCCATGATATCTATGGCCACAGTGTACCATGGCCCAACTGGAATGATGGGTTCACACATATCAGGTCTTAAGGTCCTCCATGATTTATCTGAGTTGGCACAAACCACACAATCTCTCACATTCCTTTCTGCACACACATCCATTCCAGACCACCAATACCATCTTTTGACGCTTTGCTTAGTTTTTACTATACCGCAATGGTCTTCATGACACATTTTCATAATGAGTTCCCTTAAGGAGGTTGGAGGGATGGCTTTATCCCCCTGAAAAATGGTACCATCATTTTCAGATAGCTCATTCCTTATTTCCTAAAATTGTTTAAGTTTATCTGAAATCTTAGATTTCTCGGGCCATCCATGAACCACAAATGAAATAAGAGATTGAAGAGTCTCCTCTTTTAAGTATTCTTCCCTCCATTTCTTTTCTTCCATCGAAAAGAACCCTCATCATGAATCAAAGCCACTTGTAAAGAATCCCATTCATTTACTTCACATTCTTGTAAGTCTAAAGGCATCCGAGAAAGAAAAACAGCTAAAACATTGCTTTTACCAGGTTCATATTCCACTCTAAATGAGAAAAACTCCCTCATGACCTCCATTTCTTTAAACTTACAAGAATAAATCAAAGAATGGGTTACAGTGCAAAACTGAAAAACAATTAACATTTTAAAGTCGATTATATATTTATTAATTTTTTTATCAACATTTGTATCAACTTTGTTTATTTTTACTCTCTTTTTTATAAAAACAATTCAGCATTGTCAAAAACCATTGTACATGACGTTATAGTTGTGATCATATTTAACTGTTCAACTATTATATAATAAAAAATAAAAAAAAATTATTAATATATAAAAACACTTTTGTTAGAAAAACGATAATCCTTTCACCAATCACCTAATGTGTCACTATACCCCTACACAAACCAAAAAACACACATAACCTCAAAGGTTTCAACTTCAAATGCACTATCATTCATACCACGCATACTATCAGACAATCACAAGTGATACACACAAGTCCTGGGCCGTTGTTCCTGTTTGCCATGAACCAGTTGTGGGAAATGCCATGAACCAGTTGTGGGAAATGCGCATATGATGTGGTTGAAGTTGAAACCTTTGAGGTTATAGTGTGTTTTTTGGTTTGTGTAGGGGTATAGTGACACATTAGGTGATTGGTGAAAGGATATATTGTTTTTCTAACAAAAGTGTTTTTTGTATATTAATAAAAAAAATTGTATTATACAATAGTTGAACAGTTAAATATGATCACAACTATAATGTCATGTACAATGGTTTTTGACAATGCTGAATTGTTGTTTTTATAAAAAAAGAGAGTAAAAAGAATAAACAAAGTTGATACAAACGTTGATAAAAAAATGAATAAATATATAATCAACTTTAAAATGTTGTGATTGTTTTTCAATTTTGCACTGTAACCCATTCTTTGATTTATTCTTGTAAGTTTAAAGAAATAGAGGTCATGAGGGAGTTTTTCTCATTTGGTTGTTTCTCCCCCCTTTTCTCCCTGGCCTAAAAGTATTGCTTAGAAGGGGGTCCCCCCTAGTTTATCATATTCCACTCTATAAATGAAATCCTGTAATCACATCAACATTCTAGCGATCCTGGCTGAAGCTTTAAACAGACCCTCAGTGGTAAGTAACTTGACAAGTGGGTTGTGGTCACTCCTAACAATACATTCTCTTCCCCACACAAAACTGCGAAAGTGTTCTTAAGTCCAAACACAGGCCAAAGTCTCCTTTTCAATAACAGAGAATTTTTCTTCAGCAGGACATAATGCTCTAGAAGCGTAGGCAATGATGGACTCCTTTCCACTCTCATTAATTTGAGACAAAACACCCCCTAAGCCTTTGTTGCTAGCATCTACAGTAACTACACATTTGCTTTCTACATCAAAACAACTCAAAACAGGAGCCTGAATTATTGCTTCCTTAATATTCTCAAATTCACTTTTGCACAGATCAGACCAAAAAAATTCACATTGCTCTTAAGCAACTGTCTGATATTAAAAACTTTGCTGGAAAATCCTTCTACAAATTTGGCATAAAACTGTACCATGCCAAGGAAATATCTAACTTCATCTTTATTGACAGGATGAGGGGCATTCTTGATAGCGTCAACCAACTGTGGTTTAGTGGCAACACCCTCACCACATAAAACATGACCTAAATATGTCACAGACTTCACTCCAAACTTACACTTCGAGTGTTCCACAGTTAACCCTTTCTCCTCCAAAATACCCAAGACGTCCTCTAATACACAATCATGTTCTGCTTTGTCCTTACCAAAACCCAAAATGTCATCTTGGAAACACCTCACTTTAAGGTGCTTACCAAAAAGTTGGTGCATTAACCTTTGGAAAATGGCAGCTGCGGATGCTAAACCAAAGAGCATCCTTTTATATTGAAAGCATCCCACTGGGGTGATGAATGCTGTTAAATGTTTGCTTTCCTTGTTTAGCAAAATCTAGTGGTAAGCCGCAGATAAATCAATAGTAGAAAACCACTTAGCATCCTTAACAAGTGCTAGCATCTCAGAGATCTTGGGGAGAGGAAACTTGTCAACTACAATATTGCCATTAAGGTGGCGTAAGTCAATACAAAGTCGAATTTTCCCATTGGAACGTCTGGCTACCACAATGGGGAAAATCCACTCTGATGACTCAATGGGCTCAATAATATCTTCACTGACCAATTTTTCCAATTATGAGTATGGGTATGTCTCTTGCCTTGTGAATGTTTGGACAAGCATCATTTTTCAGAACTATGCGGTGTTCAAAACCATTGAAAATTCCAACTTTCCCACTGAAAACTTTGGCAAATTTATTTAGCATCACATTGCCTATAGATCCGCCCTCATCAATTACTAAAACAGGATCAGAACTTTTGGGATTAAGTTTAATGTTGAGTTTACCTTGATCTTTCCACCCTAGAACAGATGGTCCGCATTTTGCCACATGCAACTTTCCTAGAGACTCCCTATTTTTAAATCTGAAAATAAGAGATCTAAACCCCACCATGTCTTTTTTTCTCCTGAATATCCTTCTGGACTGATGTCAGGGGCCAGAAGTTTTTTACCCAAACTTTTCTTAAACTTCGTATTCCACACATCCTCACTTATGATGGTATATGGAGAACCAGAGTCCGCATACATCTGAACAGAAACTCCTCCAATTTTCATGTTGCAAATGGGCTTCTTTGTGATTTCTTTGGTATTGCCTTTTATGTTAAGTAAAAACTGCTTTTCAATTTTCTTTTCATCCGAAACATCTTTTGATATAAATCTATTTTATTAAGGAAGAGGAGAGTAAACCACAGATACACAGCATGTCGCCTACAACTCGTTGATGGGCCGGCCGCGGAGTGGAGTAATCAAAGAGGAGGCAAGGGTGTGGCATTAGGAGGGTGGTGCGTCGATATTAGGTTACACAGCAAGTCGCCTACAACCCATTCAGGGCCGGCCGCGTAATGTGATAAGCAAAAGTGTCAGGCGTATGCTTGAAAGCGTCTCCAAATGGGTAGAACCATAACAAATGAACAAACTCAAACATAAGGCAAGAAGCAGACAAAGGAGATAGAGAAAGACGGGAAAGACCAGCAAGGAAGAGAGAGAAAAGCGAGGGGGTGGAGAGAGAAAAGAAAAGGGGGGGAAAAGAGTAAAGGAAGGAAAGAAAAGGAAAGTGAAGTGCGGGAGGTAGTCCTCGCAGAGATAGTGGCCTGGTGGTCAAATAGTAGTGTGGTGGCATTAGGATCAAGGGGGCATGGTGAAAGCAAAGGGAAGTAGTGCGTCTTCAAAGAGGCGTAAAGCCCGGAGTTTCGGGGGCTGGAAACGGGTATGTTCTATCCTACAGAAATGGTCAATTAGTGGTTGCCAGAGTTTGCTGAATTGAGTGTTCTGTTCTGCAAGCGCGCAGTGAGGAGTTCCATGGCCATGGTATGCCATAGGCGAGTGAACCAAATAGTGACCGGGGGGGTCTCTGCTTTCTTCCAGTATAGTGCTATGAGTTATTTCGCCGCACCCAGCATATGAAGACAGATATGCCAATCACTACGTGTCAGCGCGCGCAAGTTAGCAGGCTTGATACCCAAGAGTATTGTAGCTGGAGTTTCAGGCAGGGGGAAGCCAAGAACCGATTTGATGTGGCTGAGGATCTCTTTCCAGTAGGTGGTCAGAAGTGGACAGGACCACCAGATGTGGAGGAAGTCTCCAGGCGAATTAGAGCATCGCCAACAAAGAGGAGAGGACATAGGGAATATTTTATGTAGTCTTTGGGGGGTGTAGTACCACTGTAGGCGGTTTCTCGCTGTGAAATACAGCGATAAACCTTCGGGATGTCATGCCAAAGACGCTCCCACTGTGCGGGTGTGATGTCCGTGGCCAGATCAGACTGCCATCGAGATTGATAGGGATGCGGGGCTAGCCGCGGGGAATGTTGGAGGATGTGGTAAGTACGTGAAATAAGGCCCCTAGAGTTATCGAACGAACGGACCAGCCGCTCGAAGGGGGTGAGGGCACGCGTGGCCGCCGGCGCCAGAGATTCAGCATATACCCAGTGTCGAAGTTGCAAGTACTGTAGTCGAGCCCCGTCGGGGAGGTGGAACCCCTGCCTACATTGTTCGAAAGTCTTGAAAGTGGCACCCACAAAAAGGTCCCGTATCGTTCTGCACCCGCCGTCCAACCATTCAGTAAAAGCGGTAGGGTGCAGAGCAGGTGGAAAGAGAGAATTACCAGCGATGGGAGTATGAGGAGAGGGAAAGGTAGTGAGGCCTTTAGAGACAGCTACCTTATCCCAGATGTCAAGAACAGTCTTGGTAGGGACGGCTATGTACGCGCTACGTGAGCGAGAGACCCGAGAGTGCCAGGGTAGATCCCAGATGGAGCGCCCAGTCACCGCCCTGTCCATGTGGAACCACACCTTCTCGCTCTCCCATGCCATCCATTCAGAGATGAAGCGGAGGTGTGCCGCCCAGTAGTATTCCAACAGGTTGGGACAAGCCAGGCCCCCCCCCTATCCCGAGGTAGCATGAGAACTTTGCTGGAAAATCGCGGGTGGCGGCCCCCCCAGACAAACCTGGTGAATTCACGCTGCAAGCTTTGGATCTGGTGTTGCGGGATAGGGGTGGGAAGTGATTGGAAGACATACAAAATTTTCGGTAGAATGGACATTTTAAGAGCATGGAGACGACCCAGCCAGGAGAGAGTGAGAGGCTTCCAGTTTCGCAGGTCCTCTAGCATGGACCGTCTACATTCTTGCCAGTTGGCTTGTGACCAGGTGGCAAGGATGGGAGTCAGATTGAGGCCAAGATATCGGATGGAGTGTTGGGCCCACTTATAGGGAACCAGCGCCTGAAGCGTTGAGAGCTCCTCTACCGGGATGGTGAGGTTCAGGGCCCAGGATTTGTCATGGTTAATCTTAAGACCCCGACGCCTGCTCGAATTGACGCAGTAGAAAGTAGAGGGCGGGAAGAGACGTGCGTGGGTGCGATAATGTAAGAAGGAGGTCGTCCGCGAACAAGGCTACCTTGTGTTGTTGGCCTCTAAGAGGGATGCCATGTATATCTGGCGCCTGGCGAATCATGATGGCGAGAGGCTCCACCACAAGAGCAAAGAAGAGGGGAGAGAGAGGACAGCCCTGTCGCGTGCCTCTGTGTATGGAAATGGGATTGGTGAGTTGACCATTAACCCGGACCTGAGTCGTAGGGGAGAGATAGGGAGCCATGATACGAGAAACCATCAAGGGGCTGAGTCCGATTTTGCAGAGAACCGCGCAGAGAAAGGTCCAGTCTACGCGGTCGAACGCTTTCTCCGCGTCGAGAGACAGCAGGCAAGCGGGTATATTCCAATGCTGGGCTTTCCCAACAAGGTGGGCGACTCAACGCACATTATCTGCCCCCTGTCGCTGCCGAATGAAACCGACCTGATCGGGATCGATCAGGCCCGGGAGATGAGGGTCCAGGCGTTTAGCTAAAATTTTAGTGTAAATTTTGAGATCCGTGTTGAGAAGTGCAATAGGGCGAAAGGAAGAGCACAGTGCGGGATCCTTACCTGGTTTTGGAAGTAAAGCTATTTCGGCCAGTCCCATGAAGGAGGAGGGACCTATTGAATCCGTGAAAGAGTTGAAGAGTCGAAGAAGATGATGCTGAAGTTGCAGGAAGAAGATCCGATAAAAGGAAAGCGGCAGTCCGTCCGGGTACGGCGATTTTCCAAGAGGGAGGTCTTTCAAAGCACCCGCAAGTTTGCTCTGAGAGAGAGGGTCCTCCAGCAGCTGCGCATGGTATGGAGTTATTGGAGTCCAAGTGCAATTGTCTAGGACAGCCCGGATCTGCTCCGTAAGGGGCTCCTCCTTGGCGTACAGAGAAGAATAATATGTATGGAATGCTTCAAGCTTAGCCTTCTCGGTAGTGGCTCGAGTGTCATCGGGGCGCTTAATGTTGGCTATATGTGCTTTGGCAGCTCGTGCCCGCAGTCACCGGGCTAAGACCGTACCCACCTTATCTCCTCCCTCATAGTAGCGCTGTTTGAGAGCCAATAGTGCCCGCTCAGCCTTGTTGGTGCGGTGCGCATGAAGCTGGCCTCGCAGTACTGCCAGTCGCCGCTTGTGGGCAGCCCGTGGCTGAGCCTGATCAAGTCGCTCAAGCGCCTATATGTTGCGGGAGACAGTAGATTCAAAAAGCGCGACTTCCGAGCCCGGGCGCACTCTATGGACGTGATATGACCACGAATAGTGGCCTTGAAGGCATCCCAGACCACGGGAAAAAGGAGTTTCTGGTAAATAATTCGCCTCGAAATAAGAAAGAATGCCAGTCTTAAGTCCCGCGACATCAACCGGGTCGCGAAGGATGTGGGCGGGGAGCCGCCAACGCGGTGGGTGGCCAGGATGGGAAGACGGATCCCTGAGGAGGAGCTCCAGGTGTGCGTGATCGGAAATTGAGATGTCTGACATGGAGGCCGAGAGCGTTTCCCCGATTAGAGAATGTGAGACAAAGAGATAATCGATGCGCGAATAGGAGCGATGGACGGGAGAATAATACGAGTAGTCGCGCAGGTCGGGGGAGTGATAGCGCCAAACGTCTATTAGGCCAAGCTCAGTCAATTGCTTCTTGAGAGCGGAGGACATAGCCCCGGCTCCATGAAAGGAACAATCGCTACGATCTTCGTTGGCATCCCACACCAGGTTAAAGTCACCCCCTATAACAAGAGAGGGGTCCGTGCACGACACTCGTTCCTGCAACGTCTCCCGGAGGTAAGAATCTTGCGCCTGGTTGGGGGCGTAAATATTACAAAGAGTGATGGACCTGTGACCAATTCGAACCGCCACTTTGAGAAACCTGCCATCCGGGGCGCGGAATACCTTGGAGGCCCCCTGCTGAATGCCAGCTCGGCATGAGATTGCTACTCCAGCTACTTTAGAAGAGGCAGAAGCCCAAAATTGAAGCGGAAAACGAGGGTGAGCCATGCGGACCACATCCGCCTTGATCAGGTGGGTCTCCTGAAGGAAAACAATATCAGGATTCAGCTGTAGGAGATATCGCCATACCTGTCGCAGCTTGTTAGGGGAGTTGAGTCCCTTCACATTAAGGGATATGAGTTTCAAGCAGGGTGCGGTGGCCATGACTGAAGGGAAGAGAGACCAAGCGCATGCAGCGGCAGGGGGGATAGAGGATGGCGGCGGAGGGGGAGGAAAAGGAAGAGAAGATGGGAGGGGAAGCAACACTCTGCAACCACTTCAGTGAGGTCTAGAAACCCCAAAGGAGAGGTAGTCACCCGAAGCCCCACAAAGGAGGGAGAGAGGTACTCCACCCAGGGCACCGACAAAGGGAGCAGACCGGGCACAGAAGGACAGGGCCAGTCAGCCCCAAGCAGGACACAACAGCTCCCCAATACCCCTCCAGAGCCAAACCACACAGCAGGATCAAGCAAGGACGCTCCCAAAGAGAGCCCAGAGCAGGGCGAGAGAGGAAAAAACCATGAAAAGAAGGATGAGAAGAGAGAATAAACAGGCCAACTGGGCCAAGGTAGTACAGAGTCATTTCGGAACAGCCTGGACTCCCGATGGTAGGGCATTCCAGAGAAGTCACTCTCCTATAGGACTCTGCGGAAGGGGGGGGTGGCAGGCACACAGAAGGCGAGAAGCCTCCGCTACCAGCCCTCCGCAAGGCAATGGTCAATGCGTGAATTCAATGAGAATGAGATGCACACCTTTTAAATCCGCTTTCTTAGACAATTTAAAAATTAATCCTTTCAAACAATATTGGCGTGCAATGCTTTCTCCGCGCTTCGTCCCATTGCGCTGCAACTATAAGTACACCACGAAGGGAACCAGCTTAGGTTCCACAAAGCTGCACAGCCCTATAGTAGCTTGAATCCAATGAATTAAGTTCATGTACTTTTTTCTTTTTTCACTGTATCATCCGTTCATTTTTCTTCACTCTTTAATGTTCAATTCATTTTATTCAATCCTTTTTCATCCATTTCCAAAACAAAGCTCAAAAGCAAGGGTTGGGTTTCATGCCATGATTTATTTTCGAAAGCCCAATGCATTTCGGGAATAACACTCCCTTCGTCAGGGGCATCTGGGAATACAAACAACATTTATCATTTAATTCCCATATACTGGCAAAAATGTTGTGATCATTATACAAAAAACATGTATCAATAAACATAAGTTCTTAATTTAAAGTGCTACAAAGCTGAAGACTGTTACGTTCCTAAATGTTACCATCATTCTTATTCTGACAATCTTCATTGTGCTAAATAACTCTACATTACAGAAACTCAACATTGCGAAAACTCAATGCACCCCTTCACTGTGTTTAAACATAAGACTAATCTCTTAACAGAAGAAAACAACCGTCCGTGTAATTTCATAAGCTTACCATGGCATTCTGGCAAATCTTAAAACATCAAATGGACACCTCCCGTAAAACTCCGACCATCCTAAAATAGTGACTCAGTGTTTCCTTTTCAAAGCGAGCCATCGCGCGCCTGTTCTGTTTCATAGTGAACGTGTTCTACGTTCCTTGGCTGAGTATTTTATATCTATCCCCGCCCTTAACAATGCCCTGCAGGTGGTTGACTCTATCCGTTAATGACGTGAACACTCATTCGTTAAAGCTGCAGCACAAGTGTGCTGCATAGTCAAACAAGCTCCTCAATCTCCCAGAGTGCACTGCCATAGATGCTTATTGACCTCGTGGAATATCATTACTACTTGCTTCTTTCCCCATAATTACAGTTGTAATATGGCAAACCCACTGTTATTAAAAGACGCGCTCCATCTAATATGCGTCTGACCAATCTCAACATAAATGCCAAAAGTTATTCATGAATAACCGCGAATCACAAATCAGTGCATTATATTCCAACGTGACACAGAACCCTTCCCCAGCTTCAGGTGTCTTTTCTAACTAGCTACTTTCAACCCACGTTCTCTGGTCTTTATTTATTCATGTTTATCCAACGTTTATCATTGGGTGCAATCTCATGTGAGACGAAAATGTTCAAAACATGAATTCAATGAGAATGAGATGCACACCTTTTAAATCCGCTTTCTTAGACAATTTAAAAATTAATCCTTTCAAACAATATTGGCGTGCAATGCTTTCTCCGCGCTTCGTCCCATTGCGCTGCAACTATAACTACACCACGAAGGGAACCAGCTTAGGTTCCACAAAGCTGCACAGCCCTATAGTAGCTTGAATCCAATGAATTAAGTTCATGTACTTTTTTCTTTTTCACTGTATCATCCGTTCATTTTTCTTCACTCTTTAATGTTCAATTCATTTTATTCAATCCTTTTTTCATCCATTTCCAAAACAAAGCTCAAAAGCAAGGGTTGGGTTTCATGCCATGATTTATTTTCGAAAGCCCAATGCATTTCGGGAATAACACTCCCTTCGTCAGGGGCATCTGGGAATACAAACAACATTTAATTCCCATATACTGGCAAAAATGTTGTGATCATTATACAAAAAACATGTATCAATAAACAGTTCTTAATTTAAAGTGCTACAAAGCTGAAGACTGTTACGTTCCTAAATGTTACCATCATTCTTATTCTGACAATCTTCATTGTGCTAAATAACTCTACATTACAGAAACTCAACATTGCGAAAACTCAATGCACCCCTTCACTGTGTTTAAACATAAGACTAATCTCTTAACAGAAGAAAACAACCGTCCGTGTAATTTCATAAGCTTACCATGGCATTCTGGCAAATCTTAAAACATCAAATGGACACCTCCCGTAAAACTCCGACCATCCTAAAATAGTGACTCAGTGTTTCCTTTTCAAAGCGAGCCATCGCGCGCCTGTTCTGTTTCATAGTGGACGTGTTCTACGTTCCTTGGCCGAGTATTTTATATCTATCCCCGCCCTTAACAATGCCCTGCAGGTGGTTGACTCTATCCGTTAATGACGTGAACACTCATTCGTTAAAGCTGCAGCACAAGTGTGCTGCATAGTCAAACAAGCTACTCAATCTCCCAGAGTGCACTGCCATAGATGCTTATTGACCTCGTGGAATATCATTACTACTTGCTTCTTTCCCCATAATTACAGTTGTAATATGGCAAACCCACTGTTATTAAAAGACGCGCTCCATCTAATATGCGTCTGACCAATCTCAACATAAATGCCAAAAGTTATTCATGAATAACCGCGAATCACAAATCTGTGCATTATATTCCAACGTGACACGGAACCCTTCCCCAGCTTCAGGTGTCTTTTCTAACTAGCTACTTTCAACCCACGTTCTCTGGTCTTTATTTATTCATGTTTATCCAACGTTTATCATTGGGTGCAATCTCATGTGAGACGAAAATGTTCAAAACATGAATTCAATGAGAATGAGATGCACACCTTTTAAATCCGCTTTCTTAGACAATTTAAAAATTAATCCTTTCAAACAATATTGGCGTGCAATGCTTTCTCCGCGCTTCGTCCCATTGCGCTGCAACTATAACTACACCACGAAGGGAACCAGCTTAGGTTCCACAAAGCTGCGCAGCCCTATAGTAGCTTGAATCCAATGAATTAAGTTCATGTACTTTTTTTCTTTTTTCACTGTATCATCCGTTCATTTTTCTTCACTCTTTAATGTTCAATTCATTTTATTCAATCCTTTTTCATCCATTTCCAAAACAAAGCTCAAAAGCAAGGGTTGGGTTTCATGCCATGATTTATTTTCGAAAGCCCAATGCATTTCGGGAATAACACTCCCTTCGTCAGGGGCATCTGGGAATACAAACAACATTTATCATTTAATTCCCATATACTGGCAAAAATGTTGTGATCATTATACAAAAAACATGTATCAATAAACATAAGTTCTTAATTTAAAGTGCTACAAAGCTGAAGACTGTTACGTTCCTAAATGTTACCATCATTCTTATTCTGACAATCTTCATTGTGCTAAATAACTCTACATTACAGAAACTCAACATTGCGAAAACTCAATGCACCCCTTCACTGTGTTTAAACATAAGACTAATCTCTTAACAGAAGAAAACAACCGTCCGTGTAATTTCATAAGCTTACCATGGCATTCTGGCAAATCTTAAAACATCAAATGGACACCTCCCGTAAAACTCCGACCATCCTAAAATAGTGACTCAGTGTTTCCTTTTCAAAGCGAGCCATCGCGCGCCTGTTCTGTTTCATAGTGAACGTGTTCTACGTTCCTTGGCCGAGTATTTTATATCTATCCCCGCCCTTAACAATGCCCTGCAGGTGGTTGACTCTATCCGTTAATGACGTGAACACTCATTCGTTAAAGATGCAGCACAAGTGTGCTGCATAGTCAAACAAGCTCCTCAATCTCCCAGAGTGCACTGCCATAGATGCTTATTGACCGCGTGGAATATCATTACTACTTGCTTCTTTCCCCAAAATTACAGTTGTAATATGGCAAACCCACTGTTATTAAAAGACGCGCTCCATCTAATATGCGTCTGACCAATCTCAACATAAATGCCAAAAGTTATTCATGAATAACCGCGAATCACAAATCAGTGCATTATATTCCAACGTGACACGGAACCCTTCCCCAGCTTCAGGTGTCTTTTCTAACTAGCTACTTTCAACCCACGTTCTCTGGTCTTTATTTATTCATGTTTATCCAACGTTTATCATTGGGACGTGATTAACGGCGTCCTGTTTGGCTTGAGTGGAGTCAAGGTCCCTCGAGAGACGTCTGGAGCGAGGAGGAGGAACAGTGGACCACTCCGGCCGGAGCGAATCCACGGGGCGGACACGGGAGGAAGGGGGGTCATCAGTGTCCGAATCCACAGGCAGACGGAGGAGGCGCAGCGCCTCTTGTAAAGACCGGACAACCCGTCGTCGGCCTTCCCAGGAGAACATCAGGGCAAAGGGATGGCCCCACTGGTATTTAATGTCCATGGCCCGCAATTTGTCAGTGACAGGCTTGAAGGCTTTCCTCCGGCGAAGCGTGGATGCGCAAGGTCCTGAAAAATTTGAATGGAGAGCCCATTGTAGGAGACTGTCCGGATCCCCTGCACTTTACGGAGGATAGCTTCTTTATCCGCAAAGAAGTGGACCCTTGTGATAATGTCAGGGACAAAATTAGGATGATTGCGAGGGCCCGGGACAGGATGAGCTCTATCCAGCATAGGCGGCGTGGTACCTTCCCCATCGCGGATGGCATGTAGGAGGTCTGCGGTGTACGCCAAAACATCAGTCCCCTCTGCGCCCAATGGCACGCCTCGGATACGGAGGTTGTTCCGCCGGCCACGGTTCTCCAGGTCTTCTTGCTTCAACTGCAGGGAGATATTCTGATCCTCCAGCTCGGATATTTTCCTCCAGAGACCATCGATGTCCTCCATCCTGGCGTCCATCGTCCTTTCAAGGCCATCAACCCTATCACCAATCTCCACAACATCCCTGCGGACATCCTGCAACCCAACTTTGAAGTCCTGTCGAAGAGAGCTGATTTCGGATTTGATTTCCTGCAGGAAGGACGACATATAGGCCTGGGTGATTGGTATTGCGTGGGCGGACGCACCTGAGTGCCCCGAGGAGGCAGGAGGATCGTCCTGAGTGGATGGAGGCGCCTTGGCCCACAAGGAAGTCACTGGATTGTCGCGGGAGGCAGCCGAATCCGCGTCCTTGTTGCCCCTATGCTTGGGCGGCATGGTGGCGGGGTCCCAAGAAACCAGAGGCCCAGCCGGAGAAAATGCAGAAGTCGATGCCAAGGGGGAGGACCGATGGGACAGCCAAGAAGAAGGGATCACTCAGCATGTGATGGGCCCGCCCAGCCACGCTTAAAACACAAGGAGGCCTCCCTTGCGCCAAGGGGAAAGGAAGGAAAAGCTATGAGTGTGGCTGCTGGCGTAAAGGCTGCACAACTCTGCTCCCCAGGACCGGCAGGGCCCCCAACCAAGGGGCAAGGTAAGTAGGTCCGGCGGGGGGGCGCACAACCCAGGGGACAGAGGCAAACACCAGAATGTTAACAATCTGCTTGCCCATGGGGATTACACCACAGTTAGAGGATTGTACCTCTTGGGGTACAGTCTTTGCTGCCATATATACCGGAACTCATGGTATTCCTTCATTAGCAGTGATACCAGATGTATTAAGACAAATACAAAATGAGTACGGAGCAGAGCCTGCTCTGAACATGGGGATGAATTTATTAAATAACTACGACCAGGTATCAGCCATAATACTAGCTAACATTAAAGGGGAAGCAGCGTCAGTGGCAATCCACCAAAGCCTACGGGAGTTCTCTCCATTAGAACAGGAGAATGAACTACCCAAAATAATTGAAACTGCGTATGCAGAGTTAGGCAGGGATAGTTTGGGGGGAAAAGCTGTAAAACCTCAACTAATGGGCAGTCCCGAGAAGAACACTTCTAAGCAGACACCGAATTCTTCTAAAAAGAAGTGGGATAATAAAAAACAACAAAAGTTTAAAGACAACAGATCTCAGTCCCGAGGTAGGTTTCCTCCACAGGAGCCCTCTGAAAAGAGGCACAACCTTAGGAATAGGGATAATATTAGGAAACCTGACAGGTATCAGGATACTGATACACGTTCCTCTCGTTCCTTTCAGGACTCGAAGAAAAACTCAGAGAGAGATGCACGGTCAGAACACAGAGAGGAGCGCACACAGTCCAGAGACAAACAGCGCGCTCCAGACTTTACTTCCAAAAAAGAAGATAAGCCAAAATCAAAACCTCAATTTAAGAAAAAGAAAGTTGCTGGTCTGAAATGCCCAGAATTCTGAGGACACAACTTCTGAACGGGGAATGGGCTCTGATGATGCTAGACAGTGTGGCAGAAGTAACAATAGCTCACCAGAACCTGAAGGAATTTCTGGTGACAGCGGACTTGAATGAATACATCACGGTGGAAACACCAGACAAAAGGGTGAGCGTCCCACATAAGTTACATGAAATAACACTCCGGATGGAGGGGGACAAGCCCAGAAAAGTAAAAGGACTCTTTTGGAAGAACTTATCATCTGGGTATGACATCCTGTTAGCTGAACAAGATTGGCCGCCAGCATTCGTAATGGAGTGCCCCAGGGGAGAAAGTATAATTTTTCCTGCATTTTCCGACCATGTTCCTGTTCACCTTAAACATACATATGGACGTGAGTGGGAAGTAGCCCAAGCTCCAGCATTGTACAAAAATCACACTGGGTGGGATGAGGATTCAACCTACCACGTGATCCCGTTAAAAGTTTCACCTAATGCTCAGAGGCAATACCCAATAAAGCAAGAAGCTAAAAAACAGGTCAGGGAGATCTTAGATCAACTTGAATACCAGGGGGTCATTGAAAAATGTACCTCTCCAATGAACAATCCTTTGTTTCCCGTCTCTAAACCCGACAATACATATCGTCTAGTTTTAGATTACAGACATTTAAACTCATGCACAAAGACATTTGCTGTCCAAAATGCACATAGTGCAGCATGAATAAATAACATTGTGCGGAAAAAATACAAAACAACACTTGATATCTCAAATGTATTTTTTTGCCAAAATATAGCGCCTGAGAGCAGTTATCTGACCGCATTCTCAGCGTTAGGGTTTCAGGGACAATTTTGTCGATTCCCCCAAGGGTATAAGAATAGCCCCGGGGTATTTTCAGGAAGGGTAACAGAGTTACTTCAAAAATTTGAGGAAGAAGCGTTGTCCTATTTGGATGATATTTATCTAACGGACGACGACTTAGAGAGGCACTTGACCAGGGTAAGCACCATTATTATGGGATTTGCCACTGAGGGCTACAAATTTAACTTAAAAAATCAAAAATAGCCCACCTCAATGTCCTATTTTTGGGATATGAGCTGTCAAGTGAAGGGAAAAGTCTAGCAGCAAACTTTTAGAAAAATGTGTGCTGCTCCAGCCTCCAAAATCATTAAAAAATTTACAATCAATACTGGGATTCCTAAATTTTGGCAGAACATACATTTTAGATTACGCACAAAGGGTAAAACCTTTCTACGACCTAATAAAACCTGACTTTTCAGCCAGAAATTGGACACAAGAACATACTAATATTCTTCGTTCACTCCAGGAAGACATGATAGCTTCCAAACACTTGCAAATACGCGTAGAACGTACGCCACTTGGTGATCCGTATAATTGCGGGTCAATGCGGGTAGACTTACTTAACCTTCAATGAAGGAGAAACAGTACCAATCGCATACAAATCACACCTGTACACAAATGCAGAAATGCGTTTCACTTCAACAGAAAAAATACTGACAGCCGTTCAGACCGCTGTAGCAAGGGAAAGAGCACTAGCACAGGGGAAACGCATAATTGTCGTAACCCTGGTACCGGCTTTAGAAGCTGCTACAAAGGCTAGCATTCCAAATGCGAAAGCCTTACATCCAAGATGGATACAATGGGCTAATTCTCTTACTGCAACGGACGTTGAATACAGATTTGATCCAAGTTTAAAAACACAGGCATTCCTGCAATATGAACACGAATATCCTCTACCAAATGAAATCTTGCCTCTCGATCAGTATGAATATATTATTTATACTGACGGATCTGCTCAAACGGCCATAGGGAGTAAGCAGCAATACAGCGCAGTGTGTGCAATCATTAAAGGTCGCATGCAGGATAGGAAGTTCCATCCAAGTTACACCAAGACGCAATCTCTAGGAGACTGCATGGCTCAGTTGGCAGAAAGCAATGATACTGGCACTTGTAAATACCGATCATGAATTCCCCACACTAATCGTGTGTGATTTGTTTTACTGTGTTCAGTCATTTAATGAATACCTATACCATTGGGAGCAAAACGGGTTTAAAGATGCGAAAGGTGGCACAATTAAGCATAAAATGCTATGGGAACAGGTAGCAGAGTTGAAAAACTAGCTACCAAGGACTCATGTGATCCATACACTGAGTCATCAACGTGATGGCGTTCACGTTGAAGGGAATTCATTGGCTGATGAAGCCGCAAAGGGGGCTGTTCGCACGGCTTCTGTAGCTGCACTTACTCGTTCCAAAACGAGAATAGACGGTGAGATTATGGTAGCTGTCATTGCTTCACGCAAAGGCAGCAGAGCAGTACCTAAAAAATTTCCAATCGAATACTCCTACAAGTTAGATGCACAAAACATTCGATATGCTCAGATTCCTGGAGTGGGGGATAGAGTAATACCAACTATGGATCGTAGGCAAGGTTTAATACTCGCAGCACCCGAGGGTTTAGGCTCTGCGCACACAGGGGTTACTACGACTATTTCTTTACTGAAACAGTGCTATTGGTGGCCAGGGTTCACTAAGCAAACTAAAGACTATGTCTTGAATTGCGACATCTGCCAGCAGATGAAAGGCTCCATGGTAGCAAAACCTGCGCAGACGCCATTATTAAAATCAGACAAACCTCTCGCATGTGTGTACTTGGACCACTGCAGCCCCTTACAAACGGACGGGGCTTACAAATATATCATGGTTGCAGTGGATTCCTACTCGAGATTCCTATGGGTATGGCCTCGACGCTCGAACTGTTATAAAAGATTTGCGAGTCTTTATCGGCACATACGCAGTTAGCACGTTACATTCTGACCGCAGCCCTGCGTTTAGCTCTCGGGCTTACAAAGAGGCCATGGAAGGAATGGGCGTAGCATTGCGGTACTCCTCTCCGTACCATCCCGAGGGAAATTCGGTTGTGGAGAGGAAAACCGGAACTTAAAGCAATCTTTAACAGCTAGGGTATTAGGCAAGGGTGGTAGTTGGGTCAAACACCTTTATGGGGTACAGCGGGCGTTAAACAACCAGCCAAGAAACTCTCTAGGGGTGTCACTCCATATGAAGTCCTCTTTGGGACACGAATGTGGGTACCTGATCTTGATTGTGAAGGCGCAGTGGCGGATGAAAAACCATTTGATATCCATGATCGTTTGGCTGTTTTACAGGCTCTAAATGAATCCAGGACAAAACAAAGCAATGTCTGACTAAAGCAGACCGCCACTGGGGAAGTCAAGGCAGACACGGCAAGACCTGTCTGGATCCCAAAAGTCGGGGATCTGGTCAGAGAGAAAATTGCGGACAAAAAGGAATTTGGACCATCATACAGAACACCTGTACCAGTCCTTGCAGTACAAGGAACAAGAACTGTACTTTTGCCGCCTTTTGCAGGGAAAAAGGAGAAAAGATTTGTCTCAATTGACTTAATCAAATCACACTATGTGGCCGATAATAAGCAGTAGGCCTCGTGGTCTCCACAGTAGCAGACGCCCTCCTCTAGCTACAATCCAAGAAGTTCAAACAGAAAGACTCATCACGTTTGAAGAGCCACCTGTAAGGAATGAAGGACTAAGCAACAATGCTATGGAACATGTTCCACTTGAAACAAACATTCAAATTCAAAATGAACATCAGATTAATTCACAAGTTGCAATTAGACCTAATACAGAAGTCTACGTCAACATACCTCGTCAAGAGCAAAATAACATTTCAACAAATCCCGATGCAATTCCTACAATTGATCGAACTGCTTCTGGCTATTTCATGAACTTTGATACATTTTCTCTGGATCCAAGCGAGCCGGAAACGACGCCAGCCAAAACACCATTCAAGCTACAAATAAAGAACTTTCTTCTCTTTCTAAAAAAGACATACCTGGTATCGCCTTGGATTGAACTCTGGGTAATTTCTGGGATATTGTTTTTTCTTTTCTGGCTTGGTTTAGTACTAACTTTTAGTATGCTTATTAATGGACGCTATCTTCAACAAAGTTCCACAGCCCAAAAGGTCAACATACTACTCAAGCCACATCCATCATCACATCGTGAGCAAAGAGACTTGTCATCAGTGAACATTACAGCAGTTCCTATAACGGATGGTATAGTATGGGACAAGGTTGATTTTAACATATTCGGTCCGACCGAGCTTTTAAAAATTAATCATATATTTAAAATTTCATTAAGTGATATCATTACCTCAAGTACATTTTCTGATGATTGGGACTCTGATACAGTAAACAACATGTTGTCTGATTTAGAGAAAACTGCTGCATTTTCTAATAATGAAATGTTAGAGGTTTCTTCAGATTATGACACATTGTACTGTTACCAACATTATGGTCATCATTTCCTGCACAAATCCATTTCACCTAGGAATGTTTTTGAGTACCATCAGTGGGAACATTTCCCAACACCACCAAAAAGTAGTTCACAAACGTTTGCACAGAAATTTTCATACTTTCAGGGTTTAACACCACAGATCCAGCCTCATATTACTATAAGGTTGCACCAACATCAGCACTGAAAATTATGTTGACAAACACTAAACAGGTTTACTCTGCTTCCTTTTTGGCCCAATTGTCTGAACAGGGTTTCGACCTATGGAAAGACGAAATTGACTTAAAATCAGTTTGGGGTTCAAGGGACTGGCAAGTCCAGGGTACAGAGGCACTATTTAGAGCATGCCTCATTCCACAGCAGATGATATTTTTAAATGACACTGTGCAACAGACATCCTGTCTTGGACCAGCCAAGAGCAAGGACCTGAACACCCCTAGGTTTCCAACACCAACACAGGGGTGGCAGAATTCAGCTACAAAAGAAGGGGCAACTTTGGATGACATCTTAAAGTACAATAGAACAGACCCAAATTGGAAACAGTGGGTGGTTTGGCCCTTAGACACGAATAGCTGTCATAAGCGATTCCTGAACATCACCGAGGGATTCAGTATCCATAGGCCAGACCCACGTTATGTACAGAGAGAACATCCAGGGTTAGTGACATTCTATAGTGTTGGGAAGTTGTGCCTCAGTTGGCTAGAAACCTCAACACTTACAGAAGTGAAACAACACTTATCTTTACTCTCACTTGTCATGGATCTTAGGGACTTTTTACTAGGGCCCAGGAAAACACGTCAAAAACGTTTCATATATGCAGGCATTTATGCTGCCTATAATGAAAACTGGAAGATTTCCCAACAAGAGGCCGCAGAGAGAATACGGGAAATAGACCGTATAAACTTAGAAAAAGCTTTAGCTGTGGTGGATAATGGGTTAACAACTTTGACCTTCAGGATATATTCATTGGGCAACATTGAATCTTCTGCTATCGACATACTGGAACATGATTTAGCCATATTACAACACAGCCAATCTCAGTTACGTTCTATTATGTTATTAAGCTGGACGCTGCAATCTTTGTGTGAAGACTTTGTGCCTTGGCGTTTTATAAACAGTACGTCTCTGTTTTCTGAATACAATCTAACAGATAGAAACGGCACAAAGGGGAGCTAAATATACAATGCTGCGTATTGAAAAACTGGACAGGCTACCATTCACAGTGGCGGAATTACCATCAACAGAATGGCTAATCCACGGCCTTATCACTCTCCTGGTCACGACCTTTCAGTTTCAGTATTGCCTTGAGCAAAGGCAGGCAGGCAGATATGAAATATTGGGTAAAGAATACATTAAGGAATCCTGGGAATTACCATATAGATTTCGATGCCGGAGTGGGGATCGTGAAGTGTTTCTGAGTGGTACAAACTGCAAGAGCGCTTTAAGCGGTTCTCTCATGTGCCAAGACATTATTTTACACGGAGCTTGTAATGGTTCAGTGGCAAATCTGTCTTGCCACATGAAAGGAACTCCAGCTGCCGTGATCACACCAGTTTTTGAGTTACTCTCAAATGGGAGTTACTTGATGCTGAATGATCAGGGTTGCTGTGGTATGCTTCCGGGCATCGCCTATCTGGTCACCGTGAACGCCAGGGTTACTTGCTGTATGCAAGTATTGTTTCCCCCAACAAGTACAGTCAGGGAGGCGCCTTTGTGGCCTTCGTTAGAGATATCTTTTATAAAATTTGACACTTTAAGCAGAATGAAAGCCATGCTTTTACAGCAAACTGTACCCTTAACCTCCGCTCGAGAGACCTTTGAATTTCAAGTTTCAAGGACCTCGACCGAGATACAGGCACTTATTCGTACAAACTGTCCCTTTCATTTCGTAGAAATGGTGGGTCGTATCTTTAACATGTCTGATACGAGTGGTATTGGACACCTATTTAAGACCATAGGGTCAGGCTTCCTAAGCACCTTCCAAACAGTCCTCGGAGTTATCCCAAATTTTATACACTCCGTATTTGGAAGCATCTTTGGAGGTTTACCTCTGATACTGCTTTTAATAGCTGGAATACTGATCGTCATTTTTCTGATACGCAATGGACGGCCCAATCACGAACGAAATGGCGAAAGCAATTCTGGAACGTAGTTACCGTGAGCACATGGTACGACATCTGGGCGTGCCTCGCCTACGAGAACTGAGTGCTTCTTGGTTCTTATCGTTTAGACCAGTCTGGATGGACTGCATCTTGCCTGTTCTTCGATGCCTGTTTTGCGGTGAAGAATGCGTGTTGGACATCTGTCTGACAGTCGAGTCGGAAACGCCTGCAGACTTGAACACGAGGCTGGAACCGCTGAGGTCCCACGCTCGGCTGTGTCCCCAGCGTATTCCTATCCTGACGAATGCATTCCTTGAAAACCCGCAGGTGCCTTTTGCTACAACTGAGGTGAGCATCAGCTCAGCCACCACTAGCGCTGACACCAGCACAAGCGCTACAACTAGCACTACGGGCACTGAGGTATCGACTACAGCACCGGCTGCCGATATGCCAACTATGGGCAGTACTGAATATCATCTGTGCTCCATCGACGTACTGTGTGAAATATTACAATTCCCGTCCCCTTCAGCAAGTGACTGTGATGTTGCGTCTCCCAGCCAGGACACTTAATCTTCAATTGGCTCAACATGTGCTGGGAAAGAATTCGGAGTTTTCTTTTTCATTTCAACTCTGATTACATTTGGAACATTTCCTACTAAATTGACACTATCGCTAGAGAAAGCATGGCCTTCTAAAGACGCTTGTAAGAGTTTTAAATTCTATAAATGAACTCAGCTAGACCTTTAGCTTAAGTACAAATTCAATAAACTGACTCTACACATTTTTTCCCCTCTTAGAAATGTTTTTAATATGCTTTTAAAAAATGTTTAAAAATTTTTTATGTGGCTCACTGACAATTATATGTGCTACCACCTAGTATGACTAAGTAGTTTGCTATCATTGTTTATTATTGTTGAGTATTTAGAGGAGTGGGTGTTATGTTTCATATAGATGCCCTAATTGAGGCATGGTTTGAGATGCCCTAATATAGGCATAATCTTTCACCTACATTAGTTCCCTATTCTCCACAATAACGGGCGCTGAGGGCTGAACCTTATCTAGACTCTGGTTTGGGTACAGAAGGAGGGTTTTTCCCGAACAATGGCCTCCTATACCATCTTCGATGTGCTCATCCAGTATGATTAAATATTCATAAGAGTTCTAGGAAACCAGGCAGGGGCTAGAATCCACCTGCATAAACATCTATGTAACCGGTTCATCCCATACGTCATCTTCATACCCAACAATGGCTAACACAAGACACAAGGGACTCTATACTTTTCTGTATAAATACAGCACCTCTTACTATCAGTAGTTAGAGGGAACCGAGACTTCCAGGCCGACACACTGACCAGAGACGCTGATGCTCCTGCATGCAGTCGCTCCAGCTGACAGTGGTCTAATCATCCCTTGGGGGTGTCCAACTCGAGACCAGGACGAGGTCCCACACTCTCATTATTCAGGTAATGGGGTTTGACTAAATCCTAGTGGGATTCTTGGCTTCTTTCGCACCTACTCACATGCTAGGTACACTTGGGTACATCTAGACAGGCATCGTAGGAGTATGCGCTTTATTTTATAAATGCATTTTATATTCATGTATATGTTCATGACTATTGCAAAATGGTAGAACTGTACTATCCTTTTTTATTCACTGTACTGCTGATCATATATCTCTGCTACTGTTTAACAGTTGTCGCAGCACATATATTTTATACTAGAAGAACAACTGTGCAATAAATTCTTATTGTAAACACGCTCGACTGATTCTTCTGTGTAACTCTCTGAGACCAAATGAGCAAGCACGAGTGACTGAGCGAAAAGTAGTACATTGTTTCCACGGGTCTGAGGAATCAGGGTTGTTGTGTTCTGAGGTTGCCAAAAACTAATCTCTCAGATAAAAAGGAGATTCTAGTGGCACTGTGAGCTAGCTAATGCAAATCAGGCTAACATACGCGGCGGGGGTGCTCAGAGTCAGTCTGTCACCAGGCCCACAGTGTATGTTATCCAAAAGCGCAGGTCCTGCAGGGGTACTATAGGAACTACACTACAATTTAAGCTGTGCAACGTCTTGAGCTTTCCAACTCCCTTGCACAGCAGGGTCTGGCAACCTGTTAAGGCTACCTGTCAGCTGTGTCTGCATTCATTTATCTTTCTGACTAACCTTTCCTGTTTAAATTGCCTCTAGTGGCATAATTTCTAAAAAGGTTTGCTTCACTTATTTCCTTCCACTCACTTTATTGTTCCTCCATGGGAATTTAATGTTATGACATTCTTAATGGCTGCTCCATTGGAGCTTTTGCAGTTCTGTTGGTGGTGATTACTTCCACTAGCCGAGTGCGCGAACTTAAGGCCCTTTCGGTTCATCTGCCCTTCACAGTTTTCTACCTGGATAAGTTGGTCCTAGCCACCTGCCAATTTTACTTAATTAAACAGTTTCTGCATTTCACATGGATCCATGTATTACCCGTGATCTTTCTTCCCTCCTCTGCATCCAATTATGAAGGAGAAACATCTGCATAGGCTGGACTAAGTGCATGCACTATCATACTACATCCATTGCATGCAACAGGACAGGATTGATGATGAGCTTTTTGTGGGCTTTGCTGGAGCTTAAAAGGGTAAAGCAGTGACTACATTTGCTGTGCTGTTTTGTTCGTTGTTGTGTTTTGTACCAAAGTATGCTATGCCCTGCTCAAGAATGGCCCTCCTGAGGACAGTTATGCTAATTTCACTAGGGCAAAGTCTTTGCTGTGTTTGTTGCTGTTGTGGCTCTGTCGTTCCTCTCCACACATCTTGACAGGGTCTGAAAAAAATATCATGATGTTGCATCTCTGGAGGGTGGAATCATGGGTGAGGCCATCTGGAGCCCCCTGGTGGCGCTGAAGATTCATTTCTGGGAGAAAGGTTTCCAGACCAGCCGGAAGCGTGGAAGGAGCATTCATACCGTGAGTACTCTGCAAAAACCTTATGTATTCACCCGAGATGTCGTTAACGAAGGTAAGCAACTTTTTCTTCTAAGAAAATACAAGACGAAAGAAAGTAAAAGATGCAAATTAAGGCAAAGATTTTTGTGGTACAGCACTAGAGAAAATTAGTGTTTAAGAAAATCTATCAGAAGCTTCTAACAAATATGTGCCTCCTCAACACACACTTAACACAGCACAGCTATAGGCAGTGAAAGCAGTGGAAGGTAACAAAAATGTGTCTGACTGAATTGGATTCCACAGGTAAGGTCTCAGAAATGTAAATATGAAGGTTTGTGCGCTTTTGTTGAAAGCTAAAATCAAAACTATAACAATAAACATAGCGAAATACCACCAAACAGCGCACTTAGCTATACCTAATGAAGGGTTTAATACACTTTTTATGGAAACGTGGAATGCCTTACAGAATGAACTTCTGGAGAGCAAACTACAATACCTAGTGGGGCTTCCTAGAGAGCAAACGACCAGTTCTCTTTATGAAAGACCAGTGATCTCCACAAAAAAGAAGCATAATGAATTTTGTAGTAGCTATGGTTTTGTCTGAGTTCCCATCCCTATGGACTCCGATGCACGAAAACGTTAACTATACAAATTCACTGAGATAGGTTTTATTCATTGCTCTTTCGGCAAGATGCAGATCAAAATTACCACGACACCCTCTCGACAGATTTTAATTCTTTACTAATGTTATTCACTTGTTCATGCATGTAAATGAAGCACATTTACTTTGCTTAAGATACCGTGCGCTGTGCTCCTCGGAACTCGCGCAGTTATAGTAGCGCACCCTCATGCCCAGGGCATGATGGCCCTAACCCCTGATATATACTGGATGCTATTTGTTGTAACGTAACCAAGAAGAACAGGAGCAAAGATGTAAGGTAAACTTCTTCATCATGATAACTCCGAGCTCTGCTCAATAACCTCTCCTCCTATGCCTCTCTCTCTCTCTCTCTCTCTCTCTCTCTCTCACTCTCTCTCACTCTCTCTCACTCACTCTCTCTCACTCTCTCTCACTCTCTCTCTCTCTCTCTCTCTCTCTCTCTCTCTCTCTCTCTCTCTCTCTCTCTCTCTCTCTCTCTCTCTCTCTCTCTCTCTCTCTCTCTCTCTCTCTCCCTCAACATTCTAAAGCGAACTCCCAGGCATAGGGAAGGACCAAGGTAGGAAAAGGGGTGAGGAAAGGGAAGTACCAACAGTAACATTATGTAGAACAGTGGTGGCTGGTGACATTTGAAAGTGGTGCGGCGCAAAATTAGTGGTGGACCACACCGCGGCGAGCGTAGCGAGCGAGCCTGAACGACCTAAGGAGGGTTCGGGGGGGTTCTCCCCCCGAGAAAATTTTGAAAAATGAGAGGGCAAATGGTGCATTTTCAAGACTTTCGGAAGCCACTGTGCTAAGCAGAAACCGGTCACTGCCTCCCCTCAAACTCCTCAGTTCCACGGCCTCATGAATGAGCCATTCTAAATTGCAATAAACCACAATTAATTTTAATAATGTTGCATAAATAGGTTGGATCTGTCTACTGAGCCAGTGCCTACGTGAGATAAAGTGGCATTCAAGATGGCCCAACAGAGTAAAATGCCTACTTTTTCCACATAGAATTGAATATCATATTGGTTAGTGTTCATTTTTTGAAACTCAATATCATGCATAAAGGCAACTTGCATAAACTAATGGCTTCATGTATTGCAGAGTGCAGTGTGATCAGGGGACTATTTTACTGCTGTCATTGGTGGGGGAATAACACTAATCTGTTCCCAGTGTGACATAGACAACATAGGGCTCATTACACAGCAAGATCTGGTTGGCGTAAATCAAAAGGTTATTCAGCTCCTTTTGAGTTTTACATACATTTGGAGACTCTGTGGTTTTCTCACGTTGCAACCAAATTTGGACACCACCTTAGAGGTCCTCATCCTTTCTTTCGCTCTCTCTTTCTCTCTCTTTGCGCCTCTGCATTCCTTCTCTGATTTCATCTCTTTTTAAGCGCGCATTTATTTTCTGATGGTATTTCTCTCAGTGAGCCCTTTGCTCATTTCTTTTTCTCATGCTGTCGTCCATTGCTACTATTCTAAATTCCTATCTTATATCAGTCACATTTTGTTTTGCCAGTTTTGTTCTCGTTCACTTTTTCTTTATTCATATGATTGTATACCACTAGACTTTCTGCCCGAATTTTCATAACCCACTGCCCCCCTGCACCTCCCAATTTGGTCTTGCCTCTTCCACACAGACTACTCTTTCTTTCACTTTGCCTCGCCCTCTCTCTTAACATACCTTTAAAGCATGTTTCACACCTCCAAAACGTTGTTTATATGGCTTAAGTTCATCCATAACCTTAAATATTATTAGGTAATAGTTGCACGGGCCAGAGATGTATTCTTAAAATTTGTGCCAGATTTCACTCCTTCCCAGGGCTTGCCAGTTTTTTTTTTTAATGCAGTAAGTGCATTTTAATGTTTTATTTATGAGTAGTGGGAAAGTCTGTGGGTTTAATCTGTGCTTTCCACTTCCTTTCCAGCTGAAAATCATTTCACCTCCCCATTAAACATTCAGCTCCCATGTTTTCCTTTGCACTCCCATCTGCGCCCTATGTGTACAAACGATCCCATGTCTTTAGAAATTGTCTTCAAAACCCCCAAAGCCATATTGTGCCTTAAATATTTGTTAAGGATTTCTTTCTCCTGTTCAATCTGGAAGGGAAAATGGAAGAGAGGGAGGAGAAAGCGAGAGAGGGAGATGGGACTGGGGGGTTCTTACATAAGTGTGTTATTCACTCCACCGAGTTCCCCTATTCAAGGCTCACTAAGTTGGGCAAACTCAAAAGCAAAACAATAATTAGAGATAATTGCGTGTGTCCAAACACAGGCATCAAAGCTTCTGGGGCTCATTTGTGGCAGACCGTGGCGTGTGATCCAAAAACGTGACCCTTTTTTTAGCCATTGAGTGGCAGTGCATAGAAAGTGGCAGATGGAGAGACCCCTCGGCGCTCAGCAGTGCCTCTGCCTGGTCTGTGAAAGCGCATGGACACAGGCCCGGGACAAAGGGCACAAAACCCGAGGGCACCGGGGGTCGCATAATTACCAGGTTGCAGCGAGGGGAGGAAAACACAGGGCACCAGGCACTCCACGCCGACCTCCCCATTCAAGGCCCTGCCAAAGCAAACCTTCAGGGGCTAAACATGTCAAAGCTTTGTATGTTTCTGTATTAATTTTACTATTGATCTCGGGGGCTTAAGTAGCAATTGCCACTGGGAGGCTGGGGGAGGTGGAGGTGGCTGTGTGTTTAAGATCTGAGCAGTGCCACGATTTGTCCAAATGATCGATTTGGCTTTGCTATGTCATCTGCAACTTTCTATGTACAATATCAATTTTATCATTAGGCACAGTGACCTAGGTAGCAGTTACCAGTCACACGGGGGTTGGGGGGAGTTTGTTGGGGGTTGCTAATCACGATGTCTTTAAATACACGGCATGGCTTGACATTTCATTTCAGCTACGTAGGTGCCTGTGTTCGCTTTATTGTTGATTCCTATGCATTACGTTGTGTTTGCCACAGAGGGGGAGTGGGTGGGTGGTCAAGACGCAAGGAGCTGGAGGCGGCTCTGTGTTTAAGGGCACGGGGTCTCCAAATGGTCCGCTCGAGTTTGAAATTGTAGCTTCGGCACAGTGGAGACAAGATGCGCAAACAGCCCGTAAATGGTGTGTTTTGTTTGACACTGACTGGACCTTGGCTCACATCCAGTTTCACAGTTCCCACAAGACATTTTTTGAACGCAAGCAATTCTATCCCGCGCACAAATTGTTAAAATCATTTTTTTAAAATGTCACGTCTGAAGACCCAAGAATTGGAATTTACATAAGATCACGCTCGTGTTAAAAAATGGACCTTAGCTTACATCTAGTTTTGCAGTTCCTGCACGACATTTTTTAAGCAGAAACCGTTCACCCGAACGTACAAATGTTGTCAAAATCATTACAACAAACACGCCACATCAGAAAACCCCAGAATCGGAATTTACAGAAGGTTAAACTTGTGTTAAAAACAGTGGACCGGCCTAAGCTCGCAATATGACATTCTCTCAAACACTGCGGGAAGAGGACAAATGAATGTGCCCTGCACTAGCAGCCAGCATTCTTCTCCTGACTTTAGAAAGTGCATGGAAAATACTCTGAGCAGGTATTTCATGTGGCGTTTGCATATGGGGGCATTTCTCGAGTATAATTTTCTTGTAGATGATCAACAAATGCATTAAGCAGCCATGTTGAGGGACTTTTCTATTCAGGGTCCCACCTAGCTTACGATTTTCACAGAGCCAGCCGCCCAAGTGTGCCGAGCAGTGCATGCAATTTTCATGATTATATTTTTGAAAAATGCGTGGAAAAATGATAGAATTTGCCATCGCCTATTATATTATAGTTATAGGTACAGTCATTACATTGTGGTGTAGCAAGTTGTACAAGATGTCCTGTTATGTACCTCATGGGGTGTTGTGTAGAAAAATCGTACATGAGCCTGGGCCTTACCTGCTCACAACTGAGTCCAGTCCTTCCTACTGCCCTACTCCGGACAGCAACCTGGCAGCCTGCAGTGTGGCAGCGGCAAGCAACCCCACGGACTAGCTGCTGCTGCTGGCAATGGCACAAATCTGCTTCAGGACAGACTGCCTCCTGGCTCTCCGCTCTAATGCAGTCCAGTCCATCCGTCTCGAGTGACGCAGTAAAATGGCTGCCACTCCAACTGCCACAGTCACTGCAGACTCACGTGTGCGGGAAGCAGCCTGAGATCGAGTCTGCGCAGACTCGACTCCTTGGCTGCCCGCCTCCACACCCTTTCCCAACTCGTCACAGGGTGGGTCCCACCACGCCCTGTGACGAGTTGGGAAGGTGTGGGGTGACACTGTGAAAGCTCTCCTCCACTCCCTGATTGACGTGGAGAGTTAGTGATCCCGGGCTTGTATTTAAAACGCCCGGGGCTAACTTTACCTCCACGCCATCAGGGGGTGGAGACTGGGCCTTGCAGCTATGTCTTTGCCGAGCTGATGACATCACAGCCTTCAGGGCTGTGAGGTTGTCGGCCCGGCAAACACGTAGCGTAGCAGGCTTCTTTGGGCCCGGGAGCAAAGCAATCAGTCACGTGAGTGACAGTGACAACAGCGGAGCTGCGGCGGTGAGTGGGGCAGACTCGCAGACAGTGCCCCGTGTTTACAGTGCCCCGTTTTCTTCTTTGGGAATTTATTTTTTATAAAATGAAATCTTCATTGGGAATTTTTTATAACGTTGAAATCTCTTAAAAAATGTAACTGGGGAGGAGCCCCGACGCCCTCAAAGAGAAACCGCCACTGATGCAGAAATATACATGTGCCTAATGCAACAGGAAAAGTATATTCATTTACAGACTCACTGTCATAAATAACTTAATTACAACACAATTGACCCAAACTAAAGGAACAGCTCCCTCATATGCAAAATACCCAACATAAAGAAAAGGGGGCTTCCTTGAATGAAAAAAACCTAGCAGGCAATCAATAGTAGGGCAGCAAGGCCCTCAGTGCTGGTGATGTACATAAGGAGCCTGCCTAAAGATTGTTCTGCTGGCATTACTGGACCGCTGAATAAATGAGTCCTGTTAACAGCAGCGGCCAGGGCAGCTGACTTCGGAGCACAGGGCTCACGGTTCGATCCCCGGCTCCGGCGGCAGCTCAGCACCATGTGACTATGGGCAATAGCTCACTTAATTTCCACAACGGCCCCCAGCGCCTTGAGACCCGTAAGGGTGAGTAGTTTGCGCTTTACAAATACGGATTTATTATTTATTTTATTTTTATTTAACAAGGAGAAATGGGACTGTGTTGGAGGAAAGAGTTCCTGGGAACAAACATTTCTCCTTCACTCAGGCAGCATGGCAACAGAGTAGAAGTCCTTGCAAAGCAGCACAGCATTCCTTCTGAGTCTTCCACAGGTCCAGAGTACTGAAGAGTTGGGTCTGAGGGTCCTATATTTATACCTGGTACCCACTTTGAAGTAGGAGAAGGTTCTGGAGGTTTCAACCCTAAGAGGTGCTTGGGAATTTCCTGCCTCCCTGCTCTAGCCCTAGATTGTCTGGGGCACAATGGACTAGTGTCAGACCCTTTTTGAGTGTGCTCAGGCAGAACTTTTTGATGTGCAAGTGTGGTAGGTGACAGCTACATCCTCTCATCAAGTCAGAAATGGCCCATCCTGCTAACACCTATGCTCCTTTGTCTCACTGTCTGGGAGCAATATACAAAGACCAACTGCCAGTTACACCTAGCCATGTGACCTAAGAAACAGGCTGCAGGCACCAAATTGATTAGTACAAGCAAATGCCAACTTTTCAAAGTAAGATGCATACAACAATGTGGTTCTAATGGCAAAAATACTATATTGATTGACGTATTTATGATCAACCTGATTGATCCTTACGAGAGAGAGAAGAGAAAAGAACTTGGGTTTTTTAAAAGTAAATTCAATTTATATTTTGAAGAAGTTCAGTAATATACATATATATCGAGAAATTGTATTGAGGTTGCTCCAAAGAGGTGCATAGAGAGGTGTTCATAGAAGTGCTCTAGTGCAAAGTGACATAGAAAGAAAGAGGATTGTCAAGGAATTATTTATACTTTTTTTTTTTTAATGGGACACTGGTTCAAGTTGTACAAAATAGCCAATGTAAATGGGCCTGCTTGCAAAACAACTTCTTCTAAATTTAATTTGTGTCCATAACTCCGGATAGGTGGTAAAGGAATCCAAACTTTCCATCCAAAAGGATCTAGATATTCAATCCAGGCCACAAAGTAAATGTCGACTTTTCGACCCAACTATTGCATACGATTGGCTTTAAAACTTAGCATGCGGGTCTTCATCAGGACAAAAAACAACAAAAGAAGAGAGGGCAACCTAAATGGAAATGAACAGTCAATTAGAAATAATCCAGAGGGAATACCATAGTTACAAACATTCTCTCAATCTATTCACTCTCTACGCTGCAAAAGATAACTAGTAACCTGTAGTAGTGGAAAAGTAGAGATTCGGTGTGGGGTTCAACTCAATCTACCCGCACACGGCACAAGGCTCCTTAATCCAAAAACCACCACAATCAGGAAATCTAAAAATAACAATTTATGTGTATATAAACCGAAATACATGGAATAAAGCAAACATTATTACAAAAAGGCTTAAAAAGCTTACGTCACGTAACTGTGGGTTAGAGTATGTTTAAATCAACCAAAAGAAACTATAATCTTGCAATGTTGGATGGTTCAAATTAGGCTGTGGATAAAGGAAAATGTAGCTATAATCCTAATGCTAAACCGCTGATTTGAAATGGGCAATAGGACGTATACACCAAGGTTCTACTCACCCTTGTTCAATATGACCGGGTAATATACTAAGAGGCAGGTCTCTGAAAACATACAAATGAAGCATGGCACAACACCGGCAGCCACTTCGAACTAATCGTACACATCGACACTGCCACATCTGCTCTTTTGATCAGTTGCGTCCTGTGCACTCGGGTTGATGTGCTTAGAGATGCAGCCACCCCACTAAGGTAAGCGGACTTTGAAACCAGTTATTTTTAACCTTTGGTGATTTTTTTTAATGATTAGGTCGAAGTGGCTGACGGATTGTGACGGGGAGCAGTAAGATGTAGGGTAATCTAGATTACCAGTAAGTCATCCACACAGTAACCTCAAGTCCACTCCTCCTCGGCGCAGTCTTTAAAATGTGAGGATGTACCAAGCATCAAGTTGGTGCCTGATTGAACACACCGCACAACTACAAGACGTGAATCACATGACATTTTAATGCAAAGAACAAGACGTACGGTTCAAAGGAATTTCCCAACTGTAAAAAAACAATCAAGTTGTAGAAATAGGAAAACATGCTGCAACACTTAACAGACCATCTACCATCAGAGCTGCAGATACCTGCAAATGATTATGAGAAATAAAAGTATTAAGAGTAGCCCATGTGGCATCCCTACAAATATCAACAAAGAAAACGCCATTATATTGCACCCAAGATGCAGCCATTTCTCTTGTTGAATGCCCCTGACCATAAATGGGAAGGGGAACCAATACAGAATAATAGGACTTAGTTATAGCTATCTGAATCTAGCCACTAATGGTAGCAACTTCAGGGTTTTCACCCATTCAACCTAAACCAAAAGAAGCTAATTGGATATCAGTTTTTCTGAAAGGATCTGTACAGGCTAACTACACTCTCAATGGCATTCCAACATAAAGGGCATGTTAATCCAGACCAGAGTCACCAGGAGAAAAAGTTGGAAGAATAATATCCTGAAAGTAATGGAATTTGGAAATAAATTGAATTGTAGTTTTAAAGGATACAGAAGGTGTAAAGACCAAAACTTCAGGCCTGAATTTTAAGTATAACTTGCTACAATGAAGAGCTTCCAAAACATCTGATTGAAGTAATTGCTACCAAAATAGCAACTTTAAAAGTCAATATCTTCAATGAAACCTCTTCTAAGGGTTCGAGCGTATTATCCTTTAATGCCTGTAAAACTAATCCCTAAAGGAATCACTGGTCTGACTCTTGATCTTACCAAGCCAACTCTCAAAGAAGTCGAGACACGCACTCCTCTATGGAAGATAGACCTCCCCAAGGCCCGCACAAAACTCTAATAACTATCAACCAGTCTTGCATAGAAGATGGGACAGAAATACTTCTAGTTTTGTCTGTAAAATATATGGGTAGAAGGATTTTTGGACAGTTGTAGAGCACCTGCTACTTAAGATAATGCTTAAGCAGATCAATCTCATAGGTAAGAGACTTCAGATTGGAAATCAGGTATTCCTAGGCTTGGACAGTCATTAGAATTACTTCTAATTCCCCACTGCCTGATTTTGTTCAGTTCTCTAAGGGTTAGAGGAAAAGGGGGAATGCAAATAGCATCCCCCTGGGCAAATGGAATGACAGGCATCCACTCCACAAGCCCAGCTGCTCCCTTCCCTTGAACAGAACAGAAGCAGCAGAGCATCCTGATGCGTTGCAAAGATTTTCAGCCAGGGTTCCCCATCCAATCAATAATTTCTCTTAAAACATTGACTCTGATAGAAAAGTTAATTGATAGAGGGAACACCCTGCCAAAGGTGTCAGCTTGAACATTATCCACACCCAGGTCATATGTACCTTGAAATAATAAGGATCAATATTTGGCCAGGAAAGCAGGGACTCAGCCTACACCATCAGGTCCAGAGACTTGCCTCCCTCTTGTCTTTTAAATAGCACTTTGTAATCTGATTGTCCAACCCGACCAATAGAGCTCTCCCTTTGAGCTGTGCAGAAAATAGCATGCACCCGCCCCATCCAAATTGATTTTAATGCCCTCTAGGTGAAGGACCTTGCAGTCTCTTGGACCATCCACCAACCTTGATCTGACTGCAGACCCAGGGCCAAGTTTGTTTTTCTGCATGCGACGTAGCACAGCAACCAAACTTCCTGATGCCTCTGTCACTTACCTCAGCTCCTCCGACTTTCATTGCAGTAGGCATGGGCAGGCTTCAGGAGAGAGAAAGAGAGGGAATGAGGGGGAAGGAAGAGAGAATGTGATCAGAGAGGGAGAGAAGAGATGGAGAAAGAGAGAATGGATGGGTGGAAAGGGAGATTTCGCAAGAAGATTAGGGGAGTGTGTGAGCATGTTTTCCAGGGCTACTTTAGTTACCTAGTCTAGGCCTGCACCCAATTCAGTCAGTGCTCCCAGGGTCCACACAGTGCCATTCACAAAGCAGGCTGGGACTCTAACAGGGGAAACGGAGCTACTCAGGGCCCCATTTGCCCACCTTGTGTAGCGCAGAACTGGTGTGCTCACAGGGGCCATGAGCCTACGGCCCTAGGAGCCGCCCACCAACCCACAATGCAGCAGCAGCTGCCAACAAGAATAAGAAACTGAAAATAGAGCAATACTTAAAATTTCACCGAACCCCCATTATAAGGAAACAGATAAAAGGAAAGTTATATGGTTGTGTAAGTTCTTATGGGTATTGTTCTGGGTGGGGCTTGTGCTAAATTTTTTTTACCTTTATGTATGCTAGACTCCTGACCCATGGGAGGATAAACCTCCTGTTTAAATAATTGTGGTAGGGAACAATGCAGAGTACAAGCGCTGAGATGTGTGTCCCTCAAACAGACTAAAGTAAACTTGTGCAGCTGATAAGGTGATATAAACTAAAACAAAAGGCTATATAACCTGCTGTAGTCCCTACTCTTTTATATAAACCACTTCACATTGTAATGCCTACATTAAACCCATGAAAATACCAGAGCTATCTGGCCTACTAGAAGTACTATTCATTGCGTGTATGGAATTATGATTCTAATGAATGCTGCTAACCGCGGATTTCTCACCTGGTGAATACCCCCATGCCAACCTTGGCCCTTGCAGGTAAGGGCAGAGGGGTCGGGTGAGGGGGGGGGTGTTTGACAGACGATGACGAGAGAAAATTAAATGAATAATTAATTTCACCTCGTCATTGTCTGTAGAAACCCCCCCCCCGCCTCCCCCCCACACGGCCCGACCACTCTTACCTGCACGGGCCGCTGCTGCCCCAGGTGCCAGACTGGATCCTGAGAATTTTCTCAGCAATTCCTTTGCGTGTTAGTAGCTGGCTCCGTGTTTGGTTCATCCTGCCTGGAATGTGACTTTAGGGCACCTCTGCACTCTGATGTCAGTTGCTTTCTTTCTGTGCCTTCTGAAGTGGATCCAGAATTTGCTCTCTTGAGTTCTGCAAGACTTGACAGACCTTTTCTTTCAAAAATGTTTTCAAGTGTGCTAGGGACATGTCCCATTTGAATGTGACAGAGTTCATAGAATGCAAGGACTGCCACAAATAAATGTTGGTGGCAAATCCTGATGAGGTTTATGTCTGTGCTCCACGCATGACCCAGCATTGTGCGACAAATATGCCGAGATGAACCCAAATGTCATCTGAATCCATGAGGTCAAGTTGTAAGTTGCAGAACATCGCCGGAATTCGAAAATGGCCCGGTCTCGGCCGAAGTTGAGGGTGCAGATGTGCTGTTGCTCCTGAGGCCAGTCTTGTGAAAGCTCATCATTAAATCGAGATCTTGAGGTGAGTCCAAAAATTGAAGAAACACAAGAAGACTAAACATGGCGGCGAGCCCTCTGCTGGCTCCTGTGGGACAGGAAGCCCAAGCAAGCCCTGCCGTCAATCCTGTGGTTGGGCAACTGGCTTCCCCCAAGTCTCTGGCCTGAAAGGCATCGAAAGATGGGATCTTACTGGCATCTCCCAAATCGAAGATGTATGGAATGGTTCCTACATGAAGAGCTTTCAGGACTCGCAGGGGGAATTTGACCTCCATCCCATCCAGTTTTGGATATCTGCAGCTTTGCCAACTGCAGTTGCTTACCTTGCTCGAGCATAACCCGCTTGAAGCACAGGTCCTTCTGGCCCCTATAGACAGAGGTGACATATTGCGCATATACAGGTCACTGGTTGTTCATGCTTTGGATTCCTTTGTTGCCCTTAGGGCCAAATGGGAGGGCTGGATCAGCTCCCGCGATCATGCTGACATGACGGACATCAGAATGGCCCCCATGAACTGGTCTTCCTGATTGTGGGCTTGTCAAATTATCATGCTTACATGCCTTCTACTTTACCCCTCAATGCCTGTGGAGAATGGGTGCACTCTAGGCCCCGTATGTGCCCTAGGTATGTGAGCGAAGACTGTGACTTTCTTCATATGGTATGGTCCTGTCCCGTGGTGGCTAGATACTGGTCCCTGAGCTTCACCACTCTCTCCACAATTCTGGCAAGACCGGTAGACTGCTCTGCCTGTATAGCTCTGTTGGGTATTCTGGAGGAGTGGGGGGGTCCCTGGGGAGAACGCACCCCTGGTATGTATAGGCACAGTGGTTGTGAAGCGCGACCTAGGTAATATCATTTGCCACCAACGCTGACCGAATGGAACTGCGCAATAGACGTGTGTCCATATGGAGGAACCCATATACACAGTTAAAGGCTGTCCCTGCAAACATGGGAAAATACGGGGGAGGTGATGGTCATACTAAAATATGGGCAATGATTAAAGTGACATATGGCCTTTGTCTGACATCTACCACTTTGATGACAGCACATTTTGTACTGTGCATTGTTTGCTACTACTCTTTGCATAAAATCAATAACATTTTGATTATTGAGAAAAAAAAACCTTGGCTCCTCTATATCCCGCTACTCCCATTGTTCAGAGTCGCGTAATGCCCCTGGTTCCTCCAGGCAGCGATCTCAGTTTCCCACCATGGACCCAGTTCCAACCCTCCTTCCAATTCAGTCTGACTCTCCTGGCCTCTCGCCTGACTTTCCTCAGTATGCTGCTGGCAGATCTGACTCTGAATGTGTCACTTGACCTCGTTCCTAGATCTGGGTGACGCTAATACCCCTTATGACGGCACAGCCCATGCCATTGCCCCGAGTGGCGATGTCCGTGCTGATGCCACCAACGCCTGGGGGTGGGGGGGCAAACTGTCTTTTTGGATTTGGAAGTGAACCCGTAGCGACCTCTATCGAAATCGCGCAGACCTCAAATATACTCACACTGAGATGTTGCTTCCGCAGTGATTTCATGAATATTCAAATAATGATGATGACGCCAGTACCTCATACAATGCTGAAAAACAATTTTCAGACCTCCACGACACCAGTGGCTTAGACACATCACCTGACACTGGCTTTCACTCCCCCTTGCCTAATGTGGCTACAGAAGAGTCTATCTCTTTTGCCACTGTCATTCGAAGAGCAGCACCCTGCCCATCACTAAGGTCCACCACTGAGGTTAAGGTAAATGTCTTAACGGAGGTCCTTCACTTAGGCCAAACAGCAAAGGAGCCTCTCTTCCCTCTCAACAAGGTCTTCAGGACACACTGTTTGGGCATCTGGGCAAAACCAGGATCTTGCCCTTCAGGGAACAGGCAGATTGCAAGGCAGCACAAGCCTACTCAGGAGATCCTGCCTTCTTCCTCCAGCATCCTTCACCAGAATCTCTAGTGGTACAGGTCTCTACCAGCGGACTGAACCCCAATGTGTTTCAGACTGCACCCTAGATAGTTCAAAATGCATGGAGGCTTTTGCGAAAAGAATGTTCTGCTCGGCTAGCCTTGCTCCGAGATCAAATAACACCAGCTGTCTCCTTGGGAGATACTTGCATGTGTTGTGGAACATGGCGGCAGACATCTCGCCAATGGTCCTAGATGATGTTTGACCTAACCCTCAGGGCCTCATACAAGTTGGCCAGGACTCTGAAAACTACTCCATAAGATCTGGCCTGGACACTACGGACTACTTGTGTAGAGCAGTCAGGACCAGTGTGGTGCATTGGCGCCCCACTTGGATCCACTGCACCGGGTTTTCAAGTTGCCAGCATCCAGGCCCGAGGGGCAATGATCTACCCAATCCTCTGCTCCTTCTCACCAGCTGCCTCAAAACCTCTTTAAGTCGACCACAGCAACACACGATTGCCTGGTGGGCTGCACCACTCCTTCATGGGTGGTATTACCATTATTTTCCGGTGCTGAAGAAGGATGGATGCCTTCACCTTTTCCTAAATCTTCGTTTCTGAACTTCTGCCACCGGAAGGACATGGTCAAAAGGCTCATCTTGGCCCAAGTCTGGTCTGCCCTTGAACCAGGCAACTGTGTGGTGGCACTGGATTTGCAGGACATTCCCTTCTGTGGTCCTAAAGATGCTAACTGCAGTTTCAGGCAGGCCATGAGCACTTTCAGTTCTTGGTGCTCCCTTTTGGCCTTATCAGTGCATCTTAGGTGTTAACAAAGATGGGCGGTTGTAGCCCATCTGCGGAGGTGGGGAATACCAGTCTTCCCATACCTCAACAACTGGCTGCTGAATGTGGGCTTGCCTCAAATAGTCGTAAACCACCTCCAAACGACAGCCAACCAGTTGACATCGTTGGTCTTTTCAATTAACGTGCCAAAGACACAAGTGACTCCTTAACATCTCCCCTTTATTGGAGCCATCCTGAACACGGTGCTCTTCCTCTGTCTCAACAAGTCCAGAACATCAGGCTATAATCCCGATGTTTCAATCCTTGACCTGAGTCTCAGTAAGAGAGGCTCTGAGGCCTCTTGGCCTCATGAATCTGTCAGGTGGCACTTGCGGGCTTTGTAGTGGATTCTCAAGTCTCACTGGGCTCAGTACATAGGAAACCTTCCAGATTCCATCCAGGTGTCAGAAGAGACTGCAAAAGACCTGCAATGGTGGCTGCTAGATCACAACTGGAACGGTGGCAGACCTGTCTGGTTATTACAGATGCATCATTGCTGGTTTCGGGAGGTCATCTGGGAGAGGTGGAGATCAGCGGACTCTGGTCTCTGGTGGAAGCTACCACATCAACTTGCTGTAGATGCAGGCGATTTGTTTGTGCACTGAAAGCATTCCTCCAGACTATCAAGTGGAACGGGTACAGGTTCTTACAGACAGCACTACGACAATATGATCCTGCAGTATACAAGACGGAATGGGTCATGGGTTCTATGCCAGGAGGCCCTACACCTCTGAAAGTGGCTGAATGGCCAGTGTATCTCCCTGGTCACAAAGCACCTGGCAGGGACTTTAAACGCCAGACATGATGACTCAGCAGACATTGTCTAGTGGAACATGAAGGGCAGCTGCCCTCCGAGGTGTCAGAGGGTGTCTTCCAGCAGTGAGAGGAACCCTGTGTTGATCTTTTCTCCACAGCAAAGAGCATGCAGTGTCAAAACCTTTGCACATTGGAGTTCCCAAGCAAGTTCTAGTTGAGAGACTCTTTTCGCTTTGATTGGAGCTCGGGACTCCTGTACGCCTTCCTGTCTCTTTTATCTTTTTTTCATTTTAAATAACAATAAATCAACCAGTTCCCAAAACACAGGGGTAATAATGCATAACATATCAGGCATAAATAAATTGAGGAATGACAAACATAATATTTACATGAGAATAGACAGGCAAAATAATACCTAGGAGAAGGAGAGCGTAGTGGACAACAAAATAGAACCCAAAACACTAGCCTAGGTGGACCAGCTCTGGGAAGCAACCATCTTGGCCAACCAGCCCCAAACGGGCTCCCAGATCTGACCCAGCCATTTCCTCCGATGGTCATTCTCAATTAGCACCATCTCTAGCCTACTCGTATGCAAGAATTCCCACCACAAGATCCAAGGATCGGGTGGCTCACTGGCAAGCCAGAATCATGCCAAAACCAGCCTAGCTAACGTAATGGCGAAAAAATATACACCTGATAGACGGGGGGCATAACTGAGGAATGCCCCAGCATAATTCGCTTCGGCTCTGCAGTAACCACCATATTGGATATACCACTCAATTTACTGCAGACAAATTGCCACTACAGCGAAAGCGCAGGGCAAGATGCGAAAACATGGACTGCATTAGCTCCCGCCATCCCACAATGGAAGCACTGATCATCAGGCCAAAGCTTCATGATAAAAAGACGATTTGGGGTATAATACCAATTATTAATACATTTAAGATTATGTACCTTGATCCGAGATACATCAGAACCAAATGGGACATCGCATTGCTACGTCGGAGATCGGCCCCAATGACTACCGCACTAAGCCATGAACTCCACTTTCTAGCCCTCTGCTGGAACAAGTCATCGGCTTGATTATGTGAAGCAATTAAAGATAAAATTGTAAACAGACCCGATATTTGTCTTACATGGCATTTCCTAGTAAGATCCCAAGCAGGAATTATAGGTACAATTCAAATCCTCTTCCTTAAGGCTGAAGATAAAATGCTGCAGCTGTAAATATCTAAAGAAAAACATTAGACAGAAGAGGAACCTGCTGCTGTTAGCTACCAAATGAGGAACAGACATCACCATCAAAAAGCTGTCCTAAGGTCAAAAGATTGACCCTTCTCCTAATCTCCCGAAAACCATCATGGAGACTATTTGGAAAGTTAGGATTATAACCCAATTATGTAGGCTGATTAAATGGGGTGATACCCGGAAATAATCTTATAAAAGAACCCCAAACATAATGGAAAACTTCCCATAGTTGAGCTCCAGATTATCAGGGATGTTAATTGTTAAGATGACCCCGAGATAGACCAAGGACTGCACCCTCCTCCGATCCTGAGCAGGCGGAGCCACATTGGATAAAATCTGGGTCTTGTCAGAATTCAGCTTGTAACCAGCAACCTCCCCAAATGATTCGGCTGTTGCCACCACTGCCTTTAGTCCACCAATCGAGGCAGGTGTCAAAACAGTTATGTCATCTGCACACGTGAGAATTTTTACTTCATATCAGTGTAGCCTCAGAGGTTGCATCTCATTATTCCGTTTAGGAGATTGAATGAACGGTTCAATATAGAGTGCAAACAACTGCTGGGAGAGAGGGCACCCCTGCCGGGTACCGTGAAGAATAGCTATAAAGTCTGATAATAGGCCTGCGCTGCTTACCCTTGCCTTAAGATTCCAGAAAAAGGCGCCTAACCCTGGTAAAGAATATGGAACCCGAACCGGCGGACTCCATAACCTCTCAGAGGAAGGTCCAAGAGGCCCTATCGAAGGCCTTTTCAGCGTCCAAACAAATCATACCTACTGGGCTCCCTACTGCAGAGGCCACCTTCAAAGCCGTAATTGCCACATTTACATGTGACGTATCCCGGCCCAGAATGAACCCGTGCTGGTTTGGGTCCACCAACTTTGAGACAATTGCTGACAACCGATTGGCAACAACGCGTGAATAGATTTTTGAATCGCCATTAAATAAACTAATTGGGCAGTATGACCCACAAGTAGTGGGATCCTTCCCTTTTTTGGAAAAACAACAATATTTGTCTCTCTCCAAGACTGAGGGAAGTTATCCAAAAGATCAAACGAGTTAAAAATATCCCATAACACTGGGGCCAAAATCTTTGAAAAGGTGACATAAAACTCCCATGGTATCTGGTCAGGACCTGAAGGCTTCCCACTGGCCAGGAACTAATGGCTTCTTTGAACTCAACAAGAGTGATAGGTGTGTCTAGTTTAAACCGCTGGGCAGGGGATGCCCGGCAGTCTAGATACCACTGAGTAAATTGAGAAATATCCTCAGCGGAAGAGAGACAGTCCTCCCTATAGAAGTCCTGGTAAAACCAGCAAAAGATCTCACAGACTGAAACAGGATCAGCAACTAGAAGCCCATTCTCATCCCTGATTTGCTGAATGTTATTCGCACTAGATCGGTCTTTTACCCGGAATGATAAAATCAGCCACAATTCCTCATTATTCTCAAAATATATATCATCTGTCGAGCCTTACTTTTTTTGACTGCCCTCTCCCAGATTATTTTCCTGAGCGAAGCTCTGAGGACAGTACAATGTTCCAGAAGCTGCTCAGCCCGAGGCCCATCCCTACCACTGACATAGTTTTCTAGATCAGATTCCCTGAACCCAAGAGCCCTTTGTATCCCAGTTTCTTCCACCAATACCGGCCTTCGTTGATAAGAAGCAAATTAAAGAGTCTGACCACAGGGATGATGCTGTACCTATATTAAATTAAAGAAACTTCCTTATATGCACATTCATGGAGCTAACATAGCCATCTTCCAAGAGTGACCTGTATTCAAAAGACCAGCTCTGGGGCCAGATGCCTGAGTAGACTCGCCAAGTTGTATAAACAATGACAAGGCGTTATGGTCCAAAAGGACCCTTGGATTGAGTATGGTCCTAGAAGAGGAAACCAGAGAATTGCTGACCAAAAACATATCCAATCTTGACATGGCCTTATGAGTAGCGGAATAAAACGTTAATCCCGATCCCTAGGATGCTTAGAATGCCATAGATCAACCAAAGCATATGTTATGTTATGTTATGTTACGGTATGTTATGTTATGGTTCACTTGTAGAGCGCACATTCACCATAAGGTTTATTGGCACTAGTAGCAGAGGGAAGCATCAATCACCAATTTAGGCGTAGGATTGTTTGCACAACCTAGTTTTTAAGAGTCTCCTTAATTTCCCGTAGTTGGATACTGATCTAATATCCAAGGGGAGGGTTTTCCATGTAAGAGGAGCCTGAACAAAAAACCTGGCCCCTCCTAGCCTTTTCCTTTTGCTTCTTGGCACCATTAGTAAATTGAGATTAGCTGATCACAGATGCCGAGTGGGCATGTGGCGCTGAAGTCTGGTCGATATAAAACCGGAGCTTTAACCCTGAAGAGCCTTAAAAATCGTAGAGGCTCTTTTAAAGATGGTCCTCTGGGCCACAGGGAGCCAGTGGAGCTGTTCCATCAGCGGCTTAGTGTGACAATGTCGTGGCTGGGAGAAGACCAGCCATGCCGCCTGATTTAGCACCAATTGCAACCTGTGAAATAATCCAGTAGGGAGTCCCAGGTTGAGGGCATGTTTTTTTTTTTTTTAAACAATTTGTATTTGGTACAAAACATTTTTCTGTACAATGAGCATTGACACCATTGTTGACTCTGATTGTCGTTTTTTCGTTTGTGACATGGTAACTTACACATTGTCGAATATAGAAAGTCTTTACAGTTAGGAACATTTTACATTTTCGGTGTTCTCCACCACTGAATCATCAGACGGTCTTGTACATATGTTGCCTCGAAAGGAGGTTGAGGGCATTTGCATAGTCAATCTGCGATATCACTAGGGTGATGATAATTTGAATGACCGCTTTCTCTGTAAAATATCTGCTGATTTTCCTTATTCTTCAAAGTTGGAGATGGCAAGAGGATGACACAGTTCCAATCTGTTGTTTGAGAGATAAGTCTTCATCAATAAGAATCCCAAGGCTTCTCACCACTCTCTTAAGCGTTGGGGAAGAGCCTAATTCTAAAGGCCAGAAGGAGGGGTTCCAAGGATTGAGTTATTTACCTTTACCACCACTTCAGTTTTATTGGAGTTTAACTTTAACTGGTGAAAATTCATCCAGTCCCGAATATAAAGCATGGTGTTTTGAAAGAGTACCTTAGACTCTATAGTGTCGATTGCAAAAATTAGCTGCATGTCATTAGTGTAATTACACATTTTTACACCTTGCTTCTGAAGAGAGTGTATTAAAGGACGGATGTAGAGGTTAAACAAGTGTGCAGACAAGGACGATCCCTGAAGCACACCACAGTCCAAGTGGACTTTGGCAGAGCGAAAAGGGGAAAGGGAAACTGACTGAATCTGTTCTTTGAGAAAGGAGGTCATCCAATGAATTGCGGTGCCACACAGTCCTGCATTACTGACACGGTTGATCAATAAAGTATGGTCGACCATGTTAAATGCCGCTGAAAGGTCCAGCAGGACCAATGCCTGAGTGGACACATTGTCTGCCTCCTTCCTCATTTTGTCCATAACAGCGTTAATAACTGTCTCAGTGGAATGCGCAGGGCGGAAACCGGCCTGGTGGGACCTCAGGTAGGCTGACTCCTCCAAAAAGGAGCAAAGGTGTTGGGCTACATGAGACTCTAATAATTTAGCTAAGTAAGGCAGCAAAGAAATAGGTCTGTAGTTCTTAAATATTGTGTGCTCGTCGCCAACTTTTTTTTAAAAGAGGCAGCACCACTGCCTCCTTAAAGGAGTTGGTGATCTTGCCCTGGATAAGAGATAAATTGAAGAGAGACATTGCTATATCTGGAAAGCAAGAAAAAATTGTCTTTTGGACGTGAGGAGGCCCGAATCGGTTGGGAAACATGTTTTGACTGTGACCATCAGCTCGGCAAGCCGCTCTTTGCTGATGGCTGGAAAAGCAGAAAGAGACATAGAATTTCTATCTTCTGAAGGCTCGAGTACTAGGGGGGATATTGATTTTTATGACTTTTATTTTCTCCACAAAAAAAAAGGTTCAATTCATCACATAGATTTTGGGAAGTGACCCCAGGTGCAGAGAGTCTGTCAGGATTAGATAGTTCTCTGACCGTCTCAAAAATGACCTTAGACTTATTCTCTGAATTTATGATTTTGTTTTAGAAGCGTGTAGATTTTGCCTGCGAGATTACTTTTTTGTAAGTCTTAAAATTTTGGATAAAGACTTCTTTATTTTCAGGCAGATAAGTATTATGCCATTTGCGCTCCTCCTGCCGTAATTCAAGTTTAGCGGCTCTTAGATCAGCTGAAAACCACTTAGAAGCATCACGGCGGCGGGCAAGCTTTATCTTCCGGAGGGGCATGAGAATTGCTGGCTTCTGTAAGCCAGTCCGAAACCGCTTCCTAATATTCCTCCAGGTTGGCGCAGGGAGCAGGAAGAGAGAGGCGCAAAGAGGGCAAAATGAATCAAGGTCCATGCGTTTCCAATTTCTAGTGGTAATATGTGGACGAGAAGGAGGTTTTGGGAGAGTTATCTCTTTTATGGTGAAGTGAATAAGGTGATGGTCGGACCAAATGCAAGGAGAGACGCTAAGGTTAGTTATGGCTATGAGGAGTATGAGGATATTAACTGCAGCACGGCCCCCTGGAGCTGGTGCTTACCACGGCGGGCCAAGTCATCAGAAAGGTGATCTGAGGGCATATGCTGGGATGCTGAATCTTTCTTGGGGCACCGTGTAACTTTAAAATCACCACACACAATATAATGTGGGGCCCAGAGATGCAGCTGCGATAAAAGAAAATCAAAAACCTTTTGGGTCATCCCTGTTGGGCCCATAGAGAGCGCAAATGGTAAAGCGATCCCTGTCCGTCTGAATAATAGCCACCAACCAGCGCCCCCCTGGATCTTTCATTTGACACATGACCACCCACAGATGGTGCAACACCCTCTGTGAGTGCAACACCCTCTGGGAAGAGATACAACAAAAAAAGGGATAACAACTGATATCCGAGTTCTTTTAATACTGAACTCTCGGTCTGAGACAAATGGGTCTCTTGGGGTCAGATGTACGACCCTTCCATTTTGTGAGTCGCAAATTGCGTCGTTTTGCGACTCGCAAAACTGTCGCAAAGCGATGCAATTTCAGTGGGGCAACAGGGTCAATTAGGCCTTGATCAAACACTGCAGACACAAGACCATCTACTGAATCCGTGGGCGGACCATCACCCTTACCCCTTTGTTGAGATAGAAAAGCTGAGGGGAATGAGTTCCCTGGTGTTACCATGAAGTGGTCATTGCGGACATTGGAGACCAGAACTGTGTGGGTTGCTTGCTCAAAACATTCATCCAGGTCACTGTCAGAAAGCTGCAAAAATGAAAGGAGATATAGTTCTACCATGGTGCTAAACAATGTACATATGAAGGCATATAAGACAAGACAGTATTCCAGCATACTCCTACTATGCGAACCCTACTCTAAGTGTACCTAGAGTGTGTGTAGGTGTAGAGCCAATAATACCCCCAAGGGACGATCCTACCCCATTACCTGATGGGATAGAGTGAAGGGCCCCGTCTTGGTTACAAACTGGACACCCCTTACAAGATGTCAGACCGCTGCATGGTGATTTCTCAGCATGCAAGGACCCTCGGTGTCAGCGGAAGTGCCTCCTCTACTAATCTATCAGGATGCTCATCTTTTATAATAGAAAGCAGCCTTGCGATGTGCGCATAGATTAGTGATGTTATGGATATGTAGATAGCCCTGTCGCCCCATGGATGAAGATTGTGATGACATTTGTACGTAGTGCGAAACGAGACCTTATACATGATGTTCAGGGCGTTGTGATAATGTTGTGCGAAGCTAGATGTAAAAACAAGTTTAATTTCAGAGAAACTAACCCAACATTGTCGTGCATACAAATTTTTGCCAAAGGGCACAGCTGGGAATGGTATTTGTGAGAGCAGTGGAAGAAATAAGCTGCTTCGCTACATGGGTCTAACTTGGGAATATAACACTGCACGATTTCCTTGTCTGAGCCATTCCACAGACCCACCACCTGGGGAGGTACTGTTTCATGGATCTATTCACAAGGTGAGGAATGCGGAGTTAAAAGTATCAATCACAAATAAAAGTTACTTATCTTGGGTAACACTCTTTCTGGTGTATGCTCTATCTAACCACAGATTCCTCACAACCCACCCTCCTCCCCGTTCTGTGGAATGGCTAATCTAGTCCATGGTAATAAGATTCATATCTAGAGATCAGCACACTGGTACAACATGATTTTCAATGGCTCCGCACCCAACGGTGCGCGCAGAGATCATAAAGAAACTGACGTCGGTATGCAGAAGTGGCAGTTATGTAGGTGCCTGGACATCGTAACCAGGATGGGACAGGCTTGACGCAGAGCTGCACAATGGCACCTACTGACATATTGACGCACAAGGGAATTGCTGAGAAAGTTCTTTGGATACAGTCTGGCAACTGGGGCTCTTCACAAGGTGAGGAATCTGCGGTAAGATAAAATCCCCACCATAAAGAGCGTTACCAAAGATAAGTAACTTTTAGTTTCCCATATTTACAAAACCCAGCAGTAATACTAAAGGAACGCTACAATTGTGATTTTTTTAAGGCTGCTATTTCCACAGTGCAAATGGATTTTTTTTCTTGGAAAAAACCCTATCCATACACCCCAACCAGGTTTGGTGGTCATCCATTCCCTTTCCCACCTTGACAGGGGGTTACTAAGGTTCTTTAAAGATGTAACACTCTGTTTGTCTACAGGTTGGGAGAGAGTCAAACAAGTTTATAAATGCTCATTTAGTCAGGTGTTTCTTGGTGTTCTCTAAATGACAAGGCAAACCATGACTTGTTTCTCACTCACCATCCTTGCGAGTTGTTTACCTCTGCGTAATTTTAAATACATTTGGTGGGAAATTACACAGTATTAAAGCTATTTGAGCCTGATAGGTATCCTATTTTGGTCTTACTTACCAAACAGCTTTTAGTTGTTTGTAGGCGAAAGGCCCTTGTGGACCATACCAAATCCCTACAGTGGATTTAGAGCCCACCAATTGCTCATCATTGGTTGGCTTCATTGTCACTCATCTTCTAACTTGCTATTCAGTGGCTTTCCTTTCTCTTTTTGCATATGTCCCTCCTCTAGAGCATAGCCTGTTTACCATTCTTTTGATTGAATGAGTTATATCCTTTGATTGCTCACATTTAGGGAACTACTTTTTTCTTTTTCATTCAGCACTCCATGAGTGTGCAGGTGTTTTCTGGCTCTCTTCCTTGTCTGCTGCTTCCAACTTGATATCAATCCCCCGTGTTCTCAGCATTACTCCCCACCCCTCCCAGGTTGCCTGTAAGAACAAAGCAATAGGTATGTTTGTACCTGAATAAGAGCAAATTTTAAAAGTAGTTTTTGTTTTTTTCCTGCATTCCACATATTGCACGAATGCTCAGGACTTGGCACACAAAATCTTTAATGCTGCTGGAATAGGGGCTGACTGCGACACTAACTCAGCTGGTGCTAGAAGCAGAAGGCGTACCTAGCATGACTGAAAATAAGCCGTCTCTTCTGGATGCCCATAAATCCTCTGGCTGGGCTACTGCAGAGGACCGAATGGCTTGAGCATGTTTAACTTCTAAAGTCCCATGGAAAGTAAATTAGACCTTGGCTAGCACTTCCCTTTAATTTCTGTCACTTTCTTTTTTTAAATTATGTTCAAGTTTGTTCGATGAAAAGTATTTGAAAAATAAAGTAGGTCATTTTCAAAGACTGGAAATGTTGAGTTCAATATACAGCTTTGAAATGACCGTACATGGCTTTGTGAATCAGGCTTTCTGTGTTTATTCACCTTCGGAGACGTCAATAGAATAAATATAACAGTCTGGGTGCCAACGAGCTCTTGATGACTGACCCTCCAATGGCTGTTTCTGTGTACGTGTCTGTTATTAATTTCCCTCACCAGATATTCCCCCCCGTCTTTTTTACACCAATTCCTGACCATGCCACCTAGGCATTTCTCACAGTTCCTGCTCTATACTTGCGCTGGCGCACTCAGTGGAGCCTAGCGCCAATGCAGGGACCTTTCTTCAAGGTGCAAGGGTGCCTGCGTTGGAGGCAGGATTTTTTTTGTACAGGATGGGACACCGTCCAATTCAAAAACAATCCTTAGAGGCGTTTTCCTCTAAGTGTGCCCAGAATGCAGCAGACTTAGAAAGAGGAGAAATAAAGATATTTCACCTCGTTGTGCCTCCTCTAGGATGGCGTAGCATTTAGACGAATTCCCAGGCTTACCTGTCTTGGTAAATCAAGGAATGTGCCAAAACACATGGGTGGATACATGGGAACACTCACTTTCCACCCATGTAACACCTTGCCGATGCAGAGTAACACAAGGCAGTGACTTGCTGTACCTTGCGTTTCTCCAGATTTACCAAGCAATGGAAGGCCTCGCAAGGAGACATTGCGTGGCTTGCTATATCTGAGTATGGACTGCGTTGCCCTTGCGCCACCCTGCGTGACGCAAGGGCAACACAATCCTACTAAATATGGACCCAAGTGTATTTCACTTCGCGTCACCTCACCTGGCGCCTCTGATCTTGGTGCCCGGGCCGGGCCTATTCAATGTCGCACTCCGACCCTGGTCGTTATCTTCAAATACCCAATTTACATATCAAGGTCTGAGGAGGAGGCTACTCCTGCGATAACAATGAGCTCTAGGTGTTTATTTGTTGTGACAAAGGAGCATTTTCTTTTTGTAAAATATCTCTGGATTATTTTACTATTGCAGTTTTTCTGTCCGGGTTGTTTTCGCATTTACCACTAGATGGTGCTGTTGAATTTTAATTGGATAAAAATCAATGTTTATTTCCAGGGATTCAGTTAAGGCTTCATACTCCGAATGAATGTGTTCGTCATTAACTTTCTGGTCATTCCTGTGAGTGGACAGACTGGGACAATGTTTCTATCGTGTTTAAATTGCAATTGGTCAAACTAATCAGCACTGCGCCTCTCATGCAATGGTAATCTGAATAATCCTGTTTTAACCAGATTTTTAGCCGTAGTTTACAGTTGCTGATTCCTAGCATGATCTATTTATTTAGTCAAGTCAGGTTATGCTTATCGGGACTACTTTAAAAACCTGACAGTTCATTGAAAATGTTTAAATGTAGCCAAGAATTTTTAGGACGTTTTGCCCTTGACAATTGCGCAAATAAGTTGCAGTGTCCCCTGTATGTTTGAGGGTGAAGGCGAGTGTTGCGAGGGATGCGTAAAGTCATAGCGATGGAGGGAGATGGCCCCATGAGCCGAGGTGGGAAGCTGACTGTAGTCGGAAATGAAAGCAAAGGTTAGTTCGGTACTGGAAAAGCAGACGTCATTTGCAGCACTGACGAATCAACAGTATCTAGTCACAATATCAATTCTAGGTACATTTTGACTCCGCCTACCGACGCCAAGTGGCATTCTATGGGCAGTTAGTTATTATTTTTTTTTTTTTAGCGCGAGGGAGCGTAGAAACCAAAGTTTCTACACTACGTTGTGCAGGCACGAGTAGCGCTGGTGCACAAACAGGCTGCCTAGCGCCACACAAAACCTTTGCACAATGGTGCATAGGTGTGTGTTCTGTCTAGCATAGGATTTGTCCTGGTAGCATATCCTTCCAGGACAAAGGGCCGTATGTATACATGCCAACATTTTAGGACAGGGACGTGGGAGATTTAAAATAAAAAAATCGGGAGAATGAAAATTCCCCATTGACTTCTATTGTAGAAAATGCAATTTCAGGCGGGAGACAGCTAAAATAAAGCCATTTTTGGCTTGAAAAATCGGTAGTCTCCCGCCTGAATCGGGTCTATTGGCATGTATGCGTATGTATCATTATTGGAAATAGAGATTACCTAATCGCGATTCTCTGCGGATCACAAATAGGTAATCGCTATTCCGAATGTATGAAAATCCATGAGTTTCATTTTTTCATTTAGCGATTCCCAGTGGCTTGCAATTGACCTACCTCATTAATATTCATGAGGAAGTTCGCAATTTGCGACCCATTTGGGGTTCGCTAAAAACACAGGGATGGTGGCCTGCTGGGCACAGCAGACCACCATGTCTGTGTTTGCCTTTGCATAAAGCAATATTTTTTTAAAATGCAGCCTGCTTTCTTTAAAGGAAAATGGGATGTGTTTAAAAAAGAAAAATGAAAAGTTTTCTTTTAATTTTTTAAGAGCAGGCAGTGGCCCGTGGGACCACTGCCTGCTCTGAAAAAATGTTTTCGCTACCATTCCTAAAGGGGTAGCTGTCCCCTGAGGACCGCATTTCAGGTGCAAAACATTCTTACATGCCGCTGCGGTTCAGTATTAGAAAGGGGCTGCCCTAAACACGCCCCTTCCTAATACCAGATCAGTATGTATTCGCAATTCCAAATTGCGATTCGGTACCATGTTATCGAATCGCAAATTGGAATTCATACATACCAAAAAGCATTTTATTGGTCGCAAACTTCCCGATTCTGCTAATTGGGCCGTTTGCGACCGGTAAAATGCATGATACAGATGGCCAAAATCCTATACCCAGACCATTTCCTAAACCTTCCACAAATTGTGTGTGTGTTGTTCTTTGCAGCTCGCATGCTAATGTTTGGGATATTTGGAGAACTTAAAATATTTCTTTTCATTAGCACCTGCGTCAAAGGTGAATTATGATTTTTTACTTAAAGTTCGGTCTGTCTATTCTAGTATATTGTGATTTGCATCAAAAACAATGGGGGTTTGCACAGATCTGCTCAAGTTACTCCCAAGTAACCCCCCTTGATGTAAAGCAGCGCAAGCCTCTATATGTGCTGAGAAAAGGGCACTTTTCCACAACAGAATACCTATTGTACTGTAAAGTAAATACCCTTGCAAGATTGTGTGATGCTAAGCATCACTGTGAGTGGCTTTGCTCCAGGGGATATTCTTAGTAGATATAGACATAAAAGTTCTCTGGTGGAATGACAGGGAGCACTCCATCAACATTTTCTTAGACTGAATGTGCATATTTTCCTGTAACAAAGATAAGATACAGTCGTAGCAGCACAAGTCTTTTTTGAAATACAAAGGTATACAGGACAGACAGTTAATCCACCTCCATCCCTCAGAGCTGCCTCACTGGCCCATCCAAATGTCACTCCCAACCTTCTAGAATCGGGGTATATGAACATGTGAACCCGCTATGGTATGGTCTAATAAAGGGAGAGTGAAAAACCAAGGGAAATGGGGGATAAAATAAATATAATGCTTCTTTTGATGGATACTTCTACCTGCAGATTCCACACCTATAGAATTGTCGCAGTCCATTGTCTGTCTTGACAATATCAGGAATGCCTCAAGTAGCAAATATCTCATTGAGAGCTGGCACAACTGCGGAAGTACTGGTTGACGCCAGCGGTTTGATAAGTGGGAACTTTGTGTATTAGTCCATGGCTACCATAAGGTACTTTCCAGATCATAGTGGTCTGAAGAAATCAACTGCAATTTGGGTCAAAACACTGACGGGTAGTTACAACATCTGTAATGGAAGTGGAGCTTCTTGTTGACTGGTCACCTGGCACGTGCAAGACTCTAAACTTTAGAGTTTTCTCCACAGTCTGGTCAAGCAGTGGGAACCATACTTGCTCTCTCAGGGCCCTTTTGGTTAATACGCGTCCTCTGTGGCCTTTGTGTGCTCGGTCAACGACTTGCTGGTGGAGGCACTTCGGTACGATCATCCTTCCCCCTCTTTGTAGCATCCTTCACATGCCGAAAAGCGGCTACTTCGTTGGTATCCATGTCAGAATCCTATTCGCAGCGTTCTCTGTCCCGCTATTGTTATTCCACTCTCTGTGTCACTTCATGTAGGGTGGGGCCCTTTTGTGTTGCTTCTCTGATGGCATCAAGCGCAACAAATGGGCGTGAGACATGCCTCTTCACAAGGCTGAGATACTCTTCAGCGAGCGAGGGTTTTATTTTTGCCAGTGTTAGTGAATGTTGAGACATGTAGTCTGCTGAGTTATGATCTTTCCCTGGTTTGTGTTTTATGGCATATGTGTATTCCTGCAGCCAAATCCCCTATTTCTCAATTCGTTGTGGCCTTTTTATACTTGGGGTTCCCGAACAGGGCTTGGTGCTCTGTTACGGTTGTGAACTGCTTGTCATATATGATAAGATGGTAGTGTTCACATGCCCACACAACCCCTAGACTTTCCCTTTCTGATTGTGAGTATGCTTTTTCTATATCTATCATGCTGCGACTGGCATAAGAGACTGTATTTGCTTGTGAGCCAATATGGCACTCAGCTCTACAGGACTAGCATCCGCTGTGAGTTCTGTGCACAAGCATGGATTGAAGTATGCCATGTTGCTGGTATCACTGACTCTTCTGTTGATCATCTGAATGCTCATTAACATTCATCTATCCAATTGAAAGCTCTTCCTTACTTTGTGCGGTCTCTCAGTGGCGCCCGGATAGTGGCATAGCTCTTGACATATTGTGCACTGTATATTACTATGCCTAGGAAGGATCAAAGTTTGCTGACGTCTCAAGGTAGTGCTGCACTGTTCAGTGCTTTAAACTTGTCTGGGTCAGGTCTCATGGACTCGAAGGATGAAGACAGCTTTTGTTTCTTTTATTGGCAGCAGACGTGTGGCGCAGCATGTGTCGTCTCGTACTTTCTGTTCCCTTCTTCCCAAATGGTCACTTCCTTCCCTTGTCCCCACCTACTTCCAGGCTCCAACTTGGGAGGTGATGACCACAGATTTCCATGCAGACTAATAGTGCCCCACTTTATTGTCATTAAAGACATGACACCCTGTAGGGACTGGGAGGAACACATGTCCATCAAGGACTCACTCACCATCATACATGCCAACATTTTGGTAGAAGGAAGCAGGAGATTTGAAAAATATATTCAGGAGAATGTATCTCCCATTGACTTCTATTGAAGGAGAGGCAATTTCAGGTTGGACACAGCCGAATTAAAGTCTTTTTTTGGCTTCAAAAATCGTGAGTCTCCCACCTGAATTGGGTCTATTGGCATTTATGCACCATCTGCCTGTGATGCTTAGGTTCTGACCATGATTCCTGCTCCTGCGACTCTTGTCAGAATATGCACCCTAAGGCCATACGGGAGCCAGAAGCTAAACTTCTTGGCTGTGGCCCGTGAGGATGAAGCAAGGTTGCTGTTGGTCCAGACCACGATCCAGATCCCCATTGTTGGACCTGGTCCTTTCTGCATGGTTATCCCCAAACATTTTGCCTTCCTCCTCCTATTTTTCTGACCTTCTTTCTGTTGGCTTTAGGACTCTGGGCACTTTACCACTGCTATTAAGTGCTAAAGTGCATGTGCTCTCTCCTCTAAACATGGTATGATTGGTTTACAGCTGTTTGGCATATTTGATTCACTTGTAAGTCTCTTGTAAAGTGGTATCTCATATGCTCAGGGCCTGTAGATTAAATGCTACTAGTGGGCCTGCAGCACTGATTGTGCTACCCACAGAAATAGCCTTTCAAACCTGTCTCAGGCCTGCCACTGCAAGGCCTGTGTGCGTAGTTTACTGCCACTTTGACTTGGCATTTAAAACTACTTGCCAAACCTTAAACTCCCATTTTGTTACATATAGATCACCCCTAAGGCAGGCCCTAGGTAGCCCTATGGGCAGGGTGCTGTGTGAGTAAAAGGTAAGACATGTGCCTTTATGTGTGGCATGTCCTGGTAGTGACACAGACTATTTAGTTTTTCACTGCTGCAAGGACTACTCCTCTAATGGGCTAGCATTGGGAATTACCTTATATACTTTTTAAGTGGTAATTCCTGATTTGAAAGGAGTGTCGTTGCCATGTTTGGTATGTTTAGAATGGTAGTGATAAATCCTGCTTACTGGTGCAGTTGGATTTTACATTACTATTTTCGAAATGCCACTTTTAGAATATATACTGGGGGGTTGGGCCCTACTACTACCAGCCTAATTGAGCCTCTTTAAATTGTGTAAATGAAAGTAATAGATGGCTGTAATAATTCGGAAACACTTATTCTGATAAAGCAACTCAAATCAATGTATTACCTTGGTCTGTGTGTTTATTTCACATTTAATTTTGGAAATATTAACACATTTACTTAATATAATTTTTCAATATGTCACAAAAAATGACTATTCTCTTATTCAAAGAAGACAATTTATTTAGGAGATATTAAGTGTGTTAACACGAACTAGGGTGTTCAACAAAGTGAAAAACAATATTAGATCATATGTAAATCAACATAAAAGAAAACACCACAGTTAAAACAATTACATAGATTAGTAACTGATAGATAATTGCGTACATTCACAACAGTGTAAGCATGATTTGAACAAACATAGTTCAGTGCATGGATAATCTTGTGGGGCTCATAAAGACCAACATGACAATACCAGTCTTACAGGATTAAGAAAACCAGAGATGATTATCACAGTTAGTGTAAATGTTGTTACCCTTGGAACAAGTTAAGGGGTTATTGCAAACATGATCAGGAGTGGGATAGATGTCTTAAATTGTTTTCCACTAGCTTTCATAATTCATTCTAAGTTGATTTGTCGTCATTTTAGAAATTGGGCATTTCTCTATGCTTATAACTCTTTGTGCTTTCCAGCCTGACTCCAATCCACGTCTAGGGGTGGGTGACAGCTACAATTGGTGCATACTTTTCAGACCGCTACAACACAGGAAGGACTGGGTGAAACAGTGTTTACATCTGCATTCATCTGCATACTGATGGTCTTCCTGGGCTGGGAGAGGGCGTTCACAATTTACTTTTATAAAGGTTGTTTCCTGCCCTCACACAAAGGGCTTATTTGCAGGATCTTCAGCATCATAGCTGGAGTTAGTTGTAGTGGAACCTTCTGACCCTGCTTCTGCCAGCTCCATCCTGTTCCGGAGCCAAACTCGAGCCGACCCTACTGGCACCATTGGATCCATCTGTGCCAACGCTGTAAATCCTGGATTATACGGCCTGCAATCTGCCTTCCCAGAATTCTCAGTCCAGGGTACATATCCAGCAGTGTTCCTCAGTGCAATGTACAGCATCTTTTCTAGGGCCTCGAACCCATCTGATGTACTCTTGGGACCTGGAGTGCCTTTCGGCCTTTCCATATTTATGCCAATGGCACTACCTGACGCGAAGATGGCGTTCCGACGCCAGCTCCAACCTTCACTACGGTGCGCAACAATTCAGTTTGGTCTTCGACTCCATGGCCGGACCAGCACTGAAGCAACCAACTACACCACCTCCACCTCGCTCAAATTTGTATCCGGAGTCACTGGCATCGCCTCTTCCACCTACAGAGCCCCCTCCTCTCAAGATGTCCAAAAGGGAGGCTCAGAGGCTACTTGATGAAGAGGAATACAGGCAGTAGATCCACAACCTTTTTGGTTCAGACTCTGACCCTCTGAATCTTTACACCAAAGAGTATGGCAAGGAAGAGAGTCCCTATGAAGTTGCAGGATTGTTCTCAGGTAGTGGTCTTGATACTTCTCCTGAAATGAAGATGTGGTTTCCAACAGGCCCTCCTATGACAGAGGTTGTATCCTACCACTCAGTTGTCAGGAAAGCGGCAGATTTGCTGAACTTGAAACTGTCATTGGTAGACATTGAGACCAATGTCCTCAGGAGGTGCTGTTCCCCTTGGCTCCAACATTGGAACCCTTACTTCCCTTGAATCAGGTTTAGGAGAAGCCATTGTCGGCACTGACGGTCATTAGACTTGTCGCCAGACAGTATTGCCATACCCCAGGAGACCCAACCTTCTTATCGGCTTAACCCTCACCAGAGTGATCCAGGCATTCTGTTCCTCAAGACAGTCAGAAGGCACATTCCTGACAGTTCCATCTGACAGAAAGTCCAAATGAATGGAGGCATGGGGGATGAACATCTTCTTGGCTGATAGTATGGTGCTCAAATCTTCAAATTCTAACTGTTTTCTGGCTTGCTACGCACATTCTCTGTGGGATACGGCCCAGCTCATCACATCTGAAGTTCCTGAGGAAATGCAGGTGCACTTTCAGGAAGTGATCAGAGATGAAATTGATGCCTCCAGACATATTAATTCAGGACTTCGAAAAGTCAGTCCGTGGATAAGGCAATGGGCACTTCAGACTCCAACCGACACCATGCCTGGCTCTAGACATCAGGATTCTCCAGCGGTATTCTGGCCAATCTTATGGACCTAGCGTTTGAGTGTACTATATTATTTAGAGACAAGACTGATATGGACCTTGAATGGTTTAAAGCCAGCAAGGCAAAGGCCAAATCTCGAACAGCCTTAACACATGAGGGTTTATCAACAGTTTTGTCGCTTTCAAGGGTTCTCCAGGGGGTTCTTCTTTCAATAGCGATAATCCTTCCAATTGCAGTCACAACAATCTTCAACTGCAGTCACAACAACCTCAAAATCTGCTGATCCACCATTACAGGGGTAAGGCCAGGTGGAAAGAATGTGGATCCATCCAGAAAGCCTCCTCCTATCCTTCTCCCCCAGGAAATCAGTCTTAGTTCTCTTCCCCAGGACCACAAGGATTCAGTGGGGGAGAGGGGTGGGGGGGAGGGGTTCAAGTATCCTCCTTTTTGCCAGCCTGGAAGGTCATTACCTTGGACCAGTGGGTCCTTAAACAGTAGAAAGAGGCTACACCCCTCCCTTCCTTCAGGCTCCACCCCACATCCCACCTCCACCCTCTTCTCCCACTCTGGGCCACCTCCTCATTCTGCAGCAGGAGGTGGCAGAACTCCTACAGAAAGGAGCTGTGGAGTTAATGCCAGATCAGGAAAAGGCTCAAGGATGCTACTTCCAATACTTGCTTGTGCCCAAAAAGGACAGAGGTCTGCATCTGATCCTGGACCTCAGAGTTAAACTTCTTCCTCAAAAAGGAAAAGTTCAAAATTCTGACCCTAGCTCATGTTTTACTAGCATTGGAAGCTAGAGACTGGATGGTATTACTTGACCTGTAGGATGCGTACTTCCATATCCCCATCCTACAGTCACATCGAAATTTGTGCCTTGTAGTAGGTTCTATGCACTAACGGTTTGCTGTGCTCCTCTTTGGTTTGACATCAGCAACTTCACCAGAGTCTTCATTAAGGGGATGGCAGTGCTGGCAGCCAATCTCGGAAGTTTGTGAATCCTGATATTTCTGGATATGGTCAACTAGCTGGCTGATCAAAGCCAGTTCACCAGAGGTGGTCTTGCGACATCTGCACTCGACAGCCTGGGATTTTCAATCAACAAGCCCAAATCTCACCTGAGGCCCTCCCAACGACACCTGTTCACAAGAGTACTGGGCACCATCCTCCGCCTCACCTTTCTTCCACCTCAGAGGATTGTTGACATATAAGAAATGGTCCCTTCCTTCAAACAAGGCTTGTGAGTTCCAGTTCTGAAGGTCCTGAGATTCCTATGTTTTAGAATTCCTGCATTCTCCTAGTCACCCAGGCATATGAGGGCCCTGCAGTGATGTCTCCACAGGCAGCTGCTACAAAACAGGCGGAACCTGGTGGATTCCACCGTGGTCTAACCGAGCTCTGCAGCAGAAGTGGCTTGGTGGGAGAATCACTTCCAACTAGTGCTAAAGTGCTTGTGTTCTCTCCCTTAAACATCTTACAATTGGCTGACACCTGATTGGCAAATTTAATTTACTTATATGTCCCTGCATGTATCCAGGGCCTGTAAATTAAATGCTACTAGTGGACCTGCAGCACTCATTGTGACACCCACTTCAGCAGCACTTTAAAATATGTCTCAGGCCTGCCGTTGCAGTCTGTAGTGCAGTTTTAAAACTGCCAATTCGACCTGGTAAAATAAACCTTTTGCCAGGCCTAAACCTTCCTTTTTAATACATATAAGACACCCCTTAGATAGGCTCTAAAAAGCCCAAAGGGTAGGGTGCATTAAAAGGTAGGACTTGTTTTTAAGTTGTACATATCCTGATAGTGAAAAACTCTGAGTTGGTTTTCACTACTGCAAGGCCTATCTCTCCTATTGGATAACATTGTGTTACATTCAATAAGTGCTAAATTGTGATTGGGGGCAGGTAGAAATGTTATGTTTGGACTCAAATGAATAGTAATTTAAAATCCGCTTTAACGGTAAACTTGGATTTTAAGTCACAATTATAAAAATGCCACTTTTAGAAATTTGGCATCTTTGTGCCCTAAACATGTGGTGCCTGTTGCCAGTGTCCCTGGTCACATTACTGTGAATAGCTTAACTGATGGACTTTGTGTATTTCTCCCAGACAGTCAGGCAAAAGGGATCTAGGTGTTGGCAGGATAGGCCATCCTGCCAGGACGGTTGGGGTGGAGCTGCTCCCTGTTCCACTTACATTTCAAAGGGTTTACCATAGCACACACAAAGGAACCCAACACTATTATTTTGGCACCTCAGACTTTCCGGAGCCTTGGCAGGGAACGAGAAGAACTTTCCGGAACCAGATGTGGGGGTAGCCTAGAAGATTACCCCACTTCAAAGTCTGGCACCAGGTATAAATATTGGATCCTCAGAACAACTCTTCAGTACCCTCCTGGAGCTGTGAAACACTTCAGAAGGACTGCCCTGGACCCACAGATGACTGCCCTGCTGCTTGAGGCCTGCCTTGCTGCTTGAACTCAGGACTGTCAGAGTGACTCCAATGGCCAGTTTGTTGGCCTCCTGTATGAGCTATAGGGACATAACAAGATCAAGAGACCTTAAACCCTGTACCTGACCTCTGCTGACATGCGTTCCAACCCCCCCAAACAATGCCCTCAAATCCTGGACCCTTGGTAGTGGTGTTAAAAGTGCTGCTTCTGCCTAACCCTAAAAGTTGGGACTGAGAAAAAATTTCACCAAAAAGTGGCCTGAGAACCAAAAGAAGACCAGGACCTACCTGTTCGCTGATCCACCCAAGGTGCATCGCCGGTCTGCCTGACTCCGTGGTAGCTCCCGCTACATTCTTCTCCGCAGCAGCAAATCCAGTTCAGTAGGACCTCTCGGCAAAAGTATCTGGCCTCATGAGCCTCTCATTGGTTACAGCCTGTACCTTAGTCTGCTGGGGATTAGCAACTTCCCAAAAAGTTTCAAAGTCCGAAGGTAGAAATTTTCACCACAACTCCATCCAGCTTCCCCCCGACGATGACACCTCCTCCTTAAACACCACCGGCTACCTTGCTTCGCTGAACTTTACCTTCGCAGGAATTTTCCTTCAACATTTCTTTTAAGTCTGAAGGTAAGCCAAGACCGGACCCAATCCACATTGTGTATCTGACAGGCGCTCAATCGCGGTCGGCCTCAACTTTTGACTTTTCCCCGGTCTCACGCAACCAGATATCCTTGGTTGGCTCTTTGATCTTTTTAGGGACTATTTTTCACTATAACTTTAAAAATTCATAACTCCGGTTCTACTGATTGGATTCAATTCATATTGGTGTCATTTTATTTATTAAATTTACTCTATTTGTCTAAACTGGTTTGGGAGTTTTCTTGTGTATGGTTCTCACTTGATTACTGTATGTGTCCTGCATAAATACTGCACACATTGCCTCTAAGTTAAGCCGGATGCTTTTTGCCAAGCTACCAGAGGGTTAAGCACAGGTTAATTTAGTGACTTTTGTGGTCACCCTGACAAGGAGTGTGTTTATTATTTGAGTGGGGCTTCCACCCCTCTCAACTAATAACCCAATTTCTTACAGGCAGGTATCAGCAAAGAGACAGGAGAATGGAAGGGATCTAACTGGTGCCTTGGGTGCAGAACAGGAAATGAGCAAGGATAGGCGGGAGAGGGAGCACAACTCCAGCACTCTACGTCCCCACCTGCAATGACAGTATATGAATGTAACTCTAGGCATGCTGGTAGCATCATTATCCGCCACAGCAGCACCAGTATTTACAGTGATATCTGATGCTTTGGCTAGCACTAGAAGATTGTGAAAGACATTTGCACAATGAGGATTATTAGCCGCACCCCTTTCCATGCATTACAAAAAGAAATACTTATTTTAACAATGTAAGGACAAGGAGTTTATGATGCATCAAACAATTTCCTGTTAAGAAGTCTCTAAAAAGAATTCAGACTGGGGCGCTTAGAAATTAACCCACTTTGATTATTTTTGTATTTCTTTAGTCTAATGGTGTATTGAAAGGCTCTCAATGTATCTGGGGGCCACGCTTCCTGGTGAAATCAAGTTCAAATAACCAAACACAAAACAGGCTAACAGTTTCTCTAAAGTTACTAAAGTCACCAATGTTAGTAGCAGTTTGGGGATACTGCATTCCAACCTGAGATATCGGGGTTGAAGAATTAAAACAAAATATTTTGAAATATTAGAAAAACAGAATGATATAACACCGGATATATCAATTAAGAAATAACAAGAAAACACTTTAATATCCACTCTATTTCCATCCACTACCCTGAAGAGTCTTTTTAAAATGTTGTTATTCACTGTAGTGACAGTCAACGTTTATTTTCCACTGCTTTGAGATAACAATGCTCGGTGCTGGAGCCTGCTTTTTTCAGTGCATGTTTATTTCAATATTTAAAATATCACCGTTCTTAATACCTGTTGACAACAGTGGACACGTTTATGAGGTTTTTCAGCAGGGGGCTCAGAGTGACATTAAATAGGCAATGTGAGTGGAGGAACAGCTTTAATAGCTAAGGTACCTGTAGGATGTGGGGGTCCAAGAAGACAAGACACAGGGCCACATGTATGAAGCCATTTTGCATTTCCTAGCAGTGCAATTCACAATTTCTGGCCATTTGGAAATGCAAAATGCCATTTTGGAATGTACGAAAGCCTTTTTCGGTGGTGCAAAATGTGATTTCTATCTAGTACAAATCGCATTTTGGAAATCGCTAAATAGGGAATTGCAAATAGGGATTTCTAAATAGCGATTCGCAAACACCATGTACAAAGGATTTCCTGATTGTGAATAGTCGCAAAATGGCCATTTAGGAAATGCAATTACTATCAAACGATAAAAGTCACCCAAAATGAATCAGGCTCTTTCAAAATGGCACTCTGTATGTCTTGGGGAGGAGGATGAGGATTTGATTGGCTAGCAGAGAAGGAGAGGATATTTCGTGTGAGGGTCACCCTGTTTGAACAGACAGAGGAAGAGATATATAAGAAGTACAGACTCAGTAGTGAGGTAATCCTGGAATTAATTGCTGAGTTGCAACCTCAGCTTCAGACCCTAACATTCAGAAGCAATGCAATCCCACCATATATGCAGGTGTTGTGTTTTCTATACCTTCTAGCTTCTGGCAGTTAAAAGGGGGTGATAGCAGTGGCAGAGGGGGTGTCACAAAGTGCATTTGCCAGGTTTTTACACAAGTTTCTGGACATCATGGTTAGCAAAGCTTACCAATACATATCTTTTCCAAATACCCCCCAATATTTGCAACAGACCAAATTAATGCTTTTCCGGGTAGCACAGTTCCCCAATGTTATCAGCTGTGTTGATGGCACACATATTGCCATATGTCTCCCCTCAGCAAATGAATTCATCTACAGAAATACACTCACTCAATGTACAGGTAGTGTGTGATGCCTCATGCATCATAACAGAACTTGTGGCAAGATTCCCAGGCAGCACCCTTGACTCCTTCATGTTCGGCCACCGTGGAATACATAACCGACTGTCTTAGGGTCAATTTGGCTACAGCTTTTTACTTGGTGAGAGAATTGTTGACTCAATGCATACTGTGCTCAGGACTGCTCGTGTAATGTGACCTAATGGTTTCTCCTTCTCATGCTCTTAAAGGAGACCGTGCATATGCCTTGCGTCCTTGGATACTGACACCATACTTGACCCCAAGAACCAGAAGTGAAAGGCAGTACAACAGGGCACATAAGACAACACGGTCCATCATAGAATGGACCTTTGGCATACTGGAGTCCAGATTCTGCTGCCTCCACAAAACTGGAGGAACGCTACATTACAGACCTGAGATGTGTTGTAAAATGATTGCCACATGTGCCATTTTACACAATATCGCCATGAGGAAGGGTCTGCGCAACATCACCATGGAGTCAAAATCCGACTCAGATGGGGAATTACCACCACTGCAAGTGCAGCAGGAGGGGACACGTGCAGTAGAGGGTCATACATGATGCACAGAGATCACCAACAACTATTTTTGAGGTAAGAATGATTACAACATCTAAGAAATTGCCATCACACATGATGGTAATGCATGGTGCATAACAGAAAGATCACCTTTTATTCAGGTTGTGACAATAATGTATTCCTCCTAAATCAACTGTATACATTGCGTATGTAACATTGTTTCAATAAAGCAACAAAGTATGTAATAACAAACAAAACAAAGTAGACTCATGACTCTGAATGTTCAGTGGAATTACTTTATCCGGCCTCTGGGGTTGGTTGCCTTCTCAGCAACACTGGCCTGTGGGAGAGGGGACATGTCAGATCCAGAGGTGTTTTGGCATGTACGCCTGGTACAGCATCCCTCTTGCATAGATGTGGTACTGATGCTAGGGTGGTCTTCACTCTCAGGTGGGGACAGGATGTTGGGGACAGGCATGTTGTGTGTCTGTGTGTTTTCAAGGGCTGTGGTCACTTGTACTAGCCCACGTGCAACATCCTGACGGCAGTGCCCCATGTCATTTTGTATGTTGACACTTCTCATAGCAAAAGTGGTTGTGGCTACTGCCAATCGATTCATTGAAAGAGTGAAGGCATCAAAGTGTGCCATGTACTGCATGTGCCTGCATCTGTGCAGACAGTGCTCCTTCTCCATGGCAGCAATCCAATGGTCTTGACCTTTCTGCAATTGCTGCATTGACCTGGACATGCTTTGCAGATGCCTATTAACAGTCTAATTTTGTTTGGTTTACAGGCGCTGCACAGAAATGATGGATTTACCCAGGCCACCAAACACAGGAGAACTGTCTACCATGTCGTCTGCCACACTGTCACATTGGGGAGTGTCACAAAGTACATTTTCCAGGTTCTTAAACAAGTTTCTGGACATCATGGTTAGCAAAGCTAACCAATGCATATCTTTTCCAAATACCCCCCCCACCCCACCCTCCAATATTTGCAACAGATCAAATTAATGATTTACCGTGTATCACAGTTCCCAAATGTTATTAGCTGTGTTCATGGCACACATAAATGGATTTATCCTGGCCACCAAACACAGGAGGACTGTCTGCCATGCCGTCTGACACATTGCCATTGTTGGCTGTTGCTGGTTGGCCTCTACAGTGTCTGTGTGTCCTGCCCACAGATGTAGTTGTATCCCTGCTTTGGGATTGTTCCTCATCACCGTCCACAAGATCTGGTAGTGGTGCAACAGTTGCCCTCCTAGTATTTGAAGTTGGAGTAAGGGGCATAGGAGTTGCTATTGTGGTATCTTCCATTTCCACATGTGTGTCAGTAGCTTCTTCTGCCTCAATTGTTTCTGACATGTCCTGGGTGTGATCTGTGGAAATGCATATATATATATAGTTGGTGTAAATAAATGGTTGGTTTGTTAACAATATTGCTGAAACTGTTCTTCATGTGTTTGTGACATGTCTATGATGTACAGATATGTGTAGTGTAGTCATCAGCACCCAGTACAGCATGCACCTTTCGTGTACTACCACTCCTATGATGCATTTCCAATGTACAACAAGCATTGAAATGGAGTTATGTTTGCTGTGTTGTTTTACTTGAGGAATTACAAGCTTTATGTTATGTTAAGTAAATAGAGGGGAGTAGACTTACCATGGCTAGTGCCTGCAGGATTGGCGGTGTCGATGTCTGACATTCCCACCACACTTTTGGATTCCATTGTCTCCTCGATCAGTGATTCCATCGAAGTGGGAGGGGGTGTTCGGAGAGACCATCACCTTTGCCACGACCCTCTGCCATTCTGCTGGCCACCTTCTTGTTTGTGCAGGATCTCAAGTCATACCAGAGTTTTCTGATCTCAAATATTGTCCTCTGGGTCACACCAAGGGAGTTCACCTTTTCCAGGATGCTGTTCCATATCTTAGTCTTCTGTTTCTCAGGAACAGTAAATGAGGCCTTACCAAAACATGGGTCCATATGTGCCACACATTCTTCGGTTAGAAGCGCCAACTCATGTTCAGAGACTTGACCTTGCGATTCCTGCTCCCAGAATCCTTGTCCCCATCTTCCTTGGACATGGAATTAGTTAAGGACAAGTATTCCACTACCAGTGGTGAAACAGGTACACTCTTTGCATCCGTGTATTTCTTAACTTCCTGGTCTGACATCATCATTCTGCAGAATGCAACTGTTCCTAATTTTGCGATTTCCTAAATTGCGGCTTCCTAATTGCAATTGCGAAATTGTAGAAATCGCTATTAGTGGAATCCATTGTTACATGCTTCTCAATTTGTGATACCCTAATAGCAATTTCTACGTATTCGCTATTTGGAAATCGCAAAGCCTTGGTTTCGTACATAGGGCCCTGACTTCTTTGATAAATGCAATGGTTATTCCAAAATGATCATCCAGCGTATGGGAGTGAAGCAAGACAGACCTAGCACAACAATGGTAGGATTCTAACTTTCATTAACTCATTCGCAAACAAACTACTCACTGCACGTTCTAGCACCCTGTTACATCATACACTCCATCCTACCAATCACAACTCCATCACATGTTCTACATTCAATGCATCATCCACCTACCCAAGCACATACCACAGTATCTGTAACGAACATGTAAGTCGAGTCTATAAGCAGCTTTGGAAAGCATAAAGCTGTGACAATAGAGGCTTGTGATAAACAACAGAAAGCAAAAATGGATATATACCTTAAGAAAAAGGCCTAAGTGATGAAATATGGTAAATGGTTTTGTCTAGGGATCAATCACTGTACAGTTTTATGGCACTCATTGAAAAAGATACATGTTTAGGTTAATGATATATGTGTAGTAATGAGTATATCGACTGGAGAAGAGCCATGTCTTCAGCTTACTTATGAAAGAGAAGGAATTTAAGGCTAGATTTTCCAAGCCTTACCGAATCGATAACCGGCCGCAAACTGGTTACAGACCACAAAAATGGCGTTTTCGCATGTATCAAAAACATTTGTTGAGCTATTTTTTGGATCCGACAAGTTACTGTGCCTTGCGACCCTCACCGCGCCTTGAGACCCTCACGAGTGATTTGCCGTGCTTTATAAATCCCAATTGATTGAATCAGTATTTAAGCGACCAGAGTTTGTGAGTCGCTGTTACTGATTCCCAAATTCCAAATCGCAAATAGTATGTATCAACCATTTGCAAATACCAAATAGTCGCAAAACGTAGATTTAGCATGTGCAAATTACCACAAACGCTGATCAGGAGGTAACCAGGTGAACCTATATAAAAAGGCCCAACATGCATCAGGATGTTCCACAATGGCAGCGCGGCATGTGATTGCGAGGAGGATGGGGTTTCTCAATGCCCTGCAGAGGAGGAGGAGATGACAGGAACGGATTTTCAGAGAGAGGCTGACACTCCTCCAACAAACAGAGGAGGACATTTTCGATAAGTACAGGCTGAGTAGTGCAGTTATTTTAGACCTAATTGCAAAAATAAGGCCTCAGCTTGAGAGAAACACTCTCAGAAGCAATGCCTTACCACCCATGTGCAGGTACTATGCTCACTCCATCGTTTAACCTCTGGTAGTTACCAAGGTGTCATTGCTGCTGCAGGTGGGGTATCACAGAGTGCCCTTTCTAGGCTTTTTGATGATTTCCTAGATACAATGAGAGAGAGAGTATGTCACCATATTTCTTTCCCCAGCACAGCAGAGGTGTTGCAAGTAGCAAAATTGAATTTTTAAAGCCTTGCCCAATTTCCCCATATAATTGGTTATATTGATGGCACCCGTGTTCCCATATGCCCTCCCTCTTACAATGAGTATATATTTCGAAATCGAAAAAACACCCATTCACTAAATATACAAGTGGTGTGTGATGCAAAACATATCATCACAGATCTTGTACCAAAGTACCCTGGCAGTACACATGACTCTTTCATGTTCAGGCCTAGCAACATTTACTCAAGTCTGATCAGAGGAGAGTTTGAAGATCTACTTGGTGAATATGGCCTAGGTATACGACATAAATGCCCTAAATATTTAAATTGCATATATTGTAACCACATTCCCTAAATGTTTTGTAGATGACCGTGCATATGCCCTGAGGTCATGGATATTAACACCATATCTACATCCAGAAAGCCAAAGTGAGGTACGCTACAATGCAGCACACAAACGGACCCGGTCTGTAATAGGAAGGACATTTGGCCTACTAAACTGAAGATTTTGCTGTCTACACAAAAGTGGGGGTACCCTACAATAGTCCCCAGAGACAAATTGCAAGATAATAATGAAGAAGAACCACGAAACCCACTAGCACAGCCAACACAGGAAGGTACATTGGCAGCAGAAGGACGAGCCAGATGTGCGGCCATTGCAAACAATTACTTTTAAGGTATACGAATGATGCAGTGTGTTACATTTTGCACAAAGCTAAACACAAGAAGTGCAGTGTTAAACAAAATAACTTTTATTTCTCAGGTTGTAAAGGAAGTTATAAAATACTTTTCACTCCTCAGAATGTTCATATGAAAGTACAACATCAGTACACATTACTGAAATAGCAAAAAAGGACAAAACAACATGGTACAAATGTAAGAGTTACTACTGTTTGCATCGACTGCAAACTGAACTTTGTTGCACGGGTGTAGTGGAGCCTTCTGTAGCAACACCACCACTTCTTGATCTACTGTGACGTGCATTTATTGCCTCGTTGGCAGAGGCAGTGCTTATACTGGATAGGTCCTCACTTTCAGCATGCCCAGCTGCTCCACTTCATGCTATTTGAGTGGTCTGTAAGCTCTCTACTGCAGTGGCCACATGCACAAGGCCCTGTGCAACATCGTCACCATAGTGGCCCATTGCAACCTGCAGCCCTACAGTACGGCGTGAGACAGTTGATGTAACCTGTACAAGGCGATTTATTGAGCGACTCGACATATCCATATGGGAGAATAGATGGTGTTGAGCACGTCTGCGCATTGCATTGTCCTCTTGCATTTTGCCACATAGTTTGTTCATAGCCTCTGTCATTGAGTCTACTTTTGCCTCCAAAGACTTGTGGGAATCCTCAATGGTTGTTGCTACATGTTGGAAGCCAGCTTTGATGCTTTTTTCTATTCTAGTTAATTTTTTCGTAATAATGCACATTTGTTTGTGTTGTAGGTGCTGTACCTTCAACATGTAGGCTTCAAGACCAGCAATAGCCCATAGCTTGTCTGGACCATGACCTGGGGTTAGGCTGCCTGACAACACTGCGATGTCGGACATGTGTACTCCTGTGCAGTAGTCTGCGCCTCACTACAGGTTCTTCTGGGTCATTTGGACTCCCTGCATCACCGACTTCCTCAATGGGCAGTGTCTGATTGGCATGTTCAGGACTGCTACTTTGCCTCTGGGGTGATGTATGTGGCATTATGGACTCACTGCCTTCTTGATTGGTCATCTGTGTGTCTTCCTGACCCTCTCCTTCGGACTCATGTTTTGTTGGTGCTGGAACATCTGCATAGAGATGCAATGTGTAAATATTTGTAAATAAATGTTATGTTCCCTTTTGTTTGTATCAATTACAGTATGATCCGTTTGGTTTGTGCTGTAGGTGTTCATAAGGAGTACTACATATCCCATAATGCACTACTAGGGTAGGCCTAACACTTCTAATGGTGTTTTTCTTATATTCTATTGTAGCTAAACATTTCCCAGCCTAACATGGCTACAATGTTGCCTCACACATTACTGTAGACATGTTATTGTCACACTTTAAGTGTTTGTCTCACTCTTACCTTTGGAATTATAAGGAGCCTCTGAGGTGTCAATGTTGCTGAGTCCAGACACAGTTTCTGGCTTCAGGTTGGACTCAATCATTTCCTCCAGGGGAGTTGGTGGCGGCTGGGTTAGGGGTCTGTAAGAAAGTGCCCCTTTCTGGAGGATCGCGACCGTAGCTGGTAAGAAAACCCGACGCCTAAAGACACCCCTGCACCCAACGTCCCACGGCCTTGGGTGGCCCAACCGACGGTGTCCCACCATCCCCAGGCATCCCAACTTACCTCTCCAACCGGTAGTCTCCTCCAGAAGATCTTCGTCCCCGAGCCTGCAGTCTTTGTTGCAACCGGAGAATCCCCATTGAAAACAACAGGGCACCCGACGCCAAAACAGAACCCTGCACCCAGCCGCTCCTGCGCCGCTGTGGGTGTACTTTAGATGCTAACTCGGATCCCCCTTTGCCCTGAGCCTAACACCAGGAGCTTTGCTCCCACAACCTCGTGGCCTGTGTGTGAGCACCCACCAACCGTAGGCCCCCTATCCCACATTGGATAACATTGGGCCTGAGCACTCTGCACCTGGCCACCCTAGTGCCGCTGAGGGTGTTTCAGGAGTGCATCCTTGACACTGGGGGAACCCTGGTTCTAACCCCAGAATACCAACTCCCACAAACTTGTACTTACCTGCAAACCGTTAACTTCATTTTTCTCCATAGACATACATTGACTGTTTTTCCTTGAAAATTGTTGTGTGGAGCTGGTTTGTATGAAACACTGAAAAACTGCAAATGTACAAAAATTGATTTACTTACCTTTTCTCTAGGAAATGTCCTAGTGTGATATGTAGGCATATCACACTGAGTAGAAAAAGTAACTTAAAAAGTAATCTGAGAAGTAACGTACAAAGTAATCTGTAAAGTAACTGAAAAGTAATTTCGACACAGTGACTTACCTGTAATTCAATCAACTGCATTTGAACCTGCATTCAACTGTAAAACATTGCATAAGATTTTGCAAAGCATTTATTTCACTTACCTGCACCAGGCTTGGCTTGGTTCTAGAGATAAAATAACTAAATAATATTTTTGATACAAACAATTTGGTCTGAGTTCAGTCTTTGAGTGTGTGACATCATTTGCTGCCTAAGTGTGTACAACAAATGGTTAACACTACCCTCTGATAAAGCCTTACTGCTCGCCCACACTACCTCAAATAGAGAGTAAGGTGCTATCTACTTTTTACCTCTGCCTACCTTTGCGGTTCCACTGCACCTCATTTTGGTATAGTATATACAGAGCCAGCTTCCTACATTGGTGGATCAGCGGTGGGATATACAACTTTGCATTTGTTGGACTGACTTGGTCAACACCTGATCACACGACAGAACTCCTAAATTGTCTTTAGAAATTCTGATTTTTAAATTGACAACATTTTTCCAAAACACTAAGGGGCTTATTTACAAGCCCCTTGCGCCACCCGTGCGTCACTATTCCCATGTTAAAAATGACACAAAAGTGGTGCAAGGGGCTTGTAAATAAGCCCCTAAAAGTCTTGCTAGGGCCTTGGTTAAGTCCCTTTAGAATTTTAGAAAAATAAAAGCTCACTTTAGTTAGGGGTAAGAGGGGTTAGAGGTTTTTCTTTTACAATGTTTCTTAACAAGAACCTAGCTGTTAGTGAAGATAACAACAATGGCATAGAGAACCAGGTTAAGGAGCTCAACCTCACCCCTTATCTCCACTTAGAATTTAGGGAGTTAAGGTCTCTATGCAAACTTAAAAATATTACCATGGGGTCCCATCCCTCCAAACAATAGCTCCAGGAGCTGTTGGCAGGGTATGCTAAGGACCATCCTTCTGAGAATTGTGTAGACCTCTCAGGTGAAGAAGAAGAGGGCGGGGATGAGAATAACTACCAACCACCCCCACTTCATAAGGAAAGAAGGGCCCCAGTGCCCCTCAGTCCAAGAATACAACTCACAGCACCTATATCTCACACAGGTGGGTAAGGTGCTTCTGAGGACATTGAGGACAGCCTCAATACGGAGACCAACCTTTTAGTAAGGTTGACAAAAAGGTTAGATCTAGAGTAGAGACCAGACTCCTGGCTCTGGAAAAAGGAGAGAGCATCAAAGGTGGCAGCAATTTACTAAACAAGGATAGAGAGCAATCTTATGATTCTAAAATCCCCAAAGGGATTGTCCCTAAATGGTTCACAGCCTTTGAGAGGGTTTGTGAAATTAGAAAGTTGAAGAAGTCACACTGGGGGGGGCACTCCTTTGGGATCTGTTCACTGGTAACTGCAGGGACAGACTCCTGACCCTTACAGGGGCAGATGGGTCTTATGACCTCGTGAAGAATACTCTGATTGAGGGCTTTGGGCTCACAACTGAGGAATATAGAATTAGATTCAGGGGGGCTCACAAAACCCAAAATCAGTCCTGGATTGACTTCATAGACTACTCAGTTAAGATACTAGATGGATGGTTAACTGGCAATAATGTACATGATTTCAATGGACTTTACAATTTGTTTATGAAGGACCATATTTTGAGTAATTGCACTAATGAAAAGTTACATCAGCATTTGGTACACCTAGGTCTAATTTCTCCCCAAGAATTGGAAAAGAAGGCAGACCACTGGGTCAAGACTAGGGTAACAGAAACAGCCACTGGGGGTGACCAAAAGAAAGGGTCTACAAAACCTCCCCAGGGGAAAGGGGGTGAGAACCCCAAATATAAAAAGCCTGAGTCTTCAAAAGGACCCCAAAAACCTGCTCAGGGGGGTGGGTCCCAAAACTCTCCCCAGTTCAGTAATAGATACAAAGGGAAGAACTTTGATCCCCTAAAGGCCTAGTGTTTCATCTGTAAGAAGTTGGGACACTTAACTGGAGATGCTACTCGTCCTAGCAAGAAGCCCCCTAGTCCTCCTACAGCTACTACTGGTATAGTCAGTCTCCAGATGGGATCAACAGTGTGCCCAGAGCAAATCAGGGTTCACACTGAAGCAGTTCTAGTCACTGAGGGTGAAGTTGAGTTTGCCACTTTAGCTGTGTGGCCTCCCAACTTAAAGAAGTATTTGCAATACCCCTGGATCAATGGGACAAGAATAGAGGCCCTGAGGGGTACATGTGCCAGTGTCACTATGGTGAGAGATACACTGGTTTCCCCAGAGTAATACCTGATTGGGAAATCTTACCCAGTCACCTACCATGCCATGGCTATGGTGACATTAGACTGGGGAGGGGGGAGGGGGGTTACTTGCCTGAAACAGGTAGTGGTCTCTCCAAAGCTTCCAGCTGCCTGTTTGCTTGGTAATGACCTGGAAACCTCAGCATGGGCTGAGGTAGAATTGAAAACCCATGCAGCAATGCTGGACATCCCTGAGATTGTGTGTGTCAAGACTACAGCACAGAGCTGAAAGCAGGGTGAAAAAGAAGTGTTGGAGCCTGAAAGAATGGCCCAACCTTCCAAAAGGAAAGGTAAGAAGGCTGGGAAACCAGCTTCTGGACAGCCAAAAAAGCAGGACCCCTCTCCTCAGGGAGAGGACTTGGAAGCCCCAGAGGTAACTGGGCCTATGGAACTTGACCCTTACCAGGTTAAGCTCTTAGGCCCAGGGGGACCCACTAGGGAAGAGCTGTGTCTTGGACAGCAGACCTGTCCAACTCTTGAAAGCCTGAGGCAGCAAGCTGCTGCACAGGAAAAGTGAGATGTCCGTGGTACCCACAGAGTCTATTGGGAGGAGGGACTGATGTACACTGAGGCTAGAGACCCCAATCCTGGAGCCACTAGGAGAGTGCTACCGTCTCAGAAGTACAGGGAGTTCTTACTCACTTTAGCTCATGACATCCCCCTAGCTGGACATCCGGGCCAAACCAAAATTTGGGAAAGGCTAGTTAGCCACTTTTACTGGCCCCAGATGTCTCAGAAGGTAAAGGAGTTTGTCAGCTCCTGTGTCACCTGTCAAGCCAGTGGCAAAACAGGTGGACACCCAAAGGCTCCCTTAATTCCACTACCAGTGGTTGGGGTTCCCTTTGAAAGGGTAGGTGTGGACATAGTGGGTCCACTTGAACCTCCCACAGACTCAGGAAACAAAATTATACTGGTGGTAGTGGATCATGTCACCAGGTATCCTGAGGCAATTTCCCTTAGGGCTACTACAGCTCCTGCAGTAGCCAAGGCCCTCATTGATGTCTTCACCAGGGTAGGGTTTCCTAAGGAGGTGGTTTCAGACAGGGGGTCAAACTTCATGTCTCCTTACCTTAAACATATGTGGAAAGAGTGTGGAGTGCAGTACACGTTTACTACACCCTATCACCCACAAACCAATGGTCTTGTTGAGAGGTTTAACAAGAAATTGAAAGGCATGATTATGGAGCTCCAAGAAAAGCTCAAAAGGAGATGGGATGTCCTCTTACCATGCTCGCTTTTCACCTACAGAGTGGTGCCTCAGAAGGGAGTAGGGTTTTCCTTCTTTGAACTTCTTTTTTGCCATCCTGTTAGGGGACCACTCTGTCTTGTAAAAGAGGGTTGGGAGAAGCCTCTTCAAGAACCCAAACAAGACATTGTGGACTATGTACTAGGCCTAAGGTCCAGAATGGCAGAGTACATGAAAAAAGCTTCCAAAAATCTTGAGGCAGCCAGGAGCTCCAGAAGCACTGGTATGACCAAAAAGCTGCACTGGTGGAGTTCCAACCAGGGCAAAAGGTGAAGGTTTTGGAGCCTGTGGCACCAAGGGCTCTCCAGGACAAATGGAGTGGCCCTTACCCCATCTTAGAGAAGAAAAGTGAGGTCAGCTACTTGGTAGACCTGGGCACAAGCAGGACACCCAAAAGGGTGATCCATGTGAACCGCCTTAAGGTTTTCCATGAGAGGGCTGACATCACCATGCTGATGGTGACTGATGAGGAGCAGGAAGCAGAGAGTGAACCTCTTCCTGACCTCCTCTCATACAGCCCCAAAGATGGGTCAGTGGATGGAGTTGTCTATTCAGACATCCTCTCTGCCCAACAGCAGGCTGATTGCAAGCAAGTCTTGCAACAGTATGCTAAGCTCTTTTCCTTGACCCTGGTCAGACAAACTGGTGTACCCATGATGTGGACACTGGGGAAAGTGTACCTCTCAAGAACAACATCTATCGACAGTCTGATCAAGTCAAGGAAAGCATCAGAGCTGAAGTCAGCAAGATGCTGGAGTTAGGGGTTATTGAACCCTCTGAGAGCCCCTGGGCCAGCTCAGGGGTTCTAGTCCCCAAACCTCATCCACAGGGTAGAAAGAGAGAAATGAGGTTCTGTGTGGACTGTAGAGGGCTCAATTCTGTCACCAAGACAGATGCTCACCCTATCCCAAGAGCTGATGAATTGATAGATAAATTGGGTGCAGCAAACTTTCTAAGTACTTTTGACTTAACTGCAGTGTACTGGCAGATTGGCATGGCACCAGGAGCAAAAGAAAAGACAGCATTCTCCACACCTGATGGACATTATCAGTTTACTGTTATGCCTTTTGGTTTAAAGAATGCCCCTGCCACCTTCCAAAGGTTGGTGAATCAAGTCCTTGCTGGATTGGAAGCCTTTAGTGCAGCATATCTAGATGATATTGCTGTCATTAGCTCCACCTGGCAGGATCACCTGATCCACCTGGGGAAGGTTTTAAAAGCCCTGCAAACTGCAGGCCTAACTAGCAAGACATCCAAATGCCAGATAGGGCAGGGAACTGTGGTATACTTGGGTTTTGTTTTTAATGCAGTTAAAAACAAAACCCAATTGGCACTCTTTGGCCACAGGTCTGTCCTTGTAAATGGTACCACAGGTACCAAAGGCGCTGTGGCCAGGGAAGGCCTCTAAGGGCTGCAGTACTTATTGTGCCACCCTTAGAGGCCCTGTACTTTTACACACATACACTACCATTTCAGGCTGCCTGTTTTGGTGCAGAACAAAGTGTAGAGTCGGCATGGCACACATCACTGTGTGCCATGCCTACAACCCACTGCCCTGGCATAGGTCAGCCATCCCTCTAGCTGGGTGCACTATACCAGTGGTGAGGGTACAGGTGCATGAGCCTTGTACCCCTACAGTGTCTAAGCCAATTCTTAGACATTGTAAGTGCAGTAATGCCATTAAGAGTATATGGTGGTGGGAGTTTGGCATTACGAACTCCACAGCACCATAATGGCTTTTCTGAAAAATGGGAAGTTTGGTATCAAACTTCTCAGCACATTAAACCCACACTGTAATGAAAAATGCACTCAACAGGCATCTTAGAGATGCCCCCTGAAAAACGACCTCACACTAGTGTCTTGGCTGAGTGGCTGCTCGCCAGCTGCCACCACCAGACATGTTTCTGGACTCCTGGGTCGTGAGCCTGCTGCTCTCTGGGGTCTGAAACAATGCACATCCTGGGACGAGGTGCCAAGCCTCCTCCCCCAGAATGGGCAGAGTCCATGAAGGGGAAGCATCAAAGGCTTGCCGCCTTTGTGAGCTACCCCAGCCCTTTGCTGCTTCCAGCAACTGGCTCCCACCGGTTCTGACCCCCACTTTGGGCGGGAGAATCAGTGGGAAAACCAAGGGAGGTGTGCCCACCTTTGCCAACCCCACCCCTCAGGTGGAGGAGGCGAGGTGAAGCACAACTCTCAGTCCTCACCATCTTTCAGATAGGGGGACCCATCCAACCAGAGAGAGGCATGTGGCCCCCTCCCGATGGAGGCTGGCATAATAGGGGGTGTACCCACCCCAAGGAAGGGACCTATTGGTCCCAACCTTTACTCACCTGTAACACCCCTAAATCTAGTATTTAGGGGCACCCCTGAACCTTGCCTCCTCAGACAAGAACCGACCAAAAGAAAAGAAGAAGAAGGATCGAAGAAGCTGTGCCAAAACTAGGAAGAGGAGGATGCCCACTGACTTGGCCCCAGACCTACCGGCCTGTCCCCACCTCGAACCTGCTCCAGCGCAATCCCGGTGTGTCCTGCAGCCAGCAGCCTCAAGAACCTGAAGGACCTGCCCTGCCTTCCAAACCCAAGACTTTGTCTCCCGTGAGCACCGGATTTGCTCACCCACAGACTCTGGCCCCAGCCAAAACCGTGACTCTGCACCCGACGCCTATGGCCCGAGTTTGAGTGGCCCAACCCACAAGGACGTCTCCCGGCGATCCTGACCTGAGATCTGGTGATCTCTGACCTGCCTCGAATTTCCAAGCGAAGCCTGCAGCCCCTTTCTTGAGGAACCCTCATGACCGCAACCAGAGCTGGTAAGAAAACCTGACGCCTAAAGACACCCCTGCACCCTACGTCCCACGGCCTTGGGTGGCCCAACCGACGGTGTCCCAGCATCCCCAGGCATCCCAATTTACCTCTCCAACTGGTGGTCATCTCCAGAAGATCTTCATCCCCAAGCCTGCAGTCTTTGTTGCAACCGGAGAATCCCCATTTTAAACAACAGGACACCAGACGCCAAAACAGCACCCTGCACCCAGTCGCCCCAGCGCTGCTGCAGGTGTACTTTGGGTGCTAACTCGGATCCCCTTTGCCCTGAGCCTAACACCAGGAGCTTTGCTTCCACAACCTTGTGGCCTGCATGTGAGCAGCCACCAACCGGAGGCCCCCAATCCCCCATTGAATAACATTGGGCCTCAGCACTCTGCACCTGGCCGCCCTAGTGCATTTGAACCTGCATTCAATTATAAAACATTGCATAAGATTTTGCGAAGCATTTATTTCACTTACCTGCACCAGGCTTGGCTTGGTTCTAGAAATAAAATAACTAAATAATATTTTTGATACAAACAAATTGAGTTCAGTCTTTGAGTTTGCGACATCATTTGCTGCCTAAGTGTGTACAACAAATGGTTAACACTACCCTCTGATAAACCCTTACTGCTCACCCACACTACCACAAATAGAGAGTCAGGTGCTATCTACTTTTACCTCTACCTACCTTTGCGGTTCCACTGTACTCTGTGCACACTGTACCTTATTTTGGTATAGTATATATGGAGCCAGCATCCTACAAGGTTCTCCTCTTGTTGCACGGGCCTCAGTTTTACGGGTTGCCATCTCTTCTTTGGTCCTAGCTCGTAGGCCGTACCACCTTTTGCGGATCTCTTCAATGGATCTCTGTGTAACCCCCACAGAGTTGATGAGCGCCTCGAGTTTCAGCCAGATTTTCTTCTTCTGTGCCACTGGCACAGAGAGGGATGTTTTCCCAAACAAGGCATAATGGTTTGCCTCACACTCCTCAGTGAGTATTTCTAACTCTTTTTCTGAGAATTTAAATTTTCTCTTCCTCCCTCCAAGCTCCTTCTCCTTTTCAGGATTCTGCTTGGACATTTTCCTGCTTTTCAGGGGTGGATGGCTTGTGACTGCTGCAGATCCCAATTGGATTGTGTTGGGTATCACCTGTTTCAAGGTTCTCCAGTGTTCTTATAGGCCTGCTGCTGCTGCTCTTCTTCCTGTTTATGATGTCATCACTCACTGCCAAGTTAAAATTTGGTATTTGCAACTCGATTAGCTATTTGCCGAATCGCTATTTGTGATTCCTTAAATAGCCAATGCGACTCAAACCGAATCACCAATGGCCAGATGCTCACATTCGTACATACCAAATAGTGATTCGTAAATCGCGATTCAGTAAGAATCGCGAAATACGAATCAGTATTCATTTCGTACATCTAGCCCTTCATTTTTTTGTGCCTAACTTAGAAGCTGCTTCCCCATTCTCCCCTACTCTCCGTTCAACCATCTAAAAATTACCTTCCAGGCCCCCAGACGTACCTCACGTCGCCATTGCTCCACCTAGCTAGGTTTGACCTATATGCATACCAAAACACAAGTACAACACACAGATTATGCAGCATAATTTATTTGGAGCAAAGTAATTTTCTCAATTCTATTGAAACTTATTTTTTTTTAAACGGCAACTTGAATGCGGGCTCGAGCTCACACTTTTATTGGATGCCCGATACATTAAGTTATACTTTATTTTTACAGAGAATCTTAGCTGTATCCATAATTAAGTCTGGTACATTTATTGTATTATTTTCTTGGCACCACTGCATTTCTTCTCAAATCAGTCTTTGCTTTTCGAGTTTGTTTGATCATAGTGGCTCCTGTTTGCAATGCATTGCAGCGTTTTTGTAAACTGTTGGCATTAGTTTAACTTCGTAATCAGGTCTGTTGCCTCGTTTGGCATGATACATCCTATAATAATCCTATAATAATAATAGTAATAATTACAGTAAATCCCACTTAATGCTTTGCAGCTTTCCTCTTGCTACTGCAGGAGGAAGTGTAACTTGGTGTATGAGCTTTAGCCTGAATATATTTACAGATAATTATCAAAAGGTTGTGGTTGTTTCCGCCTAACTACTACCCAATGCTGTCAATTTAAGGATATTTATTAAAAAAATGTACTGCAGAACGGAGGGAGTCGGGAGGCAGAAACTGTTTTGCTGTTTGTCCTAATTTAATTGGCTGTGATATAAGCAATCTATTAATATATTCCTTTGGCTTCTTGATGCTAGGAGTTTGTATCCACCAGTTTCCATCCTCATATCTTGTACTCCGGGTTATTTTAGACCTCCCATTTTTGTATAAAATAAAAAAAAAATGAATTTTATTATTATTAGAATAGGGACTTCCTTCCCAGTGTCATTCACATTTGAAGAGGTTTTGTAAAGCACTCAAGATTTCATTAAAAAACACAACATTCTCCATTATACACATAAACATGGTGCATTGATTTACCAATTTGGTTTAGGCACAGGATTCAAATATGCTCTGTGATTTTTACATCAACTGTGATATTGACTGAAATCCAAGCTATTATTCCCTACATTGGGATTCCATGTTTTGGCCTTACCGCTTGCACAATAATGGCTAAACTGCAAAAAGATATCTCATTTTCTTTATTTGACAGGACCCTTTGGTACACCAGGTTCATTCAGGTTAATTTTCCAACCATAGCTGCAATACTTTTACTGATAACATTCCGGGTATGTGGCACATAACAACACAGTAAAGAACAAGTTACTTACCTTTGGTAACGCATTTTCTGGTAGAGCCTCTATCTAACTGCAGATTCCTCACTTTAAAATATTCCCCAGGTGTCAGACTGGACCCGGAAAATCTTGAGCAGTACCTGTGCGTGCCAGTAGGGAGTGTTGATCGGCTCCACGTTGGCATTGTCCATGTCGGAAGTGACTTCGAGAGGCACATATATGTGTCACCCCAGCATGCTGACATCAGTTTCTTGACTATTTCCATTCCAAAAGTGCTGACCCACCTAAAAAACAATGTTTTTATCAGTGTGCAGTATCTAATAGGTTCTTTAGGGTGAAGAGCCCAGGTCACAGAGCAGGGAAGAAGGGAGGGTCGGTGAGGAATCTGCGGTATCTTCAAAAAAGTGTTTTACCGAAGTTAAGTTTCTTGTTCTTTTGATTGAGACTTCTAACCACAGATTCCTCACTTTAGATTAGATACCCACCCAATACCTCCCTGCCGGTGGGTCTGCAAACTGGCTCACACCAAAAAGTTCTGCAGGACCAAATGGACAAAATGGCCGTCTCGATGGACCTGACTGTCCAAGCAGTAGAGCTTCATGAACATGTGGCAGATGTCCACGGCAGGCACCCCACATGCCAACGCAGTAGCAGCATCCTGGCCCCTGGTTGAATGGGCCCGTAAACTCTCAAGAGGCTTCTTTTTGGCTAGTGCATAGTAGATCTTAATGCACAGTGCAATCGATATATGGTCCGCTTCAGCACTGCCTTGCCCTTTACACCTTTTTACAGTGAATCCGATGAAGAGCTGATCATCCCCCTGATGGTCTTGGGTGTAATCCTTGTAGAACTAAAGAGCGCTCTTCGGGTCCAGGTGATGGATTCTCTCCGCTTCCTTGGAAGGATGAAGAGGGGCAGAAATTTACACAGCGTGATACTCTGGTTGACATGAAAGGGGTGACAATCTTCAGCAGGAGGGAGGCAAACGTTTGAAAGACCAGTTCGTCAGGGAAAATAGCTGGTTTAAGGAGGGTGGACTGACAGAGATTGAAGTTTTCTGACCCTCCTGGCCTCCAACAAGACCATTTTGAGAGTAAAGAGCTGCAGGGGACAGCTGTGTAGTAGTTCGAAGAGAAAACACATCATAAACATGAGGACCAGATTGAGGTCACATTGCGGAATCACAAAGGGGGTAAGAGGAAACAAGTGCTGTAAATCTTTCGGGAAACAAGTCGCAACAGCTGACTGGAACAGGGAAGGTTGGGCCGGCAACCACAAAACAGCCGAGATGGCTGACAAGTAACCCTTAACAGTGCCCAGGGCAAGGCCTTGTTTGGCTAGTGATAAAACACAGCAACGCCTCTGAGAGCTCTGCAGAAAGAGGATCAATCAATAAATCAGTCTTGTATAGCATGGATTGTCACATTGGGTGGTCTCCATGTGAGCCTTGGTCAAAGAGCCAGGTCTTGAGCTGCTTTCTGAAGTCCTTCAGAGATGGGGCGGTGTGAAGGTAGAGATCGTTCCAGGACCTGGCCACGAGGTAGGAGAAGGAGCGGCCTCCACATCGGCTGTGACGTATGTGTGGGATGTGGGCCAAGGCGAGGGTGGAGGATCGGAGATTGCTAGTCGGTCGATGGAATGTTAGGTGGTCATTGATGTAGGCAGGTCTATATGATGTGAAGAGGACCAGGCCACAACTTATTCCAACAACAGGCAAATACAATTTTAGTGGAGGGACATCTGGCTGCCAAGATGACATCACAGATCTCAGGAGGGAGTTCAAACACTCCTAAATGCCACCACTCAATCTCCATGCATGAAGGTGGAACGTGTGCAGGTTCGAGCGCAGGACCCTGCCCTGCTACTGCAAAAGGAGATCCTGCCAAAGGGACAGTCTGATCAGAAAACCGATGCTCATGTTCAGGAGATTGGGATACCATACTCTCTATGCCAATCCAGAGCCACAAGGATGACTTTGGCCTGGTCAGTCATGATCTTCTTGACAATTTGGGGCAGGAGTGGTATCGATGGAAAAGCATACACGAGCTTTAAGTTGCATTGTAAGTGGAATTTGTCTCCGAGCAAGAGCCACTTTGGAAACTCTAACATGGAGAAGCCAAGGTTCTCACCTTTCATAGAAGAGTCCTCACGCAACTTTCGAATTAAGTTGTTATTCGTAATCCACCAGGCATCATCAACTGAGTTCATCTGCCCTGGCATTTAAGGAGCCTGCCAGGTGCTGTACCACCAGAAAAGTGTCCTGGCACTCCAGCCAAATCCAGAGGCGTAGAGCCTCCTGCCACAGAGTCAGTGACCCCCACCCTGCCCTGTTTATTGCAATATCACATGGCAGTGCTGTTGTATGTGAACACCTGAATCAGCCTCCCTTTGATGGATGGCTGGAAGGAAGGCTTTCAATGCCAAGTGGATCGCTCTCAGCTCCAAAAGAATGATCTGAAGCGGAGATTCCACCAGAGACCAGAGTCCTCTGATCTGCACCTCTCCCAGATGGCCGCCGAAACCCAGAGGTGATGCATCGATCACCACTGTCAGCTCTGAATGGGAAGAGAGAGGGGTCTGACACTGGCTCAGTCGCAGTTCGTCAGCCATCACTGCAGATCTTTTGCAGTCTCCTTCAAAATCTGAGCCAGGTCGGAGAGGATGCCCTGATGCTGCGCTCACTAATAGTTCAGATCCCATTGCAAGCCTGCAGATGCCATTTGGCAAGCTTTACCAGCAGAATTTAGGATGTCATCAGACACAGTAGCCTCAGAGTCAGTCTCACCGAAATCCAGGATTGAGACTGAAGCATCGTGATCATAGCCCGAATATCCAGGACTCTCTGCTCAGAAGGGTAGGCTTGGAACTGTGCTATATCCAGACTGGTTCTGATGAAAGGGAGCATCTGAGAAGGAGTCAGGTATGACTTCGGCAGAGTGATAATGAACGCTAGCAATTGCAAAAGATTTGCCAGTGTCTGGAGGTGAGTGATGACTGCCTGGAGCGAGTCTGCCTTTAGCAGTCAATTATCATATTGTAAGCACCTGAGGGTGCTGGTGGGACAGAAGGGGAGCACAGGGAACTGAAAATTCTTGTACCGACCATGAACTGCAGGTAATGCCTGCGGGCTAGTAGGATGGGGATGTGAAAATAGGCATCCTGCAAATCCAATGCTACCTTCCAGTATCCAGGGCAGACAACACTTGAGCGGGGGAGGGAGCGTTTAAAATTTCTCTTTCCATAGCAAGGCGTGGAGAGAGCACAGATCTAGAATAGGACGAAGTCCTCCATCATTTTGTGGCACCAGAAAGTAGCGGGAATAGGAACCACGACCTACGTCTGGTGCAGGCACCCTTTCGATGTCTCCTTTTGCTAAAAGAGCCTGCACTTTCTAATAGAGCAAGGAGAGATGGCCCTTCAAGCCATTCTTGGGATGGTGGCTAAGGTGGAGGGCTTTTCACAAATGGGAGGGCGTACCCCTTCCACACAATCTGAAGCACAAACATCTTGGAGGTATTTGTAGACCACAGGGACAGCTGGTGCCTGATCCTATCACCAACTGGGTGGATGTGTTGGATAGAGGGTGTACTAGAGAGGGTTAGAGGCTGCTGGAGGGGTGGGGGACCGTAAAGCTCACTGGGACTGGCTCCCACATCCTCTCTTGGAGCCACAACCTCAACCACAAAAGGACTGGGCAGGTTGCAGTACCGATGGGTATGGCTGATATAGCGGATGCCAATTGGTGTCTGACCACGTCCACGGTAGGGGCGAAAGGACTGCTTCTCAGACAGGGCAGATAGAGGAAGCCTGAGATAGCTGGTGGTGACCTGTCAATCTCAAAAGCACTCCAGCACTGCCAGCTTTGTCACTAAATAGCCAGGAGCCATTGAAGGGCATGTCGCTCAGGAATGCATGGACATCCCCTGAGAACCAAGTGGACCGCAACCAGGCATAATCTTGCTGCGCCACTGTAGAAGCCATGGCTCTACCTAGGGAATCTGTTGTGTCCAGCCCGCACCTTATGGCGAACTTTGCTGCATCCCTATCATCCACGAGGCCTTGGTTGAGGATGGCTCAGCCTTCCTCAGGAAGCATAGGAAGCAGCTGTACAACGAGTCCCACAATGTATGGAAGTAACTGCCCAAGCGGCATGCAGTGTTCACCGACCGTGAGGCTAGGCTGGTGGAAGAAAAAATGCACTTCCCAAAGGTGTCCAACTTCTTGGGTTTCCTGTTGATAGGGGTGGAAAGGAATGCATTTGGGTTGACCTTAGATGTGGAGGCCTGTGCAATCAGGATCTCAGGGGAAGGGTGCTGGGAGAGGAAGGCTGGGTCCCCTGGGGCAGGATGACAGCGTTGGGCAATCATGCAGTGCACAGGAGCCCCTGTGCAATTTTTGGTCCAGGCCCCCAGGAGAACATCGGTGAGGGCTTCATTAAAGAGGAGGAAGGTCTCAGTTGAACCCGCTCCTGAGTAAGGCACCTCAGTCAAGCGTTGGTCTTGACCTCACCTGACAGCAGCTGCAGCAGCTGTAGGTCAAGGACCTCCACTGCCCTGCGCATGACAGTGCCAAAGGATGCAGTTCCTCTGAAATCCAGCCCAGAGGGGAAAGCATGCCAGAGTCTAAGGAAGTGTCCAAACCACTGGCATCACCCAGCTCCTCATTTCATTTTTCAGATGAATAAGGGTCCTTCTCCATGGGACCAAACCCTTCCTCTTCATCTCCCCCTTTAGGAAAGAAGGGACTTATCTAGTGGCGGGAAGTCCAGGGTTTGGTATTACCTAGACGGCATCAACAACAACATCACATGGTGCTGGGGTGACACCATCTTGGAGTCAAGAATGATGACAGGCTCATCGTTGAGAGGGAAGGAGGCGGGTGGAAGAAGGCACCCATGTTGGCGTCGGACTGGATCTAGGGGTGGATTCAGAGGGCCTGTCTGGTATTGGGGGTGGACCTGCAAGCAGTAACTCAGGCAGGGCACCTCGCAGCTCCATGTAGCCCATAGGGACGCCCTTCTGAGTTGGTGGCCCAAAGATGGCATGCATGGCGTCGTAAAATTATTTTAACTCAGCCAGTGTCACTCTGGCTCAGGGGAACTCAGGGTAGTGGTGAGTGCAGCCCTGATGCCGTCCACCCAGGTAGAGTGCTGGAGCGAGGCCTAGAAGCAAGGTATTTGGACGGCGAAGCCAATGAATACTTTGACTTCTTTTTCTTGTGCTTCTTGGACTTCGAGGAAGACATCCTAGAGGTCAAAGATGACTGTTCGTGGGAACAGATCCGATTATGTCCCAGGGACTAAGAACAGCAGGAGCTTCATCTCTTGCTCGCATATCGCCTTGGGGTGCATCGAGGAGCACTCAGTGCAGATCATGGCGTTGTGTCCCGACCCTAGGCACCAGTGACAAACCAAGTAGGAAAAAGGCACAGACATCTGCCTGTGACATTTCCTGGAAGGTTTAAACCCTGTAGGTTTTGTAGGGGACAAGTTCCTAGCACACTGGGGGTAATGGCTCAAAAATAGTCAACAAAAAAGTAAAAAAAGATGGTCAAAAAAATCACAGTTAGCTCTGTGGATCGGGGCTGTTGGCACGGAAAGAAAGGAACTGATGTCAGCGCGCTGGGGTGGTGCTTATTTGCCAGGTGAGGAATCTGCAATTAGAAATCGCCATCAGAAACAACAAATCAAGTAGGGCATTAGATGCAGCCAATTAATAGCAGACTATATGTATAACAAAGTAAGTATTCACATACATTGTATAAAGATTTTTTTAAATTATCTATCCACAATTTTAATTCAGTACTATAAGGAGTCTAGTTGACGCGTGCACACATATATGTCCAGCAATAAATACATTAGTGCCACAAAGAATTGCCAGGCACATATATGTGCTACTCCACTCAAAGGCAAATAGTGATCATAAGTTTATTTGGCTGTTATCAAGATGGCACTTGGCTTAGGCCAGATAAGATGTGGAATAGGGTCAACATGTCGGCCTCTGTGTTAATGAATAGACACGTCCATGCTAAAGACTGTATGCATATGGCCAATCCCTGTTTCTGGAGAAATAAACGTCAACAAAGGAATAACATTGAGGGGGCAATCAGCAATAATTAGAAAAGTGATAGTAAAGTATATTACAGTATAAAAATAACATGAAAGTCCATCAAAAGCCCTGTGAATGACATGCTAAAACAGGACTAGTATGGACTGGGTCCACATAGTGAAGTTCAGGACCAACAGCCTAAATGTGATCAGGAATAAAGAAAAAGCAAAGTTCTTACAAATTAAAAGGGGCTAAGATAACAAATGAAATGTACAAATTCAAAAACCACAAAGACGCAATAGTACTCGTGTCATCAGCCACTCTTATGCAAAAATGCCTCTTTACCAGGATGCTAAGCATTGTGCTATGGCTTTAAGGGTTAGCTAGCAGTTTCTTAGCTTGAGATTTGTATTTGAGGTACAGCTTTCAGTACAAATTTTAGGCTTGATTTACCAACAATCAGGCAACTCAGTGATGAATAAAAAACGGGAGTACTGTTGAAAAATTGACCAAGGACAGATTTATTGGGTCGTGTTAGAAATAGGGGTCTCTAGTTGGCAGAGGTTGTTACCTTTGTCCAAATAGGGACCCTTGCTTCTAGTCAGGGTAAGGGGGGATACACTTCTAAAATAACCCCTGCTCACCCCCTTGGTAGCTTGGCACAAGCAGACAGGCTTATCTCAGAGGCAGTGTGTTAAGCATTTGTGAACACATTCAGTAATACAGTGAGAACACTACAAATTGGACACCACACCAGTTTAGAAAAAATAGCAAATCTTTATCTAAACCAACAAGACCAAATACGATAACAATCCAACATACAACACTCTTGAAAAATAGTACTTGTGCAAAATAACCTTTAAATTGCAGGAAAATCAATAAAACACAGTTCTTCCGACTCAGTAGCTCCTCCTGGGGCTACCGCGATTGAATACGACAGAGTCTACCACTTCCAGCCAACCGCGCCGATACGGGCCAGCTAAAGCGTCGACGGACTCGGACACAGTACCTTTCTTGTTGCGACCAACACGTCGGTGCGAGTCGGTCGGGTCAAACGTCGCGGTCGCGTTGTGAAGCGGAGTGTGCGGCGGGCGGTGTCCTCACGATGCGGTGCAGGCAGCGGCTCGTTGATGGAGTCGGTGAGACCAGGGCTTGCGTTGAAGGGTGAGACGGTGTTCGCTGCGGTGCTGGCAAGTTACGGTGCGGCGACGGAGCCGGTCGATGTTCCGGTCGGGCAGCGACGGAGTCGACGACACCCTTGCAGCATGTAGCGAAGCATTGTGGAGTGCGGTGCCCACAGGACGCGGTGCAAGCAGGGGCTCGTTGACGGAGTCGGTGAGACCAGGGTTGCGTTGCGAAGCGAGGCGTTGCTCTCGGCGGTGCTTTCAGGACACGGAATCCTGCGACGGACTCGATGACAGAGTCGGTTACCCTTTTCTTCTGCGGCGACGATCAGAGACGGTGCACACAGACACAGTGAGGTCTTTGCTGTTCCTGAGACCTTTAAAACAGGAGGCAAGCTCAGTTCAAGCCCTTGGAGATCTTCTCTTCAAGCAGGGGGACAAAGCAAGCAGCAAAGTCCTCTTCTCCTTTCCTTGTCAGCAAGTAGCCACTGCAGGCCAACACCAGACAGCAAACAGCACAGGGGCAGTATTCCTCCTCAGCTTCTCCGGCTCTTCTCCTTGGCAAAGGTTCCTCTTGATTTCCCAGAAGTGATCTAAAAGTCCGGGGTCTGGGCCCCTCTTTTTATACACAAAAATATTTTGTTCTCTGAAGGCAGAGAGTGTCTGTACCCAGCCAAAACCAGTTCTGTCCTCACTGGTGCAGCTTCCTGGCAGGAGGTGGAGACAGCATTGTTGAAGGCAGACCAGGCCCATTCAGGTGATAAGGAAATCTCCTCCCCCTACTCGAAATGCAGCCCAGGCCTATTCAGCCCAGCCCTGACTCATCAGACTTCTGGAGCCGCTGCCCCTCTCCAGCCCCTGTCATCCAAAAGCCAGACATGCAATACACAAACCTAGCAGAGGCACACTAGATGGTTAGGCAAGAAAATACCTACTTTCTAAAAGTGGTATTTTCAAACACAGAATGTAAAAATCACCCTCACTAAAAGATGCATTTTAACATTCTGAGTTCAGGCATACTAAACTTTATTTTTCTACCTTGGTCCCAGGGCCAGTTATGTTTATAAGATGTTATAAACAAACTCCCCATTCTGTCCTATAAGAACAGATAGCCTTGCAATAGTGAAAAACGAAATTGGCAGTATTTCAATATCAGGACATGCCACACACATCAGGGCATGTCCTACCTTTCATATACAATGCACCCTGCCCACAGGGGTACCTTGGGCCTACCTTAGGGGTGACTAATATGTAGTAAAGAAAAGGTTTTAGGGACTGGCAAGTGTGTGCACTTGCGAAGTCGACATGGCGGTCCCAGACTACACACAGGCTTTGCAATGGCAGGCCAGAGTTACCTTTTACAGGCTGCTTCTGTGGGTGGCACAAGCAGTGCTGCAGCCCACTAGCAGCATTTGATTTACAGGCCCTGGGCACACACAGTGCACTATACTAGTGTGAGAAGTTGGCCTGGTATATGCTGTCCACTAATTAAAAGTGGGCACCTTGCACCAGTCCAAACGACCCTTATGATGTATGAGGTAAAAGATAACCTTTAGAAAGCTATCCTAGTGGTAGCTGTGGAGAGCAGCCTTCAGGCTTAATCTTGAAGGAATGTAAAGCAGCTTGTTTTACCAGATTCTATATTGACTAAATGAAAGGAGAACCACACAGTAGTTATATAAAAATATGTATTTATTAATATAACACTCTCTACTATCCTCTACACGAGGATAGAGCACAAAGCACACAATACGAGATCAATAGAACAGCTGTAAGTAGCACAATACACAGTGGGCTTCAGGGGGAGACCAAACCATATACTAAAATAGTGGTATAACAATCATGACTGAGATCAAGACAAGGTCTGGCGCACGTAGAATCGCTGGGACCCCAAGGAACCACCCAAGGTGAGTAGATAGGGACCCCACGGAGGACGGCTGAAGTGTGTTAACACGACCGCGGGCTCCGTACAATTCTATGGGGAAGTCGCAGATCGACCTCAGGAACCTTCAGAAACCCACCTCCTGTGTTGCTGGAATCTTTGGAGTCCGCAGGAGCTCCGGAGCAGCAGACCGGTCAGTTGCGTTAAGGTGCCTGCTACAGCAGGGGAGTGACTCCTTCACTCCAAGGTAGATTCTTCAGTTGTCCTTAGTGAATCACAGGTCCTGCACGAAGCCTGTATGGAGCAAGGGCACAGACAAGGCTTTGGACGGAGAGGGAGACAAAGTCGGGCCCAGTCCAAGTCCAGCGAATTCCACAGTGTCCAGACGGTCGAAGGTCAGTGGTTTCTTCTTGTAGAATCTTGTCCACGTAAAATCTAAAGTCTTACAGCCAGGTAAGCCCTTTTATACCCACGGGAGAGGGTTGGACAGATTCGGGGGACCCTCCAAGGGGAGGGTCAGGACAGAGGGGTGGTTACACCCATGTCCTTTGTCCAGTTTCGCGCCAGAGCAGGAGCCATTGGCTCCCAGAACTGGTTTGAGCTGGACCATGCACAGGGACACCAAATGTGCCCCGGGTGCAGACTTTCAGGCACTATCAGAGAGCACCCACCCATCCCCAATACACTAAATCCTGACTGGGAGGTGGTCACACCTCCCTGTGACAGGATGCCTATTGTGCTACCTTCCTCTGCTTGAGCTTGGCTCAGCAGCAGGAGGGCAGAAGTGTGTCTCTGGTCGGCAGCATTCATTTTGTGCTGACCGGGTCGAGAAGGCTGGCACCGGATATACCAGTGACCCCACGAAGCTCGCTTCAGAAGGGTGAAATCATACCTCCCACACCGGTTACCAGTGTGGAGGTATGATTCCAAGGTGTTTGATACCAAACACGATATGTTTCTATGCAGCCGTTTTCGAGATAGCATTTACCGCGAGGGTATAATGCACCTCTACCTATATGTCCGGCTGAGTCACAGACAACCCGGGAGAATGGTCTCCGAAGGCTGCAGAGAGGCTCTGCTGATGCAGGGGCACCCTCTCACTAAAAACGCAGCACCCTGCCTTCAGGATTGATAAGGCCTGCTAAAGGGGTGACTTATAAGTTTTAAGTGTAGTGACCTATAGATATAGTGAACCTATATCTAAAATAACTGGTGCAAGTACCATCTTACACAGGCAGCTGTAGCAGACCTGGAGTTCCATTTTGCATGGCCTCTCATGGGTGGCATAATACATGCTTCAGCCCATGGGAGGCCTCTGGGTACCTATACCCTGGGTACATGGGTACCATATACTAGGGACTTATAAGGGTACCCCAGTATCCAATCTGCAGTGTACCAAAGTACATGTGTGACAATTTAAAGGAGAAAGCAGATAGACTGGGGTCCTGATTAGCAGGATCCCAGTCAGACTAGTCAAAAACAGTGCAACATTAAGCAAAAAAGTGGGGGTAACCATAAGAAGCAGATCCTACTTTCATACCCACCCCCCCCCCCCAAACAAAAGGACATGAGACTAACCTTGACCAGTTGAGTCTTCATTTTCTAAGTGGAAATATCTGGAGAGTCCATCTGCATTGGCATGGTTACTCCCAGGTCTATGTTCCACTGTATAGTCCATCCCCTGTAGGGAAATGGACCACCTCAAAAGTTTAGGGTTTTCACCCTTCATCTGTTTTAGCCATAAGAGGGGCTTATGGTCTGTCTGAACAATGAAGTGAGTGCCACACAAGTATGGCCTCAGCTTCTTCAGAGCCCAAACCACAGCAAAGGCTTCCCTCTCAATAGCTGACCAACTTTTCTCTCTGGGGGTCAGCCTTCTGCTTATAACTGCTACTGGCTGATCCTGACCCTCTTCATTCAGTTGTGATAACACAGCCCCTACCCCCAACTAAGATGCATCAGTTTGAACAATGAATTGTTTGGAATAGTCAGGACTTTGCAGAATGGGAGCAGTGCACATGGCCTGCTTCAGGTCATCAAATGCCTTCTGACAGCTGACTGTCCACTGAACTTTCTTAGGCATTCTTTTAGCGGTCAGATCATTTAAGGGGGTCACTATAGATCCATATCCCTTAACAAACCTCCTGTAATACCCAGTCAGGACCAAGAAAGCTCTGACCTGAGTCTGGGTAGTTGGAGCAACCCAGTCCATGATGGTCTGGATTTTGCTCTGCAATGGTTGAACCTGGCCTCCACCCACAAGGTGGCCCAGGTACACAACCTTACTCTGCCCTATCTGGCACTTGGTGGCCTTGATAGTGAGGCCTGCCTTTTGCAGGGCCTCCAGAACATTTCTTAGGTGGACCAGGTGATCCTCCCAGGTGGAACTAAAGACAGCAATATCATCAAGATAAGCTGCACTGTAGTCTTCCAGGCCTGTGAGAACTTTATTCACCAACCTTTGAAATGTGGCAGGTGCATTTTTCAAGCCAAAGGGCATCACAATAAATTAATAATTCCCACTAGGGGTTGAAAATGCTGTTTTGGGTCTGGCATCCTCAGCTAGTCTGATTTGCCAATAACCAGCTCTGAGGTCAAATGTATTCAAGAACTTGGCTGAGGCCAAAGTATCAATGAGCTCATCTGCCCTAGGAATAGGATGAGCATCAATCCTAGTGACAGCATTGAGCCCCCTGTAGTCTACACAAAACCTCATTTCTCTTTTACCACCCTGGGTATGAGGTTTGGGTACCAGGACTACGGGACTAGCCCAAGGGCTATCTGAGGGTTCAATGACTCCCAATTCCAGCATCTTTTAGACCTCAGTCCTGATGCAGTTCCTGACATGGTCAGGTTGCCTGTAAGTCGTATTTTTAACAGGCAGACTTTCACCTGTGTCCACTTCATGGGGTAACACCAAGTGGTCTGACTAGGAGTCAGGGAGAACATATGTCTGTACTGATTGAGGACCTTCCTGCAATCAGTCTGTTGCTGCTCAGTAAGACTGCCGGCCAAGGCTACACCATCAACTGAGCCATCATCAGGGTTCTGTGAGAGGAGGTCAGGGAGTGGGTCACTCTCTTCCTCCTGTCCCTCATCAGTAGCCATGAGCAAGCCCATGTCTGCCCTGTCAACATATGGCTTGAGCCTGTTCACATGGAGCACCCTGTGGGGGCTCCTGGGAGTTCCAAGGTCTACCAGGTAGGTGACCTCTCCCTTCTGCTCAAGAATGGTATGGGGTCCACTCCACTTGTCCTGGAGAGCTGCTGGGGCCACAGGCTCCAACACCCATACCTTCTGTCCTGGCTGGTATACATTTTGGTCATGCCAAGCTTTCTGTAATTCTTGGCTAGCCTCAAGGTTTTTCCTTGCCTTCTTCATATACTCAGCCATCCTGGAGCGGAGACAAAGTACATAGTCCACTATGTCTTGTTTAGGTGGTTTGAGAGGTAACTCCCATCTCTCCTTCACTAAACACAAGGGACCCCTAACTGGATGACCAAACAGAAGTTCAAAAGGGCTGTAGCCAACCCCCTTCTGAGGAACCTCTCTGTAGGCAAAGAGAAGGCAGGGCATCAGGACATCCCATTTTCACCTAAGCTTTTCTGGGAGGCCCATGATCATGCCCTTCAGGGTTTTGTTGAATCTCTCAACTAACCCATTGCATTGTGGGTGATAGGGTGTGGTAAATTTGTAATTTACTCCCCACTCCTTCCACATAGCAGTAATGTAACTAGACATGAAGTTTGCACCTCTGTCAGTTAAGACCTCCTTAGGGAAACCCACTCTGGAAAAAATTCCCATGAGGGCCCTGGCCACCACAGGAGCTGTGGTGGTTCTAAGGGGTATTGCTTCTGGGTACCTAGTGGCATGGTCCACCACCACTAGCATATATCTGTGCCCAGATGCAGTTGGAGGATCTAGGGGACCAATTATGTCAATCCCAACCCTCTCAAAGGGAACCCCCACCATAGGAAGTGATATTACCTTACTGCCTTACCACTGACTTGACAGGTGGTACAGGAGCGACAAAACTCCTTTGTGTCCTCTGACATGTGAGGCCAGTGAAAGTGAGGGACAAGCCTATCCCAAGTCTTACTTTGGCCTAGGTGTCCTGCTAAAGGGATATCATGTGCAAGTGTCAGTAGGAAGCCCCTAAACCTCAGAGGTTTAACCAACCTCCTGGTAGCACCAGGCTTGGGGTCTCTACCCTCTGAGTAAAGGAGTCCTTCATCCCAGTACATCCTGTGGGACCCACTGGCACTCCCAGCAGCCTGAGCAACAGCTTGTTGTCCGAGGGGTTCAAGAGAGGGGCAGCTGTGCTGCTCCTGACTCAGTTCTGCCCTGGAAGGGCCCCCTGTCCCCAAGAACTCAACCTGATCAGGTTCAAGTTCCTCTGAGACAGTTCCTTCACAGGGAGTGGGGTCATCTCCCTCAGGAGACTGATCCTCACTCTGAGTCTGGGGGAAGGCACTGCCTTACCCCTACTGCTCCTTCTCTTGGAAGGCACCTAGACCATTTTTCCAGGATCCAGGGCCTGTTCAGTTTAAGACAGTTTGGCCTGTGACCTAGTCACAGCAAACACATCTGCAGAGATGCCCAACATTGCTGCATGTGTCCTGAGTTCCACTTCAGCCCAGGCTGAAGTCTCCAAATCATTGCCCAACAAGCATTCCACAGGGAGGTCTGAGCTAACCACAACCTTCTTAGGGCCAGTTACCACTCCCCAGCTGAAATTAACAACTGCCAAGGATTGGTCTGTCCTGACATTGTTAGCACTGGTCACTTAGTACATCTCACCAAGTATGATCTGGTCAGGGCCCACAAGATCTCTTGTCACCATTGTGACACTAGATCCTGTGTCCCTATATGCCATGGCCTCCTTACCATTGATTAAAGGCTGTTGTCTGTATTTGCCCAGGTTACTGGGGCTTACAAATAGGGAGGCAATATCCATGCCTTTATCACAGACTAAAAAAGCCTGAGCTGGAGTTCTGACTAAGCCAGAACCCATCTCAGATCCCAGGGTTAACCCTACTATACCCTTGTTCCCTGTACCACCACTTTGAACTGAACTAGGGGGAACAGTTGCCTTAGGGGCAGTGGTGGTGGTAGGAGGATCCTTGGCCCTTGGACAACTGGCATCTTTTGTCCAATGGGTTTTCTCCTTACACAGGAAGCACCAAGGTTTCTTTTTGCCTTTACCTTTGTTAGACTGCGATCTCCCCCCGCCCCCCCCCCCCCACCCAGATGCAGGTTTTTGGGGCCCTGATGAAGACTTCTGGTCTTTACCCTTCTCCCCACCCTTATCTGAAGGTTTAGCATCTTGCTTCTTCTGGTCACCACCTGTGGTCTGGTTGTTCTGCTTCACCCTGGTTCTGACCCACCTATCTGCCTTCTTTCCCAATTCTTGGGGAAAAGCCAGATCAGAGTCAACCAAGTACTGATGCAACAACTGATTTTGGCAATTATTAAGGATCTGCTCCCTCATAATCAAATTGCACAATCCCTTGAAATCATTCACTTTGCTGCCAAGTAACCAGCCTTCCAGAGCCTTAGTAGCACAATCTACCCAGTCCTGAGTCTTCTGGGTGTCTCTGAACTTAATCCTGTACTGTTCAGTGGTTAAGCCAAACCCATCAATGAGAGCACTCTTCAGAACTGAATAGTTGTCAGCATCCTCTTCTCTAACAGTGAGGAGCTTATCTCTACCTTTATCAGCAAAGGAGAGCCACAAGATAGCTGCCCACTGCTCTTGGGGGACCTTCTGTACTTTACAGGCCCTCTCTAAAGCAGTTATCCATTTGTAGATGTCATCTCCACTATGGTAGAGAGGGACTATCTTGCTCAGGTTCCTATGGTCATAAGTATACTCCTTAACCCTAGGGACACTGTTGCTGCCACCATGGGACTCTAGTCCCAATTTCTTTCTAGCCTTCTGGAGTTCTAAGGATTCCTTATCTAGGGCCAATTGCTCTTGCCTGAGCCTAAGCTTGACTTTCTCAAGTTCTAGAAATTGGCACTACCTTTCATAAGAGTTATCTCTCTTATGAGATATGGAGGTCCCTATAGAATGTCCTGAATGGTCAGATTCTGCAGAGGGAGATCTAGATCTCCTGGGTAAACTCTGCACTCTTCCAGGAGGAGTAAAGAGAGGGCCACTGGGGCCTTCTCCACCTTCTTCCTGAAGATCTAAGTTGTCCAGGTTGGAATCATTTTGATCCTCCTGGCCAGGGTTTGAGTCTAGGTCATAAAAGGTGTCACCTCCTGACCTGTCTTCATTCCCTGCCCCACCCACTCTTTCTACCTCATCTGACCCTGGGGTCTTCCTAAGGTCGTCTAAGAGTAACACCTCAATGAGACGTTGGGTGTTGGCATTTCTCCCTGTCTTCAGCTTCCTAGAAGCACACATGGCTTTCAATTCCTCAAATGCAAGACCATTGTACCTAGAAGGCAGAGAGGCACTGGCTTCTCCTTTAGAAGACATACTAAGTGTGGTGTGGTGTATTTACCCACCTAACCTAGTGGGAACTAAACTCTCTTAGGTTGGAGAAAGGGTGTGCTAGACCCTTAACTTACCCAACCCTAAGTTCAGTAGAACTTACTTATTCTAATCTTTAAATATTATATGTGCCTAATACTGTAGTGGTTTTCAGTTAATCAATACAAAGAGATTTATCTGGTAAAACAATGCAGGCTTGAATCCCAACCGCTGCACACCAATGTGAGAAGTTGGCCTGGTATATGCCGTCCACTAATTAAAAGTGGGCACCTTGCACCAGTCCAAACGACCCTTATGATGTATGAGGTCAAAGATAACCTTTAGAAAGCTATCCTAGTGGTAGCTGTGGAGAGCAGCCTTCAGGCTTAATCTTGAAGGAATGTAAAGCAGCTTGTTTTACCAGAACATCACCTCCTATATTGACTAAATGAAAGGAGAACCACACAGTAGTTATATACAAATATGTATTTATTAATATAACACTCTCTACTATCCTCTACACGAGGAAGGAGCACAAAGCACACAATACGAGATCAATAGAACAGTTGTAAGTAGCACAATACACAGTGGGCTCCAGGGGGAGACCAAACCATATACTAAAATAGTGGTATAACAATCACGACTGAGATCAAGACAAGGTCTGGAGCACGTAGAATCGCTGGGACCCCAAGGACCACCCAAGGTGAGTAGATAGGGACCCCACGGAGGACGGATGCAGTGTGTTAACACGACCGCATGCTCCGTACAATTCTATGGGAAAGTCGCGGTTACAATTTTAAAGTTTAAGGACCCTTCTAGGAGGACTTCGAGCAAACCCTTTGGAACTTAGGAGGTTGGAGAGCCACCCCATCCGTGGATACCATAGTACCCGAGTTACCTATCCCAGGGGGGCCGGGTGCATAGGTCTGTAGTGGCGTCGGAAACAGCCGTCGTTCTCAATGGAGGGCTGTGAAGAAGTACTGCTGCCGTGAAGGTAAAAAGGATCCGGTGGAATCCAAGCCTGGATTCTGGAAGGAAGGAACCTGAAAGCAGAGGGGACAGAGTCTGGGTCACTTCAGAGTGACCAGGGGCTCGGTAGACGAATGCCCACCGATGTTGGGTGCTTCAGGTGTGAAAAAGGGATGCTTGACTCTGCAGCCACGAGGACCAGGAGACATCGAGGACGACCAGGAGCCGGAGGTGAGCTGTCCCACAAAGGATGTCGAGTGGTCGGTGTCCGGCTGGAGCACCAACAAGCCTTGGCAAAAGCAACCCATGAAGGAAGCTCAAGCAGGTTATGGTGTAGACCAGCAAGGTCCAGGGGACTCACCAAGCAATGGAGAGTCAGGGCACATCTGGAGCAACCAGGAAAGCCCAACAGAAATCAAGATGACCCTCAGAGAGACCCACAGGCCGAAGGACCAGGAGTCGCGAGGGGACCTCGGGCAAGATTGCAAAGTACCAGCCCACGGAGCACTCAGTGCGAGGAGGCTGGAGTTCTTTGGTGCAAATACTGCTCAGGGTCAGGACTACACGGAGTCCAATGCACAAGCTCGAGAAAGAACCACCAACAAGCATATGCAACTGCAAATGGACGCAGTGCTCAGGGGTTCGGGTTATGCAGTCCCCACGAGGGATACTGGCCTCAAACTTGCTGAGAGGGCAGATCGACCTCAGGAACCTTCAGAAACCCACATCCTGTGTTGCTGAAATCTTCGGAGTCCGCAGGAGCTCAGGAGCAGCAGACCGGTCAGTTGCGTTAAGGTGCCTGCTACAGCAGGGGAGTGACTCCTTCACTCCAAGGGAGATTCTTCAGTTGTCCTTAGTGCACCACAGGTCCTGCACGGAGCCTGTATGGAGCAAGGGCACAGACAAGGCTGTGGACGGAGAGGGAGACGAAGTCGGGCCCAGTCGAAGTCCAGCGAAGTCCAGAGTGTCCAGACGGTCGAAGGTCAGTGGTTTCTTCTTGTAGAATCTTGTCCATGTAAAATCTAAAGTCTTACAGCCAGGTAAGCCCTTTTGTACCCACGGGAGAGGGTTGGACAGATTCGGGGGACCCTCCTAGGGGAGGGTCAGGACAGAGGGGTGGTTACACCCATGTCCTTTGTCCAGTTTCGCGCCAGAGCAGGAGCCATTGGCTCCCAGAACTGGTTTGAGCTGGTCCATGCACAGGGACACCAAATGCGCCCCAGGTGCAGACTCTCAGGCACTCTCAGAGTGCACCCACCAAGCCTCAATACACTAAATCCTGTCTGGGAGGTGGTCACACCTCCCTGTGACAGGATGCCTATTGTGCTGCCTTCCTCTGCTCGAGCTTGGCTCAGCAGCAGGAGGGCAGAACTGTGTCTCTGGTCGGCAGCATCCATTTTGTGCTGACCGGGTCGAGAAGGCTGGCACCGGATAGATCAGTGATCCCATGAAGCTCGCTTCAGAAGGGTGGAATCATACCTCCTACACCGGTTACCGGTGTGGGGTATGATTCCAAGGTGTTTGACACCAAACACGATATGTTTCTATGCATCCGTTTTCGAGATAGCATTTACCGCGAGGTTATAATGCACCTCTACCTATATGTCCCGCTGAGTCACAGACAACCCGGGAGAATGGTCTCCGAAGGCTGCAGAGAGGCTCTGCTCGTGCAGGGGCACCCTCTCATTAAAATCCCAGCACCCTGCCTTCAGGATTGATAAAGCCTGCTATAGGGGTGACTTATAAGTTTTAAGTGTAGTGACCTATAAATATAGTGAACCTATATCTAAAGTAAGTGGTGCAAGCACCATCTTACACAGGCTGCTGTAGCAGACCTGGAGTTCCATTTTGCATGGCCTCTCATGGGTGGCATAATACATGCTTCAGCTCATGGGAGGCCTCTGGGGTCCTATGCCCTGGGTACATGGGTACCATATACTAAGGACTTATAAGGGTACCCCAGTATCCAATCTGGAGTGTACCAAAGTACATGTGTGACAATTTAAAGGAGAAAGCAGATAGACTGGGGTCCTGATTAGCAGGATCCCAGTCAGACTAGTCAAAAACAGTGCAACATCAAGCAAAAAAGTGGGGGTAACCATAAGAAGCAGATCCTACTTTCCTACAACTAGGGTCTGACAAGTAAATCAGATATGCCAATCATGGAAACACCAATCCATAACAATAATTTACAAAGGGAGCACTTGCACTTGGACACTGAGCAGCAGTGGCAAAGTGCCCCAAGCATCTAGACCAGCAAAACGGAGTCCAACACACAGCAAAAACACAGGAGGCAAAGGCAAAAAAATGCAGGGGAGACCCACGCCAATGGTGCCAGGTCTAACAGGTCGCCACCGAATTGCGTCATCGTTCACACTTGTGTAATGAAACCTGTTTAGCATGCACAGCTCTCTTGCTGGACATTGAAACTTACTCATAAACCTCTTCCTTGTGAGAGAGGCTTCCTACGGCGTCGTTACAAAACTAACAGTTCACATTTTGTTGCGTGCCGTGTCAATGAAAAACATACACACATGATGAATATTATACAGTCGGCAGCGATCTTTATAAAATGGAGTTGAGGCCTAATTATCATTAGGCCATAAAACAGTTTTACACATTATAGCTTTTTAGTTTCAATTGCAAACAACTCAGGTTATTAGGCATGTATATTTTTCTAATTTAAGAAAACTCCAACAAATGCATGCAACGAAGTGCAAATACACAATTTATTTGAGTATAACGGCACTCTCTCCAAGCATAAGCATAAAGCATTAGCCAATACCCTGCACACTCATCCAACACAGTTTAGATTTCCCTTTAATTAGATGCAGCTGCAGCCTGGGCAGGGTGGGGGTCGATGAGGTCAAATAAAATTTAAAAATAGAAAACCACTTACCGTGCGCTCGCCTCATCGCCGATGTAGCAAGCGCAAGAGGTTTGCTTTTTTAAATTTTATTTTACCTCGTCCCCGTCTGTCGACGCCCCCCACCCTGCTCCCCCGCTCTTACCTGCACCGGCCACGGCTGATTAGATGTGAATAAGTACACAACAAGCATGTCAGTAAACAAAACTCATAACAGTGCACACTGCTTGAAGTTGTAACAGGTACTTTACTGATGGTGATAACGATAGCACATTCGACTACGAAATAACACAAAACATCAAGCAGAACTCATTATAGAGAAGACAGAGCTTACATTAAACACAGCTAACAATTCTCTGGCAGGACCCGGAGGCGAGAATTAGACTTTTGCTTCTTCGCTTTTTATTCACCAGCAGCTTTAAAAAAAATACCATTTCATAAACAATAAACTACATTTCCTATAAGACATTGGGAAAAAACTGTCCATCCAATCAGAGTGTTGCTGCGTGCATTACGGTCCCCGCAGACTCTCTATTTTCCTAATTTTTCGCTGCTTCAGCAGGATGCAGATAAGTGTTTTAGTCTCTTGACTTTTTCTCTTGCTGTATTTGCTTGACTCATCATGTATTACAATCATAGCAGCCGCATGTTATTGCCGTTTTTATTGTGTTTGCAGTATTACCTGGTGGCGTGCTCTTGCCGCTTTTATTGTTGTGAACATAACGTATTTTTTTCTTTCTTCATAGGGCGACCACGGGAACGTTCTCGTTCCTATGCAGTCGCAGTCAGACTGCCGGCTCGCATGCGTGGTGCGGTCATGCGACCGCAAGGGGGCCTGACAGGGCCTGACAGTGTGTCAATTTCGCGCTCTGCACGTCTATAACCCCTGGCAGCTGGCGCACATCAGTTTCACTGTCACTTTCCAGTGAAGCACGTCCGGCTGCGGCTGTAAACACAGGGGAAGACATTCTTTTGTAATTACCTGGGCAGTTCAATTCTTGGGCATTTACCAGCATTGCGAGCAACTGCCTGGAGAATAAACACCCGTGAGGGTAAGACAAGCCTCACCTGAGGCAATTAGTGGGACAGTCCCAGGTGGAGAACTTTCCCTGTTAAAAAAGAGGGTGCATGTCCAATTAAGTATACTTTCCTTTTGAGGGTTGTTTGTGAACCAGGGATCCCATCCCACCATGCTACCCCATTAATCACTGTGTCTCTCAGTATTATGGAGGATTTTGAGGGCTCAGAAGACTAAATGGAGGAAGAGGAAATTACCTACCTTCCTATTGATGATCATTTCAGTCAAGTGATGGATGTTTCCATCTTTAAAGAGGCGACTCAAGTGGTAGCCCTCCTGGAGAAGAAAATTAAGGCTCTTCAAGCACAATGCCAAAAACACCTCGATCAAAGGGAAGACACTTACGTGCCTAGGGCCCCCCTACCTCCAGGGAAGCCAGCTACCCCTAATTCTAACAAATACAAGCGCGTGGACGACCCAGGGGTCGATCTTGACGTCCTGGCATGCCTAAAGAAGACGTTTATGGATTGCCAGCCCTTACAAAACCCCCAGACCCTGAGTACTTCGGGGGAAGCCTCTACTACACCACCCACCGACAAATCCTGGGGAAGGGATGACTCCCCCCCCAATGCCTCGGATGGGGATCATTCAAGACCTTGGCGTCCGATCTCTAACCCCCTGACCGACACTGACTCCGCCTGCGATGCGGCACAAGCCACGGAGGCGGACTTATTGGACCCTGATGACCGGCTACAGCCGCGTTCAGCGGAGTGGTGCCCAGCGCCCAAGGTGGCCGCCTACATGGCGGGCAGGCTACGAAAGCCCCTTGATAAGGAGGTGAGGAGCTTTCTCAAGGCAGAGCACCCTCGGCCATCTTTAGAGGGGAAAGGTGGCCCTCACTCCAGAGATAGATGCAAAAATGGCCACCTTTCTCGCTAAAGACCCCAAGAAGGGCATAGACAGGTTGTGGCACTCATACCAGGATAAACTTCTGGATGTGGCAGGGCCACTGGCAAAAATTATGGACATGGTGGAGGATGCGAAGGCCTCTGGGTCCCTGATCTCGCCTGACGCCCTGACGGGCTGGGCTCAACAAGCTATTATTTTCCTGGGGAACGCAAATTGCGTGATTTCCATCGAGCGCCGCAGGTCACTGTTGATTAAGATCGACCCCAAACTAGGGGAACTTTCTATATCATAGGCTGATACAGTAGCCCAGGGCAACCTTTTTGGGGATCCCTTCATTCGAGAACTGGGGAAGTTTGTTAATACTTTTAACTCTCTAGGCAAGGGCCAGCCCTCTATTAAGAGAATTTTCGCCCCAGTGCTTTTGCCAGTGCCGGTCGAGGTAGGGGGGCACTCGACCGGCCGTCCCTTTCATCAAGCATCCAGAGGTGGTGACTCCCATCAAGGCCAATGGCAGGACTCCAGTAAATTCGGAAATTTCTACCCAACCGCCGCCGAGGAGCCAGAGGTGGTTCCAGGGACAACAGCAACTACGGCAATGTACAAGGTGAGAATACAGAACCCGGTTGGGCTCCGAAATGGGGGTCGTCTGCCCTTTTTCTTAACAAACTGGGAAGTTCTTTCCACAGATGCGTGGGTCCTCCAGACAGTGAAAGGGTTTCGCATAGAATTTAATGGGGTTCCTTACCAGTCTCACAGTCCCAGACCGCTGGTCTTCTCACAGCAGCAGGAGGTTCTGGTGGACCAGGAGATAGCGAGCCTTTTTAGAGAAAAGGGCGATTGCCCCTACGACGGTACATTCCAATGGTTTTCTCAGCAATCTTTTTCTGGTGGAGAAAAGGGACAGCAGTCAGCGTCCGGTTATCAACCTGAAGGAGTTCAACTGATGGCTCCTTTACCGACATTTCAAGATGGAGGGTATCCATCTTCGCAGGGACCTCCTTCTGAAATCGGATTGGATGGTCCATTTGGATCTGAAGGACGCATGCATGGCCGTAGCTATCTTTCCGCCCTTGTTGTATGCCATAATTTGTCACCTTTTTTGTTTTTGGTTTTTTGGTTCTATATTCAATGGGACACTGAGCACGTTTGACATGCTACGTTTACAAACTTTACCTTAAATATATGAAATACATATGATTATTTACGAAATACAGTGTTTGGGTCATATCATTTGAATATGTAAAAAAGTTTTTCTTCTCTATAACTATCCTCATACTAAAGATTGCGATTGAGAAAATATTATCATTTACCTCATTCACCTCAGGAGCATAAGTTAAGCTGGCTAGTGCATATACCAGTCCTCCCAGATGGCATGAACCTGAATTGGTTTAGATCTCCAGCTACACACCAAATAACACTAACCAGTACAGCAAAAATACAACTAAGAAGTGCATGAAAGTTGTATATTTATGACATAGAACTACTTACGATTCAACTTTGTGAGAAGACGACTATGGTCTCTGACAGAATCCTTGAGACTAGGATGTTACAGTACTTGATACCTGACAGTACTGCAAGGCCACAGTAAAAACAATGAGGAGCTATAGAAATTCCCGTTACATAACACATAAGTTTATGGTTGGTCAGTCCAAGTACAGACAGGTTAGAGACTCCAAAGGGTTGGCAGACACACCAGGAGGCGCGGGACTGTCACAAAATGGGATGGAGCCAGAGAGGGGTATTACTGCAGCCCCCTCCCCCCTAGCTCTTGCTTTAAAATCTATCTATAGATTTACAGAGTAAGCCTGCCTTTTTATTATTATTGATAAGGTAGCTGACAAGGAAATGCTACTAGATGGTGCCAGAGGGTGTGAAGATATTCTTTCCCCTGAGAGGCCGGAGAATAGAGATACCAGCATCAATAGTTTAACACAGGAACATCACACGCACACGAGATTCAAACATATTATTAAAAAAGTCTGGTCCGCTAGAATAAACTGGTTGGTTGGAGAGATGGTCGCTGATTGCTTTCTGTTCCTGGTTTCTTGCCTTAGAGAATAACCAGTTTAATGGCTGTCATTCACGATGGGCCACAAACCCCACTGTAACGTCCTCCCCAGCCTGGGTCCCCGCCAATAACTACGCCTCTCCACACACAGAGCTTAGTATAACACATCTTTATTCTTCTGTGTGTAACCGCGAACTCATCATTCTAAACCTGCATTCACTTTGCTACGCTCTAACGCTTACATCACAGTTCTACGGAGTCCATCAGGAGCCACAAGGGTTAGGGTGACCAGATTTCCAGAACAAAAAACCAGGACGAGCACAGACATAGAAATAGGACTAGATGTCCTATTATGACCTATGAGGTCACAAGGTTTTATATATATAATATAGATAATATAATATATATAATATAATATGAACATATATTCAAAATTAAACATTCCCTCCTCTTTCTGTGAAGAGCTCCAGGGTCCGGCTGGTGGTGGGCCGGGCCTTGAATTATGGACTCTGTAGCCCTGATTCACACTTCATTAAATCTTGCTGTGCTGCTTGAATGAGGCAAGGCAGCACAGCAGGCAGTCTATACAAGTGAATTTCTGTCCCCAGTTTTTAAGAGAGAGTCGGTTAAAATGTGAGCCTGCACAAAACGATGGTTAATGTGCAGGTTATCATGACCCTCTCTTAAAAACCGGTACATGTTTTTGTTTTAGCCAGAAGGGTCAGGATGCTGGGACAGTCCATGAAAATCTGGGACTGACCGGGCAAATCTGGGACGTCTGGTCACCCTAATAAGGGTTCCGTCATTGCTAACTCGCACAACACTACACCTACCTGGAGCTGGGCTCGCATTTCTGCAATCTTCCAGATGGACAGTTCCTCTTGGTGGTAATCAGCAACTAATCTCAGCATACGAGGCTGGTAAAGGGGCTCGTCATGACCGTGAAGACAGCACTCCAAAAATCGGGAAAAAAGTTGGTTACCCTCAGAGAACCTGAGGCAGTTCTACCTACAAATATATCTCCATTTTAGAGAAAGCCCTTTTCAAAAGTACTGGGACATCTTGTCATTATTAAGGAAGTTTATTGAAGCACAATGGAAAAGAAGGATCACACAAGAGAGCCATAAACAAGAAGCACGAGAATCCGATGCTGGAGAAAGAGATCAAGTCCGGGTTAAAGGCTGCCACAATAAGGATAAGTTGTCAAAGTCATTTGAACAGTACCATAACAAGGATGCCATGGGCCTTGATGCAAGAAAGGAAAAGGCCCCTTTGACTGCGATTGGGGGAAGTAAAATTCAGTAACTATCAGGGTTCAATGGGCCTCTCAAGGCTCTGGGCCCGGTGCCACTGCACCTGCTGCATCAATGACAGTCATGCCCCTCCATTTGATGGAAACTTACTTAACAACATAGCATGGAAAGGCATAATAGTCACGCATTAACTGAGGTTAGAACCACTATGTGTTCAACTTCAAGAGATACTGAGGTGCAATATCCCAAGGCCAAGAGTTGAGATCCACCCAGCTATATAATTCAAAATTAATTTACCGTTTGCCGAGGTAATGTGGATCCTACAATGCACAAAAATGCTAGCCTAAACAGCTAAACACAACCAGTCACACCAAATGAAAATAGAAACAAAGTATCTGAAGACACAAACTTGGAAACTGAGAGTGACACACTGAATGTGACTAGGTAGAGGACTTGCAAATGTCATCAAATGCATTTTATCCATGATCCAGCCAGGATGAAACACTTTTGTGACTTGAACATAGACTTTACTGAATGGCCTGGGACATAAGACAGTAAGGAGTAGCTTTACTAACTTTTGACGCAAGGCAGCTCATACTTTAGGGCTATTTTCCAGTGTAAAAACAAGTTTCACGCTGGAAATTAAATTCCAATAAACACTTTGTGATGGTTTGTGTCACTTTTGTGAGGCAAACCCGGTGCAAAATGTTTTTAAATCTTTCCCTTAGTTTTAGATTTTGGAGGGAATTTCATTTCTTGCTCAAATCCACAGTTCCTTTTTATGGGCTAGGTCCCAGGGACTCAAAAACTGAAGAACAGGCTGTTGCAACCAGAGCCAATAAAGTCTGCTGTCACACTAAGGTGGGCTGAGTGTGAAGATCTGTTGATACTGTGTCCTCAATCATGTAAACCCAGCTCTGCCATGTCTCATAAAGGCTACAAAACAGACAACAGGGACCTTATTATACATTTTGCCCTGGGGGCGCAAGAGGCAGGTGCGCCCACTCTGTGCGCCTCCAGGGCACAATGGAAATAGCAGAAGGGCTGCACTCTCTTGTACGGAACGTTCTGTAATACTAATAGCGCTGGTGCACATGTAGCAGCAGCACTATCATGAAAGGGCATTCCCTCATTTGCATGTGGCCGTGACCCATGCAGATGAGGGAATCTCATTGCCTCTGTGCCCGTGCCATATTATAGACGTGCATGTATATGCAAACATGCCCTGGGGAGGTGCACTCGCAGTGCGCCACAAAAAGGTGGTGCCCTGTTAGTGCGCCTCCTACAGGTAGCCATCTAGAGGGGGGAAAAGGGTTCCGATGGACCCCCAGACATCTTCCTACAGGCGGGTGCAGTCCCTCACTGCACTAGCCAGCAGGGGGATCTCTCTCCTCTCTTTGAGATGCAGGTGGCATGCCTCCTGCACTGTGAAATACGAAGCGGCTTTGAAGCAGTAGCTCCATATTTCATTGAATGAGCTGCCCCCAGGGCAGCACGAGTTTGCGTCTGTCCTGGGGGCAGCACAGCCGTTGTAATAGGGCGCAATGCTCCTGTTTGTGCCCGGCGCACCTGTGTAAAGGTGTGCCATGTTGCAAACAGTCAGTATTAATCAATGGGAATACCCAGTAATGCGCAGAACCTGGGGACTATTACATTAAACGAGCAGTGGTTCTGCCACAACACACTTATCAAAATTAAACTTTTTTATCCCCTTCTACCGTGGGATTTCATTGAATGTAATAAACAAATCTGTCTAAACACATATTTAAAAGAGAAGAGAAGGCACAAACTAATTGTATTATTTTGAAGCGTATTTAGACTTTATATGAAAAAAATCATGTATCAATGTGGAACAGGACATATACACATAAATATCTAGTGTAATTATCAAAGTGAAACAAAGGGGAAGTGAGGTGTATTATACATATATCACAACATAATACAATAGGTACATAAAAATTAATACATGAAAACAACTACAATTAGGCACAGCGTGAAAACATGGCGATAATCTCTGGATGACCAGGAATTATATTCCTTCTATTTATGATGGTCAGGTTGGATTATAGTGCTTCTAGTTATGCGTCGACGTTTCGACCCTTGGATTATTGTGCAATATGAGAACATCAAACTAGGGTCTTCCTCAGGATAAGAAAAGGATAGTCTGTGTATAGCCTGCATAAAAGGAAACATATTATTTAGGACTCATGTGTTTAGACCATTCTTGATAGAGCTTAGGTGAGGCTCATCTGGTTTGCTCACCTTGTGAGTTTGGTCCCAGATGGAATCCAGCAGATGATTAGGGGGCTATTAAATGGCTTCCTCCTGGAGCTCGTAAGTAGCTCATGAATAAGTAGATAAATAAGGGGCGGGCACAGCGTGCTCTCAAACCACCTAAATTAATACATAATCACCTATTATTTAAACGGCATGTAATTGTGTTACACGTAAAAATAAATGGTAAATTATCCCACTAACCTCTGGCGTCATGCGCTCAGAGACATCAAAGAAATGCAGAGAAATGTAGGGGCAGTCAGCCTCCGTACGTCTCATATAGTCCGTTTTCAGTGAAGGGCAGGCACAGTGTGCTCTTGGACCATCTAAAACAATATTTGAGCAGTCACCAATCGTGTATACTCTTTTTGAATACGGCGGTAAAAGTGAAAGGAAAAAACTTCAAATAGTCACCAATAGCAGTCAACAATCGTGTGTACTCTTTTTGAAAACGGCGTAAAAGTGAAACGAAAAAAACTGCAAATGGTCACTAACCTCCGGCGTCAAGCGCTCAGAGTCGTCACTTGATTTCACAGACTTAGCAGGGGCACTTCACCTCCATGCACTCGGAACCGCTTGGGTCCCGGAACTTTAAGTTTCCGTGGACTCTGTGAAGGTAAAAAAAGGGGCGCTCAACTAAAACCTTTCATAAAGGAAAGGAAAAGCATACATATTCCACCTCCGTGGAATCCAGCTTACCTCCAACAATGCTCGCTGCGAGCGTAGCAAAAGCGCGTCTTCTTGTAGTGAAAGTCTGCTTGTGTATGGAGAAATTTAAAGCAGATCAGCAACGTGCAGCCGACGTCCCCGCGGGCGGCTGGCACGCTAGGTATGTAAATTCCTACGTGCTTGTCATGGTTGCAAAAAATGCAAGGGTGATGCTAAAAAGTATCACCGCGAGTTCTCTAAGGGACTATGTCAAAACAATAGACGGTCTATCGTATGCCAATACTTGCCTATGTCCAGCATAATTATTAATGTAATTCCTCGGGGGAGAGAAAGTCCACATCTCAATAATTTATAAGGAAGAAAATAGGAACCATGTGGAAATATGGTCCTTAGTAAGCAGGCTTCCCTTTGTAATCCAAGGTACAGTTGTTAGTTGCATACAAATTGCGCATTACGTCATAGTATTGCCATACATGAAATCGTTTGTGGTGTATCAACAATTAATTAGTTGCATACAAATTGTGCATTACGCCATTTGTTATTGGTTTATACTATCGTGGTGAGGTATCAACAATGGTAATTTACAAGATGTTGGCACATATACGTGAGGGAAAGATTACCCTACTTCCCTATTTCTCATGTTCAAGTTACAGATGTTATGTGCAATTGACGTGCACAATACGATATTTGTTCATGTTCATACCATATATACAAAAATTCACAGTTGTTACATGGATTCTAGAGGGATTGTCTACATTTGTTACATTAATAACATTAAAGATTACATGTGAGGTTTGACACGTTTCCAATTTCAAACACGGAAAACATTACTTGATTAGAACAGTATATATATGTGCGTATTCATACTATATATATATATTCATTTTAGTACCATTTCAGAAGGTTCATTTACATGTTGTTTAACCAGTGCATAGCAGAGAGATTTGTCTGGAAATCTCTTCAGATTCATTTAAGCCCCCATGGACAGAGTCCAAAAGATGGATCCACTTACACTCTCTAAGGTTCATGGTAGATGTCAATGATCCACCCCTTGGGTTGGGTTGAATCTTTTCTAGTACCCACCATTTTAGGCTATCATAGGGGTGATGCATCTCGTTAAAGTTTTCCACCAAAGGGGCACCTTGTACATTGGAATGAATTCGAGAACAATGTTGCAATATTCTTGTTTTGATCTTTTGTTTAGTCTGACCAACATATACTTTCTGACAAGGACATCTAATGATGTAAATCACATCCTTCGTGTTGCAACTGGTATGATGATGCAAGATAAACTGTCTGCCATTATGTGTAAAGTCTTTTTGTTCGACAGTTAAATCACAGGCTTTACAAAATCCACATTTAAAGTGGCCCTGTAATGGAGGTAACATAAGTAAAGCATGGGTGTCCGGTATTGGTTTGTCTTTTAAGTACGAACTGACCACACAATCCCTGATATTTCTTCCTCTTTTGAAGGCAAAGAGGGGGTGGTCAGTGGTCCCTATTTCATCCGCCACAAGGGACCAATTGTGATTTATTTGATTTCATTACTCCTATTGTTGAATGTAGAGACACATACGATCCTGTCATTCTCTTTTCTTTTATTTTGGTTAGTCTGCAATAGTATGTCTCTATGACAGTACCATCCTCGTTTCCTTGATTTAGTCAAAAGACTCCGTGGATAACCACGTTCTATCAGTCTGGACAAAAGTGAGTCAGATTCTTTAAAGAAATCAGCCCTATGGTTGCAGTTCCTGCGAAGTCTCAGAAACTGTCTGTAGGGTAGATTATCTCTCAGATTTCTGGGGTGATTGCTGGTATACCCCAGTAACATATTTCGTTCAAGTGGTTTTCAGTATAGAGAGGTGTATAGCATCTTCTCTTCAGTCTTTATAGTGAGATCAAGAAAATGTATCTGTTCTTCACTGTATGCCATTGTGAGCTGTATAGCTCTTGATCTACCATTGAGCCACCCACAAAATTCCTCTAGGGCATCAGAATTACCAGTCCAGATCATGAGGACATCATCGATGTACCACTTCCACAGAGTAATATTCTCTATGAAAGGGTTATCGAGGTTGTAGATGTATTTGTCCTCATAGTGGTCCATGTACAGATTAGCTATGTCTGGGGCAAAGCCAGCCCCCATAGCTACTCCCTTGGTTTGGTAAAAGAACTCCTTTTGGAATGTAAAGAAATTCTTAGTCATAGCTACTTCTAATAGACCAATAATAAAGTCTGTTGGTACCCAGTGGGGTCTCTCCCTACGTTCTAAGACTTCATGGGCTATTTCCAATGCTTCTATCTGTGGAATACTCGTGTATAGCGAGGCCACGTCGAGGGTTACCAATAGTTGTTTATCATGGTCAAATGGGAAGCCTTCTACACAGCTGATAACCTCCATTGTATCACGGATGTAGGATCTGGTCTTGGGCACCCATGGTTGTAGGAAGATGTCAACATATCGACAAAGGGGCTTCAAGACTGAGCCACATCCGGACACAATTGGTCTTCCTGGGGGATTATCCCTATTTTTGTGCACCTTAGGAAGTGTATAAATAGTGGGAATGCAAGGTTCTTTCTGGTTGAGATAACCAAACTCTCGCTCACTCAGAAATCCTTTCTCTACCCCTCTTGTGGTCAGTTGATGTATGAGTTTTGCAACTTCCTTAGTCGGGTCTCCTGGTATTTTTCTGTAATTTTCAGCCACTTGCAACTGTGTCTGTATTTCACTTACAAAGTTCTCACTATTTTGAATGACAATGGAGCCCCGTTTGTCAGCTGGCTTGATCACTACTTCTTGGTTTTGTTTTAGTGTTTCTAAACTCATTCTCTCTTCTTTGCTGATGTTGTGTTTTATATATTTTTTCTTGTCATACAATTTCAGTACATCCAGCATTACCACTTGCTCAAATGCAAGGATTTTATTGGACATCATGTGCGTGGATGGCGAGAATGTGGAAGGTGTACGGAGTGGTGTTTGCAGGCATTTACTTTCATACGTAGGATTAGGATTTTTATGAAAGAAGTGCCATAAATGTATCTTCCTAAAAAAACGATGTAGCTCTATCTTAGTAGTAAAGCTATTAGAGGAGGCAGTAGGTACATAACTTAAACCTTTTGAGAGGACTGACAATTCAGTGTATGATAAACAATGCTTGGAAAGATTAATAACAGGATTGGTGTGTGCTGTGTTAGTGTCACACATTTCTCCTGATGGATTTAGAGTCCCTACTTCTGCTCTCACTGTGTGGTTTGTTGTCTGATTGGACTCAATCCTTTCTGTGGGTAAGATGTTAGAATTGTGCATGAACTCTGTCTCACCTACCATCGGTAGATTTGTCGTCTGGTTTGTATTTCCCCATGTGTCTGAGGGTAAAACTTCACACCTCTCCTGGTCCTGGCCCTGCCTCTGTTCCAACCCCTGTTCTGTCCTCTGTCTTCCGACCAACCCTGTGGTGGCCCTCCACCTCTGTGTGTCGTCCATCTGTTGTCCCCTAAAAAAGGACCCGATGTTAACTCAGGATAATTGGGTCCCTGAAAGCTTGGTCCTGGGTGGGTTTGATGTCTGTTTGAGTTGGAACTGGTACGTTCGTAGTCACTATCAGTGCCACTGGAGTAAGATGATTCGGAAAAGGTTTTGTATTTCCGACCACCCTGTCTTCTTCTGTTAACAAATTGGCCCTGATTGTCTTGTTCGTAATACTCGTTTGAAGTGTAAGGATAGGTGATTTTTTTGTCATAAGTTCTTATATCTTTGGCAAGTTTATCTAGCTTTCTATTAAGTGTGACGGTATTGAATTCTCCAATAGTCTTGTCCAATCTTTCGAGAGCTTCTTTGGCATTGGTAAGTGCTCTGTCGTCTGTGATCTCTTTCCTTAATTCTTCAATTTCCTTAGTTAGCTTTTTAATATATTCTAATGCCGTCTCTACTCCAAGCACCATCCAGTGCCTGGAGAAGTTGTTGGCAACAAAACTAAAGTTCTCTCGGAATTTAGGAAGATCTATAAAGATCGCTGGCTCATTTTTACTTGTAATCCCACAGGGATGATATTAGCCTGGAGGTACTTTGTCAGTAAATGGCCATGCAGTCTAGTCCTAATTAATTTATTTTCCAATTTCTCAAGTTTGTTTAGCTTCTCATTTAATGAGTTGTCAAAAGGTGTGGCGGCTACTCCTAGAAAGGATGTATCTACCTGCCCTTGTATTAATCTCGCAATATACTCTTCGCTATACGAAAGAGTGTCAGACATTGCACATCAAAATTTACAATTTGAGAAAACAAACCCTCGCAGACCACCGTCTGCTCTTGAAAGTCAGTATTAATCAATGGGGATACCCAGTAATGCGCAGAACCTGGGGACTATTACCTTAAACAAGCAGTGGTTCTGCCACAACACACTTATCAAAATTAAACTTTTTTATCCCCTTCTACCGTCGGATTTCATTGAATGTTATAAACAAATCTGTCTAAACACATATTTAAAAGAGAAGAGAAGGCACAAACTAATTGTATTATTTTGAAGCGTATTTAGACTTTATGTGAAAAAAATCATGTATCAATGTGGAACAGGACATATACACATAAATATCTAGTGTAATTATCAAAGTGAAACAAAGGGGAAGTGAGGTGTATTATACATATATCACAACATAATACAATAGGTACATCAAAATTAATACATGAAAACAACTACAATTAGGCACAGCGTGAAAACATGGCGATAATCTCTGGATGACCTGGCATTATATTCCTTCTATTTATGATGGTCAGGTTGGATTATAGTGCTTCTAGTTATGCGTTGACGTTTCGACCCTTGGATTATTGTACAATATGAGAACATCAAACTAGGGTCTTCCTCAGGACAAGAAAAGGATAGTCTGTGTATAGCCTGCATAAAAGGAAAAATATTATTTAGGACTCATGTGTTTAGACCATTCTTGATAGAGCTTAGGTGAGGCTCATCTGGTTTGCTCACCTTGTGAGTTTGGTCCCAGATGGAATCCAGAAGATGATTAGGGGGCTATTAAATGGCTTCCTCCTGGAGCTCGTAAGTAGCTCATGAATAAGTAGATAAATAAGGGGCGGGCACAGCGTGCTCTCAAACCACCTAAATTAATACATAATCACCTATTATTTAAACGGCATGTAATCGTGTTACACATAAAAATAAATGGTAAATTATCCCACTAACCTCTGGCGTCATGCGCTCAGCGACATCAAAGAAATACAGAGAAATGTAGGGGCAGTCAGCCTCCGTACGTCTCATATAGTCCGTTTTCAGTGAAGGGCAGGCACAGTGTGCTCTTGGACCATCTAAAACAATATTTGAGCAGTCACCAATCGTGTATACTCTTTTTGAATACGGCAGTAAAAGTGAAAGGAAAAAACTTCAAATAGTCACCAATAGCAGTCACCAATCGTGTGTACTCTTTTTGAAAACGGCGGTAAAAGTGAAACGAAAAAAACTGCAAATGGTCACTAACCTCCGGCGTCAAGCGCTCGGAGTCGTCACTTGATTTCACAGACTTAGCAGGGGCACTTCACCTCCATGCACTCGGAACCGCTTGGGTCCCGGAACTTTAAGTTTCCGTGGACTCTGTGAAGGTAAAAAGGGGTGCTCAACTAAAACCTTTCATAAAGGAAAGGAAAAGCATACATATTCCACCTCCGTGGAATCCAGCTTACCTCCAACAATGCTCGCTGCGAGCGTAGCAAAAGCGCGTCTTCTCGTAGTGAAAGACCGCTTGCGTATGGAGAAATTTAAAGCAGATCAGCAACGTGCAGCCGACATCCCCGCGGGCGGCTGGCACGCTAGGAATGTAAATTCCTACGTGCTTGTCACAGTGATGCTAAAAAGTATCACCGCGAGTTCTCTAAGGGACTATGTCAAAACAACAGACGGTCTATCGTATACCAATACTTGCCTATGTCCAGCATAATTATTAATGTAATTCCTCGGGGGAGAAAAAGTCCACATCTCAATAATTTATAAGGAAGAAAATAGGACCCATGTGGAAATATGGTCCTTAGTAAGCCGGCTTCTCTAGTTGCATACAAATTGCGCATTACGTCATAGTATTACCATACATTAAATCGTTCGTGGTGTATCAACAATTAATTAGTTGCATACAAATTGTGCATTACGCCATTTGTTATTGGTTCATACTATCGTGGTGAGGTATCAACAATGGTAATTTACAAGATGTTGGCACATATACGTGAGGGAAAGATTACCCTACTTCCCTATTTCTCATGTTCAAGTTACAGATGTTATGTGCAATTGACGTGCACAATACAATATTTGTTCATGTTCATACCATATATACAAAAATTTACAGTTGTTTAATGGATTCTAGAGGGATTGTCTACATTTGTTACATTAATAACATTAAAGATTACATGTGAGGTTTGACACGTTTCCAATTTCAAACACGGAAAACATTACTTGATTAGAACAGTATATATATGTGCGTATTCATACTATATATATATATATATATATATATATATATATATATATATATATTCTTTTTAGCACCATTTCAGAAGGTTCATTTACATGTTGTTTAACCAGTGCATAGCAGAGAGATTTGTCTGGAAATCTATTCAGATTCATTTAAGCCCCCATGGACAGAGTCCAAAAGATGGATCCACTTACACTCTCTAAGGTTCATGGTAGATGTCAAGGATCCACCCCTTTGTTTCACTTTGATAATTACACTAGATATTTATGTGTATATGTCCTGTTCCACATTGATACATGTTTTTTTCATATAAAGTCTAAATACGCTTCAAAATAATACAATTAGTTTGTGCCTTCTCTTCTCTTTTAAATATTTGTTTAGACATGTTGCAAACAGGGCAGTGCGACCTTTCACTAATCCAGTCCCAGATGGGAGGCATCCACAAACAAACTTAAACCAAATTCATTCCCCACTGCAAAGTGGGGGCGCATGAAATTTGATAATCGTGAAGCAGTAGGAACCACGGTGAAATGCAAACCTGTGACCCCAACTCATAAAAGAAAGGTTTGGTGGAGTGAGCGAGTGGTTGTTTCTTGCACAAAAGGAACCATAGTACTGAATGTAGTCTATTCCCAGCCCAGAGCAGGAAATAAGCAAACACTGCACAGGGTGTTTGCCCACGCAGGCCTGAAAATACAATGGGAACACTGCACCTCATCTTATGCCACATCAACATTTTCTCGGAAGGTTGATGACAAACCTATTCTTTTCATTATTCTTTGATGCAACTAAACCTCAGCTGCAACGTTCCAGAGGGTGGCGCTATTTGATTACACTACTCCACAACAACTGCATTATCTCATGCAATTGGGACGAGAAATATGGTGATGTAAAATACAGTAATACAAAAACGAAATAAGTTTAACAGCTTGCACTGGCTCACTAAAATCTAGTCAGTCAAAGGATTGCTGGCGGTACTCACTGTGAACAGAGTATTTCCCTAAGAAGCATGAAGATCTATTTACCCATTTTAGTTGATCTGTAAATAAATTACTGTGGTGTGGCGGAAAGGTGAGGCATAATGGCCCATAGTGAGTGTAAGATTGAGTGAAACATTTTACAGGCTTGAAAATGAGAAGGACAGGGCGCCAAAATCCTAAACCGAAATCGCTTCTGCCACTACGCCTCCGAATAAGGACGCAGATGGAAGCTTTTGGAAAGGAAATGTTTTCGTCCGCCAACCAGGCCTTAAGATAGTCAATGCCAGCGCTCTCCTCGGATGCTACTCGCGCGGACTGTGGGGCAGGATGAGATTTTGCCAACTGTCCCAGGTGAACGGAGAGGCATTCTGGCAGAAATAACCCTCGATGGGCAGGATGCGGTGAAGCACATTATCCGATCAGGACTGCACTTCCGACTGCGTTGGCAGGGCGGCGGGTACCAGCGTGCTGCTTCGGTGCCATTGGCTGAGATCCGTGGATTTTTCAGTTGATGCCCTAACACCCTCCCTCATGGACGTCATTCGACAGGACTCATCTGGTTGGGAACAAAGGAGGGTTGGTGCGAGAGCGCTTTAAAAAGAATACAGGGTAACAGCACCAGTGCAGCAGTATCCCCAACAGTTCCGTCACTTCGATGCCGCAGCAGGTGTTTCCAACACCAGCGACCTCCAGGGCCACATCTGCAGCAACAGGAGCCCCCTCGCCCCAGTCCTTTGGAGGCCGAGGCTGGGGCTCAAGCTGACAGCATCCAATGTCCCATAAGGACAGCATACTGACCAATCCGCCATCCCTCCCGCCAAAAGAGCCCTAGCGAGGTGTAGTATATTCCAAACAGGATCACAGGAGAAGAAAGTAGTAGTAAACTGTATACTTTATTGCCAACCCTCAAGACATACAGTTCACCCTTCAAGGTGAGCGCAGCATCTGATGACAAAGTTCTACACTCGGGTAAATAAGGTGGAACATGGAATGAGAATGAGAAGGTGGAAGTTCTAACTTCCATACAAACCTAAAGACCATTTAAAGATACATACTACAAGCATTAAATGCAACCAAACAGTGATGGGTAACTGACCAAATACTACACATCCTTCCCCGTTTTAAAAAAAACCCAAAACAAAAAAAAAAACTTTATTCACAAATAAAATCATTAAGTTTCTTAATAACTCTACCACTGGAAGTTTTTAGTTCATTGAACACAGAACAACCTTCATCAGGTAAAGGAGTTTGAATGGAAACAGGTTGAGAAAAGTTTTGATTGACACGTTGAAAACCAGAAGAAACTCCTTCATCAGAATTAGGTTTAACAACATCTTGAGCAAATGTTGAAGTACCTGAAATAGAATCATTAGAACTCGGTTGAGGATCGTCTTGAACAAAAGCTTGAGAATTACTAAAACTTGAACATAAATTACAATCCAACATCCACCAACATTTTTTTGAAGTGGGAATATCAGTTGAATTCTGTAAAACATTTTTACTAATGGCCAAACGGTTCATATGCCAAACTTCACCGTTATCAAGAATAACAGTATTATTATTGACTTTAACAACTTGATGAGGTTCACTAAACCTACTAACACCTTTGGGAGTTTTCTTAGCAAGTTTGACACGAACCCATTGACCAACAGAAAGATCACATTGTTTGCAACCATGTTTCATATCAAAATAAGCCTTATTCTTAGATTGAGACACATTAATATGATGTTTGATATCATTCCAATCAGAATGAACACATTTGCTTCTGTTCATCCAACTAGGATTCTCCTTTGAAAATGGAATCCTACCCCTCATGATGGAAAAAGGACTGCAACCCAAAGAAGAATGACAAGTCACTCTGTAAGACCAAGTCATTTTCATCAACTCATTTTCCCAAGACAAATTAGATTTGTTAGAAAGTTGAATAATTCCTTTAATAGTTCTGTTAATTCTTTCTACCACACTGTTTCCACTGGGATTATAAAGTGCAGAAATTTTTTGTTTAATACCAGAAGAACGTAAATATTGGACCATTTCATTAGATTTAAACTGGACACCATTGTCAGTGAGAATATATGCAGGGAAACCTTCTCTAAGAAATACAGAATCCAAAAATGTTATGACAGTAAGGGAATTGACACTCTCAACGATACTTAATTCAAACCATTTGGAAAATACATCCACAAGTACAATGACGTATTTGGTAGAACCATCCTGCCAAGAAATAGGACCCATAAAATCTAAAGCAATCTCCTGCCAAGGAGAATTCGGACAATGCAAAGGAAAAGAAGGAGGATTGAGAGTTTTAAGCGATTTGTCTGCTATTTCACAATTAACACACTCCCTAACAAAACGCTCCACAGCAATATCAGCACCAGGCCACCAGTATAAAGCTTTAAGTCTCTGCTTAGTGTGGGTGATACCAGAATGACCATCATGACATAAACTGATAATTTTCTTTCTCAAAGACATGGGAGGTACAACCTTATCTCCTCTCAACAAAAATTGATCATCAATACTCAATTCATTTCTTACCTCCCAGAATCCTCTGAGTTCATCTGTGATATCCTTTCTTTCAACACCATACCAACCGTTAATAACTTTAGATTTGACAGTGAGAAGATTAACATCCTCACTTTCAGCTTTTAACCATTCCGAACGCTCAATGCTACCTTGTAAAATATCAACATAAGAGACACTGGCAACAGAAAATTCGTTCCACGAATTACAGTCAATTTCAGTTAAAGGCAAAGACATTCTGCTTAGAAAATCAGCAGTTCTATTTTTTACACCAGGCACGTAATTTATAGTGTACATAAAATCTTGAAGACGCATTGAAAGTCTGGCAATTCTAGAAGTGGCTTTGGATAAACCTTCCGTAGTGAGGAGTTTAGTTAAAGGTTTATGATCAGATCTTAAAACGAAATGCCTGCCCCATAAAAATTTCTAAAATGTTCCAAGGCCCACACGCAGGCCAACGTCTCTCTTTCGATTACCGAATACCTCTCTTCTGAGGGGATAATGACCTAGAGGCAAATGCAATGATTACTTCATTACAATCTCTATCAGTTTGGGTGAGCACAGCACCTAAACCTTTTGAACTTGCGTCAGTAGTAACAAATGTATCAGCAGACGGGTCAAAACCTTGTAAACAAGGAGCCTTGCTGATGGCATCTTTAATGGAAAGAAAAACTTGCTGACATTCAGGAGACCAGTCAAAACTGACCTTATTCTTTAAAAGAAACCTCATAGGATGAGTCTTCTCTGAAAAATTCTCAATAAACTTAGAGTAAAATTCCGCTAAGCCCAAGAATGAGCGCAAATCATCCTTAGACTTAGGTGATGGTGCTTCCACAATAGCATTAATGAGTTTGGATTTAGGTTTGATACCATTACAACTTACTTCATGACCCAAATATGTTACACTGCGTTCAGCAAATTTGCACTTTGAAATTTCACCAGTAAGACCTTTGGACATCAAGACCTTTAAAACTTCTCTTAATCTGTTATCATGTTCAGATCTATTGTGTCCCATTATGAGAATATCATCTTGAAAAAACATTATACCCGGCATATCACCAAATAACTGAGTCATTAACCTCTGAAATACAGCGGCTGCAGAAGCCAAACCAAAAGGCATTCTGCGAAATTGGTAACACCCAAAAGGAGTACAAAAAGAAGTGAGGTTTCTGCAAGATGGATGTAGTATAATTTGGTGATATGCCGCGGAAAGATCTATTGTAGAAAACCATTTGGAACCTCTGGTCATAGAAAGCATTTCATCAATCCTTGGGAGAGGAAATTGGTCAACAATGATATTTTCATTTAGGCTTCTGAGGTCAACACACAAACAAATTTTTCCGTTGGCCCGTCTGGCGACCACCAACGGAGAAATCCACTCGGACGCCTCAATTGGCTCAATAATACCAGCATCTTGTAGCTTTTGTAACTCAAGTTGAACTTCCTCTCTTGCGATTAATGGAATATTGCGCACTTTGTAAATTTTGGGAATGGCAGAAGGTTTGACCCTAATGAGATGAGTGAATCCATTAAGTTTACCGATTTTCCCATTGAACACATCTTTAAATTCACTCAAAACCCATTTTTTTGTTTCTTCCCTTTCGCAAGCTACTAACACTTGTTCTGGACTGTTGGGATCAAGAATGATATTTAAAGCTCTCTGATCCTTCCATCCTAACACTGAGGGACCATCCAAAGCAATATAAAGTTTACATAATGCTTGCCTTCCTTTAAATTGAAAATTAAGTAAACGATAGCCTAGCATATTTATTTTTTCACCTGTGAAACTTTCAGGACTAATATCAGAAGGTTCTAAATATGGGCCTAAAACACTTACAAACTTGTCATCCCAAACGGAACGAGCAATAATCGTGAAAGGGATCCGGAATCAGCAGCTACCTGTAAAGGAATGCCTCAAAAATTGATAATACACAAAGGTTTACTTTTATCTGAATCAGTGATATTGAGAACAACACTTTTCAATTTGGAAGAAGGAGTAGAATTAAAGTGAGAACCATTAGAGTCCCCGGAATCACTTTCTGAAGAATCTGAATATTCAGTGAGACAAGCAACTTGGTTAAATTTCTTGTTCTTTTTCCTATTGCAAACTTTTGCCAAATGACCTACAATTCCACAATTGAGGCATTTAGTAGACCTACCATAACATTTGTCTGAACTAGCGTTGTGCTTGGTGCTACCACACCTATAACATGCAAAATTATAAACATTTCCTTGATTTTTTGGGGTACTTTTGTCAGACGATTTGTAGTAAACAGGACGTTTATCTTGCGGAACACTAAAATTAAGTTTTCCTTTAGTTTTAGATGAGACTAAAGTGACTGTAGGTTTCTCAGTACTAGCTGAAATGGCTTTAGCACTCCTTTCAGACAGTTCAGCTTTTTTAATAAGAGTAGTTATATCTTTAAGGGATAAGTCTCCTTCAATCCAGAGCTTGTCTTGTATACTTTTGTTTTTTTGACATACAACTAATTGATCTCTTATCATTTCGTCGTGAAATGTTCCAAATTTACAAGGAATTGCTAGAGTTTTTGAACAAGAAATATAATCCTCGATGGATTCATTTGGTTGTTGTTTTCTTTTGTAAAATGTGCGTCTGGAAATGGCTACGCACACAATGGGAGAAAAATGATTATCTAAATCCAAGATAGCGCATTTAAAAATATCGACATCGCCAGCTCTTTCTGCTTTCTGCATTTGGTTGTAAACTCTCAGACCTTCAGGTCCAAGGCAATGCATGAGAATTCTTTTTTTTCTGGCTGGTGAAAGAGTACCACTGTTGTCTTCTAATGTAGCGATATAATTGAGCAAATACTCTTTCCAATCTGCCCATTTGACAACAGGTTCACCAGGATTGGTGAGAAATTCTTTGGGAGTGCTGAGGTTAATACCCACAACTAAGTTGTTCATAACATTAGGTAGAGAAGATGTGCTTTCTGAACTTCTCTCCATGTTCACACCAATATGCACAATAGAGCAAAAATAAATAAATAAACAAACCAGTATTCAATGGTTGTAGCCGATGCGATGAAATAATGGTATTTGCTGAAATACGTTCATAACGCTGGAAGGAAAGAAACTCCATGCTTCATACTCGAAGTTGACGCGAAAACAGCAGGGACGTTGCTATGATACTCGCAACGCAATGCAACAAAATGGCTGCACGTAGAGGTCACGCAGCGTGACCCGCGAAGGTATCCCAGAGTACCTTTCGTGTGCACCAATGCGTCATCAATCAGGAACGCTGGAGCAGAGTCGAACTCCGAATGTTGGAGATGACGGTGAGTGCACAGAGTTTGAAAGATGCGGGCAACGGTAGATTGGTAACGGTGTTTTAAAAAAAATGAAGAGGAAGATAAAAATAAAATAATAAAAATTGCCCGACAGCACTCACTTCGCAAATCCGCAACTGTAGTAGTAGAAGTTTCCAAAAGTATTCGTCTGGTTTGGTAGTAGCACGTCCGTCATTCGTCCTTAACGGAGTAACCAGTATATGGAAACACTGTGGGTCCAGGGTTGGCATCCCATATCGTCGCCAAATTTCTGTAGTATATTCCAAACAGGATCACAGGAGAAGAAAGTAGTAGTAAACTGTATACTTTATTGCCAACCCTCAAGACATACAGTTCACCCTTCAAGGTGAGCGCAGCATCTGATGACAAAGTTCTACACTCGGGTAAATAAGGTGGAACATGGAATGAGAATGAGAAGGTGGAAGTTCTAACTTCCATACAAACCTAAAGACCATAAAGATACATACTACAAGCATTAAATGCAACCAAACAGTGATGGGTAACTGACCATATACTACACGAGGGTCCCGGCATCAGAAATAGGGGCTGGACGCTATTCCTGTTATTGTTGCTGCCGAAGAAGGAATTTTAAACCTTCATTCTCTCTTCTTCTGTCCCAAGAAGGACAAATTCAAGATGCTCATGCAGCTGGCTCAAATTCCAGGTGACTGGAGGCCTTTACCACACACGTCTTTACCACGCATTCCTTTACCTCACAAAATGGTAAGCACATTTTGAAACTTCATGATACATTAATTTATGTAATAATTATACTTCTAGGGGTTTATTTTTTAAATAAATATTATTTTAAAGTATATGTAAAAACTGTTCTCGGGGCACGGCCAAGATGGCGACTGCAAAAGATGTGTAATTTGGATCCCAGTGCTGGGCCCTCTAATCCTCTTGCATTTACCCACGCATCCCTGTCGCCATCGGGTTCTACATCTGCCTGCGTGTTGTGCCCGACCTGGTGGCATCACTGGACACTGTCATTTTTGGGGCGCCCGGCTCTCTACTGGCCACGCGAGTCGAGCTGAAGCAGCGGCCCTGCCGGAGACCTGGAGCGCAGTGTTACAACCAGCATGCTTGTCTGACGCGGTGGGCCCCGCTCCCACCGGAGGACACTAAGAGGCGCCCTGAGCCGAGGGCATCTGCACCCACGACCGCTGCGATGCGTGGGGACCAATCGGGAGTCGCCGCTTGCTATTGGATGAGCGCAGCAGGCTTGGTCGGCCCTGCACCACGCTATATAACCCTTGATGCCTGGGACACCGTCGGAGACACAGACCACCGAACAGAGGATCGGTGAGTCGCACGGCCTGGGGTCGCGGACTCCTACTGGGGGGGCATGATACCTCCGTGAGTGCCCTCTGCCCTCTCCCACGTGGGCCCTGGAACTGATGCTGCAGTGCATGGGAAGGGGGCTTTTCCAATTCTACTAGGGTTCCCTACCGGCTTTGTGCGGCCCTAGCACCGTGCGAGCTGTGCCTGGGTCTTTCGAACACCCCAAACTGCCTTCTCCCTGCGCCGGCCCCGAATCGAACTTCCGGCCTGTGTGCGGTGGAGCGACCGTGCTATATTTCTGTTCCGGGCTGCCACCCAGCATGGTACCACCCACGCGGGATATGGATGAGACAGACTCTTGCATCTGCTGAAATACAGTTGTACTGAGTGTCTGCCTTGCAGTTATGTGCCTCACTAGTGGGTGAGACCTCAATTTCTGGCGAGCCGAACAGCTCACTCAAGACCACCTGGTGCTTCATATCGGGGAGGAGCAGGAACGGCGATCGGGGGCCTGCATCTTTGCCCGGCGACGCACGACCGGACACTGCTGAGCCTGGTGATGTGCATTCCTTGCCGCTCTCCCACTTTCCTCACTGCTGCTGTGTGGTGATCTGTGGCCTGCGACCCACTTCCCCTCGCTACCGACTCGGGGGCCGGCGCACGTCTACTGCCTGCTTCAAATTGGTGTACTTGAACTCTGTTCCACTTAAGCTGGTGCTGCCTGCGGCCCTTTCTGGTTGAATTCCGTGCCTGCTGCACACCCCAGACCCTAGGGTCACCAGGCCTCTCCCTTAACAGAGGGTGTGTATCGTGGATCGGCAGGTGGTGGATAGCAGGGACTGCTAGCCAGTTTGAGGGATGGCTGTTGCAACTCGGGCTTCAGTCTGGGGCCCATCTCTACCTGCTGCTGCTCTAGAACTTAACACCAACCCACTGCTTGCCCCACGACACCTGGCAGGGATGGCCTGACACCTGTTTGTACCACGACTAGAGGTGCCCTGCTCTCTTGCACTGGGGTATTCCTGGACTCTCTGGACAGAATCACTTATCTGCAGATCTAACACTAGACTTCTTGCTACTGCACCGGCAGCACGGGGTGGTCACCCTTGTATATATTGCTCTAGTGGATTTGCCGTGGCTGTGAGGCCGTCCATCTCAGCCCCGTACTCCTTGGTTTCTGCAGTGTGGCCTGACTGCTGATAAATTGACCTGTAGGTGAACCTCCAGATCTGATTGTATCGCATATTATACTTTGTGGTTCCCCCCTCACGCTTGAACGTACCCTGCAGGCACAGTTCGATGACTTCACATTTGGAAGTGCTGGCTAGAGGTCTGTGGCACTGACCACCCCCCATTCTCCCTTTGATCAGTTGGCACTGGCTAAAAAAGACGGTGACACCAAATCATAGCTCACAGGCAATGGTGAGGTGGAATTGGACCCGGTGCCAGTGGACAAGACTCTTGGCAGCCTTCGATACCTTGAGAAGACCCTTCAGGCCCACTCTACTCTATTCGACAGGGGTCTCCAAGCCATCATGGACACCAAGACCTCCCTGGAAACCCGCATTGACTCTGTCTCTGTGGAAGTTAATCTTCTGCGGGCTGACCGCTGCAAGTTGTCAGAAAAGGTTGAAGACACTGAATCAGCACTGGCGGTTGTGCGTCCATCGGTGCAGGATCCGCAGGAGTGTTTGATGCGGGTGGAGGCGAAGGGTGCCACTCTACACCGCAGAGCGGAAGACACAGAGGGTATGTCAAGATGTAATAACATTTACTTAATGGGCTTCCTGGAGTGCTCTGAGGGCCCAGCATTGAGTTATTCTAAGAAGACTGGCTAATGAAGAATGTCCTGGAGGGCAGTGTGCATACTTCTCCATCAAACCGGCCCATCGTACTCTGGGTCGACCTCCCCCTCCCCGGAACCCCCTGACACTATCATAGCGCATCTCCTCAACCACCGTGATCGTGACCTGCTCCTACAACGCTTTCAAACCAAAGGCCCTTGGTCTTATGAAAATGCTCGAATAACGGCGTACCTCGATTTCACCATGGAGGTGCAACGCCATCGTGGATCATACTCGTGGGTCAAGCAACGTCTTCGGGAGCTGGACTTCAAATATGCTCTTCTGTTTCCCGCTAAGCTTTGTGTTATTGACAGCGACAGGACCCACATATTCCACTCACCAGAAGACCTGTAGACATGGCTCCAAGCGAAGAACTTGCAACACTCATCACCTCCGGAAAAGGTTGACGGAGATTGGATAGTATCCAAACCAAGACGTTGCAGGCATCGCCTTCCCGGGGCACGACCGTCCACGGATCAGGCAGCTGAAGAGCGGGCCCGCGCGGTAGCAGAGGCCTCTCTCCACAGCACATACTCATTTGCTCCCCTCCGGAATGAGCTCCCATCGGAGTCTGGATCGGACTCAGGTGGCTCAGTCCCATCTTCTATGGATGGATAGTCATCAGGGCCTGAAGATCACTCCTAGATCAGCTGATGGCCTGTAAGTGTGACACTGGACTGAAGAATGGCTGTCCTGCACTGGGCAGCTTTTTCTCAGGTCTGGTATCCAATTCAAAGGTAAGACACGCTATGCACGGGCTGTGAGGTACTTGCATGTTTTGGCCCACACCACGGAATAGCGGAACATTGTTGCAAACAGACTGGTGCCGAACAAGGCCTTCCAACCTGGTGCCATGCCACCCCAATGTTGTGTTAGTTAATGTGTGTTTTAAATACAAACTTTATTTATATACACCACGTGTGAAGTCTCTTTTGTGACGCTCATTGTATTGTATTTATTGTGTGAGTGCTGTGCCAATGCTTTACATATTGCCTCTGTGATAAGCCTGACTGCTCAGTGCCAAGCTACCCAAGGGTGAGCGCAAGTTTTACAGTGAGTGTAATCACTCACCCCTAACGGGAGTGGTATGTTCTGCCTGGCTAGGGCCTCGCCTCAGCCAACCAGAACGTGCCAGTTTCAACGGGAAGTATAGTAGTCCACAAATGATTGTAAGAGTCAACCGGGATCTGTTAATTTAGAAAATGGTTATGTTTGGAATTTCAATGATATTGTGGTGAAAAGCACATCTTCGGAGATTGGGAATACCAGTCTTCCCATGCCCCAATTCATGCCAAAAAAGATTCCTATGAAAAAAAAACAGCAAAAGAGAAGTATACTGTAGTAAATTACTTCTCCACTATTCTCCACTGTACTGCTCTGTTAGAATGTACCATGACATCATAGAATGCCTGAGTTGCCTCTCTGGGTTTAGAGTGTCAGTTAGTCAACTCAGGCTGAGCTGTTAGGAGCCTGCTCCTGGTGGGGCTGCATCTATACCTTCTATCTTATCCTACTCACCTATCCTGGAACCAAGCTACAATAAAGGATTACTCTATTTATACAGCTGGACTCTGTATCATCCTTTACAACATTTTGGCGACGATCTTGAACCTACGCGTGGAGTAAGGAGTAAGGACAACTAAGCAACTAAGGAACCGAAGGACAAGGAACTAAAGACATTAAAGACTTTCAAAACGTCTATTGACATGCTCAAGGCACGCCCTGGTCAGCCCCACCAGTGTCCTGTACCATCCGGACGGCCTGCACCCTGGGCGTTTGCCTTCACACCTCTGAGGAGCCTGCTGTGCCAATTCATGCTGTGTCTTCCTGTGGAGTGGAGCTGTGTTGTGTAATGGAGCTGTGGTGATCAACTCAACCTCTGAGTCGGGACATTCTGCCGTGGTGTGTCCTGTTGGGTCACTTTCGCCACTTGTGCTTTTTACTGCCTGCTGTCTTTCCCTCTGTTGATGAAGGGAAGAGCGTCTGGGGAGCTGTTACTGGAAGAGGTGTCCCTGGTGAGAAGAGCTACTGGCCCCCAGAGCCCTGCGTGAAAGTTTCAACGGCAGGCCAAGTTGATCTACAGGCGTGAGGTGTCCCCGTGTTATGTGATTTAAGCGGCGCTGGAAAGTGGAGTTTGGAACCGCTTGTGTGTTCCCACCAACTGGCGGAATGTTGTGGATTACTGAAGTGTCTACTGTTTCTAATTCAAGTGGAGCAACACGCTGGAGCTGTCCCCGGAGCCCGTGTCGAGCTGCCTTGGGAAGAACTGTCTTCCTTTGCCAGTTGGTGAAACAGCAGCTTGGGAGGTGCAATCAGTATCGGGAAGAACAACTGAAGAGATGTTTTTCTACCGTCTTCATTCGTTTTGTGAGCTGGCTGGGGGACTAAAAGTGCGGTATTTGGCGCTCCTGAGGTAATTTCAAATTGCTTTTACCTAACATTTTACCTCTGCGCCTGAAAAAGAAAAAAAAAACGGTTGGAAATCGTTGGCTTACCTGATTTTAAACGCTGTTTCAAGTACCAGCGCGAGCCTGGTCTTCTCCTCTGCAGTGTACCTGCAGCTTTCACTCTGTCATGCATGGATGTGCCGTGAGCCAACCGGCTTTACGTCGTTTTACGTGCCTTCACCCTGCCTTCATTTTCCTCACAAAGGAGGATAATACTGGAACTATGAGTCTTTCTTCAGCAGTAATTCCGCAATTACGAGACTTTCTTTTTGTCATGGGGTCACCGTTTGGAAGATTCGGAAGGGAGCCTCAGTACCAGCAACGAGGTTCAGTTTTTCTGGTGTCTTTGAACAATTGTGTTTCAAAAATGCCATCTAGTGGCTATCTAGCACCACAGCACGTGTACAAGAAAAAGGGAAGCTCACTCGATAGTGTCACGGTGAATTTTGCACAACCTGCAAAGTGGGGACCATGATGAAGGGCATGATACCAAGGTGTCTCCGGGAGAAAAAAAAAAAAAAGGTTCTCCATTTCAGCAAGGGATCTCTGAAGTGGATACAATGGGAAAGCTGCTGTGGTACAACTTGTGGTGAAGTCGGTGAGGTCTTTCCTGTGTCATGGCTATCGAGACTTTAAACACACTCGTTCCTGATGTCTTTCGTTTATGTTTGGAGGACGTGTTTAAAAAATGGATGTGTGGGTGGTTTACATCTTTGCCGTGGGGACATGTTGTTATTTAAAATATTACTAGTGTTGTCTGAGTGCATCCTGGGAAGTTCAGACATATACAGAGAAGTTTAAGCTCTATTTTCCTGGGTAATGGTCTACGTGCTGGTTCTTGGTGTTATGGCGCAGTTGAGTGTGTGTCACGCTGGGTTGCACTATGGCGTGGGTCATCTGCGTAGTACCCTGTCATGGGGAGGTGTAGGGGGCGGTCAGTACCCAAACTCAGTTTTTCAGTGTCCCAAGTTCACTTTTGGAGTATAGAGTGTACCCATTTATGGGGAGGTTGTGGGAGCGGTCATTGCCCCACTTCAGTTTTCCAAGAGTATAGAGTGTACCCATCCATGGGGAGGTTGTCGGAGCCAGTCAAATGCTCCAATTTAGTTTTTAGGGTGATGTATACCCTGCGGTGTACCCATGTATGGGGAGGTTGTGCGAGTGGTGAGTGCTTAAGTCAAGTTTTTTTTGTGTAGAATGTACCTATTTTGGGGAGGTTGTGGGGCCAGCCAATGCTCCAATTTAGTTTTCTAGGGTGATGTTTTACCCTATGGTGTACCCTTCATTGGGGAGGTTGTTGGGCCAGTCAATGTTTTTTCTAAGGTGATTACTCTGTGGTGTACCCTACCTAGGGGAGGTTGTGTAATTTTCCAGGGTCAGTACCCTGCGTTGTTCCCTATTTTTGGTGGATGTTGTTTGGTCAGTTCCTAGGGTTACTACCCATGGGGCATCTTTTCATGTTGACACTTTGCTCTGGTCGAAGTCCACCTGCTTGGAACTCGTGGCCAAGGGTTTCATGTTCGTAGGACTTTGAGTGAGAAGCTTTTCTCTAGTGTTTAGACCTCTTCCGTTACCCTTAACGGACCTTTTATCCTAGTTTTCAAGTGTCAGCATGCCTTCTATCCTAATTAGGGGAACTTTTGTCCTTTTCAGAGCGTTTTCTCTCTGGTGTATCTTTCTTGTAGAGGTTGCACTCTTCTGGTTATGTAGAGTGAATATTTCCCCTGTTGTATCTTTTCTTGGGGATGTTGTTTTTCTCCCAAGGGTCAGTGTCAACACCCACATTTGTTTACCAGGGCGACTACCCTGTGGTGTACCCGCGTATGGGGAGGTAGTGGGTGTGATCACCCTTCTCTGTTGCATTGGTTTTTTCATATATGCCTTGCTTTGTTTTTCCCTAAGGGAGGGGGATGGGGCGTGTTTTAATGATATTTGCAATTTTAATGTATTCATTGATGTTTTGCATTTTAATGCATTTCTTTTCATGCCTGTGTTATTCCTGATACCTCATGTACTACACCATTAGATATTTGCATCTCAATGTGTTCATTTCATGCTCATGTTTATTTGAGGTATCTTATTTGTCTTTTCCGCTATTTCTGCTGTCGTTCCCTAAGGAAGGAGGATGTGTAGTAAATTACTTCTCTACTATTCTCCACTGTACTGCTCTGTTAGAATGTACCATGACATCATAGAATGCCTGAGTTGCCTCTCTGGGTTTAGAGTGTCAGTTAGTCAACTCAGGCTGAGCTGTTAGGAGCCTGCTCCTGGTGGGGCTGCATCTATACCTTCTATCTTATCCTACTCACCTATCCTGGAACCAAGCTACAATAAAGGATTACTCTATTTATACAGCTGGACTCTGTATCATCCTTTACAACATATACCCTCTGGTTCTTATGACATGGTGCTAGTTGTATAATTTGGAACCTCAGTTGAGCAAACTGACCTCCACTGAGCAAAATGCCCTTCCAATTTAAGTCTAGATTTAATGGCACTGTGTCAATCTCAATTATGTGTAAATATGCTGAGAGGGCTACATATAAATTAACACTGGTCCTAAGTAGTGAGTACATAGCCCAAAATGGCACAATTCATACCTCTAATAACTAACCATATATATTCAATATTTACCAAACTGTCAAAGATAGTAATACATCTGAGTGAGAAAAAGGTGCTTCACATATTGCTTTTAAGGTTTTGTTTTAAGTGGAAGTGTTTACCAGCATATAAAGCACAATGTCTGGTACAAGCCTCATTCCGGGGGGTTGGCATAATATTGGGCTCAACTCCCCCTTTCTCCAACCTCCAAGGAAAATACAGTAAATCAGTTTTTGCACCCTATTCATAGTTTTCCTCCTGGTAATGGGAAATAATTTCTTGTAATGGTCTTTGAAGCTAGTTCTACTGTACAATATGCTCCTAACCACATCGTTCTGACCACACAAATATGAAAGGTACTGCCTGGAGGGACTTGAGGTGGTAAAACAGGGGCGAAATTAGTTCCAAGCCACTTATTCAAACCTGACTAAAACTTTTGAAAAGCACTTCGATTGAGGCTGCTTGGGTTTTGGGTAACTCCTGTTGTGTGCAACAAAGACTAATTTCCTGTGTATAGTGTAGTCCAACACTGCTAACTAAACACAAAACACTACAGAATGTTCTAAAACGCCATTCTTGAACATTAACTATGCTTTCATAGGAAGCAGTGTTGGGGGCCTCTTAAAGAAAACTAATATTACATTTGTGATTTCATATGTCATCTACATACATGGAAAATGAACAAATGGATACATTTAATTTCACATTTCTATTTGCTAGTTTAAAAAAGTCCTGCTTGACTGACCCGCATTTGTTTATATGGGAGGCAGGTGCTGCACCATCAAAGGTTTCTTACATTAAGCAGTGCTCTAGCAACACATTTATTTTTATATGCTAACTATTGTTAATGTGCTGCCTTTGTGAGTGCGTAAGTGAGACTGTCATAAACCAGGAGGGCATGGACTCTAAAGTCTGTGATAATGCCAGCCCTAGGAATTAACTTGTTAATGGCCAGACAGTCCCTGCAGGGTATATCCTTTTCTCTGTGTGTCAGGGTTTTCCATTTTGTGCATGGCCATCCTCTCAGTGGGTAGCATGAATAGAGAGTGTGTGCGGATGCCCAAGTGCGCGCCTTAGAGGAGACACATTCAAAGAATCCAGGACATTCAGGCTACGATCCTGATATTTCAGTCTCTGTACTGTGTCCTACGGACCTCAAGAACTACCGACCCATCTCCCTCCTCCCCTTCGCGGCCAAAGTCACTGAGAAGACCGTCAACATCCAACTAACGAAATTAATCGAAGAGAACTCCATCCTCAACCCCTCCCAATCTGGATACCGCAGCAACCACAGCACTGAGACCGCTCTACTCGCTGATATAGACGACATCCGCTCCCTCCTCGACCAAGGACACACCGCGGCCCTGATCCTACTCGACCTCTCTGCAGCCTTCGACACTGTCTCCCACCGCACACTCACCGCCAGACTCCACGACGCCGGCATACAGGGAACCGCCCTCTACTGGCTCCGCTCCTTCCTCACCAGCAGAACCCAAAGAATCAGACTTCCACCCTTCCTCTCCGAACCCACAGAGATCAACTGCGGAGTACCCCAAGGATCGTTGCTCAGCCCTACGCTCTTCAACATCTACATGGCCCCCCTCGCCGCCATCGTCAGACATCACGGACTCAGCATAGTATCCTACGCCGACAACACCTAGCTCATCCTCTACCTCACCAAGGACACCATCACCACCAGACTCAACTTCCAGGAAGGAATGAAGGACGTCGCATCCTAAATGAGCAGCAGCTGTAAGAAGCTCAACTCGGAGAAGACAGAGGTCCTCGGACCCTCCCCCTCTGCATGGGACAACACCTGGTGGCCCACCACCCTCGGCAGCCCACCCACCCCCACGGACCATGCCCAAAACCTCGGCATCGTACTCGACTCCTCCCTCTCCATGACTCGACAGGTCAAAGCCGTCGCCTCCACCTGTTTCAACACCCTCCGCATCCTTCAGAAGACCTTCAAATGGATCCCCCCCGAATCAAGGAAGACCGTCACCCATGCACTCATAATCAGCAGACTGGACCATGGAAAAACCCTCTACGCCGGGATCAACAAGTAACTGCTCCACGAACTCCAGACCATACAGAACACCGCAGCCAGACTCGTCCTCTGCATCCATCGACACAAACACATCACCCAACACCTGCAAAACCTCTACTGGCTCCCCGTCGAGAAGGGAGTAACTTTCAAGATACTCACCCATGCCTACAAATGCCTCCACAAGACCGGACCCCAATATCTCAACGATAGAATCTCCTTCCACCTACCCAAGAGAAGCCTCCAATTCGCCGACCTTGCCCTCGCTGAACCCCCGTGCATCCGCAGAGCAAGAAAGGGTGGAAGAACCTTCTCCTACATTGCGGCCAAGATCTGGAACGAGCTCCCGATAGACCTCAGACAAGCCCCCACCCTGCACATCTTCAGGAAGACCCTCAAGACCTAGCTCTTTGACTGACCGGAGCTGCTCCCCCCTCTCAGTGCCTTGAGACCCTCACGGGTGAGTAACGCGCTTCAAAATTCCCTGATTGATTGATTGTCTCAGTGTGAGCATCTCGGAGGCTTCTTGGCCTTTTTGCCTCCTGAATCCTGCATTTGGAACACATCAGATGGCACATCCAGACTCTGCAGTGGGATTTGAAGTCTTAGTGGGTCTTGCACCAAGGAAACAGGTTGGATTCCATCTAGGCTTAGAAGAAGACTGCACAAGACCTGCAGGGGTGGCTGCTCAACTGCAATTGACCTGGCATCAGACCCCTCTTTCTATGCCACCCAGAGTTGATGGTTGTGACTAATGCATTGTTGTAGGGTTGGGGAGGTCATTTGGGAGAGGTGGAGATCAGAGGACTCTGGTCTCTGGCGGAGAGCCAGTTCCACATCTACCTGGGTGATTTGCTTGGCACTAAAGGCCTTCTCCCCATCCATCAAGGGGAGGAAGGTTCAGGTTCTCACTGAAAACATCACTGCCATGTGATATTACAACAAACAGAGTGGCGAGGGTCCTAGGCCCTGTGGCAGGAGGCTCTGCACCTCTGGAACTGGTCTGAGTTGAACAATGGGGGGAACCCTGGCTGAATCCTTTTGCCACCACAGAGAATGTGCAGTGACCAGGCTTTTGCACATTGGAGTTCCCAAGACCACTCTCTCTTGGAGGCGCTTTCTGCCGAGTGGAGCTCCGGACTTCTGTATGCCTTCCCAGAGTCCTGAAGAACATCAGGAACAAATGGGCTTAAGTCATCTTAGTGGCTCCAGAGTGGGCTAGGAGAGTGTGGTATCTTGAACTTCTGGGCATGAGCATCTGCTCCCCTGACCAGGCTTCCACTCCGTGAGGATCTTCTGTCGAAGCAGCAGCAGCACAGGGTCCTCTACTGGACCTTACCCAATCTACACCTCCATGCATGGAAATTGAACGGCGACAGCTGACTGCTTTCTACCTCCCTCCCAAGGTCATGGATGTCATCTTCATAGCCAGTCATCAATCCACAAAAAACATCTATGCTGGAAGAAGTTTGGGGCTTGGTGTACTTCTTGTCGGAATAGAACCGTTGGCAAATCAAGTTGTCGGATGTGTTGCCGTTTTTGCTATCTTTAGGCCAGCAAGGACATGCTGTGGTCACTGCTAAAGGTTATTTTGTCTACCTTTTTACATTTACTGAATCAACCATTGTAGTTTAAATCACCTGTTGTCATGCATTTTTTTAAAAGGTTGGTTCCCATGTTTCCACCCAAACCATTTGTGGTGCCACAGTGGGGCCTTAACCTGGTTCTCACATACCTGATTTGTGCACCATTTGAACCAATGCACAGCCATCCTTTGCTTCTTTTGACTCTGAAAACAGTCTTTCTCATAGAAATAACATCAGCTTGTTGCATATGTGAGTTGCCAACACTGTGTGTGTGGCAACCATACTCAACTTTTTTTTCCAAATAAACTTATGCCACGTACAAGGTTGTGATGCCTTTCTACGTTGGAGAGTCCAGCACCCTTTGGGCATTCTTTGTTCCAACTTATCATTCGAAAGAGGAAGTAAGACTCCATTGATCGAATCCCAAAAGAGCTTTGAGCTTTTACATCAACTGCACCAAAAACCATCATGTAGATGATCAGCTCTTTGTGGGGTTTTGCAGGAGCAAAGAAGGGTAAGACAGTGCAGAAAAGAAATGTACCATGGTGTATAGTCCTCTGCATCAACATCTGCTATGCACTGGCTAAGAAGAAGCTCACAGAGAGCTTGAGGGCTCATTTCACCAGGGCAAGGCTGCTACCACTGCATTACCACATGGAGTGCCTGTCTCAGACATCTGGCAGGCTACGTCGTGGGTATCAGTTCACACTTTCACGAAGAACTACTGCCTTGATAGCCAGATCAGTCGGGAGGTACACTTTGCAAGTTAGGTCCAGCAGGACTTTTTGGTGTGAGACATTACACAGATCACCAGCTTGGGAGGTGCTGCTTTGGTAACTCTTCACAAGGTGAGGAATCTATGGTTAGAAGAATCCATCAGAAGAAAAATGTACCTACTTTTGGAAACGCTCTTTCGTATGGATTCTCTCAGTGTCCCTCCGACCATCCCTTTCTGTGGAATGGCTCTTTTCCTCATCTTAAAACAGTTCCTTTTTAGAGATCTGCATACCGTCCTATATGATCAGGCAATGGCTCCATGTCCAACAGTGAGGAAAGAGTTCAGAGATAAACTGATGTCATTGTGCAGGGGTGGCGATCATATGTGGCTGTCATGTCACTTACGCGGTGGGATGGAGTCGACTTGGAGCTGCATCCAGTCTGGCACCTGGGGATATTTACATGGTAAGGAATCCACGATTAGATAGAGTATCTACCAGAAAGAGGGTTATTGAAGGCAAGTAACTTGCTTGTTTGACCTGTGTGCAAGGAAAGGGGAAGATGTGTCTGCATGGGGTGAGTTGGCATGCTGTAGAATGTTGAGCGTGGATGCTGTGAGAATGGGATGATGCATGGAATGTTGATGTCTGTGTGTTAAGTGGGACTTGATTACAGTTGGAAGGAGGCTCAAACCTGAACAGGAGTTATCAGGATAAGTCTGTAACCTCAGTGCCTAAGATGAAATAAAGAATTTAGGACCTCATGCACAAGAATTTTAAAGTTCGCAAAACCTCTGATTCAGTAAATCGGAGGGTTAAATCATAGGATTTGCGAAAGCTAAAACCCTTTTTTAAATACACTAAACCCATTTATGGATTCGGAAATGGTTTTCTGAATCGTTACATAGGTTAAGGAAAATATTAAGTATCACTATTTGGAAGGGGTGTGTTAAGGGTGTCCCTTCCAAATACTTATTCCATATGGTATGTCTTAATGTTTTGCGGCTGAAATCCAAATAAAAGGAGGTGGTAACCCAATCTCAAATGGCAAAGGATCCTTCCCCATTGTACATGTTTACAAACATTTTTTTAGGAGTGCTTAGTGAAAAAAATGTTTGTCAAACTTTTTTTTTTTTTTTTTTTAAAAATGGTGGTTTGCTAACCCCACCTGGCCACAAACCATGTGATTGCAGCCAAACATAGTGGGTTGCAATTTGCAATCTACCTAATCCATATTCATGAGGTAGGACGAATTGCCACCCACTACGATTCAGTATTTTGTGAACCATCCTGTTAGTATATAGGTCAGTTCGCAAAATATAAATGCATTTGGTAAAATTCAGTGCGCAAATTGCTTTTACTAAATACATTCTTCATACAGGAGGCCCGCTATTCTTAAATAGCGAATCTTAAGATATCACTACTTACGACACTGGACTCATAGTGCATAACATTTTGCAATTTCTTAATAGCGATTCAGTATTATTCGCTAACTAAGAATCAGAAAATATACTTTTTGTACATGAGGCCCTTACCTCCTATCTGAGTGGCTCCATTCTCTTGTGTTTAGACCCAGTCATCCAACTACAGCACAAGCAAAGTGGGGAGGCCTGTGCGTGTCACCTTTCATTTAATTTAGAATGTAGTTTTTAGTAATATATTTAGATAACATAAAATAAGATAATGAACTAGGTAACTGGGACCTTGCTTTGGCAGCTGATTTACCTAATGTAATAATACAGTGAACCCTGAAAAATATTAACCTATTAATCTACAGAGCAAAGTGATTTTTAGGTCTATTGTTAGCCAAGACCTTTTGATTTTACTAAAATTATATGTATAATATACTGCCTTATTGGGGCTTAAGTCAGCCCTCTTCATCCGTTGGTCAGTTATTGTTTCTTTCAAATTTTTTATGCCCACTAAAGCATAACGCATGAGGCAGTGAGTCAACCCACTTCAGCCACTGGATACCTTAACAGTGAGCAACAGCATTCTTCCCTTTCACAAGAAGTACATCCACACACAAAGTAGTTTCTTTCAATGCTGGGAACTACTCCAGCAATACATGCTTTTTGGGTCGAAAAATATTTTTGCTTCAAGGCAATGTTTTTTTTTTTCGATTAACAAGGGCTCATCAGCTTCCCCAACAATAAAGTTTTGCCAAAAACATGAAAAAAACAAAAAAAAATCTTTGACAAAGCTCAAGGGTTGGCCGCCAATGCCAGAACTATTGGCTTTGCCAATGCTTCTTAAGTTTGATTTTAGGCAGGCTGATAAACTAACATTACATTGGCTGATTCTGGGCCACAGATGAATTGAAAAAAAGGTATCCACTAGAATATACTTTTTTATCACCTCTGGCCTGAAATGGACCTCTGTCCAAAATACGAACTCGGTTGTGATAAAAATTCAAACCCTTATATTTTACATTGCCGCTTTTCCATTTTAATTTCTCACTAAGCGGTTCTATATGGGAGTCACAGGTGCTCACTATATCATACAAGTGACAACCTGATTAGAGATTCACCGAAGCAGAAAGAGGAATAGACACACAAAGTGGGAGATTTACTAAGATTTTGCGCCGTGTTTGCATCACAAAATTGACGCATATCAGCGCAAAATCATTTTTTTCCAATCTACATTCCAGTGCTAAACTTGTTGAGCAACTGGAAATAACGGAAAAGTAACGCGAAGCAGTGCATAGCGCTGCTTTGAATTACTTTGCGCCATGGGGGCGTTCCCATGCAACCACCCAAGGTTTCTCACGCTAAATCCAATCTACTAAGTAAAGTAGATAGGGTTTAGCATGAGAAAACTGCGCCCTTTTCAAGTAGGCGCAAGGAAGGAGAAATGCTTTCATTTCTCCTTCCTTTTCCGACTTTACATGTGTGTTGAACTGTACAGCACGCATACAAAGTGGGAAAAGATTTGAAGTGAGTTTCAGCATAGTATTTTGTACAGGAAGGGTACTATGCTAGACTCACGGAGACACCCTTGCAACATGGCACAAAAGTGTCTCCATGGCGCACGGCAGCTGATTTCAGCACCGGCGCTAGTGAGAGGGGAGAGTGCCTAATTTTAGTAAATAGGGCGCTCTTCTCTTCTCCTTCTCTCTCCTTTTCACGTAACGCAGCACAGCATGTGCAGCTGCTGCAGTGCGCTACATGAAAAGTTAGTAAATCTCCCCTAAAGTGCTCTCTCCCTTGCAGCCCCATTGAGACGTCACTCTGACGTCAGTGAATGTGGTAATTGTTAATGGTCTCATTCTGGGTGTCCCACAATCTCGATTCCAGGATAAACAGGAGTTTGCATCTAGATCGGGGTTCTGGGTGTTGCAGTAATTATGGCACCTTCACTTTGGAACTTGACACTTTGGAATGGGACAAACCTGAGGCCTTATAAAAGTATTGCTAGAGTGGGGCCAGGTGGGGCTGGTGCCTCATCTCTAACGGTCCTTGCCCCTCCCTTGTGCCCCACCACTAGCGCCAGTCACAGCCAGCAAAAACACTGTGCTCTTAGCTTGGGAACATCAATATATTTCACATTCTATTTATTCTTGCATTTTCTAAGGGTATTTGCTTTTTCCAGGATGGTGTATTTCTGTACAAGTCACTTCTAGGTGCTTGTGTGAGTTCTGCTTATGGGTGGGTGTTTATAATGGGCTTTGATTGAGAGCTGTGAAGTTCAGGCTGAAAACATAGGACATTCCCCAAAGTGCCTCACAGTGTCAGTGGGTCATAAAGGGGTACAGAATACATGTTCATCCTATCCTTGGCCTCTCTGCAGAGCACACAAAGCAATGGTCAGGGGTGCCAATTGTAATTATATATCTATGTGAATGTGTGTGAAGAAGGAATACAGCTGTCAAAGTATTGACAGGGCATAAGTTAAAGACAATGCAGTGCTTGGAGGTGAATGGGTGTGTTGTGTGTGGGGGTGGTATGTATGTCTATGGTATTTCTATAGCGTGAAGCGAAGGAGATGTATGGAAGCACCCGAAGGAGAGAGGGAAATGAGAGTGCTAAAAAGGAAAGGGAGGAAGTGTGAGATACACAGATAAAGCATTTCAGAAAAATATGAAGTGAAAAGAGTGCTATTGTTTAACCAACAGTTTGAAGAAGAGAGTGGTCTGAAGAGAACAGAAGTTCTCCCTTTCCACAGACCTTAATTATGTTTAATTGACATTTTGTTTAAACTGTTTAAAAACTTGGCATTTGTAGCGCTTTTCGTGCAAATTTGGGGCACATAAAGCGTTATCTCATGAATCAAAATCTACAACTGAGACTAGTCATCGCATTAATACAATTAAATAATGTGAAGCACATTAGGCTTCACCAGGAAGACAGAGAGTGATTACGTTTTCAAAACTCAAAGGTTTATTAGAAGTTTAAAATGTTTACATATTCAAAATCATGAAATTGGAGTGAATCAACAACCAATACATGAATGAATTTAGTAAATATGAAGATCAAAGCAATCAAAGTCAAATATGTAAGAGGAAAAATTATTATAAAATTACTCTCAAAGGATAAGGTTAAGTAAATCAGTTTTTCCTTGAAAAGAGCACCATACTCTGCTCTAAACTGTCTCGAAAATGGACAAAAGCATGTCTGGAAACGTTCTGAACTCTCATCTACATTGCAATAGCTTAAATCACACAATTCTAGCATTTACTACATCCACACACAGTTCCTACAAAACGCTTCAATTAGGTTAAACCATAAATATACAGTTTAGAGCTCATTAGTGTCTCAGGTTCCTTCACAACACAGCTTCTCCAAATGTCGTCATAATTACAGTTATCTGCAATAAAATGGAATATTTTGGACCAGCCGGTACTCTGCAGACGTACAGTTTCAATTCTTCTCTCATGTAGAAATTGTTTCACAGTTTGTGACTGGATTCCTCTAGTCCCCTTAGCTCACACAAAATGTGGCTTTGGATGGCTTCAAGTTCCGCTTCTCCCTCTTCCTTTTCCTCCCTCCTAATTCAAGCAGCTGCTTTTCTCCATTGCATCTTGACCCATCCTTTGCAGTAATCATTTTTACCCCTCATATAAAAAGAAACAGGCATATCACCCAAATTAAAATGATTAGTATTGATGTTAGTACTCTAATCTAATAATCCACTACCAATATCACTAAAACACTCACCAATCTTAGACAATCCTTCCCCTATTGCTTTTCAGGCACCTGTCTCCTCTAAATCTTTTATCTCACGAGAAATGTCAGTCATGGTATTTGAAAAAGTGTTAATTTCATTACTAGTATCTGGATTAAGTACAGCACTGCTGGACCCGTAACATGCGGCAGACTCCACCCTGTTTAATGAGTAAGGTATCTAAAGGAAGTCTGATCTGCAAAACCCTCTGCCCGCATAGCTATAAGTTCAGCATTAATCATGGGTAATACACTAGCTGTGTTAATAGCAAGATGGTCTACCAGACTAGACAGCTTTCTGACCTTCAAATCATTTAAACCTATACCTACAGAAGGAATCATAGCTCCAAATATATCACCTACTACTTGTGAAGCACTACGCTTAACTCTTTCATGAGTAACTATCCCCTTATCATTAATGGCATCTACATGATACACTTTAGGGAACACTAAAGGAAAGAAACAACTACCAATCCAGTTGAGCGGAAGTTGAAAATAGCCATTTTTCCTTCACACATAATAAACTCCTCTAATATTAGATAAGTAACAATCACCCAAAGGCCTGTATGCCTGTTCACATTCACTCTATCTTCCCAGCTCTGGGTGTAGAACCTGTTCTTTCTTTCAATACAAAAGTTCTCTTTCCTTTTCAAATCCTAAATGAGTTTTGGATCTACTCCTAATTCCTTTACTGTCTCTTCTTCCTTCTCTCAAGCACGCCTTTCTCCTTTCTTTGCACCATTCTTAACCATTAATTTCTTCTCATTCAATTCCTCTATATAATTCTTCTCAGCTGTGCTCAATTTACATGAAGCCTTAAAATGAGTTGTTAGTATATTTAGTTTGTGTGAGGTCTCATATTATGAAGCATTGGTACATCATCTGATCATAGTTTGAGAAATAATATTCCAGGTGCTCTTGAAGATGAAACAGATTCATGAATATACTACAGGATAGAGCATATGCTAAGGGTTGGTGATGATACGTCACACCAGCTGCCTTTGAAGCGGGTAAATATGTACATAAGTAGCAACTTTGCACATTCATAACCCTGAACTACTCATGCAATAATCTAAAGAAAATATTATCTGAAATGTTTCCCTCGAAACCATCCTTATGCAAAATCTTCATGTTAAATCTATGTTGCTCCTCTAAATGAGCCAAGTCAGGTTTATTTTTGGTTGAAGCATGCTGGACAGAAGAGTTCATACTCACTAATCAACCCATCATTTGCATGACTATGGCAAATACCACTACTATTATCAGAACTCTACAACTTTTCAGTGTACTTGACACCATGGTTTCTCTCAAGTCAGATCAAAAAGCAAAACAAAATCTACTTGTTGTCTCAACTGTGCAAATCAGCAAAACTTTGTTTTTTTCAGTGTAAGTCGGTTAGTTCAATTGACTTCAGGATTAAAAACCTATAATTATATAGTTGGATACACTAATGGGCCAAAAATCCTACAGCTTGCATTAGTGTTGGCCCACCGCAGGGTGGATATCACATGGATGGGTCAACGCGCCCCATCAGAAGAACACTGGCACAGAGATGTAGCGAAATAGACGCTAGCGGAGGAAATTTACATGAAAAATAGCGGAAGGGACGCCAAGTTGGGGAATGACTTAGCCACATGGAGGGCCTTAGGAGAATGATTTGTAGTCCCAGTTGACGCATCCTCGAACGGGAAGGACACTGATACCGAAAACTAGGCTTCTAGTGACCCGGGGAGGGGGGGTGGCGAAGGAGGCAGAGGCCGTGGTATGCCTGGAGAGTTAAGCTGCCTTGAGGCTGGATGATTGACCCCTGTGTGATTGTAATTACTGTTTTCAGTATGGGATTGTCCCCTTAGATGCACACTATATACTGTGACTGTTGTTTCTTGAAGCTGCACTGTTAAATTGAAATTGATAAAGATTTTTTTTTTAAAAAATTTTTTTAAAGGGGGGAAATCATACTCTTCTACTGGAACGTATGGGCCAATTATCTTCAGTGGATACTCGGGATCAAAACATGAAACTTTGATGTCTGGATGTTTGCCACTTAGATTCACTTAATCAAAAACATCAATTAATCTTCCTGTTTTTTAGCATTATTTATGTTTTTTTCCCCAAAAACACTTGAATGATTCTCAGTCTCATGTGCTCTCAAGTTAGGCTCGCTCTCCAGAAAGTAGGTCTACTCAGGAGTCAGGTATCTCCGATTAGGCAATGTTTGTTCTTCTGCCTTTTGGTTGCCTATTGTCACTTTCTCGATCAGCTCTGTTTCTTCTCTGATCGTTTCTGGGATGCGTTCTTCTGACACAACAGCCCTTAGTCTCTCACCAGTTTTAGGCCACTTCTCTCTCCTCTGCCCCATCCTGGCTGAAGTGCTTGCACCTTCTTCCAGCTCGGGGTGCACACTGTCAGTCTCCGCTGCTTGGTTCACTCTGGTTACTCTTGACTCATTCACCACAGGCTGTGCACTTGTCTTGACTTTGAGATTTCATTACAAGACCGGAGGCTACCATTATGCATATTTCGTTTAATGTTAACTCCAAGCAGCCACTTAGAAGCAATACAGCATAAAGTGAAACAGTTCTAGAATAGAACTTCTTGATGGATAATAGCCATGCACATAGAATAGTCTGCCTCTTTTACATGCCGCTCCAGGCAGATAAGTACACTTTACTATTCCTTGTCTTCTTGTGCGAGTAACTTTTTAAAAGACTGGTTTGATGTGCATTAGCGTTTCTTTCTTACGAAATCCTCGTGTTGCCTCATCAGCTCCCTCCTCTCTACCCACACTTGGAAACTAAACTGATCTCCAATTTACGGAGATCAACCCCCCGCCTTTCCCGAAGATTGGGATTCTCTCAACCCATAACCCAACTCACTCGGCGCCGACCCTAGCTGGGTCATATCACTGTATGCCCTCCGGAACCTCTGGTGCACTAGCTGTCCGTGAAATCTCACCCTGAATGCCGCTTTCACGCATTACCCCCTAAGCGGATCTCGAGCGCTCTCTCTCGAGCTGCGCTCACCACCTCCTGGGGGGACCACGAACGCTCTCCCTCTCGGGCCTCACCCCTTCACCCAAACTATGAGATCCTTTCCTCTGGGGCACGCCGGGAAGAAATTTGGTGAAAAGCACTTTGGCAATGGTCTCATCAACATGTGACGTAGACCTGGGTGCCAAGCAACGAGAATGGAACACGTCCCTGCCTAGGCAACGTCTCTATATCCACGAGGCTGCCTAGGCAACACCGACACCAACAGCTGATCGCTCGAGCGGGTACGACATTAGAGAAACTCTGACATTTAATTCCCCTCGGTGATCAGCTGCTGAGCTCACCCATTGACCGCAAGTACCTTTAAATTCGTTATCGCGATAACGCTAACCTAACATGCCCTAAATACTATTCAGAGACTTTATATAAACATATTATTAAAAGGTAAGAGTATATATATACCATATGACTACCGACTGAATTCAACTGTATTCAGAGCCATCTATTGCTATTACTGGCATTATCTACCACTCTTATTCTGATCCATTCGTACGCTTCCACTGAAAATAAGCATACAAACAAGGGGAAAAGCCATAAACCCTATTATGTCTAACGTGGAAGCGGATGAGGTAGATGTACCCACCCCTAACATGAACAGCGAAGAGATCAAAAAGATTATTCAACAGGATATGTGATCCTGCATGCGCGAGACGCTGAATCGGGTTATGTCAAACAAAAGAGCACTAACCGATGAAGAGAATGACATTACTGAGATCCCCAATCTCCAAAAAGATGATCAAAATAGAAAAGGGGGCAAAAGGCTAAAGAAAACTAAGAATGTAAAAAAAATAAGCCCCATGAGAACATTGGGAGGTCCTAGCACCTCAAGTAAAATGGGAGGTCTAAGCACCTCAAACTATAAAGGAGGTCTACGCACCTCAAATGTATTTTATTTAGTTTATTTTATATGTATCTGGTGTCCTAAGCGGCACACATCATCTAAGAGCTCCATACGATATACAAAATATTGAAAAGGAAGAACAAGGGGACCAGAACACAAACCTAATGGATGAATACGTCCTTGACTTAGATCAGGACGATTTAGACTTTGAAACTCAATTATCAGGGGAAGAACTCACTCCAAGGAAACCATAACCAACACTTTAGGCGAGGAGATGTACTCACCATATAACAGTAAACACCAGAGGGGCTCAGAATGGTGGCCTCAAGACCACGTGGCCAAGTTTATAAAGAAATGGCTTAGAAATCCTCTAGAGAGAGAAATACGCAACATTCTAAGAGTGGAATGCTCTAGACCGGCCATTCAAGAGAAGGTATGCCAAACACCCAACCTCGACCCAGAACTGATCAAATTCCTTTTCAAACTTGGAAGAGACCCCAGAAAAAGAATGGAGATCACTCAAAGCCTGCCAGGATCGCCTACTCTATATACTAGGCCCCCTGACGAGAATAATCGACACGGCGGAAGAAAGCCACATCAACGGTACACCACTAGACACAGACCTAGTCAGAGGGTGGAGCCAGAGAGCCCTGATCCTACGAGGGAATGCAAACGCAGGCATAAATGCAGAAAGAAGGAGAGTGGTCCTTAACAAAACAAACCCTAAACTGAGGGGCATGGCTAATAAAGAACCCTCTGTAAACCCTAAAGGCCTCCTATTCAGAGAAGACATGATCAAAACATTAGGGAAATATGTCGTAACTTTTATAGTGCTCGACAAAGTGTGGAACAGCATGAGACGCGTCTTCAACGCAAACATTTTTGGACGGGCCGGGAGAAGGGGCCTTTCGACCGGCTGTCTCAAACCAAAGGCCCTATTTTAGACACAGAGGATTCGGTAGACCTTACCAAGCAAATAATCCGGCACCTTTCTACCACCAAAGAGGAAGATCCTCCCACTCCAGAGGGTTCAGACCATGCGGACAAAGCCCCGGCAATTTCCAAAGTGAGTACCTTCTTCCCTCATCCTTCTTGTTCCCTAGGAAAGGTGGGAGATCGACTCAGATTCTTTTCACAGGTCTGAAAGACAATTACACAAGACCCCTGGGTCTTAGAAACCATCCAAGGCTTCAAAATAGAATTTTCAAAACCTCTGATACAAACTTCACCCCCAAGAAGCCTATCACTGACCAAGGAGCAACGGAAAATAGTGGAGCAAGAAGTAACCTCCATGCTAGACAAGGGAGCGATTATAGAAGTACCATGGGAATGCATGAAATTTGAAAGTACACTCTTCCTTGTAGAGAAAAAAGAGAAGGGATGGAAACCTGTTATAAACCTCAGAGAATGGAACAAGTCCCTCATCTACAGATATTTCAATATCCATCTTTTGAGAGATATGCTATTAGAGAATAACTGGCTAGTGAAGCTGGACCTGAAAGAAGCTTACTTTACCATCCCCATGGCTGTAGAATACCAACCCTATTTCCAATTCATATGAAACCACCACCTGTTTCAATTTCAGGCTCTCCCCTTTGGCTTATCTTCTGCCCCCTGGTGCTTCACCAAGGTAATGAGAGCTATCGCATACCTCCTGAGAGAGAGAGGGATACGATTGATTGTCTATCTCGACGACATTCTCATTATATCCTAGCACCACTCCCAGATCCTACAGGATCTGAATGTAGTAGTAAATCTCATAGAGAGCTTAGGATTTATAATAAACAAAGAAAAATCAATTCTTGCTCCCTCCAGATCTCTGGAATTCTTGGGATTCACTGTAGACACAATGAAATGCCTCCTCTTACTTCCTAAAAAAAGATAATGAAAATCAAGTAAGAAATAAGATTTGTACTAAAACAAGAGACCCTAAAGGGAACTAGCCAGACTCCTGGGCCTCCTCTCGTCCTCTATACAAGCTATCTTCCCAGGAGCCTTACACCACAGAGCCGTTCAAAGGGTAAAGGCTAAAGCCCTAAGATCAGGACTATGGTACGGAGACCAAATATCCCTAGGTCACAAAGCCAAATCAGAACTGAATTGGTGGTTAGAGAATTTAGATGCCTGGAATGGCAAGGCCATTTTCGGGAGTTCCCCATAATTCATCCTAGAATCAGATGCTAGCCTTCATGGCTGGGGAGCTTACCTGCACAACCGAAGCACAGGAGGTGTATGGTCATATGCAGAAAGCTCGAATCACATACACTATCTAGAATTGGCAGCTGGATTATACACTCTGATGAGCTTCAAACAATCCAAGGGCAGATCTGTTATACTTAAAATGGACAACATATCAGCTATAGCTTATATAAATCGCAGAGGGGGTACCAAATCATCAGACCTATCGAACTAGCCAAAAGACTCTGGATGTTCTGCCTAGAGCACAAGATAGTGTTGAAAGCAGAATATCTACCGGGAAAAAACCAACATCACTGTAGATTGGAACTCAAAATTCCTCTTAGACCACAGTGATTGGAAACTTAACGAGAAAGCCTTCAGAGTTGTCCATCAAATCTGGGGCCCTCTGGAGATAGATCTGTTTGCAAGCAGATTAACCTTCCAACTAAAGAAATATTTCAGCTGGATGCCAGACCTGGGTGCTCTAGCAGTCAATGCTTTCCTTCAAACCTGGAAAGGAATTCAAACCTATGCCTTTCCCCCCTTTGCTATGATCCCGAGAGTCCTCCAGAAAGTGAGACATGAACAATGCTCCCTAGTACTAGTAACACCTTTCTGGCCCTCCCAGACATGGTTCCCGACAACATTGGAATTAGCTTGCGACACTCCCTTACTACTTCCAGTCGAGGAAGGCCTTCTAAGAGACATAGACAAAAGAAAACATCCCTTAGTCCAGAGAGGGACTTTGAACCTTCTTGCTTGGAAGGTGTCAGGAGATCCAACAAAATCACAGGCCTTTCGAGAGGAGCTGTAGTTCTCCTCTGAGAATCATAGGCGCCTGGCACCCATTATAACAGCATCTGGAGAACATAGGTACGTTGGTGCCTGGAGAGGAACTTGGATTCCGTGGAAGCTCCTATTGTACACGTAAATTTTCTAGTAGAACAATACAAGAGGGGCCTTAGCTACAGACCAATTAACTGCTACAGATCGGCTATTTCAGCAGGCCACGCCTTAATTAACGGGAAAATTGTAGGTAAGAACGTCATAGTATGTAGAATTCTGAAAAGCATAAGACTGAGGAGACCCCCTAAACCTAAATACGAGACCCTGTGGGATGTCAAAGTAATGCTGGACTTATTCACAAGTTGGCCTGATAACAAACATCTGGACAAAAGACAGTGGGGCATATTCCCAAGAACGTGTGATAACTACCGCAAGTGTAGCTTAACGCAACCCCTCACATCGCAGTCCATCGCGGGAAAACAACTCCGTGTTAACTTGGTATTCACAACACGGCGGTACCATGCGATAGTCACAAGATAACGCGTCAAATGACCGCGCTCAAATCAACGCTACGCCGCAAAAATGCGAAACGCGAATAAAGTTGCGATGAGGCCAACCGCGATACAAAAATCAGCGAAAACCAGCAACAGGCCTGGAATCCCCACGCATCATGCGGGAAAATGCACTATAAAAGTAGAAAAAAAACATACAAACAAAAGCCAAACAACAGCGAAGAACAATGGAGGCAGCCGGAGCAAGCACAGAGGACAACCAGCACCCCTCAAGCCCCACGGAGGACCAGCCTGGGACCTCGGGGTCAGGTAAGGGCAAGGACAAGAAGAAGAGGAAGACGAAGTTCAGTCCGCAGGAAAACAGGATCATCATCACGAAGGTGATAGAACACCATCAATCACTGTTCGTCACCTCCACTGTGTCACTGGCAACTAAAAATGGAATATGGCAGACCATCGTGGACAAGGTGAATGCAGTCGGAGTGCTGAAGAGGACAATGGACGAGGTCAAGAGGCGCTGGAATGATGTGAAGCGCAAAACCAAGCTGAAACTCGCAAACAACCGGAAGGCAGCAATGCAGACTGGAGTTGGGAGTCCAGCGCCACAGGAGGAGCTGGACGAGATGGAGGAAATGGTGTCCACAGTCATCAGTGGGGAGACGGTGGCAGGAGTCGGGGGACCGGACACTACTCAACATGACCGGACACAACAGCAACAGGGTGAGTAACCACCAGGGACTGGGGGGACGGGGGGAGATGGGCACAATGGCACACATGCACAATTAAGCATAGCACATCTGCGGACAAACCATGCCCCAGACCCACAACTCCCACCAAGAGACCAATGCACACAGGTATGCAACATCTCAGCACTGCATAAGCACAGAACCCAGAGGCACACCGCATGAAAGGGATGAGGGCAGCTAAATCAGAGCTGCAGGGGCGACTCCCTCAAAATGCGGAGCACATCAACATTGACAACGATGTGGTACAAACCGCAACACGTCCACAACAGAACACAACTGGTGCCACATGTGCGTAGAAACTGGCCAATCACATTTGGCACTGCAGGGAAATGTGAGTTGACAATGTACAAGCACAAACACACATCCGTGATGCAGTCGGAATGTCCACTGTCCCGTATCAAATAGGCAGCTCCCCCCAAACAGTCACAATGTACACTGTCATGCAGTCTGAATGTAAACATGTACAATGCGTCAACATACATGTGAACACGATGTTAAACTGCATCTCCCCTTCACATTGCAGGGGGAAATCCAACACCTCCAGCAGAGCAGTCCGAACCTCTCTTCTCTGATGACGAAGAGGACCAACACACCTTCGACTCCGACGCCCTCCAACATCTCGTGGAGAGCCTCTGCAGCCCACTTCCAGGAATAGGGCAGCCCAGCTGCCACGAGGAGAACTCACCCCCTGCACAGCACACACAGCAGGCAGCACCCACCACCACTGCTGCCTCCCAGGACCCCCACGACGAACACATGGCCTTCCAACGCCGTGTGTTGGGGTGCCAGGAGAAGCTGGCTGAACAGGTGCAGGTGGGGTTTGACCGCATGGTAGATAAACTAGATGCCATACGTGGGTGTCTAAGTCCCATCAGGGACCACTCACAGTCCCTAACGGACGCCCACAGACTCTGCGACAAGAACGACTGTCTAGTCAGAGTGCCTCCAGCGATCTCGCCAGGGAGTTGAGATACATGCGGAGGATCATGGAGAACATGGAGCGGACGCAGGCGGAAAGAGCGGCTGCCACGGCTGCACACCAGCGAGAGGTAGCTGGGTCCCTCAATGCCCTGAAGACCCTCCTCATGGCATTGCTGCCACAAGGCCTGGCACTGATGCATGCTGCTGCTACCACCCCATCCATATCTCCGGCCCCTGATGTGTCAGTGCCACACAGTGCTGGAGACAGAACACCACCAGCCACATGTGAGGCACATGCAACAGCAGAGGACGAAGATGTGGATGACTCTGCCATCGTGGTCAGGAGGACGCCGTAGAATTCATCTCCGCCATGTGGCCTGTTTCTGCTTGGTTCTGCCCTCTGCATCATCATCTTCCACTGTCCCCCGATGCACTCTGCGACACTCACCTTGGACCTCGACATGGACTGCCATATTCTGATTGGTCACCAATGACACAGCTATCAGACTGCGGACTGAAGTCCTCCTCTCCTGATGTACCTGTCATTCCCTGAAGGACTCTGGCTGGCGCTCCACGGGCAGACAATGTGAAGTGGGGTTGGCATGGCCCTGTACTGCTCCAGCTGCAACACTGCCTTGAATGTGCAATAAACATTCTTATTCACGAAGATGTGTCATGTCTATGATCTTTCAAGTGTGGAAATATGGATGAATGTAGGGTCAGTGATTCCCCCTTACGTCCATGTTGCCCATGTTGTGGGACTTTTTTCACAGGTTGACACATTGCCGATTGCGTTCCGGGTGGCGCCGACACTACAACAGAGACACATCCAGTAGTCACGTCCTTGTCCAGCCCAGGACGCAACCACGCCCAGAGCCCCCGGGTCATTGTTCACACCCTTACGCTGGACTGGCATACGCCAGGACAGCCCACTCCAATTACGCACACAGGGGGGGACGAAAACGCTACATGTCCCAGGTCTTCACTGTTGGGATCTGCAGCTCACAGGTCTAGTTGTCAGCATGCCACAGCCACTCCCTCACGGCTGGTGTACACCCACGCCACACCCATCCAGCACAGGCGTCACAGGACATGTGACCCTGCCAATGAAAAGGGCCTGGCACATGTGCTGGACGCCATTTCCAATCTCTCTGACTGGGTGTCTCCGTGTAGTTCTCATGTATGCATGAGGGCCTATGGCCCTGCCACCTCACATTGCCCAGTGCCGGGGGTGACATGATGGCGTCCGTACCACGGGACTCAATCATTAAGGGTCCTTGGCTAGCGGTGCACAGACTTGGTGGCACCGGATACACTGCGGCAGGCACAGGCACACCGCCACGGGACGGTGTCTTGCGCTGCAGTGAGATAGGGGCACCTAAAGTGCTGAGCGGGTGTGCAGCCTGCGATGATGCGCAGTCCGGGCGGTCCGGACTGGCAAGGATTAGTGTGAGCCCTGCTGGACCGCAGTGTAGGCCTGAGCCAGCGGGTAGGGCAGGCCTCCCGCCACGTGGTGTTGCCTCGCGGTTCACAGAGTTAGTGGCACCTCAAGCGTTGTGCGGGTGTGCAGCCTGCGATGATGCCGTGTGCACTGCTGTGGTCTCTGCCATTGCGTAATCAAGACCCAGAGTCTTGTGTGTGACCTGGTGGCCCGCGGTGCGGGGCTGCATGATGTGGAGGGTGCCATGGTCGCGTGCACCGGGCTTGGAGATCCCTCCGGAACGTGGTGGGCCCTCTTGGAGACACGCCGGTGGCGGAAGGTGAGCAGCGAGGCCTGGTTGCGCAGGGTCGGGCAATAACCGCTGGGCGGCAGGAGGGGCTGGGGTGCAGCGGCCTGTGTGCGCAGGGGCGGGCAAGCGATGATGGCGTGTGCAACTGTATGGACTCTGCCATTCATGTCTCTGGAAACTGTTTCAGATGAGGGACCTGGGGGACTGCTGTGAATACCGGCACGTAGTTGGAGACACACTGGTGGCAGCAGGTGAGCAGTGAGGCCTAGGTCTGCAGTGTCTGCAGTGATCGGTAGCTCCAGGGCATCTGTTGTTCTTCATGTGTGGCTATAGGCTGTGCTCCCTTGTCTGGTGCCGGTTGTCGTACGACTTTACACCAGGTAGGAGCAGGTGTTCGTTTCCTGCTGCTAACGCACCTTAGCGCATGTTTTGTGATTTTATCGCCGATCTGGCTGGTCATTGAGAATGTTGTGGAGTGGGGTTGTCGCGGCTTTTTGCGCTGGAACGCCTACTCTGCATATCATTAGCGTTAGTTGCCGGGCTCATCTGTGGCGATGTTTTTTGCGGGTGCTATCGCAGGTAAAGTGGTGATATCGGCTATGTGCACCAGCTTGTGAATGGGGCGATGATTTTATCGCGACTTTGGCTGCGATAAAGTGCTGTTGACTCAGCGATAGTTCCTTGAGAATATGCCCCAGTATCCATTAAACTAGCCTCGCTCCTCTTTCTAATCTCTTGTCGTACAGTTTCTGATGTTAAAGCACTAGAAGTAAGTAATAGAATTTATGATATTTTTGGTGTAAAATTTGAAATTATCAGGAGAACTAAAACTATGTCAGATACAATTTTCTATCCAAGGTTCGATGCTTGTAGGAAACTTTGTTGTGTTGTAGATTGCATGAAAGAATACGATTCTAGAATGAGTGAACATCGTACGAATGGTGTGAATCAGTTACTTATCTCTTTCGTGAAAGCCTTAATAGCAAGATAGGTTAAATGTGCAATGCAATTAGCTGGTATCGATCTCAGGAAATTTCAGGGACGCTCCCTGAGAGGAGCTATTGCTAGTAAATACTTCTGGAAAGGTGGTAAAATAGATGACATCCTTAAAGCTGTGGACAGGTCTAATTCCAACACCTTTTCAAATCACTATTTCAAATCCAATTGAACACATGTCAGATGTGGTGTTACAAAACTACCAACATGCATAATGGTAGCATCCTGTCTTGTAATGAAATTACGATTCTCCTAATAACATGACTAGCGAATTTGGATTTCATTAAATGACACGGAGGCTAACATTATCCCACTCTTCCCCTCCCATGGATGGATAAATAGATTACTGAACAAATAGATGCATAATTTATAATGCAACCTTTATTCAATGTATTATTTAAAGTTTCATACAACCTTTATTCAATGTATTGTTGAAAGTTTCATACAACCTTTATTCAATGTATTGTTTAAAATTTCATATAACATGCCCTTTTCGATATTACACCTTTCTCAGTGACATGACAACAGAGTGCTTTTACTCTTTCTTATTTCAGAAAACTCAACATAACTGGTTTGTTCTACGATACTGCTGTTTTCGCAAGGAAGATGTTCAGAAAGAATTAACTCTGTGACCCTTTCTTTCAATGTTCGTTGTTTCTATCTGTTTGGAATGCATGAAAAAAAAAAAGAAGAAAAGTAAAGAAAATGTTATAAAGAAGAAGACTTACCTTAATACCTCGCATTTAAAAGAGGCAGACTATTCTATGTGCATGGCTATTATACATCAACAATATTCTATTCTAGAACTGTTTCACTTTATGATGTATTGCTTCTAAGTGGCTGCTTGGAGTTAGCATTAAAAGAAATCTGCATAATGTTAGCCTCCGTGCTTTTAATGAAATCCAGATTCTCTAGTCATGTTATTAGGAGAATCGCAATTCTTGCGTTTAATCTTTTTCTCCCTCTGAACGTGGGTTCTGTGCTTGAGCTTGACTCTGCGTATCACTGGTTGTTGTCATCACTTCTTCACTGACTTGTCTCACTCTCTTGGCATGGACAATTCGGCAGACCCCCACACTTCACAGTAGTGTTTGTCATAAAGATGACCTGGTAAGGGTCTCGCCAGCGGGGCTAGAGGCATGACTTTCTGGCATGCTTCTTCATCAAGAACTAGTCTCCTGGACCGAAACTGTGACATTGTTCTAATCTTGGAAGCGGGGTCATCAAGCCAACCTGGTGAGAGACAGAACGCACCACATCAGCCAATCCTGTGCAATAGTAAAGAGTCATCTCATTTGTTATTTTCACAAGCGCAGCTGCAGGCACCAAAAGGAAGTCTTTTATCTCTCTCCCTCTCGATTTCATTGGGAGGAAAGAGTCCAGTTCTGCGATCTGGAGGACTTTGAAGGAGCATGAAAACCAGGAAAAGGGCATCAGGCTATTTCAAGGAAGTTGGCATGTGCACCTTGGCTAATCGAGATTACCTGCTCCACCACTCCTGGAGCTTCAGGCTTGTAACTATAGTGAAATCTCTGCTTTACCTGTAGATCTACACACAACAGCTTCAAAATCTCATTCTTAAAATGTGTCCTGCGATCTGACTCCCAGGAAATTGGTAGGCCGAACCGAAGAATGTATTTATTTATAAAGTTTTATATAGCGCGAACATGACCCACGGGGGTATCAGAGCGCTTTACAGAATACAGTTGTTGCGCCATCAAGTACAAAAGAGGTCAGTAATAATCTGGCCACTGTAAGGCTGTCACACCTTCTGGTAAGGTACGCTTCAACCCAACAGGAGAACAGCCAGACTACCACAAACATATAGTGGTTGATTGCAAATGGGCAGCTCTACAAACGCCAACTGCATATGATTAAAGGGACCTCCTGATCTTCCTATGTGACTCAATGTCACGACTGTCCTCCTGCTCGCATTGAACTTCTGGCAAGTATCGCACCTGTGTCACAAACTCTATGCAATGACACAGAATTGTAAATCTTGAAGACACGGGTCATAGCATCTCTCCCTATATGGGTAGGGTCATGGAAATGTCTAGTCATGTGTGAAAGTATAGCATTAGGTAAAGCTGGTCTCCCATCTGTTGAAACCCAAACCTCATCCTGATTCCTTATACATCCAGACCTCATCCACGTTTCCTTCTGAGTTTCTGTGGGTTCATCCCACAAGTCTTTTAATTCCTCCCAATAGTTAATTGTGCTCAACTTCACGTTTGAAGCAGAGTCATTTTCAGATTCCCATGGGTCTTCCAGATTGAATGTAAAGGACTCTGAGCACAGTACCTCGCCATTTTATCTGCATAGTGGTTTCCAGCAATCACAAAATCCCCTCTGCCTCTGTGTGCTGCACATTTTACAACGGATACTTCTCCAGGCAGTTGCAAAGCTTCCAATATATCCATTTCTTATGGGGGAACCAGAGGAAGTCAAGAAACCCTCTGTGACAACAAATAACTGAAGTTGTGGACCATGCCAAAACTGTACTATCAGTGTAAACAGTGACACTCAGACTATTGGAAACATATGTGGCTCCCTATTCACAAACTAGCACAATTCTAACGCCTCAACCACACTTTCAAGGCACTACATAACACTGGCCCAGCATACCTTAACAATTGTATCTGCTTTTACAAACCTTCCAGACACCTCTGCTCGTCAGGATTCCTACATGCACAAATTTCACGCATATGGAAAACCAGATCTACGGTCGAGCCTTCTCCTACATCGAACCTCAAGCATGGAACAACCTGCCGCTACACATAAGAGCCCACTTCTCAATTCTTGAATTTTGCAAGAAGTTGAAGACCTGGCTTTTGGAGTGGTCCCATTAGACCCTAGATGTAGCTAGACACATACCTGCTCAGCGCCAGGATACCCTACCAGGTGATACTGTGGTCTACAAATCTGCATAACATAACATACATCTGTGCCCTGGTAAGAGTGATCAGTTCAGCCACCTGTGCAGAGGTTACATTGCACAAATAGGAGACTTCCACAACATCTTCTAAGAAGCACACAGCATATGCTGTTTCCAGAATACCTCCATCTCTTAGGCAAGAGCTGTCCACAAACAAGGAAAAATCAGACTCTTCCAAGGGGACATCTCGAGACAGTCATGGTCAGCCCCATCATAATATGACTCATTCTCTGGAAGTGACAAATCTGTAGCAGGATTTAATACATTGCAAAGCTTCAAAGATACATTTTCTGCAACAAAAATCACTTGCTCATATTTAGTGAGTCTGCTGTTCGTCACATGTAGTGTTCGAGTTCGGGTCAACAAGATCTCAACTGAATGGTGAACCCTTACAATAGGCAAGTAGCTCATAACAATGCCCTTGCACTGTTGGATACTAACAACCACTGTAGCTACTGCCTTGAGGCATCTAGGAAGCACCACAGCCACTGGATCAAGTGTACCAGAGAAAAAAACACACTGGCCATCTTGCTTCTGCATGGATATGTGTCAAATCAGACAACGCACACTTTTAACGCTCGTGACAGTATAATAAAAGCCCTTTTCATAATCGGACATTCCTAGGGCTGGGTGCAGCAGAGTTTCTCTGTGATCTCAGAAGGCACTTATTTTTGGTAATATTTGTTCCCAGGTGTCTAGCAGCGTTCCTGTCCCCCAGAGGAAGATTTTGGGTAAACACCCTCAATCCAACCTGGTAGGGCGGCAGGAAGACTGCTGCACCTATTCTGGGTAGGGAGCAAGGTGTGATGCCTGGGTGAGCTGCCCCCACCCCTTTTTTTTAGCCCGCAAGGGTGTGGGGGTGGCCAAAACAGATCATTTTTGTGACAGAAATGGTTGATGTTTCCACATTGTATTTTGGGGCCTCTCCTGTTGTGGGCATTAGGCCTACCCACACAAGTGAGGTACCATTTTTATTGGGAGACTTGGGCAAATGGTAGTTGGTAGGAACTTTATGGCTCTCTGCAGATCCCAGAACTTTCCATCACAGAAATGATGGGAAAATGTGTTTTTTTCAGTCTACATTTGAGGTTTGCAAGGGCTTCTAGGTAGGAAAACCCAGTGAGAGCCATAAGTCACCCCATCCTGGGTCCCCCCAGGTGTATATTTTTCAAAATGTGTAGGTTCACTTGGTTTCCCTGAGAGCCAGCTGAGCTAGGGCCCAAAATCTAAAAAGAGTCCGTTTTCAGTGGAAAAATGTGATGTGTCCATGTTGCGTTTTGGGGCCTTTCCTGTTGCGTGTAATAGCTCTACCCACATAAGTGATGTACCATTTTTATCAGGAGACTTGGGGAAATGCTGGATGGTAGAAAATGTGGGGCTCCCCACATATTCCAGAAGTTTTCCTGACAGCAATGTGAGGAAAATGTGTGATTTTAGTCATACTTTGAGGTTTGCAAATGTTTCTGGGTGGGAAATCTTGGTGGAGCCACACAAGGCCACACCCTGAATTTCCCTAGGTGTCTAAGTTCACCTTAGGGTGAAGGCTGATTTGCATTTGGCTGAGTCCAAACTGAGGTGGCATGGTGGGCGAAAAGTGATGGATTGGGATGCGGCCCGAGCAACTGCCAGTGGGTGAGATTAATTCATGCATTCTATCGATCACCTTGTTGTTGCAGTTTCCAGCTAAGTGTGGCATCTACCAATCCCAGATTGAACTATTCTGACCACTCTCAAGATGTCTAAACCCCTCCTTGACTTTTAGGAGCTTGGTAGCCCACCCTAGAGGTATATCCTCCTTTGGGCTACACACCCATGGGAAAACCAGTTTGGCCACTGGTTTCCCTTCTCTGTTCCCGCCACCAGCCTGTCTACCGGAGCAAAGGGGCAGCCCTACATCAACGTTATTGCCATTTTCTCACCAAAGGCATCTTCACCAATGAAGCTCACCTTTCGGCCAACACACTGTTTGGCTTCCTGCATGGGGGAGATTACACCTCCCTCTGTAGCAGGCTTCTATTGTTCCTGAGTCTGGGAGTCTTTCACACTACCCCAGGATGGAAGAAGGCTGTCTGGTGGCCAGCAACAGTGTAGGCTGCTGGATAAACTGGACAACAGAGTGGCAAGTTTCTAAAAACAGCCTTTCTCCAGAAGAGGCATTAAATTCAACTTGGGCATCGAGTCAGGTTTAATTTGATACCTTGAAGTACCCATTTTAGTAGTCCCATTCAGAAGTTAGCTGGACTGAGAGGCCAGCCGGTAACTCTGTACGATGCAATGGGGCTACTAACTTTTCCACAGCAAAAATTACAATTTGGGAGTTTTGGTGTTAGGCTATATTAAAGTATACAGCTCCTGCCTTAGGTTCGAAAGGCTTTCCTTAGGGAGACACTGTGGTAAGAGAAACGGAGACGGGAAGACATTTCAAGGTAACTTTCTTTTCAGGTAAGCTTCACCCACAACGGGCAGGAACCGGCCAGTCAGGATCCCGGAACAAACTGACCAAGTCAGCCTGAATCCCAACCAACGGATTCCTGTGGTCACAGGCATAGAAGACAACACATTCAAAGGATAACAATAATGAATATAAGCATGTTGTGGTGTGCCTCAGGAGGGACCCGCGAGGTGTGCAGACGTACCACGAGACACACCACGAAGAGAATCGCTACATCAGAATACCACATCACCTTCCCCCTCAACAAAACAGAAAAATAAAAGAATATCAGTATATTACAAAGTCCTTGAATTTGTTTGGTCGCCTGACCTCACGCGACCTGGTGCCAGCTATAGTGAACGTTGTACCTGTGGCCGTGTGAGCGTTTTCAGTGGCTCTTGTAACTGGATGACGATTTGCTGTGACCACTTCAGTGCCTATGGAAGGTTGAACCCATTGAGTCCAATCAAAGTGTGACCCTGAATTGTTTCTTTGAGCAATTATTTGGGCTTTCTGATGAGATAATCTGACAATATTCCGTACATTCCACCAGCCTTTGTCTTCCAGTAAAACAGAGCCCTTGCTAACCCTGATTACCTTAGGTGGGGGAAAAAAACGGACTCTCCTTTTCTTACCATGACCAATTTTTTAAACAAAACATAATCTCCAACTTTGGGAAAACTGTCACTGTTGGAAGGGTTGTTACTAACCTGTAACATTTAAGTTTGTTTCTCCTCAACCCTGGGTAAAACCTTCTCTTTAATTGTTAACTTAATATCAGGATCCTTGATGGCCAGCTGACTTTTCAACCAATTAGGGAACAGGGCGGATTGAACCTTCCTCCCTCTTAACATTAAAAATGGGGTAACCCCTGTGGTGCATTGTGGGGTTGTATTATATTCCCAGATCTTTTCTTTGAGAAATGATTTAACATCCAAACCAACTGAGATGGCTGTTTGGATGCCTTCTTTTATTACCATGTTGCCCCTCTCAACCAAACCATTGGAAGATGGCGAGTAGAGGGTGACTTGTAGATGTTTGATGTCCCGTTTGGACAAAAACTGGAGCAAATTTTTAAAATAAAATGTGACCCATTGTCGGTAACCTTCTATCAAAAATACTTGTTATAAGAACTCGATAGCTGTGTCAGATGAGGAAGAGTTTGTAAAAGAAAAATACAACCACTTGGAAAAATAATGAACTAAGAGGATGACATACTTCATTTCCCCATGCAAGTTGACATATGGTCCCGAAAAATCAAGACTCAATTTGTCCCACAGGACATCTGGAAGCGGAACAGGATGCAGGAGTGCTTTGCTTAACTTCCAATGCTTATATGAGAGGAGCACTCAGGGCATTTGTCTACTGTCAACCTCACTTGACTTTCTAAAGAAGGCCACCAGTAGTGTTCTTTGATGTGCATACATGTCTTGGTAGTGCCCAGATGTCCTTGGCGCACTTTAGCAAAGATGAAAGAGCGCATTTTGGATAGGGGAACATGCAAATCACCTCTCAAAACTATACCGTCAACCATTGAGAGTTCGTTGGACACTTGTGCATAAGTTTTTTAATCACTCTGTAAGCACCAACCAAGAGGCCAACCTTTAGTGATGTATGTACCAACTTGTTTCAATAACTCATCTTCCTGGCATGCCTTACGCCACTTTTCAGCAGAGAAAATGATATCACTCTCTTGTAAGTCATGAGTGGCATCAATGGTAGTCAGTCATTCAATGTCATTATTGTCATTCTCTTCATCAAAATCGGGTAACGGTATGTGGAAGAGACAATCTGCTCTAACATTTCTCCTGCCAGGCACATGACTAATGGTAAACGTGTACTCATGTAGTTTAGATACAAGTTTGGTTAATCTAGCTGATATGTTGTCATGAATCCTACCTGTGAATATAAAGACCAAAGGTTTGTGATCTGTATGAAGTTCGAACCACCTACCCCCAACACACATTTTGAATTTTTTGACTGCTCTGATACATGCCAGTGACTCACGTTCTATGGTGCTGTTTCTGAAAAATTCTGAGTGATCTAGAGGCAAAAGCGGTCGTTTGCTCTTCTATTTTCTGACACAAAACAGCACCCAGTCACTGAAGACTGGCATCCACTGTAATTATCGAAGTACAGTCTTCTCTGAATGCCGGCAAAGCTGGGGCTTGTACAATCAAATCTTTTACTTTGACAAAGGCAGTTTGAACTTCTTCAGACCAATTAAACTTCTGTCCCTTTTTAAGCAAAAATCTGAGAGGTTCAACTGCAAGATCATCACCTGAAACAAACCTCGCAAAATATTCTGCAAGACCTAAAAAGGAGCGAAGTTCGTTGCGATCCGTGGTTGCACTTGCTTACTTGATGGCTCTTATCAGGGAAAGTTTGGGTTTAATGCCAGACTCTGATATAGTGTGCCCCAAATACTCTAACTCTTGAGTAGCAAATTTGCACTTATCCTTTCTGACTGTCATACCCCTATACATGAGAATGGATAACACTTTGTCAAGTAGGATATTATGTTCTTCCAAGGAGCTGGCAAAAACTAGAATATCTTCTTGGTAAGCTTAAACCCCTTTTATATCAGCAAATAAAACATCCATGAGATTTTGGAACACGCGTGCAGCTGATGCCAGCCCAAAAGGTAACCTAAGATACTTGTAGGCACCAAAAGGCATGACAAAAGCTGTCAGCTCTTAAGAATTTGCATCCAAAGCAACCTGATGATATCCTGACCTCAAATCAATGACCGAGAACAATTTACCAGTTCCTAGGTTAGCCAACATTTCCTGTATCCTTGGTAGGGGATGACAATCAACCAAAATGTTGACATTTAAGGTTCTCAAGTCGGAACAGAGAGACAACTCTTGCCTGATTTATTTTGTGCGACCACAATCAGGGCAACCCATTAAGAAGACTCTAGGGGCTCAATGATGCCATGGGTGCCTAAATCCTTCAACAAGTGCTTGAGTTCTTCTCTGACAGATAATGGAACCTGTCGCACCTTGTGAACAAAAGGTTTTACATTAGGTTTGAGTCTGATATGATGGACAAACCCCTTGACCGTGCCAACTTTGTCGGAGAAGAGAACTTTGTACTTATCTAGAATCATATCCAGTGGTTCCTCAAAGCCACATATTGACTTTTCAAGAAAATCAACTAACCTGACTGGGTTATCAGAACCAGGAACCAAATATAGACCCATCTTGGCTAAGTCAGTCCTGCCAACCAATAATGTTCTTGCCTTTCATGGCAACATATACTTTTGTAAAAGTGTCTCTCCCCAAACGTACTTTTGCAGTAAAGAAACCTAACATGTCAATAGGCTTTTCTCCAAATGCTTTAGGATTAATATCTGGTGTAGAAATTACTTTTTCATGACCCTACATGTTATAAAATGTTGTATCACGTGAAATAGTAATAGGTGAACCAGAGTACGCCATAACCTGTAAAGGAAAATCATCAATTGTAGCATCACAAGTGGGACCTTTCACAGTTGTGCACACCAAATTACAGTCAATAGTTAAAACCACTTTGCTGATAGAATCTGCACATGTTTCAAGCTCTGCATCAACGTTACTAATCCGTACAGGAGCTTTGCTACTCCTGCATAGCACTTGGAAGTGACCCATTTTTTTTTCAAGACATGCAGTGTTTGCCCACTGTAGGACAACCAGGGTGGTTGCTGACATGGTTCTTGGATCCACAACGGTAACAGTATGATTGAGGGTTCTTGGTGATCCATTTCTGAACAAAAGATCTGCCTCTGTTGTAAACTGCGCATAAGGTATCAGTTTCCGGATCAGGAGCTGCACTTCACACCAAGTTGACAGTAGATGCTGGATTTAAAGGTTTTGAAGAGATTAATGACCTTTCAATGCATCTGGCTAAGTCTAACACTTCGTTCAGAGTGGGATTGCGACAACTAAGAAGACGTTCTTGCATCTTCCTGGAAACGCATTAAAAGATGAACTGATACAGATGTATATATCTACATTGGAACCAAAATCACAAGTGGCCGCTAAAATCCTATGAGTAGCTACATATTCTTCAATCCCTTCTTCAGGAAGTTGTTTACGTTTCACAAAATTATGTCTCTCTAAAATGATGCTTGGCTCCCCAGTAAATGATTTGCGTAATCTTTCTACAGCTTCTAGATAAATGTTCTATGGGTCATCCCCAGATTGGCCACGGGGTTTTACTGCAGGTGGAATGTTATCAAAAATTTGCTGAGCTGTTAAGCCTAAATTACCATATAAAAGTGCAAATTTTCACTCAGGCTGGCAATTGTCAGCATCTATGGCTACCAAATGATTTTCAAATAAGTGAAACCAATGTGCCCATTTTATATTTAGTTTGCCAGCAAAAGCCAAGAAGGGAGGAGGCTGTGTAATTTGATGAGGTGTAGCCATGTTGTAAAAATCAGAAAACAGAGAAACTGCAAGAAATGCCAGTAAAATACTTCAAAATGGGAACTTGTTGAGGAAACTAAAGAAATGTTCCTGTAAATGCCAAACAATATGAATAGGATGACGATGAAGTTCACACCAGTGGGCAAACAACGTGTAAAATTGCCCAAAGCGTAAGTTCTTTGTGAAGCGTGCATTTCACACATAAGCGTGTGAACAGCAGCATAGAAAACAACGATGTGGATGCAAAACAGCTGGTGCGTGTGACGTAGTCGATGCAGCTGTTGCCAGGATACACAAACGTTTGCCGAAAATTGGAAGAATGGGGCCTCTGGGGCGCTCTTATGCCGCAGGGGTTGATGGGGTGTGTCCTCCGCCACAAGGATGCTGGAGCGCTCCTCAGAGAAAGCTGCTGATGTCTCTCAACGAAATGCAGGTTAAAGAGGGACTGAGTCAGAGAAAGAGCTGTTGCTCAAAGCACCAAGAAACCAGAAAGTGTACAAAATCCGCATGAGAAAATCCAGGCATGTCAGTGGGTGAAGTGCCTCAATCGTTGCCAAATGTGGTAAGAGCAATGGAGGCTGGAAGACGTTTCAAGGTAACTTTATTTTCATGCAAGCTTCACCCATGACTGGCAGCAACCGGCTAGTCAGAATCCCGGAACAAACTGACCAAGTCAGCTGGAATCCCAACCAACGGATCCCTGCGGTCACGAGCAGAGAAGACAACACATTCAAAGGATAACAATAATGAATATAAACATGTTGGGTGTGCCTCGGGAGGGACCCACGAAAAGGTGCGCAGACATACCACGAGATACATGACGAAGAGAATTGCTACATCACAATACCACAGACACATATATTGTTAAAGGAAGATAGGGCTTTAATGGCAAATGACCAATGGTCTAAATGGAAAAGTCGAACTAGCAGTTTGAAAACTGCCCTTAGAGGCTGCAGTGGCAGGATGGGAGACAAATTTGTACTTTGTTGCACGCAGGGTGGCATAATCAGTGCTGCAGCCCTGGGTGGGCACTCTAACTCACATGCCCTGGGTACCAGGGTACCATATACTAAGGACTTATAAGTAAGTCAGCTTATGTCAACTGGAGGTAGCCAATTCAACATACATTTTGTAATGGGTTAGAACACTAGCACTGAGATCTGGCTGGCAGGCATCAGTGCACTCTTGAAAAGCCAACAGATAGTAGTCCAAATGGGGGCAAAAAAGTGGAGGGGGAAACCTGCAAAAAGCCTGTTAAGTAAGGAGGTAAGTTTTCTTTTGTTAAGACTGGGTACAACCCAACTGCTGCTTGTCATGATTTTAATTTAAAGTCTACATCCACATCATGTGTCTAGAGTCCTGCACTATGCGGTGTGCAATAGATCGCCTAGTAAATCCCTGCCAACAGATTGATTGGACTTGAATCACATATTACAAATTGGTGGTCCTCTTTGAGAGGCTCTATTTTGGCAGGGACCTTTGCTGAAACTGAGTTTGTACTTTGCTGACTTGGACTTCGTTTCCTAAAAGGAGTAGGTTTCGGACCTCTTCTATTCTAACAGTAGAGGGGGTAGTTTCAGCATCGCTCAAGAATGATATGATGTGGCCATTGACCTTTCCATCCACATATGGCCCACTCTGGTCTACCTCTCGATCCCTTCCCCTCTAAAGCACCATGATTGTGATTGATCACGATCCAGTGGAATAGGACTGTAAAAAAACTGGAAATGTTGGAGATTTTTGACACTCATGAAAGGGTTCTGTTGAACCTTTGGGTTTGATTCGGATTATACCTTCGGTTAACCATATTTTGCTGCATCATTGGGCTTGGGGCATATCTGCATTTTAACTTCTTTGGCATTACATTCATATTTGCTATTTGAACATCATTTTGCATTCAAGTTTGGGTTCAATCTACATTCTCACTTTCAGTGGCCTACTTTATTACAAATATGACAAGTAGTAGTCTTATCTAACCACTTTACATTCTGTCCAGAACTCTTATGGACCAGAACATCAAAGAAAGGATTCAAGTCCTCCCAGAGTACTTTTGAAATCTTCACAATTCTGTCCACTGCAGTATACATTGGTCAGGATTCTCTCTCAACTTTGGGAATTGAATCGTGATTGTGAAAAGATCACCACAACTCCAAGGCACATGCACATATGCACCTTCTTGGACCTGTCTCAAGACTGGTACTCTTTAACATCCATATCACCCATACTAACTTCCCTTCAGGCCCACCAGTGTCCTTTTTCTTTTTCCATTGCTTTTCCTTTCTTGCCCAAAGGCAAAGTATACCTTTGTGTATCCTCCCATTCCCTAATGCATTCCAACAGTTCTTTGACATGCATTTTCAAGCCTGCTGTTCTCATCTTCTTTAGTGCATCCTCAGGCATGAACATTCTGCAATTCTTCTTTAATTTCTGACTTTTAGTTAAATCCCCCCCCCCAAATTCAGTAGTTAACCCTTCCAGTTTCTCATGCTCCTCACAAGCATATCTTGCTGCTTCCCTACTCAAAAAAATAAACTCTTCTTCATTATAAACCTCTATAAAATCTAACTTAAGATTTCCCTTTGCAAGCTCCCCAAATCCTGACTTTAGTCTTAAAGCATCCAATTCTCTATGCGGGGCCTCTCTCTCTTGCATTTGTGAATCTGGATCTGCGTCAGTGGCACACACAGATACATTTATAAGGGGGACTTCTCCTGTATGATGTCATGCTCCCAAACCTAGTGGAATACCAGTATCAGATGCACTAGAGGTAGTGGTGACAACAGACGCACCAGGGGTAGTGATGATAATAATGGTACTAATGGCTCTCAAAGATGGATCAGGAGTTGCAAAGTAATAACTCTCTCTGAGGAACTCTGATCAACAGGTGCACTTACACCTAAGTTTGTTCCTCCTCCAGCAGCTCCCAACAGGGGCTATTGGTTCCCTGCAGGATGACGTACAGGATTGTATGGAGATGGTCAAGAGTTTAGCAAATCATCTAAAAATGTGTCATCCTTTTCACTATCACTTTCGTCCTCTTTCTTTACAACCCCACCTCCCTCTTGTGATTTCTTTCCTTCTGTTCCCTCCTTTGCTACCATAGGATACATCCCTTTGCCTTCAATCTTACCTTCTCTCCACCTCTGCTGTTTTGCATCCAATCTCACCTCCATCCAACTAGGAACCTTATTTCTCATTTGGGTTTTATATTTTCCCTCGTCTTTCTCATGCACAGCATGCTCCAATACATTTAACGCTTCAAATTGTATAGGCCTTGGTTTGGGTTTCATGTCATACATCACTCTTCTTGGATTCTCAATTTTCCTCACATTGAATTTGCCACTCTGGGGAAATTGCAAGCACTCATCTTACATTGTGATCTTATTTCATTGTTTAATCGAAACACAAATGTGTAAACCAAACTTAGTAGCCATATCATGTGTGTGTGTGCTATCTGTCAGAGCCTTCTCACCCTCACGGACAGGCATGCTCAAATCATTTTTCAACATAGCTCTTATTTTCTTAAACAATTTCACTTTTGCTCTTTAACCAAAGCAACACAGAATTTATAAATTCCAAATTGAAATGACTGGCAGTTCTCAACAAATCACTACTGAACTGCCCACTAGCAGCGCAGCACCCAGTGATGCAACAATCAATCCCAGCATGACACACAAGCTGAACAACCAATCCCAGCATGCAACCTAGTCAAGTAACTCGCAGCACCACACAGCAGCTCTCACTTCACTCCGATCAATTTCATATAAGCAAAAATATTAAAATAAAACAATACCTCTTGTCTGTTTACCTAAAGAAACATAGAATTGGCAATCTCTCTAAGGAAATAGGCAATTGTACCCTCCTGGTATTAGCAAACACACAACGTGAGACCTCCACCATCAGGAAATTACTCTAACTAGTGTGGTCTACTCCTGTGCACAAAGATTCAACCAACACCAATCTCAGTTAATACAATCTCACAATAGAAGTTTAATAAGTCCCAATCTTGGTATGGCCGATGCCGCCTAATGGTCCTGCCCCTGACCCTTAACAGACAAGTCAAATACTTCTTAATATCTCTGTATATCATGGGATCTTGGATTACAACGAATCAGATAAATGAACTTCAACTCTTTGCAGACAGTACATAAATCTTCTTAAGTACAAGCGATATATGCCAAAAATAACTTCATTTCTAAACTGTAAAGCAGTGTCCTTTTGAGCCCAAATTTTACACCACAACTCAAAATAGGACAAGCTATCAAAACCTGCAAACACGGCAGATCTCAACAACTCACAATCAAAATTGCATAACTCTACTTAGTTAAGGTTGATCTATATATAGGCCGTAACGCGTTGCAGGGGTTGGAACACGTCATTAAACAATTCATTCTTCCATTCTGAGTGCACATGGCTCATGGTTGAAGAGAGTGTTACAGGATATATACACACACACACACATATATATGCAGCCATATGGTACATATATATTACACTCTGTAGTTATAGTTAGCATTGCCGGAGATAGGAATTCCTCAGATATTTCATTGGTAATAATTTTGCTACTGTTTGACGAATCCCCACGAACCTTTGCAGGCCTATTCCTTTTCCTGCATTGGCTGGCAATGCAAAGTTCTGTGGCAATTAGTTAAGGGGGTGCAAAAAAAAGGGGAGTCCCAAAACACATTTTTTCACCAATGCATTTTCCATAGACTTTTTACTCAGGCGTAGCCACAAAATGGCTGAACAGACTTTTATCAAATTTGGCAGGAATATAGAATATGGTGTGGAAAGGGTCCTTTTTGTTATTTTATCTAAATTGGTTCAGTAGTTTTAAAGTTAGAAGGGGCAAAAACTTTGTGATATATTGGGCCATGGTATACTGTGGTACTTTCCCGACATACCGGGGTACATGGCGATGAAAAAAAAACAGAATACGATTGGTTTATGACTGTCCTAACAGAATTAAAAGACAGCCATATTGTTTAGAACACACTTTGCGTGTATTCTGTGTTTTACACTTAAGTCTAGTTTAGTACTATTTTTGTCATGTCTAGGAAAACATGAGGCACTTTATCAAACTGTGAGAGGTTGGGAAAATTATTTTAGTGATCTATATATTTTTTTTAAAGTTTACGATGTAATGCGGTATGACCTTGAAATTATCAAGGAAGTCCTGCAGCACTATTAAAATGTTAAAAAACAAAACAAGAAATTACGCCACTGCGCTCTACTTTGCACCACTCTATTCTACACCACTCTACTTTGCGCCGCTCGTCTATCCCACTTCACTCTACCCCACTCTACGCTGCTCTACTCTATGCCACTCTACTCTATACCACTCCAAGTCACTTTACAGCACTCTACTCTAGTGTGCACCACTCTACCCCACTTCACTCCACATAATGCTACTCTGCTCTATGCCACTGTACTGTATGACACTCCAAGCCACTCTACTCCACTCCACTTTACGTCAATCTTCTCTAGTCTGCACCACTCTACTCTGTCACTCCACAGTGCCACTCTATGCCACTGTACCTCACCCCACTCCAGTCTACACAATGCCATTCTACTCAATGCCACTACACTATATGCCACTGTACTCCACTCTGGTATACGACACTCTGCCATTCTATTCTATGCCACTCCAAGCCACTCTACTCCACTCCACAACATTATATGCCACTACACTCTACTCTAGTCTGCACCACTCTACTCTATGCTACTGCACGCTACTCTACTACGCTCTCCTCTACACAACTCTAGTATGTGCCACTGCACTCAATGCCACTGCACCGTATGCTACTGCACTCTGCACCACTCTACTCCATACCACTGCACTCTACTTATACACCATTGCACTCTACGCCACTATACTGTACTATGTACTACTCTACTCTAGGCCACTACACTCTATGCCACTGCACTGTACACCACTCTACTGTATGCCAATTCACTCTACACCACTCTACTCCACTATGCACCACTCTGCTTCACTGCACTCTACCCTAGTGCACTATACGCCACTCTACTCTACTGTACGCTACTGCATTCTACGCCACTCTGCTCCACTCTAGGCCACTGCACTGTACTCTGCACCACTGTACTCTATGCCACTTGACTCTACGCCACTCGACTATACCTCACTCGACTCTCCGCTACTCTACTCTATACCACTCTGCTCTACACCACTGCAAGCCATTCAACTTCATTCCCATCTACATCGCTCTACTCCACTCTACTGTATTCCACTATACCCCAGTGCACTGTACGCCACTCTACACCACTGCACTCGATACCAATGCACTCTGCACCACTCTACTGTATGCCACTGCACTATATGCCACTGCACGCCACTCCATTACATGCCACTCCACTCTCCTCTATGCCACTCCACTCTACGCCACTCTACTCTGCACCACTGCTCTCTAGGCCACTGCACTCAATGGTACTCTACTCTTTGCCACTGTACTGCATGCCACTCTACTTTACCCCACTCTCCTCTACCCCACTTCACTCTACCCAGTGCCGCTCTACTCTAAACCACCCTTCTCTATGCAACTCCAAGCCACCGTACTCCACTCTACTTTACTCCACTCTGTCTTTTCCACTCTACTCTAGTCTACACCATTCTACTCTACGCCACACCACTCTGCCACTCTACCTCACTCCACTCCACACAATACCACTCTACGCCACTCTACTGATTGCCTTTTTACTCTGGGCCACTCTACTCTGTCACTCTACTGTACTCCACTTCAGTCTACCCCACTTCACTCTAAGCTGCTGAACTCTACACCACTTTACGCTACTCTACTCTGTACTACTGAACTCTATGCCACTCTACTCTACACCATTGTACTCTTAGCCAATCCACTCTATGTCACTGCACTTTAACCACTGCAGTCTTCTGTGTGCCACTGCACTCTATGCCACTCTATTCTATGTTCTAACACTCTAGTCTGTCACTGCAATCTATGCCACTGCACTCTACACCACTACAATGTACAGCACTGTACTCAATGCCATTGCACTTTATGCCACTCTGCTCCACCCCACTTCACTGCACTCTACACAACTCCATTCTTCTTTGTATCTTTCTACTCTATGCCACTGCACTGTACACCACTCTACTCTATGCCACTGCACTGTACACTACTCCACTCTACTCTATGCAACACTGAGCCACTCTACTCCAGCCCACTCTACGCTACTCTACTCCACCCCAGAGGATTATACGCCACTATACTCTACTGTGAACTACTAATCACCGCTGTACTTTACACCACTCTACTCTACACCACTGCACTCTACGCCACTCTTCACTAGATTGCACCACTCAACTGTATGCCACTGCAATGCACACCATTCTATTCTACCCCATTTCACTCTACCCCACTTTGCTACACTCTACACCACTCCATTCTACTTTGTACAGCACTACTCTATACCACTGCACTCTATGCCACTCCTCTACCCCACTTCACTCTACTCTAATCTACACTACTCTACTCTATAACACTCTATTCTACACCACTCTACTTTCCAAGACTCCAAGCCACTCTACTTCAGTCCACTCTATGCTAATCTACTGCACTCTACCCAAGTGCACTATACACCACTCTGCTGTGCACCACTCCACACCACTCTACACCACTGCACTGTACTCTACACCACTGCATTCTACACCACTCCACTCTAGGTTTCACCACTCTACGCTATTCCACTGCACTGTACACCACTCTACTCTATGCTGCTGCACTGTACACCACTCTATTCTACCCCTTCACTCTTTTCCTCTTAATGCCACTTTAGTCTATGCCACTCCAATCAACACTACTCTATGCCACTTTACTGCACTGCACTCTACTCCACTGAAGTCTACCCCGTTGCATTTTTCGCCTCTATAGTTTGCACCACTCTACGCCTCTGCACTCAAAACCAATGCACTCTATGCCACTCTACTCTGCATTGCTCTATTCTACACCACACCATTCCACAGCAATCTACTCTCTAAAACTGTACTCTACTCTACACCTCTCCACGCCACTATAGGCACTCCACTCTATGCCACTCCACTCTACTCCACACAGTTCCACTCTACCCCTATCCACTCCACACAATGCTACTCTATTCTACGTCACTCTACTCTATGCCACTGTATTGTAACCCACTTCACTCTACCCAACTTCACTCTACGCCACTCTACTCTACACCACTTTACACCATTCTAAGCCACTACTCCGCTGTACTCTACCTTGGGGCACTATATGCCAGTGTACTCTACTGTGCACCACTCTACGCCACTGTGCTCAATACTACTGCACTGTAAGCCACTGTCCTCTACTCTGCACCACTCTGCACCACTCTACACTAAACAACTGCACTACAAGCCACTGCACTGTACTGTGCACCACTCTGCTCTATGCCGCTGCACTCTATGCCACTGTACATCACTCAAAGCCACGCTACTCCACTCTATACCACTGTACTCCACTCTACTTCACCCCACACCACTCTACGCAGACTAAATGAACTTTAACTCGCTCCTCAGCCATGCACAGTGTTCTCAGAAACTATGTCATTTGAGATGTAATGAGTGTTGTTATAAATGTTATGATTTAACATGGTATAAGTGATGTACTTTGAAAGGGTATAAGCTGTGCATGGGGAAGGTGCGGGTAATAGTTCATTTAGTCTGCGCAGCGAGTTTATTACACTGTGCATGGAGGTGCGCATGTTATATTAAGTTTTACCTATAACTACAGACTACACAAATATTAGAAATTCTAAAGTTATACCTATAACTTTAGAATTTCTAATGTTTGTTTAGTCTAAGTTAGTTTTGTGTACAAAAACAAAATCACACAGGGAAAATAGGAACCTCGCCTGCGCAATTTCTCAGATCTCCGTTTCCCTTACAGAGAAGAGTCCATATGGTAAACTTTAGTTCATGTTCTGAGAAAAACACACACATCCATCAGAAGATCCATGTAAGTTCTTTATTTTCAAAGATTCTTCACATTTTTGCTTTCTTATTCTTCAAAAGGTACACAAAAGATCGACAGACAAGCCTTCAAATTCTTCAAAACGTACACAAAAGAACAACAGCCAAGCCAATACGTGTTGGCCGCACTATGATGCTAACAGATATCTTATCATAAATTGATCATTGTTGATAGCAGGAAGCGACTGAGATTTGCCATTATAAACTGAATCGTTGGAATATAAGAAACTGGAACACGCTGATGGTATTCGCTGTCTCTAAGAGAGAACTACTACAAGGACCCGAGTGGGACAGTACAAGTGAGGTTGATGATGGGTCACTGACTATTGCAGGAAATAATGAACACAAAGCCCTGAAAAAGTGAGTATATCGCAAAACACGTGTTGGCTTGGCTGTCAATCTTTTGTGTACGATCTGAAGAATATATATAAATATCTCCTACTGGCAGCCCCCAGTAGGTAGTTATAGTTAGGACTTAGTTTCCATAGGAAAAGCGTTTTTTTGTTTTGCTAATAACTTTGGTGCTGTTTGACAAATCTTCACGAAATTTTCAAAACTAGTTTACCAGTCACTTCAGCTGCTGTCTAGAAAGTGCCAGGGTGATCCGTCAAGCGGGGGCCGAGTGAAAGGGAGGATCCCAAAACAGGTTTTTCCCATGCAATTTCCCAGGGGATTTTATACACGACTACAGCCCAAACCGCTAAACAGAATTACACCACATTTGTCATAAAGCTAGATCTTGGTCCAGAAAGAGTGATTTTTAGGTCTCGCTGAGCCAGCGCGCATGCGTTGCTCTGCAGACATTTAGTAAGGGGCTTTTGGAAGTGCTGCCAGAGGCTTTTGCTGGCAACCAGCTTGCGTTCACGTGAGCGTGAACGCGCGATCAGGCGCCATATGGCTTCCCTCGCCATCTGGCTTCCCACCCTGATAACTCGCAGCAGCTTTTATCGCTCGCGATTACTCTCACTTTCGCGGCCGTGTCAGTTTCACGGCCGCGCGGCCAATGCTTGTTTTTTTTTCGGCTTTTGCCGGCCTCCAGCGTGCGGTTACGCGCGCGTGGATGTGCACAGGCCATCTGGCTTTCTGTAATGGCTCATTAAGCCTTACAGCGCGTGAATCCCCTCCCCTAACCCCTCCCTTCTCCCACTCCCTCCTCGTCAGCTTCTCTTATTACAAGCTTCCCGCGTCGTGCGGGCAATGCTTGTTGTGAGTCGCCACTTGGTTTATTCATAAATTTGCGTTGCTATTTTCATGTAAGGTTGAATCATTGCCTCGAAAGCTGAAGTAAAGCTAGGAATTACGTTTATGGTTTTTAGTCCCGTCTTTACAACTCAACAAGTTGAAAATATAGGGCTGGATTGTCAGTGTGGCACGACGCTGGCTGTCTAGTCTCGGGAGATTCCGTGGATTTTCTGTGTGGCTTCTTGTACTGGGTCAGTCATGGAAAATGGTTAGGAGCACACCCTTCTTATGTTTTATTTCTTTGACCGAGAAGGCTCACTTTGTTTCAGTAAGGGTCAGAAACACGTGGAACCCTCTACTTTCCGCAGGCAGGACATTTCTCCATTATCAGCTAAAACTTTCCATTCATAACATTGCATCAGAAAAAGGTTTTGTGATTGGTAATCTGGGTTAATTCCGTTCCCTTTGAGGCGTGCTTAAGTCTATTGTTGGACCTGGCGGGGTATCTCTCTTGAATTCAATTCCATGGTTTACATTTAGCGCAGCCTCCCACAGAGTGGTTGCACATGGTCTTTTTATCAGCGTTCACCCCACCAGTGGTCAGCAGTTCAGCGCTTTCTTTTATAAGGCTAGAGTAACTATTGTTTTCAGTGACAACAGTGTCCTCAATAGGCTGTCCTCCTTTCTCCAATTACAGTATTTAACATTAAGAATATTTTTACTGCCTTAACACCGCCTTTTGAGTGAGGCGCCAGCGACGATTGAGGAAGTATGTGCTCTCTACTAAATAACATTGTTCTATTGCACACAATCCGATTAATCCATGCAAATTGCATTTCTGTGTATTTGCTGCCTTACGATGGACAGTGGTATTCGTTTAGTACACGCGTTTTGGTGTGTTTCAGAAGGATTGCTGTGTGTATTGTCATTGGATTCTTTATTCCCCCCCCAAAAAAAAGTTTATTTATTTTTTAATTTCAGTTCGTCTGTCAGACCTTCAGCCCTCCTTCAGTTACGACAGTGTTGAATAATTATACAGGAGTATCTATTCACGTACACTTTCTAGTTCCTTTTTCATTCTATTGAGATGCTGTTAGCACGTGATGGTTTTACTTTTAAGGAAGTGGATGTTTTAGTGACTATTTTTTTCTCCGTTCATCACATCCCGCTAGGTATCTCCAAAATACTTTGGAATATGGTGTGTTTATAGGTGTAGTATACTGCATAATTTCGTTGCAACTCAGTTGAATTGTCTTTGGAAAGACATTGAGCACATAGTTTCAAACACTTAGTTTGAATTGCATTCACTTTGGAGATTCATTTTAAAAATGTTTAGTTAGGTGGGAAAGTCAAATGTGGGCTCTCGCCATTACAGAGCAGTTATGTGGTGGTGGTTGTGACATTGAAGGCGTCGGACATGTCAGGTTTGGGACTGCTGTATAATACAGGGAACCTTTTATCACAGTGGGGATCAGGCTTTGACACTGCCTCATATCCCTCTGTACCCCACTCCCCGTGCTCACTGCCTTATATCCCTCTGTACCCCACTCCCCGCGCTCACTGCCTTGTATCCCTCTGTACCCCACACCTTGTGCTCACTGCCTTGTATCCCTCTGTACCCCACACCTTGTGCTCACTGCCTTATATCCCTCTGTACCCCACACCTCGCGCTCACTGCCACAACATATCCCTCTGTACCCCACACCTTGCGCTCACTGCCACAACATATCCCTCTGTACCCCACACCTCGCGCTCACTGCCACATATCCCTCTGTATCCCACTCCTCACACTCACTGCCTGATCGCTCACTTTACCCTGCCATTCATCTTCTACGTGTTCTCTCCCCTTCCACTCGTTCTACCTGTTCACCCCCTTACTTCTTTTAGTACCTTACTCCTTTCTCAATACCTCTACTGCTTTTCTTCAGTAACATCTCGCTGACACATCTCTGCACTTCCTTTATATCAACGCACCCCTCTACCTCACCTGTCTACCTCAGTCTTTATTATTCCCTCTTCCTCAGCTGTCTCTACCTGTCTCTGACACACCTCTCCCTCTCTCTACCTGGCCCTCTCTCGTTCTACGACTGCGTTATTCTCCCCTCTCCATCTTTCATTTACCTGTCTCTGCACCTGAATCTTTTTCTTCTACACCTTCACATCTTTGTCTACCCTTCACCCCTCGCTACCCTTCTGTTTGCCTCACTACGGTCTTTACCCGACCCACCTTTCAGTGCCTCTTCCCATTTCGCCTCCCTCCCTCACAGCGCTCTCCTAGCATGCATCTGTTTCTCCCCTCACCACCATGCCTGCCTCCACCCCTCCTTACCTTTCTAACCAGCCTAACTTTCTACCTTCCTGTTATTCCTGGTAGTGAACCTTTCATTTCACGCCTCCGGTTGTATTACCTACGCATTCAAATTGAGTAGGTCATTGCTGTGCTCCCAACCCGACATCGAGACCCAGTCCCCTAGCCTCTCAACATGCCCAGATATAACAACAAGCATTGGCATAGCCAATAGGTCTCGCCTTTGGGACCTGCTGCATAACTAAATACTTATAAGGTCCCAAAGGCGAGACCTATTGGCTATGCCAATGCTTGTTGTAATTTGGTGTAAATATGTTCAGTAGTTTTAGAGTTATTAAAGTAAAAAGATTTATGTATATCTAGAGATGCGGATCCGCTGCGTATCAGTGCGGATATATGGATCCACGTGCCAACAGCAATGTAGTAATTCGCTGGCCGCAATCTGAGAGAAAAGTTGTAGCCGCCATTTTGTGCATCGGGACACGGGTCGCAGGGGGGAAATAAAATGTAAAAGTGATAGAAGGGGTCAGGGTAGACATACCCTGACCCCATGGGACTGACGGAGGGGTCTGTGAGGAACCCCCCATGGGCAGGAAATTGTCCAAAAATGTTTTTTGTTTCTGTGCAAGGATCCGTGGATCTGCTTGGATCCACCTGGATCTGCCCAGATCATCACAGATTCAGGCAGATTCAGGAAGATCCACGGATCCAGACCCCAATCAAAAAAAACAAATACACCCACTCACAGACCCAGACACCTACTCACACACATGTACTCACTCAGCCACTCATACAACCACTCACACACCCATACAGCCACTCACACACACCTACTCACAGATCCACAAAACCACTAACACACCCACACAGCCACTCCCACACCGACTTACAAAACCACACAGCTACTCACACACCCATATAGCCACTCACACATCCACACAGTCGCTCAGCCACTCACACACATGCAGTGATACACTTTAGAAATTGCAATAGTATATGTTTGTATTAAATGTGTTATTGTTTTAGTATTGAATGTGTGCAATATAACTGGCAGATCCCTTATTTGTCTGAGGATTTGCGACGGATCTGCAGATTCATAAAATTAATTTAAAAAAAGAAAGACTTGGTGCATTGCATTTACAGAAAGACTACATAAGTTACCTTACCTTAATTTTTAAAATTTTAGTTTTAAAATATATAAGAATGAATGTGTGAATAACATGTATTCATATACTTGTGAAAATGTACTGCTAATTACCCCACATATTACATCACTCATGACATCTTCTATGACATCATTGATAATTTCACTGCAACATTTGCAGTGAAATTATTGATGAGAAAACTGTGCATGGCGTGGGCACGAGTTATAGTTACCTTAGGGCACGAGTTTTAGTTACTTGAGATAACTCTAACTATAACTGCTGAATTTGTATGGTTTTGTGTGTATAAAATGTGAACCTAACTATAACGTCCCTGTAACCTTTCGTTTTTTAGTGGATTTCTACGTTTTTTTAAAAATTCTATTTCCAAACTATGTCCCTGTAATCTTTAGTTTTTTCAGTGAATTTCTAAAAAATTTTAATGCGTTTTCCCTAACTATAACGTCCCTGTAACCTTTATTTTTTTGAGTGAATATACATATATATATATATATATATATATATATATATATATCTATACCTCTCTTTATATATATATATATATAGATATATCTATAGATAGATAGATAGATAGACACACACACAATATCTTCATGGTTGCTTGGTGCATGTGAGACCCTTGTGTGTCAGTTTTAAAAATCGCTTCTAGAGACGCCAAATATCACATTATTACCCATTCCATATTGAGTAGATCCGGGACGCCTGGTCACCCTACTACATGGGTATTGAAGTATGGAATTACTACACCATTCAGATCTACTCAATACTTTTATTTTTGTGTAATGTCCCGGTTTTTGGCTTTAAAATTCTGGTCACCCTACCATGTAGGTACCACACTACACATATCTGTATTTACTTGCTATGGTATTACCACTTAGATTACCGCATGAATTGTAATGAGCGCATAGGAATTTCTGCTCTAAACTGTTCAACCTCTCTACTACATGATCTATACAGAACACAAACTGAATCGCTCTAAACAGCAACCTGATAGTTTCTACTTACATAATTTCTTAAAGCATCCACAAAAACTGCAACTTTTTGTTGACCGGAAATCTATCTTTATTCATTCACTGAAGGAACCACATGGGACCTATGTTGCCATCATTTGTACCGAATAATGTTAAAAACATAGTGGCAAGCACGCGCTTCTCTTACGAGGATATTCAGTACAGTAAACCGACTCTTCAATTCCATACAGGAAGAAATGTCCAACGTGAGTTCTCCACCGGAAGTAAACAGTCGTGAACGGAACTGCCTTCAGATTGTGCCTTTGTCGTAAAATGCGGCAGTCGGGTCTTGCAATGCATTTGCTAATCCTGACGAACATACGGGAAACCCGGTTAATATCCACTTCACAAAACGTTGTGATGGGGGTGACGGTTTTATCGTTGTAGTCTAGAAGGACCTCTCCTGTTGCTGTTGCCACTAAGTGTCGCGGAACCTCCAGTCTTGTTGAAATGTGCTCGTGCACGGTGCTCTTGAATTCGGCTTTTAGCTCCTGGAAGTAGCATGTGACCCCTCTTCCGTTACAGCACGTGCAGAATATTTTGGCCTCCCCCTTGCATCGCATGCAGATAACTAGCTGTTTCCCGTGGCACACTAAACACGGTATTCCAAAACGAATGGTACCACCGCCCTGACAAGCGAAGCACCTCACGCGGCCGGATGAGTGGCATTCTCTACAGGACACCCACTTTGACCCATGGCACTCGAGGCACGTCTTGATCTGATCGGTATGAGGTATGCGCACCTTTTTGACCTCATTCGTAAACATGTGCGAGGGAGCCGTCGGTATATCCCACAGGCTCATGTGCCATCCTTTAAGTGGCTTGTCGAGGATGCAGTCTTCGTAGGGCTCCTGTTGGAGGTATACAGAACGTGTTTCTGAGAAGGTCTCCAGCCTGTAGATGTACACAATGACCGAGTTCACACAGGTGATAGTCATTTGCCTAGCTGCAGCCTTTCGCAACGATGGCTGGTTGGACACCCACTTCACCAGCGCTTCCCTTATCTGCTGCTCTGACAAAAAAGTATAGCGGACGGGGAGAATGATCTCGCGAGGCGCCTTGTTTCCCTTCTCACATTTACATTTTTTGGCCGTCGATCCTGACTGAGATGCGGATGAGGACGATAGAGACGGGTCTGAGGTTGATTGCAACGGATGTCCGCGTCGATCTTCCAAGATGCAAGGCTGTGTTTCCAGGCCTGTTAACAGTATGTCAAAATGTTCCGGTGCTTCGTGGGTGACCCTGTTCTTGTTCCTCAGTGCTGGGGAAGGAACCTTTACAGGGATGGGTAAAGGTGGTGGGTTTTCCTTCCGTTTCCATTTCCTGGTCGTGCTGGCTTGTCTCTTTGTGCATCCCTCCATCAGAACTTGGAACTCGGTGTGACCCTCACATTCCAGTGATGTCACAAGTTTGGCATTAGCAATTATGCCATATACTCTGTTCCATTTTCACATGACAGCAATGTTTACTGGCAGCGAGTCCATTCCATCTAAAGAAGATACGGGTAGTGGAGAGATTAAAAGTGTGTTTTAGAAACATACTTTTGAACAATTGTGCTGCAAGGAAGGAAGAAAATGATAAAATACTGTTATTTGTTTTTTATTGTAGTTATAAATAGCATGAACGTGGCCTGAGGGAATTACAGCAGGTTACAAGAGAAGTTGCATGGTAATGTGGGCACGGTAATTTCACATGTAAATTTACCATTACCATGCTGTGAATCTGCCCCACTGGTGTGCAAATGCAAGTTAAACCCCACAGAATGGCAACAGACCTGAGTTGGTTCACTGTGAAAAGATATGTTAAATGCCATAGGTCTGATCAATTTATTATGAAAAGTTGCAACAAAGGCCATGGTCTCACCTATTTAGTGTGACAAGCATATGTCAAAGCAATTCACTTTCATGGGAGGATTGTTATTGTGCTGTGTTATAGGCTGCAGGCAGATATTTTGCTTCATGAAATCTCATTTATTACTGTGGTTGGCAAGGACTTTGCTGTTGGTCACCCTCTCTGAGGTTGAAGATTTATGTGCATGCTGATAATACCTTTAGGCCATTTTGAGAGCGTTTACATATAGTTTTGCAAACATTAATTTGTATATATTCATACTTTTAGGTCTGTATGACTGATGGTTGCCATCATATGGCCAATACAGTACAGTAGTGAAAATAACGAAAAGCCAATGATAAAGGGTAAAGGTTTGATTGCTCATTGGGAAAAAGTTATGCCAGATGTGAAAGGTTGGATCTCCTTATTATGGAAAGTTATGACTAAGGCAGGAGACCATGCATATTTACTATGGAAAATTAGGTCAGTAGGCCTGACCTCTTTCGTGTGAAATGCATTTGTCAAAGCAAATAGGCATTTTAGGGTGGATTAGTATTACACTGTGTTGAAGACTGTAGATGGGTATTTTGTTATATGGAAGGCCATAGATCACCATACTAGTCAAGGATGCTGGTGTCGGGTATCCCCTAAGACAAACTCTAGGAGTAGAACATTTGCACTTTTGCAATCCATGTTAGATGCCGACTAGAGGGGTTGTATGGAGTCTTGCCAACTCTAATTGTGTGCATCTTTATAATTTTATGATTGTATATCTGATGATTGCCTTGTGGAGAAGCTTATGCTCGATATAGCAGGCTGGAGTTGGCTGTTACATGCCAACTTTAAAGGCTATAGGCCTGATTGACTCATTAGAAAAAGTTATGTCAAGTATGAACTGTTAAGAAAAGTTGTGACAACGGCAACATGCCTGGCTTATTAATCATAAAAACAAAAATTAAACCTTTAGGCTATAACAGTGGATTTTTACTACACCACTTTGAAGCCTGTAGATCAGCTACATACAGGTGTCCGGTCCTGAGAAGAAAGCTAAGGGGCCGATTACGATGTTGGTCAGAAAGGCTCCGAACAGCATTCGGTTTGTCCGAATCCGATTCAGAAGCCTTGTTTCCGACCGACTCGGAAACATTTCCGACCGACCGATTACGATGGTTGGAAACTCTTTGGACTGTCCGACTCAGTTCCAACTCGCGCCCGAACGGCATTCGGAGACACCGAGTCGGTCGGAGCCGACTCGTACGTCTCTACGGCCCGTGTTTCCGACCGAGCGATTATGATGTCGGTTTCAGACAACCTTTCCGAATCGGTATGTCCGACACGGATCGGCTGTCGGAATCTGACTTTGGGGGCCCGTAGCAGGTCCCCCTTCTCCTGGAGGCCTCCTATTGGGGACCGTGGAGGTACCCAAGGGACCCCCCTTTCCAAACATGCACAGTGTGGCAGGCACCATGGGTTGCCCGCCACAGGGTGCAAGGTTTTCCGCAACCACCTCTTTCTTCAATGGGAGCCTGTGTTGTCGGTCAGAACACAGGCTCCCATTGAAGTCAATGGGGGTCCGACCGAGCGGTGTTCAGAAACATCGTAATCGGTCGGTTGGACTCCCCGAACCCGAGTCAGTCGGAAACCATTCCGAAACCAAGTCGGTTGGAATGCTTTCTGACCGACATCGTAAGGAGGCCCAAGGTGTATTGGGTATAAAGGATCTCGATATGAGTTCTTTGTGGGATTCTTTCTAAAAAGGACGAAAACCCTCCACCACTGAGATGGCATGCTTTATCATCGGGCCGCTCGTGACTGCTGCCCCCAATGTTTTTCAAGGTGAGGTGGGCTCCACCTGGACATTGTCACTGGTATTACTCTGTGATTTCTTTTTAAATTATTGAATTATTCCTTACTTGTTAGGAGCACTGGGACCCTACCTAAAAGGGAGGTCTAAAACTGCATTCAGGGAAGCTAGAATTCTATTGGTGCTTACTAGTCACATCTATAAAACCAGGAAGATGCCAGGGTCGGGTATAATAGTGGATCCTTGGTGTTAGTAAAAAGGTGTTGACATGTTTCTGTCCTTATTCGTGAGCCCTCTACGGGTCTAGGGCATTCATCAGGATGGAGTTCCCTATTAATAGGTCATCAGATCAATTTCCTCCACTATGATTCATATGCCGGCAAAGTAGTATCTCATAGTCAAAAAGAAAAAGATTATTTCTGACAATTGTTTCATGTGATATATTCTTACCAATGAGCAACACACAACAGGTCATATCACTGCCACAAAACCGTCTGGGGAATCTCCAGAACGGTAAATAATCTAAAATATTAGTTATCTAGCAAGTGGGGAGAGGATGTGATGATATGGACAGAGCTACCGATTTTGGGTCCAGGTTTGAGTCTCAGTGTTGGCTTAACATCCTGTGATTCTGGACAAATAACCTAATATCTGTGTGCCTAAAAACAAATGAACTTTACCTAGTGTAATGTAATTGGTGCTCATGTAAAGCACTCCAATACCTTTGGGTCGGGTTTCACTATATACAACTGCAAAAAGGAAAAATATGTGATCACATTTCTATATCACAACTTTGTGCATATCCACGGCACCCACCACATGGCACAGCACATAGGGCTAAGTCCAAGTCTGTTGAAATTTTATTTATGGCTCACCTCAACAAACGTATGAGAGGGTCACCTGGCTCAATTGGTTCGCTTGTGGTACCTACAGTGTGGTCACACAAAGTTACTATAGAAGAAACTTCTGAGTCATTGTAGAGAGATGTACATGAGCGAGTCGCTTATCTCTTGGGCAGGTACCGTTGGCTCAATGCAAGTCAATCTGCTGAATGGTGCCCATCGACAGGCAGATTCACTCCATTTACAGGAAATTCTATCAACTTCCCTGCATGCAGTTGAATTGATGTGCGTGTGTACACTAGAATGGGACCATATGTGTTAAATAGATCGAATGTCAGCCTCCTTGAGGTCATGATATTTATGAGTCAGTATGCCTTCTAAGGTTGAGTCACACTACAGCGTGAGATTTATTCTGAGGCAGTTCGAGATTTTATGAATTGTGATTACTATGGCTAGAGTGGCACCGTATGAGATAAATGAACCAATGGTGGCCATCTTGAGGTGGTCTAATCTCATATGAGTCAGTGCTCCTTCTGCAATTGAGTTACAGCAAAAGATTTATTTGAAGCAGTCCATATTCTTTGAGATTTTTACTAGAATTGTAAATTTGGGATTATACTGGATGGCATTTTATCAAAGATGGTCCAGGCAACATAGTAAGAAAAGGGGGTTTTATAAAGTTCGCCAATAACAAAATTATTTGTCCAGAGTGTAGTATTTAGGGAAAGAAACATGCTATGTAAGACAGTGTTTCAGAGGTCATAGCTGGTTCCATTCAATATTATCATAAGACCACTATGATGTGAACTCAGTTTGTACATCCACTGCTGTTCAAACCTGTGTAGGGTGCATTTGTCTCACTCAGGGAGTCTATCGATAACTGTCCACTGTAAATCATCATGAGAATGACCCATTTGTACAAAGTGGCATACCAGATTTTTAGTTATCTTTCCTGATTTAATGTCAGTGCGATGTTCGATGATACATGTTTTCATTTTCCTTCTTATTATGCCAATGTATTGTAGTTTGCAAGGGAACAAATGTGATAGATTATAGAATCTGTGTTGCAATTGGTATGTGATCTTTGCTCCCAGGGATCGGGAAAGCCCAGACTGTGGTGTCTGGGTAACCATGGTCAATGATCCTGGTGACAGGAGACCATGGATTCTAGAATGGAATGTAGTAAGGGAAGTTGGGTGACAGTTGGAAAGGAACTGGGCAAGGAAGGACGCTGTCTTGCATGCTCCAATAAAGGTGCAATTTCCTTACCTGTGACTTGTGTCATAATTCCTACAAATTGGTGACAGTGGTGGCGTAAGAAGTTCCACATTCTGCTGAGACGAGAAATAATAGTTCGAGCAAGCAAGGGGTATCCGTGGAAAAAATGGCTGCCCACATGGAAGAAAAGAAGTCGGACGAGGAGACTTTGAGATACGAAGTGAGTACCGGACCAGATAAGTTATCCAATGGAAATCAGGATGAATTTAGAGTGGAGTATTGGTGTAGGAGCGAGGTGTGCACAAGCGAAGAGTGCGCCAGACATCATCAGCATAATGTTAGCAGTTGGCTGCAGGCTATGCCGTTTCATAGCAACCAACATCAGCGTTGTGGGAGCTGTCGAGGTCAGACTGTGACGACGCATGGTGGAGCATGGGAGGAGTGCGCTGGTTGTCGTTCCTACGTAGGCGATTGGCTGGAGTCGTATCCTGGCAATGAGTGTCTACGTTTAAGGAAGCAACCAGGAAGTCAGGCAGTGACGTGGCCTTGCTTTCGCAATACGCACGCTGTACGTGACAGCCATATTAAGGGAAGCAGTTGCTGTGTGTTTGTCAGGGAGGTATATACAGATCAGGAATACAGTGGTACAGTACGGTCCGCTTCTACAGTGATACGCACACTTTAACGGTAAATTTACGGTACTGTTGCAGGATGTAACAAGTGTTTCGCAAATTTTCAATGATTTGCACATTATAGGGAATTGTTAGTGCAAGTCTCGGTGATTTGCACACCTCATGGCTGAATAAATACAATGCAGTGCTCAAACATATTGGTGCTACACACATTACAGGATTGTCAAGTAGTTGTTATATTGTATACAGTTAAATTTTAGTAATAGAGCATTTATAAATGTATTTATTGCAGTTTTGGTTACAGATGCACTTAAAGCATGTGTGCTCAAAATAGTGGATTAACTCCACCTGTACCATTCCTTCCACGTCCTGGAGAGCCTCAATTGAAATGGTCAGACTGGAAGGAATACAAGATTAACTATATTTCAGCTTTAGAGGAGGAGAATGATGAAGAATTTCCAGCGTCCAGTAAAAAGAAAATCCTTTTACATAGTCTTGGTCCTGAGGGTATTAGAGTATATAACCAGATGGAGAAAAAGGACAGAGCAGGTGTGAGGGCAAATGTATTTGAAAATGCTTTAGATGATTGGATGCACACTACCATCCCATGGTGTGTGTTGCCATCGACAGATATACCTTCTTTCAAAGAAATCAAGCTAATACAGAATCAGTTGAAGACTACAGTGCTTAAGAAATTAGCAATATCTTGTAATTTCGGTGTTCTGCACGATGATTTCATTAGGGATCAGTGGTAATGCATTCAAGTAATTAGAGCATTCAAGAAAAATTGTGGGTGCGTGGGGATTCACCATTAAAAGAAATTGTAGCTTTGGTAAAAAAGGTGGACATGTCAAAAGTGTGCAAAAGCAGAAGTAAAAAAGGTTGGTGCAGATGATGTATTGTGTAAGATTTCAAACACAAAGACCGATGGAAAAGTTTTTGAGAAACAGAGTGGGAAAAAACCAGGATGGAAGAGAAACATGGAGGTAAAACAAGATGTAGGGGATAAACGTCCTATATGTTTCAGCTGTGGGAACAAGGGCCACATAGCAAGAGATAGAAATTGCCCTGCTGTTAGATCCAAGTGCGCAGTTTGTGGAATTGTGGTACATTTCACGATAGTGTGCAGGAGGGAAAACAATAAGAGTGAGAAGAAAAACTATTGGATGTGTGATGGATAATGAAGAAGGGGTAGTTGAGGAGGAAGATTCATCTGGCGAAGAAGGTGTTCTTAATATAGAGGTTACTTATAAGGGTGAAAGGATTTCTATGGTTGGGTAGTGAGAGTTGGAATTTGAATTCAAAGGCAGGACCATTCAAGGCAAACTCTATGTGGAAGAAAAGGGACCATCAGTGTTAGATTGGGTGGATCAAGGTAATTTAGGAATCACCCTGAATCCTAACAGTGGAGAACAGATGTTATTGTTGGAAGAATGATTAGAACAAGATGTGGCAGACATCAAAGGACAATTTCCAGAAGTCTTTTCAGGGGAAATTGGGAAACTCAGTGAATTTGTTCATAAAATCATCCTGAAGGATGGTGCCAAGCCTGTGATTCATAAAGTCCGAAACATACCTTTGAACATAAGAGAAAGTGTAATGAAGGAGTTGGAAGTATTGGAAAATAAGGCGATAATAGAGCCTGTGGACTGTGCTGAATGGTTGGCAACCTTAGTAGTAGCCCGGAAACCTGATGGCTGTTTGCGCCTCTACATTGACTTACGTGAATTGAACAAGAATATTGGGGCACATGCATCAAGCTAACTACCGATCGCAAACGGACCGATTCGCAGAATCGGCCCCTTTGCGACCGGTAATTAGCCTTTTGGGATGCATCAAGCCCAAAGCCATTCGCAAAATAGGTAATCGCAAAATTTGCGATTACCTATTTGGTAATCGCAAATTGCGAATGGTTTCCCATTCATTCCTATGGGCCTCTAGGCCCATAGGAATGAATGGGAAGGCATTCCCTATTAGCGAATCGCAATCTGCGATTCGCTAATAGGGAATGTGTAGGAATCGCAATTTATTTAGCGATTCCTACATGCATAAGAAATTGCTATTCCTAAATAGCGATTCCTTAAAAATCGCTATTAATGAATCACAATTCCTTATGTTGATGCATGTGCTCCATTGTGATTGACAAGATTCGCCTGCCACAAATTGATAAATTGTTGTCTAAGGCAAAAGGTATAAAATTATTTTCTACCATAGATTTGACTTCGGCTTATCAACAGGTACAATTACATCCTTCAAGCAGGAATTTAACAACATTCATCACTCCGTTTGGGTGTTATCATCGATTTGTGCGCATGCTGTTTGGCCTTGCGTCAGCGGCTGCGGTATTTCAGTGTCTTATGCACAAATTATTCAAGGGAGTGGAGGGAGTGACATACGTCCAGTATGATATAGTGGTGATGGGCCGGGACAAAAATTAACATGATTGTAGTTTGAAATTGGTTTTGGGGAAATGGTCATAGAAAGGTCTTACAGCAGAGTTAAGGAAGTGCAAATTTGCATTAAATTCAGTAACATATCTGGGCCATGAAGGGAGCAGTAAGGGTATAGCTCCAAAGAAGGAGACGATTGAGGCAATTAAGAATGCTCCCTCGCCAACCTCAAAAGATGATGTAAGGTAATTTCTGGGATTGGCAGAGTTCTATGCCAAATTTGTGCAGAAATTTGCAATGAAAACTCACAGGTTAAGACAATTGCTGAAGGTAAAAGTGGAGTTTGAATCGAACTAGAATTTACAGATGGATTTTGAGATAATCAAACCAGATATTGTGTCTGCAGTACCTTTGCCAGGATTTGAAATTGGATCTTGTTGTGTTGTAACTACAGATGCTAGTGGTAAAGGATTAGGTGCGGTGTTAACTCAGATCTCTGAGTTAGGGGAGGAACACATTGTGGCATATGCATCTAGGTCCTTGTCTCTCTCGGAGGAAACATTTAAAGTTATAGAAAAAGAGATGTTGGCGGAAGTCTGGGCAAATGAGAAATTCAGGCAATATTTGTGGGAATCAAGATTTGTACTCTGCACAGATAATAAACCTTTGATTAAAATTCTTAGGTCCGAAGGTATTATCAAAGCTGCACCTCGTATAGCCAGAATGACTTTGAGGGTACTGTATAATGTATTTGATCTGGAGTATTTGCCTGGAAAAAAGAACCAAGTTGCGGATTATCTAAGCCAAACTCCCTTACCCTATACTGGAATGGAGAATGGGATAACTACAGTGTGGCAGTAGTAGAAGAAGGTGATGTAGCTATTCTAGATGAAGAATGGGAAACCAAGTATGAGCAAGATGAAGTTTTACATAAAATCAAACAATTGATTGTAGGGGGTTGGAACAACAAAGGTGCATTGAATGAAGAATGTAAGACATTTTGGGAGAGCAGGAATGAATTATCCATCAGCGATTCTGGCTATGTGTTAAGAGGATTGCAAAACACACAAGATGATGGACGGAATGTTGCACAATGGCAAACATTCACCCCCAGTCACAGATCTGGGTTTAATCCATCGTTATTTTGCTTCACCACGCCACCCCAGTTCAGACATGGCCATATGCAAATCAGTCTTGACCCTGTGCCTCATGGGAACAGTCCAGACCGAACTGCCAAGCCATGTCTTCCCTGGACCGGAATCAAGCATCCTAGGACCGGTTTCGGGCATTCAGCCCTCATCAGCCAGGATAGCCTGACTCCAGTGGCGCAGTGAGCACGGGACCCACGTCTGGGCATACCCTTCCCACTTGGGGCGAATTGCAAAACACACAAGATGATGGACGGAATGTTGCACAATGGCAAACATTCACCCCCAGTCACAGATCTGGGTTTAATCCATCGTTATTTTGCTTCACCACGCCACCCCAGTTCAGACATGGCCATATGCAAATCAGTCTTGACCTTGTGCCTCATGGGAACAGTCCAGACCGAACTGCCAAGCCATGTCTTCCCTGGACCGGAATCAAGCATCCTAGGACCGGTTTCGGGCATTCAGCCCTCATCAGCCAGGATAGCCTGACTCCAGTGGCGCAGTGAGCACGGGACCCACGTCTGGGCATACCCTTCCCACTTGGGGCGAATTGCAAAACACACAAGATGATGGACGGAATGTTGCACAATGGCAAACATTCACCCCCAGTCACAGATCTGGGTTTAATCCATCGTTATTTTGCTTCACCACGCCACCCCAGTTCAGACATGGCCATATGCAAATCAGTCTTGACCCTGTGCCTCATGGGAACAGTCCAGACCGAACTGCCAAGCCATGTCTTCCCTGGACCGGAATCAAGCATCCTAGGACCGGTTTCGGGCATTCAGCCCTCATCAGCCAGGATAGCCTGACTCCAGTGGCGCAGTGAGCACGGGACCCACGTCTGGGCATACCCTTCCCACTTGGGGTGAATTGCAAAACACACAAGATGATGGACGGAATGTTGCACAATGGCAAACATTCACCCCCAGTCACAGATCTGGGTTTAATCCATCGTTATTTTGCTTCACCACGCCACCCCAGTTCAGACATGGCCATATGCAAATCAGTCTTGACCCTGTGCCTCATGGGAACAGTCCAGACCGAACTGCCAAGCCATGTCTTCCCTGAACCGGAATCAAGCATCCTAGGACCGGTTTCGGGCATTCAGCCCTCATCAGCCAGGATAGCCTGACTCCAGTGGCGCAGTGAGCACGGGACCCACGTCTGGGCATACCCTTCCCACTTGGGGCGAATTGCAAAACACACAAGATGATGGACGGAATGTTGCACAATGGCAAACATTCACCCCCAGTCACAGATCTGGGTTTAATCCATCGTTATTTTGCTTCACCACGCCACCCCAGTTCAGACATGGCCATATGCAAATCAGTCTTGACCCTGTGCCTCATGGGAACAGTCCAGACCGAACTGCCAAGCCATGTCTTCCCTGGACCGGAATAAAGCATCCTAGGACCGGTTTCGGGCATTCAGCCCTCATCAGCCAGGATAGCCTGACTCCAGTGGCGCAGTGAGCACGGGACCCACGTCTGGGCATACCCTTCCCACTTGGGGCGAATTGCAAAACACACAAGATGATGGACGGAATGTTGCACAATGGCAAACATTCACCCCCAGTCACAGATCTGGGTTTAATCCATCGTTATTTTGCTTCACCACGCCACCCCAGTTCAGACATGGCCATATGCAAATCAGTCTTGACCCTGTGCCTCATGGGAACAGTCCAGACCGAACTGCCAAGCCATGTCTTCCCTGGACCGGAATCAAGCATCCTAGGACCGGTTTCGGGCATTCAGCCCTCATCAGCCAGGATAGCCTGACTCCAGTGGCGCAGTGAGCACGGGACCCACGTCTGGGCATACCCTTCCCACTTGGGGCGAATTGCAAAACACACAAGATGATGGACGGAATGTTGCACAATGGCAAACATTCACCCCCAGTCACAGATCTGGGTTTAATCCATCGTTATTTTGCTTCACCACGCCACCCCAGTTCAGACATGGCCATATGCAAATCAGTCTTGACCCTGTGCCTCATGGGAACAGTCCAGACCGAACTGCCAAGCCATGTCTTCCCTGGACCGGAATCAAGCATCCTAGGACCGGTTTCGGGCATTCAGCCCTCATCAGCCAGGATAGCCTGACTCCAGTGGCGCAGTGAGCACGGGACCCACGTCTGGGCATACCCTTCCCACTTGGGGCGAATTGCAAAACACACAAGATGATGGACGGAATGTTGCACAATGGCAAACATTCACCCCCAGTCACAGATCTGGGTTTAATCCATCGTTATTTTGCTTCACCACGCCACCCCAGTTCAGACATGGCCATATGCAAATCAGTCTTGACCCTGTGCCTCATGGGAACAGTCCAGACCGAACTGCCAAGCCATGTCTTCCCTGGACCGGAATCAAGCATCCTAGGACCGGTTTCGGGCATTCAGCCCTCATCAGCCAGGATAGCCTGACTCCAGTGGCGCAGTGAGCACGGGACCCACGTCTGGGCATACCCTTCCCACTTGGGGCGAATTGCAAAACACACAAGATGATGGACGGAATGTTGCACAATGGCAAACATTCACCCCCAGTCACAGATCTGGGTTTAATCCATCGTTATTTTGCTTCACCACGCCACCCCAGTTCAGACATGGCCATATGCAAATCAGTCTTGACCCTGTGCCTCATGGGAACAGTCCAGACCGAACTGCCAAGCCATGTCTTCCCTGGACCGGAATCAAGCATCCTAGGACCGGTTTCGGGCATTCAGCCCTCATCAGCCAGGATAGCCTGACTCCAGTGGCGCAGTGAGCACGGGACCCACGTCTGGGCATACCCTTCCCACTTGGGGCGAATTGCAAAACACACAAGATGATGGACGGAATGTTGCACAATGGCAAACATTCACCCCCAGTCACAGATCTGGGTTTAATCCATCGTTATTTTGCTTCACCACGCCACCCCAGTTCAGACATGGCCATATGCAAATCAGTCTTGACCCTGTGCCTTATGGGAACAGTCCAGACCGAACTGCCAAGCCATGTCTTCCCTGGACCGGAATCAAGCATCCTAGGACCGGTTTCGGGCAATCAGCCCTCATCAGCCAGGATAGCCTGACTCCAGTGGCGCAGTGAGCACGGGACCCACGTCTGGGCATACCCTTCCCACTTGGGGCGAATTGCAAAACACACAAGATGATGGACGGAATGTTGCACAATGGCAAACATTCACCCCCAGTCACAGATCTGGGTTTAATCCATCGTTATTTTGCTTCACCACGCCACCCCAGTTCAGACATGGCCATATGCAAATCAGTCTTGACCCTGTGCCTCATGGGAACAGTCCAGACCGAACTGCCAAGCCATGTCTTCCCTGGACCGGAATCAAGCATCCTAGGACCGGTTTCGGGCATTCAGCCCTCATCAGCCAGGATAGCCTGACTCCGGTGGCGCAGTGAGCACGGGACCCACGTCTGGGCATACCCTTCCCACTTGGGGCGAATTGCAAAACACACAAGATGATGGACGGAATGTTGCACAATGGCAAACATTCACCCCCAGTCACAGATCTGGGTTTAATCCATCGTTATTTTGCTTCACCACGCCACCCCAGTTCAGACATGGCCATATGCAAATCAGTCTTGACCCTGTGCCTCATGGGAACAGTCCAGACCGAACTGCCAAGCCATGTCTTCCCTGGACCGGAATCAAGCATCCTAGGACCGGTTTCGGGCATTCAGCCCTCATCAGCCAGGATAGCCTGACTCCAGTGGCGCAGTGAGCACGGGACCCACGTCTGGGCATACCCTTCCCACTTGGGGCGAATTGCAAAACACACAAGATGATGGACGGAATGTTGCACAATGGCAAACATTCACCCCCAGTCACAGATCTGGGTTTAATCCATCGTTATTTTGCTTCACCACGCCACCCCAGTTCAGACATGGCCATATGCAAATCAGTCTTGACCCTGTGCCTCATGGGAACAGTCCAGACCGAACTGCCAAGCCATGTCTTCCCTGGACCGGAATCAAGCATCCTAGGACCGGTTTCGGGCATTCAGCCCTCATCAGCCAGGATAGCCTGACTCCAGTGGCGCAGTGAGCACGGGACCCACGTCTGGGCATACCCTTCCCACTTGGGGCGAATTGCAAAACACACAAGATGATGGACGGAATGTTGCACAATGGCAAACATTCACCCCCAGTCACAGATCTGGGTTTAATCCATCGTTATTTTGCTTCACCACGCCACCCCAGTTCAGACATGGCCATATGCAAATCAGTCTTGACCCTGTGCCTCATGGGAACAGTCCAGACCGAACTGCCAAGCCATGTCTTCCCTGGACCGGAATCAAGCATCCTAGGACCGGTTTCGGGCATTCAGCCCTCATCAGCCAGGATAGCCTGACTCCAGTGGCGCAGTGAGCACGGGACCCACGTCTGGGCATACCCTTCCCACTTGGGGCGAATTGCAAAACACACAAGATGATGGACGGAATGTTGCACAATGGCAAACATTCACCCCCAGTCACAGATCTGGGTTTAATCCATCGTTATTTTGCTTCACCACGCCACCCCAGTTCAGACATGGCCATATGCAAATCAGTCTTGACCCTGTGCCTCATGGGAACAGTCCAGACCGAACTGCCAAGCCATGTCTTCCCTGGACCGGAATCAAGCATCCTAGGACCGGTTTCGGGCATTCAGCCCTCATCAGCCAGGATAGCCTGACTCCAGTGGCGCAGTGAGCACGGGACCCACGTCTGGGCATACCCTTCCCACTTGGGGCGAATTGCAAAACACACAAGATGATGGACGGAATGTTGCACAATGGCAAACATTCACCCCCAGTCACAGATCTGGGTTTAATCCATCGTTATTTTGCTTCACCACGCCACCCCAGTTCAGACATGGCCATATGCAAATCAGTCTTGACCCTGTGCCTCATGGGAACAGTCCAGACCGAACTGCCAAGCCATGTCTTCCCTGGACCGGAATCAAGCATCCTAGGACCGGTTTCGGGCATTCAGCCCTCGTCAGCCAGGATAGCCTGACTCCAGTGGCGCAGTGAGCACGGGACCCACGTCTGGGCATACCCTTCCCACTTGGGGCGAATTGCAAAACACACAAGATGATGGACGGAATGTTGCACAATGGCAAACATTCACCCCCAGTCACAGATCTGGGTTTAATCCATCGTTATTTTGCTTCACCACGCCACCCCAGTTCAGACATGGCCATATGCAAATCAGTCTTGACCCTGTGCCTCATGGGAACAGTCCAGACCGAACTGCCAAGCCATGTCTTCCCTGGACCGGAATCAAGCATCCTAGGACCGGTTTCGGGGATATGCCCAGACGTGGGTCCCTTGCTCACTTTGCCACTGGATTCAAGCAAGCCTGGCTGATGACGGCTGGAATGCCAGAAACCGGTCCTAGGATGCTTGTTTCCGGTCCAGGGAAGACATGGCTTGGCAGTTCGGGCTGGACTGTTCCCATGAGGCACAGGGTCAGACTGATTTGCATATGGCCATGTCTGAACTGGGGTGGTGGAGTGAGCTAAAGAATGATGATGGATTAAACCCAGATCAGTTGACTGGGGGTGAGTGTTTGATTGGCTCAAACGTTCCGTCCATCATCCCCTTTTGTATCGCTTTGTTCGCCCTTAGTTGGCGGGGGTATGCCCAGACGTGGGTCCCTTGCTCACTTTGCCACTGGATTCAAGCAAGCCTGGCTGATGACGGCTGGAATGCCAGAAACCGGTCCTAGGATGCTTGTTTCCGGTCCAGGAAGACATGGCTTGGCAGTTCGGGCTGGACTGTTCCCATGAGGCACAGGGTCAGACTGATTTGCATATGGCCATGTCTGAACTGGGGTGGTGGAGTGAGCTAAAGAATGATGATGGATTAAACCCAGATCAGTTGACTGGGGGTGAGTGTTTGATTGGCTCAAACGTTCCGTCCATCATCCCCTTTTGTATCGCTTTGTTCGCCCTAAGTTGGCGGGGGTATGCCCAGACGTGGGTCCCTTGCTCACTTTGCCACTGGATTCAAGCAAGCCTGGCTGATGACGGCTGGAATGCCAGAAACCGGTCCTAGGATGCTTGTTTCCGGTCCAGGGAAGACATGGCTTGGCAGTTCGGGCTGGACTGTTCCCATGAGGCACAGGGTCAGACTGATTTGCATATGGCCATGTCTGAACTGGGGTGGTGGAGTGAGCTAAAGAATGATGATGGATTAAACCCAGATCAGTTGACTGGGGGTGAGTGTTTGATTGGCTCAAACGTTCCGTCCATCATCCCCTTTTGTATCGCTTTGTTCGCCCTAAGTTGGCGGGGGTATGCCCAGACGTGGGTCCCTTGCTCACTTTGCCACTGGATTCAAGCAAGCCTGGCTGATGACGGCTGGAATGCCAGAAACCGGTCCTAGGATGCTTGTTTCCGGTCCAGGGAAGACATGGCTTGGCAGTTCGGGCTGGACTGTTCCCATGAGGCACAGGGTCAGACTGATTTGCATATGGCCATGTCTGAACTGGGTTGGTGGAGTGAGCTAAAGAATGATGATGGATTAAACCCAGATCAGTTGACTGGGGGTGAGTGTTTGATTGGCTCAAACGTTCCGTCCATCATCCCCTTTGTATCGCTTTGTTCGCCCTAAGTTGGCGGGGGTATGCCCAGACGTGGGTCCCTTGCTCACTTTGCCACTGGATTCAAGCAAGCCTGGCTGATGACGGCTGGAATGCCAGAAACCGGTCCTAGGATGCTTGTTTCCGGTCCAGGGAAGACATGGCTTGGCAGTTCGGGCTGGACTGTTCCCATGAGGCACAGGGTCAGACTGATTTGCATATGGCCATGTCTGAACTGGGGTGGTGGAGTGAGCTAAAGAATGATGATGGATTAAACCCAGATCAGTTGACTGGGGGTGAGTGTTTGATTGGCTCAAACGTTCCGTCCATCATCCCCTTTTGTATCGCTTTGTTCGCCCTAAGTTGGCGGGGGTATGCCCAGACGTGGGTCCCTTGCTCACTTTGCCACTGGATTCAAGCAAGCCTGGCTGATGACGGCTGGAATGCCAGAAACCGGTCCTAGGATGCTTGTTTCCGGTCCAGGGAAGACATGGCTTGGCAGTTCGGGCTGGACTGTTCCCATGAGGCACAGGGTCAGACTGATTTGCATATGGCCATGTCTGAACTGGGGTGGTGGAGTGAGCTAAAGAATGATGATGGATTAAACCCAGATCAGTTGACTGGGGGTGAGTGTTTGATTGGCTCAAACGTTCCGTCCATCATCCCCTTTGTATCGCTTTGTTCGCCCTAAGTTGGCGGGGGTATGCCCAGACGTGGGTCCCTTGCTCACTTTGCCACTGGATTCAAGCAAGCCTGGCTGATGACGGCTGGAATGCCAGAAACCGGTCCTAGGATGCTTGTTTCCGGTCCAGGGAAGACATGGCTTGGCAGTTCGGGCTGGACTGTTCCCATGAGGCACAGGGTCAGACTGATTTGCATATGGCCATGTCTGAACTGGGGTGGTGGAGTGAGCTAAAGAATGATGATGGATTAAACCCAGATCAGTTGACTGGGGGTGAGTGTTTGATTGGCTCAAACGTTCCGTCCATCATCCCCTTTTGTATCGCTATGTGTTAAGAGGAGACAGATTGATACCACTGGATATATTAAGACCAAGAATTCTAGAGATATGCCATGAGGGACATCTGGGTATTGTTATGCTAAAAAAAGAGTCAAGCTGTTCTACTGTTGGCCTGGAATGGATATGGACATTGAAAGGTTTACAAGGGACTGTGTAATATGTGTGAATACACACAAAAGCCAAACTCTGTTAAGGCCGTCCTTTGGAGATCGTAAGAAACCTGAGGGACTATGGGAAGAGCTGATCGTGGACATTTTAGGTCCCATCTTGGATGAGTGGGGTACCACCAAATATGTGACGGTGGTTGTTGGCAATTATTCAAAATGGCCAGAAATTGAAGTGTCAGAGACTACAGATGCTAGTGTAGTCATATCCTTCTTTCAGAAACAGTTTTTAAGAGAAGGTATTCCGAAAACTGTACTCTGTGACAATGGTCCTCAGTTCACGTCTTAGAAATATGTGAAGTTTTTAGAGCGGAATGGTATTGTTCAGAAGAGAACTCCTGTATATCCTCCTGCAGGCAACGGCATTGTGGAGCTCTTTAATAGGGTGATAATGGGTAGCATACAAGCAGCCATCAGTGCAGGTTTAGACTGGAGAAAACAATTGAATACAATATGGGCATACAGGATTACTCCAATAATAACTAGTTATAGTCCTTTCAAAATTCTCAGGGGCAGAGACCCTTTTACAAAGGATAACAAGACTTGGATGAAGTTGAAAATATGTAGTAAATGGTCTCCTGCGGTTGTGAGGAGCAACCTTGCAAAAATGCATGAAACATACAAGCTGTATTACAATAAGAAACATGGAGTGAAAGATGTGAAATTAATGGCTGGTGATTGGGTAAGAGTGAAATCAGGTCAGTAGACAAGAAAAGGATCTAGCAGATTCTCTGATCCAATGAGAGTTAAAGAAGTATATGCCAAATCTGCCTTGTTGGATGATGGGGAAATCTGGAATTTCAGTAAAATGGTGAGGTGTAATTAGATCTTGAATTGGCAAAAGGATGTGGAAGTTCAAGGGAAGAAAACGAATGGTATGGATTGGTGGGGGGAAGACACTGGAAATTAGATGGTACAGAGTGAAACCAGCGCTTCAACAAGAGGGGTTACTGAAAAAAATTTAACTGATGTACAGTCTACAAGAGTGAACGTAGTGGATGGAAGTAATAATTCTAAGGCCACTGATCCAGAGGGTTACTAGCAACAAGCATTCATACACAAAATACTCACCTGGGCCCATTCATTCATGCTAACTAATAATCACCGCTGGTGGGAATCAGTTGTACTCTTTATCAAATCCCTGCTACCAATTACCTTTTCTGATTGAAGAGTAATGACTTACCAATGGACCTTTGATAATTGGGGATGAAATGAGATCATACAATACATAATTTCATTAACCACCTGAAATAACCACTGACTCAGGAAGTTTTAAAATGTTTATCTAAAATCTTTAGCAGAGTAAATTACAAATCACATAATACTTAATCGCATATCAAGGAGGAAGCAAACTAAATAATCACCTATTAATCACAAATGACGGTCCCTCAGAAAGGAGAAGATAGAGACAGCAGTACAACTAAAGATTACGCATTGATAGTTACCTAAAGGTGTGAAAACCAAACCCCTTGGCCAAGGAGTTGGAAAGATGGGTCCCAAGAAGGATGAAGACCAAGACCTCCGGACCAGGTTCAGGACAGGATAGGTGACCTCTCTACCAACGACGCCTGCGTCGTTCCCCTCTCTGACACTTCGTTCCTCCTCGATTCTTCTGTGTCTTCTTCTAATAGAGTCCGCCGCCCCCACCTCAGGACCTCTTCGGACAGCGGTCAGTCTGCTCGGTTCTGCAATAGCATCGGTTCTCTGCTACCGCATCTATTCATCTGTTCTCTGAGCTTGCGCTGCTTATCATAAGCGCTACTGCTGCTCCCCTGTGCTAACTAATTAGCTAATTCTATATCTATTATACCCTTCTATGCCCAGGTACCTCCCATCAATGTTTCAAAATTATGGGCCCACTATTTCTGATTGGTCAGGGACAGGGGGTTGATCCTCACACCATGTCAATTTAGTTCAATTTTCTTAAGCCCATTGTTTTAAAATACCGCCCCTCTCAATTAATACATTTGCTTTATTTCCCACCCGTCTCACGACAAATTTTAATACAAAGTGTATACAAAATGTATCAATTGGTAGGACATCTCAGATAAACGGTGAAGGTGATCAGCGGGTCATGTCATGACTTCATCGCTTTGCATGGTTAGTTTTCAGGGCGCATGCGCCAATCACGTGGTTTCTTGAGCTGCCGTTTTGTCAACCCAGGCCCACTTTACGAACGAATAGAAATCAAAGAAGAAACATATTAAAATCGGAAATAAATGTTTCACTGTATACCCCCTGCTTCTGCTCTACTCCCATTTAATTATAAATGTCTATCCCGCATTAGTAGCGTTAGAATACCACATTATTAATTGCAGCAATGCGAAAGCTTTAGCATGTGAGGACATTAAGCGGCCATTTTAGCATACACTGCGCAGAAGCGAAAGATTCCCTCCAAGCAAAGAAAGACGTCATAACGTGACATGGTTGACACATGCGCAGTAGAGTTCCCGCGCTTTAGCGGCCATTTTGGATTAGACAAGGATTACTTATTAGTGGAAACACATAGGCAAGTATCTTCTGGATAAAAATGTTGTGTATGCACATTATTAATAAAGACATTACAGAGTTTTAGTACAAATTAATTAATACTGTGAGAGGATTGCTTCCGAGCAAGTCTCATTGTGAGTCCTTGCTCCATCAATCCCCTCTCTGATGGCGTTTCTGAGCCATCAAAACTACCTATAATCAGATGCTAACTTAACATATGTCTGTCACATTTTCATTTTTACATTGTCTATTTTTATCTTCTCCTTTCAGTTTCTTATAAATTTCACTTCTCAGATCTTCTAATTCCATTTCCTCCAATTTCCTTTTCTTTTCCTGTCACCCTATATGTTTCCTTCTTTCTACAACATTTGCACCATATCATTATTGACAATACTGTTATTGCTATCCCTACTAAGGGTACTATTATTTGACCTATAAGTCCTTTCCCTACATTAGTAAACCAGGTACCGATTGACGCAATGCTATTTGTCAATCTTTCCCATACACTATCAACTTCCAGTGGTTTCAGTTCTTTCTCAAGTTTAGTAATATTCTTTATATATGTTCCGATTTCTGCACTTTTGTCCGGAATATATGTGCAACAATGTTTCGTTTTCAACAATTTACAGACTCCGCCCTCTTTTGCTAATATTATATCAAGAGCAAGTCGATTTTGCATAACCATAGATCTAATCGCAACCATCTCCGCATTAATCATTAGAAATCCTCCAGCAGTATCCGTTGATAAACGATCAACCACTGTAGACAATTTACATATTTTCCTTGAGTTCAGAATTATTCCCACTGAAGGTATCAATGCACCAAATATATCACCTACAATTTCTGAAAAACTAGCTCTTTTACTACGTGTTAATTCACTATTATTTTCATTGCTCCCAGTGTTTCTTTTTACGTGGTATACTTTTGGAAAAACTATTCCAAAATAACAACTTCCATACCACCGTGCAGGAAGCCTAAAGTAAGCCTTATTCCCACAGACATAATAGATTCCAGGAAAAACTGAATCTGTTCCTCCTTTTAGTCCCCGACCTCCAAGAATTAAGAAATTATGTTCACATTCACTGGTACCAATAAAAACATTGTTATATTCAGTCTTTAACCTATGAAGACAAATTTTCCCTGTTTTTTCAAAATCTAGAGCCATAGCAGCTTGATCCTTGCCAGGTGTATAAATACCCTCTTTCTCAGCCCAAGGTGGAAGATGAGCCTTATGCTCGGATGCCTTCTTTTGGAAATTCTGTCTTCTATCTTCAACTAAGTTTAAAAATATCTTCTCTTCACGTATTAAACATGTTAGATTGCTTCTATGTGCATGTTATGTCTATCGACTTCATTGTTAAGAAAAATTCTCCCATAAATTGTGCATCTTTTTTTTTTTTTTTTTTTGTGTCCTCATTACACCATGGTTGCTGCCATCTGGGCCGGTACGGAAAATGAAACACCCTTGATCCTTCTTTGGTCCAAGCAGTTTAATACTGTGCCTTCCACGGCACCCAACTGTCCTTCAGAAGAAGGGCACAGGGGAGTGGCGTTGCCTTTTCGACACCCCATTCCATGGCTTAAAGTAATCATTGGACTAAGTTTCCGAATTAGATTTCCGAATTTAACCATGGGTACCTTTCAATTCAGCCACTTCAAAAAGGGCTCCCACACCTCAGCCGGGGTACTTTTATCCCTCTTAATATCAACACTACATGTCCATTTAACCACATTCAACCAGGCTATTGCATTGGGGGGTTGAGGGTCTAACCAATATTTACAAATTTCCCTTCTGGCCAGAAGGATTAAATAAAACAACAGCCCCCTCTGTTTGGATCTTAAGGCCTGTTGAGTTGCATAGTCCACTCCTAGGAGTACCAATGTTTCTGTTAAGGTAATATTTTCTCCTAGAATATCCCTTATCCTATTTTCCACAGAACTCCAATAATCCTTTAACCCTGGGCATGTAAAAAAGACATGTAGATCATTTGCTTTAAGAAGGTTACACCTTTTGCATCTTGGGACCGGTTGTTGCACAAATTTTGATAATCTTTGAGGTGTCCAATACAGCCTATGCATGACAAAAAAGTGGTGTCTTTTAAGATTAGCTGGAGTGACAATGTCATAGAGGATTTTAACTGAGTCAGACCACAGAGGCTTCATGCTCCTGATGGAGCAGGATAAATGAAAAATTTTTAACCTCCTAATATTTACGTTAAATAAATTAACACACAGGTTCGTCTTAGTAAATAACCAACCATGTATGTTACATGTAAAGGGTTAAAGGTAACACGCTATATATGTGCAAACTAATTTACTTACAATTGTTAACGTGGATAACATAAGTCTGACAATTGCATACTAATTAGAATAATAAATGCATGATTTGTGCTTGGAAATAAGCTGTGTAGTGGCAAAAAGAAGCTTTGGTAAGTAAGGGATAGCTTTATATGTTGCTTTTGCTAGGTAATACCTAATTGGGGTACGTAGAATGACGGGAGGGAAACGAAAAGGCTTATATTCTTTATTCTTAACTATGTTTTGTTTATCTTTATAATAGTGCGCTTAGGCCTGTTGAGCAGCGAAATAAAATGGCCGCCATGAGTTAGAGTACGCAGGCGCGAGAGGGGTTACGAAAGAGAGAAAAGCCGTGAACAAGAGGGATCATGTGATCATTCCAAAAGCTTAGGATGGAAGCGTGGTCAAGGCTGTGATGACCTTATCGCATAAACGTGTGCCAAAGCAAGACAGCGAAAAGCATGAGAAGTCACAGTAAATAAATGAATGGACAATAAACTGATCGACTGAAAAGTATCAGAAAAGGATACAGTTTGAAACCTATGAACTAAGGGGTAATGTCATGAACCCGTGAGAAACGACAAAAGTATGAACTTGCCACAAAGAACTGGTTGAAACAAGGATATTCATAATGAGATGTATACTGACCCGAATGGACCAATTAGAGAGAATCTCGCCATAAAGATGTAACATTTTCACTTAGTAAGCTAGTATTAGGGTATAAGAAGACCTACTCTTGGAGGGGAGGGGGTTGTTGTTGCGGCTGCTGTTGTTGCTGTTGTTGCTGCTGTTGCTGATGCTGTGGCTGCTGCTGCTATTTTATATTTTTGATTGAGCATGAGACGCTGATATTGGAGAACCTTTTTAATCCTAATAGATTTTTTTCCATTTAAAACATTAGACTTTTATTCTTAAGATACTAAAGGGGAAAGGAACGAGAAGGCCTGTTTTCCAGGACAGATAGATAGATCTTTCGGGAGTTCTTGCTGTGACGAACTTTATTTTTCCATCTAATAGGTATGCATTGCAATTTCAATTTATTCTTATAATAATGCTAAATGTAATAACCTGAATAATAAATTTGAAACTTATTCATGCTTCTAAACTTTATATAAACTTTATTATCTTTAATAACAATGAGTCAGTGGTTCTTTAGCTCAAAGATAAATGTAAATGTTTAAAGGTTTATAGTGATTGAGCTGGTCTTAATCACCATCAACTGATTCCTACTAGTTGGTCCATCGACCAATGAGCGGAATACCTTAGAGCTTGAGAAGTATTATGTCGTTTTTTATAATAAGGTATCCCGTCTCCTTCCAGCAAAACATTAACTGTTTTCTCCTAGGTAAGAACGGATGAAATCCAGGGAATAAATGAGTGAGTGAATGTATATGCGGTGTTATGGGCCCCACCGTCATATGGATATAGTTGTGTTTAAGAGGGATATTTGCACCTGGACGTCCAAAGACATATAGGAGAAGAAATTTTATTGATAGCGCTGGATCAGATTTCTTGGTAGCAGAGTTATGGTTACTATAGATTAGTTTGGTGATTATTGATTATTGATTATTTCATGTCTAACATTCTATGTTGAGTCGCGTTATGTTATATGTAAGTCAAAGTTTTAACGCTTCCGGGAAGTAGGAAGTGGAACACGTGTGGCAAGAGAAGTCACATGGAATAGTGCATTGTCCGAGTTCATATTGGTGATAACACAGGTTGTGTTATGATAGGGACATTTTCGGTATAAAAGGTGTGTGAGTGAAATAGCAACCGGTTTTCTTGTGAAACTCTGGCCTTAATTCTCAGGAGCAGTGTAGTCTCCGCATGTGTTTTATCCCCAGAGAAACGGGTTTACTCCTTGCTTGAAAGAAGGGTAAGGTAGAGGGAAGTGCTACACTTATCGAACGAAACTGTATTCTTGCGAGCTAGAATAAACTGTCACTTTTGTTTAGCGAAATCAGATAATGGAAATGTGTTTTTAATGTTGTAACTAACAAAGAACTGTTGAAAAGTAAATTGCCGATAAATTTTGTAAAGGAGGGGTCAGGAGCAGAACTGACGTAGACAAGAGCCGCGCTGGGATTGGACAGTGCGCTGTTATACAGAAGCAGCTCTGATTGGAGCGTTGGTGTGAGTCGCGCTGGGATTGGTCAGATAAACCAGTGACGTAGCAGCTTAGGATTGGAGCGTTGGTGTGAGTCGCGCTGGGATAGGTCCGAATAACGCATAGAGAACAGTGTTGAATCGCTGACTTTTGAGAAGGGAAAGAAATTGTGAATCATGGCTTATTATGAGTATGGTAGAGAGAAAACGTTGTGGATGTCAAAAATTAAGAACTTTTTTAAGAAAGACAAAAAGGTAGTGACTAGAGAGGGACAAGTAATTCCTCCGCCGAAGTCACCAGCTTCGCACATGATGTTGAAGTACGGATATCATACCTGCATATGGTTAGAAAATTGGACTAAATATACTAAAAATGATGGAGCATTGGCTTTTCCTGAGAATGGTTCATTTAGTGTAGCTGTACTTCGGAATTTGAGAGAGAAAATGGCGATGCTTGAACCTAAACCTAGACCGACACAGTTTGAAGCTTTAAGTGAATGGGAAGATGAGATGTATGAACGAGAAAGATTCAGAGGATTAAGAAATCATGAGTTTGTACCCGGAAGGTTGTGGGGAGTGAATCATGAGAACAGAATAAAGCGTTGGAGATATGCTAATATGACAGGAGGTTTGTTTCCGGCTTTTACAGTTGAGGAAGAAGCAAAGAGAAAGTGTACAGAGAAAAAGAAACATGTGGTTACTGAAAAGTATGGGTATGGTGGTAGTGAGACAGAAGATGAATTGCTGGAAGATATTCTAAACAGAAACCCACCTCCATACCAACAGAATTCTGCGGTGGTGACACCTAATGCACCGCCAATGGAAACTGGGAGGAATAAAAATCCCGAACGAGGATATGAGATAAATAGGTCACAAGATCAGTTGAAAACTCCACAAAATGAGAAGACAGAAAGTGACAATACAACTGAATTGGCAAAAACCACAAGAGAATTAACTGAAAAAATAAGAGAATTAACAATGAATATGGAAGCTGTAACTGTACCAGTGACGATAGGTCCAGTAATACCAGTTTTTGAGAATCAGAAAATTGAAGAACATTCTTTAGTCATTCCTATGAATTCACACTTGCAAAGAAGGAAAGAAGGGATGGAATTTGACAGTGAAGGTGCAAGAAACTTGGTTAGTACATATAGACCAAGCCCACCTACTAATCTAACGATAAATGAGAATGAGTTTAGGAGAATACCTATGGTAACTGAGTCTGCATCAGAGACACCAGAAAGAAGTAAAAATTGGATAGAATTAAATAGTACGCCTGTAGGTCCAACTCCAGATGAATTGAATGAATGGATGAAAACTCTAAAAACGAAAGAGACAGAAACAAAACCATTAGATGTAATTAGGTTAAAAATAGACATGGAAGAATTGATTTTAGGGACAATTGGCACAGAAAAACTGAAATCTTATCAGGATGACGAGATTATGTTCTTATGCAAGAGCATTACATGGAGAGCTAGAAATTTACATGACAAATTAGAAGAAACAGCAAATGAACTAGGAGTAGAATTTGTAAAAGTGATAACGTTGCAGAAACCATATAGAGTAGATTTTTGCGAGAAAGATATAGAAAATTTGAACACATCAGGACGATTAACCCAAATAAAAGAACTAATTGTTTTACTGAGGAAATGGGGTGATGTGGATAGATGGAGAAGCAGATGGACTAAAAGGAATGAGAAAGTGACAGATAAAGCGTCTTTGACTTTTGCGGTGACAGACAAGGAATCAATTGTAAGGGAGTACCCGATGAGAGAAACTCCAGGAGGTAGTTATGTGCATGTCCCATGGTCTAGACAGGATATATTGTCATTTACAAATGACTTCCCAAAATTGAGAGAGAAGCCAGTAGAATGGTACAGACAAGTGGAGAGATTTGTTAAAGTTTCAAAGGTGTTGTGGATAGATTTGGATGGGTTGTTTGACATAGTAGTACCAGCTGATTTGTGGACAGAATGTAAGATTACAATTGATTGGCCAACTGTAGAATATCCAAGAGATGCTAAAACAGGAGCGCCAGGACCAGAGGTGATGAGAAAATATGATCAAGTAATTACCTTTTTGAAAAATAAGATTCCACCCAAAGAAACGGATTGGGTAAAAATAGACAGAACAACACAGGAAAGTAAAGAGTCAGTACACGCATACTATGAAAGGCTACTGTTAGTTTTCAAACAGTATAGTGGCTATGAGACACTAAATGAGAAAGATATGAGTCATTTTGTATATAGATTTGTTTATGGGTTGAAACCAGAGATAAGTGAAATGATTAAACAGCATATGATTTGTTGGCAGAATAGCACAGTTGATGAAGTTTTGAGGTATGCTAAATATTGTAGTGATGACATTGAGAGTAGGCAGCGTAAATTGAAAGAGAAAGCAATGTGGGCACAAGTGAAAGTTGCAGAGAAGCAAGAAGCTCAATTGAATAATCCTGTTAATGAGGCAGGACCGACTAGATTTAGACCAAATATAGGTAAAGGAAAAGGTCAAATGAGCATAGAAGAGGCAAAGAAAAAGTGGCCATGCCACAACTGCGGAAAGTTAGGGCATTGGAGAAACGAGTGTAAATTTCCTCCAAAACCTAATACGGAAAATCAATCATTAAATCCACAGGTGCAGAGTGAGGTAGTTACCCAACAAAGTCAGGTGCCACAACCACCACTTCCCAAGAGTGTTAATCAACAGAAATACAGTGCAGAAACAGGATTCTACGGAGGAGAGCAGGTAACACAATTGCCGCGCGCAGCTGCCATATCTCAGTACTGGCTACGACAGGATGGTGATGAGTCGGATGAAAGTTTATGACGGTGCCTAGGAGAGGAGGAAGAGTGCGTGCTTGGCGCAACTCTAGAGGTAGATCAAGCAGGTCCATTTGTGGATGGAGAAGTGAATGGTGCAAATGTAACATTCCTTGTGGACACTGGAGCTACCCGTTCTACTGTTAGGTCAGTGGAAATTCCAAACCTTCCTCTCTCAGGTGAACATATCCAAGTAGTGGGTGTTTCGAATCAGCAAATTAAGGCGCCTCTTACTAAATTAGTGGAGGTAAAGATTGGTCCATTTAGTGAAATGCACCGATTTGTGGTGTGTGATTGCAGTCCTGTGAACCTATTAGGACGCGATCTACTTTGCAAGATGAACTGCACCATCTATTGTACTCCAGATGGAATTGCATTTCAGATCCCAGATGAAGATGTATTGTATAAAATGATAATGGTAAAGTTAGAATCAGAAGTGAATGATTTGTTTCCCATATTTGATGTAGAGAAAATCCCAGTTGAACTGAAAGAAACAGTGAAACAGGAAGTGTGGGACTTTACGGGAGAAGATATAGGGTTAATGAAAGAAGTAGACCCTGTTAAAATCTCTGTTAAAGAAGGAACGAGTTACCCAAATACGCCACAGTATAAATTGACACCAGAAATAATTGAAGGAATAACACCAGTAATAAATAAAATGATTGAGCAAGGAATTCTGAGAGAAATAATGAGCAGTCCATGTAATTCGCCGATAATGGGACTAAAAAAGCCGAATGGAACATATAGAATTGTACAGGATTTGAGAAAGGTAAACAAAATTGTTGTGCCTTGCTGCCCAATAGTGCCAAACCCTGCTGTAATTCTATATCAGATTCCACGCGAAGCAGAATGGTACACAGTTATTGATTTGTGCCATGCATTTTTCTCTATTCCATTACATCCAGATAGCCAGCCATTATTTGCGTTCAGGTTCGGAGAGCGTATTTTGGCATGGTGCCGAATTCCTCAGGGGTATACAGAAAGCCCCTCGATCTTTAATCAGATTCTAAAGAAATCATTGGAAGATTTGAAAATGCCAGAGAAGTCAGTGATGGTTCAGTATATTGATGACCTACTGGTGGCATCAAAAACAAAGGAAGCATGTGTTACTGATACAATTGCTTTACTGAATCATTTAGCAAAAAGAGGACATAAGGTGTCCCCATCAAAATTGCAGTTCTGTCAACAAGAGGTCCAATATCTAGGACATAAGATTGAGAAGGGAGTGCGAAAGGTAACGACTGAAAGAATAAAAATAATCCAAGGAATGAGAGCTCCAATGACACAAAGAGAGGTAAGAATGTTCCTAGGAATGGTTGGATATTGTCGACAATGGATAAGTGGATTTTCATTAATTGCAAAACCATTACAGAGATTGACAAAGAAGGATGTTAAAGATCCTTTTGAAATGAATGATGAGGAAATGAAAGCATTCAGAGAACTAAAAAAGAAACTGTGTGAAGCTCCGGCATTGGGAATGCCTGACTATGAAAAAGATTTTGAGTTGTATTGCAGTGAAAGAGATGGGTGTGCGTTTTCGGTCCTGGTGCAGAGACATGGAAACATGAAAAGACCCATTGCATATTTTTCAGCTGTTTTAGACCCAGTAGCGAAAGCGTTGCCTGGATGTTTGAAAGCAGTTGCTGCTACTTGTGTAAGTCTGGAGCAGAGTGAAGGCATAGTGATGGGATATCCACTGAGAGTATATGTCCCACATTCTGTGGAAATTCTTTTGACAAGAACCAAAACTCAATACATGACACATAGTCGGCTGACTAGGTATGAAAAAGTAATTTTGAGTGCAGACAATGTGACCATTGACAGATGCATGAATGTGAATCCTTCAACATCATTGCCAGATGAAGAGAGTGTGATTGAAATGGATGAAGTTGATCATGATTGTCTGAATGTACTCGAGTATTGTACAAAGCCGAGACCTGACATACGGGATGAGCCTTTAAAGGAATCAGATTACATTCTATTCGTGGATGGCTCATGTTTGAGAACGGATGATGGAATTCTAAGTGCAGCATATGCAGTTTGCACAGTAGCTGCTGTAATGGAAGCATCGTGTTTGAAAGGGATACGTTCTGCCCAAGTAGCAGAGTTGGTAGCTCTAATTCAAGCATGCAAGTTGGGAAAGAATGTTCGAATAACAGTTGTCACGGATAGCCAATATGGCTTTGGACTGGTGCATGACTTTGGACAGATCTGGTCTCAGAGAGGTTTCTTGACGTCTGCAGGAACACCGATAAGAAATGGTGAGTTTGTGAAAAAGTTGCTTGAGGCGATACAGCTGCCTAAACAGATTGCGGTAGTGAAGTGCAATGCACATAAAAATGGGGAAGACTACATAACTGTCGGCAATAAGTTTGCTGATGAAATTGCACAGTATTGTGCTAAAAATGTGGTCTCATTGAACAGAAACCAAGAACGAGAGCATATTTCATGTCCTTTGCTTTTTACTAACCCTGTTGGGACATGGGATGAGGTGAGACAATTACAGGAAGCAGCAGATGATGAGGAAAAAGATAACTGGATAAAAGCAGGATGTAGAAAACATGAGGAAAATGATGTTTGGGTTTACAGGGATGAAAGACCAGTTATGCCTGATAGCATGATTTCTGACATGGCACGTATGTACCATGGACAAGCTCATATTGGGAGAGACTCAATGATCAGACTTTTTAGACAAACATGGTATAATCCAAAATTCAGAGCCATAGCTGAGAGTCTTTGTCAAAGGTGTCTTATTTGTCAACAGCTAAATCCAGGAAGAAAGACAGTAGTGAGTCTAGGAACAATAGGACGAGAGGGAGGTCCTTTCACGAGAATGCAAATGGATTTTATAGAAATGCCTCCGAGCAATAGACTAAGGTATGTCCTTGTAGTCGTCTGTTTGTTTTCCCGTTGGGTGGAAGCATACCCGACCAGACGGAATGATGGAATTACGGTAGCAAAACTAAGGCTGCGAGAATTCATTCCAAGGTATGGTTTTCCAGTAACGATTGAAACAGATAGAGGAACACATTTTCAAAACGAATTGGTTCAATTGATTTGTGAAGCACTTAGTATTAAACAGAAACTGCATTGTGCATACAGACCAGAGGCTTTTGGAATAGTAGAGCAAGTGAATGGAACAATTAAGAACAGACTAGGTAAAATGTGTCAAGCCACAGGACTCAAATGGCCAGATGCCTTGCCATTAGTCTTAATGACAATCAGAAGTATACCGGAAAGAAAGACAGGACTCAGTCCCCATGAGATAATTATGGGACGAGCAATGAGACAAGCACATGTACCTGTCAACAAACTACTGACTATAACTGATGATCTGGTGCTGGATTATTGCAAAGGATTGGCTGATGTGGTACGTTCTGTGTTTCATCAGGTTGGACCGGATGCGACCACTCTTGAAAGAAAACCGGCTCACGATTTGAATCCAGGAGATTGGGTCCGCATAAAAGTCCACCGAAGAAAAAACTGTTTGGTTCCTCGCTGGGACCAACCACGACAAGTGATCCTGGTGACAACAACTGCAGTCAAATGTGCTGGAGTGAAACACTGGGTACATGCCAGTCACACCATCAGAGTTCCAGAACCTGAAGATCGACCTGTAAGTCGACATCTGGAAGTATTGGATACCAGTTCAGCATCTGATGTAGATGAAGAGACGAACAGAGTTCCAGAAATTGAAGATCGACCTGTAAGTCGACATCTGGAAGACCCAACTACAAGTGCAACGACAGGAGGAGTGGAGGAAATAGCAGAAGTTCCAGAATCTGAAGATCGACATGTGAGTCGACATCTGGAAATATCAGACACCAGTTCAGCATCTGATACAGAGCATTCGGATTGTGAGGAAAATCTGAAAAGAAATTGGAAATTTGATAATATAAAAGAAGAAACTGAGCAAAAAGACAGTAACAGTGAGCAACCAAGCACGAGTTGTGGTGAAAATCCTTCAGAGATAATATTAATAGACAAAGAAGGGAGAGTTTCAAATAGAAAGTTAGAAGAATCGGAAGATCCCCGAGGAGCAATAGGGACAGATCGACGAACAAAAGAACAGGGAAATTTAGAGGCAGATAGAGAGATTGACACAAATTCGGAAGAACCTCGAGGAGGGACAGAAGTAGGTGATCAAAAGAAAACACGAGAAAAACCACAAATAGATGAAAGAAATGAAATTATAAAGTTTAAGATAAGAGACAAGGAGGAACTGAAACAGAATCAGAAGAAAGTGGAGAAGAAGGAAACCAGAAACTAGAGTCAAGAAAGAGAACTTGGAGAATAGAAAGAGAGGAAAAAGAAAGTGAACCAAAAAGGCCAAGAAAAGGAGACAATTGGCCCGACGAAGTTAGAAAACTGAGATACAAGATCATAAGGCTAGATGGAAAAAGTGCAGAGCAAGTAAATGAAATAACAAGTCAAAAGGAACCAGAGAAACAAGGTGGAAAACACTTGCGGAAAACAAAAAGAATAAAGAAAGCAAATCTGAAGTATAAATCGCCTGAATGGTTATACATTGCATTGACTGATATCAAAGAAGAAGAGATCACTCACGAAAAGCTAGAAGAAAGCTGCAACCCAATGGGTGAAGTGCAACAAACTTGAAGAAATTTGAACAAATTTTACCGGATTTGACGAAAACACTGGATTTGACAAAGAAAGAGTTCTGAAAAGAACTAAAAGAAAGTACCAAACAAAGATAAAGTGAAAGTGCAGGGTGGCTAAGAGGTCATTTCTGAGGTGTGTTGACACATTTTTCTGTACATATTATAAAGTAGGTAACAAAAACAAAAAGGTAGATACTAAAGATAGAAAGTGTAGATGTGAGTTCTTAAGCAGGTGGTGTAAGATGTGCTTCTTTTGTACAGGATTATTAATGACAGTATGGATTATTTTAGCAATCACCATTCCAATTAGTTTAGCTATAGAAGAAACGTCTAACAACACAGAGAAAGAAAAAGGAGCTAACATTCAAGAAACAGCTATATTTAAAAGTAGTGCAGAATTGCATAAAGACAAATCAATAACAGATTTTTCAAAGATTGTTTTCACTAAATTATTATACGAGTATGTAGAAACAATGGATGTAAGAGATTGTTATGTTTGTATGCAATTACCTGCGTCTGTTGCAGAAGGTGTGACCTATCATCACCTTCCTTTGACGTATGGAATAACATGTAGTGTTTTAGCAAGTCTATTTTACAAGACTGGAAGATTAGAATATTATTACACTAATATAGATAAGATTTTTGCAAAGATTCCTGTAGTTTCAGAACTAAATAAAGTGAAAGAAGCAAAAACATTTGGTGAATTTTTCATAGAAGATAAGATTCTAATATTAGATAATATAGTTAAAAACAACCGTACCTGTGAGTTAAGAAATGAAGAAAAGGTATTTTTAGAAATGGTTGAGGATAGAAGAGTGAAATTTCAAAGAAAAGTGATAGAAGAGACAAAAACACCTCTTTGGGCGTTTGAGGAAGAAAATCACGACAAGGAAAAGACAAATGCAGCTATGACTCTGGATTGGCCCCAACAGGGAAGGTTGTGCATTAGAAGAATTAGAACAAGATATGACAATTATTTCGTGGGTTCCAGTGATTGCTATGACAATTATATAATTTTAGGCGGATGGGGATTCAAAGGGGGAAAAGATCCAATATTTCCTGGGATCTATTACATTTGTGGTAACAGAGCTTATTACAGGTTGCCGGACCATTGGTATGGATCATGTTATTTAGGCCTGGTCTTTCCAAAGATTTTTCATGTAGATAGAGCAGAAAAAGGAACACACGAAATGATGAAGACATTTACACGTAGAAAAAGGGAAAGTTTCTCAGAAATAGTAGGTGATATTTTTGGAGCATTGATACCAGCAGTGGGAATATCTTTGAATGCATTTAAAATTCGGAAATTATCCACAGTAGTAGATCGTTTATCTACAGATACTGCTGGAGGGTTCTTGATGGTAAATACCGAAATGGTTGCCATGAGAGCTATGGTGATGCAAAATCGACTTGCCCTTGACATTCTTTTGGCGAAAGAGGGTGGAGTCTGTGGAATGCTGAAAGTCCAACATTGTTGCACTTACATTCCAGATAAAAGTGAAAATATACAAAAGTATATTAAGAATATTACAAATTTGCACAAAGAACTTGTTCCACTGGAGGTTGAAAATGCATTTGGAAAACTTGGTAAGAGTTTTTCCTCGGTAATAAACTGGTTTACTAAAATGAGTGGATTAATAGTAGGGAAAGTCATAATAGTAGCAACCATGATAATCATAATAGTTTTAGTACTGAAGCTAATCATTACATGTATAAAGAGAAGAAGAAGGCAGAAAAAACTAGAAAAAGAAAATAAGATAAACAAAGAAAGAGAAAGAGAAATGGGTGAAATAGAACTAGAAGAAATAAAAGAGAACATGTATAAGAAGACAAAGAGACAAGTTGAAAGGGATACAGTTGTGTAAACTAACAAAAACAAACGGACAAAGAAATATGCTATCTGATAGAATTGTATAACATGGGTTTTTGTGGTGATATTAAAAATCACCAAAGGGGGGAGTTGATGGAGCAGGATAAATGAAAAATTTTTAACCTCCTAATATTTACGTTAAATAAATTAACACGCAGGTTCGTCTTAGTAAATAACCAACCATGTATGTTACATGTAAAGGGTTAAAGGTAACACGCTATATACGTGCAAACTAATTTACTTACAATTGTTAACGTGGATAACATAAGTCTGACAATTGTGTACTAATTAGAATAATAAATGCATGATTTGTGCTTGGAAATAAGCTGTGTAGTGGCAAAAAGAAGCTTTGGTAAGTAAGGAATAGCTTTATATGTCGCTTTTGCTAGGTAATACCTAATTGGGGTACGTAGAATGACAGGAGGGAAACGAAAAGGCTTATATTCTTTATTCTTAACTATGTTTTGTTTATCTTTATAATAGTGCGCTTAGGCCTGTTGAGCAGCGAAATAAAATGGCCGCCATGAGTTAGAGTACGCAGGCGCGAGAGGGGTTACGAAAGAGAGAAAAGCCGTGAACAAGAGGGATCATGTGATCATTCCAAAAGCTTAGGATGGAAGCGTGGTCAAGGCTGTGATGACCTTATCGCATAAACGTGTGCCAAAGCAAGACAGCGAAAAGCGTGAGAAGTCACAGTAAATAAATGAATGGACAATAAACTGATCGACTGAAAAGTATCAGAAAAGGATACAGTTTGAAACCTATGAACTAAGGGGTAATGTCATGAACCCGTGAGAAACGACAACAGTATGAACTTGCCACAAAGAACTGGTTGAAACAAGGATATTCATAATGAGATGTATACTGTCCCGAATGGACCAATTAGAGAGAATCTCGCCATAAAGATGTAACATTTTCACTTAGTCAGCTAGTTTTAGGGTATAAGAAGACCTACTCTTGGAGGGGGTTGTTGTTGCGGCTGCTGTTGTTGCTGTTGTTGCTGCTGTTGCTGATGCTGCGGCTGCTGCTGCTATTTTATATTTTTGATTGAGCATGAGACGCTGATATTGGAGAACCTTTTTAATCCTAATAGATTTTTTTCCATTTAAAACATTAGACTTATATTCTTAAGATACTAAAGGGGAAAGGAACGAGAAGGCCTGTTTTCCAGGACAGATAGATAGATCTTTCGGGAGTTCTTGCTGTGACGAACTTTATTTTTCCATCTAATAGGTATGCATTGCAATTTCAATTTATTCTTATAATAATGCTAAATGTAATAATCTGAATAATAAATTTTAAACTTATTCATGCTTCTAAACTTTATATAAACTTTATTATCTTTAAAAACAATGAGTCAGTGGTTCTTTAGCTCAATGATAAATGTAAATGTTTAAAGGTTTATAGTGATTGAGCTGGTCTTAATCACCATCAACTGATTCCTACTAGTTGGTCCATCGACCAATGAGCGGAATACCTTAGAGCTTGAGAAGTATTATGTCGTTTTTATAATAAGGTATCTCGTCTCCTTCCAGCAAAACATTAACTGTTTTCTCCTAGGTAAGAACGGATGAAATCCAGGGAATAAATGAGTGAGTGAATGTATATGCGGTGTTATGGGCCCCACCGTCATATGGATATAGTTGTGTTTAAGAGGGATATTTGCACCTGGACGTCCAAAGACATATAGGAGAAGAAATTTTATTGATAGCGCTGGATCACTCCCCTCCTGCAACACCCCTGTCCAGACCTCAGATGGATCTTGTGTATTTTCCTCCTCTGCCTCCAAAAAAAATCTGTACCATAATGCTACCTCTTTGGCTTTCTGTGAGGGGTCCTGTATTAAGGTCTCAAAATCCCAGTTGCCTCCCACTTCCGTCCCTGCCATCGTAGCCCATGAAATGAGCTGTATGTACTTGAACCTTGAGAGTCCGCTACCCGTCTTAACATACAGAACTTCCCATGGGACCACTACGCCATCTGATGTTAGGTCGCCCCATTGTTTAACTCCTGCCTGCCTCAGAGGTAAGCTCAGGGCATCCTTAAGACATTCCGGTGTCCCCGGGGAATTCCATATTGGCGCGAACTCTGAAAAGTAGCCAATCTTGAGGATTCGTCTTACTGCCATCCATAGACTTAGGGCTGCTTTCAACACTTTCAATCTTACTTTTAAAAAAAAATTCTGAGCTCCAAATTTATAGAGAAATGCTCCACCGACTTCTTTGGTCATCTCACTCAAAATTAAGCCCCACGTAGTGCTCTCAGGCTCTTCTACCAGCATACGGAGGCTCTTCCATTGAAAAGCCATGCAATAGAGCCTAATGTCTGGCAATGTCAGTCCCCCTTTTTTTAGACTTCTTCTGAGTTTTTTCCATGACAGACGGATCCCCCGGGAAGCCCAAATAAATCTAGAAACTTTCCTTGAATTTTCGTTATTTCCTCTTTTGGGAAGGTGAGTGGTATACAGTTAAAAAGGTAAGTTAACTTTGGTAAAACTGACATTTTAATCAAGTTTACCCTCCCATATATAGTCAGTGGTAGATTTTTCCACCTGGCCAAGTTCCTATCTATTTCCTTCATAACGCGCTTCAAGTTTACCAGGGGGATCTCTTCAATCTTCTCTACAATTAATATCCCTAAATATTTAATCTCCAAGGAAACTCTACTACCCCATCCATCCATATTCCAGCACATTACCTCTGTTTTTCCTAAATTGACAAGATATCCTGAGAGTGAACCAAATTCGGCAGTCAGCTGTTCTATTCTAGACAATGTTTGTGTTGGGTCTGAGGTGTAAACAACAAGATCGTCTGCGTATAATGCTATTTTACTGTGGGTCAGAAGTTGGTATATGGGAATGATCTTATCATCTAACCTTAGTTTGTGTGCAAGTGGTTCCATATATATATCAAAAAGAAGGGGGGACAGGGGGCAGCCCTGTCGCGTCCCCCTCCTAATTTCGAATCCCCTTGTTAGTGCTCTGTTTAGCAAAATTTTTGCTGTAGGTTGCTCGTATAATTTCTGTACTGCACTAATAAAGTTAGAACTAAATCCCATTATGTCTAGAACGGCCCACAGAAATGTCCAACAGACCCGATCAAATGCTTTGGCGGCGTCAATCGTGATTACCGCCAAAGGAATCGATCTTTCAACCGCTAAGTCTATGGTTCCTATTAGAGAGAGTGTTAAATCTTGTATCTGTCTCTTAGGGACAAAACCTTTCTGGTCGGGGTGTATCAGTTGTGTTGCCTCCTTAGCTAATCTCCCCGCCAATATACCGGTATAAATTTTTAAGTCCACATTTAATAAGGAAATGGGACGATATGAGTCTGAATTTTTCAGGGCCTTTGAAGGTTTTAGGATTAACATGATAATAGCCTCATTCCAAGAATTTGGAATTTTTTCCCCCTCCTTATATATAGCATGAAGAAGTGACTTCAGCTCTGGAACTATCTCTTCTGTTAATAACTTATAAACCTCGGCCGGAACTGAGTCGGGGCCTGCCGCCTTACCATTCTTCATACTCTTTAGTTGTTCTCTTATTTCAGCCTCCGAAAACGGGGAATTCAACCTGTCCTTCCCTTCTGCTGTTAAGCTCGGGAGGCCGATATTACACAACCAACTCTTTAAAGCCTCTGCATCGGGTCTTTCTGACTCTGAATAGAGTTCTGCGAAAAGTGTTATCATTCTTTCCTGCATCAGCTCCTCATTATTGGATATATCCCCCTCGGGAGTTATGAGCATCTCTCTAATGTGATTTCTTTCCCTATCTGCCCTCGCCTTCCAAGCTAACAGTGCCCCTGCTTTTTCCCCATATTCAAAATGTTGCTTACAGCTTGCCTCCCACCTTTCCCTGTTCTTTTTATCCAATTTCAGCCTATAACTCAATATAGCTTCATCTAGCTTTTTTACTGTCTCATCATTAGGAAATATATCTTGCTGCAATGCCCTTTCCAAAATCCCTATCTCCTCCTCCAACTTTTGTAGTTCAACTCGTTCCTCTTTGTTCTTATATGCAGCAAGATTTTGCAATATCCCTCTGATATAGGCCTTGTAAGTATCTCATACAATACTTGTTGGTGCTGAATTGGCATTAATAAGGAAGAATTCCACCGTTTTTCCCTTCAAAGTGGAAGCAATTCTTGGGTCCAATAAAATTGCTCTCTTCAAGGTCCATCTGCCAGATTTCCTTACAGTAATACTATGGTCCGATAAATGTCCGGGGGATATACAGACGTCCTTTATTTTTCCTGCCCATTCTCTATCAACCAATATGTAATCTAGCCGGGAAAAAGAATGATACTTCTTACTATGGAAAGTGTAAGCCCTTTTACCCTTCCTTAAATGTCTCCAGGCAGCCACCATTCCTAACTCTGCAAGCATGTATTTTAGAGCCTGTCTTGTTTTCGATGCTTGGGGCTGTGCCCCCCTCCTGCTCTTTGATCTATCCGCTATTGGGTCTAATAATGTATTGAAGTCCCCTACTATTACTATGGGGGATGATTTCTCTACCAGTCTCATATGCAGGTCCACTAAATATTGGGGGTCGTCCGTATTTGGGCCGTAAAAACCAACACATGTAAACTCTATACCTGAGCATCTAAGCGTGGCCATCACCCATCTTCCTGAGTCGTCAGTACTAGATCTCATCAATTCCACCCCTGATCCTTTCCTCACTATTATGGCAACTCCTTTTGTGTAGTCCAATTGGTTGGATGAGACATAGCTTTCTATCCAATTATATTTAGAGAACAGCCCTCTACTCTCATCTGCTGTAATATGGGTTTCCTGTATAATACATACTTGAGCTCTTGACACTTCTAAGTGTCCCAGTACCATCCTCTGTCTTTTTTTAAATCTTAGACCATTTACATTCCATGTTATGATTTTTATTTCATTGCCCCCACTTGCCATTATTCCCTATAACGGTGCCTAAGGATCTTTCGGTTTCTCAACATCGAGTCGGACCCATATGAGCTATATGTTATATCAACTCTGTCTAATGAGGACTTATTTTTTATTTTCTCCCACTGCTCCCCACCCTGTGCAACCTTGAACCCCACCCTGGGAACCCTCCCCATACTTTCAGGCATAAAGCCCTACATTCGAACCGTCGGAAGGAGGTGCTCAGTCTATGAAGATTAAAAACCTTTTGTGCCACCCCCTGCCCCCCCCCCAAATCAAAAAGTGATGATTATATGCCTCTTTATATTAGGTGTATTAGGTGTGTTTTATTTGCCATCATAATGTGGAGCTCGGGCCCTGATTCATTTGCCCCTCTTTCTCTTTTTTTCTCTTTTTTTCCCCCTTCCCATACTTTATCCCTATCATATTGTTTTAAGCGTGCATAAAATTCTGGAAAGAGAAAAAAAAAAAAGAAAGATTCTCATAATGGCCAAATTATCGTCTTGATGTCTCTCCTCCCCTGATAACATTTATTAACCTATCTGCTTCCTCTACTGACCGTATATTGCTCATTTGGTTATTCCACATTACCCTTAACGTGGCCGGGAATTTTAATTGAGCTTTGGCCCCCAGTTTATTCAACTCAGCCATTTTGTTGCCCAGCTCCCACTGTTTCTGAGCGGTTGCATGGCATATATCTGATCTGATGGTGAACTGGGTATCTCGGATTGCAAAGGGGCCATTTTTGAGTGCAGATGACAGAAAGGCATCTTTTACCACGTAGGAGAGAAAGTTAATGAGAATCTTCCTTGGCTTAAGACGATGAGGGTTCTTCTTAAAGGGGTCTCTATGGATCCTCTGTATTTCTGTATTCAGATCTATGTCCAGTCTATCCTTCAGGACTGTCTCTGATAGCAATTTTACCATGAATTCTTTAAGGTTTGTGCCCTCTTCTGCCTCTGGTATATTTAAAATCCTCAAATTATTCCTCCGAGCATGATTTTCTAGCCTCTCGAGGTCGTCTCTGAGGCTTGCATTCTCTTTTGTCAGGGACTCTACTCCCTTTGTATTCTTCAGAATATCATTCCTCATGGAGCCAACTTCCTCTTCAAGATTTCCTGTTCGAATGGCCACATCGTCCAGTTTTTTAGCTAACGCCGAACATGATGCCTGTATATCTGCCTGATTGGCCTCAGACACCTCGAACCGGCCTCTGAGCTCATTTTTCAGCTCCATTAAGATAGCAGCTAGTGTGGCCCCTAAGTTTCCTAGCTGCGACAACTGTAGCGCTGCAGGATCCTCTCCTGTTGATATCATTGGTGGCCCTGGGGGTGCTTGTTCCACATTATCTCCAATTCTGCTTGTCTGCTCGTCCTCCCCCGGCTCCTTCCCCTGTAGAATATTAAACCTATTCTGGGTTGTGATATGGAAACACGGCATGTTGATAGCCCCATCTTGAGGTTCTTTTATTCCTTGTTCCTCACTACCCTTCAGGGACTCCCCAGGATTGACCTCATCCACCAGATCCTCCCCTCTCTGTCCAAACTGCCCGTTACCCCCCGAGGCCATTTCCTGTGATAATACCTTATAATAAGCTTTTAAAGAGGGGGTTATTTTGGCTAACAGGGGTGAGATCTTTCTATTTCTCGCCCTTGGGCTCTTCCCCTGGCTCCCCTGATTCTTCTTTACTTTTCCTACTTTTGTAGGTTTTGTAAGGGGTTTGCCAACAGATAGATGTCCTTCGTTAGAGGAGGCGCCTTGACTTACCCCCTTAAGGCAATCCACTGCTCCTGGGGCACGGGTGCGAAGAGTATACCTCGTTATTTGCTCTGTACAGGCAGTCCGAGGCTCCCCCCGCTTCTTACCTTCTAGCGGCGGAGCAATCCCCTTCTCCATGGAGGGCGGGGCTCCACTTACCCGGCCCCCCTTCAGATGCCCGCTATTCTGGGGGGAATCTCTTTGCCTGAATCGCAGGAACTCCGTCCTCCGATGAAGAAGAAAGTGTGGAGCGAACGCCGCAAACGCCACGTTCAAGCTTGTACTGCCTCCGCCGCGCGCGTGCTGCCCTCAGGCGGCGTACTGCCGCTGCCGCCTCCCACCACGTCAACTCCAACGCGCCCGATCCGGCCAGTCTCGGAGGTCCCGGAGGTCGCAGAAGCTCCACCATCAAGAAAGCCTCACAATGTGAGTTTTCTATTTGTTCTTTCCGGGGCAAAAAGTCACTGCACCACAAAAGGCAAAGATTCAAGGGGCAGGATTCATAATTCCGGGGGTTGGGGGGGTTCGGGACGGCACAGAAACAGAGCTAGGCCCGCATCTCCTTTCCGACGGTCCGCGACCGTTTACCTCGCGGCCGCCATGTTCCCCGTCTTATCCCTTCTCTTTCTATAAATTGTGCGTCTTGACTACTAAGCACTGGGTTCAGATTCTTTCGAATAGGAACCTCTGAAAATATCACATCTATATTTGAATAATAATACTGAAGTTTCCCTCTTCTATAAAATAAACTAGTTAGTACACTACATGATATACCATAAGTTAAAGGCAAATGATGATATGTTAGACCTTCTGCTACTGATTCAGGTAACTTCATACAGACATAACAGTCACTAACTTCTATTGTATCTACATACTGGAACAATAATTTAGTAAAAACATTTAAACTTGTATCGTTATCTGTTACTACGTGATGAAATTCTGGTTCATCCTCTGCTTCTATTTCTACTCTATTACCTTTCAGGTTATCTATCCTTGCCTTGGTATCGTTGTTATTCTTTTTGTCCATTATCATAAGGTAAGGAATTGCTACAATCACAACTAACCACACTATAAGCACCACTACCAGACTACATATGCATATAGCACAGCATCTTTTACAACATTTCCGTTTCGGTCTCCCAGAAACTCTGTCGTCAGCCATTTTGACAAGGAAGATTTCTCTTCTTTTCTTTTTCTTTCAGAATTTCAACGTTATCAAGGTGGTTTCACTTCTTTTTCATAAGTCAGTTCTGCACTTGTTTCTTCGTCACCACTTTCACTTGACTCTGAACTCTCACAGTCTTCGAGGATTATATAAGTCCAATCAGGACCTTTAAACTTATTGTTCACGAGTTTCAATCTTTTGCTTTTTCGTTTTTCAGTCCCACTTGTTTGTCCAGATAAGCTTGTTACTTCATTTACTTGTTCTGGGTCTTCATTTCGTGTTGCTATACGATATTTTACTCTTTTAATCACACTCGGCCAATGATCAACTTTTCTGACTCTCTTGTTTTGCACTGTATTTTCTCTTTCCAAATCTTTTTCAATAATTTCTTTATTTTCAAGGTGTGGCACAATTTGTTTGTCCTCAATTTTAGTTTTCCTTTCTATCTGCTCTTGTTCAGGTCTTGTTGTAGTTTCTTCAGTTGCCGGAGTGTCAGTTTCTGCTAACTGGCCCTGTTCAGGATTGACGTTTTCATGCTTGATGCTTTCTTGTTCGATGTTTTCTTGGTTTTCTTCTCCCTGAACGTGTTTTTCTTGTCCTAACTGGTTCTGATCAGGGCTTATTGCACTCTGTACTTCTGCAGCCTGACCGCGTTCTTCTAAACCTGTCTGTCCCTGCTCAAATTTTGTTGTTTCGTTGTCAATTTGAGCCCAATCTCCTTTCCCTATCTGGGCCTGCTCAGGTTCTCGTATTGTTTCGATCTCCCTATCCTGAGCTGGTTCTTCTTCTTCCCCTAGTCATCCTCACTAATTTCCTCTAATCTAGCTCTACTTCTTGTTTTGATGAAGACTTCAGGTATATCAACCACTGGTATCCAGTCCTGACTTGTGCTCGGTTGTTCTTCTTCAGCTGCTCTCGAATCTATCACTTGGGATTCTTCAGCTGTCCAACCTTCAGCTTCCTCAGCTATTGATTCTGTCTGAGGTTTTCTCTCTTCAGGAACTGGCACCCTTTTGGTGTGGCTTACATGAATCCAATTAGGCAAGCCTGCACATTTCACTGCTGTGTTTGTAACCAATATAACCTGACAAGGTTCGCCCCACCTGGGTGATAAACACGTTTCTCTGGTGTGATGCTTCACTCCCACCCAGTCTCCAGGGTTCAGATCATGCTCTTGTTCAGGCTGCCTGGAAACTGCATCTTCTCCAACCTGGTGAGAGACAGAACGCACGGGGTCAGCCAATGCTTTGCAATATTCTAGAACCATATTATCAGTTATGTTCAGCAGTTTATTTCCAGGTACATGGGCTTGTCTCATCGCTCTTCCCATGATGATTTCACGCAGACTCAATCCTGTATTTCTATCAGGAATGCTTCCCATCCCAGCAAGACAAGAGGCAATGCATCTGGCCAATCTAACGATGTGGATGCACACTTTTTGACAATCTTGATTTTATTGTGCCATTCATTTGTTCAACCACTCCAGAAGCCTCTGGGCGGTACGCACAGTGCAATTTTTGTTCAATTTTAAATGCTTCACAGATTATTTGAATTACATCGTTATTGAAGGGATTCCCTCTATCTGATTCCAAAGTTACTGGGAAACCAAACCGTGGAATGAGTTCTCGTAACAACAGTTTTGCAACTGTTATGCTGTCATTCCTCCTGGTAGGGTAAGCCTCCACCCTCCTTGAAAACAGACACACTATGACAAGTACATATTTCAGTCCTTTACATGGTGGTAACTGAATGAAATCTAACTGTAATCTCACAAATGGACCCTCTGCCTTTCCAATTTTTTCCAAACCAATTACTGTCCTCCTTCCTGGATTATTCATTTGGCAAGTTAAGCACCTCTGGCAAAGACTCTCTGCTGCAGCCCTAAATTTTGGATTGTACCAACTTTGTCTGAAAAGTCTGATCATGGCATCTCTCCCTACATGTGCGTCTCCATGATACATTCTGGCCATTTGTGAAATTAAGCAGTCAGGCATGACTGGTCTGCCATCTGAATATACCCATACATCATCATCTGTTCTTCGGGTACACCCTATTTTCATCCAAACATCCCTTTCACTCTCTTCAGCATCATCCTGCAATCGTTTCACATCATTCCATGTTTCAGGTGTTGAACATAGCATAAGTTGGCAGCTAATTCCCATCCTTTCGACTTTTCTGTTTACTGCCAATCTGTTTCTGGCACAGTGTTGAGTAATTAGGTCTGCGTATCTGTTACCGGCTACCATCCAGTCATCTCCTGACTGGTGTGCGGCACATTTCACCACTGCCAATTCTTTTGGTGATTGTATTGCCTCCAATAATTCCTTTACAAACTGCCCATTTTTGATTGGGGATCCTGAAGAAGTCATGAAATCTCTCTGCATCCACAGTTGGCCAAAATCATGCACAACCCCGTACCCATATTGATTATCTGTAAATATGATTACTTTAAAATTTTTCCCAATTTTGGAGGCTTTGATCAGAGCAATTAATTCAGCTACTTGTGCAGATTTGACTCCTGGTAAATAGGATGCTTCGACTATTCCAGAAAGTTCACATACAGCATAGGCTGCACTCAATTTGCCATCTTCATGCCTTAGGCATGAGCCGACCCCAAACAGCTCCCTGTCTGGGTTTTTCAAAGGCATTTCCTGTATGTCAGGACGCGGTTTGGTGCACAACTCTGTGACTTGCAAACAGTCATGTTCTGTGTCGTCCTGAACTTCTTCACAATATTGATCTGGTAATAATGTAGCAGGATTTACAATTGTGCACCTAGCTATGGTCACATTTTCAGCTCCTAGAATTATTCGCTCATATCTTGTCATCCGACTAGGTGTGAGATGCTGAGTTCTAGTTCTTGTCAACAGGATTACAACTGCATTTTGACGAACACCTTGACAGGATATCTCATTACTATTGACTCACTTTGTTCACTGCTCATACAGGTAGCAGCTACTGCTTTTAAGCAGCCTGGCAATACTGCAGCCACTGGGTCCAATGTAGCAGAAAAATATGCTATAGGACGCCTATCTAGTCCATGTCTTTGGGTTAGGACTGAAAGTGCACAACTTTCTCTTTCATAGCAAAACAGTGTGAATTCTTTTGTATAGTCAGGCATACCCAGGGCAGGTGCCTCACATAATGGATTTCTTAATTTTACAAAGGCACTGGCACTTTCATCATCCCATTCAACTGGATCTTTTGCTTTCTTTTTGGTTAACTGAATTAAAGGCTTCGCTAGTAGTGAAAACCCTACAATCCACTGTCGACAGAATCCTACTATCCCTAGAAGCATCCTCACCTCTCTTTGTGTTACTGGCATTTTCATTTGCTTAATTATTTTTATTCTCTCAGACGTTATTCTTCTCTTTCCTCTTTCAATTTGGTGTCCCAAATACTTAACTGCTGAGGGGCAAAATTGTAATTTCTCAGGTGACACTATGGGGCCGATTCCGATCTCGGCCGGTAGGGCTCCGAATCGGATTCGGCTTTACCGGATCCGATTCGGAGCCCTGTTTCCCGACCGATTCGTACGCGGGTCCGGCCGAGCGAGTACGATGCAAGCGCCCGCGAAATCGCCGACCGACTCGTACGCGGCTTCAACACGCTCCGACCGACTCACACGGACTCGACTCGCACTGCGCAATGGAGACGTTCCCCGGCCGGGTAAGTACGATGCGCACCGCGAGCAGTCCGACCGACTCGCGCCGTCCGGCTCGAAAGAGCTGTCGGAGCCGGACTTTGGGGGTCCGCGTCGGACCCCCCTGTACGCGTGGCCGTGCGAGTCGCACACAGGGGGGACCCATGGGTCCCCCCTACCTGTGCATGTACGGCGCGACCCGCTTCGACGCGTACCCGCTATAGGGGGCACCCTTGTTCGCCTCGCACCCATTGAGTCAACCCATAATTGGCGAATTACAAGGGCTACTCATGACTTCTTTTAATATGCCTTGTTTCACCATTCTGCCAATTTCCTCAGTAACTCCTGCTTTTACTTCTGCACTCATTTTGTACTGTCTCATATTTGGGAAAATTGCGCCTTCTTTTACAGTGATCTTCACTGGGTCTATTTTTGCCATGAGACCTACTTCTTTCCCAGTAAAATCCCATACCTTAGAGCTCACTGTAGTTCTTAATTCTTCTGGTAATTCATCTTTGGTTATCAAGGAGAACATCTCATCTACTTCCGTACCTTGTTTGGCTATCATGAATTTGTAAACATGATCTTCATCCGGGGTCTGTATTGCAACACCATCCGGTGTGCAAAAAATAGTGCAATTCATTTTGCACAGTAAGTCTCTGCCCAGTAAATTTACTGGACTGGAATCACAGACCACAAATTGGTGCATTTCTCGGAAGTTTCCTATTCTTACTTCCATGGGCTCAGTAAGGGAGTTCTAATCTTTTGATTGGCTACACCTACAACTTGGATAGCTTCTCCAGAGAGAGGGAGGTCTGGGATGTCTGCTGTTCTTACAGTAGAACGGGTAGCACCAGTGTCCAAAAGAAAAGTGATATCATTACCTTTTACTTTCCCTTCAACATATGGACCTGACTGATCTACCGGCAAGGATGCGCCAAGTACGCACTCCTTCTCCCCTCTCTTAGGCACCGTCATTGATAATCATATGGATTAAAATCATCCTGTAAAAGAAACTGTGAAGTTACATATTCATTCTTACCACTTCCTCCTTGATATCCAACGTCTGTACCGTGCTTTGCTCTGCTTACATTACCCTGTATAGGGGCAGGTGGCAACTGACTCTGAGGATTTACACCGTGCTGTGAGTCATTCTGCGTCTGTGGATTTAAATTATGATTTGGGCCATTATTATTTTGAATCTTTTTACATTCGTTCTTCCAATGTCCCAACTTTCCGCATCCATGACAAGGAAATTTCTTTTTAGCCTCTTCTCTACTCATTCGTCCTCTTACCTTTCCACCGTTCCCTATATCACCATCCGTTCCGGATTCTTTTCCCTGACTTTCTGTTGGATTATCTAAATTAATTCCCTGTCGCTCAGCCATTTTCACTTGAGCCCACATCACTTTTTCTTTTTCTTGTAGTTTCTTGTGCCTATCCTCAATGTCATCTCCACAATATTTAGCATATTTCAAAATTTCATCAATAGGCTTTCCCTGCCAGCATAACATGTGTTGCTTAATCATCTGACTAATCTCTGGTTTTAGACCATAAACAAATCGATAGACAAACTGACTCATATTTTTGTCTCCAATATCTTCAAAACCGCTAAACTGTTTGAACACCTGTAATAGACGTTCATAGTAGGCATGTACCGATTCACTTGCTTCTTGGGTAGTTCTGTCTATTTTCACCCAATCTGTTTCTTTTGGTGGTATTTTCCCTTTCAAATAAGTTATTACATGGTGATACTTTTTCATTACATCATTTGATGGGGCACCTGTCTTTGGATCCCTAGGATACTCCTCACTAGGCCAGTCGATTGTAATTTTACAATCCGTCCATAAATTGGCAGGTACCATTATGTCAAATAAACCATCTAGGTCTTTTAACAAAACTTTTTAAACTTTCACAAATTTCTCAACCTGCTTGTTCCATTCAATTGGTTTTTCTCTCAATTTTGGAAAATCATTTGTAAATGATAAAATGTCTTGCCTGCTCCATGGGACATGAACATAACCTCCTCCTGGTACCTCCCGCATCGGGTACATCTGTTCTACCTTTCCTGTTTCCTTCAATAAATACTCAGATGTCATTCTATGGGAACGTGCTTCTTCCTTTTTCTTTGTCCATCTAGTTTTCCATTTATCCAATTCCCCCCATTTCTATAAAACTGACATTAATTCTTTAACTTGTAATTTTCTACCAGATGTATTCATATTTTCTAAGTCTTTGTCAGTAAATTCTGCTCGGTATGGTCTCTGTAGTACCTTTGACTGCCTTATTTCAATTCCCATCTCTGAAGCCAAGTCTGTTAATTTTTCATGGAATATTTTTACATTTCTGGTTATGCTCCTACATACGAACAATAGTTCTTCTTCACTGTAGGTATTTAAACGATCTACTCCTACATTGCCTGCTATCATTTCTTCTAATTCGACTTTTAATTTATAAATGTCCAAAATCTTTGGGGGTGAACTTTGTCTGTCTATTCCTTGTGTCCATCTTTCTAAGTCTTCTGGAGTTACTACTGTTACACTTTTAGTTCCTGACGATGTTATTATATTTACATCTTTTGAGCAACTAGGTGTGACTCTTCTGGGGGTGCTATTTGCGGATTCTCGAATAGGCAAATCCATTGGTGAAATCATAGATTCACAATCGCTGATATGATCATCAATTATAACAGCTTCATGTTTAGGAATATCCACAGGTGTAGGCTTCGAGTAATTCACTTTGTCACCATATAAAGGGACCACAGGACCAATGGTTACGGGTATGGTCAGGGAATCAGGATGTACATTCAACTGTGTTATTTTCTGTATCAATTCTGCTCTGTTCCTGTCTAGAGCCTCTCTTTCCTTATCCTGAAGTACCCTATTAACTGGTGGATTATGCAGTACTTGAGGTACCAATGGTGTTCTCAGAATTGGTGCACTTGGGGAACATCCACTCGACCCTTCCTGATATGGTGGAGGGTTCTTTAATATTTCTTCCATAAATTCATCTTCGGATTCTCCAAACCCTGTCATATGTTTAGTTTTTTCTTTGCATTTACTCCCTAATGGCTCATCTGTCATGAATACTGGATACAAACCCTCACTAAGCATCGCTCGTCTCCACTGTTTCATCTGACTTTCTCTTGTCTCATTTTGGTGTCTGGGGAAAATCCCCTATAACCCCTATTTCTCCTGGGTCTATCACGTTCAAATGCCTCTGTTTCCCATTCTTCTAGGGCTTCGTATTGCGTTAATCTTGGTCTGGGGTCTAATTCATTCATTCTCATTCTTAGATTTTGAAGAATTCTCCCATTGAAAGTACCATTCTCTGGGAAAGCTAATATTCCATCATCTTTTGTATATTGTATCCAATTTTCTAACCATACACAAGTATGATAACCCCTCTCCATCATCATGAATGAGGCGGGCGTTTTTGCTGGTGGAATGATAATTCCTTCCCTAGTTTTGATTGGCTTATCCTTCTTAAAATAATTCTTAATCTTTTGTAAGAATGACATTTTTCTCTTTTCTCTGTACATTTTGGGTAAATATCTATGTATTGAATTATATTCTGCAAAACCTAGGAATCTCCTGTCTGGACGTGTTCCTATTAAAGTCGGATCGCGTTTCCACATGTAATTTACACTGTCCACTAAGATTTCGACTTCTATTCTGACAACCAATCAAATTCCAGATAACATTTGTCTCGGGGCCAATCCTAGCGCGGTTTTTTCTGTGACGTCTATTCACTCTATCTGACAACCCCTCCTTTACAATCTGCGCTTCTCTGTCCCTCGCTGTGCCGACCAATCCCAGCGCGGCACCTGTGAGGTCGGTATTACTCCTGACTACTGACCCCTCCTTTACAAGCTTGCTCCATGCCCGCTGTTTCAACCAATCCCAGCGCGGCGTTTGTGACGTCAGCTCTACTCCGACAGCTGACCCTCCCTTTACAAAAATCGTACGCAAAACTTATTTTCTCAACGCTTCTTATTTAAATTCAGTAACAACATAAAACATTCGCTATCGTGTCAGTTTCCCTAAATTGAAAAGGATAGATTTCCTCACACTTAGTAAAAGCCTTCCGTTTACTAGACATACACTACGAGTAAAACCCTTCCGTTTACTCTTCACATAAGCTTCTAAAATACCTGCTACTCCTTCAATGTTACCCTATCTAGGTGATATAACATCAAATTTTCACCAGCGTATTCCTTTGCTGTCACTCACACACACAGAGTCCCTAACAAGTACTGATAGCCCTGCTTAACTTTTCAGTACTAATTCTGCCTGACAGATAACCTCACTGCAGTATGGCTTCCACTTACCATCCGCTATTCAAATTCCCCGGGGATTTCTAGACAACATAAATCGAAACTTTAAAAACACAACGGATGTTAGTTCATAAAAATAAAGTTCTCATTACCCAATTAACAAAGTATAACCATCCTCTGCTAGCCAGAAAACTGATCCAGCGGGTTACTAGCAACAAGCATTCATACACAAAATACTCACCTGGGGCCATTCATTCATGCTAACTAATAATCACCGCTGGTGGGAATCAGTTGTACTCTTTATCAAATCCCTGCTACCAATTACCTTTTCTGATTGAAGAGTAATGACTTACCAATGGACCTTTGATAATTGGGGATGAAATGAGATCATACAATACATAATTCATTAACCACCTGAAATAACCACTGACTCAGGAAGTTTTAAAATGTTTATCTAAAATCTTTAGCAGAGTAAATTACAAATCACATAATACTTAATCGCATATCAAGGAGGAAGCATACTAATCACCTATTAATCACAAATGACGGTCCCTCAGAAAGGAGAGGATAGAGACAGCAGTACAACTAAAGATTACGCATTGATAGTTACCTAAAGGTGTGAAACCCAAACCCCTTGGCCAAGGAGTTGGAAAGATGGGTCCTAAGAAGGATGAAGACCAAGACCTCCGGACCAGGTTCAGGACAGGATAGGTGACCTCTCTACGAACGACGCCTGCGTCGTTCCCCTCTCTGACACTTCGTTCCTCCTCGATTCTTCCGTGTCTTCTTCTAATAGAGTCCGCCGCCCCCACCTCAGGACCTCTTCGGACAGCGGTCAGTCTGCTCGGTTCTGCAATAGCATCGGTTCTCTGCTACTGCATCTATTCATCTGTTCTCTGAGCTTGTGCTGCTTATCCTAAGCGCTACTGCTGCTCCCCTGTGCTAACTAATTAGCTAATTCTATATCTATTATACCCTTCTATGCCCAGGTACCTCCCATTAATGTTTCAAAATTATGGGCCCACTATTTCTGATTGGTCAGGGACAGGGGGTTGATCCTCACACCATGTCAATTTAGTTCAATTTTCTTAAGCCCATTGTTTTAAAATACCGCCCCTCAATTAATACATTTGCTTTATTTCCCACCCGTCTCACGACAAATTTTAATACAGAGTGTATACAAAATGTATCAATTGGTAGGACATCTCAGATGAACGGTGAAGGTGATCAGCGGGTCATGTCCTTGGACATCTTCCAAGTTGACTTCATCGCTTTGCATGGTTAGTTTTCAGGGCGCATGCGCCAATCACGTAGTTTCTTGAGCTGCCGTTTTGTCAACCCAGGCCCACTTTACGAACTAATAGAAATCAAAGAAGAAACATATTAAAATCGGAAATAAATGTTTCACTGTATACCCCCTGTTTCTGCTCTACTCCCATTTAATTATAAATGTCTATCCCGCATTAGTAGCGTTATAATACCACATTATTAATTGCAGCAATGCGAAAGCTTTAGCATGTGAGGACATTAAGTGGCCATTTTAGCATACACTGTGCAGAAGCGAAAGATTCCCTCCAAGCAAAGAAAGACGTCATACCACGTGACATGGTTGACACATGCGCAGTAGAGTTCCCGCGCTTTAGCGGCCATTTTGGATTAGACAAGGATTACTTATTAGTGGAAACACATAGGCAAGCATCTTCTGGATAAAAATGTTGTGTATGCACATTATTAATAAAGACATTACAGAGTTTTAGTACAAATTAATTAATACTGTGAGAGGATTGCTTCCGAGGAAGTCTCATTGTGAGTCCTTGCTCCATCACCACTGCTGCAAAAGCAGGAAGAGCTGTTACACTACCAAAGAAATATACTGACTTTGTTATATAAATTGTATATATGGAGGGGAAAATATGTTGGGACCTTACAGACATGTGCTATCGCAATCACTTCCAATTTTGGTTGTGACTGTTATGGACATATTACGTTGCTTGCTCCTAATATGTGATAGTCTCCTTACATGCATATTTCATGTTAATGTAATGCATGTGTACAACTTGTGTGTTATTTTCTTTGAGGATGGTCAAACAATTATTGTGCTGATAGAATAGTCATTTTAGGCAATGGTTATAATTTTATTAATTGTACTGTTTTCATTTTGGGGAGACTATGGATTCTAGAATGGAATGTAGTAAGGGAAGTTGGAAAGGAACTGGGCAAGAATGATGCTGTCTTGCTTGCTCCAATAAAGGTGCAATTTCCTTACCTGTGACTCGTGTCATTATTCCTACACAGACCAAGAGAAATGGTATGCTTAGTTTACATATACGTGCTGCAGTACCCACAAAGAAAATGAAGAAATAACCACAGTGTATTGTGAACGCCCGGGGCTACTGGTATTTTATGGCTCAACATGTCATGTAAATTTAGAATGCACCAGTGTTTTTCAATAATTTTTTGCAATTTGATAAAAACTGGGGAGAAAGTTGTCAGACAGACAATTCTATGAATGGGATCTTTGATGTGAGTCTCATGAAGTGAAACCCTATTATTATTCTGTGCATGTTAATAGGAGTTTATGATTCTATGGGGTAGTTCCTAGGATATTATTTCTCAGCCAGAGTTTCAGCTTGTACATAAAAGGTGGTTAAGTCAGTGCTGTTTCTCCAAATTCTTAAAAATTGCCTGAACTGTAGAGTATCTCTCAAGGACTTTAGAAGATGACTGTCATGCAGTACTGGGAACTATTTTATCTGTGAGTTTTCTTTAAACTCCACTAAAAGTTTCCCATTAACGGAATTTCTCATGAGATCAAAAAATGGTATTGGTACTATACTAATGTGCTGAGTGAAGTGTAAGTGAGGATCAGTATAGTTGTATCTTCCAGATGATAAAGATGTCATTGATGTCGTTTTTCCAAGTTTTTATATTTTTCGCAAAAGGATTCTTTTCATCACAGATGAATGAATGAATAAATGATGGGATTTAGTATAGCGCACAGCTACCCAGACTAGAGTGTCCCGGCGCTGAAAGACGGACAGTTGGCCGGTCAGTGAAGGAGTTAGCTCTTAAAAAGTCATGTTTTAAGGTGTTTCCTGAAGGTTGAAAGTTCTGTGGTGGCTCTCAGCAGAGCCGGTAGACTGTTGTATGCTTTTGCACCGAGGTACCCTAAAGATCTGCCCCCCATACGCACCAGGCGAATTTTGGGTGTGTGAACGAGGTCAGCATTGGAGGATCTTAAGGTCCTCGTCTGTTTGTAGCGATTAACATGCTTGCTTAGGTAGTTAGCGCCTAAGCTGTGGAGTGATTTAAAAGGGTCACCAAAGCTTTAAAATTTGATCCTTTCCTTCATACGCAACCAATGCAGAGACTTCAGAATGGGAGTCATATGAGATCTCGGTTTTGGTCTTAGGATTGCCCTTGCTGCAGCGTTTTGTACCACTTGCAGATGCTGTATAAGGTAATCTGGTAGGCCTAGGTATAGACTGTTGGCATAATCCAACTTTGATGTCACCAGTGCTTGAATCACAATCTTCCTACTGTCCAATGACAGTAATGGGAGAAATTTTTTAACATACGGAGAGTACCGAAACAAGAACCAGTCAATGCTTGAACCTGTGGGCCCATAGAAAGGGGATTGTCAATGACAATGCCTAGGCTTTTAACCTTCTCCTGGGCTAAGAGGGGAGGGGACAACTTACCCGGCCACCATGTACTCCAATTCTCCTTGGCAGATTGACCAAAAAACCCAACCTCTGTTTTGTCCGGGTTACACTTCAGCTGGTTTATTTTGAGCCAGTTGAATACCTTTGAGAGACAAGATCTAATATTGTCTCCATCAAAGTCGGTTCATTTTTCACATGTAAAAACCAGTTGTGTGTCATCAGCGTAAGAGATAATCTTAGCACCCTCTCTCTCTGCTAACGATGCAAGAGGTGATAGATAAATATTAAAGAGTGTAAGACTAAGAATCGATCCCTGGAGTACTCCTACGTTCATGGGAGGTATTGGAGATGAAAACAGTGGCATCCAAAACTCCTGTGATCTATTTTTCAGGAAAGAAGACATCCAAGTCAATGCGATCCCACCCATGCCCACATTCTGTAATCTATCAAGTCTCTTGTGTGGGACCGTATCGAAAGCCGCAGACAGGTCCAGTAAAATTAAGACTGCTCTACCTCCCTGATCTAGTTTTTCTTTAATGTGCTCTGTCACTTCCAGCAGAGCAGATTCTGTCCTATACTTTGCCCTAAAGCCAGATTGGGAGGCATGAAACAGATTTCGGTCTTCGATGTACTTTAAGAGTACTCTGTTTACATGTTTCTCTAGGACCTCAGATAATGCAGGGAGGAGGGAGATAGGCCTGTAATTGGCCGGGTCTTTGTGGTCAGCGGTCGCCTTTTTCAGAAGAGGTAGGATTTTAGCCTGCTTCCAGATAAGTGGCATTTTGCCGTATGAAAGGGATAGGTTAAGTACCTTGTTGACTGTAGGGTTGATGGTAGATGCTAGAGGTGCTAATAGTTTAGCAGGGCAGGAATCTATTGGGGATCCTGACTTAAGGCCTTTAAGGTAGTTGAGCGACTCCTCTATTTGTAATTCAGGAAACTCTAATAGTGCTGGGGGCTGCGGGGGGCAAAGCGTTTCATTCTGAAGTTGGTAAGAGATCAGATCCTCCTCAGGTATTTTATCAAAGGAATGTTGAATTACATTGATCTTATTGTGGAAAGAAAGGGCTTCCTGCTTGGTCCACTCGGCTGAAATCGGGGCTTCTTTCTCAGCCGCCTTCGGGGAAGTGAAGAATTTTACTATATTAAAAATGTATTTTCCTTTGTTTTGGGCTATTTCAATCTTAACCTGAAGGAAATTTTTCCTGGCCTCTCTCACTTGCTTGTAGTGAGTTTTTAGAGCGGTTTTATAAGATTTCTTGTCTTCAGGCATGTAGTGTTTCCGCCATTTCCTTTCTACAAGTATTTTTGCTATTCCTGAGAGAATCATTAACCGCTTCGGTGCTCGGGACGGCCCCCGGCCGTCCGACGTCACAGTGGGCGTGTGCGGAGGACGGCCGGGGGCCGTCCTAAACACGCCCACTCAATAAATCACCCGCACCGCGGCGGAATTCGCGCCGCGGTCAACGGGTTAAACTAGGGCATAGGGGGGTGAGACCTCCTTGAGGGACGGGAGATCATGGGAGCAGCGATATCAATGTTGTACCCAACCCAGGATTCAAGAGAGAGGGCATCTGCTTCAGATGAATCTCTTTAGTAAGTCATGTACACAGAGACATGCTAAGATGGCATGATGCTGTACATAGAAATATGGTACATGGCAGGTGAATATATGACGTTACAACGCATACCATTACAACGCATACTTTTACATCGCAGTTTTTATAACGCAACTACCATTACATCGCATATTTTTACAACACATGCCATTACAACGCATGTTCATTAAGATACATTAAAACTACCATTACAACGCATTCCATTACAATGCATACTAATACTACGCATACCATTACAGCGCATATCGGTGTTAACCTCAGGGAAAGTGTTGGATGGTGGTGGGGGCAAATTTACTATTCCAACTCCGACCGGTGTTTACCTCAGGGAAAGTGTTGGATGGTGGTGGGGGCAAATTTACCATAAATAAAAATTAATATCAGAGTATTAATACATTCACAAACATTTATAAGCTTAAATAAAAAATAAAAAAATACCTCACTTAACTCCATTACTTACCTAAAATGTGTTGTAATGGCATGCGTTGTAATGGCATGCGTTGTAATGGCATATGCGTTGTAATGGCATGCGATGTAATGGCATGCGATGTAATGGCACATGCATTTTAATAGTTACGTTGTAAAGGCATTACAATGTAATGCCTGCGTTGTAATGGATGTTTCCCATGTCAGGTACATGGAAATACTGCCTGGTGCTCACAGAAAACTAATGGAGATGTTAACATGGTGATTGTGGATAGTTGTGCTGCTTGAGAGGGATAAAAAGGACATAGCGCCAGCTAATGTACGAACATTATGGCTTTCATATGAATATTCCTTCAGACATCACATACAGGCAATAATGTTTTCTTTGACATCAGGGCCTAGATTTTTCATACCTTCATGCAGCGCAACGCAGCAAGCCACCTTGCTGCACTACGTGAAAGGGCAGGAATGTGCTTTATTTATCATTTTACAGCACATTCCTGTCCTTTCCTAGCGCTGTCGCAAATGTACTGCCTTGCTCCAAAGCAGACACCCTTGCGTCATGGTGCAAGGGTGCCTGTCTTGTATGCAGGATTGTTTTTGTGCAGGAAGGGACACCTTCCTGCACAAAATCAATCCTCAGAGGCATTGCCTTCTTTCTACGTGTGCTACAGAATGCAGCACCTGTAGAAAGAGAAAAAAACAAGGAGAAACAAAGATATTTCTCTTCGTTACGTCTCCGCTGGGAAGGCGTAGCATTTTGACACATTCCCAGATCTACCACTAATAGTAAATCTGGGAATGCACCAAAATCCATAGGTGGATGCGTGGGGACACCCACCATGCTCCATGCATGGAATGCCTCCCTGGGGCAGAGTAACGCAAGGCAGCGATTTGCGCTGCCTGACGTTACCCCAGATTTATCAAGCTATGCAGGGCCATGCAAGGTGGCCTTGCGTGGCTTGATAAATTTGACTTTAGTGTTGTGTCTCGCAAGGGCGGCACAACGCTATGATAAATATAGGCCCAGATCTGTGGCCGGTGTACATATTCCTTTTTTGCATGTGCCAGTCTTACCATAGGCAACATGACAGTCCACAGACTATCTGTTACTTTTGGTTACAATGAAACGTATGTGCTGTGTAATGAGTTAATCTACTCAAATGAAGGAAAATACATATGCTTTTTACAAGGACATTACTGTTCAGAAACTGAAAAGATTAAAATGGTTGACATACATGAAGAAATTAGAGTTTTTGAATTGTTAATTTTCAACATATAATTAGAATAAACGGTGGCAAAAAACAAACCTCAACAATTACTAAGCCAAGATTGACTTACCATGTAAGTAAGTAAAAGTAAGTAAAGACTTTTAAAGCGCACGAATGCCGAGGCATCTTGGCCCTGGAGGAAGCAAAAGAGAGCAGAGGGCGAAACCATGTCACATGTAACCACCCAGCAGATAAAAAGGTTGCCTTGTCGAAAGGCATTCTTGACAATATTCTTGCTACAATATACAAGACTGTAGTAGGATGTTAAGGAGGCATGTATACTAATGTAGGACTCATGAGAAGTTAGCACAGATGTGCCTTACTTGATGTGCTGAGGACACAGCAACATAGCTCTTTCTCTTTCTTAGACACCCCCTACTGCTCCTGCGTGGTTTTTGGAGTACTTGGCACAGGCTTGGGTACCTGCCTAGCAGAAAGACCTGAGATTTTGGGAATGTGCCACATGCTGTGCAAGACATCAGCAAAGTGATCGAAGGCTGCAGCTTAGTCTCTGACACAGGACCATTGGGACTGGTTGACCAGCCTCATGTCGCACCATAGCCCTTTATGTACATCCACCAATGAGTCCATCTTCTTCTCATGCCACTTTTTGAATTTGTTTATTTTTTTCATCAATATCTGGATCTAGCAAGTAAACACAAACATATAGATCACAATTTTTTGTCATCAGGGATATAATACCTCGCTGCAATTATGCATTTAAAAAAAACTTCATATGTGGTCTTCATGCATGGTGTCATCTTTGTTGTAGATTGACAATGTCAGTGTGTACTCTGCATTCAAAATGCTGGACTGATAGTCATTATTGATGCTCTGCATGTGTGTCAGTAGAAGGAAAATAGATATAAACAGTCTCTTTTGTGTGCCTTTCTCTTGTCATGTGTAGACGATTTATGTTTGCACCTAACAAAGGTGGATGTGTGTTAATTTATGGAAACAGCTTTTACAACATGGTTTTTACCATGTTGTACCTTTCCACACATTTTTTACCACACATGTTTTTAGAATACATATGCTTAAAGTAAAGGAGGATGTCAAATCTCTTTGTGTCTGTGGATAACTAATGTGTATATTGTGTTAGTATCTATGATGTCTAATACATTTTTAGTCACATGTCTAGCAAATAGACGTGCTTTGTACATGACTACAATGAAGACAAAGATTGTGAGGTTTTTATTTATTTTCCATGGACTGTTTTTTTATAACTGAGACAACATTTGACAATGAAGTACATAAGATGGTACTTGATGAGACATCATTTTCCGGACATATGGGTTGCTTTCTCTTGGTGGTGACACGGCCAGTTTGACTAGTGACATTGATCTGATGTTGCTACGTGCAGGGTGTAGTTGTATCATATATATGATATATCTGTTGCTACCTCCAGTCACCATTTCCCTGTGATCTTAGAGTTGTGTGTGTATTTTGGGGCACAATGTGTTTCTGCATATGTTTTTCATGTGGAGTAATTTCTTCTACATTGAAAAACTTGGATCAATGTACATTGGCTTGTCTAACACAAGATTCTTGAGGATTAAGGTCATCAAGAAAGGGTAAAGAAAAACAAAGTGAAAAATTAGTAAAAAAACATGGAATTTGACATATTTTTTAAGGGTAGTTGTACAAAGCAAGAAAGTAAGTTCATTAAAATAGATCAATGCAACAAGTTTCTCCAAAGTACCAATCTTCCTTAATATTTGACAAACTTTTGTACATATCTAATGAGTATTATCAAACATTGCAAAACATTCAAATTCTCAAATCGAAGATATTCACATCTCACAGCTAACACATGTTTACGCTTCTTCAGGGCTTAAGTGAGAATCGTGCTACTTATGAGTATAATTATACAAACAATGTACAGTAGAAAATAAACAAGAGACAACACCATGAAATAGTAAACAACAAGTACAAAGAATGAGAGATGAAAAAGAAAAATTAACGAATATTAATATTCAGTAACATATTAGATTCATTTTAAAATACATATTAAATATTTGTATACACAAACATATAACAAGGACTCTGCTATGGTTCCTACTAATATCAATATAAACACTACAAAATCCTACACAAACTTCAAATTCGGAACAGGCTAAAATCCACATTATACTGTCTTCTCTGCTTTGGAGTTAAATAAACCTGTAATGAAAAAATACGTAGGTATCTAATTATTGGACTGTTCTCAAAGTCCCTAAATCCAATTAGTTTCAAAGTATCCACTCTATTAATCCTCTTTAAGATTGAAAATAATCCTCATCTTGGACCCCCCCAATGTAAATTGTTATTACTAAGATTGTTACTAGTTGAATGGTTGAAATACATTCACCTTTATATAAAGATTGAACTTTAGATCATACCTTCTACTTTTAGGTCCATCTCATCAAAGATAATCAATGTACCAATATTAGATGGGATCACAGAGTTTGAAAAACTTCAAATAAATAGTTTCATAAAGTTTTATCCCAAACAGAGTTGGGGTACATAGTCAAAGCCCACAGATGATCTACATAAGAGTTGTCTAGGTCTAAAAATTCATCAGGGTTCATGACAAAAAATTTACCATAACAGATATTGCTCCCAATGTTAATTCTAGGATCACACTTCCATTTTTAAATCAAATGCACAAAGTCTTGAAGATAGTCTGGGAAGGTGTATGTGAAGAGATATGGACTAAGAAATATCTACATTAAACAGAGAAAAAGACCTCTATGGATTATTCTTAAGATCTATTTGAAAAGCATCATCTTGTGGATGTGGCTATGACGGTGAATCAAGATGGAATGCTGCGCATTGCATCCTGCCGATGAAGATTGGCTCCAGCATTTCTCTTTAATTTCATGTGTGGTGGGCACCATACAGCAGCATAAACCGGTTGAATCCACAATAACCTGCTGGATGGCCTGGGGGACAACTATGCTCTGGTAGCCAACAAGCAGCCTGGCGATCCCGGCGATGGGTGAAATTAATGATGGGAACCAGTTCCTGGTCAGCTCGTCCGCAGCTGTGAGCGGGAGGGCAGTGGGCGGTGCTCAGAGCACCTTCGGACCCTCAGTACATTGTAGACTGGCCAGTACACTGCCATATGCAGGGAACCTCTCCAGCCCTGAGGAAAGCAGCTGCCTCAAAGTGGGGGTGGGAAAACTCTGATGGCAGGATGCGCCGCTGACTGCACCCTCCCCAACACACCCGACCAACACCTGTAACTGGCACAGGAGGGGCTCGGGTGGGGAAACGCCCTCCCATCACATATTTGGCATCTGATGCCAGCAGCGGGGGAGGCACTCTTCACAGCATTGTGGCGGCAGCACAGGGACAAGGTAGAAAAACCAAGACGCAACAACTATGGTCTGCGACAAAGGGGCGAAAGTCCCGCACAGCCACAAACTGGAAGAATACACATTCCGAGTGGGGAGAACATGCAGGACCCGGAAATGGGTGACCCTCGGCTCAGGAACCAAGGCGGACCAGGAATCCTCGCTGAAGGAGGTGATGGTGGTGATCAGAAAAACCAGATCCGCCTTGTCACAGCTGCTGTCGATATTACTCTGCTTTGGATAAACATCGGGAGAACCCCTGAAAGAGTGTCCACGGCTGAAACCACTATTAACAACCACACAGAAGCTATCAAAACTCTGCTGAAGGAAATGCAACAACTTAAAGAAACCACCCACCACGTTCAAGCCCGAGCAGAGGACTCAGAGGGGAGATCCTGCCACAATGACATCAAAATGGTGGGCTTTCCCGAAAAAGCAGTGGGCATGACAGTGGAAAACTTCGTTGAGAACTTTATAAAACAAATACAGTGCAACCACATGACTCATCCTCACTCTTCGCAATAGAAAGGGTGCACCAGGTGCCAGGCACCCTGCCACGGCCCAGAATACAATTACATCCCATCATAGCCCACACCTTAAATTTCAGAGACAGGCACACTGTCCCGCGGGTGGCATGCCCGCATGGCTCTCCCCAATTCGAGAACCATACTGTCATGATCTTAGCAGACTATATCCAGTTGGTGCAAGCCAGATGTAGATCCTTTGACAAGTGAAACAGGAGCTCCAGAAACGTGATCTGCACTACATCCAGGGGGTGCAAACCAGGCTTAGATCCTTTGACAATTGAAACAGGAGCTCCAGAAACCTGACCTGCACTACATGATGCTGTTCCCGGCCAAGCTCAAAGTCCTGGCGAACAGCAAATCCTAGTTTTTGAAGACGCCAGACAAGGCATGACAGTGGCTTGTGGGGTGGGGCTCAGTGGCAGCTGGATGGGTAGGTGGCTCGAAGTCGCCACTGAAAGGCCCATATTGAGGGGAGGCATCAACTATGGAACCCACAACACCAGAAATGGACACGGGATCTCACCCTACATAGGGCCCAACACAGGTCCGACAGGACATTTAATCTACTTATACACAGATGATGACCAACTGGAACACTTCACCCGGAGTGATCGGAGGCAGAAACCACACTTCACAGATGCTCCAGTCGGATAGTGTTTGATCCCTGTTAGCAAAGCTTGAGTGTGAAGGTGCAGAGGCAGGAATACAGATAGGTTTGGTTTTACAATGGGGTTGGCAACAGACATCCTGGGCACTGGGGTGGTGAGTAGTTTAAAACTTGCAGTCCGTGTAGATAGGGAGGAAGTAGTTACATGGGAGGGAGGGATGTCCAATGTTCAATGTGGACACCAGCAAACATAGAGGGGGGCAGGCAGATCGAGGTCCTGCACCTTACTACACCCCAACATGGTCAAGATGAAGGAAAGATTAGTGTTAGACCTGTCAGCCTTAGGGTGGTGTTCCCCCAAACATTTTGCCTTTACTTTCCTATTTCTATGAATTCGTTTTTGCTTGCGTAAGTACTCTGCACACTTTACCACTACAAACCAGTGCTCAAGTGCATGTGCTCACTCCTAAAATGTTGTAAAATTGGCTTACACCTGAATGGTGTATTTAATTTACTTATAAGTCCTTAGTAAAGTGGTATACCATATACCTAGGGCCTGTAAATTAACTGCTACTAGTGGGCCTACAGTAATTATTGTGTCACCCACTTCAGTAACCCCTCAAAATATGTCCCAGCTCTGCCATTGCAGCCCAAATGTAGTTTTAAACTGCCAATTTGACTTGGCAAAATAAACCCCTTACCAATCCTTAAACTCCCATTTTATCACATATAAGTCAGTCCTAATGTAGGCCTTAAGGTAGCCCATGGGCAGGGTGAATTATAATTAAAAGGTTCAACATATACTTTTAGGTTTTACATGACCTGGTAGTGAAAAAATCCTATGTTTGTTTTTCACTTCTGTGAAGCCTACCTCTCTTACAGGATAACATTGGGTTACCTTATTACATTTAATAAGTGCCTGATTGCGAACAGGTAAACATTTCATGTTTGGTATCTGAGAAATTGCAATTTAAAATCCTCTTTAATGGTAGAGTCGGATTTTAAGTTACAAGGTAGGGAAGGATGAAGTCACGAGACTAGACTAAAACTAAATAAGTACTTAAAGCAGTCTATGTAACAAAGACAGATGCCAATGTATTATGGACACTTCATTTGGTGACCAATCATTATGAAACGTGGGTATGGTTGTGTACAAATAAATGTAGGCCTCCAAAGGACATGCGTATTTGCATTATTGTAGGGCTTTCACATTTTCATTGTGATATATAGCCTGTGTATATGTAGTAATTTGAAGCAGCTTAACACACAGCTATGTCAACATGCAAGGTATTTACCAGCACACGAGACAGTCTGATATCCATCCAATGTGTATTCTACACAACCAGCAATTGTCAAGGGGACAGAAGTATACATGTCTGCTATGTGTCTTCTGTCATTTAGGATACCTTTGCCAGTCTTTTACTTGTGACCATAGCTTTTCATGTTGGGAATAGTAGTGTACGTAAACTGAATGAATCATTTCCTACCTCTGCCTTTCATGAACAACTGGCACAGGAGTGAAGGACTGACAGCAGGTCTGAATTTTGAGTAGTTGACACCTGAGAGCTGTGCTATGCCCATATGCCTCAAGACATTTCTGCAGAAACTGTCAACATTAACACCTGCAATTGTTTAACCTACTTACTTAAATTTTGATCTTCAGTCACGTGTTAACAGGGACTCAACATTGCAACACGACTTTGTAGGTTAATCAGATTGTCTGTGATTTCTTGGCAGAGTTGGGGGACAGCATGTGGAGAACATGAGGATGAATTAATGTATGTTGCATATTTCAGTGCAACCACACTGAAATATACACTTAGCCCCAAACTTCCTCCGACATTTGTGGAGTACATCCGTGCACAGCTGATTGTCATCTCTTACCAGATAAGAAATGTATACCATATTCTAATGAGAATTTTCTCAGTGAGAGCATCAAATTTCATGAAGCATGAGTGCCATGCAACTAATTCTAAACTCCGTCTCTTCCCAGGACACTGCAAGGTGAACTTAGTGGTGATAGTAATTACTGGACCTGACACAAGTGTTGGCTTGGAAGTTGTGGTGATCTGCATTGACTGAACAAGTGACCTACAGATTAACTGATTTCAGACAAGTCATGGGGAATGTGAGTGCAACCTACCTCTCACTCATCCTTCCACTCATGAGATTGATAAGTGCAGGATTACTAGAACAGTTCATCTTTTCAGGTACACATTGACATAGTCATGTCCAGTCCTGCCATATCCTTTGCCAATACATTGTTTTTCATTGATATAAGTAAGAATAGAAATCACTGAATACGTTATGTTGGTGATGAAAAGGGGATTTCTGGCTAAAGGTGTCCTTGATTACATGCTAAGCTTAGATGAGCACTGAGAAACAGAACACAGTTGTTTTTCCCAAATTGGCGCACAGGCATAGGCATTAATGTCTTTATGGCACTGGTACTCTGACCCCAGCAATATTTCAGCACAGATGAATTAGTTCTGCATTGGCTTTGTGTGGGTTATACGGACAGAAAGGCGAATGTTTCAGCTAAGTGGTCATGGGTAGTAGGTAAGCAGCAGGGACTGGGTTAATCCATGGCAATGTAAGACCAAAAGGGATAGGGAGTAAAGAGGGCTGTGTATTGCCATTAATGGAAATCTGAAAAGTTATTTGGAAAGAAAATTACATTTCATAACAATCTTAAAATGAGATACAGTTCATATTTTTCACCTGCATAGGGCCAACATACTCCAGTCTAACCAGAAATTCGACCATGTTTTAATATAAAATAGGATGATGTCACCCACGCCCAGTCAAAAATTTGGTGGAACTGGCTACGAAGACCATAAGTGTTCCTCCGCTCTCCAAAAAGACACTACAGGAGTCATGTTATGTTGTGTTGTGTTATGTGAATTTCTAGAGCAAGGCTAATCACCCATGAGGGTATCCAAGCACTGAGTAGGGCAGGCCTGACCGGGGGGGAGGGAGATTCATGCCTGTTTCGTCTGGAAGAGCCATGTCTTGAGGTTCCTTCGGAAGTCCATGAGGAGAGAGAAGTTTCTGAGCTGTTGTGGGAGGTTGTTCCAGGACTTGGTTGCAAGGCATGAGAAGGAGCATCCTCCGCTTTTGGTCTGCTTGAAGCAAGGGAGGTATGCTCTTGCCTGGGACGCAGATCGAAGGTGTCTAGTGGATTGGTAGAAGTTGAGGCGGTGGTTGAGGTAAGCTGGACCAGTGTTTTGGAGAGCTTTTTAGGCGTGATTGAGTAGCTTGAACTTACATCTTTAATGGACTAGGAGCCAGTGGAGATTGTTGAGTTGTGGAGAGATGTGGTTATTTTGCAGGATGTTCAGGATGAGTCTGGTGGCGGCGTTCTGGGTGGTTTGGAGTCAGCGTAGGGCATGGGCTGGGATTCTGATGTAGAGGGCGTTTACGTAATCAAGTCTACTTGTGATAAGGGCCTGGGTGACCATTCATCTGGTGTTCAGTGGGATCCACTTGAAAATCTTGCGTAGCATTCACAGGATGTGGAAGTATGCTGAGGAAACGGCATTAATCTGTCTGCTCATGGAGAGGTTGGGGTCCAGGATGATCTTGAGATTCTTGGCATGGTCAGGTGGGGTGAGTGGGGGGCCAAGTTCAGAGGGGCACCAAGAGGCATCCCGGGGGAGTCGTTATTGCTGAATATTAGGACTTTGGTTTTGTCTGTGTTGATTTGGAGGCAGTTGGTTTTTCATCCAAGCAGCGATGTTGCTCATGCAGTTGGTGAAGTTTGCTTTGGCAGTGTTGGTTGAATTGGTGAGGGAGGGGATGAGCTGTGTGTCGTCGGCATAGAATACTATGTTGATGCTGTGGGCTCTGGCGCTGTCCGCGAAGGGCATTATGTCGACGTTGAAGAGTGTTAGGCTGAGCGACGATCCTTGAGGGACTCCTCAGATGAGTTTCTTGGGTTCTGAGGTGTAGGGGGTAAGTCTAACTCATTGAGTTCTGTCTGTGAGGAAGGAGGATATCCACTTGAGGGCTGGTCCACAGATACCCAAGGGCTGAATCTTTCGGATGAGTGATTTGTGGGAGACTGCATCGAAACCTGCAGAGAGGTCGAGAAGAAGGAGTGCGGCCATTTCTCCTCGGTCTATTATGATTCGGGTGACATTGGTGGCCGCAATGAGGGCGGTTTCTATGCTGTGTATGGTGTGAAAACCTGATTGAGAGCTGCCTAATAGTTGATGGAGTTCTAGGTTGTCTGCGAGTTAGGTATTGATGGCTTTCTTCATTACTTTAGCTGGAAAAGGCAGGTGCGAGATGGGTCTGTAGCTGCTGAGATTGTTGGGGTCCGCTGGTGGTTTCTTCAATAGTGCGTTGACTTCTGCATTTTTCCAGCAAGATGGGATGGTGGCTGTGGTTATGAAGGTGTTCATTATAGCGGTGAGTACGGGGGAGATAATGGTTCTTCCAAGGTTGTATGTGAAGTTGGGGCATTGGTGTGAGGGGGCTCTTGAGTGGATGGTATTAATCAGGGCAGTGGTTTCTTCGTTCGAGAGGGGCTTCCAGTTGCTTAGCTGCTGTTTGGAGATGAAGGAGGTGTCCGGTTGGTCGGGGGAGTTCATATCGGTATGCTATGGGTCCAATGTGTTGTAGATCTTGGCAATCTTCGGTTCAAAGAAGTTAGAGAGGTCATTGCAGAGTGCTTGGGATGGGATAATGTTGTTGGCAGCTGCGGGATTGGAGAACTCCTTGACGATGATGAAGAGTTCTTTGCCATTGCTGGAGCTGACTTCAAGTCTGAGAGTTAGGACCTTTATCTTTGTGTCTCATAGTTGTTGGTGGTAGAGGTTGGGGGCGGCTTTGTATGTAGATCTTGTAGTGGTGTTTTTGTCGAGTCTCCATATTCTCTCAAGTTGTTTGCAGTGGCGCTTGGACAAGTCGTTCGTGTACCAGCTGGGTCATTTGTTGTTTTTGTAGGTCTTGTTTCTGGTGGGAGTGGTGTGGTTGGTGCAGTCAGTGAGCCATTTATTGAAGAGCTTGGTGTTGACATTGAGGTTCCCGGTGTGGTTGGGTGGGCGTTCTTGTTGGGTCTTGGTCCAGTTTTCTTCAGATATTTTGCCCCAGTGTCTTGATGATCCTTTGTTTTTTTTTTGATGTGGTGGCTTGGTGGATGGGTATCTTGAAATGTAGAGGTTGGACCATGTGAGCCGGGTTGTGTGAGTGGTTGTGATCCTACCTGTTGTTGGAGGAGAAAATTGGGTCGAGGGTGTGGCCTGCTGTGTAGGTTGGTCCTTGGATGAGCTGGGTGGGTCCGAGGCTGCTGAGTCTGTCGGGAAAGGCCGTGGACTGAGGGTCTGTGGTGTCTTTCAGGTGGAAATTGAGGTCCTCGAGAAGGTTGTAGTTGGTTTATCTGATGTAGAGGGGAGCAATGACGTCTGTGATGAGGTTGCAGAATTCCACTCCGGGGCCCGTGGGACGGTAGGCGAGAGTTCCCTTAAGGGTGGCATTGTAGTCCGTTTGTATTTTGAAATTGAGGTGTTCCATGAGGTTGGTGTACCAGTTCATGGAGGTGGTGCAGTTAATTGTGTTTTCGTAGATGATCGCGAGTCCTCCACCTGGTTTGTGGGTTCGGTCGTGGTGTATGATTTTGTAGACGGGCAGGATGACTGCGGTGATGTCCAGGTTGGAGGCTGGGTTGAGTTATGTTTTGGTCAGGAAGAGAAGGTAAATTGTGTTGCTGTTGAGGAGGTCCCATTTTTTGGTGGAGTGTTTCCCAAGGCATCAGACGTTAAGGAGCATGGTGGACAGTTGGTGTGGGGGTGGTGGTGGTGTGCATCGGTTGTTTGGGGGTGGTGGTGTCGGCATCTGAGGTGTTGCAGATGAAATTGCAATGTGTTGGACTTGGCCCTTTTTGCAGGGTCATCCCTGAACTTTTTGCCTTTCCCCTAGCCTTTTCTCTGACATGGTGTTGGTGGTTTTAGGCCTCTGGGCACTTTAGCACTGCTGTCCAGTGTAAAGTGCGTGCGCTCTCTGTGTTATGTATGGTGAGATTGGCCTGCCCTCCCATAGGAATGCATTGGGGATTCCCTGATAAGTGTTTCAGTGGTAATCCCTGATATGAGAGGAGCAGCGTGGTCGAGTTTGGTATAGTTGGAATTGTAATAATAAATGCTGCGCAATGGTGTGCGCAGATTTTTTATAACTATTTTAGAAATGCCACTTTTAGAAGTTGGCATTTCTGTGTGCTATGTGTCTGCCTGCCTGATGTGAATTGCATGTCTGGCTTTTGAGTGACAGGGGCTGGGAGGTGTGTGTGGCTCCAGGAGGGGCAGGGTGAGTCAGCACTAGGCTGAATGGGATATCTGCATTGGGAGTAGTGGGAGGAGTAATCCCCTTACCCTGAATAGATCTGTGCCCAGCCTGTACAATGCTGGCTCCGCCCCATGTGGTGTGTCTGATCACTGAGCCCCCACCTGACAAAGGGGAAGAGGAGCCTGGTACACAGAGTGCTCCAATTCCCCCCTGAACCAGTTGCATCTGGTTCCCCCAAACCCTGCACTGCAGACATAGGAGAGACGTGGTATAAATGTAGGGGCTGTAACCCCATGTATTTTGTGCTGTTCCTGACTTGCTGGGGGCTTGTTGCTGGCGGCCCAGGAGGAACCGCCACGAGGGCTGGCCTCCCTGCTGGTGGGCACTGTGTGCTGGCCTCCCTGGGCCCCGCTATGCCCCTTGATCCCTAAGTACTTTTGCTGTTGGAGCTGTGGCTCCTAGCGCCTCGTGAGCGCTTTTCTTTTATTTCCTGAAAGAAGAGGAGCGTGTGGGCACTGCAGTGCTGAGCTGCTCTTCGACTCGAGGGAATCACGGCGTGGGGATTCCCCCACCCTGCCGTGAAACCGAGTGGGAGCCCACCCCGCTGGTTGTGCTAATATGCAGGTGCCCACCCCGCTTCGGCTTCTATTTTTGCGGGTGCCCACCCCGCATCTGTGTTATTTTAAATATACAGGTGCCCACCCCGCTTTGTGGCGAAAAGGAGAAGCCGCCGAAAGGAATCGCCGGGCCGCTGCTCAACGCGACCCGGAAGTCAGGCAGGACGAGCCTGACGGTGGGCGGGGCCTCGCGCCCTCTGGGGCGGAAGCTGTGGTCGGTGAACAAGCGGGGATCCCATGCATGAGGGAGAGCCCCGCGTGCAGCAGCAGTGTGGCGATTGCGGCGGAGGGGGCCCGAGGCACATTGTCAGTGCCTGCCCCGCCGCATGGAAGGAGAACTGCCCAGGAGGAGACCGGAGGAGTCTACACACAGAGCCCCCGGTGAGTAAGGGGGTGCTGGATGCTGGCGTTCCTCGAGGCACAGTGTCGGTGCCTGGGGTGAGCATGCGGGAGGGGGACTACCGGGGCACATTGCCAGTGCCTTACCCCCCTGCAGGTAGGAGAGTCCCGGAGTGGGACTGAGAGGCACGTTGGTGCCAACGTCTGTTGATGCTTCCAGCTGCCCCACTAGAGAGGGGGCAGCTGCAATGTGTGGCGCATTCTGGTGTTCCCGAGCCCCAGAGGGGGGCTCCAACTTGCCCAGTGTTTGTTTACTTTCCTCAGCTGTACCGCCGTCACGGACAGCTGCAACGTTGGGCATGATTGCTGGCAGAGTCCCAGTGGGGCTGGAGAGGCACAGTGGTGCCCGTGTTTCCACCACTGATCCCAGCTGCCCTGCGAGAGCGCAGGCAGCTGCACCGTGGGGCATGTTTGTTAGAGAGCCCCAGTGGGGGCCCAGAGGGCACCATGAGTGCCAGGGCCTACAGCTGTACAGCAATTAGTGTCAGCTGCAACGTTTAGGTCTGCGCAATTGCGCACTTTTGGATTCTGTGCATTGGCAGCCCAAGCCCTGACATTATGGCCATAGGGCAATTGAGCCCTCTGAGAAGGCCAGTTGGCCAGGGGGACTGTGTGAGGTTGATAGGGCGCCAGGCCCTAATGTGATTTATGTGGTGTGCATGAAATGTGAGTTATGCACCCTGATTTATGCCTCTAATGATGTTTATAGTTATGAGGTTATTGCATACTGCGTGTATGCTGGTGAGGCCTAATGCGTAATGTGTTTATGCTTATGAGGTTATTGCATACTGCGTGTATGCTGGTGAGGCCTAATGCGTAATGTGTTTATGCTTATGAGGTTATTGCATACTGCGTGTATGCTGGTGAGGCCTAATGCGTAATGTGTTTATGCTTATGAGGTTATTGCATACTGTGTGTATGCTGGTGAGGCCTAATGCGTAATGTGTTTATGCTTATGAGGTTTATTGCATAATGTGTTTATGCTTATGAGGTTGGCGCATAAAGTGTTTTACGCCTAATATAATGCTGAGTACAGTATTTCGCCAGTCATTACTGGTTGTGTTCTACATTTATTATTTGTGCTTGTGATGGTTCTGACAGTGGCCCAATTGGCCCTGTCATGTGTATATGATCCCCTGTAAATATTGCCTAGTGCCAGTTGGCACAGTGTAAATGTGTGATTATGTTTCTACGGTGTTTATGATAATACAAAGGCTATTTTTTATATAACCTTGTGTGGAGTTCCTTTTGTGGTGTGCCTAGTGGTTTGCTGCTGTGTGTGTGTGTTGCGCAAACGCTTTACACATTGCCTCTGGGATAAGCCTGACTGCTCGTGCCAAGCTACCAAGGGGGTGAGCAGGGGTTATCATCAGTGTGTAACTCCCTTGCCCTGACTAGAGTGGTGGTTTCTGCCTGGCTTAGGCGCAAGCCCTAGCCAACCATAAATCCCATTTCTAACATTGGTTGTCAGCGGTGAGGATAGGACTTGCGTTTGCGCAATACCACAGCGACAACTGGTTGCACTACATACTCTGCATTTAGATAGTCACATGTTTGGGGATTATTGTTTCTGATTTTGTTTTAAGTAGCATTTCTTTGAAATGTGTCCTCTTGTTCCACTATGAGTTGTGTATCTTGCCAAGGACAGAAACCAGAGAATCTGAAGGAGGAGACTACCCCTATGCTGCGTGTTGTTGGGGTTGGCCTGCAGTGGTGACTTAATTGGCAAAGAGAAACTAGCTCGGGAGGGTAGATTATCCCCTAAATGCAGTTTGAGTTTTCTGGATTCCCCAGTAAGGGTGGGATCCAGTGGTGGCAGCAATGTGAAGTCCAGTGCAGGAAGTCCCATTCCCAGAGCCCGGGAGATGGTACCTAGTTCCCAGCTAGAGGGGTACAGGTTGAGATTCAGGGGCAGTAAGAAACTGTCTCACCAGTCTTGTGGGGAGTTTGTGGATGAGTGTTGTGATGCACTGGACGATTGGGTGTGAGTTCTCTAATCCCAGGGAACTTGCACGGGAGGCAGACCTCTGGCTGCGTGTTAGAGGATCTGAAGAGGCATTTGGGAGTGATCCTAAAAGGAGTGGCTCAGGTATCTTCCGGACCTGCGTGGTGGAAGAGGTTCAGAGTAGCCCAGCTAGGTCCCGGTGTAGTGGGAGGGGTGTAGGAGCTCACGTCCTGTCTCTGCGGAGAAGGAGTGAGTGTGGGACTGCGTGTCCCAAGGCACCTTGGGACTGCGTGTCCCAAGGTGCCCGAAACCCAGTCTCAGGGCCTGGAGGGTTCCTTAAGGGAACACCAGGTTGGGGGCCTAGGCTGTACTGGTAGGCCATTTGAGGGGGATCTCCCAGTGTCTAGAGAACCTGGAGCATCTGTAAACGGAGCTCCAACGGTTCTGGTGTCTGGCAGTGCCACTCCTAAGTGGAGGGTGCAGAAGTCCAGATTGAGGGGTGAGAGGGGGAAAGAGTCCCCAGTGGAAGAACCAGTGGGTCAGGGGCCAGCCAGAAGGGCTGAGTCGCCAATGAATGACCATGGTGACACCACTTCTGTCCTGGGGGATCTTCATGCACTGTCAGGTGGACAGGGGTCGGGAGATCTGCGCCAGGCAGACTGTCACACGACACATGAGTTATGTGTCACCCTCAGGGGGGGCATCCCCCCCAAGGAAGGGGGGGCATCCCCCCCAAGGAAGTCCTGGTGCGCCAGGCGGGTGCTCAGCCGCAGGGTTCCGTCCCTGGGTTGGGAGGCCAGGTTCAGAGTATGCCTGACCTGGAGGGAAGGGCAACTGTAAACAGTGTCCTGACCAGTTTGTCTTCTAGAGGTACCACTCCTGAGGGGAGGGTGCAGTACTCTGGAAGGGGGTGCAGAGGGAGGGAGTCCTCGCCTCTGACCCTGGTGCAACCTGAGGGTTTAGATCCCAGGTTGGTAGACCAGTTGCTGGAGAGAGGTCCTGAACTGGTGGGTGAATTGTGTTCTGAGGTTGCCTCTCATAGGAGGAGAGTGCGGAACCCCAGGTTGGAGGATCAGTGGCAGTTTGGAACTACACTGAGAGGAAGGGTGGAGAATGGCTATTATGTGCCAGGGGTTACTGCCCCCCACTCTGTGGATTGGCAAGGACCGGAGGTGTCTGGATGGTCTAGGGCCTGGTCCTGGCCGAGGACAACTAGGGAGTACCAGTGGGGTAGCTTAGTTGGTCCTGAGAGCTTTTACAGAGGGAACCACATGGGTTCAGAGTGGCGTAGAACCGGAAGGTGTCCCTGCAGTGGCGGGCCCGCGTCCGTGTTCTATCGCCCAAAGCAGGGAAGCCCATCAAGGTAGTGATTGGTCTACCCTGCGTTTTGGCTGGAAGGGGGTGTGTTGGACTTGGCCCTTTTTGCAGGGTCATCCCTGAACTTTTTGCCTTTCCCCTAGCCTTTTCTCTGACATGGTGTTGGTGGTTTTAGGCCTCTGGGCACTTTAGCACTGCTGTCCAGTGTAAAGTGTGTGCGTTCTCTGTGTTATGTATGGTGAGATTAGCCTGCCCTCCCATAGGAATGCATTGGGGATTCCCTGATAAGTGTTTCAGTGGTAATCCCTGATATGAGAGGAGCAGCGTGGTCGAGTTTGGTATAGTTGGAATTGAAATAATAAATGCTGCGCAATGGTGTGCTCAGATTTATTATAACTATTTTAGAAATGCCACTTTTAGAAGTTGGCATTTCTGTGTGCCATGTGTCTGCCTGCCTGATGTGAATTGCATGTCTGGCTTTTGAGTGACAGGGGCTGGGAGGTGTGTGTGGCTCCAGGAGGGGCAGGGTGAGTCAGCACTAGGCTGAATGGGACATCTGCATTGGGAGTAGTGGGAGGAGTAATCCCCTGACCCTGAATAGATCTGTGCCCAGCCTGTACAATGCTGGCTCCGCCCCCTGTGGTGTGTCTGATCACTGAGCCCCCACCTGACAAAGGGGAAGAGGAGCCTGGTACACAGAGTGCTCCAATTCCCCCTGAACCAGTTGCATCTGGTTCCCCCAAACCCTGCACTGCAGACAAAGGAGAGACGTGGTATAAATGTAGGGGCTGTGACCCCATGTTTTTTGTGCTGTTCCTGACTTGCTGGGGGCTTGCTGCTGCTGGGGGCCCAGGAGGAACCGCCACGAGGGCTGGCCTCCCTGCTGGAGGGCCCTGTGTGCTGGCCTCCCTGGGGCCCGCTATGCCCCTTGATCCCTAAGTGCTTTTGCTGTTGGAGCTGTGGCTCCTAGCGCCTTGTGAGCGCTTTTCTTTTATTTCCTGAAAGAAGAGGAGCGTGTGGGCACTGCAGTGCTGAGCTGCTCTTCGACTCGAGGGAATCCCGGCGTGGGGATTCCCCCACCCTGCCGTGAAACCGAGCGGGAGCCCACCCCGCTGGTTGTGCTAATATGCGGGTGCCCACCCCGCTTAGGCTTCTATTTTTGCGGGTGCCCACCCCGCAGCTGTGTTATTTTAAATATTCGGGTGCCCACCCTGCTTTGTGCCGAAAAGGAGAAGCCGCCGAAAGGAATCGCCGGGCCGCTGCTCAACGCGACTCGGAAGTCAGGCAGGACGAGCCTGACGGTGGGCGGGGCCTCGCGCCCTCTGGGGCGGAAGCTGCGGTCGGTGAACAAGCGGGGCTCCCATGCATGAGGGAGAGCCCCGCGTGCAGCAGCAGTGTGGCGATTGCGGCGGAGGGGGCCCGAGGCACATTGTCGGTGCCTGCCCCCGCTGCATGGAAGGAGAACTGCCCAGGAGGAGACCGGAGGAGTCTACACACAGAGCCCCCGGTGAGTAAGGGGGAGCTGGATGCTGGCGTTCCTCGATGGACAGTGTCGGTGCCTGGGGTGAGCCTGCGGGAGGGGGACTACCGGGGCACATTGCCGGTGCCTTACCCCCCCCCCCCCTTGCAGGTAGGAGAGTCCCTGAGTGGGACTGAGAGGCACATTGGTGCCAACGTCTGTTGATGCTTCCAGCTGCCCCACGAGAGAGGGGGCAGCTGCAACGTGTGGCGCATTCTGGTGTTCCCGAGCCCCAGAGGGGGGCTCCAACTTGCCCAGTGTTTGTTTACTTTCCTCAGCTGTACCGCCGTCGCGGACAGCTGCAACGTTGGGCATGATTGCTGGCAGAGTCCCAGTGGGGCTGGAGAGGCACAGTGGTGCCCGTATTTCCACCACTGATCCCAGCTGCCCTGCGAGCGCAGGCAGCTGCACCGTGGGGCATGTTTGTTAGAGAGCCCCAGTGGGGGCCCAGAGGGCACCGTGAGTGCCAGGGCCTACAGTAATTTTCACAGCTGTACAGCAATTAGTGGCAGCTGCAACGTTTAGGTCTGCGCAATTGCGCACTTTTGGATTCTGCTGCATTGGCAGCCCAAGCCCTGACATTATGGACATAGGGCAATTGAGCCCTCTGAGAAGGCCAGTTGGCCAGGGGGACTGTGTGAGGTTGATAGAGCGCCAGGCCCTAATGTGATTTATGTGGTGCGCATGAAATGTGAGTTATGCACCCTGATTTATGCCTCTAATGATGTTTATAGTTATGAGGTTATTGCATACTGCGTGTATGCTGGTGAGGCCTAATGCGTAATGTGTTTATGCTTATGAGGTTATTGCATACTGCGTGTATGCTGGTGAGGCCTAATGCGTAATGTGTTTATGCTTATGAGGTTATTGCATACTGCGTGTATGCTGGTGAGGCCTAATGCGTAATGTGTTTATGCTTATGAGGTTTATTGCATAATGTGTTTATGCTTATGAGGTTGGCGCATAAAGTATTTTACGCCTAATATAATGCTGAGTACAGTATTTCGCCAGTCATTACTGGTTGTGTTCTACATTTATTATTTGTGCTTGTGATGGTTCTGACAGTGGCCCAATTGGCCCTGTCATGTGTATATAATCCCGTGTAAATATTGCCTAGTGCCAGTTGGCACAGTGTAAATGTGTGATTATGTTTCTAATGTGTTTATGATAATACAAAGGCTATTTTTTATATAACCTTGTGTGGAGTTCCTTTTGTGGTGTGCCTAGTGGGTTGCTGCTGTGTGTGTTGCGCAAACGCTTTACACATTGCCTCTGGGATAAGCCTGACTGCTCGTGCCAAGCTACCAAGGGGGTGAGCAGGGGTTATCATCAGTGTGTAACTCCATTGCCCTGACTAGAGTGGTGGTTTCTGCCTGGCTTAGGCGCAAGCCCTAGCCAACCAGAAATCCCATTTCTAACACAATGGATGCAGGAGAAAGGTCCTACGTGGTGCTGGGGGATCTGTGGTAGTAGTGGCAGCGTTTGTTGGCTCCGGTGGCAGCTGTGGTTGTGGTATTGTGTTGGATGGTCATGGATCCAGAGGTTCCTGGTGCTGGCTGCAGTCCAAGTGCGGACGGGCTTGCCCTTGGTGCGCCTTTGGTGCGCCGGCAGTGGGACTGATGTGTGGTCACCAGTGGCGGCTCGCCTAGGGCATGCTGCGGGGCGGTGGCGCGGGGTAGGTGCAGGGTGGTGGGGTAGTAAACTCGGACATACGACGGCACGGAGGAAAGTAATTATTACGTTCCTCCGTTCCGTCGTATGTCCAAGTTTACTACCCCCCATCCTGCCCCTCCCCCGCCCCGCCTCACCGCCCCGCAGCACGCCCTATGCGAGTCGCCACTGGTGGTCACACTTCAGCCTGTATTATGTAGGTCCTGACTGCGGAAAAACGGTGCGTGGGAAAACCCGGGCAGTGGCAGTGCCACTTGGTCAAAAGGCGGCAACTGGACCAGGATGGTAGAACAGGAAATAGAGGCCACTGGCAAGTGGAAAGCTAGGTGCCCAGGTGCCTTCTAATGCGGTTGCGCTGCGGCCTGCATTCCTGCATTACTAAGCTATCTATCAGATATTGTGAATCAGCATCCAAAAACGAAGTATAACTGATAGAAATGGGGTCTCTAGTTGGCAGTGGTTTGCACTCTGTCCAAGGAAGGACCCTCACTCTAGTCAGGGAGTCTCATAGCTAAGATAACCCCTGCTCACACCCTTGGTAGCTTGGCATGAGCAGTCAGGCTTATCTCAGAGGCAATGTGTAAAGCATTTGTACATACACACACAGTAACACAGTGAAAACACTACAAAATGAGTCAACACCAGAGTAGAAAAATAGTCAATACTTATCTGAATAAAACAAGACCAAAACGACAAAAATACAACATACACAAGTAAACATATCACTTTTCAAAGGTTAAATAAATTCAGTCTATAGAAATCTATGGATACATTTCTTTTAGCACAAAGTACCTTGGATGCGTCAAAATTCAAAGAAGAAACAGGCGCAGGGCAGGTGAGGCACCGGAAAAGCAAAGCGATGTGTCGGTTCCTTACCCCCAGGGGAGGTGATGCATCGGTTCCTTACTGCCAGGGAAGGTGATGCGTTGGTTCCTTACTGCTACGCACGGGAGGTGATGCGTCAGTTCCTTACTGTCAGGGGAGGTGACGCGTCGGTTCCCTACTGGAAGGAGAGGTGATGCGTCAATCTCTGGACACGCATCCTCGGTTCCTTACTGCTGGGCAACGTCGATGAAGAGACAGCGTCGATGGATGATGCTTCAAAATCCAGATGCGCTGCGTTGATATGATGGCGGCGCTGCAGGCGCTCTGACGATTTCACAGCCGCGAGCAGGCAATGCGTTGATTTATCAGTAGCAAAGCAGGATCTGCATCAGAGTTGGAGCAGGTGCCAAGGACGTCGGAGACATGGTGCTCAGGACTCTGGCTGCGGTGATTTTTCAGCCGCAAAGCAGGTGCTGCATTGATTCTTTAGCCACACAGCAGTGCTTTGTCGAGAAAATGAGCGCTGAGAGTTGATGTGTGGATTTTCTTCTTAGATCACCAGAGTCTGCTTCCAAGGGCCCAGGAACTGGATTTGACACAACTTAGCTAGTCAGGGCTTTTAGCAGAAGAGCCCAGGCACTGGTAGGTGAAGTCTTTGATGGCCCTGAGACTTCTTAACTGGAGGCAAGCACGCACAAGCCCTTGGAGAACCATGGAAGCAGGATGTAGCAAGCAAACTCCAGTCCTTTCACACCCAGGACAGAAGCAGCAAGCCGCAGGCGAGCACAACAAAGCAACAGGCAGAATGGCAGTCCCTCCTACAGCATCCAGCTCTTCTTCCTGGCAGAATGTCCTTAGTCCAGAGGTGTTCTGATTTTGGGATGTCAGAGGCCCAATACTTATACCCCTTTCTGTCTTAGAAGTTGACAAACTTCAAAGGAAAGTCTTTGTAGTGCACAAGACCCTGCCTTTCTCTGACCTGCCTCCAGACACACTATAGGGGGGGTTGAGACAGCTTTGTGAAAGGACAGGCACAGCCCTATTCCTGTGTCAGTGACAACTCCTCCCACCACTCTAGCTCAGGAAGACCCATCAGCCTGGTGATGGGCCATCAGGATATGCAGGGCACACCTCAGCTCCCTTTGTGTGACTGTCTAGAGTGCACAAACAGCCCAACTGTCATCGTAACCTAGATGTGGATTCTACAGACAGGCAGAGGCCCAGAATTGTTAAGCAAGAAAATGCCCACTTTCTAAAAGTGGCATTTTCAAACATGTGATTCAACTTCACCAAAAGATGTATTTTTAAATTGTGAGTTCAGCGACCCCAAACTCCAAATCTCTATATATTCACAATTGGAAGATACACTTGTAAGATTTTACAAGCCTCCAATGATAACCTATGGGAGAGATAGTCCTTGCAATAGTGAAAAACGAAATTAGCAGTATTTCAGTATTAGGACATGTAACACACACCAGTACATGTCTTTCCTTTTAAGTACACTGCACCCTGCCCATGGGGGTACCTTGAGCCTACCTTATGGGAGACTTCCATGTGGTAAAAGGGAAGGTTTGGGCCTGGCAACTTGCCAGATCGACATGGCAGTTTAAAACTGCACACACAGACACTGCAGTGGCAGGTCTGAGAAATGTTTGCAGGGCTACTTATGTGAGTGGCACAATTAGTGCTGCAGGCCCACTAGTAGCATTTGATGTACAGGCCCTGGGCACACCTGGTGCACTTTACTAGGGACTTACTAGTTAATCAAACATGCCAATCATGGATAAACCAATCATGAACACAATTTACACAGGGAGCACTTGCACTTAAGCACTGGTCACCAGTGGTAAAGTACCCAGAGTCCTATAACCAGCAAAAAAGAATTGCAGCACACAGTCAAAAATCCAGGAGGTCAGAAGCAAAAAGACAGGGGAAATTACGCCAAAGATGCAGGGTCTAACAATCGCCTGTTATACAGATGCAAGTTCAACACTAAACACAACAAGCAATCAGTGTATGAATGTGTGGTTACCGATATTTTGCACACCTATTGAGATAGGAGTCCCTTACTTACATGCCTGAAATATTTGTTTACATGTCTGTACCATCAAACATGCCAACTATCTCAGGGACAACCCCCTGCCTCTGCCTGCTGATCCATGGGCGCCAGTTGCAGCTGAGTGTCTGGGCCACCACTTGTTGCAAAGACAGCCCTCAGGTTCTGTGCCAAAGTCTTCTTAAATCCCTGCATAGTCCTGGCTGTTGGTACCACCACACTGACCTTATCAAGGATGCCTTTCCACAGGGTGGAATCCTGGATGTGACAAAGACCTCTCTCATGTCTTCCACCTTTGTGAGCAGAATCTCCACCTTCTCCCAGGTGAATCTCTTACTGGTACGCCCTGGAGAACTCTTCTGCTGGATTCCCTAATACTCGTTTGTACCTTCCTGTCTTGTGCCCTCTTCTCTCTCCTGGCGTGATATGTTCGCAGAGTATTTTCAATGCTCTGTAATGTCTTGCATCACGTTTTAAATGTTAGCCTGACGCATTGCTGTTTTGCTTGACACAGAGGGTGTGCTGCTGATCCAGCGGGTTACTAGCAACAAGCATTCATACACAAAATACTCACTTGGGCCCATACATTCATACTACGCTAGCAATTTCCGCTGGTGGGTCAGTTGTACTCTTTATCAAAATCCCTGCTACCAATTACTTTTCTGATTGAAGAGTAATGACTTACCAATGGACCCTTTGCTAATTGGGAAGTTTAAAATGAGTGACATTCAATACAATTCATAATTCCTGAAATAATCACTGAGTCAGGAAGTTTTAAAATGTTTATCTAAAGATTTAGCAGAGTAAAATACAGAACCACATGATACTTAAATCGTATATCAAGGATGAAGCATAATAATCAATTATCGATCAATGACGGTCCCTCAGAAAAGAGAAGATAGAGACAGCAGCGCAACTAAGGTTTGCATTTATTTTTACCTAAAAGTGCGAGAACCAAACCCCTTGGCCAAGGAGTTGGAAAGATAAGACCCTGGAAGGATGAAGAGCAAAAACCTCCTCCCGGATCAGGAGAGGACCGGTGACCTCTCTATCAACGACGCCTGCGTCGTTCCCCTCTCTGGTACTTCGCTTCTCCTCGATTTCTCCCGTATCTTGCTTCTAAGGTACTCCGCCGCCCCCACCTCAGGACCTCTCTGGACAGCGGTTCAGTCTGCAATCGATCAGCTCGTCATGGATCTCAAACTTTGAACCCCTCTGCATCAGATCTGCTCATTTCTGCCTCTCTTCTGAATGAATTCTGAATATCCTCTGAATATCAATTAACTACTTCTATATCTATTATACCCTTCTACGCCCATGTACCTCCCCTTAATGTTGCAGAATTATGGGCCCACTACTTCTGATTGGACGGGGACAGGGGGTTGATCCTCACACCATATTGATTTAATTCAATTTCTGTAAGCCCATTGTTTTAAAATACCGCCCATCACAATAAATACATTTGCTTTATTTCCCACCCGTCTCACGACAAGTTTAATACATTGTTCATATAAATTGTTTCTTTTCGGTAGGGACATCGTGGGTACAATAATGTTGGCCATCAGGTCATGGCCTTGGACGACGTCCAGGTTGACTTCATCCGCTCTTCTGGGCAGCCACTCAGGGCGCATGCGCAGAACCATTGTCTCTCGAGTTTTCAGTTGACCAACCCCAGGCCCAATTTACGAACTAATAAAAAGTCAAAGAAGAAAATATTAAAATCACAAATAAATTGTTTCACTGTATACCCACTCTTTCTACTCTATTCCCATTTATTTATAAATTCTATCCCGCATTAATAGCGTTAGGATACCACAGTTTATTTGCAACATATGAGCAAGCGGTAGCACATGAAGACATTAAGCAGCCATTTTAATACACACTGCGCAGAAGCAAGAATTTCCCTCCAAGCAAAGAAAGACGTCACACCATGTGATATGGTTGAGACATGCGCAATAGGGTTCCCGCGCTTTAGCGGCCATTTTAGAATAGACAAGCGTTATTTGTTAGTTTAAACACATAGGCAAGCTTCCTTTCTACTTATATTTGTGTGTGCAGTGGTTAGTACGAACATCACAAAGATTAATAAATTAATACTGTGAGAAGATTGCCTCCGAGCAAGTCTCATTTGTGAGTCCTTGCTCCATCAATCCCCTCTCTGATGGCGTTTCTGAGCCATCAAATACTACCCACAACCAGATGCCAACTTTTAGCATAAAATTGTCTCAGTTTCATTTTTACACTTTCTATTTTTCACATCTCCTTTCAATTTCTTGTATAATTCACTTCTTAAATCTTCTAGTTCGATTTCATCAAACTTTCGCTTCTTTCCTTTTCCTGTCACATTATACGATTCATTCTTGCTACAACATTTGCACCATATTATTATAGACAGTACTATTATTCCTATCCCTGCTAAGGGTACTAATATTTGACCTATAAGTCCTTTCCCTACATTAGCAAACCAGGTACCAATTGACCTAATACTATTGGTCAATCTTTCCCATACACTATCAACTTCCAGTGGTTTTAGTTCCTTCTCAAGTTTAGTTATATTCTGTATATACGTTCCAATTTCTGCACTTTTATCAGGTATGTAAGTGCAACAGTGTTTCGTCTTCAATAATTTACAGACTCCGCCCTCTTTCGCTAATAGTATATCAAGAGCAAGTCGATTTTGCATAACCATAGATCTAATCGCAACCATTTCCGCATTAATCATTAGAAATCCTCCCTCAGTGTCAGTTGATAAACGATCAACCACCGTAGATAATTTACATATCCTTGAGTTCAGAATTATTCCCACTGAAGGTATTAATGCACCAAATATATCACCTACAATTTCAGAAAAACTAGCTCTTTTACTACGTGTTAATTCACTAGTATTTTCATTGCTCCCAGTGTTCCTTTTTACATGGTATATTTTTGGAAATACTATTCCAAAATAACAACTTCCATACCGCCGTGCAGGAAGCCTAAAGTAAGCCTTATTCCCACACACATAATAAATTCCAGGAAAAACTGAATCCGTTCCTCCTTTTAATCCCCAACCTCCAAGAATTAAGAAATTGTGTTCACATTCACTGGTACCGATGAAAATATTGTTATAATCAGTCTTTAACCTATGTAGACAAATTTTCCCTGTTTTCACAAAATCCAGAGCCATAGCAGCTTGAGCCTTGCCAGGTGTGTAACTACCCTCTTTCTCAGCCCAAGGTGGCAGATGAGCCTTATGCTCAGAAGCTTTCCTTTGAAAATCTTGTCTTCTATTCTCCACTAAATTCAAAAATATCTTCTCTTCTTCATGTAATGAACATGTTAGATTGCTTCTATGTGCATGTGTTATATCTATCGATTTCATTGTTAAGAAAAATTCTCCCATAAATTGTGCATCTTTACTACTAAGCACTGGATTCATATTCTTTCGAATCGGAACCTCAGAAAATATAACATCTATATTTGAATAATAATACTGAAGTCTCCCTGTTCTATAAAATAAACTAGTCAATACACTACATGATATGCCATAAGTTAATGGCAAGTGATGATCTGTTAACCCTTCTGCTACTGATTCAGGTAGTTTCATACAAACATAACAATTACTAACTTGCATGGTATCTACATATTGAAACAATAATTTTGTGAAAACATTCAGACTAGTGTCATTATCTGTTACTTCATGATGAAATTCTGGTTCATTTTCTGCCTTTAGTTCTACTCTATTACTTTTCAAGTTATCTGTCCTTTCCTTCGTTTCGTTGTTAATCTTTTTATCTATTATCATAAAGTAAGGAATTGCTACGATCACAACTAACCATACTATAAGCACCACTACCATATTACATATGCATATAGCACAGCATCTTTTACAACCCTTCTGTTTTGGTCTCCCAGTAACTCTATCGTCAGGCATTTTTGACAAGGAAGATTTCTCTTCTTATCGTAATTCAAAGTCTCTTTTCGTTATCAAGGTGGTTTTATTTCTCTCTCATAAGTCAATTCCGCACTTGTTCCTTCGTCACCACTTTCACTTGACTCTGAGCTCTCGTAGTCTTCAAGGATGATATAAGTCCAATCGGGACCTTTAAATTTGTTGTTTACAAGTTTCAGTCTTTTGCTTTTCTGTCTTTCAATTCCACTTGTTTGTCCTGTTAGGCTTGTCACTTCATTTACTTGTTCTGGATCTTCACTTCTGGTTGTTATGTGGTATTTTACTCTTTTAATTACACTAGGCCAACGATCACCTTTTCTGACCTTCTTTGTTTGCACTGTCTCTTCACTTCTTATTTCTTCTTCAGAAATTCTTTTATTTTCCAGTTGTGGCACAATTTCGTTTTCTTCTATTTCAGTTTCTTCTACTTGCTCTTTCTCAGGTCTTATTGCTTTCTCTTCAGCTGCTCCACTGTGAGTTTCCAGTAACTGACCTTGTTCAGGATTTACGTCTTCATGCTTGTGATCCTCGTGATTTTCTTCTTGAGTGTATTTTCCTAAATCTAACTGGTTCTGATCAGGGCTTATTGCACTTTGTACTTCTGCAGCCTGACCGTGTTCTTCTAGACCTGTCTGTCCCTGCTCAAAATCTGTTGGTTCGTTGTTGATTTGAGCCCAATTTCCTCTCCCTATCTGATCCTGCTCAGGTTCTCTTATTGTTTCTTCTTCCTCTTCCTGAGCTGCTTCTTCTTCACCTATCTGATCTTCTTCAATTTCCTCTAAATTTGCTTGACTTCTTGTTCTGTTGTAGACTTCAGGTATTTCCACCACCGGTACCCAGTCCTGACTTGTGCTCGGTTGTTCTTCTTCAGCTTCCCTTGAATCTCGGACCTAAGATTCTTCAGCTGGGCAACCTTCAGCTTCCTCAGTTATCGATGCTGTCTGAGGATTTTCTTCTTCAGGGTCTGGTACTCTTTTGGTGTGGCTTACATGAATCCAATTAGGATATACCGCACATTTCACTGCTGTGTTCGTAACTAGTATGACCTGACGAGGTTCTTCCCACCTGGGTGATAGACACATTTCTCTGGTGTGATGCTTCACAACCACCCAGTCACCGGGATTCAGATCATGTTCTTGTTCAGGCTGCCTGGAAACTGCGTCTTCCCCAACCTGGTGAGAGACAGAACGCACTAGGTCAGTCAATCCTTTGCAATAATCCAGAACCATATCATCAGTTATATTCAGCAGTTTATTTGTAGGAACATGTGCTTGTTTACCATTGCTCTTCCCATGATTATTTCGTGCGGACTCAATCCGGTATTTCTATCTGGAATGCTTCTGAGTCCCATCAAAACAAGTGGCAATGCATCCGGCCAATCTAACGATGTTGATGCACACATTTTTGCCAGTCTGGATTTTATTGTGCCGTTCATTTGTTCAACCACTTCAGAAGCCTCTGGACGATATGCACAGTGCAATTTTTGCTCAATTTGGAATGCTTCACAGATTATTCTAATCACATCACTGTTGAAGTGCCTTCCTCTATCTGATTCCAAAGTTACTGGAAAACCAAATCTAGGAATGAGTTCTCGTAGCAACAACTTTGCAACTGTAATACTGTCATTCCTCCTAGTAGGGTAAGCTTCCACCCACTTTGAAAACAGACACACTATGATGAGTACATATTTCAGTCCTCTACATGGTGGTAGCTGAATGAAATCTAGCTGCAATCTCACAAATGGACCCTCTACCTTTCCGATCTTCCCAAACCCAATTACTGTTTTTCTTCCTGGATTATGCATTTGGCAAGTTAGACATCTATGGCAAAGACTCTCTGCTACAGCCCTAAACCTTGGATTGTACCAATTTTGTCTGAAGAGCCTAATCATTGCATCTCTCCCTACGTGGGTGTCTCCATGATACATTCTGGCCATTTGTGAAATCAAACAGTCGGGCATGACTGGTCTGCCATCGGCATAAATCCATACATCATCGTCTGATCTTTGAGAACATCCCATTTTAATCCATGCATTTCTTTCACTCTCATAAGCATCGTCTTGTAATCTTTTCACATCATTCCATGTTTCAGGAGGTGCATACAGCATAAGTTGGCAGCTGATTCCCATTCTTTCAACCCTTTTATTAACTGATAACCTGTTTTTGGCACAGTGTTGGGCCACCAAATCTGCATATCTGTTACCGACTACCACCCAGTCATCTCCTGACTGGTGTGCGGCACATTTCACAACAGCCAATTCTTTTGGTGATTGTATTGCTTCCAATAGTTCTTTTACGAACTGTCCATTTTTAATGGGGGATCCTGAAGAAGTCATGAAATCCCTTTGCATCCATAATTGGCCAAAATCATGCACAACCCCGTAACCATATTGGCTATCTGTAAATATAGTTACTTTCTGGTTCCTCCCAATTTTGCAGGCTTTTATCAAAGAAATTAATTCAGCTACTTGTGCAGATTTTACTCCTGGTAAATAGGATGCTTCGACTATTCCAGTTAATTCACATACTGCATATGCTGCAGTTAGTTTACCATCTTCATGCCTTTGGCATGAACCATCAACAAACAGCTCCCTGTCTGGTTTCCTGAGGGGTAGTTCCTGTATGTCAGGACGTGGTTTTGTGCACAATTCTGTGACTTGTAAACAATCATGTTCCTCTTCATCATCTTTAACTTCCTCATGATATGGGTCTGGTAGTAAGGTAGCAGGATTTACTATGGTGCACCTTACAATAGTCACATTTTCAGCACCTAGTATTATTCTTTCATATTTAGTCACCCGACTAGGAGTTAGATGCTGAGTTCGTGTTCTTGTCAACAGAATCACAACTGAATGTGGAACAAACACTTTGACAGGATGTCCCATTACAATTGATTCACTTTGCTCAATGCTCAAACATGTAGCCGCTACTGTTTTTAAACAGCCTGGCAATGCGGCTGCCACTGGGTCCAATGTAGCAGAAAAATATGCTATAGGACGTCTGTCCAAACCGTGTCTCTGGGTTAGGACTGAAAGTGCACAATTTTCTCTTTCATGGCAGAATAATGCGAATTTTCTTTTATAATCAGGCATGCCTAGTGCAGGTGCTGCACACAAAGCGTTTCTCAATTTTACAAAAGCTCCTACGCTCTCATCATCCCACTCGACTGGGTCCTTTGCCTTCTTTTTCGTCATTTGAATTAAAGGCTTTGCTAGCAGAGAAAACCCTAGTATCCATTGTCGACAATAACCCACTATTCCAAGGAACATTCTCACTTCTCGTTGGGAGACAGGCATTTGCATTTTCTTGATTAATTTTACTCTTTCAGAGGTTATCCTTCTTTTTCCCCTCTCAATTTGGTGTCCTAGATACTTAACTGCTGTTGTACAAAACTGCAACTTTTCAGGTGAAACTTTATGCCCTTCTTCAGCTAAATGATTTAATAATGCAATAGAGTCAACAACACAATCCTCTCTGGTGTTAGATGCCACCAGTAAATCATCTATATATTGTACTAGGACTGAGCTTCCTGGCATCACTAGTTTCTCTAGACACTTTTTCAATATCTGATTAAAGATGGAAGGACTTTCCGTGTACCCCTGAGGAACACGATTCCATACATAGACTTTGTTCTCAAATTTAAATGAAAAAAGATACTGACTATCTGGGTGCAATGGTATTGAAAAGAATGCTTGACATAAATCAATCACGGTAAACCATCCTGCACTCCAAGGAATTTGGTATAGAATCACTGCAGGGTTTGGCACTATAGGACAACAAGGTTCAACAATCTTATTTATTTTTCGCAGGTCTTGCACAATCCTATATTTTCCACTAGGTTTCTTTAAACCCATTATTGGTGAGTTACAAGGGCTACTCATTACTTCTTTTAGTATGCCTTGTTTTACCATTCTGTCAATTTCTTCAATGACTCCTGCTTTTACTTCGGCACTCATTTTGTACTGTCTAGTATTTGGGAAGATTGCACCTTCCTTTACAGTAATTTTAACTGGGTCTATTTTGGCCATAAGTCCTACTTCTTTTCCAGTGAAATCCCATACTATGGAATTTACTGTAGTTTTTAACTCTTCTGGCAACTCATCTTTTGTTATCAAAGAGAACATTTCATCTACTTCTGTACCTTGCAATCATAAATTTATATACATGGTCTTCATCTGGGGTCTGAACTGCCACACCATCCGGTGTGCAGAAAATTGTGCAGTTCATTTTACACAACAAATCTCGGCCCAGTAAATTCACTGGACTGGAATCACACACTACAAATTGATGCATTTCTCTAAAATTTCCAATTTTTACTTCCATTGGTTCGGTAAGAGGTGTTCTAATCTTTTGATTAGCTACACCCACAACTTGGATAGCTTCTCCAGAGAGAGGAAGGTCTGGGATGTCTGCTGTTCTCACAGTAGACCTGGTAGCACCAGTGTCCAAAAGGAAAGTAATATCATTACCTTTCACATTCCCTTCAACATATGGACCTGACTGATCTACCGGTAAGGATGCACCAAGTAAGCACTCCTTCTCCCCCTCTCTTAGGCACCGTCATTGACTATATGGACAGAAGTCATCCTGCAAAAGAAATTGTGAAGTTACATACTCATTCTTACCACTTCCTCCTTGATATCCGACGTCTGTACCGTGCTTTGCTCTGCTTACATTACCCTGTATAGGTGCAGGTGGCAACTGACTCTGAGGATTTACACCCTGCTGTGACTCATTCTGCGTCTGTGGATTTAAATTTTGATTTGGGCCATTATTATTCCGCATCTTTTTACATTCATCCTTCCAATGCCCCAATTTTCCGCACCCGTGACAAGGAAACTTCTTTTTAGCTTCTTCTCTACTCATTCGTCCTCTCACTTTTCCTCCATTCCCAGTGTCACCATTCGTTCCAGAATCTTTTCCCTGATTATCACTTGGATTATCCAAATTAATTCCCTGTCGTTCAGCCATTTTTACCTGAGCCCACATCACTTTCTCTTGCAGTTTCTTGTGCCTATCCTCAATGTCATCTCCACAATATTTCGCATATTTCAAAATCTCGTCAATCGGTTTCCCCTGCCAACACAACATGTACTGCTTAATCATCTGACAAATCTCTGGTTTTAATCCATAAACAAATCGGTAAACAAATTGACTCATGTTTTTATCTCCAATATCTTCAAATCCACTATACTGCTTGAATACCTGCAATAAACGTTCGTAATAGGCATGTACCGATTTGCTGGCTTCTTGGTAGTTCTGTCTATTTTCACCCAATCTGTCTCCTTTGGTGGTATTTTCCCTTTCAAGTAAGTTATTACCTGCTGATACTTTTTCATTACATCACTTGACGGGGCACCTGTCTTTGAATCTCTAGGATACTTTTCGCTTGGCCAATCAACTGTGATTTTACAATCTGTCCATAAATCGGCAGGTACCACTATGTCGAACAAACCATCCAAGTCCTTCAACAATACCTTTGACACCTTCACAAACCTCTCAACCTGCTTGTACCATTCAATTGGCTTTTCTCTCAACTTTGGAAAGTCATTCGTAAATGACAAAATATCCTGTCTGCTCCATGGGACATGTACATATCCTCCTCCTGGAACTTCTCGCATTGGGTACATTTGATCTGCTTTCCCTGTTTCCTTCATTAAATATTCAGAAGTGGTTCTACTGTACCGTGCCTCTTCCTTTTTCTTTGTCCATCTAGTTTTCCATTTATCCAAATCTCCCCATTTCTGTAATACTGACATTAATTCTTTTATTTGTAGTTTTCGGCCAGAGGCATTCATGTTTTCTAAATCTTTGTCAGAGAAGTCTGCTCTATAGGGTTTCTGTAACACTTTTGACTTCCCTATTTCAATTCCCATCTGCAAAGCCAAATCTGATAACTTCTCATGAAATATTTTTACATTTCTAGTGATGCTTCTGCATACAAATAATAATTCTTCTTCATCGTAAGTATTTAGACGATCTACTCCTACATTTCCTGCTATCATTTCTTCTAACTCGACCTTTAATTTGTAACTGTCCATAATCTTTGGAGGTGAACTCTGTTTGTCTGATCCTTGTGCCCACCTTTCTAAGTCTTCTGGTGTAACTACTGTGGCACTTTTGGTTCCTGATGAAGTTACTATGTTTACATCTTTGGAGCAACCAGGTGTTACTCTTCTAGGAGTGGTATTTACAGAACCTCGAATAGGTAAATCCATTAAGGATATCATACTTTCACAATCACTGAATTGATCATCAATTATTACAGGATCTAGTTTTGGGATTTCTACAGATGTGGGCATTGCTAAGGGTTTCGGATAACTTACTTTGTCACCATATAAGGGAACCACTGGACCAATCGTTACAGGTATGGTCAGTGAATCAGGATGGACACTCAATTGGGTTACTTTCTGTATTAATTCTGCTCTGTTTTTATCTATTGCTTCCTTTTCTTTATCATGAAGTACCCTACCAACTGGGGGATTATACAATACTTGCGGTACCAATGGTGTCTTTAGCAGTGGTGCACTTGGGGTGCATCCACTTGTCCCTTCCTGATATGGTGGTGGGTTCTTTAATATTTCTTCCATAAACTCATCTTCTGAATCTCCAAATCTAGTCAAGTGCTTTGTCTTTTCAGTGCATTTATTCCCTGACGATTCTTCTGCCATTAATATTGGATATAAACCCTCTGTAAGCATTGCTCTTCTCCACTGTTTCATCTGACCGTCCCTTGACTCGTTTTGGTATCTAGGGAAAAATCCCCTATAACCCCTATTACTCCTGGATCGGTCACGTTCGAATGCCTCGGTTTCCCACTCTTCCAAGGCTTCGTATTGAGTTAATCTTGGTCTGGGTTCTAAGTCATTCATCCTCAATCTCAAATTTTGAAGAATTCTCCCATTGAAAGTACCATTTTCGGGGAATGCTAATATTCCATCATTTTTGGTATATTCCATCCAATTTTCTATCCATACGCAAGTATGATAACCTCTCTCCATCATCATAAATGAAGCGGGCGTTTTAGCTGGTGGAATGATAATTCCTTCTCTAGTTTTGATTGGTCTATCCTTTTTAAAATAATTCTTAATCTTCTGTAGAAATGACATTTTCCTCTTCTCTCCGTACATTTTGGGTAAATCTCGGTGTATAAAATTATATTCTGTAAACCCTAGGAATCTCCTGTCTGGACGAGTTCCTATTAAAGTCGGATCACGTTTTAACATACAATCTCCACTATCCACTAGGATTTCGGCTGCTATGGTAACAACCAATCAACTTCCAGCTAACACTTGTCTCTGAACCAATCCTAGCGCGGCCTTTTAGTGACGTCTTTTCTGCCAACCCCTCCTTTACAATCTGCGCTTCTCTGTCCCTCGCTGTTTCAACCAATCCCCGCGCGGTACCTGTGACATCAGTACTACTCCTGACTACTGACCCCTCCTTTACAAGAGTCGTTCTACGCCCGCGGTTTCAACCAATCCCAGCGCGGCGTTTTGTGACGTCAGCTTCCTCTCTGGTAGCTGACCCTCCCTTTACAAAATCGTACGCAAAACTTTATTTTCTCTACGCTTCTTATTAAAATTTCAGTAACAACATAAAACATTCGCTATCGTGCCAGTTTCGCTAATTTTGAAAAAGATAGTTTCTCTCACACTTAGTAAAACCTTTCCGTTTACTATACATACACTACGAGTAAAACCCTTCCGTTTACTCTTTACGTAAGCTTCAGAAATACCTGCTACTTCTTCAATGTTACCCTTTCTAGGTGATATAACATAACATTTTTACCAGCATATTCCTTTGCTATTACTCACACGCATAGAGTCCCTAACAAGTACTGATAGCCCTACTTAACTTTTCTCATAGCCCTACTATTTCTGCCTGACAGATAACCTCACTGCAGTATGGCTTCCACTTACCATCCGCTATTCTTTCCCCCGGGGATTCTGGACAACATAAAACAAACTTTAAAAACACACGGATGTTAGTTCATAAAAATAAAATTCTCATTACCCAATTAACAAAGTGCAACCATCCTCTGATAACCAGAAAACTGATCCAGCGGGTTACTAGCAACAAGCATTCATACACAAAATACTCACTTGGGCCCATACATTCATACTACGCTAGCAATTTCCGCTGGTGGATCAGTTGTACTCTTTATCAAAATCCCTGCTACCAATTACTTTTCTGATTGAAGAGTAATGACTTACCAATGGACCCTTTGCTAATTGGAAAGTTTAAAATGAGTGACATTCAATACAATTCATAATTCCTGAAATAATCACTGAGTCAGGAAGTTTTAAAATGTTTATCTAAAGATTTAGCAGAGTAAAATACAGAACCACATGATACTTAAATCGTATATCAAGGATGAAGCATAATAATCAATTATCGATCAATGACGGTCCCTCAGAAAAGAGAAGATAGAGACAGCAGCACAACTAAGGTTTGCATTTATTTTTACCTAAAAGTGCGAGAACCAAACCCCTTGGCCAAGGAGTTGGAAAGATAGGACCCTGGAAAAATGAAGAGCAAAAACCTCCTCCCAGATCAGGACAGGATCGGTGACCTCTCTATCAACGACGCCTGCGTCGTTCCCCTCTCTGGTACTTCGCCTCTCCTCGATTTCTCCCGTAACTTGGTTCTAAGGTACTCCGCCGCCCCCACCTCAGGACCTCTCTGGACAGCGGTTCAGTCTGCAATCGATCAGCTCGTCATGGATCTCAAACTTCGAACCCCTCTGCATCAGATCTGCTCTTTTCTGCCTCTCTTCTGAATGAATTCTGAATATCCTCTGAATATCAATTAACTACTTCTATATCTATTATACCCTTCTACGCCCATGTATCTCCCCTTAATGTTGCAGAATTATGGGCCCACTACTTCTGATTGGACGGGGACAGGGGTTGATCCTCACACCATATTGATTTAATTCAATTTCTTTAAGCCCATTGTTTTAAAATACCGCCCATCACAATTAATACATTTGCTTTATTTCCCACCCGTCTCACGACAAGTTTAATACATTGTTCATATAAACTGTTTCTTTTCGGTAGGGACATCGTGGGTACAATAATGTTGGCCATCAGGTCATGGCCTTGGACGACGTCCAGGTTGACTTCATCCGCTCTTCTGGGCAGCCACTCAGGGCGCATGCGCAGAACCATTGTCTCTCGAGTTTTCAGTTGACCAACCCCAGGCCCAATTTACGAACTAATAAAAAGTCAAAGAAGAAAATATTAAAATCACAAATAAATTGTTTCACTGTATACCCACTCTTTCTACTCTATTCCCATTTATTTATAAATTCTATCCCGCATTAATAGCGTTAGGATACCACAGTTTATTTGCAACATATGAGCAAGCGGTAGCACATGAAGACATTAAGCAGCCATTTTAATACACACTGCGCAGAAGCAAGAATTTCCCTCCAAGCAAAGAAAGACGTCACACCATGTGATATGGTTGAGACATGCGCAATAGGGTTCCCGCGCTTTAGCGGCCATTTTAGAATAGACAAGCGTTATTTGTTAGTTTAAACACATAGGCAAGCTTCCTTTCTACTTATATTTGTGTGTGCAGTGGTTAGTACGAACATCACAAAGATTAATAAATTAATACTGTGAGAAGATTGCCTCCGAGCAACTCTCATTTGTGAGTCCTTGCTCCATCACTGCATTGCTTTATTTGTGCTCCAGCTTCATCGCATGGTTTCACTTAGTAAATATGGCGGCAAAGGAAAAAAAAGTGACTTGTGCACAGTATCAGTAAATCTGGGTCAAAATGTTATAAAACTGAAGACGAAGTATGTGTGACTTCAGTTTAAAAACTAACTTCGAATACTATGGGCTTACTTTCAAGAAGACAGGGTCAGTGCAAAGCAATGGTTAATAGACAGTAGTGCTGACAACATCCTCTGCCTGGAAATGGAAATGGCCTGCACTAACAAGAAATGCCTAACTGTACCTGGCATTCAGATGTAATTGTGCATCATCTTTGTCAATCATTATTAATGCGCTTCCTTCTTATCAAAAGTACAAACATTTAAACATAGTAAGGAGTGTCTCTGGCACTAATGGACATTTAAATCGTGATGGACGCATTAAATGATTGACTTAAGATGTTCATTTGCCTGTCATTCTCAAAATATTCTTACGAGTAATATTACAGTACCTGTGGATTGGAAGCTGCATACAAATAAAACAACAGCACTATACTAAAGAAGTTATTGATGAAGGATTTTATTTGTAGAAATCAATACATTATTAATACAGAGTACCGAAAGATGCTAGGCATAGTGAAATCGTCAAGCTTAAGATTTCATTACTGGGCAGTGGAAATAGTAAATGGATAAATTATCTGATCAGAGTGATATTGTCAACTTCACAAAGACTGCAGTGGTTAATTTTGTATTTTGGTTTTGCAGCACAGTTGTTTAAGTGGTGGGGAAAATTAGAAGTTGGACAACAGCAGCAAGAGTCCCTGCTTTGCCCAGGCAGGGATGTGATGTCCAGCGTGAGTCAGCTCATTTTCACTGTTCTAGTAGTGAGAAGGTAGTTAACCCAAGGCCATCACCACTGCTGCTTCTCTTCTGTCTTGGGTAAGTAGAAAGGGAAGCTAGTTCTAGTGCTGGTGCTAGTTCTAGTGTCTCTTCTCTGCTACTCTGAAGACATGGAGATTGAAGCTGACCCTTGTTGCTCCCCAGCAGTGTTAAATCAGTCAGTGCCAGGGCAAGGATACCAAGGGTGGTGCCTCTGCCCCTCCACCTGTGGTAAGGATGTCACCTATGTATTTATTTTTCGTATCCTTTCTCTTGCTTTTTTTTGTTTCCTTCCTTGTTGGTGCCTGAGATAATTTAGCTTTAGGTTGTCTGTAGCGTCGCTTCTTTGACATGCTCTACTAATACCTCATTTTATTTTATTCATCACAGTCTATCATTACTCTTCTCCCCACAAGTAGGGGTGTAGCAGTGGTGCTTATCAAATCACATTCTTTTCTTTCTGCTCCTGATGAAAGAAATATGATACTGTTATATATGGCTCAAGAACTTTCTCCACTAGTGGAGAACTGACTGCAGACCAGTGTGCATGGAGGAAGATCTTCTCTTCTGAACCTGCAGGATCAAGGGCAGCAGTGCAGACTGTAGACTAAACCCTATCCCCTCAACCCACTCTCATCTCTGGTGTAAGAGAATGAGGGGCTGGATTCGACAATGGAGTAGGGTAATATACTTTTGTTAGTGCGCACAATAGAAAGCAGTGACACGAAACCTCAAATAAGCTGCATTCGAATGGATGGCGAGAAGATTGATGGTGGTCTGTCCGGATGACAGCAAAAACAACATTAGTGAACAGCAGCAATTCTGCTCATCCACCCACTTGTGTTGGTGAAGAACGCCCTCCGTTGTTAGTAATCTGGGGATCCTTTTTGGTGTGGAACTGAGAATTCAGTCCTCATACTCTCAACTTGAACTCCTACTTGGCATTCTCAAATTTATTTCAGGTGAAGACCAGACGTTGTAGTAGATACTCTGGTGAATTCTAGCCTCCAGTTCTATCAAATTAGACACATACATTTGATCCAAAACTCCACAAATCACCTGACTAGCGCCGGGACACTCTTGCTGAGTAGCCGTGCGCTTTATAAATGTGTTTCATTCATTCATTCACTGGTGGCATAAGGGAAACGTATATTTGTAGTTTGGTGCACTGTCAGTGCTAGAATTGACGGAAATATTCTCTGCTGAGTCTATGCATGTCTTTTCTAGTCAGTTTAGAAAGACAATGCTCTAACAAACATTTCTTTGTGCTGGTTTTAGCTGACCATCATCATCTTGAGTTCTCAAAGCCTTGATCCATGATGAGAAGGGACAATCGTTTCTTTCCTTCTGATTGCCAAACCACAGCTTGTCTGGAGGTTTCATTTATCTTTAAAAATTCACCTGTTCTAAAGTTTGTCATTTACCCTAACCACGAGACAGTTTTTTTGAGTCAAAGATCTAAAAGACCCACAGCAACTTGTTGCATCACTTTTCAAATATTTATTTCTTTGATCATATGAGACAGCAGAAGTTCAGTAGACTTTCGAAGAAAATATATGAAGTCAGTGCACAAAGTGAAACAGTAGAGAGGCTGGCCACGGCACAACAGCAAACTTGACCTTAGTATTAGAGACTTTTTTTAATCGTGTGTATAGAGAAGAATGACCCACTAGTTCCACTAAGCTATCTAGGACCATTATACCCCCTAATAGCACTCACCATTTTAACTAGACAAATGACCTCAATTAATTAAATAGTTTTGTTTCTGAGGATCACTTAGTCTATTTTAATACACTCACCTTTCTCACATCATTTCACTACCAATCTACACTTTCAACCTACACGCCCACACTTTATCAAATGGCTCAACCGAAAAAAGATCTCTGGCAAAGAGCCCCCTTGAGGGTGCCCATCGGGCATTGCAGCGCCGGCCCAACAAGGAGCTTGCCCAATTATGAAGCATGGCACCCACATGGATGTGTGAGGGCACTTGCTCGAATTTTGAGCATCTCCCACCTCTGTAAAACTGGACCTACACACATCCATTTCACTGCTGCACTGTAGGAACTGCATACTCTTTTTGATACTACTTGATATAGCAAGGGACCTGTATGCTGGATCTTTATGCTCCTGGTCCCCCCTTCTCTTTTTATGACAATAGAGAAGAATAGTCAAATATCATGAAATAAGGTGGATGAAGTATCCAAAAGATCATGGTTTCAAAAGACCAGCAAAATAAATAGAGGCATAGTAAGGAATGTAATTTGCTTATAATTGAGCAAAGCCTCTTACACTACCCAACACTCAGAAAACCACTAAACGAACAATATTGGACAACTGAGTTCATAATTAAATTCAATAAAATACCTTAAAGAATGCTGAATGGATTACTATGAATTTTGGTCCTTGCTTTTATAAATAGCATGTATTAATACATGTCAGTAATGCATATTTTCAGATGGTAGAGGATTGTGGAGGGACAATCTAGGGTTCAAAGTTGGAAAGTGCAAGTGCTGCATTTCTAGTAGGGAGCACTTGAAAAGCATTACCAAATGTATTATGGTATATGATATATGCAGACTTTCTTCATTTATTCTAAAAGTCATTATAATCAATTGGGAGGAGATGTAGTTTGTGCGTGGTTGTGGATGTCGTATCTGGGCAGGAACTGTACATACGTTATGGTCAGTTATTTAATTTCTAAAGCATGCTAATACCTCGCGCTAGGTAAGAGACAAAAAATGAGTGCCAAATTAAGTGATATTTAACAATGTAGTCAAGATTTGATGGTCTTGGGAAAACAAAGGTGGCTGGAAATTGTCTGCAAGTCCAGGGAAAGCTTATTCCACATCCTTGCTGCTCCCACCCATTGGAACCCGATTAAATCTAGGGACGTCATCAGGGCAGCATACATGGATCTCAACTTGTGGCCAAGAACATGGTTTCAAATTATGTTTTTTAATGGAGCCAGATCCATGCCCATATTAAGTTCAGAGGACAAGGCTCATAGATTTAAAGTTGATCCACTTGACCACACAAAGCCGTTATAAGGTTTTCAGAGCTTCTTAGGCAGTGTAGCATCATATTGCTGCTGTGTTTTGAATCTTTGAATTCCTACATGTGATCAAGCAAGCAGGCCCAGATAGAGGGCCACGCTTTAGCCCATACAGCTAATAACAGTCACCTGAACCACCACAGGTCAAGACACGCTTGGAAGTAAGGGAAGAATTTTTCACAGAATCTGAAGCAGAAAAAAGCAGATAGAGATAATATTGTTAACTTTTCCAGGGCCTGCTTATCATCAAGGTGGACGCCGAGGTCCTTGACCAATTCAGCCGGGCAGGGAGGGCTGAGTTTTCCCTCAACCAAGAGGTAACTGCAGCCACACAATGATGCTCGATCTACCACATCTACCATGATGATTTACCGGGTATCATTGCTGTAATTCATGCAGTTTACTCCAAACACTTTTATAAGCTAAATCTGGGATTGGATTTAAAGGTTGAAGAGAGTGCAGCCTAATACCGACCCTTGAGAAATCCCCTTATTCAGTGTCTTAAATTCCAATTGGTAAAGGGATAAACAGCCTGGCATCTTCCCTTCAGATACTCCACTGAAGGAAGTACTCAAGCTATTGACAGAGCAGCCTCACTGGAAAGATGGATCCTGCATGAGTGTGTGCTGTTCCACAGGTGGATTAAGGTTGATGTGATTAAATATGACCAATGGTCAACATCTATGTGCTTAGGCAGATGTGGTTGAATCTGTATATTGAATCTGTATGAAATACATGGTGGTTCTCTGTGAGACTAGTTTATATATTCTGTCTGAGTTTTAGATATATGATTGGGTCTGATGTGTCAGGTTAATTGATGAATAATTGGCCAGTGGTCCTTGAGATTGTATTGTATTGTAATTGCATTTATATAGCACTTACTACCCCTGACGAGGCGTCGAAGTGCTTTTTCGGCGAGTAGCACGCTACTCTGGGACCCATAAAGGATTAGTGTTGAATTAGTATAGTGAAATATGAAAGTAATTTAAGTGGTGGATAGGTTAGTCAGTTATTTGGATTCGGAAGGATAGCAGAAGGATAGAAGAGGAAAAAAGGTTTGTATTTATATAGCGCTTGTTACCCCTAATGGGTAACAAGCCTGGCTCCGGAAACCCATAAAGGATTAGTGGTGAATTAGTATGGTGAAATATGAAAGTAATTTGAGTGGTGGATATTAGTCAGTTATTTGGAGTGAGAAGGATAGCGGAGGGATAGAAGGGGAAGAAAGGTTTGCATTCATATAGCACCTGTTACCCCTGATGGGTGTTGGAGCGCTTTTCTGGCGAGTAGCACGCTACTCCGGAACCCATAAAGGATTAGTGTTGAAAATTAGTATAGTGAAATATGAAGTAATTTGAGTGGTGGATATGTTATTCAGTTATTTGGATAGGGAAGGGTAGGCGGCGAGATAGAAGAGGGAAAGAGGTTTGTATTTATATAGCGCTTGCTACCCCTGATGGGGTTATGAAGCGCCTTTTTGGCGAGTAGCACTCTACTCTGGAACCCATAAGTATTAGTGTTGAATTAGTATAGTGAAATATGAAAGTAATTTGAGTGGTGGATATGTTAGTCAGTTATTTGGATTGAGAAGGGTTGGGGAGGGGTAGAAAAGGGAAAAAGGTTTGCATTTATATAGCGCTTGTAACCCTGATGGGGTGTTGAAGCACTTTATTGGCGAGTAGCACGCTACTCTGGAACCCATAAAGGATTAGTGGTGAATTAGTATAGTGGAATATGAAATTTGAGAAGTGAACATGTTAGTCTGTTATTTTGATTGAAAAGGATAGTGGAGGGATAGAAGAGTAAAGGATTTAGAATTTTTTTTTGTTTGTTTTTTTTGGAGGTCATACAGTAGGAGGAGGCTTTTGGATGAGTAAAAAGGGGTTGTGTAGGGGAAGACTCAGAGGGAAGAGTTTTAAGAGTAACAAACACACAGATCCAAGTACATCGAAGGTACATAGATGCACAATGGAAGCAAGTACATGTAGACCAAAGATGCACCAGATAAACTCCGGTTTTCAAGTGTTATTGTACTTTAATTTTTTTTAATTTTTTTTTTAAACAACATAATTATTCTACATGTTTATACACAGCAATACACAAAGATAGGTACACATCTATAGTGAAAATAAATGCTTATATACAGAGGGATATGCTGTAAATTTCTGTTTGCGTATGGTGCTTATGTGGGGAAGAGCCAATTCTTGAGTAGTTTTCCGAAGATAAGGTGGCTGTCCGTGGATCTTATGTTGGGGGGTAAAGAGCTCCATAGTTTGGCTACTTGAACACAGAAGGATGTGCCATCCATGGTTTTTTTCTTGTATCTTGGGATTTTGAGGAGAGGTGCCCCTTTAGAGCAGAGGTTCCTTTTTTTAATGTGTTTGGTGATTTTATTCCTGATGAAGAGCTGTCCCATTCCATGTATTGCTTTGTGGGTGATACAAAGCAGCTTGAACGTGGATCTTCTGGCAACCGGTAACCAATGCAGGGCTTTCAAGGCAGGTGAGATGTGGTCTCGCGGTTTGATATGCAAGAGTAGTCTGGCAGCCGAGTTCTGAATCCGTTGTAGTCTTTTCATGGTCGTTAAAGGTGATCCGTGGTAGAGGCTATTGGCATAATCGAGTTTGGACAGAACAAGGGAGATGGTAGCTTGGACCTTGTGTGGAAATCCCAAATGAGGGAAAATTTGTTGCAGCGTTTTTATAGTGACAAAGCTTGATCTTGCTAGTTTGTCCACTTGGGCATTCATCGATAGCTTGGAGTCCATGGTCATTCTGAGGTTTCTTACTTCCTTCGATACTTTAGGCGGTGATCCCAGTTCATCAGGCCAGGCGGCAAGCGGGTCATAATGTTTCCAATCGCCACATGTGAGTATTTCCGTTTTGGAAGCATTCAATTTGAGATGGCTCCAAGTCATCCACTGATCCACGGCTCTGAGCCAACTGAAAATTGGGGATTTTCCAATGTCTTTGGGGCATTCCAGTTGAAGGAGTATTTGCGTGTCATCTGCGTAGTTATAGCACGTGAGGTGAAATTGATTGATCAGTACCGGTAATGACTTCATGTAGATGTTGAAAAGCATGGGTGAGATGATAGAGCCTTGAGGGACCCCTGCTTTTGTGGAGTATGGTTTGGACGAGAAAGGTGGGGTATGGATGACATTAGTTCTGTTTCGAAGGTAGGACGCGATCCAGTCTAGAGCAGTCCCCTCTATGCCGGCTTCATAGAGTCTTTGTTTCAGAGTGTCATGGTCAACCATGTCAAAGGCAGCCGAGAGGTCCAAGAGGAGTAGTGCAGCAACCCCGTTGCGGTCTACTGTATTCTTTAGGTCATCCTAGATGGCAAGGAGGGCAGATTCAATGCCTCTTCCCGGACGGAATCCTGTTTGGAAGTCTGAAAGTATGCCACTCTCTTCAATGAATTGTGACATCTGGGCGAACGCTGCTCTTTCTATCAGTTTTCCCAGGAAAGGTACATTTGTAATGGGTCTGTAGTTGTCAGGGTTCAGCGGGTCCAACTTTGTTTTCTTCAGTAAAGGGCGTATGTGTGACTTTTTGAGTTCTTCTGGAAATATTCCGGTAGTTAAGGAATCGTTGATGATTCTTCTTACTGGAGTGGCAGCAGAGGTTGTTAAAAGAATTGTCTTGAAAGTTTGTGGTGGAAACGGGTCAGAAGGGCTACCGGCAGGCCTGCTTGCTTTGACCAGGTCCATAAATTCATCGTGTGAGATGTGTTGGAAGGAACGGAGAGGCTGGGTTAGAGTATTCTTGGATTGTTGTTTTGTACAAGGGTTAGTGCTGGTGCTTTGTTTCTGTTTTAAGTATGAGTCCAATGTGTCTGCTTTGACCGTGTAATGATTTGCCAGTTTGTCTGTGAAATCTTGAGTAACAGGATGAGTTCCTTCTAGGCAATTTGGTTTGCGAAATTCATTGAGTATTTTATAGAATTCTTTATTTGCACATTTAGCATTTTGAATTCTGACTGAATAGTACCTTTTTTTTTTAGCTTTTTTGATAGCTGACTTGTATAATCTGTTAATTTTCTGTAGGTGAAGTTTGTCTTGTTTGGCGTTTGTTATGAGCCAGGTACGTTGCAGCTTTCTAATTTGTTGTTTTATGTCTTTTATCTCTATGTTTCACCAAGGCGCTTTTTTTCTTTTGTTCTGTTGTGTGGTTTTGAGTGGTATCAGGATGTCAAAAGCTTCCTGTAGCCACTCATATAGTTTTTTAACAGAATTTATTGTTTCCAGATTTGTACTGGATGTTAGTTGTGTTTCTAAGTGTTCCAAATTGAGTTTGTTCCACGGCCGATAGGTGGATGGATGTGAGGTAGTTTTAGTTGAGTCGCTTAGTGTTGTTTTATGTTGGAAAGCAAGCAAGTGGTGGTCTGACTATGTGACTGGAGTTATAGTTTGAAAGGTAACTAGTTCAGTATTAGCAAAAATGACGTCTAGGATATGTCCAGCGATGTGTGTGGGTTTGTGGACAATCTGATGCATGTTCAGTGCGTCTAGGCCAGTGATTATAGTTTTTGGATGGGTCATATTGGGTTTGTCAAACCAAATGTTGAGGTCACCCAGAACGCATAGGTTGGAGTGTATTGTTATCAGGTTTGAAACTGTGTCTAGAAGTGCGTCTGGGAATGTCGCCTTGCTAGGTGGAGGTCTGTAAAGGAGCAGGAAGTTACATGAGGAAGATGGTGTAGGATTGCATCTGGTGAGAAGAGCCTCACAATTCTTTATGGTGATGTCGTCAACTTTAGTGATATGTAATGTTTGCCTGAACACAACAGCTAGACCACCTCCGTTTTTGCCTATTCGATTTTGGGTGATCGTTTGATAGCCTAGAGGAACGGCTTCACGCAGGACTGGAGCCATATCATCTCCCAACCATGATTCAGTTATGAATAGTATGTCTGGTTTTGCATCGGTGAGAAGGTCGTAGATGTGATATTTGTTTTTAGAGAGGGATCGAGCATTTATTAGTAGACAGTTTAGAGAATGGGCTTTGGTGATAGTGAGACTTTGTTTTGTAGAATAGTGATCAGTATTGTGTGGGTTTGTAGCAGGTGTGTTTTTAGTGCTGGTATTAGCTGGATTAGGATAGCAATCGTGTAGCTGTTCTGTATCATGTTCCTCATCCAGCATGCTAAGAAGGCATTTTGATGGGTCTGCGTGTGCATGTGATGGAGATGGTGTTTGAGAGTGAGTTGGTGTGCTGTGTTGTTTTCGTGGTGTAACATTGTTGTGCAGTAGACATGGGGAAGCGAAGTTGTGAGGTGTGGCACGTTGCTTATATTGTTTGCGTGTGTTTAGGGCGGAAGGTGTATGAGTCAGGGGTGGTGGTGCAGCATGTGGGTCATGAAGTAAGGTTCTAAATTGTCCAATGGATGAGAGGCGTTTGGAAGAGAGTTGCTGTGTTGATGTATCTGTGTTAGGTGTGGTGGAAGAGAGAAAGCTTGGCATTGGAGTTTGTTCCTTTGTGTGGTTTGAAAGGTGGGTGTATGTTTGTATTTTGTGATGGTAAGTATTATGAGGTGTTGCACTTTGAAGATCTTGTTGTGCTGGTGTGTGTGATATGTTTTGTTTTTGAGGAGTAGTGAAAAGGGGTACTGGTGTATTTGTTTCATGCGATGGATTTGTTTGTATAGTATTGTTTGTGAGAGGAGGTTGTAAGGTAGAGGGGGTGGTGATGTGTTTATGAGTATGTTGTGTGTAGGAGGGAATGAAGTAGAGGTAATAGTGTTTGTCTTAGACTGGTTTGTTGCAAGAGTTAAAAAGTGTGGTGCCGTGCAGTGTATGTGTTGTGCGTTAGTGTTATTATGGTAGAAGGAAGAGGAGGGTGTTGGTTGGACAAATGATGGAAGGCTGATTATATGTTTGTTAGTGATAAAAAGTGGTCTGTTAGGAGTAATTAGAGCAGGGAGTGTGTGTCTGGATGGGATGTAGTTATGTATGGTGTTGAATGGCGTTGTGTTAGTGATGAGTGGATTGGTTAGTGGTATAGGATAGAGTTGTGTACTGTTTGTAGGTGATGGTGGAAATATGTGGTAGTTGGGATAGAAGGGTGTATAGATGTGGTTTGGTTGGTTTTGTAGTGTATGCTGGTACATTGGTTTGTGCATAGGGTTGTGTGTGGTGTACATTTGGTGTGAGTGTGTTACTATGTTTGTGGATGTGGATGGTGTGGGCTGGGTATTACTGAATGGGAAAATGGGCAGCATTTCTGGCCCTATTCCCAAACAGGCTCAAACAGGCAACTGCCCTTATCCTCTCCGCCCTTAGCCTCGACGCCCAGGCTGAGATGCCCTAAGCCTTGGCCTTTTATAGCCCTATTAATCAGGTGACCCCTTCAGCCAATGGGAACCCTAGCCCTAACACTATCCAATCATAACACCAGCCCTAATGTCCAGAACCAATAGGAGACCAGGACCTTACAGCCAATCTGAGCCCTAGTCCAAGCACTCAATCAGGTTCAAAAACCCTAATCTCAATGTTCAATAGAGGCCCTAGCCCTAGCAGTAATCCCAACCCTAATCCCAGCAACCAATCACACAGGAAGCCCTAGTCCCTACTTCCAATAAAAAGCCCAACCCTAGTCTTAGTCCCACACCTAATCCAGCGACAAATCACATAAGAAGCCCTAATCGCTACTTCCAATAGAAAGCATAACCCTAGTCCCAACCCTAGTCCCAACAACCAATCACACTGGAAGCCCAAGTCCCTACTTCCAATAGAAATCCTAACCCTAGCCCTAGTCCCAACCCTACATTGATTGAGTCACCGACCCAGAAACCAATCAGAACCCTCAAATACCCAACCAATGAGGACACTAACCCTAATCCAATAGAAACACCAGATACAACCACCAATCACTGCACACATGTACCAACCAATAGCAGGCTATATAGAGTCCTCAGACAAGGTTTGCTGGCCAGGGAGTTGGAAGCTGCTCCTCTATTCAGAATCTCCTAGGAGACAGACAGATCAATCCACACTTTGGACTTCTGCAGGTAACGGCCTAACAAACTGTCCTCTAACAATACTGTTTGTATAAAACTTTACTCTCTCTCCTAGCCAAAAAACGAAGTGCACAGTCCCTATTAAACACAGCTTAAACAGCTCACAGCAGATTACTGCTGTCTCAGAGCACCCTCTGATGTAGAATATCCCTGTTGCTAGGGGGGGAGGCAATGGGGGTCTGGTTTCACTCACTTGTTAACACAAAATGGTGGCTGGGAGTGCACTGCTTAACATACAGGTCTTAGCACAGAGCAGAGGAGAAATTTGGAGGGAAAAACTGATAGTCACGGGGAATGAGAGGGAAAAACTACAGAGTTTGGACTGCAAATCCCACAATTCAACAGGTTAAATGGAAGCAGTCACGGGCAAGGAAAAACCACAAGTTTAAACACAAAACAGGTGATTAATTATGCAATCATGGGCAGGTTAAAACTACAATTTTAAACTGTAACAACCACAGGCAAAGACCGTTAAAGAAATAAAAAAGAAAAGATGATGCAATCACAGGTAGGGAAAATCGCTTTTTAACTTTTTAGGAAAGAGACAGCACTAGTCTGCCTCCTTACCACTTCCTGGATTCTGCTTCACTGCAATCTGGGGCACAGGTAGACCGCAACTCACAAGATGGAGGAGAATGTTTTGGGGTGCACCCAGCAAAGCCTTAAGGGGCCTGGGCAGGTGTGAGAGGAGGGCTCAGGGTTAAACAGGATAATCTGTAGGTTCTGTTGAGAGTAAGAAGAAAAATAGGAAGGCCTCTGAGGTATACAGCTAAAAAAAAGCATAGCACAGTACTCTCGGGTAAGCTTTATTTTAGGATTCTGGTAATATTCAGACACCACTCAGCCTTCAGCCATGTGCTGTATGATGTCATTACCTCCTCATGCTCTTCCTCATGTCATTCATTACTATTACGAGATAAGGCACCACTTATACCAAATGGCTCCCTTTCAAACTTATGTTTTTGTCTATGATATTGTTACCATCCCGCCCCCTCTCCCAAACGTGAAGGAGACTTCCTCCCCTCTAGCTATCTGGTGTTTTTTCTTGTGTCCATTCCATCAGGCTCCCCCAAGGTTTTTCCAGGGGTGCCAGAGCTGCAGTCTTGATGTGCTCTCTGGACCTTGGTGTTTTAGTGGTGAACGACCCATGTTTATTGTTGTATTTGGGTTTATTAACACAGAAAGGTACATCATCAGAGTTGCAGTGGGTAGGCCTGTAATTTAAGGATGCTCCACACCCAATAGACCGTGTTGAAAAGAATGAGCAGAAGCCTGGAATGGAGAAGCTAGGCGGAGGGCCCAAATTGAAGCAGTAGTGTTAAGGCCTGCATTTCTGAGAGAATAATGTAAGTTGGGTGGAAGTGCAGAGACAGAACAGATCCCCATTTTTATGGAGCAGAAGTGTAGCAGGTTCACACCAATGTATGCTGTTCTATTCTATGTAGCACTTATATAGTGCATAGCTACCCTTAGGCATCCCAGTGCTGATTGTGCAGCATAGGACGGATAGAGGAACCTAGAGTGAACTGTTCTGGAAGAGCCAGGTCTTTAATGATTTGCGAAAGGGGAATTCCATATTTTCTGATCGCAATGAGTAGGGAAGACTATTCAAAAGTTTAGCCGCATTATAACAAAGGAGCAACCTCCATTTTCTACTCTTCGAACTAAAGGCCCTGTGACCAGATGTGCATTGGAAGAGTGCAGAGTTCTGCAGAGGAAGTAGGGCGATACCAACGGACGGGTAAAATAAAGTCCTTTCCGCAGAGTGCCCTATGGATGCTGCAAAGTGATTTAAATTTGATTCCTTAAAACACCGGGAGCCAATGAAGGGTGCTCAAGGCTGGTCGGGCAGACTGATATTTTGGAAGGTTGTATAAAATCCAGGCAGCCGAAATCTGTACCACCTGCAACTTCCTTATTGTAGCCTTTGGCGCTCCCAGATAAAGAGAGTTACCATAGTCCAGGCACGAGAGAATCAGAGGCTGGACAGCAAATCTCTTTGAGGTAAAAGGAAGGAGGGCGAGTATGTTTTGCAGCATCCTAAGCATACCATAGCAAACTGCTGCTAAATTTGACGCTTGGACATACAGATTAAGGGAATTGCCCAACCACATTCCTAAACTCTTTAGGGCTGGTTTGGGGTGGAAGGGGAGCCCAAACAGCTTGGCCACCCCGAACTCAAGGAGGCATTTAAGTTATTGCTGAGAATCATAATCTCAGTTTTTCCTCTGTTTAGCTTGAGGCAAGAGCTACTCATTCAGCTAGCAACTTTCTCAAGGCAGGGACCTAGCGGAGAAGCTAGAGAGCTTTGGGTGTGAGTGAGTGAGGGAAAAGATCAATTGTGTACCGTCTGCATAGGAAACAACTGACATCCCAAAAGGCAAGATGATATCTGTCAATCTCCTCATATATTCATTAAAAAAGGTGGGGCTTAGAGAGGAGCCCTGAGGTACCCCACAGTTCAGGGGAGAGTGTCTGATGTACATTCTGGATCAAAAACCCGGAAAGACCTATCTGTAAGAAAGGACTCAAACCCAGAGAGAGCTATGCTCGAGATTCCCACATTCTACAATCTATCTAAAAGAATGACATGATTTACTGTATCAAAAGCAGAGCTGAGATTGAGGAGGATGATTACAGCCAATCCTCCCTGGTCTAACCACCTTTTGGCTTCTTCTACTACTATCAGAAGGGCAGTGTCTGTACCATGGTAGAGTCTAAATCTAGTCTGTGTGGGGTGCAGAATTTCATGGTTCTCTAGGAATTCAGATAGATGTGAATACACATGTTTCTCTACAGTTTTATGCAAAAACAACAATTGATGGACAGAATGCAGAACGTCATACATTCACCCCAGCACAGAGATCTGGGCCTAAATCCATCGTTTTTTTGCTCACCATGCCATTCCAGTTTGGACCCAGCCATATGCAAATCAGTCTTGACCCTGCGCCCAATGGGAACAGTCCAGCCCGAACTGCCAGGCCAGGTCCTCCCTGGACTGGAAACAAGCATCCTAGGACCGGTTTCGGGCTTTCAGCCCCCATCAGCCAGGATAGCTTGACTCCAGTGGCATGGAGAGCACGGGACCCACGTCTGGGCATACCCGTCCCACTCGGGGTGACAAATGCAAAAACAACAATTGATGGACAGAATGCAGAACAATGTCATACATTCACCCCAGTACAGAGATCTGGGCCTAAATCCATCGTTTTTTGCTCACTATGCCATTACAGTTTGGACCCAGCCATATGCAAATCAGTCTTGACCCTGCGCCCAATGGGAACAGTCCAGCCCGAACTGCCAGGCCAGGTCCTCCTTGGACTGGAAACAAGCATCCTAGGATCGGTTTCGGGCTTTCAGCCCTCATCAGCCAGGATAGCTTGACTCCAGTGGCATGGAGAGCACGGGACCCACGTCTGGGCATACCCGTCCCACTCGGGGTGACAAATGCAAAAACAACAATTGATGGACAGAATGCAGAACAATGTCATACATTCACCCCAGTACAGAGATCTGGGCCTAAATCCATCGTTTTTTGCTCACCATGCCATTCCAGTTTGGACCCAGCCATATGCAAATCAGTCTTGACCCTGCGCCCAATGGGAACAGTCCAGCCCGAACTGCCAGGCCAGGTCCTCCCTGGACTGGAAACAAGCATCCTAGGACCGGTTTCGGGCTTTCAGCCCTCATCAGCCAGGATAGCTTGACTCCAGTGGCATGGAGAGCACGGGACCCACGTCTGGGCATACCCGTCCCACTCGGGGTGACAAATGCAAAAACAACAATTGATGGACAGAATGCAGAACAATGTCATACATTCACCCCAGTACAGAGATCTGGGCCTAAATCCATCGTTTTTTTGCTCACCATGCCATTCCAGTTTGGACCCAGCCATATGCAAAACAGTCTTGACCCTGCGCCCAATGGGAACAGTCCAGCCCGAACTGCCAGGCCAGGTCCTCCCTGGACTGGAAACAAGCATCCTAGGACCGGTTTCGGGCTTTCAGCCCTCATCAGCCAGGATAGCTTGACTCCAGTGGCATGGAGAGCACGGGACCCACGTCTGGGCATACCCGTCCCACTCGGGGTGACAAATGCAAAAACAACAATTGATGGACAGAATGCAGAACAATGTCATACATTCACCCCAGTACAGAGATCTGGGCCTAAATCCATCGTTTTTGCTCACCATGCCATTCCAGTTTGGACCCAGCCATATGCAAAACAGTCTTGACCCTGCGCCCAATGGGAACAGTCCAGCCTGAACTGCCAGGCCAGGTCCTCCCTGGACTGGAAACAAGCATCCTAGGACCGGTTTCGGGCTTTCAGCCCTCATCAGCCAGGATAGCTTGACTCCAGTGGCATGGAGAGCACGGGACCCACGTCTGGGCATACCCGTCCCACTCGGGGTGACAAATGCAAAAACAACAATTGATGGACAGAATGCAGAACAATGTCATACATTCACCCCAGTACAGAGATCTGGGCCTAAATCCATTGTTTTTTGCTCACCATGCCATTCCAGTTTGGACCCAGCCATATGCAAATCAGTCTTGACCCTGCGCCCAATGGGAACAGTCCAGCCCGAACTGCCAGGCCAGGTCCTCCCTGGACTGGAAACAAGCATCCTAGGACCGGTTTCGGGCTTTCAGCCCTCATCAGCCAGGATAGCTTGACTCCAGTGGCATGGAGAGCACGGGACCCACGTCTGGGCATACCCGTCCCACTCGGGGTGACAAATGCAAAAACAACAATTGATGGACAGAATGCAGAACAATGTCATACATTCACCCCAGTACAGAGATCTGGGCCTAAATCCATCGTTTTTTGCTCACCATGCCATTCCAGTTTGGACCCAGCCATATGCAAATCAATCTTGACCCTGCGCCCAATGGGAACAGTCCAGCCCGAACTGCCAGGCCAGGTCCTCCCTGGACTGGAAACAAGCATCCTAGGACCGGTTTCGGGCTTTCAGCCCTCATCAGCCAGGATAGCTTGACTCCAGTGGCATGGAGAGCACGGGATCCACGTATGGGCATACCCGTCCCACTCGGGGTGACAAATGCAAAAACAACAATTGATGGACAGAATGCAGAACAATGTCATACATTCACCCCAGTACAGAGATCTGGGCATAAATCCATCGTTTTTTTGCTCACCTTGCCATTCCAGTTTGGACCCAGCCATATGCAAATCAGTCTTGACCCTGCGCCCAATGGGAACAGTCCAGCCCGAACAGCCAGGCCAGGTCCTCCCTGGACTGGAAACAAGCATCCTAGGACCGGTTTCGGGCTTTCAGCCCTCATCAGCCAGTATAGCTTGACTCCAGTGGCATGGAGAGCACGGGACCCACGGCTGGGCATACCCGTCCCACTCGGGGTGACAAATGCAAAAACAACAATTGATGGACAGAATGCAGAACAATGTCATACATTCACCCCAGTACAGAGATCTGGGCCTAAATCCATCGTTTTTGCTCACCATGCCATTCCAGTTTGGACCCAGCCATATGCAAATCAGTCTTGACCCTGCGCCCAATGGGAACAGTCCAGCCCGAACTGCCAGGCCAGGTCCTCACTGGACTGGAAACAAGCATCCTAGGACCGGTTTCGGGCTTTCAGCCCTCATCAGCCAGGATAGCTTGACTCCAGTGGCATGGAGAGCACGGGACCCACGTCTGGGCATACCCGTCCGACTCGGGGTGACAAATGCAAAAACAACAATTGATGGACAGAATACAGAACAATGTCATACATTCACCCCAGTACAGAGATCTGGGCCTAAATCCATCGTTTTTTGCTCACCATGCCATTCCAGTTTGGACCCAGCCATATGCAAATCAGTCTTGACCCTGCGCCCAATGGGAACAGTCCAGCCCGAACTGCCAGGCCAGGTCCTCCCTGGACTGGAAACAAGCCTCCTAGGACCGGTTTCGGGCTTTCAGCCCTCATCAGCCAGGATAGCTTGACTCCAGTGGCATGGAGAGCACGGGACCCACGTCTGGGCATACCCGTCCCACTCGGGGTGACAAATGCAAAAACAACAATTGATGGACAGAATGCAGAACAATGTCATACATTCACCCCAGTACAGAGATCTGGGCCTAAATCCATCGTTTTTTGCTCACCATGCCATTCCAGTTTGGACCCAGCCATATGCAAATCAGTCTTGACCCTGCGCCCAATGGGAACAGTCCAGCCCGAACTGCCAGGCCAGGTCCTCCCTGGACTGGAAACAAGCATCCTAGGACCGGTTTCGGGCTTTCAGCCCTCATCAGCCAGGATAGCTTGACTCCAGTGGCATGGAGAGCACGGGACCCACGTCTGGGCATACCCGTCCCACTCGGGGTGACAAATGCAAAAACAACAATTGATGGACAGAATGCAGAACAATGTCATACATTCACCCCAGTACAGAGATTTGGGCCTAAATCCATCGTTTTTGCTCACCATGCCATTCCAGTTTGGACCCAGCCATATGCAAATCAGTCTTGACCCTGCGCCCAATGGGAACAGTCCAGCCCGAACTGCCAGGCCAGGTCCTCCCTGGACTGGAAACAAGCATCCTAGGACCGGTTTCGGACTTTCAGCCCTCATCAGCCAGGATAGCTTGACTCCAGTGGCATGGAGAGCACGGGACCCACGTCTGGGGATACCCGTCCGACTCGGGGTGACAAATGCAAAAACAACAATTGATGGACAGAATGCAGAACAATGTCATACATTCACCCCAGTACAGAGATCTGGGCCTAAATCCATCTTTTTTTTGCTCACCATGCCATTCCAGTTTGGACCCAGCCATATGCAAATCAGTCTTGACCCTGCGCCCAATGGGAACAGTCCAGCCCGAACTGCCAGGCCAGGTCCTCCCTGGACTGGAAACAAGCATCCTAGGACCGGTTTCGGGCTTTCAGCCAGGATAGCTTGACTCCAGTGGCATGGAGAGCACGGGACCCACGTCTGGGCATACCCGTCCCACTCGGGGTGACAAATGCAAAAACAACAATTGATGGACAGAATGCAGAACAATGTCATACATTCACCCCAGTACAGAGATCTGGGCCTAAATCCATCGTTTTTTTGCTCACCATGCCATTCCAGTTTGGACCCAGCCATATGCAAATCAGTCTTGACCCTGCGCCCAATGGGAACAGTCCAGCCCGAACTGCCAGGCCAGGTCCTCCCTCGACTGGAAACAAGCATCCTAGGACCGGTTTCGGGCTTTCAGCCCTCATCAGCCAGGATAGCTTGACTCCAGTGGCATGGAGAGCACGGGACCCACGTCTGGGCATACCCGTCCCACTCGGGGTGACAAATGCAAAAACAACAATTGATGGACAGAATGCAGAACAATGTCATACATTCACCCCAGTACAGAGATCTGGGCCTAAATCCATCGTTTTTTTGCTCACCATGCCATTCCAGTTTGGACCCATCTATATGCAAATCAGTCTTGACCCTGCGCCCAATGGGAACAGTCCAGCCCGAACTGCCAGGCCAGGTCCTCCCTGGACTGGAAACAAGCATCCTAGGACCGGTTTCGGGCTTTCAGCCCTCATCAGCCAGGATAGCTTGACTCCAGTGGCATGGAGAATACGGGACCCACGTCTGGGCATACCCGTCCCACTCGGGGTGACAAATGCAAAAACAACAATTGATGGACAGAATGCAGAACAATGTCATACATTCACCCCAGTACAGAGATCTGGGCCTAAATCCATCGTTTTTTGCTCACCATGCCATTCCAGTTTGGACCCAGCCATATGCAAATCAGTCTTGACCCTGCGCCCAATGGGAACAGTCCAGCCCGAACTGCCAGGCCAGGTCCTCCCTGGACTGGAAACAAGCATCCTAGGACCGGTTTCGGGCTTTCAGCCCTCATCAGCCAGGATAGCTTGACTCCAGTGGCATGGAGAGCACGGGACCCACGTCTGGGCATACCCGTCCCTCTCGGGGTGACAAATGCAAAAACAACAATTGATGGACAGAATGCAGAACAATGTCATACATTCACCCCAGTACAGAGATCTGGGCCTAAATCCATCGTTTTTGCTCACCATGCCATTCCAGTTTGGACCCAGCCATATGCAAATCAGTCTTGATCCTGCGCCCAATGGGAACAGTCCAGCCCGAACTGCCAGGCCAGGTCCTCCCTGGACTGGAAACAAGCATCCTAGGACCGGTTTCGGGCTTTCAGCCCTCATCAGCCAGGATAGCTTGACTCCAGTGGCATGGAGAGCACGGGACCCACGTCTGGGCATACCCGTCCCACTCGGGGTGACAAATGCAAAAACAACAATTGATGGACAGAATGCAGAACAATGTCATACATTCACCCCAGTACAGAGATCTGGGCCTAAATCCATTGTTTTTTTGCTCACTATGCCATTCCAGTTTGGACCTAGCCATATGCAAATCAGTCTTGACCCTGCGCCCAATGGGAACAGTCCAGCCCGAACTGCCAGGCCAGGTCCTCCCTGGACTGGAAACAAGCATCCTAGGACCGGTTTCGGGCTTTCAGCCCTCATCAGCCAGGATAGCTTGACTCCAGTGGCATGGAGAGCACGGGACCCACGTCTGGGCATACCCGTTCCACTCGGGGTGACAAATGCAAAAACAACAATTGATGGACAGAATGCAGAACAATGTCATACATTCACCCCAGTACAGAGATCTGGGCCTAAATCCATCGTTTTTTGCTCACCATGCCATTCCAGTTTGGACCCAGCCATATGCAAATCAGTCTTGACCCTGCGCCCAATGGGAACAGTCCAGCCCGAACTGCCAGGCCAGGTCCTCCCTGGACTGGAAACAAGCATCCTAGGACCGGTTTCGGGCTTTCAGCCCTCATCAGCCAGGATAGCTTGACTCCAGTGGCATGGAGAGCACGGGACCCACGTCTGGGCATACCCGTCCCACTCGGGGTGACAAATGCAAAAACAACAATTGATGGACAGAATGCAGAACAATGTCATACATTCACCCCAGTACAGAGATCTGGGCCTAAATCCATCGTTTTTGCTCACCATGCCATTCCAGTTTGGACCCAGCCATATGCAAATCAGTCTTGACCCTGCGCCCAATGGGAACAGTCCAGCCCGAACTGCCAGGCCAGGTCCTCCCTGGACTGGAAACAAGCATCCTAGGACCGGTTTCGGGCTTTCAGCCCTCATCAGCCAGGATAGCTTGACTCCAGTGGCATGGAGAGCACGGGACCCACGTCTGGGCATACCCGTCCCACTCGGGGTGACAAATGCAAAAACAACAATTGATGGACAGAATGCAGAACAATGTCATACATTCACCCCAGTACAGAGATCTGGGCCTAAATCCATCGTTTTTGCTCACCATGCCATTCCAGTTTGGACCCAGCCATATGCAAATCAGTCTTGACCCTGCGCCCAATGGGAACAGTCCAGCCCGAACTGCCAGGCCAGGTCCTCCCTGGACTGGAAACAAGCATCCTAGGACCGGTTTCGGGCTTTCAGCCCTCATCAGCCAGGATAGCATGACTCCAGTGGCATGGAGAGCACGGGACCCACGTCTGGGCATACCCGTCCCACTCGGGGTGACAAATGCAAAAACAACAATTGATGGACAGAATGCAGAACAATGTCATACATTCACCCCAGTACAGAGATCTGGGCCTAAATCCATCGTTTTTTTGCTCACCATGCCATTCCAGTTTGGACCCAGCCATATGCAAATCAGTCTTGACCCTGCGCCCAATGGGAACAGTCCAGCCCGAACTGCCAGGCCAGGTCCTCCCTGGACTGGAAACAAGCATCCTAGGACCGGTTTCGGGCTTTCAGCCCTCATCAGCCAGGATAGCTTGACTCCAGTGGCATGGAGAGCACGGGACCCACGTCTGGGCATACCTGTCCCACTCGGGGTGACAAATGCAAAAACAACAATTGATGGACAGAATGCAGAACAATGTCATACATTCACCCCAGTACAGAGATCTGGGCCTAAATCCATCGTTTTTTGCTCACCATGCCATTCCAGTTTGGACCCAGCCATATGCAAATCAGTCTTGACCCTGCGCCCAATGGGAACAGTCCAGCCCGAACTGCCAGGCCAGGTCCTCCCTGGACTGGAAACAAGCATCCTAGGACCGGTTTCGGGCTTTCAGCCCTCATCAGCCAGGATAGCTTGACTCCAGTGGCATGGAGAATACGGGACCCACGTCTGGGCATACCCGTCCCACTCGGGGTGACAAATGCAAAAACAACAATTGATGGACAGAATGCAGAACAATGTCATACATTCACCCCAGTACAGAGATCTGGGCCTAAATCCATCGCTTTTTGCTCACCATGCCATTCCAGTTTGGACCCAGCCATATGCAAATCAGTCTTGACCCTGCGCCCAATGGGAACAGTCCAGCCCGAACTGCCAGGCCAGGTCCTCCCTGGACTGGAAACAAGCATCCTAGGACCGGTTTCGGGCTTTCAGCCCTCATCAGCCAGGATAGCTTGACTCCAGTGGCATGGAGAGCACGGGACCCACGTCTGGGCATACCCGTCCCTCTCGGGGTGACAAATGCAAAAACAACAATTGATGGACAGAATGCAGAACAATGTCATACATTCACCCCAGTACAGAGATCTGGGCCTAAATCCATCGTTTTTGCTCACCATGCCATTCCAGTTTGGACCCAGCCATATGCAAATCAGTCTTGATCCTGCGCCCAATGGGAACAGTCCAGCCCGAACTGCCAGGCCAGGTCCTCCCTGGACTGGAAACAAGCATCCTAGGACCGGTTTCGGGCTTTCAGCCCTCATCAGCCAGGATAGCTTGACTCCAGTGGCATGGAGAGCACGGGACCCACGTCTGGGCATACCCGTCCCACTCGGGGTGACAAATGCAAAAACAACAATTGATGGACAGAATGCAGAACAATGTCATACATTCACCCCAGTACAGAGATCTGGGCCTAAATCCATTGTTTTTTTGCTCACTATGCCATTCCAGTTTGGACCTAGCCATATGCAAATCAGTCTTGACCCTGCGCCCAATGGGAACAGTCCAGCCCGAACTGCCAGGCCAGGTCCTCCCTGGACTGGAAACAAGCATCCTAGGACCGGTTTCGGGCTTTCAGCCCTCATCAGCCAGGATAGCTTGACTCCAGTGGCATGGAGAGCACGGGACCCACGTCTGGGCATACCTGCTCCACTCGGGGTGACAAATGCAAAAACAACAATTGATGGACAGAATGCAGAACAATGTCATACATTCACCCCAGTACAGAGATCTGGGCCTAAATCCATCGTTTTTTGCTCACCATGCCATTCCAGTTTGGACCCAGCCATATGCAAATCAGTCTTGACCCTGCGCCCAATGGGAACAGTCCAGCCCGAACTGCCAGGCCAGGTCCTCCCTGGACTGGAAACAAGCATCCTAGGACCGGTTTCGGGCTTTCAGCCCTCATCAGCCAGGATAGCTTGACTCCAGTGGCATGGAGAGCACGGGACCCACGTCTGGGCATACCCGTCCCACTCGGGGTGACAAATGCAAAAACAACAATTGATGGACAGAATGCAGAACAATGTCATACATTCACCCCAGTACAGAGATCTGGGCCTAAATCCATCGTTTTTGCTCACCATGCCATTCCAGTTTGGACCCAGCCATATGCAAATCAGTCTTGACCCTGCGCCCAATGGGAACAGTCCAGCCCGAACTGCCAGGCCAGGTCCTCCCTGGACTGGAAACAAGCATCCTAGGACCGGTTTCGGGCTTTCAGCCCTCATCAGCCAGGATAGCTTGACTCCAGTGGCATGGAGAGCACGGGATCCACGTATGGGCATACCCGTCCCACTCGGGGTGACAAATGCAAAAACAACAATTGATGGACAGAATGCAGAACAATGTCATACATTCACCCCAGTACAGAGATCTGGGCATAAATCCATCGTTTTTTGCTCACCTTGCCATTCCAGTTTGGACCCAGCCATATGCAAATCAGTCTTGACCCTGCGCCCAATGGGAACAGTCCAGCCCGAACAGCCAGGCCAGGTCCTCCCTGGACTGGAAACAAGCATCCTAGGACCGGTTTCGGGCTTTCAGCCCTCATCAGCCAGTATAGCTTGACTCCAGTGGCATGGAGAGCACGGGACCCACGGCTGGGCATACCCGTCCCACTCGGGGTGACAAATGCAAAAACAACAATTGATGGACAGAATGCAGAACAATGTCATACATTCACCCCAGTACAGAGATCTGGGCCTAAATCCATCGTTTTTTGCTCACCATGCCATTCCAGTTTGGACCCAGCCATATGCAAATCAGTCTTGACCCTGCGCCCAATGGGAACAGTCCAGCCCGAACTGCCAGGCCAGGTCCTCACTGGACTGGAAACAAGCATCCTAGGACCGGTTTCGGGCTTTCAGCCCTCATCAGCCAGGATAGCTTGACTCCAGTGGCATGGAGAGCACGGGACCCACGTCTGGGCATACCCGTCCGACTCGGGGTGACAAATGCAAAAACAACAATTGATGGACAGAATACAGAACAATGTCATACATTCACCCCAGTACAGAGATCTGGGCCTAAATCCATCGTTTTTTGCTCACCATGCCATTCCAGTTTGGACCCAGCCATATGCAAATCAGTCTTGACCCTGCGCCCAATGGGAACAGTCCAGCCCGAACTGCCAGGCCAGGTCCTCCCTGGACTGGAAACAAGCCTCCTAGGACCGGTTTCGGGCTTTCAGCCCTCATCAGCCAGGATAGCTTGACTCCAGTGGCATGGAGAGCACGGGACCCACGTCTGGGCATACCCGTCCCACTCGGGGTGACAAATGCAAAAACAACAATTGATGGACAGAATGCAGAACAATGTCATACATTCACCCCAGTACAGAGATCTGGGCCTAAATCCATCGTTTTTTGCTCACCATGCCATTCCAGTTTGGACCCAGCCATATGCAAATCAGTCTTGACCCTGCGCCCAATGGGAACAGTCCAGCCCGAACTGCCAGGCCAGGTCCTCCCTGGACTGGAAACAAGCATCCTAGGACCGGTTTCGGGCTTTCAGCCCTCATCAGCCAGGATAGCTTGACTCCAGTGGCATGGAGAGCACGGGACCCACGTCTGGGCATACCCGTCCCACTCGGGGTGACAAATGCAAAAACAACAATTGATGGACAGAATGCAGAACAATGTCATACATTCACCCCAGTACAGAGATTTGGGCCTAAATCCATCGTTTTTTGCTCACCATGCCATTCCAGTTTGGACCCAGCCATATGCAAATCAGTCTTGACCCTGCGCCCAATGGGAACAGTCCAGCCCGAACTGCCAGGCCAGGTCCTCCCTGGACTGGAAACAAGCATCCTAGGACCGGTTTCGGACTTTCAGCCCTCATCAGCCAGGATAGCTTGACTCCAGTGGCATGGAGAGCACGGGACCCACGTCTGGGGATACCCGTCCGACTCGGGGTGACAAATGCAAAAACAACAATTGATGGACAGAATGCAGAACAATGTCATACATTCACCCCAGTACAGAGATCTGGGCCTAAATCCATCTTTTTTGCTCACCATGCCATTCCAGTTTGGACCCAGCCATATGCAAATCAGTCTTGACCCTGCGCCCAATGGGAACAGTCCAGCCCGAACTGCCAGGCCAGGTCCTCCCTGGACTGGAAACAAGCATCCTAGGACCGGTTTCGGGCTTTCAGCCAGGATAGCTTGACTCCAGTGGCATGGAGAGCACGGGACCCACGTCTGGGCATACCCGTCCCACTCGGGGTGACAAATGCAAAAACAACAATTGATGGACAGAATGCAGAACAATGTCATACATTCACCCCAGTACAGAGATCTGGGCCTAAATCCATCGTTTTTGCTCACCATGCCATTCCAGTTTGGACCCAGCCATATGCAAATCAGTCTTGACCCTGCGCCCAATGGGAACAGTCCAGCCCGAACTGCCAGGCCAGGTCCTCCCTCGACTGGAAACAAGCATCCTAGGACCGGTTTCGGGCTTTCAGCCCTCATCAGCCAGGATAGCTTGACTCCAGTGGCATGGAGAGCACGGGACCCACGTCTGGGCATACCCGTCCCACTCGGGGTGACAAATGCAAAAACAACAATTGATGGACAGAATGCAGAACAATGTCATACATTCACCCCAGTACAGAGATCTGGGCCTAAATCCATCGTTTTTGCTCACCATGCCATTCCAGTTTGGACCCATCTATATGCAAATCAGTCTTGACCCTGCGCCCAATGGGAACAGTCCAGCCCGAACTGCCAGGCCAGGTCCTCCCTGGACTGGAAACAAGCATCCTAGGACCGGTTTCGGGCTTTCAGCCCTCATCAGCCAGGATAGCTTGACTCCAGTGGCATGGAGAATACGGGACCCACGTCTGGGCATACCCGTCCCACTCGGGGTGACAAATGCAAAAACAACAATTGATGGACAGAATGCAGAACAATGTCATACATTCACCCCAGTACAGAGATCTGGGCCTAAATCCATCGTTTTTTGCTCACCATGCCATTCCAGTTTGGACCCAGCCATATGCAAATCAGTCTTGACCCTGCGCCCAATGGGAACAGTCCAGCCCGAACTGCCAGGCCAGGTCCTCCCTGGACTGGAAACAAGCATCCTAGGACCGGTTTCGGGCTTTCAGCCCTCATCAGCCAGGATAGCTTGACTCCAGTGGCATGGAGAGCACGGGACCCACGTCTGGGCATACCCGTCCCTCTCGGGGTGACAAATGCAAAAACAACAATTGATGGACAGAATGCAGAACAATGTCATACATTCACCCCAGTACAGAGATCTGGGCCTAAATCCATCGTTTTTGCTCACCATGCCATTCCAGTTTGGACCCAGCCATATGCAAATCAGTCTTGATCCTGCGCCCAATGGGAACAGTCCAGCCCGAACTGCCAGGCCAGGTCCTCCCTGGACTGGAAACAAGCATCCTAGGACCGGTTTCGGGCTTTCAGCCCTCATCAGCCAGGATAGCTTGACTCCAGTGGCATGGAGAGCACGGGACCCACGTCTGGGCATACCCGTCCCACTCGGGGTGACAAATGCAAAAACAACAATTGATGGACAGAATGCAGAACAATGTCATACATTCACCCCAGTACAGAGATCTGGGCCTAAATCCATTGTTTTTTGCTCACTATGCCATTCCAGTTTGGACCTAGCCATATGCAAATCAGTCTTGACCCTGCGCCCAATGGGAACAGTCCAGCCCGAACTGCCAGGCCAGGTCCTCCCTGGACTGGAAACAAGCATCCTAGGACCGGTTTCGGGCTTTCAGCCCTCATCAGCCAGGATAGCTTGACTCCAGTGGCATGGAGAGCACGGGACCCACGTCTGGGCATACCCGTTCCACTCGGGGTGACAAATGCAAAAACAACAATTGATGGACAGAATGCAGAACAATGTCATACATTCACCCCAGTACAGAGATCTGGGCCTAAATCCATCGTTTTTTGCTCACCATGCCATTCCAGTTTGGACCCAGCCATATGCAAATCAGTCTTGACCCTGCGCCCAATGGGAACAGTCCAGCCCGAACTGCCAGGCCAGGTCCTCCCTGGACTGGAAACAAGCATCCTAGGACCGGTTTCGGGCTTTCAGCCCTCATCAGCCAGGATAGCTTGACTCCAGTGGCATGGAGAGCACGGGACCCACGTCTGGGCATACCCGTCCCACTCGGGGTGACAAATGCAAAAACAACAATTGATGGACAGAATGCAGAACAATGTCATACATTCACCCCAGTACAGAGATCTGGGCCTAAATCCATCGTTTTTGCTCACCATGCCATTCCAGTTTGGACCCAGCCATATGCAAATCAGTCTTGACCCTGCGCCCAATGGGAACAGTCCAGCCCGAACTGCCAGGCCAGGTCCTCCCTGGACTGGAAACAAGCATCCTAGGACCGGTTTCGGGCTTTCAGCCCTCATCAGCCAGGATAGCTTGACTCCAGTGGCATGGAGAGCACGGGACCCACGTCTGGGCATACCCGTCCCACTCGGGGTGACAAATGCAAAAACAACAATTGATGGACAGAATGCAGAACAATGTCATACATTCACCCCAGTACAGAGATCTGGGCCTAAATCCATCGTTTTTTGCTCACCATGCCATTCCAGTTTGGACCCAGCCATATGCAAATCAGTCTTGACCCTGCGCCCAATGGGAACAGTCCAGCCCGAACTGCCAGGCCAGGTCCTCCCTGGACTGGAAACAAGCATCCTAGGACCGGTTTCGGGCTTTCAGCCCTCATCAGCCAGGATAGCATGACTCCAGTGGCATGGAGAGCACGGGACCCACGTCTGGGCATACCCGTCCCACTCGGGGTGACAAATGCAAAAACAACAATTGATGGACAGAATGCAGAACAATGTCATACATTCACCCCAGTACAGAGATCTGGGCCTAAATCCATCGTTTTTTGCTCACCATGCCATTCCAGTTTGGACCCAGCCATATGCAAATCAGTCTTGACCCTGCGCCCAATGGGAACAGTCCAGCCCGAACTGCCAGGCCAGGTCCTCCCTGGACTGGAAACAAGCATCCTAGGACCGGTTTCGGGCTTTCAGCCCTCATCAGCCAGGATAGCTTGACTCCAGTGGCATGGAGAGCACGGGACCCACGTCTGGGCATACCTGTCCCACTCGGGGTGACAAATGCAAAAACAACAATTGATGGACAGAATGCAGAACAATGTCATACATTCACCCCAGTACAGAGATCTGGGCCTAAATCCATCGTTTTTGCTCACCATGCCATTCCAGTTTGGACCCAGCCATATGCAAATCAGTCTTGACCCTGCGCCCAATGGGAACAGTCCAGCCCGAACTGCCAGGCCAGGTCCTCCCTGGACTGGAAACAAGCATCCTAGGACCGGTTTCGGGCTTTCAGCCCTCATCAGCCAGGATAGCTTGACTCCAGTGGCATGGAGAATACGGGACCCACGTCTGGGCATACCCGTCCCACTCGGGGTGACAAATGCAAAAACAACAATTGATGGACAGAATGCAGAACAATGTCATACATTCACCCCAGTACAGAGATCTGGGCCTAAATCCATCGTTTTTGCTCACCATGCCATTCCAGTTTGGACCCAGCCATATGCAAATCAGTCTTGACCCTGCGCCCAATGGGAACAGTCCAGCCCGAACTGCCAGGCCAGGTCCTCCCTGGACTGGAAACAAGCATCCTAGGACCGGTTTCGGGCTTTCAGCCCTCATCAGCCAGGATAGCTTGACTCCAGTGGCATGGAGAGCACGGGACCCACGTCTGGGCATACCCGTCCCTCTCGGGGTGACAAATGCAAAAACAACAATTGATGGACAGAATGCAGAACAATGTCATACATTCACCCCAGTACAGAGATCTGGGCCTAAATCCATCGTTTTTTGCTCACCATGCCATTCCAGTTTGGACCCAGCCATATGCAAATCAGTCTTGATCCTGCGCCCAATGGGAACAGTCCAGCCCGAACTGCCAGGCCAGGTCCTCCCTGGACTGGAAACAAGCATCCTAGGACCGGTTTCGGGCTTTCAGCCCTCATCAGCCAGGATAGCTTGACTCCAGTGGCATGGAGAGCACGGGACCCACGTCTGGGCATACCCGTCCCACTCGGGGTGACAAATGCAAAAACAACAATTGATGGACAGAATGCAGAACAATGTCATACATTCACCCCAGTACAGAGATCTGGGCCTAAATCCATTGTTTTTTGCTCACTATGCCATTCCAGTTTGGACCCAGCCATATGCAAATCAGTCTTGACCCTGCGCCCAATGGGAACAGTCCAGCCCGAACTGCCAGGCCAGGTCCTCCCTGGACTGGAAACAAGCATCCTAGGACCGGTTTCGGGCTTTCAGCCCTCATCAGCCAGGATAGCTTGACTCCAGTGGCATGGAGAGCACGGGACCCACGTCTGGGCATACCCGTCCCACTCGGGGTGACAAATGCAAAAACAACAATTGATGGACAGAATGCAGAACAATGTCATACATTCACCCCAGTACAGAGATCTGGGCCTAAATCCATCGTTTTTGCTCACCATGCCATTCCAGTTTGGACCCAGCCATATGCAAATCAGTCTTGACCCTGCGCCCAATGGGAACAGTCCAGCCCGAACTGCCAGGCCAGGTCCTCCCTGGACTGGAAACAAGCATCCTAGGACCGGTTTCGGGCTTTCAGCCCTCATCAGCCAGGATAGCTTGACTCCAGTGGCATGGAGAGCACGGGACCCACGTCTGGGCATACCCGTCCCACTCGGGGTGACAAATGCAAAAACAACAATTGATGGACAGAATGCAGAACAATGTCATACATTCACCCCAGTACAGAGATCTGGGCCTAAATCCATCGTTTTTTGCTCACCATGCCATTCCAGTTTGGACCCAGCCATATGCAAATCAGTCTTGACCCTGCGCCCAATGGGAACAGTCCAGCCCGAACTGCCAGGCCAGGTCCTCCCTGGACTGGAAACAAGCATCCTAGGACCGGTTTCGGGCTTTCAGCCCTCATCAGCCAGGATAGCATGACTCCAGTGGCATGGAGAGCACGGGACCCACGTCTGGGCATACCCGTCCCACTCGGGGTGACAAATGCAAAAACAACAATTGATGGACAGAATGCAGAACAATGTCATACATTCACCCCAGTACAGAGATCTGGGCCTAAACGCATCGTTTTTGCTCACCATGCCATTCCAGTTTGGACCCAGCCATATGCAAATCAGTCTTGACCCTGCGCCCAATGGGAACAGTCCAGCCCGAACTGCCAGGCCAGGTCCTCCCTGGACTGGAAACAAGCATCCTAGGACCGGTTTCGGGCTTTCAGCCCTCATCAGCCAGGATAGCTTGACTCCAGTGGCATGGAGAGCACGGGACCCACGTCTGGGCATACCTGTCCCACTCGGGGTGACAAATGCAAAAACAACAATTGATGGACAGAATGCAGAACAATGTCATACATTCACCCCAGTACAGAGATCTGGGCCTAAATCCATCGTTTTTTGCTCACAATGCCATTGCAGTTTGGACCCAGCCATATGCAAATCAGTCTTGACCCTGCGCCCAATGGGAACAGTCCAGCCTGAACTGCCAGGCCAGGTCCTCCCTGGACTGGAAACAAGCATCCTAGGACCGGTTTCGGGCTTTCAGCCCTCATCAGCCAGGATAGCTTGACTCCAGTGGCATGGAGAGCACGGGACCCACGTCTGGGCATACCCGTCCCACTCGGGGTGACAAATGCAAAAACAACAATTGATGGACAGAATGCAGAACAATGTCATACATTCACCCCAGTACAGAGATCTGGGCCTAAATCCATTGTTTTTTGCTCACCATGCCATTCCAGTTTGGACCCAGCCATATGCAAATCAGTCTTGACCCTGCGCCCAATGGGAACAGTCCAGCCCGAACTGCCAGGCCAGGTCCTCCCTGGACTGGAAACAAGCCTCCTAGGACCGGTTTCGGGCTTTCAGCCCTCATCAGCCAGGATAGCTTGACTCCAGTGGCATGGAGAGCACGGGACCCACATCTGGGCATACCCGTCCCACTCGGGGTGACAAATGCAAAAACAACAATTGATGGACAGAATGCAGAACAATGTCATACATTCACCCCAGTACAGAGATCTGGGCCTAAATCCATCGTTTTTTGCTCACCATGCCATTCCAGTTTGGACCCAGCCATATGCAAATCAATCTTGACCCTGCGCCCAATGGGAACAGTCCAGCCCGAACTGCCAGGCCAGGTCCTCCCTGGACTGGAAACAAGCATCCTAGGACCGGTTTCGGGCTTTCAGCCCTCATCAGCCAGGATAGCTTGACTCCAGTGGCATGGAGAGCACGGGATCCACGTCTGGGCATACCCGTCCCACTCGGGGTGACAAATGCAAAAACAACAATTGATGGACAGAATGCAGAACAATGTCATACATTCACCCCAGTACAGAGATCTGGGCCTAAATCCATCGTTTTTTGCTCACCATGCCATTCCAGTTTGGACCCAGCCATATGCAAATCAGTCTTGACCCTGCGCCCAATGGGAAAAGTCCAGCCCGAACGTCCAGGCCAGGTCCTCCCTGGACTGGAAACAAGCATCCTAGGACCGGTTTCGGGCTTTCAGCCCTCATCAGCCAGGATAGCTTGACTCCAGTGGCATGGAGAGCACGGGACCCACGTCTGGGCATACCCGTCCCACTCGGGGTGACAAATGCAAAATCAACAATTGATGGACAGAATGCAGAAAAATGTCATACATTCACCCCAGTACAGCGATCTGGGCCTAAATCCATCGTTTTTTTGCTCACCATGCCATTCCAGTTTGGACCCAGCCATATGCAAATCAGTCTTGACCCTGCGCCCAATGGGAACAGTCCAGCCCGAACTGCCAGGCCAGGTCCTCACTGGACTGGAAACAAGCATCCTAGGACCGGTTTCGGGCTTTCAGCCCTCATCAGCCAGGATAGCTTGACTCCAGTGGCATCGAGAGCACGGGACCCACGTCTGGGCAAACACGTCCGACTCGGGGTGACAAATGCAAAAACAACAATTGATGGACAGAATGCAGAACAATGTCATACATTCACCCCAGTACAGAGATCTGGGCCTAAATCCATCGTTTTTGCTCACCATGCCATTCCAGTTTGGACCCAGCCATATGCAAATCAGTCTTGACCCTGCGCCCAATGGGAACAGTCCAGCCCGAACTGCCAGGCCAGGTCCTCCCTGGACTGGAAACAAGCCTCCTAGGACCGGTTTCGGGCTTTCAGCCCTCATCAGCCAGGATAGCTTGACTCCAGTGGCATGGAGAGCACGGGACCCACGTCTGGGCATACCCGTCCCACTCGGGGTGACAAATGCAAAAACAACAATTGATGGACAGAATGCAGAACAATGTCATACATTCACCCCAGTACAGAGATCTGGGCCTAAATCCATCGTTTTTTGCTCACCATGCCATTCCAGTTTGGACCCAGCCATATGCAAATCAGTCTTGACCCTGCGCCCAATGGGAACAGTCCAGCCCGAACTGCCAGGCCAGGTCCTCCCTGGACTGGAAACAAGCATCCTAGGACCGGTTTCGGGCTTTCAGCCCTCATCAGCCAGGATAGCTTGACTCCAGTGGCATGGAGAGCACGGGACCCACGTCTGGGCATACCCGTCCCACTCGGGGTGACAAATGCAAAAACAACAATTGATGGACAGAATGCAGAACAATGTCATACATTCACCCCAGTACAGAGATCTGGGCCTAAATCCATCGTTTTTTTGCTCACCATGCCATTCCAGTTTGGACCCATCTATATGCAAATCAGTCTTGACCCTGCGCCCAATGGGAACAGTCCAGCCCGAACTGCCAGGCCAGGTCCTCCCTGGACTGGAAACAAGCATCCTAGGACCGGTTTCGGGCTTTCAGCCCTCATCAGCCAGGATAGCTTGACTCCAGTGGCATGGAGAGCACGGGACCCACGTCTGGGCATACCCGTCCCACTCGGGGTGACAAATGCAAAAACAACAATTGATGGACAGAATGCAGAACAATGTCATACATTCACCCCAGTACAGAGATCTGGGCCTAAATCCATCGTTTTTTGCTCACCATGCCATTCCAGTTTGGACCCAGCCATATGCAAATCAGTCTTGACCCTGCGCCCAATGGGAACAGTCCAGCCCGAACTGCCAGGCCAGGTCCTCCCTGGACTGGAAACAAGCATCCTAGGACCGGTTTCGGGCTTTCAGCCCTCATCAGCCAGGATAGCTTGACTCCAGTGGCATGGAGAGCACGGGACCCACGTCTGGGCATACCCGTCCCACTCGGGGTGACAAATGCAAAAACAACAATTGATGGACAGAATGCAGAACAATGTCATACATTCACCCCAGTACAGAGATCTGGGCCTAAATCCATCGTTTTTTTGCTCACCATGCCATTCCAGTTTGGACCCAGCCATATGCAAATCAGTCTTGATCCTGCGCCCAATGGGAACAGTCCAGCCCGAACTGCCAGGCCAGGTCCTCCCTGGACTGGAAACAAGCATCCTAGGACCGGTTTCGGGCTTTCAGCCCTCATCAGCCAGGATAGCTTGACTCCAGTGGCATGGAGAGCACGGGACCCACGTCTGGGCATACCCGTCCCACTCGGGGTGACAAATGCAAAAACAACAATTGATGGACAGAATGCAGAACAATGTCATACATTCACCCCAGTACAGAGATCTGGGCCTAAATCCATTGTTTTTTGCTCACTATGCCATTCCAGTTTGGACCTAGCCATATGCAAATCAGTCTTGACCCTGCGCCCAATGGGAACAGTCCAGCCCGAACTGCCAGGCCAGGTCCTCCCTGGACTGGAAACAAGCATCCTAGGACCGGTTTCGGGCTTTCAGCCCTCATCAGCCAGGATAGCTTGACTCCAGTGGCATGGAGAGCACGGGACCCACGTCTGGGCATACCCGTTCCACTCGGGGTGACAAATGCAAAAGCAACAATTGATGGACAGAATGCAGAACAATGTCATACATTCACCCCAGTACAGAGATCTGGGCCTAAATCCATCGTTTTTTTCTCACCATGCCATTCCAGTTTGGACCCAGCCATATGCAAATCAGTCTTGACCCTGCGCCCAATGGGAACAGTCCAGCCCGAACTGCCAGGCCAGGTCCTCCCTGGACTGGAAACAAGCATCCTAGGACCGGTTTTGGGCTTTCAGCCCTCCTCAGCCAGGATAGCTTGACTCCAGTGGCATGGAGAGCACGGGACCCACGTCTGGGCATACCCGTCCCACTCGGGGTGACAAATGCAAAAACAACAATTGATGGACAGAATGCAGAACAATGTCATACATTCACCCCAGTACAGAGATCTGGGCCTAAATCCATCGTTTTTGCTCACCATGCCATTCCAGTTTGGACCCAGCCATATGCAAATCAGTCTTGACCCTGCGCCCAATGGGAACAGTCCAGCCCGAACTGCCAGGCCAGGTCCTCCCTGGACTGGAAACAAGCATCCTAGGACCGGTTTCGGGCTTTCAGCCCTCATCAGCCAGGATAGCTTGACTCCAGTGGCATGGAGAGCACGGGACCCACGTCTGGGCATACCCGTCCCACTCAGGGTGACAAATGCAAAAACAACAATTGATGGACAGAATGCAGAACAATGTCATACATTCACCCCAGTACAGAGATCTGGGCCTAAATCCATCGTTTTTTGCTCACCATGCCATTCCAGTTTGGACCCAGCCATATGCAAATCAGTCTTGACCCTGCGCCCAATGGGAACAGTCCAGCCCGAACTGCCAGGCCAGGTCCTCCCTGGACTGGAAACAAGCATCCTAGGACCGGTTTCGGGCTTTCAGCCCTCATCAGCCAGGATAGCTTGACTCCAGTGGCATGGAGAGCACGGGACCCACGTCTGGGCATACCCGTCCCACTCGGGGTGACAAATGCAAAAACAACAATTGATGGACAGAATGCAGAACAATGTCATACATTCACCCCAGTACAGAGATCTGGGCCTAAATCCATCGTTTTTTGCTCACCATGCCATTCCAGTTTGGACCCAGCCATATGCAAATCAGTCTTGACCCTGCGCCCAATGGGAACAGTCCAGCCCGAACTGCCAGGCCAGGTCCTCCCTGGACTGGAAACAAGCATCCTAGGACCGGTTTCGGGCTTTCAGCCCTCATCAGCCAGGATAACTTGACTCCAGTGGCATGGAGAGCACGGGACCCACGTCTGGGCATACCTGTCCCACTCGGGGTGACAAATGCAAAAACAACAATTGATGGACAGAATGCAGAACAATGTCATACATTCACCCCAGTACAGAGATCTGGGCCTAAATCCATCGTTTTTTTGCTCACCATGCCATTCCAGTTTGGACCCAGCCATATGCAAATCAGTCTTGACCCTGCGCCCAATGGGAACAGTCCAGCCTGAACTGCCAGTACAGGTCCTCCCTGGATGGAAACAAGCATCCTAGGACCGGTTTCGGGCTTTCAGCCCTCATCAGCCAGGATAGCTTGACTCCAGTGGCATGGAGAGCACGGGACCCACGTCTGGGCATACCCGTCCCACTCGGGGTGACAAATGCAAAAACAACAATTGATGGACAGAATGCAGAACAATGTCATACATTCACCCCAGTACAGAGATCCGGGCCTAAATCCATTGTTTTTTTGCTCACTATGCCATTCCAGTTTGGACCCAGCCATATGCAAATCAGTCTTGACCCTGCGCCCAATGGGAACAGTCCAGCCCGAACTGCCAGGCCAGGTCCTCCCTGGACTGGAAACAAGCATCCTAGGACCGGTTTCGGGCTTTCAGCCCTCATCACCAGGATATCTTGACTCCAGTGGCATGGAGAGCACGGGACCCACGTCTGGGCATACCCGTCCCACTCGGGGTGACAAATGCAAAAACAACAATTGATGGACAGAATGCAGAACAATGTCATACATTCACCCCAGTACAGAGATCTGGGCCTAAATCCATCGTTTTTTTGCTCACCATGCCATTCCAGTTTGGACCCAGCCATATGCAAATCAGTCTTGACCCTGCGCCCAATGGGAACAGTCCAGCCCGAACTGCCAGGCCAGGTCCTCCCTGGACTGGAAATAAGCATCCTAGGACCGGTTTCGGGCTTTCAGCCCTCATCAGCCAGGATAGCTTGACTCCAGTGGCATGGAGAGTACGGGACCCACGTCTGGGCATACCCATCCCACTCGGGGTGACAAATGCAAAAACAACAATTGATGGACAGAATGCAGAACAATGTCATACATTCACACCAGTACAGAGATCTGGGCCTAAATCCATCGTTTTTTTGCTCACCATGCCATTCCAGTTTGGACCCAGCCATATGCAAATCAGTCTTGACCCTGCGCCCAATGGGAACAGTCCAGCCCGAACTGCCAGGCCAGGTCCTCCCTGGACTGGAAACAAGCATCCTAGGACCGGTTTCGGGCTTTCAGCCCTCATCAGCCAGGATAGCTTGACTCCAGTGGCATGGAGAGCACGGGACCCACGTCTGGGCATACCCGTCCCACTCGGGGTGACAAATGCAAAAACAACAATTGATGGACAGAATGCAGAACAATGTCATACATTCACCCCAGTACAGAGATCTGGGCCTAAATCCATTGTTTTTTTGCTCACCATGCCATTCCAGTTTGGACCCAGCCATATGCAAATCAGTCTTGACCCTGCGCCCAATGGGAACAGTCCAGCCCGAACTGCCAGGCCAGGTCCTCCCTGGACTGGAAACAAGCATCCTAGGACCGGTTTCGGGCTTTCAGCCCTCATCAGCCAGGATAGCTTGACTCCAGTGGCATGGAGAGCACGGGACCCACATCTGGGCATACCCGTCCCACTCGGGGTGACAAATGCAAAAACAACAATTGATGGACAGAATGCAGAACAATGTCATACATTCACCCCAGTACAGAGATCTGGGCCTAAATCCATCGTTTTTTGCTCACCATGCCATTCCAGTTTGGACCCAGCCATATGCAAATCAGTCTTGACCCTGCGCCCAATGGGAACAGTCCAGCCCGAACTGCCAGGCCAGGTCCTCCCTGGACTGGAAACAAGCATCCTAGGACCGGTTTCGGGCTTTCAGCCCTCATCAGCCAGGATAGCTTGACTCCAGTGGCATGGAGAGCACGGGACCCACGTCTGGGCATACCCGTCCCACTCGGGGTGACGAATGCAAAAACAACAATTGATGGACAGAATGCAGAACAATGTCATACATTCACCCCAGTACAGAGATCTGGGCCTAAATCCATCGTTTTTGCTCACCATGCCATTCCAGTTTGGACCCAGCCATATGCAAATCAGTCTTGACCCTGCGCCCAATGGGAACAGTCCAGCCCGAACTGCCAGGCCAGGTCCTCCCTGGACTGGAAACAAGCATCCTAGGACCGGTTTCGGGCTTTCAGCCCTCATCAGCCAGGATAGCTTGACTCCAGTGGCATGGAGAGCACGGGACCCACGTCTGGGCATACCCGTCCCACTCGGGGTGACAAATGCAAAAACAACAGTTTTACTCATCACAGCAAGCAGGGAAATAGGTCCATAGTTTCCAAACTCAAGGGGGTCCAGGTTAGGCTTTTTCAATAAGGCTCTGACTGTGGCCTGTTTCCAAGTTGCCATGACTGATCCTGAGGTGAGAGAAAGATTTGCCATTTCAAGGAGGCACGGAGAAATCTGATCAACTGCTTTGGCTAATATGCGCAAGGGGGCCGGATCCTTGGGCAAGCTGGATTTATTATTTTTACTAAAGATGTCAATAAAACGTTTTTATGTCAAAAGCGGAAAATCCTTCAGCATGGGCCAAGTAGTAGCCGGCACATTTCCTTCTGATGGACAAAACCAAATTCTGTGGACTGTGGAAAACTACTATAAATGGTCTGTATTTTGTTCTGAAAGAATCTCACAAGATCATTGCTTCCCAACTGTGATGGATCTAGTGGGGGACTGGTAGAAGCAGGCTCTATAAGGGATTTCACTATACGAACATTTCGCAGAGAGTTAGCAGCATTATTAATTTTATCATTGAAAAAGGCTGCTTGTGCTTTTTTAATTTCCATATGATAAACCCTGATGGTGTTTCGATATATCTGTTTACTTGTCCCACCATGGTCTCTCCTGCTGAACCTTTCCGCTTTTTACATTTTTGTTTTAATTTCCTAAGATTATGAGAGTACCAAGGGCCAGACTTTTCTTTTGCTCTTCTGGTGTGATCTTTGAGTGTGATGACCTGATCAAGACTGGAATTCATCCACTGAAGGATTTTTTCATTAGCAGTGGTCGGAACTGAACCCAGAATGGGTCTTGAGTCATCAAGAGCCTGTTTCCTGAATTCAATGGGCAGTTTCGACCATGAGCAATCTTTCCAGGTCAGTGATTTATAATTAGGAAGCTTTTTAGGGTCCAGAAGATGTCTCTGCGGTCCCTCGATATGCGTTTCTTAGAGGCAGACTATGTCGGCCACCAACAAACGTAGTCCCTGTGCAACCTTTTGTCTTTTCAAAGCATCATTTAGACCACAGATATTTACAGACACTATTCTGAGCTTACTCATCATGTTCTGAACTGATTGAGCGTGACTAGATATCTTTTATATATGTTGAGATAGCGAGCCGAACACCCCTTTGACCCAACATTAGGAAACAAACCATACTGGTCCTGTACCTCATTGTTCGGTGGGAAATAACCAGATCTAAATATGACCAAATATGAACAAACAAATAAAAACGTTTTTTTTTTTTTTTTATCCCCCTTTTTTTTTTTTTTTCTCGGCGTGCATTTTTTTCCCCCCCCTTTTGTTTCTGATTTATATTTCCCTCCATTTCCTTTCTAAGCACTTCCCTTATTTACCCTTTCCCTTACATCGTGCTTCCAAGGACCAGTTATACGTAAACCACCGCTTGTGAAAAAATAAAAAAGCATCATCATTCCTCCCATCACTGTGTCGTTATCCCCCATCCCACCCCACCCCTCCCTCCCCCCCCAAAAAATGAGCAATCAGGGAAACCCTGAGTGATGGTCATCTCATGTGAACCCCTGCCACCAGACCATGCCGGACTTGTTCAAATAAGTAGGAAAAGAATTAAGAGAAACCACAGCCTATAAATAGCTTAATCCCTGCCTAAGTTCCGTCCCCGCACCCGCAAACCTGCCAGCACCCTTTGATCCCTGCTCACTTGTGGCACACAGTTGCTACCACTTTATAGGCTGTAATTAATAAATTGACAGAGGAATTTAAAAAAATACCCTTAATCAGCAACTAAGTAAAGTGATGCTGCTTAGCTCGTCCCTTTCCCTTTGATTTCTTTCAAGAACTCCCCAGCTTTAATCTCTGACAAAAAAATCTGGGAAGAACCATTTATGATCACTTTTAACCTTGCTGGGTTCATTAAGAACACCTGGGCACCTTGTTGTTGGAAAGGGGCTATAAGTTGGCGAAGACGCCACCTCCGCTCCACTGTAACATGACAAAAATCAGGTTTTGCAAAAAACAGTACCCCATTTGACCCCTTCATGGCGTTTGGGCGGGCCTGATCATAAACCAACTGTCTAAGGAGGAAGTTTCCCAAAAAAAAAAAAAAAGCCCTAGGTTTTTCATCACTGAAGCTACTGCCATCTCGCCGTAGCTTTCGGTTAAAGGGGAAACGGTGTGCCCTTTGGACCTCATGGTCCCAGTTCCAGTTAGCAGAGTCCGGAAAAGTGTCTCGCAAAAGTTTGACAATGTATCGTCTTGGATCGTCCCCCTCGACCCCTTCCGGGATCCCCAAAAGGAGAAGGTTGTTTCGACGTTGTCGATTTTCCTGTTCCTCTAGCTTTGACATTACGTCTGTCAAGCATGCGGCTTGAGAAGTATTCTGTTCCTTTAAGGAGGTCACTTCAGCTTCTAAATTTTCTGTGCGGCCTTCCACCATTGCCATACGATCACCAATATCGGTACATATTTTATTTAGCTTCCGCATTCCTCCCTGTAGTTTTTTGGCGGCCCCTTTAGCAAGACGGCTATCAGAGCAAACCTCATCATGGAATTGTTTTATGGAGGTCATTATGGAGGTTAATGAGGGTCCTGCTACATGTATCGGTGCTGTTTCAGCAAACTCACAGTGTATGCTCTTGGCTGTTTCGTCATCTGGAGGATAAAGCAACTGAGAGTCCGAGTAATCCCAGCTAAAATGACTACGTCTTTTTGCCTTGTTACGTGTTTTTTTCTTCCGCTGTACAGTTCCAGTACTAAAGGAGGGATCAGACTCATTGTAGTTGCAGGAGCTATCACTGCCTGAGCTGAATGCACCGTCCTCTGTTAAGGAGCCATCGGATACTGAATAAAAGTGCTCTCCAGTAATTTCTGGAGTCTGGGGGCCCGAGACCAGGGCCTGGACACCACAATTATCTCCCAAGCTTGCTTCAGCAGGACCCACCACAGACTCGGGAGTAGAGTCAGAAGAACCAGCGCCCAACGGGATTGCCAGCCCAAGCTTAGCGTTAGGATTGTCAGTTTCCGGGGGAGTGAACGAGATACTGTCTATGATTTCGTTATGATTTTTAGCGCCACCCTGATTACTGGATTGAACCTCATCTGTTAAGTCCTCCCCAATTTGATTTGAGAAACCAACAGCAGCCTGAGGATCGCCCGATTGTGTTGAGCTCCCTTTCACCAATGATGCTGTTATTATAGGGGCGGACAGGAGAGTAGGCACCTTAATTGCAGGAAAGTGCTTGGTTATAGAGGGCAGGAGACCAGGATCTGCACCCATGCCCTCCTTCATATTCCCTCCGCCCCCAGTTCTCCCCACCGTCTTCTTTAGTCCACCAGTTTCCCGTTTACCTTTAGGGAAGGTTTCTGACCTCTCAGCGTCTCCCTGAGCAGCACTGCTCAGAGCCGCCTTCGTTTTAGCGCTCCTTGTTCCTCGAGCCGGCATCTGTCTTGCGCTGCACTGAGACACCGCTCTCAGCGCGGCCGGAATCATGCTGCTAGGAAGACAGGCACCTTGATCCGACGGGGCGCCTGCTGCTGAGCAGCCCACGTTCAAAGTAGAAGACCGAATCGCCGCTCTGCCGCCGCTTGTCCTTCCACGCGGAGTCCAGAACCACACTCTGCAAGAGCAGGATACCAGCATCCCGAAAATCAGGTATAAGCAATAGATTGAAACACGAAAGAACCGAACTAGGTTCAAATCAAACTGCACAACCAAACTCAAATGAATCCAATCAATCAAATCATCAAATTTCATCTTTGTTTTCCTCTGACTTTACTCCATTATTAATGCTTTCTGTTTCCTCGTTTATTTCAATTCATTTTATTCATCCATGTATGCTTGGCGTAAATGAAACGCAGGAGACATAGAATCAATCCACATGTCACGATTTATTAAAAATGTCCCAATGCATTTCGGAAACTTCCCTTCGTCAGGGGACTCTAAAATACAAAAGTAACAAACACCACCATCAACGTCATTATCACACATTTCACTGCTTGGTTTAAAAAAAATTATATTCATCTCATTAAATATTCCTTGTTTTTAACATGTATCAAATACCCGTAAAACAGCATTTCGTGATGGCCAACTCTGCAAAATTAATCATACTGAGAATTACACTCATTGATCCTACCCAAACCGTTTTCTTCTATCCCCAGGAGTCTCCCATACCTCCATTGCACCCTCCTCCCATGTGCTCAAAACGCTGCTGCATCTAACTGATTGTTTATCCGCTTTGGGCTTACCGTGACATCTCTCGGGTTACTACCGTGGTTAAAAGTCCGTTTTCTCACGCTGTGCCTCTTTTTTACTAGGAGTCATCATACGTTCAAATTACATGAAGTGCCACTGCACGTCCTTTCTAACTGTTCCACTCGTACAGTGGCACTTCATGTAATTTGAACGTATGATGACTCCTAGTAAAAAAGAGGCATAGCGTGAGAAAACGGACTTTTAACCACGGTAGTAACCCGAGAGATGTCACGGTAAGCCCAAAGCGGATAAACTATCAGTTAGATGCAGCAGCGTTTTGAGCACATGGGAGGAGGGTGCAATGGAGGTATGGGAGACTCCTGGGGATAGAAGAAAACGGTTTGGGTAGGATCAATGAGTGTAATTCTCAGTATGATTTATTTATGTAGAGTTGGCCATCACGAAATGCTGTTTTACGGGTATTTGATACATGTTAAAAACAAGGAATATTTAATGAGATGAATATAATTTTTTTTAAACCAAGCAGTGAAATGTGTGATAATGACGTTGATGGTGGTGTTTGTTACTTTTGTATTTTAGAGTCCCCTGACGAAGGGAAGTTTCCCGATATGCATTGGGACATTTTTTAATAAATCGTGACATGTGGATTGATTCTATGTCTCCTGCGTTTCATTTACGCCAAGCATACATGGATGAATAAAATGAATTGAAATAAACGAGGAAACAGAAAGCATTAATAATGGAGTAAAGTCAGAGGAAAACAAAGATGAAATTTGATGATTTGATTGATTGGATTCATTTGAGTTTGGTTGTGCAGTTTGATTTGAACCTAGTTCGGTTCTTTCGTGTTTCAGTTAGACTGCAGCGCAAAAGGGCGGAGCGCGGAGCAAACTTGCACGCCTGCAGTATGGTGACGATGTTGAGCAAGTTAAGCAATGAGTACACCGGAGTGCATCTCATCTCCCTCTTTTTCTTATACATTAAATGATAAGCAATAGATTACCTATGTCCGGCACGGCGTGGCTGGGTGGAAAGAGCTCACACCAGCGCCATCTTGCCCCGCTCACTGGGGTATAAAGTCATCAGGGGAACTTCCCAAGGCGCACGTGGAAAAGGAGTAGGGATTATGGCCCAAAAGAAGCTTTCATTGAAAATTTTCCGAATAAAATCTGATACCTTAGGGAGATGGGCTATAGCTGAATGCTGTTTACCTCTTAAAGCTGCTTTTACTATATGCTCCTTCTATGGAAGTAATTTGGATGCCCCTGGGGTAATAGACTGGCTTACAGGAGAACTGGCTCACTGGCCTCTTCCAATTATTGTCTGTGGCGACTTCAATATCAATCTGCCTAGTAACTGGAGCACCAAAGATCAGTGGAAGTATAAAGGACGGAAACCTAAAGTATAACAAGCCATGCTTAATTTAATGCAAACTCATGGACTGGATGATGTATGGGCTAATTTAAAATTTAACCAAGAGGGTTTTACCTATTTTTCAGCCCTCATCTATCTTTTGCAAGGCTGGATTACTTTCTGATCTCTTCTTCACTGATGCGAGATTGTTCCATTGACATCGCCCGCGATTCATGTCAGATCATAATCCTCTAATATTAAATATTGAAGGGCTGGGGTCGAGAGGTGAAGTCTCTAACTGGAGCTTTGAAAAGGAACTGCTGTATGATGAAGGATATAGATCATACATGCGGGGATGGATCCAAGAGTTCCTTGAGTTTAATATTGGGTCTGCCTCAACTGCAACGGTTTGGGACACCCTAAAAGCAGGTATTCGAGGAGAGACATTGCGGTTTTCCATTAGGACAAATTGGAAGGAAAAAAAATTGGTATTAGACCTACAAGATAAAATGAAAAAAGCAGAAGAGAAACTAATACAAGCGGTTCAGCTGGGGACGGAAACTGAAGCTGCACAGATGGAGGTAGTAGCTGCTAAGGCCGCTATTGGGTCTATTTTCTCAGAAAGAACAGCCGCAAAATGGGCATCGGCCCGCGAGAAAATATACGAGTGTGGCGAACTTATTGGCCACCAGCTGGCAATTAGGACCAGACAACAGGTTTCCAATAATGCAATATTTTCGATCCAAACGGCAAATGGAGTGATAACTGACGACCAGGTCAAGATGCAGGGGGCATTTCGAGAATTTTATAAAAATCTCTACACTGAAGAGAATACCTGGCCCTCGGACCTGAGAGATAGGGTGATTTCTAGATATCTTAATGATATATCATTATCCCAACTTAGCGAGGAAGATCATACTCAATTGGAAAATCCTCCAACGTGGGAAGAAATTGCTTTGGCATTGGCAAGTTTGCCGGATGGCAAAGCGACCGGCGTTAATTGTATCCCAGCGGAGTTTTATCAAATATTTTCCCCTCAAATAAAAGAACTCTTTACAGATTTGGTAACTTCTATTTTTAATGGAGCTTCTCCACCCATGTCTTGGTCTACAGCGAAGATTGTGATCTTTCCGAAAAAGGATAAGCCTCCTGTAGAGATGGGCTCATACAGGCCTATCACTCTAATTAAGTGTGATTCAAAGGTATATTCTAAAATTTTCGCATCTAGACTATCTACTAAGATTGAACCTCTGGTCTCAAAGTGGCAGCACGGGTATATCCCTAAAAAAAGTACGGTAGAACACATTCGGCGCACCATCACCCTATTCGATGCAGCCCAAGTGTCCGGAGACCCGATCTCACTAATCCTACTTGACGCTGAAAAAAGCGTTCGATCGGGTTTCCTGGCAATATCTCTGGGGTGTCATGAGGCGGATGCATTTTGGTCCTAAGGTGATCCAAGCTATTCAGGCTCTTTACTTGGATCCCACAGCCAGAATCTCGATAAATGGGAAATTGTCAGAGCCAATCAATATATCACGTGGGACGAGACAAGGATGTCCTTGCTCCCCACTACTTTTTGACATCTATATTGATCCCTTCATTAGGAAAATAGAAATCAATCAGGATATTCCGGCTGTGAGTCGGTTCGGTGTCGAAACTAAGATCATGGCCTACGCCGATGATCTAGCCGTAGTGACTCCTGACCCAGAATCTGCTATTAGAGCTCTGGAAAATGAGGCTCAAAAGTTTGGGGTTATGCACTCAAATGGGGAAAAACGCAGATTATCCTAAATGAAAGAATAAAGTGGGAAGATAATAGGGTGGTACACAAAGCCAAGTACTTGGGGGTTACTATTGTTGCCGATATCGATTCCATTGTAATAGAAAATCTGACCCCGCTGGCTGTAGAAACAAAGAGGTCACTTAGCCGGATCAATAACCTTCATTTGACCATAGTAGGGCGTTGTAATGTTTTGAAAATGGTCTTTTTTCCCAAATTGCTTTATTACTTCAGGGCTATTCCTCTAGAGTTTAATAATCTAATGCTCCAAAAATTTGAACAACTCTTCTCCCAATTCATCTGGGCCTATTCTCAGCCTAGGAGGGCTTTTAAGCTACTCTCCCTTCCTCGAGATAGAGGGGGTTGGGCGCTCCCCAATTTAAGACTACTAGTGGGCTACGGTATTGCAATACTGTGTAGTATTACTACACGAACATCCAGATACTTTCTCGGGACTCCCATCTCCCTTTACTTTCCTACTTGGAGAGGAGGCACGTGGATGCTTCTGGCGGCAACTCGAATTCGGCTACTATAAGCGGGTTAGATTCAAGACCCTGCTGAGTGCATACCGGGTATTTTCTAATGTACGTAGACTTCTTGGACTGGGCAGATTAAATTCCTACACTCCCATATGCAACAATCCTAACTTACCAGCCATATTCGGGAAAACATATCTTCAGAATTGGTATAAGGCAGGAATCTCAAAGCTTGGAGACTTACTTACTTCGGAAGGAGTCCGGTCATTTAGTGACCTTGAATCACAATTTAATTTGAATAAGAACCAGGCTTTTAACTATCTTGCTATAAAGAATTTCCTGTCACGCAAGGCTGGTGGGCTGGTGGGGTTTGCAAAAATAGATCTGATCGATAAGTTACAGGGTTCTGAGTTACCTCGCATTGGGTACATTTATTCGGCGCTCAAAAGCCGAATGTCTGATGATTTGGACAAAATAGATAATAAATGGCAACAGAAACTAAATGTCCCTTATAATACATTTCGCCTCGCTCTAAGCCTTGCTAAGAGTGACCTGCTATCAGCTAAGCTGCAGGCGCAATTTTATAAAACTACCTTTTTCCTATATATTACACCTAGCAGAATTGCTAAATGGGGCACAGGTAAAGGAACACTCTGTCCTAGATGCTCGGAGTTCAGTGCTGACTCAGTTCACCTGTTCGCTACCTGTCCGAAACTAAAATCACTTATTGATAAAATACAACAATTTTTAAGTAGGATTTTAGTACAAGACATTCAGATAAAGCCAGCTACTATTTTGCTAGGGGTACAGGACACGATTAATAGAAAGAATGGGGGAGCACTAATATTCGTAGCTATGGCCATACTTAGGTTATGTATAGCTTCTGCCTGGATAGATCCAAATCCCCCTCTGTTCTCCCAGTGGTTGGCTAGATTGGTAGCGACCTGTAATCTGGAAAAGGCCATTTATGCCAAGAAAGGCATCTGGGCAAAAAAAAAAGGTTTAGAGATTTGGGAACAACTAAATACGTGGCTTAGCCAGAAAAACATTTAAGGATTACTAAAATCTGTGACGGATAGTGTAATATCTTTCTGTTTTTTCCTTTGAGTGTCAACATTTTACCCAAGACTGGATACTTAAAACTCTTTTTCAATTTAGTCACTGTTCTTTTGTAATCTGCACTACCACTGCAAATATTTGTATAGATATTGTATTTCGTGCTCTGTATTTGTTATATTAAGGCTACTTTTGGAAGAATTAGTATTTATACTTGTGGATTTAACTCTATTTAATGTCAACCAGTATTGAACAAAGGAGTTGGAGCTCTTCGCTTCGCTTTTTTCTCCCACTGCTGTAACAACTTATTGTATTTATCTCCGATATGTGGGCTGGGGTGTGGGGTGGGGGGGGAGGGAAAGAAAGGAAGCTTTTTAGGGGATTCCAGTGTAAAGATTTTTTCCTGTTTTTCTTTTTAACAATGTGGTACTGAAGCCCACACTTACAAAATATATATATGTATAATAAATGTATTAAGGTGTTGAAGGGTATCTGTTAAAAGACAGTGGTAAAAAGGCCCATACGGATGTAAGATCTTTTTACAGAAAAACAAAGTTCAAGATTGGTTGCACGACTGCCTGAAAAATTAATAGAGGGACTTCATGTGTTTGTTATTCAGCAAGAAAGGGATGGTAGCGTTAGGTATACAGTACATCCTTCTTTCTTTGTGATATTGAGATTTGTTTAACTTTGATAAAATATAGAAAAAGAAACATTTATGAGTGGGTGGGTAAGTTCTGCACAGGCTCTGACTGATGCACTGTATATTAGACGTCCATGGCGCTATGGGGAACCAGCCTATTTGGCTTTTGTTGGTTTTAAACTTCGGTTGATATTTAATAAAGGTTGTGCAAACTCTTGTGTGGGCTGTACAATCTGCTTTGCATCTGAAGTAAATCGATGCAACACTTGCCTCCGCTTTGCACAAAGAAAAACCTTAGCAAATAAAACAGACATAATTCCTCTCCTCCTTCTCCTAGTTTGAGCATAGCGTTAGAAGAGAACCACCTAGAGGTTTTCAGTCTACTTTTGGTATGTCTCAGGAGCACCTTTGTGCTTTGGTTAAGTCACTGTAACTTCTTTCAAGATGGCCCCCTTTTCCTCCGCGTGACTCTCCTGATGAATCAGACAATTTATAGCTTTCTCTCTCATCATCTATCTTCAGTGACTTCTTTTTGGCCATCCCCTGATTATGCTGAAGAGCAGATTGACATCATTGTGATTTCTTCCATTCCAAAGGGATATATATTTGAATGTAGGAAGGACAGTGAGTGGTATGTTATCTATCATCATATCCACCAGATGATGAACAAGCTATCTGGGATATGCAGTCCTCATTGTGAAACTTCCCATAGCGCTGCCTTCTGATACGAATATGTGTTTGAGTTAGTGTTGGAGGAAGTGTGCAAATGTATAGATGGATATCCTGTTGCTTCTGCACGTCAAATCAGGCATAATACAGGTTTAAAGATGTATTAAGATCTGTAATGCCGCATACGAAAAAAGGCAAAAACGAAGAACGTGGTCTTCTCTTCATATTTAAGAGCGGTGTATTCGTGTTGTGGCTGGGGGGTCGCTCAAGCTGGGTCACATACATATAATTGGGGTCAGTAAACAACGGTGGTGTGGCTCACCAGGGTTGGGCGCCTATGTCACATCCGTAATAAGAAAAATACAGACACAAGTGATTATAAAATAAGCGGACAAAGGAGGGGGAATAGTCCTGCAAAACCAAAAGGACTATAGACTGGAATGCCTACACCTCATCAAGCGGGATATGGAGGCTCATCGCCGCTTCCTGAATTCCTCCTCGCCGCCTTTCGGCGGATCCCATCGCAACGCCGCCGATGCCTCGGACTTTATTTTTCCAGATGGCCGCTGAGGAACCGGGCTGAGGCTCTCCCCCCCTCCTGACCACCCCCGCCTCCGGACTTGACTGCCGCTACTTTCCGCCTGCCTTCCCGCCTGGCTTGCCTCCCGTAAGACGTCTGGGACAACTTGGAGGTTTTGAGCAGAGGTAAGAACTACTCCATCGGACTTTTGGACTACGTCGCTTTTGCACCCCACCATTTTGTGACCTTCTCAGATTGTCACTCTTGTCCCGTTCCGCCATCTTGCGACCTGGTCCGTACCTCTGGCCCAACTGGTCTCCAACTGGACTACTTTTGATCATCTCTCCTCTCCACGGATCTACGCATCGTCTAATAATATTGCTGATACCTCTGTTCCCCCCACTCTTTTTATGTCATGTCGACCCCCCGATTATTCGCATGTTTTAATGCCATGGTTCGTATTGTGCAACACTGCATTTATCCTTTGTTAACTCTGTGTAATTTTGTATCTTACCAATACCCTTGTAAGCACGCTGACTCCTCCGGGTCTTTCCAGCACCCCCGGTGACCGCCCCTGTGTTACTGCCTGTCCCGGCCTGACCTTAAAATGGCGGCCGAACTTTCCCCCGGGCCACATCTTCCCTTACACTCCGCAATCATTTGTTTCCAATGTCTCGGCGATCTCCATATTCTGCCTATGCTCTCTTCACCCTTTAACTCGCTTTTTACTGCTAGCCCTCCCATTTTAGACCATGAGAGTAACTGATTTTGATTAAGCTACGTTCATTTTGGCAGACTACTCATATTATTTTCTTGGCTTTTTCCTACTACCTCCAACGTTAGCTGCTCTAGGGCAGTAGGCGTCTGTACCAGCGTACCTACTCTCATTTCCCCCTTTCTGCTGTAAAGGTCCCCCCCTACCGCTCAACTGTCCCTAAACGGCCTCCATAAAGGCGCCCCTTGCCAAAGCACTCCCTCTCCCCTTGTTGGGGAGGGATCCAGCATATTTGCCCCAGAGTCTCAGATTCCCCTCTGAGAGAGTCCACAGTGTTAAGGGATTCTCACATAGCGGAAAATGGCCTAAAACGGCCTCCTTGAATGTGCCCTTTGCCGAAGCACTCCTTCTCCCCTTGTTGGGGAGGGATCCAGCATTTATGCCCTGGAGTCTCAGATTCCCCTCTGAGAGAGTCCACAGTGTTAAGGGATTCACACAGACCGTGGATTCACACCGCAGAGCCCGAGCAACCTTGGCCGATGCCCGGTGGAGCTGTCCTATGCAGCTATAGAGGAGTCTGGCCCCTAGGTCGTCACCTACCTAGCCGGTCATCTGACATTGTTTTCCTCGTCTCCCCCGTTTGTGTCTCCTTCCCTCCCCCTCCTCCTCCCTCCTCTGTGACTCTTTTGATTCTAACTGATGTAACTATGTAACCTGTAACTCGCTGATTCAACTGATATAACTATGTATCCTGTAACTCGCTGATCCTCATGTAAAGCGCTCTGATACCTCCGGGTCTAGCCAGCGCAATATAAAACTTTGCAAATAAAATAAAAAATAAAAAAATACTTCTAGTAGTGAATGTTTATGCAAATTCCACAGATCAACGATTCCTAAAGTACTTGTAATTCCAGCAGTAAAAGGTCTATTGGAAAGCAAAGTGAAAGACCCTGACCGATCATTTGCACCATGCTTTGTGGGCAGACTGTCCTCTTGGCTGCGTAGCGGTTTGAGATTTTTCCGGTAGTTCACTAACTTGACAGGTCAGACTGCTATTTTCACAGGGGATACCATGATTTCAGATCCTGTGAATAGAAGGGTAAGGATGCTTTGAAAAGAGCCTATGCTGGTTTGAGCCTCTATATGAGAACAGAGAATTATGCAGTGTAAGCTTCACAGTCTCTTATTGTAGTCTAGATGTCTCTTTCCATACCCCTTCAAATCCACTGCCAAATTTGCACAGAATACTATGTTGGTTAGAAAAAGCCAGGGAAAGGGGAGTGGGATTGAGGAGAAAAGACAAACTGGATTTTGTTACTCTGGTTCATCATTCAGCTGTGCACTGTCTTCTCAATCTTGTTATAGTATTTTCCTAGAGCTGAAACACAATTGTTATCTATGAAATGAATGTCAAAGGTTTATGTCTTTTCACTATAGATACCCACCTTCTATATTATAAGTACATATTCTGTGATTTCAAAGTACAATAAAAGTGACAGGTTCATAAACTGAAGCATGCACATTAGGATTATTAATTTCATTTGACTGCAAGCAATCATTTTCCAATTTATAGTGATACCTTAATATAGTTCTAGTCTAAAAAAAAATGTTCTCAAAATCTGTGAAGAGATTAGAATACTTTCTGTTCCTCCTGTCGAATGACTAGGTGTGCAAAATACAAGTTCATTATCCTTAAAGAATAGCTCCTGAAAGAGAACTTTGAAATGAGGCCTAAATCCTTGAATATGAATGTTTCCTAGAATATTCTTTGTATCTTGTTCAGTCTTATTCAAAGATATTGTAAAGAGTCTTCAAGGTTTCCTGAACTCTGGCAACAATGTCTAAGCTGCAGCAACTGTATATCTTGATTGCCTAGCAAGATTGCTGTAGACCACATGGAACTTATGCTCGGACTTTAAATAGGCTGCTGCCACTTGCAAACTTTGTGATAGTCCAGTGCCTTCATTGAACGTACAGTGTCCTCGACTGAACTCAGGTATCTTCCCAGGACATAGCAGCCTCTCTCCAAGCAACACCAACACTCCACACACACTGCCAGCCTTTCCTGCTTCTGAACATTGGACTGCAGACATTTCAGAGTACTGGACTTCTGCTAGCAACAGATCAGAACATTTATTTCTTTTGATAATCTTAAAGCATCTTTAGTCACACTGGGGAAAGCAGAAGCTGCAAGTCAATCTTTGCATCTGGAAAATTGATGCAGCTCAAAAGGCCTGTTAATTAAGGATTGCTTTTTGTTTCTGAATACATTGTTTTGAGAAGAGTTGGAATCAGTTCTTATCTAAATTGTTTAAAAATTAGAAGCATGCTCACCCTTTCTGGAATAAAAATAGATTTTTGAGAAAAACAGAAAACCACTGAAGAAATCATCACAATAGGCATGACCAAGTATTTAAACCTTCCAGCCTACTGTAAACCAGGGGAATACCTCTTCTCATTCAGCTACAAAAGCTAGGGGGAATCCACATTAGCGCTCCTAACCTTCTCATGATAAGCTGAAGTGAAAATCTGGTAGAGGCATTCTATGCCAGTCAGACTCCTTTGAGCAGGGATCAGCACAATAAGAAGGCTTTGCAGGACAGAATGAAATTGCTAGTAAGTGAAGAAATCCATTCTTACAGTACCACATCAGGATAATTGACTATGGTGGTGTTCATTAGCATTTTGGTAAATAAATCATCAGGGAATTACAGGATGGTACTGGATTTAAAGACCATCAACAAGCTTACTACTACAATTCATTTAAAAAGTAACTACATTCAACAAGTAATCTCTATGATTGCACAGCAAGACTATTTGATGAAAATAGACTTACAGGATACACATCTGTACATTCTCTTTAAGGTTTGTCACTAGAAGCACCTTAGATGTACAGCGGGAGAAATCATTGGTAATTCTGATTACTGCCATTTAGTCAAAACACAGCTCTCAGTGTGTACACCATGGCCTTGGCTCCGATTATGGCACTTTTTCACAATAAGGGGCACATTTATCAAAAACTCATGCAGCACAGAAAGTCACATGGTGTGCAGCACTGAGTGATAGGGAAAGGGCTGGAATGTGCCATACTTAACACAATATGGCACATTCCTGTGTTTTCCCTGTGCTGGCGCACAATGTGCTGCCTAGTGCCAACATAGGTAGCCTAGCACCATGGTGCAAGTGTGCCTGCATTGTAAGCAGGATTGTTTTTGTACAGGAAGGAACACCTTCTTGCACAAAAACAATCCTCTGAGGCATTATCCTCTTTGTATATGTGCTGCAGAATGCAGCACACATAGAAAGTGGAAGTAACGAGGAGAAATAATGATATTTCTCCTCGTTACACCTCACCTGGGGAGGCGTAGCATTTTGATGCATTTCCAGGTCTACCAGTAATGGTAAATCTGGGAATGCGCCAAAATCCCGGGCTGGATGTGTGGAAACACCCACGCTCCACCCATGGTACGCCTCCTTGTGGCAGAGCAATGCAATGCACGATTTGCGCTGCGTTACTTTACTCTAGATTTATCAAGCCACGCAAGGAGGCCTTGCATGGCTTGATAAATCTAACTTAGTAGTTGTGTTGCCCTTGCACCCCATTCCGTGGCGCAAGGGCGATGCAACTATTTGATAAAACTGGGCCCAAGTGTATAAAAATTCATCCTTATTTAGACAATATTCAGATTCAATTACCACAGTGTGCTCCGGCTCTGAAAGACTCCATAATTTCAAAGGAATTCTCATCTTTAGTCATCACAAAACCTGGATATAGGAGCATGGTTCCGAATGGACCTATGCAAAGTTTTTCTTCCGCTAACTAGAAGAACCAGGCTATTTCAACATTTATGTCAACTACCATTGAAAGACCGGGTCTCTGCCAGGAAATGACTTTAAACGCAAGGAGATATGGTGAGTAACCCATTTCATATGTCAAGGTTGTATATTTTTTCTATATTTTAGATATGTTAAACAGATATTCTTTCAATCATAACTTCACCTTTAGGCAGTAGCTTGGCTTGTAATCTCGAATGCATATATGCCCTATGGGTTTCTGTAATGGGTTTAATGCAAACTTTGGTTGCTTTGCCTAGGATCTAGAGTTTTCCCTAGTCTGGTACACTAACTTTGTTTCAAACTTGGGAATTAGTGCCCTATCAGGAAGGCACTTTTGCCTCAATAATCGGTTGGCACTTAAAAATATGTCACAAAAGCTGTCTTCCTGCCTCTTTTTATTTTTGGAATTACTTGGTCCTTACTTGAAAAAAGCTATGCTCATTCCTGTCACGACCATACCTTTGTGACCTAAGAAAATCGAGCAGTCTGTCTACCCTGATGTTTTACAGGCTCAACATCTGACCATGAATGCATTTGGATTATATAAACAACATGCATGTTCAACATTATTGGCAGTTGTTCCAGGGGAACAGAACTAAAAAAAGCAAACCACTAGACAAACTAGATCTCTTAAACAGTCAGCTAATTTATTAACATATTAAAAACACATCTATTTCTCTGACCTATAGCATATCCAAGAAAAACTAAAATATTTCGAAACTATAGTAACTCAATGAAAAAAAATCAAATGGCATACTTTCTTTACATAACACTACACCTCCATTAAAAAGTTTACACTGACATTAAATATAAAATGATGGATTTATTTCCACATTTATCAAATATTAGAATTGGAAAATCATAAAAGGTTTGGTTGCAAATGAAAATCAAGCCCTGACTTTCTTTCTAATGAAAATAGATTGAAAATGAATTAGCTCACTTAATCATAGAGTGCCTACACAAATCAAGTTTATATATAATGAAAATGTGCAGTAACGTTATACGTGAATCCGTTTTACAGAAATAAATTCAAACATCGCAATGACACATTTTTCTAATCTTTCCTAAGGAACTAAGCTCCGCTCTGGAAAGGACTAGTGGCAGGGTAGAAAAAGTAAACCAAATATTGGGTACAAAGCTGCCCGGGTTCAAACCGGAGTCAGCAGATAAAAGGGATTCAATAGGAGAGCTATGCAAAAGGTAACAAGAAGCCAAAGCTCAGAAAGAACAGAGGCAAATTGGCATTTAGATAAAAAAACACTCGGGACACGCACGACCTACATATAACGACATTAACAAAGAGAATGTGAGGTAAAGAACTCCAGACCTCCACACAGTAAGAATGAAACTTATTAAGTTCCTCACCCACAATTGCTAAACAGATTCTGACTGCAAAAACCCACATATAGGATATACAAGCAAAGACAGGGTCTGTGGAGCTGATACCTATTGTGAAGTTATAAAAGTAACAAAGGCAATACAGTGGACAAGAAACAACACCTAGGTTGTTAGCTGTGCGCACAAATCGTGGCAATCACACAGAAACATGAAAGGCAGTAACCGCAAAAGTGGAGAACTAAATTCAAAGTCATAATAGACCAGGAACTAGATAGGAGGAATGCTTAACAGGAAAGAAGAGAAAACAAAGGGAACACTAGGCAAAAAACAAATAAACAACCACACTAGAAAACTGAAGCTTAGGCAGTAGGGAAAAGAAGGTAGCAAACTAGAATCTGGAACTATGGTAAAGGGAAAAGAAGGAAGGGACTGGAAAAAGATGTAACCGCAGAAAGATTAAGGATGCACTAAAATAGTGCTAGCTCAGGAAAAAAAGGAACAAGGACAATCTAAGGCTCAGAAATTTGAAAACAAGGGTTAGCAAAGCTCAGAAACTCAAGAAACAGGGGGTGAATCAAACCGAAAAATTGCTACAATGACCAACGCTGGACTGAAGGAAACTGAGGCTTTAAAGAGCTCAGTATGAACACATGCCTCACGTGTGAGCAGGCTAGCACCTGCCAGTCACAGGTGCACTGAATTCCTCCACCGATCCTTGGCCTGTAGGGGTGGAGACTAAGGGGTCGATTCCGATTTGGGCCAAAAAACGTACCGACCGACTCGGAGCCGGAATTCATTCCGACCGACACGTACCGGTGCAGCCCGACCCGCAAAGTACGATGAGAAGCGTGCAAAACCCGACCGACTCGTACGGAACACAAGCCGAACGACCGAGCCGCAGCGGAAAACAGCAATCCGGACGGAAAAACACGCGAATCGAACCGACCGACACGCACCCGGAACAATCCCGAACGAAACGTACCCGCGAACTCCTACCCGCCAAGTCACGATGCAACGCGTGGAAAACACGACCGAGTCGCACGGAGGACAAGCCGTACGACCGACACGCATACAAAACTGCGAGCCGAAGCAACCCAAAACACCGCGACCGACGCGTACGCAGCTTAGAAAACAGCACAAACACAGCGTGAACGAATCGGAGAAGCTCGTACGAGACAACTGCAGGGTCCGACTCGGTCACAAGAACGTCTCCTACATGCACAAAAAGTACAAAGGGAAAATACACAAAAAAAGGCCAAACAAGCAATTACAAAGCCAATAAATACTGGGGGGCAGAGAACAAAGACACACCCACAACTCCACCCATATAAAGGACACAAATCCCTACCATGATCCTTTGCAAATTCAAATTACCTGCCAGCACTCAACAGACAGCAACCACACACCCACAGCTCATCCATCACACAAGCCACACACCATCAGCACCTCAACAAATAGCAACCTCACATACACCCAGCAAAACACACACTCACACACCTTCACCTGCACACCAACACACACATCACTCACCATCACCACCCATCACCATGCCCCAAAAGAAGAATCATAAGTTCCTAGATAGTGAATTGGAAGTCCTGGTAGATGAGATCCTCAGGGTAGAACCACAGCTGTTTGGTACACTGGTCCAACAGACACCCATGTCGCAGAAAACCAAGATGTGGGAGAGGATCGTCGACAGGGTGAACGCACAATCACCATGTTTGCGCACAAAGATAGACATCCAGAACAGGTGGTATGACGTGCGCAGGAGGGTCAGGGAGCTGTTGAAGAAGGACTACCTCTTGAGCCAACAAACCGGCAGTGGCCCTCCTGCCAAGCCAGTATACCTCAGGCCCTGGGAGGAGAAGGTGCGGGCCATCCTACCACCAGTGAGCGTATATGGACTAGAAAACATCCCAGAGCCTGGTGAGTACACAACAAATGTACACAATATTGTGCGTCAATACACACACAGCACTGTCAAGGGGAGAGTCAAACCATGCACCCTTAGCAAATACACAGCAACCAGAACAGAATCATCCCAAAGTGTATGTCAGTCAGATAAACACAACACATGCCATCTCATAGTGACATGTAACTGTGTCATCACATGTACAAACACAACTACAACTACAGCTAGGCAGTGGCACAAATATAACTAACAAACACATCCAGACATGTAGCCACCACTACAACACCACCACACAGTGAAGCCCACTGAAAGGAAGGAATTCTGTGTATGCTGGGCAAGTCAGTGTAGCCAATAGCATCATGGGAGTCGTAGTCACAGATATTGCCCACCCTCACAATGCGCACATCAACACCACCATGAACCATGCTCACATCACAGGGAGTGGAAAACAACTGACAAGATGGCTGACACTGGCTACTGCTGTGGGGAGCACAAGGTCCTGCTGGCAACTGTGCACCAACCAACAGCAGGACACCACTGACTGACATCTTGCCATTGCTCTCACACTCACACACAGTGAAGTCCACCCAAAAGCAAGTAAGTATGGGCATGCTGGGAAGTGGGGTGGGGGCAATAGCATGATGGGAGTGGTAGTCACAGATATTGGTCACCCCCACAACTGTCCCATCAACACCACCCTGAACCATGCGCACATCACAGGGAGTGGAAAACAACTGACAAGATGGCTGACACTGGCTACTGCTGTGGGAGCACAAGGCCCTGCTGGCAACTGTGCACCAACCAACAGCAGGACACCACTGACTGACATCCTGAAAGACAACTTGCACTCCTGCAATGGAAGCACGTTCCATGGTGGGATATCTGGCTGGGTGGGAAGGAGGACTCACAGCCCTGACCATAGTTACCAGCAGCGTTTCTCACACACACCCTAACACAAACTCCACATAACTCACCTGGGAGAAGGCATTGCCTCACACTCCAATCAAATATCCCACAAAGAACCACAACCCTGGGTCATGCTGAGTGAAGCACAGGGACACACATGGGACTTGTAGCAAAACTAACCCCAGGATAACACTGTCAGCCATCTTGTCAGCACAGGCACACAACCCCACAGGAAGCAGAGTCAAAGGGAAGGAAGCATGGGCATGCTGGGAAGGGGGTGGAGGCAATAGCATGATGGGAGTGGTAGTCACAGCTCAACATCCCCCACCCACATGGCCCAGCAAGCTCACACTCAAGCATGCACACCCCACAGAGAGTGGAAAGCCCCATCAAAGATGTCTGACACTGGTGCTCTGTTGTGGGAGCACAAGGCCATGCTGGGAACTGGCCACCAACCAACAGCAGGACACCACTGTCAGCCATCTTGCCATTGCTCTCACACTCACACACAGTGAAGTCCACCCAAAAGCAAGTAAGTATGGGCATGCTGGGAAGTGGGGTGGAAGCAATAGCATGATGGGAGTGGTAGTCACAGCTCAACATCCCCCACCCACATGGCCCAGCAAGCTCACACTCAAGCATGCACACCCCACAGAGAGTGGAAAGCCCCATCAAAGATGTCTGACACTGGTGCTCTGTTGTGGGAGCACAAGGCCATGCTGGGAACTGGCCACCAACCAACAGCAGGACACCACTGTCAGCCATCTTGCCATTGCTCTCACACTCACACACAGTGAAGTCCACCCAAAAGCAAGTAAGTATGGGCATGCTGGAAGTGGGGTGGAGGCAATAGCATGATGGGAGTGGTAGTCACAGATATTGGTCACCCCACAACTGTCCCATCAACACCACTCCTGAACCATGCGCACATCACAGGGAGTGGAAAACAACTGACAAGATGGCTGACACTGGCTACTGCTGTGGGAGCACAAGGCCCTGCTGGCAACTGTGCACCAACCAACAGCAGGACACCACTGACTGACATCCTGAAAGACAACTTGCACTCCCTGCAATGGAAGCACGTTCCATGGTGGGATATCTGGCTGGGGGGCGAAGGAGGACTCACAGCCCTGACCATAGTTACCAGCAGCTTTTCTCACACAAACCCCTAACACAAACTCCACAAAACTCACCTGGGAGAATGCATTGCCTCACACTCCAATCAAATATCCCACAAAGAACCACAACCCTGGGTCATGCTGAGTGAAGCACAGGGACACACATGGGACTTGTAGCAAAACTAACCCCAGGATAACACTGTCAGCCATCTTGTCAGCACAGGCACACAACCCCACAGGGAAGCAGAGTCAAAGGGAAGGAAGCATGGGCATGCTGGGAAGGGGGTGGAGGCAATAGCATGATGGGAGTGGTAGTCACAGATATTGGTCACCCCCACAACTGTCCCATCAACACCACCCTGAACCATGCGCACATCACAGGGAGTGGAAAACAACTTACAAGATGGCTAACACTGGCTACTTCTGTGGGAGCACAAGGCCCTGCTGGCAACTGTGCACCAACCAACAGCAGGACACCACTGACTGACATCCTGAAAGACAACTTGCACTCCCTGCAATGGAAGCACGTTCCATGGTGGAATATCTGGCTGGGTGGGAAGGAGGGCTGGATGTCAACCAAATACAACCAATGCAGACCATGTACACACCCCAACATTCACATAGAAATGCCCAAATAATGCAGGACAATGTGCTACACCAATATCAACCCTGACTGTGACAACTTAGGACAATGCAATGTACAGGCCTGCATCCAGAGGCACAGTCACAACTGTCAGGTGTGTCAACCATTGGTGCCTGCAGAAACATAACATACATTGTGTGTGTCTCCCAAAAACAGGTGATGATGGGGACACAGCAGCAGACGCTGAGGAGTCCCCGTCCCAGGCTCAAGAGGATACGGAGCTCACTGGTGTGGAACAGCCTCTGCCCTCCTCGGATGAAGAAGACCCACCTGGCACCTCCGGAGCAAGTCATCATGCAGCACCAGCAGGACCACCAGCTGCACCCCCTGCACCCACGCCTCCAACGACTGTCAACACACATACCACCCTTGCCGACATGGACAGACCAAGGAGCACCACCACCACCAGCACAGGGACCCTGGACCAACGTGGGGACATGGACACCAACACCACCAACAACCCCCAAGGGGCCCAGGGTCACCTGTGCGTGCCACCTCAGGTACTGCACGTGTCGCCAGGGGTGGTGGGAGGGGTGGGAGACATAGGTCGCTGCTCGCAGAGGGGTCTGGACTGCACAATGACCCACAACTGGCACGCATAGCCGATGCGTACCAGTCCAGCACCGGAGAGCTCAGCCAGGTAGTGGGGCTCCTCAGGGACATTAAACAGCAGCAGGCTGCCCATCATGCCCGCTGGACTCACACATGTCCCGCGTGGAGTCCAAGTGGGACACACTGCAAGAGATGACGGCGGTGCATAGGGACATATTACAATGCCTGCGCCAGATGAGCAGCAACCAGTCAACACCTCCCTGTGTGCCCACAACATCTGGTGCTGAAACAACTGCAACTGCCACAGGGAGGGAGGATGACTCTGGCGGAGAGTCCCCTGCACCGCAGCAGCCTGCACTTGAGGGTCCCCCAAAGAAGAGGGGTCGTCCGAGGAGGGGCAACTGAGAGGCCGATGGCCATGTGCAACCCCCAGGAAGCCAAAACCTGTTCTGGATAATCACCTTTGTGCGCAAACTGTTCACCCTGTTGACTGCAACACAACTCCCCACATGACATGGGGAGTACAAGTTGGACCAATGTCTCAGATGACTGTGGACTTGATACAGGACATTTCTGCTACCAGAACTTCCAATTCATCTAGGAACTTTGGATTGCAATCAAAATGTACAGCACTCACCATCCTGTGCACTATTCACACACATGTATGACAATAAACACACTAATACACCATACCTGCCTCTGTCGTGATTCCAACGTGGTTTCTGTCATGGAGATGACGACCAGCGAAATTACACTGTGCATGCTAACTGCTACAGCAAGTACAACACAGGCATGTGAGTCATGGCAACGTGACACATATGAGGGAGACACACCACCAGGGCTACACAACAAATACACACCTAGGCCATCTGACTCATTGCCTACACTGATGTTGCCAGGAAATACGGTGCAATGCACAGACACAACACCTATTCACAGTCTTAGTCAAGTAGCCCACTGGTGCAGTAAGCAAATGTCAGTCAAATGTGTGACCACAGACAACGCACATCACAAAGTGAAGCACAGGTTTATTACACATTTGCAACATGTTGTAACCACTACAGATGCAAGGTAATCCCACCTGGCAGCTGGGTCCATGACTGCATTGTGAACTATGTCTGCCATGCTATGTGCCCTCCTCTGGCCTGGTTAAACTTCCACAGTACATCAGTCATGTGGTCCAGGACCCATGTCCCTCTATTGTGCACTGCCCACTCCTCATCTGATACCCAGGTGTGGCCCTTACAGTCAGGGAATTGTGTCACTTGGGTACTGTGTCCTTGCAGTTTGCTTGACTCAAGGTGGGGGACAGCATCTGTTTCCCTAACTCTGTGCAGGGCATCATGGGTGGGTCCATTGCTTACACAATGCCTGTGTTCTGACATGTAATCTGCGTGTTACTTTGATATGTGGTCCAATTGCTGAGCTGATCCACCACATGTGCCTGGGGTATCTGGCACACACCCATGCTGCGGGTGGGAACACTGTTTGGGCCCCAGGAGTGTGTATATTACGTGTGTCACACATACTTAGCCAGCTGCCTACTGTCCAGGGCTCATCCCTCATTCATGTGGGGCAGGACAGTCATGCCTACTCCAGGCCATACAATACACTCTGTACTCCCACTCCCGTGTATCAGCTGACACGTTGTGCTCAGTGATTTGTCCCCTCAGGTGTCTGCCTCTGTGTCAGTGTGCTGTGGCTTCGTTGTCAGGACTGCTGGGGTGTTTCTCGGTTGGGGCTCAGCATGCCACCGGAGATGTGACCATAGGAGACGATACTTGTGTGACACATAGGTGTTTGATCACCTGACCGTGCAGACTGGGGTATGCGAATGTGAAGTTCAGGCAGCTGTTTCCCATTCACAGAAGATTGTGAGGTGCTCAGGTTCAGAGGGTTGTGTTACAGGTCTCCCATATGTCCAATCGGTATGACCTGGACAGATAAGGGTTCAGATGATGTGCACTTGTTCAGCTCCAGGACTTGCATTCCCCATGACCTACTATTGTGACACAGTGCAGAGTGTTGTTGTCTGGCTGCCCTGCCCATGTGACTGGAGACAGTGATGTATGACTTAGCAGGCATGCCTGTGCCATGGCATGTGACTTCCTATTAGTGATCCTGCAGGGGAGTGACATGTGCTACATGCACACCATTGTGGCAATGGCTATCAGGACATGGGTGCATCATGGTGTCTGTCGCTGGTATGCATCACATGCATTTCCTATTTGACTCTGGGCATCCCTTTCATCCGGACACCTGTACTGACTCAGTGGCAAGAGTTGTGATGTGTGCATGTTCACATGCTTCACCGGGTTCTCTGCACTGTCCAACTACTGTGTAGGTGGTGCATGTGTCCACACTGGGGTATTGCCATCCAACAGACACCAGACAGATGGGTGCAAGGCCAGGTGGGATGTGAGTGCCATGGTTGACCATCAGACTGACAATTGGCTTCTCCTGTTCTGTTTGGGCACTTTTAGCAATGTTCAACTAAGGATGCCAGGGCTTGCTCTGTAATGTGCTGTACTTACTGTGGTGTGTGCGTTCGGTGCAGGTGACTGATGTCTGTCTGTTTCCCTATTGATTGCAGATACATCCACGGCCACAGGAGGGGACAGCTCCACGGACCAGGAGGAGCCGCAGAGCCAGACTGGGTCAGCAACCGAGGAGTGGTCGGAGGGACCCAGTGGCACGGAGGGCGAGGGAGCCACACCGAGGAGTCCTCAGCACCATCCACCTCAGCTGAGGACCACAGCAGCTCGGAGGATGACTCCCTTATGGAGGCGGGTGTCAGCAGCCACCACACCCCAGCTAGTGTTGCTGTCCCCGCCACCACCACCACCGCCCTCCCATCGGCTCCCATTCCCGAGGTCCGTGGAGGCTCCCATGTTCGGGAGCGTGTCTCCTTCGGGCCAGGCACCGCACCCCTGCCCCTGTGTCCCCTGCTGCCCTGAGTGAGGAGTCTGTGTACCTCCTTCGCCAGCTCCATGTAGGGCAGACAGCGATGCTGAGTGTCCTCCATGCACACACCACTCTGTTGACTCAGCTGGTGTCGTTCATGGAGGGCATCTCATCGGGCATGTCTGCCCTACAGAGGGGCAATAGGTCCATGGACTCCTCCCTGACGGCAGCAGTGTCCCTCCTCCGACAGTCCCTCACCCCTCCTGCCTCTGCCCCATCCACACTCCCCAGCACCTTACCTGTCCCAAGCACACACACACCGGCACAGGCACACACCAGCACAGACACGAGCAGCACACAGACACACACGCCACAAACAAGACGCACACGCACGCACAGTCAGGGGACTGAAACCACACTCACAGGGGATGGGGCCCAGGCACACACACACGCATCCACGAGCACTGCGCAGTCCTCAGTTGCCTCTCCCTCCAAAGCCCCCTCCCTTGCCTCACCTGCAACCCCAAAGACACAGCGGCTCTTCCTCAGTGACCTCGGCCTCTTCCCCTCCGATCCAGCTGATACAGCATTCAGGGGGAAGAGGAAGCCCACCCACACGGAGCGGAGTGCCCCTCGCCCCCGGACACCCTCCCCCAGGCGCAGACCGACTGACGCCCCCACCCGCAAGTCCCCCGGACCCGGAAGAGCAAGACCCCGCCGCCGCCCTGCAGCTCAGGCACCAAGTCTCCTTCCTCCATCCCTCAGGCCCCCACTCCACAGGTGCCCCCACCACACCCTGCCCCAGGTTCCCCACCCACAGATACACCATCCCCAAAAGGATCAGGCCTTCTTCCCCTGCCACTTGCTCTTCCGGCCCCACACCCCCGCTGCGCTTGTCTGTGCCACTGGTGTGGTGAGGGTGTCCTCCCCTCTGTCCTGCCCACCTTACCTGATCCCCATTCTCCTCCCCTGGAGGTAGGCACTGCAGTGGAGTCCACTACCACCCTGTCTGACTTGGGCACTGCAGTGGCGAACCTGTCCACTCCATCTGCACGGTCCACTGCAGTCGTGCCGGCACCCACACCATCTGAGTCATGCCCCCCAGTTGTGCCGGCACACACCATGTCAGACACCTCCACTGCAGTTGTCAGTGGCTCTCCAGCACCCACCACCCCTTCCCTGCCTCCTGGTGAGCCCTGATCCTGTCCCTGCGGTGCCTGGCCTGCCCCCCGTATACCCCTCCGAGGGGATTGTCCCTGGTTTTTATCAGTGCAGGCATGCGTAGGGTGACATCTGCCACTGTCACCCTGTTTTGACTTTCATGATGGACTGGCCATTAGCCTTTGTTTATTTTTTACATGACTGCAACTTTTGAACCCACATATGCTGAATAAAGCAACTTTCTGTTCTCTAGTGCTTTTGCTTCTGATGTACATGATGTTGATGATGCTAACCATGCCCTTGCTGCAGTGATGGTGATATTTGGTCTCATGAAAATGAAGTGTTACTGTGCAGGAACCCATGTGGTCCAGGGGGACTGTGTCCTATCCTGTGGTGTATCCATGTAATCCTTAGCAGCATCTGAGGGTGTCATGTTTTCAATATTTGGCAATGGGATTTCCTACTTACATTAGCAATGTCACATCTGTGGCTTCCACCCCTGCACATCTGTTGTGCTTGCCATTGTTCAATTAGTCTACTTCCCTGACCGTGTGGCCATCTCCACTGGACATGCAGGTTTGGGCATCAATGGGGAAGGACTCATCTGTGTTGTCAGTGCAACTTGCTATACATGTGTGTTGGATCTGTGCTGATGATTTCGTTGACACTCCCATGACCAGGCTGATGTGACGGGAGCCTTCATTTGGTGCTAATTGTTGACTGTGTGACCAAGTGTTCTGCTGACATGATGGAGCCCTACTGAGGCGACATATGGCACAGCTTTCCTCACACAGGAGTGGAGTCCCCTCATGGCAGTGTGTACTCCTGTGACATCGCCTGCGCCCAAGGTGTGTGTTGTATGATCATGTCTGTGTGTTCACTTCCATTTTGCTGTGCATGCTGGGATCCCTAGTGATGTTCCTGTTTGTGATGCTTGCTGAGTTGACCTATGTTCCCCCAAAGTCTTCTCCCTGGGTTCTCTGTGATGTGGGTGCATGGCACATTACTGGTCATCAGGGTGTCACCCATAGGTGTGTTTGCTGTCAGGGCTGAGTTTGTGGGCAGACGCTGATGGGTCACAGTCAGGATTCCCCTTGGCACTTGTTGTTTACACCTGTCATGTGATTTCCGGTTTGTGTTAGCTTTCATTGGTTGTGACACGTGTGTGTGACTGCTGGCACTCCTCAGGGTCAGGGCTGCAATGTTGGTAGTTGTCTATGTGTGTTCTTTGTGGGTGACCTTGGCTTCTTCATTGGTGTGTGACTGTGGCTGGGATCCCATTGGTTGGTGTGGTATTGCCGTCATGTCCATGTACAGCGTAGTGTGCAGTGTGTCAGACATTCAGGAGTCTTGTTGAGTGGCCATGTGTGATGTGTTTCTGCACCTTGGTTCCCACCACCCCCCTGGGATTGTCATGGGTGCATGTGCAATGTCACCAGTGCATGTGAGCTTCACTGCTGCACATTGTTGGAGGTCGAGGTGTGTGGTGTTGAGTGTGTGCAGATGAGAGTTGTTGCCCGGCTAGACCCCTGCCTCCATGTTGGCCTTGGCTTACTGGCCCTGCTGATTGATTTGTGCTTGTGTAGGTGTGATGGTAGTTTGTTGCTCAGGACACATGACTGTGGTTCACAGTGTGAACGACATCTAGCTTTGTCATCACAGTGGGATTGTAATGCAGCCCAGGGTCACCACATTGTGGGGGCCATGGGGGTAGTGCTGTGGTGTCTCTGTGTCTTGCTGTGTCAGTTGCTGTTTCTACATGCTTGTGTGACATGTGTGATTTGTGCTCCCTCTCATCTGACAATGCCTGATTGCCCACATAGGGGATTTGGATCCATGAGTTACCTTTGTGTGGCACTGTATGCACATCTGTGTAATTGGTATTCAGGCCTCCTCATGTGTTGTGTGGTTGCCTGGGGACACTGGTACCCCCCTCACCTGTTGTGTTTGATGTGCAGTGTGGGTCTGCCTGTTTGTGTTTGTGCATCTGCACCACTGCATTGGCATATCTTTAGTGTGCCATTGGCTGTATGTTGTTTGGTGTGTTTCCCCTGCTGTCCCTGGGACTCCTAGGTCATCAGTCAGCACAATGATCATTGTTTGTGTGTCCCATTGCTGCCATGGTATGGTATCTGTTCACCTCACATCTACAGTCTCCACAGGGTATCTGCATTTGTGTGCCCATTGGTGCAAATATGTGGGTCTGCATTCTGATGGTCACTTCTGTCATTGTGTCATTGATGAATGTTGACAGTGTCAGCCCCCATGGGTGATGTTTGTCTGCACATGGCCAAAGGTATGTCTTATTTGCACTGCACTGTTTGCCTCCCCAATCTATGTTGCTATGGGACACAAGAACTACTTTGCCACTGATGTGTTTGTTGTTCTGTGACCAGGAATCATCCATGCAGTTTGGCAGTTGCAGCTTTTTCTTTGTCAACACTTACATTTTGGTCACTGTGATGATGGGGGTTTGGACCCCATTGCCACAATGTTCAAAATGTGCTTCAGCTATGGACCCCACAGTTACATTTTGGTCACTGTGATGATGGGGGTTTGGACCCCATTGCCACAATGTTCAAAATGTGCTTCAGCTATGGACCCCACACTTACATTTTGGTCACTGTGATGATGGGGTTTGGACCCCATTGCCACAATGTTCAAAATGTGCTTCAGCTATGGACCCCACACTTACATTTTGGTCACTGTGATGATGGGGGTTTGGACCCCATTGCCACAATGTTCAAAATGTGCTTCAGCTATGGACCCCACACTTACATTTTGGTCACTGTGATGATGGGGGTTTGGACCCCATTGCCACAATGTTCAAAATGTGCTTCAGCTATGGACCCCACACTTACATTTTGGTCACTGTGATGATGGGGGTTTGGACCCCATTGCCACAATGTTCAAGATGTGCTTCAGCTATGGACCCCACACTTACATTTTGGTCACTGTGATGATGGGGTATTGGACCCCATTGCCACAATGGTCATGGCCTGCTTGCATTGTGGGGCCACACACATTTATGTGTGGCACATGTGATAGGGGGTCACATTGTATGTTCAAAGTCATGTTCAGTGTTGTAGGCATTTGACACAGTCTACACACGCTTGTCATGGTGTTGGGGGGATGTCTTTATGTTGCATTCTTTATGTTGGTGTGTGCTTGTTGTGTCATGTATTAGCCATCCTGTGAGTGGGGGTGTTGTTGGTGGTAGGCATCCAGCCCCCCATGGGTAGGGGTGGTAGTAGTGACAGGCATCCAGCCCCCCATGGGTAGAGGTGGTAGTAGTGGTAGGCATCTGGCACCCCCTGGGTAGGGGTGTTAGTAGTGGTAGGCATCTGGCACCCCCTGGGTAGAGGTGGAGGTAGTGGTAGGCATCTGGCACCCCTGGGTAGAGGTGCTAGTAGTGGTAGGCATCTGGCACCCCCTGGGTAAGGGTGGTAGTAGTGACAGGCATCCAGCCCCCATGGGTAGAGGTGGTAGTAGTGGTAGGCATCTGGCACCCCCTGGGTAAGGGTGGTAGTAGTGGTAGGCATCTGGCACCCCTGGGTAGGGGTGGTAGTAGTGACAGGCATCCAGCCCCCCATGGGTAGAGGTGGTAGTAGTGGTAGGCATCTGGCACCCCTGGGTAAGGGTGGTAGTAGTGACAGGCATCCAGCCCCCCATGGGTAGAGGTGGTAGTAGTGGTAGGCATCTGGCACCCCTGGGTAGGGGTGGTAGTAGTGGTAGGCATCTGGCACCCCTGGGTAGAGGTGGTAGTAGTGGTAGGCATCTGACACCCCCTGGGTAGAGGTGGTAGTAGTGGTAGGCATCTGGCACCCCCTGGGTAGAGGTGCTAGTAGTGGTAGGCATCTGGCACCCCTGGGTAAGGGTGGTAGTAGTGACAGGCATCCAGCCCCCCATGGGTAGAGGTGGTAGTAGTGGTAGGCATCTGGCATCCCCTGGGTAGGGTGGTGGTAGTAGTGGTAGGCATCTGGCACCCCTGGGTAAGGGTGGTAGTAGTGACAGGCATCCAGCACCCCATGGGTAGAGGTGGTAGTAGTGGTAGGCATCTGGCACCCCTGGGTAAGGGTGGTAGTAGTGACAGGCATCCAGCCCCCATGGGTAGAGGTGGTAGTAGTGGTAGGCATCTGGCACCCCTGGGTAGGGGTGGTAGTAGTGGTAGGCATCTGGCACCCCTGGGTAGAGGTGGTAGTAGTGGTAGGCATCTGACACCCCTGGGTAGAGGTGGTAGTAGTGGTAGGCATCTGGCACCCCCTGGGTAAGGGTGGTAGTAGTGGTAGGCATCTGGCACCCCTGGGTAAGGGTGGTAGTAGTGACAGGCATCCAGCCCCCATGGGTAGAGGTGGTAGTAGTGGTAGGCATCTGGCACCCCCTGGGTAGGGGTGGTAGTAGTGGTAGGCATCTGGCACCCCCTGGGTAAGGGTGGTAGTAGTGGTAGGCATCTGGCACCCCCTGGGTAGAGGTGGTAGTAGTGGTAGGCATCTGGCACCCCCTGGGTAGAGGTGGTAGTAGTGGTAGGCATCTGGCACCCCTGGGTAAGGGTGGTAGTAGTGACAGGCATCCAGCCCCCATGGGTAGAGGTGGTAGTAGTGGTAGGCATCTGGCACCCCTGGGTAGAGGTGGTAGTAGTGGTAGGCATCTGACACCCCTGGGTAGAGGTGGTAGTAGTGGTAGGCATCTGGCACCCCCTGGGTAGAGGTGGTAGTAGTGGTAGGCATCTGGCACCCCTGGGTAAGGGTGGTAGTAGTGACAGGCATCCAGCCCCCATGGGTAGAGGTGGTAGTAGTGGTAGGCATCTGGCACCCCTGGGTAGGGGTGGTAGTAGTGGTAGGCATCTGACACCCCTGGGTTGAGGTGGTAGTAGTGGTAGGCATCGGGCACCCCTGGGTAAGGGTGGTAGTAGTGGTAGGCATCTGGCACCCCTGGGTAAGAGGTGGTAGTAGTGACAGGCATCCAGCCCCCATGGGTAGAGGTGGTAGTAGTGGTAGGCATCTGGCACCCCTGGGTAGGGGTGGTAGTAGTGGTAGGCATCTGGCACCCCTGGGTAAGGGTGGTAGTAGTGGTAGGCATCTGGCACCCCTGGGTAGAGGTGGTAGTAGTGGTAGGCATCTGACACCCCTGGGTAGAGGTGGTAGTAGTGGTAGGCATCTGGCACCCCCTGGGTAAGGGTGGTAGTAGTGGTAGGCATCTGGCACCCCTGGGTAAGGGTGGTAGTAGTGACAGGCATCCAGCCCCCATGGGTAGAGGTGGTCGTAGTGGTAGGCATCTGGCACCCCCTGGGTAGGGGTGGTAGTAGTGGTAGGCATCTGACACCCCCTGGGTAGAGGTGGTAGTAGTGGTAGGCATCTGGCACCCCCTGGGTAAGGGTGGTAGTAGTGGTAGGCATCTGGCACCCCTGGGTAAGGGTGGTAGTAGTGACAGGCATCCAGCACCCCATGGGTAGAGGTGGTAGTAGTGGTAGGCATCTGGCACCCCTGGGTAGGGGTGGTAGTAGTGGTAGGCATCTGGCACCCCTGGGTAAGGGTGGTAGTAGTGGTAGGCATCTGGCACCCCTGGGTAGAGGTGGTAGTAGTGGTAGGCATCTGACACCCCCTGGGTAGAGGTGGTAGTAGTGGTAGGCATCTGGCACCCCTGGGTAAGGGTGGTAGTAGTGACAGGCATCCAGCCCCCATGGGTAGAGTGTGGTAGTAGTGGTAGGCATCTGGCACCCCTGGGTAGGGGTGGTAGTAGTGGTAGGCATCTGGCACCCCCTGGGTAGAGGTGGTAGTAGTGGTAGGCATCTGGCACCCCTGGGTAGAGGTGGTAGTAGTGGTAGGCATCTGACACCCCTGGGTAGAGGTGGTAGTAGTGGTAGGCATCTGGCAACCCCTGGGTAAGGGTGGTAGTAGTGGTAGGCATCTGGCACCCCTGGGTAAGGGTGGTAGTAGTGACAGGCATCCAGCCCCCATGGGTAGAGGGTGGTAGTAGTGGTAGGCATCTGGCACCCCTGGGTAGAGGTGGTAGTAGTGGTAGGCATCTGGCACCCCTGGATAGAGGTGGTAGTAGTGGTAGGCATCTGCCACCCCCTGGGTAGAGGTGGTAGTAGTGGTAGGCATCTGGGCCCCTATGTGTATATGTGGCATTGGTGATGGCCATCCCGCCCCTATGGTGCTGCTGTTGCTGGTGTAAGTAATTTCTGCATCCCTCTGTGTGTGTGTGATATGTCGGGTACGTGTAGTTTGTTTTTGTGGTTGGTGTCTGACTTACCTTCTGCGCCGTACGCGTCCGTGCCTGTTCCGGTAGTAGATGTAGAATATTGGTAGGATCGGCACGATGGGATTCATGGTTGGTTCGTCTCGTTCGTCTTTCTCGTTGCTTCGCCTCGTCCTCGTCGCTGGCGTGTTCGTCTCGTAGCCATAGATCGTGTTGTGGCGCGAATCGGAGCTTATGTGCGCCTCTCCCGGATGCTTTGACGTGCCGTGCGTAGCGACGGGTTCGGCGCGTACGGGAAGCGCATCGTACTTGTCCGGCCGGACGGGGCTGCATTTTGGCTTCCGTGCGACTCGATTCTGCGTTTACGGATCCGGCTCGGTCGGGGAACAGGACCTGGACTGGGTGAGTACGACTGGGTCGGAATCTATGCTGTTGTGCGCATCGTACTTGCTCGTTCGGAATAATGTGCGGATCGGTCGGGAAACAGGCATTCGCATGGCTTTTTTCCCGACCGAATGGTGTTAGGTGTAACCCTGGGCATAATACTTTGCTACGCTCACGAAGCATGCAAAGTTTGTGCTACTACGCACTACGCAAATTTGCACGTAGCAGAGTGATTAACTGTGCTAATCAACGTAGCGTAGCAGGAGTATAATAAACTCCTTCAAATGCTTTGATAAAGCAATTTTTATGCTAAAAAGCATATAACCAATTCACAAAAATGAATTTTGACAATAAAATATCAAGCAAATGAGAGAGGTGATGATTTTGGAGTCCCCCTAACCTAGGGGAGGACCAAGCAGATGCCTTGAACACAAAAAGCATATCATGTGAACGATTCAATGGTGGTCCCTTCCACCTAGGACCACCCCAAGCACAGTTATGGGCAAAATACAATCCCAACCAAAGGCCCTGCAAAGCATTATGGGACGAGATTAGCAGTGGGCAGTGAATATTATAGTGTCCAATATCAAAATAATTCTACAAAGAGCTGCAGTTCAACTAGTCGTTACTAGGTGTCCCTCACGAGTCAAATGCAAAAGCATTGAAATTATTAATACATCAAGCTGCAGTTCCACTAGTCGTTACAAGATGTCCCTCACGAGTCAAATGCAAAAGTATTGAAAACCTTTCATGAAGCTTTTGCATTTGACTCGTGAGGGACACCTAGTAACGACTAGTGGAACTGCAGCTCTTTGTAGAATTATTTTGATATTGGATACTATAATATTCACTGCCCACTGCTAATCTCGTCCCATAATGCTTTGCAGGGCCTTTGGTTGGGATTGTATTTTTGCCAATAACTGTGCTTTGGGGTGGTCCTAAGAGGATGGGACCACCACCGAATCGTTCAATAAGATGTGCTTTTGTTTTCAAGACATCTGCTTGGTTCTCTCCCTAAGTTAGCGAGGATACCAAAATCATCACCTCTCTCACTGCTTGTTAACTTTTTGTTTTCACTTTAGTGAAATGACTATATGCATTTTTAGCATATAAAGACAGAAATATTTATTTTATCTTAACTTGTACTGTACAAGATGCTTTTGGTAATTATTGTACAGTGCAGTCAAGCACACAGCTGCGCACTACGCAATTTGCATAGCTACGTGTAGTTGAAGCTGTACTTCACGTAGCTACGTGAAGTGCTACTACGCAAACTACGCCCAGGCTTATTCAAGATACCGTAAAAGTGATTTTCGTGGTGAAGGACATATACGGTCTTGTTTCTCACACGGTCCCCTGTTGTAAAGTACTTCCAAGAGCCGCTGTGATAAAGAACTTTCACCGTCACAGAGAAATAGTTCTCAAAAAGACCTATGTCGCCAAAGCCGACCATGCGGCCTGGTGGTATTTCAAGAAACGCGTGGGCTTCAGCCGCTCTAGACAGGATGGTCGCGTCGGTGGTGTTGCGCCTCATCAACAACCCTACGATGCTGGCCGCCAGACAGATATTGGATGTGTCGTTGTTAAAGTCGAGCAGCCACCGTTGTTTCTTACCAATTATCTGACTGTATAGCACACTCTTTAAAGGTCTTGAAACACCCCCCTCACGACCCCGTACAATGAGGGCTATGACACGGAAAGTACCGTAGGCGACTAGTTCAGCCTTGCTCTGTAAAAGCCTCGAAAGGTTTTCTAAAAATTCCACGGCGTCAAACACATCTCGGGACCGCCGTTTGGTGAACAAAGGACTGTCAAAACCCTGCCCCTGGAAGCGTAGTTGGAAAAATCATTAGGCCCCACATCGCGTAACAACCTTTCTATGAGCGTTTGCACCGCCTGATGTATAGCTAAAACACCGTGATCGGAGGACCTTATCTGGTGGAGGTTGGTAAACCTAAACTCCTCGTAGTGCTCGGTGGCATTAAATCTCTCTACATCACGCCTGTAGCTTCTAATGCTCTCTAAATAGACGACCTCTGAATCCTCATCTTGAGGGATTTGACTTGTTGGGGAGCTTACTGCCGTATCATTTTGGGGGTTCTGGTTTAGTAGGGTCTCTGGGGGTCTTTTAAGCACACGTGTAGCACATATTCGGGCTTTCTTTAATTTACTTATTAAAAGCCGGCGCTGCTTGGCGCTATTAGCCCACTTTTGTTTTTTAAGGGACCAGGCTTTTCTAGGTAACCGTCCCTCTCCTATCTGAACAGTATGGGATGTGTCTATGTGCGCTGTACTCATGGAGGCCTCTGCTACATGCCCACCCCTCGACCCCTCTATGTGTTCCGGGTGGCGAAGTGTTGGCGCTCTACCACCAACATCATTCAATTGACCGCCCCTAGGACAGTTTTCTCCTACACTTACGTATTGGGGGTGGATGGCATCGGGGTATGACTCTGCTTGCATGGTTCTATGTACTTTTTACGCTGGAGTATGCGTAAGAAGCGCAGGGACTTTGTCAGTACTGTTTGGACCTTACTGCTATATTTTGATGTGTGTGCTTTTTATTAGAACCGCTGGCATGGGGTTTCTTTAGGGTATGGCGCTGTCCTAGTCACGCCTGTATACGCCCTATGTCTGATCCCGCTTCCTGGCACGTATTGAGGAGCAGCCTTTTACACATGTCAACTCTTTGCAGTATCCTCTGCTGTGCCTCCGCCATGGACCTGTCGCCGCTACCCCCAACCCCATTTTTAAGGCTGCGGTTTTCGCCTGGCGTTTTAGCTTTCTGACAGCCATTTGTATATCCTTTACATGCTCATCTAGTACCGGATTTGGGTCTACAGCGTCGTATTGTGGAGGGTTAGGTATGAATACGGTGTTTGGCTGTATAACAGCCTTTAACACCACAGGGGCCTCTAATGGTCCTTCATCCCCAACACCATTCTGTAACTGAGGGCCTGGGGGATCATAGAAATAGGATCCCAGTGCGAACACCCCGGGCATTTGGGAAAGTCGCCTCACTAAATGTCACCCCCGTACTATGAATTGACCAGTCGTCCCACCCTGTACTGTCAGTGTTGTATGTTGTCGGGGGTGTTGCGGAGCTTACACTGGACGCGGGGCTGGTTGGGTCGTAAGCTCCTTGAGGGGTGATAGGCCGGGACATAAGGTCCGGGGAGTTTAAATGACTGTCGAAATAATCGAGTGTGGTAACGGCTAAGGTATTGTCAGGGCCGGGGATTGGTGAATGTGTAACAGGGGTCTGCAAAACCCCCTGTATGTGCTAGAAGGCCCCTCGGGCGCTGCTTCTGAGGGTTTATCAAGTTTGTCTACCATACTTGCCAGTGTATTGAGACAGCTTTTGCTGATGTTATACGCGCCTCCTAGGGGCTGCCCTTTTCCAGACCCGGGACCCCTAAACCCTTCAGTAACGCCTATAGAAGGTTTTGAGGTCTGTTCTACGGGGCATTCCTCTACAGACGTCGCTAATTTATTTGAAACTATAGAGGTCGTCATAGGATGGGAAGGGGCCTGTGGTGTAGCAGGTTTGTTTAAGGATCCTTCCAATGTTTCTACTTGTAACGCCTGTACCCCTTTCTTATTCTTAAGATAATTTCTTGAAAGCTTGGTGACTTTAGGGGTTTGAGTTTGTAACAGAGCTTCCACACCAGGCGTCACAGCCGGGAGGCCCAAAGAGAGCGCTGGGGTAGATGGATCGTTCCCCTGCTTAGCAACATTTTTTAATGCTAGATCTAAAGGTGTAGCTAGGGTCTCAGGGACCACCTGTTTCATGCTGAGGTCTAAAGGGGCTGCTTGGGGTTCCAGGACCAAAGACGGTTTCTTGAGGTTTAAAGGGCATGTCTGTGGTTCTGCGGCCATTTGCTTCTTCTTAAGTGTGGGCTTGTTTGAGCTTAGAGTTCCTTTTGAGGCTTTGAGAGGGTTCAGATACACATCGGATACGTCGGTTCGCTGTTGTATGTGGGTGTAGTATGTGTAGATCTTATTCTGGCGTACACGCCTACTCACTCCTTTTGCCGCAGACCCGGTGTTCAGAACGGTCTTTGTTATATCCCTCAGCGGTTTTGTAGACCTCTTAGACTTATGCGTATCTTCGCCGTGGCTCTTTTGAACGGTTCCTAGAATGTAACATAAAAAATATATATTAGAAACAATAAGGAACATAAGATGCTTACAATACCAGCCGTAGTACATCTGGTACTAGATGGCTGTGCACCCTTTGTTTGAGAGAATACAACCCAGAGAGTTCTTTTTCACACCCTTTTTGTATAAAACACACCTTTTAGATGTCTTTTCACAGATCGTTTCTTTGCCCCAGGCCCTTCTTTAGATGTTGAAGATTTCCTTTTCACAGGTCTTTCTTTTGGTCGCTGCGCCGGCTCTTGCACAAACACTGCTTCCGTGTGTGACTCCGTGGACCCTGTGAAGAAAAAATAATCAGATTTGCAGTATACAGCTGGCCTTAGTAACCCCCGCTACGGTGCGTTCCTATAGTTCACAACTACGACTTTTGGGGTCTAGACACCCCACGGCTTAGACCTTTTAAAGAAGCAGCGCCTTTCTGATTTACCTGTAAGAACGGGGCTATCCTGTACACATGGCGATGCGTCTTGACCACCCTTGGGACATTCTATATCATCAAGAATCCATTGTAGTTCGGGATCCAGACCTATAAAACAACTCATACACGAGAACACCATTAGAAACACCTAACTTCTAAGATATATGTGAACAAAACTACGCGGAACTATACACCTCAAAACACATGTACCTGTCTGTAGGGCTAGCATTTCAGAGTCTGTTAGGATTAATTCCGGCATGTCCTGCGTCTGGATAAATAAAAACGAATGTTTTAAAACTACACTTCATAAACATGATATTACAAGTTCATACATTCACCTTAGAAAGCTCCAATACACAACGCAGAGAGACAGACACCCTTACACAGCGTCTACATAAAACAGTACCTCGGAATATAGGCCCCTGATTATGGGTGTACAAACTGTAGACATGACCCCAGCTAAACATCCTGGTTAAAGTTTGGGATAACATAAAAATCTAAAATTGAAAACAAAACTCAGCCATTTATTTATTTTATTTTACCCTGGAAGCAGCTGCACCAATAATATAGGCAGCTGGTACCTTTAGAATAAATAAGCCCTTAAAACTAGGGGCTGCCATTTGCGTTTAAATTTTTTTTATATATATATATATATATATATACACACGTTTATTATTTTTTTTGCATGAAATGTTTCTACCAGTGTATCCAAATAGATGATACAGCAAGTACCAGCATCAGTACTACGGGGCTTTGGCATGGGGTTGGTTGATGCATAAGGTAGGACTATTGGCTTTGTCACTGGTTGTTAGTTGCATAAGATAAATAAGTCAGCAACTATAATATGTATATAATATTGAAAAAGTTTCCATTTAAAGCCCTGGTGCCACACCGACAATACTGCTGCTTAAAGCCACAGGGGCATGCTCGCAATGCCGGGTCTCGCTCAATACTGCTAACGCTGGTTTTTTGGGGCTTTCAACCGTCTTAGAGCCCCGGCATAACCACCAGGCATATTGCATCATTGGGGAATCCCTACCAGGAGCTTCCCTCCGCGTTTGACAAGGAAGACCCTCCCAGCCTTGATGTCATCAATGGGAGGAGTCCCCGTGATGATGTCACGGCTGGGAGGGCCTCCCTTCGGCAAACGCGGAGGGAAGCTCCTGGCAGCCATGATACGGCCGCCATCGCAACCCTCGTGGTGGACCCGGAAACGGCGCCACCAACCCTCCAGAGCAGCGCCGGTTGTAAGTGGGCTCCACGATCACATTTTTATTTTTTTAAAACCGGGCCTCGAGCCCCGCACTACCCCAAGGGCACAGGAGCCCCCAACCCCCACTGACCCAGCCACCCGGAGCACCGCGTGGAGGTCAGCGGGCTCCGGGGCCTTTAATTTTTTTTAAAAGCGCGGCCTAGCGCACACCGGCGCCATCCTTGCCCCCAACCTCAGCCCAGCACAAGAGCCCCGGAGCAGCGCCCTTTGCAAGCGGGCTCCGGGACCTTTTCTTTTTTTTTTAAAAAGCGATGCCTAGCGCACACCGGCGCCATCCTTGCCCCCACCCCAGCCCGCACAAGAGCCCCGGAGCAGCGCCCTTTGCAAGCGGGCTCCGGGACCTTTCTTTTTTTTTTTAAACGCTGCCTAGCGCACACCGGCGCCATCCTTGCCCCCACCCCAGCCCGCACGAGAGCCCCGGAGCAGCGCCCTTTGCAAGCGGGCTCCGGGACCTTTATTTTTTTTTAAAGCGCTGCCTAGCGCACACCGGCGCCATCCTTGCCCCCACCCCAGCCCGCACAAGAGCCCCGGAGCAGCGCCCTTTGCAAGCGGGCTCCGGGACCTTTATTTTTTTTTAAAGCGCTGCCTAGCGCACATCGGCGCCATCCTAGCCACCACCCCAGCCCCACGAGAGCCCTGGAGCGGGCTCCGGGACCTTTCTTTTTTTTTTAAAGCGCTGCCTAGCGCACACCGGCGCCATCCTAGCCACCACCCCAGCCCCACGAGAGCCCCGGAGCAGCGCCCTTTGCAAGCGGGCTCCGGGACCTTTATTTTTTTTAAAAAGGGCCTCAAGCCTCTGCGCACCTTGGCGCCAACGGAACCCCGACCACAGCCAGCACACGACCCCCGGAGCAGCGCCCTTTGCAAGCGGGCGCCGGGGCCTTTAATTTTAAAAAGCGGGTCCGAGCGCCCCACAATGAGCCCAAATACGGCGGATCCTCACCCCAGCCTCACAGGCACCCGGAGCGCCGCATGGAGCACCGCGGGCTCCGGGGTCTTTAATTTTTTAAAAACGGGTTATCAAGCCCCTGCACGCATGGGCGCCCCCAGGAACCCTCGCCCCAGCCTCACAAGAGCCCCGGAGCAGCGCCCATGGCAAGCGGGCTCCGGGGCCTTTAATTTTAAAAAATAGGGGCCTCGCGCCCCACGCACACGGGTGCCACCTGAGAACCATAACACAGGGAGCACCGCACGGACCGCCGAGGGCGACCTCACCACGGCGCAGCTGTGAAATCACACGTTTGCCCATGCCTCTGCAGAGCCTCAACCCCAGGGTGGTGAGTACAAAGTGGTATTATTTATTTATTTTATTTGTAAAACGTATACTGTATCTGAATGTCATTAAAACTACAGTTCATGTAAAATGTTTCTATACCAGGTTAAAGTGTTAAGGCTGTTTCACTGTGCATACTCCAAGCCCTTAGTGGTATTCACTCTTAAATACATGTATAAAACGTTCTACACTGTATTTAAAATGGTAGAATTGTTCACATTAAGCACCCTACCAACCCTCCTTAAACATTAATTAAAACAGCGTAAGCACCTTCATGCCTTGCGTTAAACACCCTTTAAAAATGCAACGCTGTTCATTTATATACAGGCATCAACATATTAAATAAGCCCATACACTCTTAAGCCTGTAACACAGCCCCTTATTTACGTACCTCCATTAATGTGTAGCAGGCCGCGTCGATCTGGGAGAAGCTGTTCTGGGCCATTGATGGGTTTAAACTTTGGGGCTGGTGGGCCGGTGCAGCAAAGGTCGCTCCTAACGGGGTTTTGAATGGCTGATTGTGTCGGGGCTCTAAAGTATGCTTTTTATACCTGGCAGGGCATGATAATTGGAAGGAGGACCCTTTACGGAGGGGAGTGTTTAGAATCTTGTAGTACGTGTCATTATTGGTAATAGAGCATTGTAGTGAGGGTCAATATTGGGACCGTTTTCTGACCATAGCACTGCTTTGTTAGATGGCTCTTTGACCTTTGACATCTGATAATTAAACCTAGGGCCTGTTGGGGGATGCGCTCCTGGGAAGGATGGACGGATGTTTCATAAAGAACCCCTGTACTATACAAAATAAGATGCGTGGGAAGCTTGGGACTGGCTGATTAGTTTTGCCTGTTCTCAACGGTGCTCTGGCAGGGTAACTGGCCTTTTGTTCTTGTGTTTTCACGTTGTGACTTGTGAGGCTAATGGGTAGTTTTCTGCCCCCAGCTACGACGGGGATGCATTTCAAACTGCAGCATCTGCTTCTAAAGAAAGACCCTTTTAAAAAAAACTCTGCACCGTAAACCCTTGTGTTAGACAGCCCCAGATGTCCCGGGGCTGGTGGGGGCTTAGGGATGCCTGCTCAGCCGGCAACTGCCAGCACCGCGGCCCTCGGTTTTAAACAGACACACACACATGTCACTTTTGGGGACACACATGTCACTTTTAAGGCCACGGCGAAGGGAGAGGGGACCTGTCACTTTTAAGGACACACGTCACTTTTAAGGACACAGCGAGGGGAGGGAGGACCTGTCACTTTTAAGGACACGCGTCACTTTTAAGGACACAGCGAGGGGAGGGGGGACCTGTCACTTTTAAGGACACACGTCACTTTTGGGGACACAGCGAGGGGCGGGGGACCGGAGGGGGGACCTGTCACTTTTAAGGACATGAATGGGGATGAATGGTATCCGCTTATACTACTCCAGTAATTCTACTGTTTGGTATGGCCTGTCATTCTATACTACTGCACGGTATGGCATGTCATTCTGTAGTATAGTATAGAATGGTATGGTATGTTGTGGGCTGTCAGCATCAGACCTTGTTACATAGGGGCATATTATCAAAGAATAGCGATAAACATCGCTAAGCGCACCTAGCTCGTTTCCGTTTATCGCTGTCTATCGTTGAATTACATCGCCGTGTTAGCGTCGTATTATCAACGCTTTGCTAACAGGCGATGTAATCCCAGCGATAGACGGCGAGAAACAGAAATAGCGCGTGAATCCAGCGATGATTTCACAGCGCTATGGAGAAGCTTGCTGATAGGGGAGTGTGGACCTAACCAGTCAATCCACCTCCCCTTATCAGTATAGCTAAGGCGATTCAAAAGCAGACGTTCAATACCTGCGATAACAGCGGTTAGCGCTGCTTTTTTAATCGCTTCGCGGTTCTGGGGCCACGTTGATAATAGAGCGAAGTTGTGTCTGCGAGTGTTTCCATGACGTGTTAGTCAGGAACGCCTACTTTGCATGTCATTAGCGATATATATCGCTGACATGCAAAGTGGAAAAAAACCGACAGCTAACGCCTGTAATCCTGCGCTAACGCCTTTTAGCGCAGGCTTGTTAATAGGGCGATAAAAATATCGCCGCTTTTTTGGCAAAAATTGCCGCAAAAGTGGCGATATTGCCCTTGATAATATGCCCCATAGTTAGCTCTCACAGTTACGACTCTGGGGCATATTATCAAGGGCCTATCGCCGCTTTAGCAGCACTTTTTTGCCGCTAAAGCGGCGATAATTTTATCGCCCTATTAGCAAGCTGCAGCTAACGGGCCTTAGCGCGAGTTTTTTGGCGATAGCGGCCCGTTTTTATCTCAAAGCATGTTAGCGATATTTATCGCTAATGACATGTAAAGTAGGTGTTCCGTGCAAAAAGGCACGCAAACACCACTACTCCATATTATCAAGGGGCTCCTTGAAATTCTGAAGAGCCAAAAACTGGCTCTAACTGCAGTTAGAGCCAGTTACTTAAGACCAGAAAATAGCTAGTCTTAAAAATGGTGATAAAACTTGAGCCCATATCTCTGCAGGTTTTGGCGCTGGCCAGCGCTGCAAGCTATGTTACAGCGCTGCCCTGCGACAAAACTACAGTGCAGGAATGCACACAATCAATAACATATTGCGCATTCCTGTGCCACAGTCATGAAAAGTGTTGCTGCGCTTCGACCAGACAGCGTTGCAACACTTCTCACTACGCCCTTCTTGCGACAGCATGGATGCGTTGTAATCACTGGACAGCGCTCCATGACGCAAGTAATGAAAGATACGTCAGAATCCTGACGTATCTGCCTGCGCTAAGGTCACGCATTGCTGCAGTCGTGTCACAACCATGATGCAACTCCAGCAATGCATGGGGCCAGCCTATCCTTGTGGCACTGCCTCACGCTCATGCCTGCCATCAGGCAGGCGGAAGGTACTGACGCAGTGCTGTTCGTGAGGGGTGCCCGAATGTCGGCGCTGTTGGAGATCCATCGGTGGTGGTTGCGCGCTGCGGTGTCATTGTTTGGAAGCGTTGGTGGGGTGTTGGTGTGGCGGGAGTTGACGAGATGTTCTCCGCTGGCCTTGATCCAGCTGCGATGGGGTGCGATGATGGCGGTGGCGTCCGGTGGGCAAGGTGAAGTTTGTGATGTTACCAATGATGGTCGGTCCAGGAGAGTCCCGTGTTGTGGCTGTAGTTGAAGTACCCGCTGGCGGAGGTGACGTGCTCGACCGCGTGTCCTGCTAGGTGGCCTGTTGAGGTGACTTGCTGCTTGCGTCTGATGTCGGTGACCCTCCCCAGGAAAGGGTGGTGCTCTGGTCACTGGGGTTGTCCAGGTGGAACTTGAGTTCACCAAGTTGGATGTCGTCGGTGGATGGGAGACCCTGGGGTGCAATGAGGTCTATGGTATTTGAGAATGGAGGGCCATGGCCCGGGGGGCCTCCACATGAGGGTGCCGCAGAGGATCTTATTTGGCTTGGTCCGGATCTGGGAGTTGACGTGGTCCATGGTCACCCTTGGCACATTAGAGTGCGTTGTCAGTCGGCGTGTGCCTCTGTAGGTGACGGCAATGCCTCCTCCTTGACGGTCGGGGTGCTCCTTGCGGGTGATACTGCAGCCGTCAGTGATGGCGAAGGCGATTGTCGGCATGGAACAGAGGTTGGTCCTGGCAGGCGAGGTGGCATCCAGGGTTGATGGCGAGGAGGGCGCTGGCGTCGTAGCGGTGGAGTGTCCAAGAGGAATGCTCCTTGTTGCTGAGCGAGGTCCAGGGGTAGACGGACGCAAACGGCGTAGCCTATGAGTTGCCTTTGGCACGGGAGACGACTATTACAACGTAGGCAGTACATCGTTAACAACGCAACTCCGACAACGCGGGTGCCTTAACATAGCATTTGATCACAACGCATTGTGAGGTCAGTAATGGGGTAATTTAAAGTTTCTCAGGTGTGTAAGGGTTTAGGGGTAACATTTGAAAATGTACGTTTTTCTTGGGGTAAAATATGAAAAATGGGGTGTTTGTTGGGGTAAAATATGAAAAATCAGGTGTTTTTTGGGGTAATCGGGTGTTTTTTAGGGTAAAATATGAAAAATCGGGTGTTTTTTAGGGTAAAATATGAAAAATGGGGTGTTTGTTGGGGTAAAATATGAAAAATGGGGTGTTTGTTGGGGTAAAATATGAAAAATTGGGTGTTTTTGGGGATAAAATATGAAAAATGGGGTGTTTGTTGGGGTAAAATATGAAAAATGGGGTGTGCATTTGTCTCAAATGTGATTTTTGTGTGTGTATTGGGGGCTCAAAAAAGGAATTCCAGGGTTCACAGTTGGGTTTGTGGCAAAGGTTAGTTTTGGGTTGCACTCACTGAAGTGGGAAGTGATCTTTATGTCTCCGCTATGCAACACCCACTCTACTGTTGCAATGTGCCTAGTATTAGTATGCATTGGAATGGAATGCAAGGTGATGGCATGCGTCGCAACTACTTATGTGCCTTTGGCACACGAGTGGTACGCCCGCTATTGATGGAGCAGAGAAAATAAAAAAATTTAACCCCTAACAAATTTTATAAATAATTAATAAAATGTTTGTTTAAATGTATTAATCAACACTGTATGTGTGGGAAGGGTAATACGCAAGTGTATGTGCTGAATAATCTATTAACAAATGTCCGTGTGTCTAATTATAACATAAAAATAAATGCGTACTAATTTAAAATAAATGCATGATTTTGTGCTTCATAGAAATAAAGTGTCGTTGCAAAAACAATAGTGATGGTAAGTAAGGAACAGCTTAAATGTTGCTTTCTGCTAGGTAATAACTAATTGGGGTACGTAGATGACGGGAGGGAAACGAAAAGGCTATTTTCTCTATTTTAATTATGTTTTGTTTATTTCAAAATAGTGCTTCTAAAGTATAACCGAGTGGCGATATAAAATGGCTGCCAGTTAATGATGTGCGCAAGTGCGGGGAAACACGTGACAAGGAGAGAAGTCGGAGAAAAGCTAACCTCGTGATGTTGCTGAGAGGCTAGGATGCGAGAAATGGTCAAGGCTGATGTGACCTAATTGAACTGATAGTGTGCCGCGGTGATCAGCAAAGACCCGTGGGAAACCAGTTTAAGAGAAAGGACAATGCCTGCAGAGTTCTCGAATGTATCGAAAGAATTTACAAATGTACTGATCGAAGCGGATGGAAACATGTCTTGAACTGTGAGAAAGGAAATGATCCAAGGACCATTGGATCCAAGAGAACTTGATTAAAAGAATGAATAAGATGACATGCATGGACCAATGAAAGAAAAGCGTGTTATTAATGTTGCAACAATTAGTTAGCAAAGTTAGAATTAGGGTATAAGAGGGCCTACTCTTAGTGGGAGGGGGTCAGTCGCAGTCACAGTCAGGAGCGGAGTTGGAGAGTTGTGTTGGTTTTGGTGGCTTCCAGTGCTGGGTGGTCCTGATCGATCCATTACTGAGCGGGAGATGCTGAAAGACTGTTAGATGAGACGGGTTGCAGGTAGCTGATGCTGACGAGCTGAAGTTTCTGTTGCTGTCTTAATTTTCCAGTTGAGTATGAGAATCAGGTTATTTCTAATTCTTAAACTTAGGATAGAAATTATTAGGCTAAATTAGGAAGGTAGGCAGGTAATTAGGGTTTTGCTTCATGACGAAAAATTTCCTTTCTGCAATAAATTGATTATGCTTAATAAATATTTGAATTAATAATGAATGAATAATTGAATAAAAGTTTAAATTCTTTCTCATGCTTTTAAAATTATATAAAATTTAAGATTCTTTAAATCAAATGACTCAGTGGTTATTTTCCTAAATGATTGTGACATCAATAATTGGTTATTGTGATTCAGCTGGTCTTAATCACTATGAACTAATTTTTTACATGAATGATTCATCGACAAACCAATGAGCAGGAATATCTTAAAGAAAATAACTAAAAGAAAGTGATAAGTTAAGGTAATAAGATATCCCGGCTCCTTCCAGCGGTACATAAATGGTGTTTTTCCATTTAGTTCTTATGCTTCTCCTAGGAATACAGAATTTCGTAAAGGTGTAAAGGAAATCCAGGTGTGTGCGTGTGTGTTAGGCGATGTTTATGGGCCCCATCGTCATGTGGATGTGAGAAAATATAGTTTGCCCCTGGATGACCTATAAGTGACCAGGAGGAGAATAGTTTTTATTGTACGCGCTGCATCAGATTTCTTGGTAGCAGAGTTATGGTTTTCTATAGATTAGTTTAGTGATTATTGTTTATTGATTAATTTTTGATGACTAACACTATATGTTGAGTCGCGTTATGTTATATGTGAGTTTTCACGCTTCTGGGATGTAGGAAGTGGAACACGTGTGGCAAGAGAAGTCACATGGAATTTGGTACATGGTCTGAATTATTTTGGTAATAACACAGGTTGTGTTATGTTAGGGATTTTCTGTACGAAAAGTGTGTAACTGAAATAGCAAATCACGTTTTCTTGTGAAACTTTGGCCTTAATTCTCAGGAGCCTAGTCTCCACATGTGTCTTATCCCCAGAGAAACGAGTAAATTGTTTGCTTGAAAGAAGGGTAAGGTAGAGGGAAGTGCTACTTTATCGGCGAGAGAAAATAATTCTGTGGTAGGGTAGAGGTAAGCGCTGCCTACTGGAAATACAGGATTCTTGTGTAAAAGGACAAAGCTGTCACTTTTGTTTAGCGAATCAGACTATGGAATTGTTTTAATTGTTGTAACTAACGGAGAAAACAGTGAAAAGAAAAATTGCCGATACATTTTGTAAAGGAGGGGTAAAAGAGCAGGAGTGACGTAGAACAGTGCCGCGCTAGGATTGGATAGTGCGCTAGTCACGTGAACACAGAGTCAGGAGTGACGTAGAAAAGTGCCGCGCTAGGATTGGTTGGTTCGCGGACGAAGGGAATTGTTCTGATTGGTACTTTAGTGGGAGTCGCGCTGTAATTGGTTGAAGTTCCGTACACAGAACAGCGCTAGCGTAAAGAGAAAAACAAATAGAAAACATGCCGTATTACGAGTATGAAAGGGAAAGGACGTCATGGACGACAAAAATAAAGAATTTCTTTAAGAAAGACAAAAAAGTTGTGACTAGAGAGGGACAAGTAATTCCTCCGCCGAAATCAGCAGCTTCACACATGATGCTGAAATATGGATATCATACATGCATATGGTTGGAAAATTGGGCAAAGTATACGAAGAATGATGGTGCTTTAGCTTTCCCTGAGAATGGTTCGTTTAGTGTAGCGGTTTTGCGAAATTTGCGAGAAAGGATGACAAATCTAGAACCTAGACCTAGACCGACGCAGTTTGAAGCGTTGACGGAATGGGAAGATGAGATGTATGAGCGAGAGAGATTCAGAGGTTTAAGGGATCATGAGTTTATGCCCGGAAGGATGTGGGGAATAAATCATGAAGACAGAATAAAACGATGGAGATGTGCTAACATGACAGGAGGTTTGTTTCCAGCTTTTACAGTTGAGGAAGGGACTAAGAAAAAACGGACTGAGAAAAAGAAACATATGGAGAGGGAGAAATATATGCATGAGAGCGAAACGGATGATGAATTGCTGGAAGATATTCTAAATAGAAATCCACCTCCGTATCAGCAGAGTTCTACAGTGGTGACACCAAATGCGCCGCTAATAGAGACTATGCGAAATAAAAGTCCGGAAAAAAGAATTGAAATAAATAGGTCACAAGATCAAATGAGAACTTCACAAAATGAAGGAATAGAAAGCGATAATGCAAGCGATTTAGCAAGGACAACAAAAGAACTAACTGAGAAGATTAGAGAATTAACGAAAAATATGGAAGCAGTTACTGTGCCTGTAACAATAGGTCCAGTAATACCAGTTTTTGAGAATCAGAAAATTGATGAACGATCTTTGGTGATTCCCATGAGTTCACAATTTCAGAGAGAAAAAGAAAAGATGGAACAAAGTGCAAGTACAAGTAATTTGGCTAGTACTTACAGACCACGCCCACCTACAAATTTGACTGTGAATGAGTGCAATGGTAGGAAAATGCATATGGTAACAGAATCTGCAACAGAAACTCCTGAAAAGAGTGGTAATTGGGTAGAACTAAGTAATACACCCATAGGTCCGACTCCTGATGAGTTAAATGAGTGGATGAAGGCATTTAAAATAAAAGAACCAGAAGAAAAACCATTAGATGTAATTAGATTAAAAATTGACATGGAAGAATTAATTCTAGGAACGATTGGTACAGAAAAGATAAAAAATTACCAGGATGATGAAATAATGTTTCTGTGCAAAAGTATTACATAGAGAGCAAAGAATTTACATGACAAACTAGAAGAAGTAGCCAGTGAAATTGGAATAGACTTTGCGAAAGTGAAAACGTTGCAGAAACCATATAGAGTAGACTTTTGTGAAAAGGATATTGAGAATTTGAACACGGCAGGAAGGCTGACACAGATAAAAGAGTTAATTGTGTTGTTGAGAAAATGGGGTGATGTGGACAGATGGAAAGTTAGATGGACAAAGAAGAATGAGAAAACTACAGACAAAGCTTCTTTGGCTTTTATGATTACCGAAAAGGAACCTGTTGCCAGAGAATACCCTATAAGAGAAACTCCAGGTGGTAGTTATGTGCATGTTCCCTGGACTAGGCAGGATATACTGTCTTTTACCAATGACTTTCCGAAGTTAAGAGAGAAACCAGTTGAATGGTACCGACAAGTAGAGAGATTTGTAAAGGTTTCAAAAGTGTTGTGGATAGATTTAGATGGATTATTTGACATAGTGGTACCAACTGATTTGTGGTCAGAATGTAAGATTACAGTTGACTGGCCCACTACAGAATATCCAAGAGATCCTAAGACAGGAGCTCCAGGACCTGATGTGATGAAGAAGTATGATAAGGTGATTACCTTTTGAAGAATAAGATTCCTCCTAAAGAGACAGATTGGGTAAAAATCGATAGAACTACACAAGAAAGTAAGGAGTCTGTACACGCCTATTATGAAAGGTTGTTGTTGGTTTTCAAGCAGTATAGTGGATATGAGGAATTAAGTGAAAAGGATATGAGTCATTTTGTGTACAGATTTGTGTTTGGATTAAAACCAGAGATTAGTGAAATGATTAAACAGCATATGATTAATTGGCAGAATGGCACAGTCGATGATGTGCTGAGATATGCTAAGTATTGCAGTGACGATATTGAGAATAGACAGCGTAAATTGAAAGAGAATGCAATGTGGGCACAGGTGAAGGTGGCAGAAAAACAAAAAGCTCAATTGGACAATAATAATGGGAATGAAACAGGACAGAATAAAATGCGACCTAACATAGGTAAAGGGAAAGGTCAAGTGAGTCTAGAAGAGGCAAAGAAGAAATGGCCATGTCATAATTGCGGAAAATTAGGGCATTGGAGAAACGAGTGTAAATTCCCACCAAAACCTAATCCGGAAAATCAATCATTAACTCCACAGGTGCAGAATGAGGTAGTTGTTCAACAAAGTCAGGTGCCGCAACCACCACTTCCCAACACTGTTAACCAGCAAAGATACAGTACAGAAACAGGATTCTACGGAGGAGAGCAGGTAACACAGTTGCCGCGAGCAGCTAACATTTCTCAGTATTGGTTGCGTCAGAGTGAGGATGACCCGGATGAAAGATTCTGACGGTGCCCAGGAGAGGGGAAAGAGTGCGTACTTGCCGCAACTCTAGAGGTAGATGAAATGAAATGAAATTTGTACTTGTAAAGCGCACCCATACCCCCAAAGGGGTGTCCAGGCGCTGTACGCATACCGCTGTGGAACCCTTCCTGGCTTTTCCCTGTGAAATGTCCACTCCTGGGCACCCCCAGGGTGAAGCCAGGCATCCCAGCGCTGTTGGGGCCGTTGTGGAGATTAAGCAAGCTATTGCCCAGAGTTGCAGAGTGGGACCCATGATTAGAATAGGCACCGAGGCGAGAATTATCAGGTCCGAGGAAATTGAGCCCAAGACCCGCCGAGGCGGGAATTGAACCCTGGTCCCGGGCCAGATCTCTGCATCAGGGTCTGCCGCTCTAACCATTGAGCCACACTTCTCCACTCCAGATCAGTCTGGTCCCTTTGTGGATGGAGAAGTGAATGGTGCAAATGTAACATTCCTTGTCGATACTGGAGCTACCCGTTCTACTGTTAGATCAGTGGAAATTCCAAACCTTCCTCTCTCAGGTGAATGCATCCAAGTGGTAGGAGTAGCTAATCAGCAGATTAAAACACCACTTACTGAATTAGTGGAAGTAAAAATTGGTTCTTTTAGCAAAATGCATAAATTTGTAGTGTGCGATTGTAGTCCTGTAAATCTTTTAGGTCGTGACCTCTTGTGCAAGATGAATTGCACGATTTATTGTACGCCAGATGGAATTGGATTTCAGACCTCAGATGAAGATGTCTTGTATAAAGTAACTTTGATGAATCAAGAACCTGAAATGAATGGTTTGTTTCCTGCATTTGATGCAGAAAAACTTCCAGAAGAACTAAAAATTGCAGTGAAGGAAAGTGTGTGGGATTTTACAGGAGAAGATATTGGATTAATGAAAGAAGTTGATCCCGTAAAAGTAACAGTAAAAGAAGGAACAACTTACCCGAATACGCCACAGTACAAATTAACTCCAGAAATAATTGAAGGAATAACTCCTGTAATAAATAAAATGATTGAACAGGGAATTTTGAAAGAAATAATGAGCAGTCCATGTAATTCACCTATTATGGGACTGAAAAAGCCAAATGGAACATATAGAATAGTACAGGATTTAAGAAAGATCAACAAAATAGTTGTGCCCTGTTGTCCAATAGTGCCAAACCCTGCAGTAATTCTATATCAAATTCCACACGAAGCTGAGTGGTACACTGTGATAGATTTGTGTCACGCATTTTTCTCTATTCCTTTGCATCCAGATAGCCAGCCATTATTTGCGTTCCGGTTCGGAGAGCGTATTTTGGCATGGTGCCGAATTCCTCAGGGGTATACAGAAAGCCCCTCAATCTTTAATCAGATTTTAAAGAAATCTCTGGAAGATTTGAAAATGCCAGAAAAGTCAGTGATGGTACAGTATATCGATGACCTGTTGGTGGCATCGAAAACAAAAGAAGCATGTGTAAATGATACAATAGCTTTACTGAACCATCTAGAGAAAAGAGGACATAAAGTGTCTCCTTCAAAATTGCAATTTTGCCAAAAGAAGTTCAATATTTAGGGCATAAAATTGAGAAAGGAGTGTGAAAGATAGCGACAGAAAGAGTAAGAATGATTCAAGGAATGAGAGCACCAATGACGCAAAGAGAGGTAAGAATGTTTCTAGGGATGGTTGGATATTGCCGACAATGGATAAGTGGTTTCTCTTTGATTGCAAAACCATTACAAAAGTTGACCAAGAAAGATGTAAGAGACCCTTTTGAGTTAAACAATGAAGAAATGAAATCTTTCAAAGAATTGAAAAAGAAATTGTGTGAGGCCCCTGCATTAGGCATGCCTGATTATGAGAAGGATTTTGAGTTGTACTGCAGTGAAAGAGATGGATGTGCGTTTTCAGTACTGGTACAAAAACATGGAACAATGAAAAGACCAATTGCTTATTTTTCAGCTGTTTTAGATCCTATAGCAAAAGCATTGCCCGGATGTCTGAAAGCAGTTGCTGCTACTTGTGTAAGTCTGGAACAAAGTGAAGGTATAGTGATGGGGTATCCACTGAGAGTATATGTTCCCCATTCAGTAGAAATTCTTTTGACAAGAACAAAAACACAGTACATGACACATAGTCGGCTGACTAAGTACGAAAAAGTCATCTTGAGTGCTGAAAATGTGACCATAGATAGATGCATGAATGTGAATCCTTCAACATCATTGCCAGATGAGGAGAGTATAATTGAACAAGACGAAGTAGATCATGATTGTCTGAACGTGCTGGAATATTGCACGAAACCAAGAGCTGACATAAAAGATGAACCGTTAAAGGAATCCGATTATGTTATGTTTGTAGATGGCTCATGTTTGAGAACAAAAGAAGGAGTTTTAAGCGCAGCTTACGCAGTGTGCACAGTGGCAACTGTGATGGAAGCGTCTTGTCTGAAAGGAATAAGGTCTGCACAAGTTGCGGAACTGATTGCTTTGATTCAAGCATGTAAATTGGGAAGAAATGTACGAGTCACGATTGTGACCGATAGCCAATATGGTTTCGGCATCGTACATGATTTTGGTCAGATTTGGTCACAAAGAGGTTTCTTGACGTCTGCAGGAACACCTATCAGAAATGGAGATTTTGTTAAAAAGCTGCTTGAGGCGATACAGTTGCCTAAACAAATTGCTGTAGTGAAGTGCAAGGCGCATAAGAAAAACGAAGATTACATAGCCGTTGACAATAATTATGCCGACGAGATCGCCAAATATTGTGCAGAGAACATGGTGTCCATGAACAAAAATAGAGAAAGGGAGCATATCTCTTCTCCTTTGCTTTTTACTAATACTGTCGAGACATGGGATGAAGTAAGACAGTTACAAGAAACTGCAAGTGATGAGGAAAAAGATTACTGGATAAAAGCAGGATGTAGAAGACAGGAAAATAATGGTGTGTGGGTATACAGAGACGAAAGACCAGTTATGCCTGATAGCATGATTGCAGACATGGCACGGATGTACCATGGACAAGCTCATATTGGGAGAGATGCAATGATCAGACTTTTTAGACAAACCTGGTATAACCCAAAATTCAGAGCCATAGCTGAAAGTCTTTGTCAAAGATGTCTTATTTGTCAGCAGTTTAACCCAGGAAGAAAGACGGTAGTAAGTCTAGGAACAATAGGACGAGAAGGAGGTCCGTTCACTAGAATGCAGTTAGACTTTATAGAAATGCCCCCTAGTAACAGACTAAAATATGTTCTAGTGGTCGTCTGTTTGTTTTCTCGTTGGGTGGAGGCATACCCCACTAGAAGGAATGATGGAACAACGGTGGCAAAACTTATGCTGCGAGAGTTCATTCCAAGGTATGGTTTTCCAGTCACGGTTGAGACAGATAGAGGAACACATTTTCAAAATGAGTTGATCCAATTGATTTGCGAAGCATTGAGTATTAAACAAAAACTACATTGTGCTTACAGACCAGAGGCTTCTGGGGTAGTGGAGCAAATTAATGGAACAATTAAGAACAGATTAGGAAAAATGTGTCAAGCTACAGGACTCAAATGGCCAGATGCACTGCCTCTTGTTCTGATGACCATCAGAAGCATCCCTGAAAAGAAAACTGGAATTAGTCCTCATGAGATGATCATGGGACGAGCAATGAGACAAGCACAAGTACCTGTCAACAAGTTATTGACTATAACTGATGATCTAGTACTGGATTATTGCAAGGGACTGGCTGATGTGGTGCGTTCTGTGTTTCATCAGGTAGGACCGGATGCGACCACTCTTGAAAGAAAACCAGCCCACGACTTGAATCCAGGAGACTGGGTCCGTATAAAAATCCACAGGAGAAGAAACTGTCTAGTTCCTCGCTGGGACGAACCACGACAGGTAATCCTAGTAACAACGACTGCAGTCAAGTGTGCAGGAGTGAAGAACTGGGTCCATGCCAGCCACACAATCAGAGTTCAAGAACCTACTGATCGACATGTGAGTCGACGTCTGGAAGTGTGGGATAAAAGTTTAACGGCTGGGACAACAAGGATAAGAGAAAGGGTGCCAGAACTTGAAGATCGACCTGAAAGTCGACATCTGGAAACCCCAACTGCAAACACCTCTAGAGAAGAAGAGGAAGAAGAAGAAGAAGAAAGAAATTCAGAAGTTCCAGAACCTGAAGATCGACCTGTAAGTCGACATCTGGAAACATCTGACACAAGTTCAGGATCTGATGATTCAGTTGCAAACTGTGAAGAATTCCGAAGGAGAACTTGGGGTTATAAACCAATTCGAGAAGAAAATGAGCAAGAAATTGATCTAGATGAACAACCAAGTACAAGTTATGGTGGAAATCCTTCAGAAATAATATTAATAGATGAAGTAGGGAAAGAAGTACACAAAAAGTTAGAGAATCGAGAAGAACCCCGAGGAGCAATAGGGACAGATAGCAAAACAGAAGAACAGGGAAATTTAGAAGCAGAAAGGGAGGAAAACACCAAATCGGAAGAACACCGAGGAGGGACAGTAATAACGGAACACAAGAAGGAGAAGACAGATCCACCAGTAGGAGATGACGAGATCATAAGTTTCAAAATAAGAGACAATAGTGAAACAGTTGAAACAGAAACTGAAGAGAGTGGAGAAGAGGAGAAGGCAAAAACTGAATCAAGAAAAAGAAATTGGAAATCAGAAAGAGAAGAAAAAGAAGGTGAAGCCAAAAGGCCAAGAAAAGGAGATAATTGGCCCAACAGCTATATAAGAAAATTGAGATATAGAATAATAAGAGCTGGAGATGAAAGTGCTGAACAAGTGAATGAAATAACAAGTCAAAAGGGACAAGAAAAACCAAGTGGAAAACGATTGCAAAAGTCCAAAAGAACGAAGAAAGTGAATGCAAAATATAAGTCACCTGAGTGGCTGTATATCGCACTGACGGATTACAAAGAAGAAGAAAACACTCACGAGAACCAGAGACTAAGAAGTCGAATGGGAAAAGGTGAGATGCAACAAACCTGAAGTGAAGACTTATAGTGCTTCTGCCGGACATGACAATTTTACTGGATGTGACAAATCACCGGATGTGACAACGAAAGAATTCTGGAAAGAATTAAAAGAAAGTACCAAGCAAAGACTTTTTGAAGGCAGAGTGGCATCTAAGTCATTTCTGAGGTGTAGTGACACAATTTTTCTGAAACCAAACAAATAGATAAAAGCAAAATGGAAAATACTAGGGATAGAAGAGATAAATGTGAGTTTGTAAAAAGATGGTGTAAAATGTGCTGCTTTTGTAGAGGGTTATTAATGACCATATGGATAGTTTTAGCAATCACAATTCCTATTAGTTTAGCTGTAATAGAAGCGAAGAATGATACTAAACCAGAAAAAGAAACTAATATTAAAGAACCAGTTATTTTAAGAAGTAGTGCAGAATTACATAAGGATAAGTCAGTAACAGACTTTTCTAAAAATGTTTTTACAAAATTGTTGTACGAATATGTAGAGACAATGGATGTGAGAGATTGTTATGTTTGTATGCAGTTGCCTGCATCAGTGTCAGAAGGTGTGACTTATCATCACCTACCTCTAACTTATGGAATAACCTATAGTGTAATAGCAAGTTTATTTTATAAAACAGGTAGATTAGAATCTTATTATACTGATATAGATAAGATTTTTGCAAACATTCCAGTAGTACCAGAACTTAACAAAGTAAAACCAGCAAAGGTTTTAGGAGAATTCTTTTTAGAACATAGAAAATTAACGTTAGAAGAAATAGTTAGTAACAACCTTACCTGTGAGTTAAAGAAAGAAGAAAAGGTATTTTTAGAAATGGTTGAAGAAAGAAGAATGAAATTTCAAAAAGAAGCAATAAAGAGGGAGGAACACATCTATGGACGTTTGAGGAAGGAAATCATGAAGGAAAAAGATAAATGCAGCAATGACATTAGATTGGCCGCAAACAGGAAAGTTGTGTATTAGAAGAAATAAGACAGTCTATGACAATTACTTTGTAGGTTCCAGTATCTGCCATGACAATTATCAAATTCTGGGAGGTTGGGGATTCAAAGGTGGAAAAGATCCAATATTTCCAGGTATCTATTATATTTGTGGGAATAGAGCTTATTACAGGTTACCGGACCATTGGTATGCAACTTGCTATGTAGGCCTGGTCTTTCCAAAATCTTTCATATGGACAGAGAAGAAAAAGGAACATACAAGATGATTAATAGCTTTACACGTAGAAAGAGGGAAAGTTTTTCAGAAATTGTAGGTGATATTTTTGGAGCATTAATACCAGCAGTGGGAATATCTTTGAATGCATTTAAAATTCAGAAATTATCCACAGTAGTAGATCGGTTGTCTACAGATACTGCGGGAGGGTTCTTAATGGTAAATACCGAAATGGTTGCCATGAGAGCTATGGTGATGCAAAATCGGCTTGCCCTTGATATTCTTTTGGCAAAGGAGGGTGGAGTCTGCGGAATGTTGAAAGTCCAACATTGTTGCACTTACATTCCTGATAAAAGTGAAAATATACAGAAGTATATTACGAATATTACAAATTTGCACAAAGAACTAGTTCCACTGGAGGTTGAAAGTGTCTTGGGAAAACTTGGTAGAGGGTTTTCTTCAGTAGCAAATTGGTTGACCAGAATGAGTAGACTAATGATAGGGAAAGTTATAATAATAGCAACTGTAGTAATACTGTTAGCCATGGTGTTGAAAATAGTAATAACGTGTATAAAAAGAAAAGTAAGACAAAATAAGATAAAAAGAAATAACAGAATAATGAAAGAGAGAGAGAGAGAAATGGGTGAAATTGAGTTAGAGAAAATGAAAGAAAACATGTATAAGGAGACAAGAAGACAAGATGAGGGAGAAACAGATGTGTAACTAACAAAAAGCAAAGGATGAAAGACATATACTGCCTGAAAAAGAAGTATAACTTGGGTTTTATGTGGTGATTTAAAAATCACCAAAGGGGGGAGTTGATGGAGCAGAGAAAATAAAATGTTTTAACCCCTAACAAATTTTATAAATAATTAATAAAATGTTCGTTTAAATGTATTAATCAACACTGTACGTGTGGGAAGGGTAAACGCAAGTGTATGTGCTGAATAATCTATTAACGAATGTCCGTGTGTCTAATTATAACATAAAAATAAATGCGTACTAATTTAAAATAAATGCATGATTTTGTGCTTCATAGAAATAAACGTGTCGTTGCAAAAACAATAGTGATGGTAAGTAAGGAACAGCTTAAATGTTGCTTTCTGCTAGGTAATAACTAATTGGGGTACGTAGATGACGGGAGGGAAACGAAAAGGCTATTTTTCTCTATTTTAATTATGTTTTGTTTATTTCAAAATAGTGCTTCTAAAGTATAACCGAGTGGCGATATAAAATGGCTGCCAGTTAATGATGTGCGCAAGTGCGGGAAACACGTGACAAGGGAGAGAAGTCGGAGAAAAGCTAACCTCGTGATGTTGCTGAGAGGCTAGGATGCGAGAAATGGTCAAGGCTGATGTGACCTAATTGAACTGATAGTGTGCCGTGGTGATCAGCAAAGACCCGTGGGAAACCAGTTTAAGAGAAAGGACAATGCCTGCAGAGTTCTCGAATGTATCGAAAGAAGTTACAAATGTACTGATCGAAGCGGATGGAAACATGTCTTGAACTGTGAGAAAGGAAATGATCCAAGGACCATTGGATCCAAGAGAACTTGATTAAAAGAATGAATAAGATGACATGCATGGACCAATGAAAGAAAAGCGTGTTATTAATGTTGCAACAATTAGTTAGCAAAGTTAGAATTAGGGTATAAGAGGGCCTACTCTTAGTGGGAGGGGGTCAGTCGCAGTCACAGTCAGGAGCGGAGTTGGAGAGTCGTGTTGGTGTTGGTGGCTTCCAGTGCTGGGTGGTCCTGATCGATCCATTACTGAGCGGGAGATGCTGAAAGACTGTTAGATGAGACGGGTTGCAGGTAGCTGATGCTGACGAGCTGAAGTTTCTGTTGCTGTCTTAATTTTCCAGTTGAGTATGAGAATCAGGTTATTTCTAATTCTTAAACTTAGGATAGAAATTATTAGGCTAAATTAGGAAGGTAGGCAGGTAATTAGGGTTTTGCTTCATGACGAAAAATTTCCTTTCTGCAATAAATTGATTATGCTTAATAAATATTTGAATTAATAATGAATGAATAATTGAATAAAAGTTTAAATTCTTTCTCATGCTTTTAAAATTATATAAAATTTAAGATTCTTTAAATCAAATGACTCAGTGGTTATTTTCCTAAATGATTGTGACATCAATAATTGGTTATTGTGATTCAGCTGGTCTTAATCACTATGAACTAATTTTTTACATGAATGATTCATCGACAAACCAATGAGCAGGAATATCTTAAAGAAAATAACTAAAAGAAAGTGATAAGTTAAGGTAATAAGATATCCCGGCTCCTTCCAGCGGTACATAAATGGTGTTTTTCCATTTAGTTCTTATGCTTCTCCTAGGAATACAGAATTTCGTAAAGGTGTAAAGGAAATCCAGGTGTGTGCGTGTGTGTTAGGCGATGTTTATGGGCCCCATCGTCATGTGGATGTGAGAAAATATAGTTTGCCCCTGGATGACCTATAAGTAAGCCTGGGCGTAGTTTGCGTAGTAGCACTTCACGTAGCTACATGAAGTACATTTATAACTACACGTAGCTATGCACATTGCATAGTGCGTAGCTGTGTGCTTGACTGCACTGTACAATAATTGCCAAAAGCACCTTGTACAGTGCAAATTAAAATAAAATAAATTTCTCTGTCTTTATATGCTAAAAATGCATATAGTTACTACACAAAAGTTAAAACAATAAATTAACAAGCAGTGAGAGAGGTGATGATTTTAGGATCCTCCCTAACCTAGGGGAAAACCAAGCAGATGCCTTGAAAACAAAAAACACATCTTTTGAACCATTCAGTGGTGGTCCCATCCTCTTAGGACCACCCCAAGCACAGTTATTGGCAAAAATACAATCCCAACCAAAGGCCCTGCAAAGCATTATGGGACGAGATTAGCAGTGGGCAGTGAATATTATAGTATCCAATATCAAAATAATTCTACAAAGAGCTGCAGTTCCACTAGTCGTTACTAGATGTCCCTCACGAGTCAAATGCAAAAGCCTCATGAAAGATTTTCAATACTTTTGCATTTGACTCGTGAGGGACATCTTGTAACGACTAGTGGAACTGCAGCTTGATGTATTAATAATTTCAATGCTTTTGCATTTAACTCGTCGTGAGGGACACCTAGTAACGACTAGTTGAACTGCAGCTCTTTGTAGAATTATTTTGATATTGGAAACTATAATATTCACTGCCCACTGCTAATCTCGTCCCATAATGCTTTGCAGGGCCTTTGGTTGGGATTGTATTTTTGCCCATAACAGTGCTTGGGGTGGTCCTAGGAGGAAGGGACCACCATTGAATCGTTCACATGATATGCTTTTTGTGTTCAAGGCATCTGCTTGGTCCTCCCCCTAGGTTAGGGGGGACTCCAAAATCATCAACTCTCTCATTGCTTGATATTTTATTGTCAAAATTCATTTTTGTGAATTGGTTATATGCTTTTTAGCATAGAAAATTGCTTTATCAAAGCATTTGAAGGTGTTTATTTAACTACTGCTATGCTATGTCAATTAGCACAGTTATTCACTCTACTACGTGCAATTTTCGTAGTGCGTAGTAGCACAAACTTTGCATGCTCCGTGAGCATAGCGAAGTATTATGCCCAGGGTTACCTATAAGTGACCTAGGAGGAGAATAGTTTTTATTGTACGTGCTGCATCACTATGCATGGGCGCACAGCGGCCACCATTGAGAAGTGCGGGGTGTGCTGGAAAGCTGTGAGGTGGTAAACGCCGGAAATAACACTGGATGGTGCGTAGACGCGGGGATGTGTGTGTGAGCGTGTGTTGCTAAAAATTTATTGAGGGAAGTCTTACCTCGAAGCTGTGTCCTGTGTCTTTGTAGCTCCTGCTCTCCTGCGTCTGCTTTCAGGAAAAGGAAGTAGGCAGCCAGGCTTCTTCCCCTGAGTCAATCACAACGCTGCGATGCAGCGGTGGAATTGGTAATCGGCAACGGAACAAGTCATGCAGCCAGGGGCCGGAGGGGTGGCCATGTTCTCCATGCAGGCTGTAATGCAGCCTGCATTGTGAACAGGGAAGTGCGCATGATTGCTTTGGACGGCCTGAGTGGGCCAACCAAACAGTCATTGCGCACTTGAGTGGGCATGCCAATCCGCCCATGCCCTGCTCTGGAGCCGACCTACCCACCCTCCCACCCCCTTAGGATACATAGCATGATTACATCAGTTAGTTATCCCTTGTTTTTAACTTGTGATCTGTTTTTTTGGCTTCTCGGAGCCCGCACTTCACGCTTCCTGCCGCTGCTGCCCCTGTGGCCCCGCACCCCTGTCCTCGCCCATTGCCGCCTCCCAGCTGATCGTTCCTCCCCCCTCCTAAATGGCAGATGCTGTGCGGTTGCACAGCGGACATGCGCCACTGGCGCGCAGAAGGCGCGCCTAAGCCAAGCCCGTATGCGTCCGTCCGTGACCTGACCGCGACCAGCACCAGGAACCCTGGATCTCGAGCCAGCCACTGCTACAGCTCAGCCACCCTCCACGCACTCAACCACGGAAAACTCAGAGACTGACAACAGGCCTCGCCAAACATGACCCACGGCCAGTTCTCCTGCCTACACTGCCGCCAGACCTTAACTACCACCCCGGCCTCCAACACATCCGACGCCAGCGTCGCAGCCAGAAGAACTCCACACATGGATCTCCAACTGCGCATACAAGCTCGCCCCGCTATGCAAGTCCAACAAACAGCGCCCCAGGAAAGCCGCCTGGTTCACCACTGATCTCCAAGAAGCAAGATGCACCTGGAGATGCCTGGAGAAGAACTGGAGAAACACCAAGACACCCAAAATCTACACCACCTACAAGGACGCCAGTACGGACTACCACAACCAAATCCTCAACAACTCCAACAACTACAAGCAACTCTTCAAGGTCATTCATGAATTCACCAACCCACGCAGCAAAGCCACAGACATCACCCCGTCCCAAAGACCTCTGCGATAAGCGTGGAACCTACTTCCACTTCAAGATCAAAAAACTCTACAACAACTTCGCCGACCATCCAGCAGACACCACAGCCAGCCCCCCGCCCTCCCGACACACCAGCCAGCCCACCATCTCCACCTGGACGCCGGTCACAACCGAATACACCGCCTCGACCATGACAGGCATCCACTCGGGGGCCCCCACGACCCCTGCCCTCCTCACATCTACCACAGGACCGAGATCGCTCTACTCGCCGCCCCAGACGACATCCGCACCCTCCTGGACCAAGGCCACTCCGCAGCCCTCATCCTACCCAACCTTTCAGCGGCCTTCGACACCGTCTCCCACTGCACACTAGTCGCCAGACTACACGACGCCGGCATACAAGGAACAGCCCTAGACTGGATCCGATCATTCCTCACCGGAAGAAGCCAAAGGATCAGACTGCCACCTTTCCTCTCCGATCCCACGTAAATCACCTGCGGAGTCCCACAGGGGTCATCTCTGAGCCCGACCCTCTTCAGCATCTACATGGTCCCCCTCGCCGCCAATGTCCGAAAACACGCCTCAACATCGTATCCTACGCTGATGACACCCAGCTCATCCTCTCCCTCACCAAAGACCCCACCACCGCCAGACTCAACTTCCAGAAAGGAATGCATGACGTCGAAGTCTGGATGACCAACAGCTGCCTGTAGCTCAACGCCGAGAAGACAGTTGTCCTCATCCTTGGAACCACCCCTTCAGCATGGGACAACTGGTGTCCGCCACCCTCGGAAGCCCACCTACCCCCTTGGACCACGCCAAAAACCTCGGCATCGTACTCAACTCATCCCTCACAATGAACTGACAGGTCTACACCGTCACCTCCAGCTGCTTCAATACCCTCCGCATCCTCCGCAAGACCTTCAAATGGAGCCCCCCGGAGTCAAGGAAGACAGTCACATATGCACTCATCACCAGCAGACTGGACTAATGAAACGCATACTACGCCAGCATTTACAAGTCCCTACTCCGCAAACTCCAGACATTACAGAACACCGCCAGCAGACTCATCCTCGGCATCCCCCGGCACGAACACATCAGCCAACGCCTACGTAGACTCCACTGGCTCCCCGTGGAGAAAAGAGTCACCTTCAAAATCCTCACTCACGCCGACAAAGGCCTACACAACAATGGACCCAAATACCTCAACGACAGAATCAACTTCCACGTACCCAAAAGAGACATCCGATCTTCCAAACTCGCAGTGGCCGAAACCCCGCGCATCGCCAGAGCAGGTGGCAGATCCTTCTCCCACATTGCATCCAAGACCTGGAACGAGCTGCCGGCAGACCACAGACGCGCCCCTCCCTGAACAACTTCAGGAAGACCCTCAAGACCTGGCTCTTCGGCTAACAGTTCTGCGCCCCCCCCTCAGCGCCTTGATACCCTCACAGGTGATAGCGTGCTTACAATTCCCTGATTGATTCATTGATTGAGTTATCATCATGTGATGATTGTTCCTCTTTTGCACTGCTTGAGGCGGTGGGGCAACGCTCTTCCGCCATAGCGGAAGAGCCGCCACTGGGGGTGTGTCATCTACGTGTGTTAGGCATGAGCGACTCACCCCCCGGCCCTCTTGCGCTACGCGTCCCACCTTCTCCTTACCTGGACATTGACACCATAGCACAATCCACTGCACTCTCTCCAAATCTGTGACTCAGCCAGCAGGAGCCTCAGCCAGGTGTGATTTCACTCGGCTGGGTACAGCAGTCGCCGCCTAGTACGCTGGTGGACCTCCTTATGCAGTTGATGCAGCAGGGTCCCCTTAGCCGTGAAGGCACAGCGCTCATGCCACACAAGTTCACTGTAGCACAGGGGCCTCAGCCTCCACAGCGTACTGCCAGCCCAACATCATCCGGCCTGTGATGCAGGGAGATGGCACACACCGTTGGTAATACCCTCCGTGCACCCCGGTGTAGTGGTGGATTGTAGTATTCGATGCGGACCTCACTGCGTTGGTGCGCAGGAGCGCCTCTACCATTAACTGCTCCAAGGGTCGCAAGGCGGTCTTCTCACACAGGTCAGCTACTTGGCTCCATGCGACCTGCCAGACTTCACCACCAGGTACTGGCGATCGTCATGCATCAATGTCTCCCGCCACGGCTTATCGACTCCACAGCTCCTCCACATCCCACTCCAGGCTCCAGACGCAGGTCGAGCGAGGCATCCAAGCTCAAGACGCAGGTCCAGCGGGGCATCCAGGCTCCAGACGCAGGTCCAGGGAGGATTCCAGGCTCAAGACGCAGGTCCAGTGAGGCATCCAGGCTCCAGATGCAGGTCCAGCGGGGCATCCAGGCTCCAGACGCAGGTCCAGGGAGGCATCCAGGCTCAAGACGCAGGTCCAGCGAGGCATCCAGGCTCCAGACCCAGGTCCAGCGGGGCATCCAGGCTCCAGACGCAGGTCCAGGGAGGCATCCAGGCTCAAGACACAGGTCCAGCCGGGCATCCAGGCGCCGGTCCAGGGAGGCATCCAGGCTCCAGACGCAGGTCCAGGGAGGCATCCAGGCTCAAGACGCAGGTCCAGCTGGGCATCCAGGCTCTCATCCTGGTCATCCTGGATGTTGGGTGGCTTGAGGGGGTTGTTGATGTGTGCTGCACTTGGCCCTGGCTGCTCCAATCTGCATTAAACTTTTTTTGGGCATCTTTTCTATGGGAGGTGGACTGTTAGGCTATTTTTAAGTTAAAGGGAAAAATCACTCATGTTGGGCTGCCTAACTTGCTTTTTTTGTCGCTAATGGGCTTATCACCACTTTTTAACATTAGCGCGAGGATTTTATCGCCGTCCCGCTAATTTTATCGCCGGACATTTCAGCCGGTAGAGAAACTATCGCCTGTTTGCGGCGTGTTGTTAATACGCCGCTAACACGGCGATAATTTCCAGCGGTAGACGGCGATAAAACAAGTCACGCTAACGGCGGTTAGCGATAATTATCGCCACTTCTTGATAAAATCCCTCTATCTTTAAGTTAATATTCAAAACCCCAGTAGCAGAGCAGGAGACATTCTTTTTTTTGTTGCTTCTGAAATGGTTCAGATGCATCGTAGTTTATTCGTACTTTGTGTGGTGATGTTGAGCGATGCATCTATTTTAGGTAGGTTTATGAAGGAGCAGAGGGCCTGGCTATAACACATTTAAGAAAGGATCTTATTTGTTAATATAGAGAGTGGCATTTGTTAATCCAGCATCTAAGCATACGGCTGCCTGTTGAATGTTATTGTTTTTTGAATTTGCTGATGGTGAAAGAGGTATGAGGGCACTCAGTACCACCTGGTGCCACCCCTGATTTCTATGTGGGATTCTTCAATGCACAGACATTTACCCACAAATTAGCAAACTGTTTGACAAATCTAAGGCCTTTTCAGCCTGCAGCAAACATATCACCATGTGTTCACTTATGCCTGAGGCTTTATGCAGGACACCATATAGACATCGCGGATTGAGCCGCGTTGATCTGTGGGGCATGTATTCCTTGTAGAGGCAGGTGGAGTATCTTGGCCAATATTTTGGTCTCTATATACAGTGAAGGCATGACCCTATAGGAGCTGTTTTTATCCACTGGTTTCTCAACTTCTCAGATTAAGACAACACTGGCAGTGCGGAGATGTTCTGGGAGGGAGCCACCCCTCGGGCCTCATAGAACGTCTGTGTGAGAGGAACACATAGATGCTGGCCGATATATATAAAACTTTCAGGTGGTAGGCCATTTGGACCAAGAGGTCTACCACTTTTGAGCTGTTCGATTGCTTCCGCCACCACAGACGGCTCAATATTTTTATCAAGAACTGCCCTATCATCAGGGTGAGATATTTGGTATCGGTATATCCTCCACAAATTGTAACAGTTGACCTGTGGTCCCGTCACCCCTGGTGCGGTATAGATTTCCAAGGGAATCGTCTAAAGTCTCGGCAATGTCCATGGCATTTCCCTCGGCTATACGCACACCCACACCCATCTCTGTCCTGCCCCTCCCTGCACCAGCCAAGCTAAGAGCTAACCCGCCTTATTACCCTCCTCATACAGCTTGTGTTCTTGGGCTCGTAAATGTGCCAATGGCGGCCGCCACATACAAATTCTCCAAACAAAAGCACTCTTAGACAATGCCTACCAGAATGGATGACCTGTGAATCCTACACCTTGTAGTCCCCTGTGCCTTAGGTAAAAAAATGTATACACTGATTTACAAACATGCATCAGTCATTGTCTCTGTTTGTGTGTGATGTAAAGTGCTCGGACACCCTACCTACACTGGTATGAGAGGTGCTATAAAACAAATGAAATACTTGTGAGAGAGGGGCTACGGAGCGGTGAGAGGCATTGTGGGAGGGTGATAGTGAGGGACTCATGGAAGAGACCCAACAAACATTGTCATATCCTTGTGTACAGTAAGGTCATTATGTACTATGCTTTAAAAGCTAATACAATTGAATATATAATAACAAATGTGTTGTAGAATGCACAATTTTTTCCCAAATATTCTTGTGGCCAGAACCCTCCGAACCCCCATTTGTAGTGGTCAGGCTTGCACTGCACAGGGGCTGGTCTGACAAAATTTGCCACAGCTGCTTTGGGTTCCCCGTCTCGGCCTGGCAGGAGCCTTGCACCGCTAAATATACTACTGTATGCATTTATGCCAACAGACCCAATTCAGGCTGTCTCCCGCCTGAAATTGCATCTGCTTTTATAGGCATTTATGTTTGAAAATCCATTCTTACGAATATTTTATATTTAATCTCCCACTTTCCACTTCTTAAATGTTGGCATTTATGTGAAAAAGCTACTTCAGGTCTTATGTACCTGAAAAATAAGTGCAGAAATTGCTTGGGAAATGTAGAATATGACCTGAGGATTCAACTTTCCGAAATAAAATCAAACATTGAAAAGTTAGTCGAAGCACCAAACTTCCCATTAAAGGTTTTCAATTTTTGCATATTATTTCAATATAAAATAATAAAATCTTTTGTAATGTAAGTGTTTGTTTGGTGTGTACTTTTTGTGCATTTTACAAATTGCTCGGTGGCACCCCAGCTTTCAGTAGTGATTCAGTGGTGGTTCTCTTGAAGTCAAAAGGTTGGGAACCACTGATGTAAAGCGCTCTACCTTCAGATCAAGTTTGAGCTATACAAAGCTGAAAAAAAAAATTGAATGGGTGCCGTACACTAGAGGCCACTAATCAAGTCAGCCAGGCACCACTGTATATACCACAGGGGTGCAGTGCCAGAGGCTCCCTGGAGCCAGTGCGGCCCTGTACGGTGTTTTCTGGTCACTTTTACCCATAATTAACAGTTCCTAATGATACATAATTGCCGGTGATGCATTTTGTTTGCTGTGGAGAGGCCCGACGTCTAGCGGCAAGAAAGAGCCATGCACCGCCTACTACGATGAGTCGCTGGTCAGTATTTACACACAGTGCTTCTAACTCCGTTCCCGCACCATCACAGAAGCATCGTTTACAAAGATACAGTAAGACTATGATGAAACTTCTGAGCAAATTCTTAAGCGAAAAGCACTTCTTCTATTGGTACTAGTATGTCGATCTTTGCTTAGGCAAAGACACGCCAAAAATTAGTTAGTTTGATTGATTATCATTGCCACTCGCAGTGCAATGACTGTCAACATTTTATTCATTCTTTGCAAAGATAAAGTCTTGAGCGGATCCCGACTCTTTAAAGTACCGTTATCTTAGTTTGTGGCTTTGCAGTGGCTTCTGGATATGCAAATTTCCACAAAACAGTTGGTTGTTTTCAGGTAGCCTGCCCTCTAGTAACTAACCCTGGGTGTAGTACTACACCTACAAACACTTTGAAAAAGCAATTTTACATGCAAAAAAAAAAAAGCATATAAACAATTCACAAAAGTGAATAAAATATCAGGCAATGAGAGAGGTGATGATTTTGGGGTCCCCCCTATCCTAGGGGGAGGACCAAGCAGATGCCTCGAACACAAAGAGCATATCATGATGAACGATTCAGTGGTGGTCCCTTCCTCCTAGGACCACCCCAAGCACAGTTATGGGCAAATACAATCCCAGCCAAAGGCCCTGCAAAGCATTATGGGACGAGATTAGCAGTGGGCAGTGAATATTATAGTGTCCAATATCAAAATAATTCTACAAAGAGCTGCAGTTCAACTAGTCGTTACTAAATGTCCCTCACGAGTCAAATGCAAAAGCATTGAAATTATTAATACATCAAGCTGCAGTTCCACTAGTCGTTACTAGATGTCCCTCACGAGTCAAATGCAAAAGCATTGAAACCCTTTCATTTCTGTTGAGGGAGTTAGTTCCGCGATTTGGTTTTCCAGTCACTTTGGAATCAGATAGAGGCCCTCATTTTAATAATGAAATAATTTGATTAATCTGTGCTGCATTTAACATTGAACAAAAACTGCACTGTGCTTATCGTCCAGAGGCTTTTGGAATCGTTGAGCAAATGAATGGTACAATCAAGTCAAGATTGGGAAAGGTGTGTGCATCCACAAAGCTGAAATGGCCAGATGCATTACCTCTTGTATTGATGGGTCTCAGAAGTATTCCAGATAGAAAAACAGGAATGAGCCCACATGAGATTCTCATGGGAAGAGCCATGAGACAGACATTTATTCCTGGAAATAAACTAATGAGTATAATTGATGATCTGGTATTGGACTATTGCAAAGGATTGGCTGAAATGATGCGTTCTATCTCTCGCCAGGTTGGAAAAGACGCAGTTGAAAGACAGCCTGACCAAGCACATGATTTGAATCCTGGAGATTGGGTGCTAGTGAAGAAGCACGCAAGAAAGTCGTGCCTAGCACCAAGGTGGGACAAACCGCGGCAAGTCATACTAGTCACTACCACAGCAGTGAAGTGTGCAGGTTTGCCCAACTGGATTCATGCCAGCCATACCAGAAAAGTTCCGAGCCCATCAGATCAACAAGAGCAACCACTGACTGAATAGGCTGAAGCGTCAGGAGTTGTAAACTGTGAAATTGAAGAATCTAGAGTAATAGATTCTGAAAGACAACCATATGACGAACAGCCAAGTACAAGTCAGGAAGACTGGATACCAGTGATTGAAATAATTGATGATGTCATTGAAACCAGAAGAAGAACAGAACTGAAAAGACAGGAAAGTAGTCAGGAAGAGACAGGGGAAGAAAGAACACACTCAGGTGGAAAATAAAAAAGACTCACACGAACCTGAGGAGGGAAAAATAGAAGAACACGTTCAGGCGGAAAAAGGAAAGTTTGAATTAAGACCTGAACAGGACCAGATAGAGTTAGAAGAACAGGTTCAGGCAGAAGAAGAAAGGTTTGAAGTAAGACCTGAACAGAGTCAGATAGAATTAGAAGAACAAGCTCAGGAAGAAGAAGAACAAAATACGGTAAGACCTGAGCAGGTGGAAGTAAAAGAAAGTCCAAGCACAGAAAACAGAGAAACAGAACAGATTATGCCTAGAATAAATGAAATAAAAATAACTTTACAAGGAGATAAAGAAGGTGAAAACGCAGTACAAATCAAAAGAGTCAGAAAGGGAGACAATTGGCCAACTGGAGTAAAGAAACTAAAATATCACTTGAGAAAATCTGAAAAGAGACCAGAACAAGTAAACGAAGTCACAAGTCAAACACAATCTAAACAAACTTTGGCAAAAATAACTCGAAGAAGTCCAAGATTGAGAAATGTAAACAGGAGCTACAAGGCTCCTGAATGGACGTACGTTATACTCGAGGAATTTGAATCCCTAGATCTGACCGATGATACAGAAGAAATTCATATTGTCCAGATTGATGAAAGCAAATTGAGGCCTCCTTAAAAACGAAAAGAAAAATAAAACTGACAAAGAAAAGATAAGAGAAAAGAAATTTTCTCAGGAGTAAAAAGTGGCAGAAATTGAAGTGACCGGAAAACCAAAGTGTGGATTAAAAAGAAAGGGGCATATTCACAAGGAGCTATCGCCGAATCAACGGCACTTTATCGCAGCCAAAGTTGTGATAAATATACCTCCCCATTCACAAGCTGGTGTAAACAGCCCACAGCACCAGTTTACCCGCGATAGCAGACGCAAAAACATCGCCGCAGTGGACCTGCGCAACTATCGCTAATGAGATGCAGAGTGGGCGTTCCCGTGCCAAAAGGCGTGACAACATCACACCTCAACATTCACAACGACCAGCCACATCGGTGATAAAAACACAAAACAGGCGATAAGGCACATTAGCACCAGGAAATCTACACCTGCTCTGACCTGGTGTAAAGTCGGACGGCAGCCTGCAAACCAAAAGGGAGCACAGCCCAGGGCTACATCGGAAGGGCAACAGATGCCATGGAGCCACCCATCATGCGGCCCGGACACCCAAGAGAGCCACAACACCCACCTCCACCAACCCCAGGACCACCCCTCCCTGGCACCCCCGACCAAAGACATGCCACATCAGGCACACCTAAACATGTACAAAATATTCTGCTTGATGTCGCACAATCACAACTGGTGACATGCATGTGTCGTCACAGAAATGAGCAGCACACATTCAGTTTCGAAGCAACAAATGAAACTTTATTAAAATTAACACCGAAATTAAATGAAGACACATGGCCGCTCCCCTTGGGACAATACGTAGGTCACAGCCTGTAAGACAAAAAACATGATGAGAAGGTGTGTCCTGCGCACAGAGAGACAGCGAAGGAGAGAGAGAGGAAGAGAGGGAGAGAGAAGAAAGAGAGAGAAGAGGTGTCTTGTGGCTCATGGCCTGCCTGGCTACGTTGGCACAGGCCTGGCTGCCATGATGACTTTTGCGCACGTTACTCTTAAACTGTTGTTCTGTCGCCCTCTGCTACTGCCAAGTTATTTTACATCTGTCTGCATTTTCTGTTTCTCACCTTTTCTCCTATTCCCTTTTGGGCTCAGTCTGAACAACAGTTACAAGGTCGAATAACAAATCCCTGGTTCCTACTGATTTGGCCCGTCCCTCGCACCTAGACATAACACCATGTACAGCTGCCATTGAGAAATTAGTGTGCTTTTAATAATGCGGTCGCCTGATCTAGGCAGCACTTGGAGACGAACTTTCCAGAGAGACGAGCTGTGATTGTATGCTGATGTAGTTTTGCATCTAGAGACTGAGGTATGGGGGTTCGCTAGTCAAAGCCCAAAGGTCTTCTATTCTCATAATAAACTGGCTTCCAGCACGGGGAGGGTGGTAATGTTAGTTAGACATATATCCACTGCTTTATGAGATGCTTTCCCCGTTCGTATTCTATGGAGTAGTAACTATGCTGATTATATTATTCATATGTATTATGCTATTAGTACTGACACGTGTACTGTATCTTAGAGCACGTAAGTTGAAATAAATATTTTGAACTATACAGTGTCTCTTCTTACGCATGTTGTGGACAGGTACGAGTGTGACGAAAGAGTGTTCTTGCCTCTGCGAGTCCTGAGTGAGAGAGAGATACCGTGTTCTAGGTTGTCTAATCATTGGTACATTAGTGCTAATGGGACGCTAAGGCTAGTTGGGTTGGGGTTTTGGGTGCTAAGGTCTATGGTTGGCTCACCACTATATTCCAAGGTCCTATTATCCTGTGCATAGCTCTGTATGTGCAGAAACCTTATGACATGGCGCGACCAACGAGTGGGGCAGCTTACTTGCGAGACGCTTGAGTAGTACTTGTGCTTGTCCACAAACCCCTCACGTACGCTTCCGGAAGCGTGTGTGACGGCGATACCTCCTATATTGCAGATTTTGTAGGTTCTTTCAAGCTTGATGTTATTAAAAAAGGTTTCTTAGATATAACCCTTTTTGTGCTGCTTCGTGTAAGATTGTTGAATAGACCCGTTCGTAATGGCGGGTATAGACATAGCGGCGCATAGCCGCACAGCACTCTGGGATCACTTACGGGTGTATGGAGTGCCAGACGCGGGAGTGGAACTAGTCTTTGTGGTTCAAGCTGACCCGGCTTTCCACTTTGAAGTGTTCTACTCTTGGATCACTTTTCCAGCGGTGAATGCGAACGATAATCTGTTCCATGAATATGAACCCACCGTTGTTCCTGCTGTCTATAGACCTTATACTACTCTTGAAGTACCGCTCACGGCTTGGCAACACCGTGTTTGGTTTAATGGCGCCCTCCCACAACCGACTACCACGGTTCGTTTAGGCCCCTTATCTATAGAGGGGGCCACTTGGCCTGTTTTGGCCGGGTACACCCCACATCCGCGTTATATGACTATACCAGTCGCGGAACTGCGCACTATGTATGCGGCCTTGGTGCAGGTGCATCGAGCTTTAGTGCGATATGTTACAGGCAGCATCCATGGAGCCGCTCCTGGAGTTGCTGGCCAACCAGCTGCTGCAGGCGGAGTGACCATAAGTCCCGTCATGGTTAATTCGGTGATGGGCAAACGGCCACAAAATAAGGATGATTTTCCTTATTGGCTTGCAGAAAAGTTTGATCAGTTGGAGGCAGTTTTTCCACATACAACTCCAGTGGATAAACATCGTATTTTAACGATTAGTTTGCCAAAAGACTTAATTCCCGAGTTGACAGCATGTGACAACTGGGGTAAGGTATTCGCAGCAGTATATTCTAAATGTTTTGGTACTCCTTCCATGACGGTTCTCCCCTCTGTAATTAAAAAAGTACAGGACGAACATGGCCCTGAAGCGGCTGTGGAATTAGGGATGAGACTGGTGGGAGTGTTTGAAGTAGTAGCTGAGCTGATCCTTGCGAATGTCAAGGGCGATGCAGTGAACTTTCAAGTAGCTAACGCTTTGGCTTTAGTCCCAGAATTGGACAAGCCTCGAGAATTACCGAAAATTATTACCCAGGCTTACAAAACTATTGGTAGAAACAGCCTGGGTAACAAGCCTTTTGCAAAACAGCAAACACAATCGCAACCACAACAGCAACAAACCAAATCTCAATCTGAGAAAGATGAGAAACCAGTCTTCACTAAAAAGAGCTGGAGGCTGAAAAAACAGGGTAAGCAACAAAAAAAGCCGGGGTCGCGAGGCGCATCCCCGGTTTCAGTTTCTTCTGAACGCACTTATGATTTACGCGATAGAGCGAGAATTAAGTCACCGGATAGGTTTCAGATCCCTGATACGCGTTCTCCTCGTTCTTCACAGGCACAGACTTCGTCACAGGCCGGTGGAGGAGACCGCCAGGATAGAGGAAGGGCCCGTGAGGCCCCACAGGGACGAGACCAGCCTCGACAACAAGTCAGAGGAAAAGAGGAAGACGCTCAACGTTTTCGACCACAATTTCAGAAGAAGAAAGTTGCCGCTGTAACAGCGAAATATGCCACAGACGGTGAGAACGAGACTCCTGAATTGGACGTGGGCAGTAACCCTCCTAGACAGCGCCACGGAAGTTACCATAGTGCGGGAGGCGCTACGTCCTCATATGGAGGCGACAGCAACTGAAACATTCATTACTGTTGAAACAGCAGACACCAGAGTGGCACCCCTGACAGACTATTTAATATTGTCATCCAAATTGAAGGTGATATACAGCGTGTAATTAAAGGGATTTTTTGGGAAAATCTGACCTCTTCATATGACATTTTGTTAGCAGAGGCGGATTGGCCACCCCCATTCGTTCTTGCTGCGCGTAAAGGGGAGGAGGTAATCCTTCCGAGCTTTTCTCGACATGTCCCAAAGGACAAAGCAGAGGCTCTTGCAGCAGAGTGGGCTGTGTCCCTGGCTCCAGCGTTATTCCGCAATCACGTGGGTTGGGACGAAGATTCTCCCCCCCCATGAAATACCTTTGCGGTCACTACCGCAGCCACAACCCCAATATCCCATAAAACGTGAAGCCAAAGGCCACGTTTCCGAAATTCTGACTCAGTTGGAATATCAGGGAGTAATTGAACCCTGTGTATCACCTATGAACAACCCCCTTTTCGCGGTTTCTAAACCCGATGGATCGTACCGCTTAGTATTGGATTACCGGCATTTGAACTCACATTGTCGGACCTTCGCGGTGCAAAATACCCATAGTTCGGCGCTTGTAGACAGTCTTGTTCGTAAAAAATATAAAACGACACTTGACCTTTCAAATGGATTCTACACGCACAACTTGGCCCCGGAAAGTGGCCAATGGTGTGCTTTTACTTCCGGTGGTAAAATGTTCAAATTCAGGCGTCTTCCTATGGGCTACAAAAATAGTCCAGGCGTGTTCGCCGCTCGTGTTGTCTCTTTATTAGACGGCATTGATATAGACGCCTGTTCGTACGTGGATGACATTTATCTGACGGACGACGAATTGTTTCCGCATCTGACCCGAGTAGACCGCATTATTCTTGAATTCGCGGTTCAGGGATACAAAATTAACTTTGCCAAATCTCATATTGCTGAATTTACCGTTTTGTTCTTGGGCTATGAGCTCAACAATGAAGGTAAGGGTTTAGCCCCCATTTTCTGGAGAAATGTGCACTTCTGTGCCCTCCTACTAATCTGAAGAAGCTTCAGTCTTTGCTGGGTTTTCTGAACTTTGGACGTACATATATTCCCGAATACGCCCAGCGTATTAAGCCACTGTATGCCTTGATACAACCTACTTATTCGAAGTCTTGCTGGCTTCCGGAGCATACCTCCATTCTGCAGTCTTTGCAAACAGACCTTCTTGAGTCTAAATACCTTTTGACACGTGATAACCACACAAACTTGGTGATTAGAATCATCCCAGGGGCAGTGGGTTTCACGTACTTAACCTTTAATGAAGGTGATACAGTACCCATCGCATACAAGTCACATCTGTACACCTCCGCAGAAATGCGGTTCTCATCTGTGGAGAAAGTGCTAACAGCAGTGCAAATGGCGATCCTGAAGGAGCGCGCACTGGCACAGGGAAAACGCATTTTGGTGGTAACACCATATCCTGCTCTAGAGGCAGTGACCAAAGCAAGTGTACTGAACTCTAAAGCTTTGCACCCCCGTTGGATTCAATGGGCAACATCTTTGACGTCTCCGGATGTCACTTTAATTTTTGACTCTTCTCTTCAGACTCAGGAGTTTTTACAGTATGAATTCTTTCATCCTCCTCCTTTGTCTTTATTGCCGCTTGAGGATTACGACTGTGTGATCTACACCGATGGTTCGGCACAACCGGCCACGGGTTCCAAGCATGCTTATTCAGCCGCATGTGCTATTGTTGCAGGTACGTTTGTGAACGGAAAGTTCAAATCCACTGTGGTGCATACACAGACACTCGGGGACAGTACCGCACAATTGGCCGAGTTGCGTGCATTGGTGCTTGCTCTTGAGTTCGTAAATCCTGATGTGACCACTTTAATCGTGTGCGATTCTTACTACTGTGTTCAATCATACAATGACAATCTGTTCTTTTGGTCGCAAAATGACTATAGAGACGCTAAAGGCAACACAATCAAGCATAAAATGCTTTGGGTTAGAGTGGCAGAATTACAAAGACGTCTGCCACTCACACAGGTGGTACACACCCTAGGCCATCAGCGAGTGGGCGCACACGCTGTTGGTAACAGTCTGGCGGATGAAGCTGCCAGATCAGCAGTACTCACGTGTACAGTAGCAGCAGTTACTAGATCCATGTCTAAAATAGACACTGATATCTTGGCAGCTATTGCTGCAACAAAAGAAGGAATGAATTACCCTAGAGGTTTCCCTTCTAAATATTCTTACCAGATAGGTCCCGATCAGGCTCCTTATGTAACAATACCTGACGTTGGTGATCGGCTGATCCCCAACGCGGACCGCAGACTTTCCTTAATGGCAGCGGCACACGAAGGCATGGCTTCGGCTCATGCTGGTGTGTCTGCGACAATTTCCATTTTGCAGCAGCGTTACTGGTGGCGTGGTTTATATAAAGATACACGTACTTATGTGCTTTCCTGTGACGTTTGTCAACAGATCAAGCCTTCAACAGCCACAAGACCACCGCAGACCTCGCTTGCAATTTCAAACAGACCCTTTGGGTGTGTTTACTTGGATCACTGCGGTCCATTTTCTTCAGACACTGCCTATAAATATATCTTAGTGGCAGTGGACTCGTGCACACGGTTCATCTGGGTCTGGCCACAACGGAGTGCTGACGCTCGAAATGTCATAAGGGATTTGCGAGTCTTTGTGGGAATTTTCGCATGCGGCACCTTCCATTCTGACCAAGGTCCGGCGTTTGCCTCTAAGGCTTACAAGGACGCAATGGGCTCCTTAGGGGTGCGGGTGAAATTTTCGTCTCCGTATAGGCCTGAGGGCAACTCTATCGTTGAACGAATGAACCGTGACTTAAAGCAATCCTTGACAGCTAGAGTTATAGGTACTGGCAGGAACTGGCTGGCCCACTTGTATACTGTTCAGCGTGCACTTAATAATCTCCCTAGAAGGCCTCTGGGTGGGCGGACCCCTTACGAAATGCTCTTTGGCATACGAATGTTTGTGCCTGACCTTGATGGTCTAGACATGGCGGCGCAATCCGCCAAGTTTGATGTAGATAATCATTCTACTATGTTACAGGACTTACAAGAAGCCCGAGACAAACTTGCAATTGCACATTTGCCTTCAGCCACAGACCCTGCTCTGCAGATTCCGGTTGCCGGCTGGCTTCCGAAGATTGGCGACCTGGTACGAGAGAAGGTGGAGAACAAAAAGAATTCGGCCCCTCTTTTCGTGCACCGGTTCCAGTCCTGGGCTTGAAGGGAACACGTACAGTCATCTTACCACCGCTTCCCGGTCGCAAGGAAAACAGATACATCTCAGTGGAAAATGTCAAGCTACAACATCTGGCCGATCCTGAATAGTGTCACACCAGCGGTCTCTTGTCCTGCCATTTATCGGACATGTGTCCGCGGCACGCCTGCACGAACAGTCACTGATGTTACCATGGAGATGGTTGATTTGCCTGAAAATATATTTGAACCCCCTGCATCCCCCTGCATTGATGAGGACGAATATACTTATCCCGCCACAGAGTCGGTGGCACACCAACCAACAACGCCACTGAGCCCGACACGTTATTCCTTTGACTCGGATTCCAACTCATCAAAGGCCCCGTCCAAGTTTAGTCTTTTTGTATCCTGGTTTAGAGACAATTTTTTGATTCCACCTTGGACATATATTTGGATGGTACTTTTCTTGTTTTTTTGTTCATGTCCATTGGCTTTGTCACGGTGTTTTTTCTACTCATCAATGGTCACTATTTACCTGAACGCTCTGCTGTGAACAGTGTGGCTGGGACTTTGGCTCCACATTCCTCTTCACACATCATGAAGCGTGACCACACATTTGTGAACATTTCAGCGTTTCCAGTTGCAGATGGCATCGTATGGGATGTGGTAAACTTTCAAATCCATGGCCCGACGGAAATTATTAATGTACCAAATGTCCTTCGAGTCTCGATGGGTGATGTAGTAAAAAGTAATATTCATTCTGATGATTGGGATGTGCATGCCGTTGAAGCATTGTTTGCTGATTTAAAATATTATGCTTCCTTTAATGCTGAGGACTTGTATATGAATTCTGCGAATTATGCCGATTTGTATTGCTACCAGCATTGGGGCAATCATTTTCTCCACAAACCAAGTGCACTACGTAGCCCTGTTACTTACACCCAATGGGAACATTGCCCAAACCCCATACCAGGTAGCTCCCAGACTCTTCGAAATAAATTCACCTATTTTACTGATTTCAATCGATCGAACCCTGGGTCCTATTATTTTAAATTAAAAACCCCATTGGCTCAAAAAATAATGTTGACCCACACTAAATTACTTTATTCGGGTTCCTTTTTGAGCGCCTTGGCGGTGGGTGGTTATGAGTATTGGAAAGACACAGTGGATTTAAAATCAATCTGGGGTTCGAGGCCATGGCAGGTGCAAGGCACTGAGGCGTTGCACCGCGCTTGCCTTATCCCAGCCCAAATTATGTTTTTAAATGCTTCCATTTATCAGACCACGTGTTGGGGGTTGTCTTCCGTTAAACAACTAAACGCGCCAGCCATCCCATTCTTGTCGAGTTCGCCAAATGACAGTTTACGATTTAATATGTCCCTTTTGCAGTTACAGGCTCAGTTCCAAAATAATTCCTTTAACGTTTCTGCACTGATACAGTCACCCTGGTTGGCATGGCCCATATCATCGAATGCATGCCAGCTGCGTTTCCATGGCACAGTTCCTGGCTACATACAGGACAAGCCTGATCCAAGATTTACTGCAACTCGTACTGTCACCACGTATTCGGTTGGTAAATTATGTAAACAATGGTTACAACATTCGTCCTTAGACTCTGTTAAGAAACATTTGTCTCTCCTATCAGGCACTATTGATTTATCTGACTTTATCTTGGGACCTCGTGGTCCCCGACCGAAGAGATTCATTTATGAAGCGTATAATGAACTCTGGAAGCTGTCACAAATGGAAGCTGCTTCCCGCCTTCGGGGAAATAGACCAAGCAAATTTGGAAAAGGTGCTTGCTGTTGTTGACAATAGTATAAATACCCTGTCTTCCCGCATTTACACATTAGAGAATATTGTATCCTCTGTTGTTGATATTGTACAAGATGATGTCTCTATGTTGTATCATGGTCAGAATCAGTTACGCTCAGTGATGCAGTTTGCCTGGACTTTGCAAACCCTTAAATTAGGTAAAGTTCCTTGGAATCTCTTGAACACCACTGCCCTTTTTCTGCCTTTTAATTTGACGGAAAAACAGCAGTTCATGTCCATGAAAGATGCATCTTACACCTTGTTACATATCGAGAAAGTTGATCCTTTACCATTCTCTGTAGCGGAACTAGATTCTGCGGTGTGGCTAGTTCATGGGGTTATCGCTTTATCTTTTTCCCTGTTTGAATTTAGCTCGTGCATGAGACATTATCCTGTGGGCCGTTTCCAGCCTTTGGGTAGTGCTTTCCTGCATGAACTTTGGTCCTTGCCTTTCATGTATAAATGCCTTAGAGAAGGCAAGGAAGTGTTTCTCACGGGGAGTCTTGTGATTCAACTGTGGGTCATTCGCTTATTTGTAAACATATTAAATTGCACGGGGCTTGTAGCGTTTCAGTTCCGAATCTGGCATGTGTGCTAAAGGGTATTCCTGCTCCTGCTATTTCTCCTACTTTTACTTTGCTTACTAACGGTAGCTATTTGCTTTTAAATAACGAAGACTGTTGTGGCCTACAAGCTGGCATTCCGTATATTGTTACGGTCTCACACAGAGTTGTCTGCTGCAAGAATGTGCTTTTTCCTCCCCCTCACGACATCGTTGATAACTCTATTTGGCCTTCCATTCCTACCATGGAGGCAGATTTCAATAAGTTGAGCAGAATAAAGGCCCTATTATTGAATAAGGAGGTTATGCTCACAGCCGCCCGGGAGACATTCATTCTCCAGGTGGCTAGTACACACAGTGAAATACAGGCCCTTTTGAACACTGACCTCCCCCAACATTTTGGGGAGTTGATTCATCGTATTTTTAACGCATCAAACACTGAGGGTCTGGTGCACTTTTTTAAAATTGTGGGGTCTGGCCTGGTGTCCACCTTCCAAACTATTTTCGGTGTGATACCGGCATTCATTCATTCTATTTTTTCTAGCGTCTTTGGTAGCTTCCCATTAATCCTCGCTTTGGCGGCTGGTGTCTTGCTGTTGGTCTGTTTTCTGCGCAATGGCTGCACACCACTGGGCCCTTCTCGATCCCGAACGCCTCCAACTGCTCCGTGAGCGACTTCTGGTTGGCTTCGATGTTCTGCCCTTGGCAACTATCAGTGTGTCCTACACCCTTTCTTTTCGCTTTGCGTATTTCACTTGCGTGCAACCTGTGATGTCTTGCATCCGGTGTCCGTTCACATGGACCATGGATTATTGCCTCTCCAATTCGTCATTGTCTGTTCCGGATTTTGTCCAGTTGGTGGGTCCCTTAGAGGCCCATGAACGGGACTGTTCCGCTGCTGGCTTTATGATGCGTGCGGCTGCACTGGGGATTTTGGCACAATGGGATATCTGGGCGGCTGCTCAGATTCTCCTACAACAAAGTTATATTGAATATCACGCAAGCTGTCCCGCATTGCTTCTAGATGCTCCATCCTCTGAGGAACATTCCTGCAGCTTTGATCTGTTGGACTGGATGGCGTCTACGTTTTTGACGATTCCAATGATGTCCTCTTGGACGGTATAGCATTTTTCTGCTCTTCCACGTTTTTGGATTGACTTGCCGTTCACTGTCGGTGGACTGCCTCGTTTCTGCTCAGGTGTTTGGAACTCTGTCTTCATTTTCATCTTGGCCGATGGACTGTCCAGGGGAGGGTGTCTTGTGGCTCATGGCCTGCCTGGCTACGTTGGCACAGGCCTGGCTGCCATGATGACTTTTGCGCACGTTACTCTTAAACTGTTGTTCTGTCGCCCTCTGCTACTGCCAAGTTATTTTACAACTGTCTGCATTTTCTGTTTCTCACCTTTTCTCCTATTCCCTTTTGGGCTCAGTCTGAACAACAGTTACAAGGTCGAATAACAAATCCCTGGTTCCTACTGATTTGGCCCGTCCCTCGCACCTAGACATAACACCATGTACAGCTGCCATTGAGAAATTAGTGTGCTTTTAATAATGCGGTCGCCTGCTCTAGGCAGCACTTGGAGACGAACTTTCCAGAGAGAAGAGCTGTGATTGTATGCTGATGTAGTTTTGCATCTAGAGACTGAGGTATGGGGGTTCGCTAGTCAAAGCCCAAAGGTCTTCTATTCTCATAATAAACTGGCTTCCAGCACGGGGAGGGTGGTAATGTTAGTTAGACATATATCCACTGCTCTATGAGATGCTTTCCCCGTTCGTATTCTATGGAGTAGTAACTATGCTGATTATATTATTCATATGTATTATGCTATTAGTACTGACACGTGTACTGTATCTTAGAGCACGTAAGTTGAAATAAATATTTTGAACTATACAGTGTCTCTTCTTACGCATGTTGTGGACAGGTACGAGTGTGACGAAAGAGTGTTCTTGCCTCTGCGAGTCCTGAGTGAGAGAGAGATACCGTGTTCTAGGTTGTCTAATCATTGGTACATTAGTGCTAATGGGACGCTAAGGCTAGTTGGGTTGGGGTTTTGGGTGCTAAGGTCTATGGTTGGCTCACCACTATATTCCAAGGTCCTATTATCCTGTGCATAGCTCTGTATGTGCAGAAACCTTATGACAGAGGAGAGAGAGAGGAAGAGAGGGAGAGAGAGAGAGAAGAAGAGAGGGAGAGAGAGAGAGAGAGAGGGAGAGAGAGAGGAAGAGAGGGAGAGAGGGAGAGAGTCAGAGAGGGAGAGAGAGAGAGAACGTGCCGCCCCTGCGCACCCAGGCCACACTGCTCACGTGCTGCCGCCGGTGTGTCTCCAACCACGTCCCGGTATGTATAGCAGGACACCAGGTCACACATCTGAGTCAGAGCCGTCAGCTGAAACAGAGCCCAGATACATGACTGGCACAGTACACACACTTGCACTAGACAACATCGCCCGCCTGCCCATGCACACCCAGGCAGAGGCATCCCAACCCCTCCCGCCACCCATCGGAGCATGCCCGCCCATGCACACCCATGCCTCAATGCTCACCTTCCGCCACCGGTGCGTAGACAGGAGGTCCCACCACGTGCCGCTGCAAGCCACAAGCCCGGGGCCCGCGGACATGGCAACCTCCACATCATGCAGCCCCGCTTGGCAGGCCACCAGGTCTCACGTTTTGTGCTGGGTCTTGATTACTCCATGGCAGAGGACATACCAGTGCACCCGGCACCATCGCAGGCTGCACACCCGCTCAGCCCAATGGGTGCCACCAACTCTGGGATCCCGGAAGCGACGCCACATGGCGGTAGGCCCGCTCTGCCCGCTGGCTCTGGCCTACACTGCGGTCCAGGAGGGCACACAAAACCTGAGCTGTCCGGACCGCCGGGACGGGGCATCATCGCAGGCTGCACACCCGCTCAGCAGCTCAAGGTGCCACTGACTCAGTGCACCCAAAGTCGCCGTCCTGTGGTGGGGTGCCTGTGCCGTCCGCAAGGCCCCGTGTGCCACTAACCCTGTGCAACCCCTGTCTGCGCCATGTGGTGGTAGGCCCATGCCGTACTCAAGGCCTCGGATGCCACTAACCCTGTGCAACCCCAGTCTGCGCCACGTGGTGGTAGGCCCGTGCCATACTCAAGGCCTCGGATGCCACTAACCCTGTGCGCAACAACTCATGGGCCCTATATGAGTGAGAACCGTGGAGCGTCCGTCATCCAGTCACCACCGGAAGAGGGGAATGTGACATTGTCGGCCCCTTATGTTGGCCTGTGACGCCTGTGCCGGATGGTTGTGGTGTGTGTGAAAACCTGCCCTCAGGGAGTGGCTGTGACATGCTGACAACTAGACCAGTGACCTGCACACCACCAGCGAGTACGGCTGTGACGGGTAGCAATGAGGGCCCCCCTTGGGGCATTAGCGGAGTGGTCTGGCCTGCCGTACGCCGGACCAGCGCAGGGCTTGCAACAATGACTCGTGGGTTCTGGGCGTGGTCCAGTCCATGTCCGGACAAGGAAGTGACTGATGCGTGTGTCCCTGTTGTAGTGTTCACAAAATGCAATGTCGCACCCTCTGACTGGCATCCCACAGGATGAACATGATTGACGCAAGGGAAGGCACTGTCCCCACATTCATTCCACACATCCATACATGAATGACATAAGACGTTACACAGCAGTGCATCACTGGATGTTTATTTGCACATCCAGTGCAGTCAAGCAGCTGGAGCGGTGCAGGGCAATGCCGAGCACACTTCACAATATGGGCCCGTGGAGGGCCAGCCAGTGTCCATCCGGGGATGACCTGTCCTGCGGAAGAGGAAGGGTACAGTCCGCAGTCTGTCCGCCGTGTCAATGGTCGTCAAACAGGATGTGGCAGTCCATGTCGCTGTCCAAGGTGAGTACATCGGAGTGTATCGGGGATCAGTGGTAGGTCTTGAGGCCATGTGCGGCAGAAACAGGCAAGGTGGCGGAAATGAATGCTAGTACCTCCTTCTGATCTCAATCCCATCCACGTCCTCGTCCCCGGATGTGTGTTCTGCCCCACCTGTGGGTGCTGCAGTACCGGCTGCGGCACTGTGTGCCACTGACACATCAGGGGCCGGAGGAGGATTGCCGCCTGCACTGTGTGGCAGTGCCACATCAGGGGCCGCAGTGGATACGCCTGCCGCACTGGGAGGCACTGACACACCAGGGGCGGAGATGTGGATGGTGTGGGGGCAGCAGCATTCATCATCGCCACGCCTTGTGCCAGCAATGCCATGATGAGGACATGCAGGGCCTGGTAGATCCCAGCTACATTTTGCTGATGTGCAGCGGTGGCTGCCATCCTTTCTGCCTCCATCCGCACCATGTCCTCCATGAGCCTCCGCATGTGTGCCAGCTCATGGCTGGCATCGCTGGAGCCACTCTGGGTGGACAGGTATTCTTCCCTCCACATCATGACTCCAGCGATGTCAGTCAGGGCTTGTTGGAGACCATGGGGCGGACATAGACACCCAAGGATGGCGTCCAGTTTGGTAGCCATGAGGTCGAACCCCACCCGCACCTGCTCGGCCGTCTCCCTCTGGCCCTCCAGCACACGGCGTTGGAAGGCCATTTGTTGTTCCTGGGGTACTTGGGAGGGTGCCGGGGCTGTGGGTGCCTCCCGCTGGGTGGTTTGGGTGGTGGGTGGGGTCTCATCGATGTAGCTGGGCTGCCCTGATCCTGGAGGTGGCTGGTGGATGAGGTCAATGATGTCTTGGATGGTTTGGGTGTCGATGCTGGTGTTGTCCTCCTCCTCGTCATCAGTGAAGAGTGGCTGTGACTGCTCTGCAAAAGGTGTTGACGATGCCCCTGCGATGTGAAGGGGAGATGGTGTATTACAATGTGTCCACATGTATGTAGCCGCATGGTACAGGTTGACATTCAGACAGCATGGCATTGTACATTGTGACAGTCTGTGGGTCTGGGCGAGGACCCAGGGTCATTGTGGGTGTGCACTGTGCCCTGCTTGCTTGTGCATGTGTGCCATTGTGGCCATCTCCACCCGTCCCCCAGTACCTGGTGGTCACTCACCCTGTTGCGGTTGTGTTGTGTCCTGTCGAGCAGTGTCCGGTCCCCCGACTCCGGCCACAGTCTCCATACTGATGACTGTCGACACCAGCTCCTCCATGTCATCCAGCTCCAGCTGTGGCGCTGGGCCCCCACCTCCGGTCTGCGTTGCTGCCTTCTGGTTGGCGCTGATTTTCTCCTTGGTCTTCCGCTTGATGTCATTCCATCGCCTCTTGACCTCGTCCATTGTCCACTTGTGCTCTCCGACGGCATTCACCTTGTCGACGATGTCCCGCCATATTCCAGTTTTGATGCCCAATGACACGTTGGAGGTGACAAAGAGCTGTTGATGGTGTTCCATCACCTCCGTGACTATGATCCTGTTCGCCTGCGGACTGAACTTGGTCTTCCTCGTCTTCTTGTCCTTGCCCTTCCCTGTCCCCGAGGTCCCAGGCTGGTCGTCCGGGGTGCTTGTGGGGTTGCGCTCGTCCTCTGCGCCTGCTCTGGCTGCCTCCATGGTGCTTGGGTGTTGGTCAGTTTGTGTGTGGGTGTTTTTTCTACTTTTATGGTGATTTTTGATGCCTGCCAGGTGTGTGTTGCAGGCCTGGCGCTGCTTGTCGCTGATTTCCTCAGCGCGCTTTGGCCCATCGCGTGTTTTTTGGTGTTGTGGTTTGTGTTTTTATCTCTATCGTGGTGGTTGTATCGCGGACATTGTCCGCGGTTTCGGCAGACTATCACATGCTACTGCCTTGTTGTGAATTCCATGTTGACACAGGGTTATTTTCCCACGCTAGGCTGCGATATTGAAAGTTGCGTTACGCTACTCTTGCTGTAGTTATCACACGTTCTTGTGAATATACCCCAAAGTGTTTCAGATTTTGTTTTTGTAGTATTTTATTAGGAGCATTAGTATGGTTATTCCTAACAGTAGGAGTACCTTTGTTAATGAAAACAAGTGACAAGAATAATACAGATATTAATGTTAAGGTAATAGAATAAAAGAAACTGAAATAGAAATAGGGGTAGAAGATGAAGTAAACTATCATTACGAATCAGACTATAATACGTCTTCTAATGTGTTTATGAAATTGTTATTTCAATATGTTAATACTAAGGAGATTAATAACTGTTACGTGTGTATGAAGTTACCCTCATCAGTATCAGAAGGAATGACGTATCACCATATACCTTTAACGTATGGTGTGTCATGTAGTATTTTGTCAAGTTTATTTTATGCTACAGGAAACTTCAATATTTTTATTCAGATCTAGTTGCAGTATTTTCTGAATTACCTATTAGAAAGAATATGAATCCGGTAGATAGTAGTAAAAATGCACAGTTTATGGGTGAATTTTTCATAACAATGAGTTCAATAGATTTAGTTCAGGCACATAAAGATAATCTAACATGTACATTAAGAAAAGAAGAAAAAGATTTTTAGATTTAGTAGAAGAAATGAGACAGGATTTAATAAAGAAGGCAACTGAACAGAAAACCCATGTACCTCCATGGGTTGGGAAGGAGGGAATCTATGCAAGTGGCAAGGCTCATGCTGCGATGTCCCTGGATTTTGTGAAAAGGGGAAAATTCTGCCTCATAGATTAAAGACAGATTATAACAATAATTACATTGGTTCCAGTGAATGTGAACACAACTTCCTAATTTTAGGAGGGTGGGGACTAAAAGGGGGAACTGATCCTGTATTTCCAGAAGTGTATTATGTTTGTGGGAGCAATGCCTATTATAGGTTACCTGCAAGATGGTACGGGAGCTGTTATTTTGGAATAGTTTTTCCAAAAATCTATCATGTAGATAAAATCAGTGGAACCAATGGAAATTCTAATGGACTAACACGTATAAGAAGAGCTAGTTTTTCTGAAATTGTAGGAGACATTTTTAGTGCATTGATACCCTCAGTTGGAGTCATTGTGAATTCGCAGAAAATGTGTAAGTTATCAACCATAGTTGATCGTCTTTCTACAGACACTGCAGGAGGATTCTTAATGATTAACACAGAAATGGTTGCAATCAGGTCTATGGTTTTACAGAACCGCCTTGCTCTTGATATATTGTTAGCAAAAGAAGGTGGAGTCTGTGGCATGTTGAAAGTTCAACACTGCTGCACTTATATTCCGGACAAGAGGAGAGAAATTAAAGGATATATTGAAAACATTACAAGACTTGACCCAACTAGAGGTTGACAGTGTGTGGGGAAGACTAACAAAAAGTATAACATCAATAGGGAAATGGTTTGTTGGTTTTGGGAAGGGTTTTCTAGGTCAAATAATAATACCATTAGTTATGATAATAACAGTAGTAATGATAATAATGATTACATATAAGTGTTGTAGAAGAGGTAGGAAAGAGAAAGTACATTTTGAAAGAAAAGGAAAGGGACAGAAACGAAAAAGAAAATATGATGAAATACAGCTGGAAGAAATGAAAGGCAGATTATATAAGAAGATGAGAGATTTAGAAGGAAACGAGTTGATTGATGAAAAATTGAGAGGAGAAATAGAGAAAACTGAGAAGTGTTAAAGTTGGTATCTGGGATGGATGGGTAATTTTGTGATGGCTTAAGATGCCATCAGAGAGGGGATTGATGGAGCAAGGACTCGTAAATGAGACTTGCTCGGAAGCAATCCTTTCGTTTTAACTCACTAACGAATTATTAACGACGTGTTTGTAATTAATAATTCGCATTTAGAACAAGACACGCGGGACAAGGAAGCTTGCCTATGTGTTTACTAACGGCAATAACATGAACGAAGGACTAAAACGCACTTTAACAAGGGATCTTTACTGCGCATGCGTCTACTACATCTACGTAGTATGACGTACTAATGCTTAGAGGGAAAATCTTGCGCCTGCGCAATAGACGATAAAAATGGCCGCTTGAAAGCTCACATGCATGGCACCTGCTTAGCTGAAATAGAATATAAGTTTTATACTAACGAAAATGCAGAAAGGGTAATAATAAATGAAGTGGGTTAGAGTAGAGGTTGGTGGTGTACAGTGAAACCATTTATTTTTGAAAATAACATTTCTTCTTTTGACTTTATTATTAGTGCGCATTTGGGCCCTCTTCACTTGTCTGAATCAAGCTGACTGTCTTGACCCTACGCATGCGTACTAGAGAGAAAATACAAAAAGATGAGTAAGGAGTTGTCATGCGTCCAAGGCCAGCGAAGATGTGCCCTGGGAACATAAGGGTGAAGAGTTCATATGAAGGAGTTTTATTCATAACGTTGCAACATTTTGTATTAATAAAGTTTGGAGATGTATGGGAAAGGAAATGATTTAATAAAGTTTGAGGGGAGGGATTTGAATACAATGGTTTAAAGAAATAAGTGAAATGTAAGCATGGTGTGACGATCATCCCCCCTCGCCTGTCCAATCAGAGTTAGTATTCTGTAAAATTGAAACATTAATGGGTGGTACATGGCTATAGAAAGGTATAATTGAGGTAGTTTAGTTAGTTAGAGAGAGAGCTTTTTACGGGAGTCTTGCTGATGATTCGAGAGCTGACACGGAGATTAACGGGAGCACAGAAGCAGAGCTCGGGATGCTGTCGGTGCTGGGGGTGGTGCTGATGCAGTGAGACGCTGATGAAGAAATCGAATGCAGAACCATCTAATTAACTTAATTGGGTTAGAAAGAAGATCGCGGAAGAACCACGAGGAGGAAGAGAGTGTCTGAGAGGGGTGCAACGCAGTCGTCGGTATTTAGAGAGGTGAAGTATCCTGTCCTGAATCCTGTCCTGAGGTCTTTGTCTCCTGATCTATCCCGGGGACCCTTACCAGCCCTTTGGCCAGGGGTTGGTCTTCACACCATACTTGGTAAATATAAAATTCATCGTATTGATAGATGTTCTTCTCTCTCTGTCCTCTTCTTTCTGAGCATAGTTATTGTGTGGATCTGAATTGCTAAATGCCTATTTGAAACTTGATTGAATTGACACTCTTGCGAATGAGGGTGTTTGTACTGAAACGTTGAGATGGTTCACACGCAACTAATTTAGATAAAGGTTTTAAAACTTCCAGAGTCTGTGATTATTCCATTTAATCAAGAAATGTTTAATAAGTTATGTTAATTATCACCATCAACTAGTTCCAACTAATGGTCCATTGACCAGAGGAAAGAACTAATTGATCAGTGAAAGGTTTAGTTAGGGAAAAGAAATAACTAGATCTTGAAGTATGAAAATCATAAACTAAGTTTTCCAGCGGTCTACATGGTGTTTTTGTGGAAGTAGTTATATGGGCCCAGGTGTGTATATGGTAGTGGAGTATCTGCTGCTAGTACACCGCTGGATCAACATGATTCAGTTTTGAGAGGACTAAAAATTGCACCCCATCTTAAAGTCATCAGGGGAACGAACTGTTTGATTTTCTTGAGATGTTTTAGTGTGTAAAGTGCTCCTTTGGCTGAGTTGTTGAGTCAACAGGGGAACGAATGGTTTGATTTTCTTGAGATGTTTCTGGGCCCGATTCACAGAACTAACTTAAGACAAAATCCTAAACTTACTACCATTTTGGTATTCACAGAAGGCACTTACTCATTTTGGTATTCACAGAAGGCACTTACTCATTTTGGTATTCACAGAAGGCACTTACTCATCAATAAGTAAGTGCCTTCTGTGAATACCAAAATGAGTAAGTGCCTTCTGTGAATACCAAAATGAGTAAGTGCCTTCTGTGAACTGAATACCAAAATGAGTAGGTGCCTTCTGTGAATACCAAAATGAGTAAGTGCCTTCTGTGAATACCAAAATGAGTAGGTGCCTTCTGTGAATACCAAAATGGTAGTAAGTTTAGGATTTTGTCTTAAGTTAGTTCTGTGAATCGGGCACTTAGTGTGTAAAGTGCTCCTTTGGCTGAGTTGTTGATGTAGTCCTTCATTGATATGTTTTCGTCCAGGGTGATGCCCAAGGACTTTAGGGAGTTTGATAGTCTGAGAGAACAATTTGGGGCATCCAAATTCTTGAGCCAATCTTGGTTGGGTAGAGGGTTGTTTTTAGGGGAGAGAAGTAGTAGTTCAGTTTTGTTGGGGTTCAACTTTAAGTGGTTGGTGTTGAGCCAAGTTTGTATCTTGATTAGTGTGGCGTTCAGATGTAGGATGTCACTGGGTGATTTAATTTTGTAGTAGTGTTTGGTGTCATCAGCATGTGGGTGATTTGTTACCCCTTCTTAGTTCAGGATAACAGTAAGGGGTTCCATGAATAGATTGAAAAGGGATGGGGAGAGAATTGAGCCTTGGGGTACACCATGTGGAACTAGTGTTGGTTTCGAGATACAGTTGTTGTTTTTTATTTGTTGTGAGGGATGTTGCAGGTAAGATGTGAACCATTTTAGGACTGTGCCATTGCTACCAGTGAGATTCTTGAGTGTCTTGAGTAAGGCTGGGTGATTTACTGTATCAAAAGCCACAGATAAGTCAAGTAGGATTAGGAGGCATGCATCACCTTCATCTAAGGATTTGTGAATGTCATCTGAGATATTGAGCATAGCAGTTCCAGTGCTACAGCCTTTCCTGAATCCTGATTGGAAGGTATCGTGGAGTTTGAGTTTGTTTATATGTTGGTTGAGTTGTGGTAGAATGCACTTCTCCATTGTTTTGGCTAGGAATGGGATGTTGATGGTAGGTCTGAGGTAATTGAGGTCATTGGGGTCTCCCCTGGTTTTTTGAGTATGGGTGTGATTTGACCTAAACAACAATCAATCAGTCAATTGTCTTGTAAAGCGTGACTACTCAGCCGTAAGGGTCTCAAGGTGCTGCGGGGGCTGCTGATCCGTCAAAGGCTCTGTGGTTCAGTCAAAGAGCTAGGTCTTGAGGTCGTTCCTGAATTGAGGCAGTGATGGTGATTGCCTGAGGTGGAGAGGCAGGGTGTTCAAGGTCTTTGCTGCGAGGTAGGAGAAGGTTCTTCCTCCGGCCGCCGTCTTACGGATCCGTGGGATGGTGGCCAGGGCCAGTTGGGCGGAGCAGAGGTCTCCGGTGGGTGTGTGGAATGTGAGGCGTGGTTAAGGTACGCAGGTCCCGCATCGTGTAGGGCATTGTAGGCGTGTGTGAGGAGCTTGAAGGTGATTCTTTAGTTGACTGGGAGCCAGTGGAGGTCTCTCAGGTGGCCAATGATGTGGCTGTGGCATGGAATGTTGAGGGTGAGTCTGGCGGAGGTGCTCTGAATGCTCTGCAGTTTCTTGAGAAGTTTCTGGGTGATGCTAGTGTAGAGTGCATTGCCGTAGTCGATTCTGCTACTATTGAGTACATGGGTGCCAGCCGTTCTGGACTCTGTGGGGATCCAATTGACGATCTTTCGGAGCAGGCGTAGCATGTTAAAGCAGCATGATGAGACTGCGTTATTATGGTGGTTCATGGTGAGCAAGGAGTCCAGGATGATATCCAGGTTTCATGCGTGGTCTGTGGGTGTGGAGGGGTTCCGAGAGCTGCAGGCCAACAGGAGTCATCCCAGGCAGAGGGGGTGGAGCCCAGGATGAGGACTTAGGTTTTCTCTAGTTGAGTTTGAGGCAGCTGTTCTTCATGCAGGTGACGATAGCCTTCATCCAACCATGGAAGTTGCTCTTGACAACTGTGTGTTCCTTGGTGAGGGAGAGGATCAGCTGGGATGTCATTGGTGTAGGAGACGATGTTGAGTCCATGGTTCCTGACGATGGCTGCGAGCTGGCCATGGAGATGTTGAAGAGTGTGGAGCTCACAGAGGAGCCCTGAGGCACTCCGCAGCAGATCCCTGTGGGTCCAGAGTGGAACTGTGGTAGTCTGACTCTCTGTGTTTGGCCGGTGAGGAAGGAGCGGATCTATTCCAGGGCTTTGTCGTGGTTGCCGGCGTAGTGGAGTCTTGTGCATAGGGTGCAGTGGGAGACAGTATTGAATGCGGCCAATAGGTGCAGAAGGATGAGCGTTGCAGTTTCACCTAGTTCGATGAGGGTGCTGACATCGTCTGTGGCAGCGAGGAGGGTGGTCTAGGTGCTGTGGTTGCTTCGGAAGCCGGATTGGGAGAGGTCCAGGATGTGGTTCACTTCGATGAACTCGGCAAGTTGGGCATTGATGGCCTTCTCGATGACCTTGGTGGGAAGGGGAGGGAAGAGATAGTTCTGAAGTTCTTGAGGTCCGTCGGGTCGGCAGAGAGTTTCTGCAGCAAGGGGTTGATCTCTGCATGTTCCCAGTCTTCCGGGAAGGGGGCAAAGTTGATGGAGCAGTTGATGGTGCGGCAGAGTCCGGGGGTTCTTTTCAAGATGTTGTGGTGCGGGCAGGGGTCGGAGGGTGCTCCGGAGTGGATGCTCCTCATGATCTTGAGGGTGTTGTCCGCGGTGAGGGGAATCCAGCTGAGTAAGGTCTGCTGGGGTCCGGTGTCGTTGGGTACGGTGGTTGTGGGTGGGGTGAGAGGTTCTTGGGTAACAAACAACAAAAGATTTGCTATGCTAAGATCACGATCTTCCCAGCTTTCTGGTACAGGTAGCGTTGTAGAAGAAAACCAATGTTTTTAACCACAGGCTTTCCATTTCTCTATCGTGCAGTCCTATTTTTTACGGTTTCAAACTACTTGCAGTTTTTGGTAGAAACAGGTGTCAAACCCATTGGTGAACTTGGAAAGCTATACATTTCTGAAAATTGTGAATTCAGCAAGGGTTAATTTGTGTAGATTGCTCATGGTTTTCTAAAAGCTACTAATTATTAAACAGAAAAATAGTGAAAATAAGTAGGAAAAAATAGCAATTAATTTTTTGTTCTAATGCTCGATTTGCTAAAGTAACATACTGTTACGTCTGTCAGACCATTCTGGACTCAGGAATATATAATCTCTGTTGGTTGTTCGAAACCACGTTACCCACAAGCACAACCAACAACTGAGGCTCAGCGTGTAATGATTTTTCATTGCATTCCGACCATGCAGAAATGTATATGGTACAATCTACTTAATGAAAAATGAAGGAAATCAAATGAAGGAAGTCTATGTATTTTTAAAATGTAAACAAGATAGTTTAGGAACTGTGGTTATTTGTACAACTCTAAATTTGGAGGTACCCATATTATTGTGATTCAGAAGGTATTTTGCAAAACGTGATCTTTCTTGCAACACCAAAGTCCCGATCTCCTGCTGACACTGATGCCGCACCTTCACCCACCTCCAGACCCCGGCAGCAACCCCCATCCCACCGGACGCCACCGCACATAAACCACTGAGCGGCATCCTCCTCAATGTACGCTCCCTGCACAGACACGCCGTAGAAATCTGAGAACTTCTCATCACTCACACGCCCGACGTTGCCTTCCTCACAGAGACCTGGACCAACACCAGCTCTGCACCTGACATTGCAACCGCCATCCCTGACGGATACAAGATCCTGAGAAAAGACCGCCCCAACTGACCAGGAGGAGGCCGCTGTATCGTCAACAAAAGCTCCCTCCGATTGACAACCACCAACTTGGACAACGCCTCGCCCCCCCATGGAACACATCCACTTCCAGATCCAGCCCAACCCCAGAACAACACTTTGCGGAACACTCGCCTACAGACCTCCTGGACCCCGCACACAGCAGGACACACACTCGACCCCATCTTCACCGGAGGAAACAACATTCTCTTCAGCCACACCACGGAACTGCTCTGGACCGACCACCACTGCATCCATTTCTCCTTTACGAAACCCACCGCACACAAGCACACGCACCGCCTCCCACGCAAAAGCTGGAACAAAGTTTCCAAAGAACACCTTACCTCCGCCCTCACCTGCACTCCACCCCCTACTCTTCGCCATCATACAGGAATTCACCAAACCCAACAGCGAAACAACCGACGTCCCTCCCTCCCAAGACCTCTGCAACAAACTCAGCTCCTTCTTTCACCTCAAGATCAAGACGCTCTATGACAACTTCGACAACCAAGACGACGGCACCGCCTCAACTCCCACCCCCAACGACGCCACCCAACAGACCCTTCTCACCTGGACCCCTCTCACCACAGAAGACACCTTAAAGACAATTAAGATCATCCACTCCGGAACACCTTCTGACCCCTGCCAGATGCACATCTTCCACAGGGCCACCATCGCACCTGAGCTACGCCGAGCTATCAACTTCTCCTCGAGACAGCCACATTCCCAGACAACTGGAAGTGTGCCAAAATCAACCCCCTCCTTTGAAGAAGCCCTCTGCAGACCCAACAGACCTCAAGAACTTCAGGCCCATCTCACTGCTTCCTTTTGCTGCCAAAGTCATCGAAAAGGCCATCAACACCCAGCTAGCACACTTCATAGACCAACAACATCCTAGACACCTCTCAATCCGGATTCTGCAGCAACCACAGCACCGAGACCGCCCTCCTTGCTGCCACGGACGACATCCGCACCCTCCTCGACAAAGGCTACATGGCAGCCCTCATCCTCCTGGACCTATCAGCAGCCTTCAACACCGTCTCCCACCGCACGCTAGCCACCAGACTCCACAACGCTGGCATCCAAGGAAAGACTTTAGATTGGATACGATCTTTCCTCTCAGGCAGAACACAGAGAATAAGACTCCCGACCTTCCTCTCAGAAGTGACAGAGTTCAGATGCGGAGTACCCCAAGGATCCTCCCTCAGCCCCACACTCTTCAATGTCTACATGGCCCCCCTCGCAACCATCGTCAGAAACCACAGGCTCAACATCGTTTCCTACGCCAATGACACCCAGCTCATCCTCTCCCTCACCAAGGAACCTAACATCACCATGCACAACTTCCAAGAAGGGATGAAAGCCGTTGCGACCTGGATGAGGAACAGCTGCCTGAAGCTCAACTCGGACAAAACAGAAGTCCTCATCCTCGGTTATACCCCCTCTGCATGGGACAACACCTGGTGGCCCCCTGTCCTCGGAAACCCACCCACCCCAACAGACCATGCACACAACCCAGCACCATACTCGACTCATCACTCACCATGAATCGCCAGATCAACGCCGTATCCTCCGCATGCTTCAACACCCTTTGCATACTTCGCAAGACATACAAATGGATCCCCTCCGACTCCAGGAAAACCGTCACTCATGCACTCATTTCCAGCGGACTGGACTATGGCAACGCCCTCTATGCCAGAATCAACAAAAAACTCCTCTGGAAACTCAAGACCGTCCAGAACGCCGCAGCCAGATTTATCCTCAATATCCCACGGCACAACCACATCACCCAACACCTCTGCGACCTCCACTGACTCCCCGTTGAAAGAAGAATAACCTTCAAGCTGCTCACACGCGCCTACAAAGCCCTCCACAACACCAGACCCCAATACCTCAACGACCGAATCTCCTTCCACGCCCCCAAGAGAAACCTCTGCTAAGCCGACCTCGCCTTAGCCACCGTTCCACGTTTTTACAGGACCAGAGCAGGTGGCAGATCCTTCTCCTACCTCACAGCCAAGACCTGGAACTAACTGCCCCTTCACCTCTGACGGAGCCCAACACTGCACCAATTCAGGAAAGACCTCAAGACCTGGCTCTTCGAATGACCCCAACGGAGCTGCTCACACCCTCCCCCAGCGCCTTGAGACCCTCACGGGTGAGTAGTGTGCTTTACAAAACCCTGATTGATTGATTGCTTTTTATTTCCACTGTGGTAAACGACATTGGGGCTAATTTATTTCTTGGCAGACAGGATTACCTTCGTCAGGGCAATGGAGTATATTACTCTGTTGCCTTGACAGAGTCCCCGCCCACCAAATTTAGAAAAGATTGCTAAGCTGGTGGTAATTTTGTAAAGCATTTGCAGGAACCGTCAACCCTGAAGCAAGATATTCTGTTTGCAAAAAAAATGCCCCTTACATCAGGGTTTGTCTGGCGGTAAAGGGCTGTAAAAAATGGCTATATATATAAGTTGGAGGGGTAGAAATATAGCCAATTCTCTGATGGCGTGTACTCCATCAGGCCATCGGAGACATTTGGCCATGGCAGAGGCAAGGTAGTGTCCACTGTGGTCCGCCTGCATCTAAATTCAGCTAGCGGACCATGATATTGTCTGTAAGCATACTCCATCTCCATTGCCATGGAGTATGCTTACCGCCAATATATAAATAAGGCTCATTGTAACATGATGCAAACAAAGTCGATGTAGTTAACTTGCAATGCAGTAAGATACATCCAACTGTGTGTCAGCCACATACTGACTCCCCCAAGGAACTGTAGGTCTGTTTCTGACAACTCCTCCCCTCCATCCTCATCTCAGTGCGGTGGAAAATGGGTTTAATTACATGGATGGCCTTGTAGATCTGTCCACCAGTGGGACTATGAAGCCTGGTGACTATCTCTTGTTCCACAATGCATCCAATCTTTCCTGTCAGGGGAGGGGCACCTGACAAACCAGGTCACCAGTCCCTTCAGAGTGATGTCTGGTCCTTGCCAGTCATGCTGAGCATAACAGGGCAGTAACCACACAGGGATGTCATATGTAAGTCTGCTCTCAACAGAGTCCAACTCATGTTTGTCTCTAATTCCTTACATGTTCTATTCATGTGTAGTCAGCCAATCAGAAAACAAAACAACAACGATTCATGCATGGGTCAACTACTTTACCAGGTCTTACATCATTCCTCCGTCCTGCAAGAGACACATTGCAAGCTTCCTCCGAGTCCTCCTGACACATGAACTATTATAATGCTAGCAGTGGTATCGGTAAACGCACCTCGCTGTTGCACAGTGGCTGATGTTTGAACAATGTTAAGTATTAACGAATCGATAAGTGAAGAAATTGCAGGTGAGTTTGGTGCTACAACAATTGTACGCTTTTGCTACCTGAAATCGTGCTGGAGATGATTACAAGCATCACCCACATAATACAAAATGGTCCACTGATGTCAGAGCCTACAGGCCATTATCCCAGTTCAATGTGGACTATTAAATTCTAAGTCGAATCTTAGTGAGTCGCCTTAAGGCCCATATGCCGTCTTTGATGTATATGGATCAAGCGGGTTTCATTCCTGGACGCAATACAGCGCTAAATGTCAGGAGACTCATCTCACTGCTGAATGAAGAGTTTTTGGATAACAAGTTGGCATTTGGCATGGCAATAGATATTGAAAAGGCCTTTGATAGTCTAAGTTGGGAATTCTTGTTTCGGGAAATTGCTAAAATGGGCTTGGTTCCTGGGCATATTCGCTGAATTAAACTCCTTTACACAGGCCCCAGGGCACGGGTTCCCTCAGGCAGACCTATATCATAATCTAAACCTTATGATGTAGGGCATGGAACTAGACAAGGATGCACAATATCATCACTATTATTTGCCATTGCAATGGAACCTTTGGCCTGTTGTGCTTGCTCTGGAGAATTTTATCGTGGATTAGGGGTTAGCGGGCTATCTCATTATTCAGCATTAAATGCTGACAACATGTTACTCTTCCTGAGAGATGTTTTAGTAGACCTGCCTGGTGCAATACATTTATTGGAGCGTTTTGGGGATGTCTGTGTCCTGCACATTAATTTGCAGAAATCTCATTTGTTTCCACTCAGCGCAGATGCTACACCTCCTCAGAATCTGTGAGGGCTTGCATGGAGTTCCACTTGCCTTAAATGTTTAGAAGTTAAAATATACCTTAATCAGCAAGACCCACTGAATGGTAATGTGGGATCAGAGATTGGAGCACTATGAAATAGTGTAAAGTTTTGGACTACATTACCTTTATCTGTGGCTGGCAGAATAGTAGTGACTAAAATGGTGATGTAGCTGAGATTGCTCTATTTCCGTTCTATGCTACCGCCGCTAGTGTCTTCTGGACTGTTCAAAGACATGGAAACTCTATTGTTGGATCTAATCTGGGGTACAGGTAGGGGTAGAGTAGACCTAACTAAATTGCAGCGGCCTACAGTAGAGGGTTGTCTAGCTGTACCTGATCTTGAATGTTACTAAATAGTGGCCCAACTGCAGTGGTTAAGTCAGTGGGTTCATAATAGAATGAACCCTGGTGAGGGTATAGTTGGTTCGCTGCCTGTTTTGTAAGAATATAGCATGCTACAACGCATGCAAATACATCGCGTTCCGTAACAACGCGGTCGTTACAACAACCTCGTTGTTACGACGCGATACCATTACTACGCAAGTCATTACATCGACTTGCAGTAGATGGCGCTGTAACATTAGGAATGTATAATTTACTATTCCAACTCCAGCCTACGCAACAGTAGGGAAGGTGTTGGAATAGTAAATTATACTATTCCTTATGTTAGAGTCGATGTAATGACTTGCGTAGTAATGGCATTGCGTTGTTTCAACGCGGTTGTTGTAACGCCCACGTTGTAAAGGCATCGTGGTCTAATGACCGCGATGTAAATGTTGTTTCCCATTTTGCAAGACTTATTTCAAGGTCTCTTAGTTTCTCAACATCGAATACCTGTGGCTTCTCAGTCACCCATGGCAATGCAACAATGTTAGCGCCGCTGTTTACAAAAGGACTGTGTCCCTGTACCTTATTCACCTAATTTTCCACTCAGTTGGATGAAGTCAGTGGCTTGTGTAGGTGCATTAGGATGAATTCAGAGATGGGCTGAATATGGGGTTAATTGTGTAGGTGATTTATACCGAGATCGAGTATTACTTTTATCTTAGGGTTGTGCAGAAGAATTTGATGTTCCTGCTGCCCAATTTTTGTTTCATAGAGCTGTGGTCGCCACATTTGACATTCATTGGGGAAATGGAGGGAATGAGCCTATAACGCACCAAGCATGCCAACTACTCTGTATAATGAAGGGCCGCGTAAAAGCGGTTTTGTGCTTATATTGTGCAATACGTTTGGGTTTCCTCGCTCCCCTAGCTAAATTGAAAATTAAATGGGAAACGGACCTAGAACTCCAGATTGCAGATATGGACTGGGAGAGGATTCTAGTACATACTTATACCTTATGTCTCACAAAATGTCAGGTTTAAATTAACAAATTTTTACATCTTCTATAGAGCATGCCTTACACCTGGCAAGACAAATCGGTTTTATGTGACTGCTGCTGGAAAGTGTCAGAGAGTTGGTCCTTCCCAGTTTTTAAGTTGGATTCTGGAAAATATTTATTGATTGTGTAAACGTTGTAACGTTTTGGGCAATCCCTTGTAGTCCCTAGCCTACCTCCTTGGGGGATATCCTCGTTCTAAAAAGAAGAAAATCACTACTAGATTTAGCGATTTAGTATTAATTCTGACTAAAGTTGAATTGACAATTGGAAGTCTGTGCGTGGACCTCGATTCATTAAATGGAGAAAAGAACTGGTTGAATGGGCTGGACTGGAGAGTGTTGTGTTGTTTCAGGAATTGAAGAGAGGGCGGAGAAAGACTGAAAGTGCACGAGCATAGGAACTCCTTGGGGACTGTGTGCTGACCCCAGACACAGACGTAGATACATTGAATAGTGCTAGCTCTCATATCTCAGGAGGATTTAGAGGATAGAATGAACTGTCCTTTCATGGGTTGTCATGGGTGGGACTTTGAACTACTGAGATGAACTTTATTATACTGTGGTGTATATTTAAATACTGGCCATTAGGGCATCCTTTGTTTGGCAGCTGGACAAGGGGCGACTAAGGGTAGGGGTGTTAGTTTTTAATTGCTAGTTGGAGGATGGAATGATTTAAAGGAATGCTGCAATATATTTAATACCATGATTGTATTTATTGTATGTACATTTTTAATCTATTTATTAAGGCATATGTGTACTTGTCAATTTAAATCTACATTCTAAATAATTATTTATAATGAATTTATTATATGCATTGAGGAACAATCCTTTATTTTCTGTACGCTTGTAGCCTCTGTTTTATTTTCTATATTGAAAATAATAAAATTATTTTTAAATAAATAACACAAAATGGCATCTGGAGCACACTTTATCACTGTGTAATAAATGAAGTAAGACATGTTCACTTAATGTAGCAATAGAAATAGTCAATTATTCTACATGGCATTTAACAAATATACTGTAATTCATACAGTCCAGTGATAACAGGGTATAATATGCATGTAATGCATTTGTTTGCATCATATTTACAAATACTTCAGAACAATTTTACCCCTGATGTGTTAAATCCCATCAAGTTATGCCCGAGCTTGAACACTGCCATGCGAGATAATGTAAACGCGCTACGAAGGGGGAAGGAACTACAATTCCCATCAGCCTTCGCAACAGGAAGTGACAAAGGGGTGTCCATGCGTTATCCTGTTCGGTTTATATTCCCTTCTGGATCAGAAGAAGCTGCCGATTATTCTGAGCCTTCCGCGGCATTGTAAGGACCAGGGAGAACTCCGGTTTCAGTGTGGTAAGGGTGCAGTTAGCACCGTCCAAGTCTTCCTCACATTACTTTGGGTGCTGTTAGCACCGTTCAGTTTGTTTTCGTTTTGCTTTTGACAAGCATCCAGTTTACCGCATTGGCTCGGTACAACTGGGACATTCCTTTTGACTTTGCTTTCCTTTTCCCGTTTGTGAGTTGCACCTTTGTAACTCGTGCGGGAAGGGCATTTAAAGAATTCTGATTCAGACTGTATCGTTTTTCCGGATTGTTGTGGAGCGATTGTATACTTGGGGATTCTCTGGCAAGTGCTTGTGACTTTCGAATGTTTCCTTGATTACTGGCTATCGTTTTACTTATGAGGTCTAATAAGGAAGTGTTGTGTCTTCCGACCCAAGGAACCACACAGGACACCGGTAAGATTACTTGTCTCTTTATTTGTTACATTTGCTGCTCTGCCCACACGCACGTCTGCCCTCGTGCTCTCCTCGTCCCTGTCTACCCCTGCCCACTCGCTGACCGGAATTGGTGTCCAGTTCCTTCCCCCTTGTGGTCCGGTGCAGGGTCCTAGTGCCCTTCACCCAAGCCACTACATCTCCCACCTTTGTCACAAAGAAATGACGAGAGAGAAAAGATGTAGCGAAAGATGTAGCGAAAGATGTAGCGATAGGAGAGAATGAAAGAAAAGCGCTCAGAGCAGAGAACATGATAGTGTGCATCCCTTCACTGCATTTCCTCAATAAGTCTTCTCGGCCTTCTGCGCTCTCTTCTCGGACAAGGTTCTTCCTCTAGTTCCTCTTCACCCTTGTCCGTTCCCTTTCCGTTGTGATCCATCGCTTCCTTTCCTTCTGCCGCAGTCACTTGGCCGTCGTTGTTCACGGTCTTCAGTCCTTTGAAGTGGGAACTGTTCCGTGTTATTCGGTGGTGTTCTGACTCGGCCGTAATCATTGGCCCCTTCACGTTTGTGATCGTTAGTGGGTCCTTTGAGAATAGGCTATCAGACTTTCTCTGCTGTCGCTGACGCACTACCACTTCGTCCCCTTCTTTGAGGTGTGTCGGAGTGGCATGTCGCCTAGCATCTGCATAGGCTTTCATTTTCTCTTTTGGCCTCTTTGTCCTTCGCAGCAGTGCTGCTGTGCTCTGGGGACACCGTTGCTTCTACCTGTGGTAGCCTCGTCCTGCTTGTTCTCCCCAGCACCAACTCAGCGGGGCATCTTCCCATGGAGCAGTGGGGGGTGTTTCTATAGTCTCATAATACCTGACACAGTGCTTGTCCGATGGAAATCTGCCCCAGCTTCGCTCGTTGGACAGCCTTTTTTATGTTCCCCATGAATCGTTCCACCATGCCGTTCGCTTGTGGCCACAAAGGTGTTACCTTCCTGTGATGAATGCCCAGGTAGGTCATGAATTTTTGAAACTCTTCTCCTGAGAATGGCGGACCATTGTCTGTTTTTAGAGTTTCTGGGGAGCCCCAGGCTGCAAATATGTCATCCAGTATCGGTAGCGTCGCTATTGCCGAATCGTGAGTACTCGTCATTGACCACGAGCAGGTAGTTGCCCGTGTCTAGCAGCCCGAAGAAGTCAGCTGCCAATGTTGTCCACACCGCCCTTGGGAGTTCTGACATTTGTAGTGGTTCTGGCCTTGCCGGCTGTCCTGTTGTCTGACAGATGTGACACATCCCGATGGTGTCCTCCACCAGTCTGTCCAGGCTAGGGAACCAGACTTTTTCCCTTAGTAGTTTTTTGGTTGCGACCATACCGCGGTGCGACTCATGGGCCACATTGACAGTCCGTCTCCTTAGTGAGCTCGGTATCACTATCCTTGTTCCTTGCATCATTATCCCTGTCTCTGTCTCTGACAGTTCCTCATGTATCTTCTTTAGTGCTAGTATTTCCTCCTTGTTTACTCCTTCTCCCCAGGTGCCGTTGTTGTTAATGTGTCTCCATCTCTGCATCCTTGTAGTTTCTTTGGCCAGTTGCATGGTGGCATCTTTCGCTGTCTCCTGCTCTAGCTCCACTAATGTTATTGATGCCGGAGTGTTTTGCTTTAGTACAAAATTGAGATACTCCTCAGCCATAGATGCGCTTTCTGGTGCCTGTGGTAGCGGGTGTCTCGACATGTAGTCAGCCGGGTTGTGTTCTTTTCCTGGCTTGTGCACAATTTTGAAGTTGTAATCCATCAGCCGTATGCCCCAGCGCTCAATGCGAGGCGGCATTTTTGCCGACGGATTTCCATATATTGTCACCAGAGCCTGATGATCTGTTAAGATGGTGAACGACTTCCCGTATATGAACATGTGATAGTGTTCACACGCCCACACCACTGCTAGGCTTTCTTTTTCTGGTTGGGAGTACGCCCTCTCAATGTCAGATAAGCTTTTGCTTGCATACGCAACAATCTTTCTTGGTGAGTCTCTCCCCGGCAGGTGCTGCGCTAATATGGCTCCCAGTCCGACTGGGCTGGCGTCTACCGTCAGCCCAGTGCATAGCGAAGGGTCAAAATAGGCCAGGTGATCTACAGTCATTACTGCTTTTCTGATAGCTTCAAATGCCCAGCCGCACTCCTGTGACCAGAGGAACTTCTGCCCTTGCTTTGTCAGCTCTCGGAGTGGTGTGCTCACTGTGGCAAAGTCCTTGATGTAGCGAGCACAGTAGCTGGCCAGCCCCAGAAATGATCTTACCTTTGCGACATCGGTCGGAGCGTTCGCGTTTCTCAGTGTCTCTACTTTGCTGGGATCTGGCCTCATTCCTTTCTTGGAGAAGATGTGTCCGAAGAATACCAATTCACTTCTCCCCAGCTCGCATTTGTCTGCGTTCAGCGTTAGTCCCGCTTGTTCCAGCTGTAGGCATACTTGATGCAGGGCCCTGTCATGTTCCTCATCTGATCGCCCAAATACTAGAATGTCATCACTATAGTTTAGGCTATTCTTCACCGGCCTTATCACCTGCCTTATCGTCTCTTGAAATATCTCAGCAGCTGATGAAATGCCAAAGCTCAGTCTCTTGTAGCGGAACAGGCCCAAGTGCGTCGAGAACGTGGTGATGTATCTTGACTGTTGATCCAGTTCTAGTTGGTGATACCCCTTGCACAAGTCTAACTTTGAAAATCGGCAGGCCCCAGTGAGACAGCTGATCATCTCGTTTAGATGTGGCCCCGGGTGGCGTTCTTGCTCAATAGCTGTGTTCGGTACCCTCATGTCCACACATATGCGGATCTTGGAGGTGTTCTTTTTTGGAACCGCCACTATTGGAGACACCCATGGCGTCGGCCCTTCTGCCGGCTCAATGATGTCCTGGGCCAGCAGACTTTTAATCTCCTCTTCGACTTGTGGTTGTAGGTGTATGGGCACCCGTCGATGATGATGCGCTACTGGCTTGATCGCCTCATTGATGTGCAACGTGATTTGTTTCCCTTTCAGTTTTCCCAGGCCTTGTACTAGAGTCGGATGCTTCTGTAGAATGTTCCGTTTCTCCGACATGTGATATGTCATTGCTAGTAGACCCATCACCTGCGCCGTGACATTGCTTAGCAGGCATGGGGCTGGGATGTCACCTTTCAGCACATGTATTCCTTCTTGGCAGGACGTGTCCTTGTATGTTAAGGTCTCTGTGAACTTCCCCATGTTCTCTACTGGCTTTTGGGAGCCCCACGTGAACACATCCACAGTGGACGGTGATAACGGCGGCCTCACTTTCATCTTCTCATACTCCGACATGCACATGATGTTGCATGTGGCCCCGCTGTCAAGCACGAATCGTGTAGTGTGTCGCCCTATTTCAATGTCCACAGTCGCGGTTTTCTTAATATGATGCTTTTCCACGAGATGAATGTGCTCTGGTCTCCTGTCTTCTTTGGGGGCATCTGACATTAGATACAGGCGGGCCACACTCACAGGTGCTGCCGTTTCTTCCGACTCCTTGGAGGAACTGCGATTTGCTGTTTCCATGTGTCTGGCATACCGGGTGTTGGACACCCTTGGTTTCGCCGCTCTTTCCCGCTCGTTCCTGACCTGCCTGCTCATACAGGCGCTTGCAAAGTGATTGTCTCGGTTGCATTTCCTGCATCTCTGGCCCATCGCCGGGCATGCACCGATGTGCGGAAAATCGAGCCCGCATCGGTAGCACGTTTGTTCGTTTTTCTTTGTTGTTGAGGGCGCCGGGTATTCTTTCTTCTTGCCATTTCCTGTAATGCGATTCGCTTGTTCCACTCGTTTTCCCTTCCCCAGCTCCATTTCTTTGGCATGCGCCGTTGCTCTCGCTTCCATGCGGGCCATGGTCAAGATCTTCTCCAGCGTCGTTGGTTCTTTCAGAACACGTGCACGGAACTCTACAGACTGACAGCCTTCAATGATGCGTAGCTGGATCGCTTGCTCATTGTCAAACTTGTCAAACTCACAGTATGTGACCAATTTTCGCAGCCGTGTTGCGAAATCGTCGAGCGACTCCTCTGGTCGCTGACACACCGTGTTGAAACTGTATCTCTCGAAGTCAATGTTTCGTTGCGGGTCAAATTTCGCCATGAGACACTGTATCACCCCTTTGTATGTCGCTGTTTGACCGCTGGGAAATGTTGTGAGCAGGTCCTCCACTTCATCCCCTGCAAGATTCAGAAGGAGATCGAGCTGTTTGCTGTCTACGACTTCCGTGGCGCGCCTGATCCACCTTTCCCACCTGATGCCAGCCTGTGGTTCCGACAGGCTGAAGGGCAATGGTCTGCGAAATATTGCTTGTGGACCCTTTGTGCCACTCTCGTCACCCATTTCACTGGCGTGCTGCTACTTTGCAATGCCTTCTTTCTCTCTTCTTGCTTTCTTTCTCCAGTGACAGTCTCTATGTACTGTTTCTATTCTCACATTCACCTTGCTTTTAATTTCCCCTTAATTTGTCGTCTTTTTCCTCTTCAAGAACACCTTCGTTTTTTTTTTTTTACTCCTGTATTTTCTTTGTCTGTCTATTTACTCCGTGTTTCCACGATGATTGGCTTCCTTGTTGTCTTTCCTTGGGTCTTTCCTTTCCCAATAACACCTTTGTGCTTTGATATCCCTTTATCTTCCTTGTTTGCCTTTGTATTTCGTGTTTTCACAATCTTTTTTTTTTTTTTTTTTCTATCTCCTGCCTGGCTTCAAAATGGCCTCCCGGCCTTCCTTTCCTTTCATTGGCTGGATTCGCCTGTCCTCAAAATGGCCGCCGGGTCTCGCGAGACCGAGAAACCGGTGCCTGACCCTTCAAGATGGCCGCCGGGTCGTTCTGGGTGCTTATTGGCCGCTGCCGCCTGATCCCAAGATGGCCGCTGCGGCTTTACTCACGTGAGATTTGCCTTGAATCTGCGCGCGAAGCGGGCTCTTTGGGACGCGGCGGGCGGCCGGGACAGTCGGGCGCAATGCTCCCCACGCTCATACAGGGCACCGCTTGCTGTCAGGCAGGTGGGGGGGCCTCTTACCTCGTCTTTGCTGCGGTCCGGTGGGCTCCCGCGCGATGCTCCGATCCTCGGACCAGGGTGGGCTCCTGGCTCCGTTTCTTTCTTTCTGCGACCAGGTGGGCTCCGGACGTCGCAGTTACTCCTCTCTTGTTCTGTCGGGCAGCAGTCAGACCAGAGTGGGCTCCTGGCTCCATTTCCAACTCACAAGGGACCTCGGTGCACGCGTTTGGTGCCGCGCTGATGATCCCACCTTCCTCGTCACCAGTTGTCGGGACCCAAGAAACCACACAGAACACCGGTAAGATTACTAACCCTGGGCATAGCTCACGGAACATGCAAAGTTTGCACTACTACGCAAATTGCACGTAGCAGAGTGAAAAACTGTGCTAATTGACGTAGTGTAGCAGTAGTATAATAAACACCTACAAATACTTTGATAAAGCAATTTTCTATGCTAAAAAGCATATAACCAATTCACAAAAGTTAACTTTGACAATAAACTATCAAGCAATGAGAGAGGTGATGATTTTGGGGTCCCCCTAACCTAGGGGAGGACCAATCAGATGCCTTGAACACAAAAAGCATATCATGTGAACGATTCATTGGTTGTCCCTTCCTCCTAGGACCACCCCAAGCACAGTTATGGGCAAAAATACAATCCCAACCAAAGGCCCTGCAAAGCATTATGGGACGAGATTAGCAGTGGGCAGTGAATATTATAGTATCCAATATCAAAATAATTCTACAAAGAGCTGCAGTTCAACTAGTCGTTACTAGATGTCCCTCACAAGTCAAATGCAAAAGCATTGAAATTATTAATACATCAAGCTGCAGTTCCACTAGTCGTTACTAGATGTCCCTCACGAGTCAAATGCAAAAGCATTGAAACCCTTTCATGAAGCTTTTGCATTTGACTCGTGAGGGACATCTAGTAACGACTAGTGGAACTGCAGCTCTTTGTAGAATTATTTTGATATTGGATACTATAATATTCACTGCCCACTGCTAATCTCGTCCCATAATGCTTTGCAGGGCCTTTGGTTGGGATTGTATTTTTGCCAATAACTGTGCTTGGGGTGGTTCTAAGAGGATGGGACCACCACCGAATCGTTCAAAAGATGTGCTTTTTGTTTTCAAGGCATCTGCTTGGTTCTCTCCCTAGGTTAGGGAGGATCCCAAAATCATCACCTCTCTCACTGCTTGTTAGTTTATTGACTTTTGTGAAATGACTATATGCATTTTTAGCATATAAAGACAGAGATATTTATTTTATTTTAATTTGCACTGTGCAAGATGTCTTTGGCAATTATTGTACAGTGCAGTCAAGCACACAGCTATGCACTATGCAATTTGCATAGCTACGTGTAATTATGTGAAGTGCTACTACGCAAAACATGCCCAGGGTTAAAGATTACTTGTCTCTTTATTTGTTACATTTGCTGCTCTGCCCCCACGCACATCTGGTCTCGTGCTCTCCTCGTCCCTGTCTACCCCTGCCCACTCGCTGACTGGAACTGGTGTCCAGTTCCTTCCCCCTTGTGGTCCGGTGCAGGGTCCTAGTGCTCTTCACCCAGGCCACTACAGTAAGGAAAGGTCATATTGATGTTTTGAGCATGTTCTGCTGTTTCTCTTTACATTTAACAGGGGGTTGTGTACCGACCCACCGACTGAGCTTTGCTCCACCTCCCCTGTGACAACGGGCTTTTCAGAACCAAGGGTATGTAGGAAGTAGAGAAAAGAATAGTGAGTAATTATAGTAATAGCCAGGTGGAGTTACTAATGGTTCTTTTCTTCCTCACAGCTTCCTATAGCGCAATATTCAAATTGCTTTACAACTCTTGCTCATATGTTGGAAACTTATTTTATGTTACAGGTACATTTTGTGCATAATTATTATATACTTTGGATTCAGAGGGGATACTTTAAGACTGAGTATTAAAGTGTGTCTATTTTATGTTACAGATCTCCCTCCCTGCTGAACCCTACCTTTCCTTTCCCCGCTTAATCACTTCAATTGTCTGTGCTAATATAGCAAGTCAGACTTGAAGATTTTGAGAGGTGGACCATTATTAGCATATATGGGGTATGCCCAGACGTGGGTCCCTTGCTCACTTTGCCACTGGATTCAAGATAGCCTGGCTGATGACGGCTGTTAGCCAGAAACCGGTCCCAGGATGCTTGTTTCCGGTCCAGGCAAGACTTGGCTTGGCAGTTCGGGCTGGACTGTTCCCATGAGACACAGGGTCAGACTGATTTGCATATGGCCATGTCTGAACTGGGGTGGCGGAGTGAGCTAAAGAATGATGATGGATTAAACCCAGATCAGTTGACTGGGGGTGAGTGCTTGCAATGTTCAACACTCCGTCCATCATCCCCTTTGGTTTTGCTATATTCGCCCTAAGTTGGCAGGGTATGCCCAGACGTGGGTCCCTTGCTCACTTTGCCACTGGATTCAAGATAGCCTGGCTGATGACGGCTGTTAGCCAGAAACCGGTCCCAGGATGCTTGTTTCCGGTCCAGGGAAGACATGGCTTGGCAGTTCGGGCTGGACTGTTCCCATGAGGCACAGGGTCAGACTGATTTGCATATGGCCATGTCTGAACTGGGGTGGCGGAGTGAGCTAAAGAATGATGATGGATTAAACCCAGATCAGTTGACTGGGGGTGAGTGCTTGCAATGTTCAACACTCTGTCCATCATCCCCTTTGGTTTTGCTATATTCGCCCTAAGTTGGCAGGGTATGCCCAGACGTGGGTCCCTTGCTCACTTTTAACCCTGGGCATAATACTTTGCTACGCTCACGAAGCATGCAAAGTTTGTGCTACTACGCACTACGCACTTTGCACGTAGCAGAGTGAATAACTGTGCGTAGCGTAGCAGGAGTATAATAAACTCCTTCAAATGCTTTGATAAAGCAATTTTTTATGCTAAAAAGCATATAGCCAATTCACAAAAATGAATTTTGACAATAAAATAGCAAGCAATGAGAGAGTGATGATTTTGGAGTCCCCCTAACCTAGGGGAGGACCAACAGATGCCTTGAACACAAAAAGCATATCATGTGAACGATTCAATGGTGGTCCCTTCCTCCTAGGACCACCCCAAGCACAGTTATGGGCAAAAATACAATCCCAACCAAAGGCCCTGCAAAGCATTATGGGACGAGATTAGCAGTGGGCAGTGAATATTATAGTGTCCAATATCAAAATAATTCTACAAAGAGCTGCAGTTCAACTGGTCGTTACTAGGTGTCCCTCACGAGTCAAATGCAAAAGCATTGAAATTATTAATACATCAAGCTGCAGTTCCACTAGTCGTTACAAGATGTCCCTCACGAGTCAAATGCAAAAGTATTGAAAACCTTTCATGAAGCTTTTGCATTTGACTCGTGAGGGACACCTAGTAACGACTAGTGGAACTGCAGCTCTTTGTAGAATTATTTTGATATTGGATGCTATAATATTCACTGCCCACTGCTAATCTCGTCCCATAATGCTTTGCAGGGCCTTTGGTTGGGATTGTATTTTTGCCAATAACTGTGCTTGGGGTGGTCCTAAGAGGATGGGACCACCACCGAATTGTTCAATAAGATGTGCTTTTGTTTTCAAGACATCTGCTTGGTTCTCTCCCTACGTTAGCGAGGATACCAAAATCATCACCTCTCTCACTGCTTATTAACTTTTTGTTTTCACTTTAGTGAAATGACTATATGCATTTTTAGTATATAAAGACAGAGATATTTATTTTATCTTAACTTGTACTGTACAAGATGCTTTTGGTAATTATTGTACAGTGCAGTCAAGCACACAGCTACGCACTACGCAATTTGCATAGCTACGTGTAGTTGAAGCTGTACTTCACGTAGCTACGTAAAGTGCTACTACGCAAACTACGCCCAGGTGCACCTCCGACCGAGATCGGAATCGGCCCCTAAGTAGCGAGCAGGGAATTCAAGTGTACTCTACTTTGAAAGACAAAGCCTGTTAAAGCTACATTCCACACAAATTCCTTCAGCCTATGCACATCTTCAAACTTAAAACACATAATGGTCAACATCGAATTGAAAGAACTTCTTGGGCAAAATTATCATTGTTTTTAGCCTAAGCTATAGGTCTGTCAGAATGAATGGATGGATGAGATATATGATTTTTGTTTGATGCAGAATCGATTTACTGGAAAATAAATCTATAAATCAAGTGTCTGTATCTGGGTCTTCCAAAGGAATATGGACAGTTCCAACCAGCACATTCAGGAAAATATTTATTCTAATAAATGTGCAGGAGATTAACGTGTCTGTATTGAAGAAAAACATGGACGACAATTACGAATTTCAATCTATTCATTCTGATACGACATGTTGAAACTAACAACTTAATCACTGAAAACTTTTAGGCATTACACTAATGAAAATAATTTCCAAAATATGATATTAATAGAAGCTATCCCTTTTCATTATGTTGCTTACATTTACCTAATGCTATGGGGGATGCAGTTTTCGGTTTTCTTGCTTTTAACACCCGAGAGATCCAGTTTTGGTATGGGCCTTATCCACCGCCCTCTCTTTTTATTCTCCATGCAGAGGGATCATGACCCCAGAAGTCACAAGGCTGCCACAAGAACACATAGGTCAGGAACAATATCATGGGCTAAACACCCTGGACAGCCACCAGCATGTAAGAGACTATGATTGATTGACACTGAGAATGGCTTGAGTCACATTTATTATAAATTTTGGACCCACATCTTCAGGCCACGTTGATATATTAAATTAGGTGCTTCTTTAGCCACTGAGAGCAGTGTTGCTCTATAAATGACCTCTCAAAATGTGGCAAGCATTCTACGAAGAAGCATTATTTAAAATGAACATATAATTGTATGATGTATCTGAAACATTACTTTGATTTACCAAACGTTGTTCTTCGGGTGCCTGAAACATGAGGACTTTGCAGCATCAAATGACTAGATAAAAGGATGGATGAAACACCATGACAACCAAAATGTTAGCTTCAATATAGAGAATAAATTCCTAAACCACTAAGGTTTCCCAGTGCTTAGCCTTTTTTTAGAGGAGGGGGCACTTTTTGCTGAAGCCGTCTGTTGGAAATGGCCCTTTTTGCAGGGTTATCCCCAAACTTTTTGCTTTTGCTTCTTCCTCCTATTTTTTCCTGAACTGTGTTTGTTGGCTATAGGACTCTGGGCACTTTACCACTGCCGATCAGTGCTAAAGTGCATATGCTCTCTGTGTAAATTGTTTTTGTGATTGGTTCTCCCTGATTGGCATATTTGTTTTATCAGTAGGTCCCTAGTAAAGTGCACTGAGTATGCCAGGGCTGGTAAATCAAATGCTACTAGTGGGCTTGCAGCACTGATTGTGCCACCCACATGAGTAGCCCTGAAAAGATGTCTCAGGCCTGTCACCGCGGTGCCCGCACGCAGTTTGTTAACTGCCCTGTCGACTTGGCACGTGCACCCACTTGCCAGGCCCTAACCTTCCCTTTCCTTACATATAGGGCACCCCTATGGTAGGCCCAAGGTACCCCCCTGGGCAGGGTTCAGTGTATGTGAAAGGTAGGACATGTACTGGTGTGTGTAACATGTCCTGATAGTGAAATACTGCCAATTTCGTTTTTCACTATTGAAAGGCTATCTTGCCCTATAGGACAGAATGGGAAATGCTTTGTAACATTTTACAAGCATATCTTCCCATAGGGATAAGATAGAAAAATGGAGTTTGGTATCCCTGAACTCAGGATTTAATAACACATCTTTTAGTAAAGATGGTTTTTAAATTGTGTGTTTGAAAATACCACTTTTTAGAAAGTGGCTATTTTCTTGTTCACCCATCCTGTGTGGCTCTGCCTGTTTGTGGATTGACTGTCTGGCTTTGGAGTGACAGGGGTTGGGGAGGAGCAGTGGCTCCAGGAGTCTGGATGAGTCAGCACTAGGCTGAATAGGCCTGAACTGCATTTGGAGTGGTGGGAGGAGTAGCACCTGTACCTGAATAGGGCTGTCCCTGCCTTCCACAATGCTGGCTCCGCCACCCTGTGGTGTGTCTGGAGCCAAGGCTCACACTGACAATGGATGTTGTTGTGCACTTGCATAGTGCCCCCCCCCCGAACTGGTTTGAACTGGGCTCAGAGCCCCTTGCACAAAGAGAACAAAGACATTTTGGGGTTGTAAGTATTAGACCTAAAACCCCTGAACTCCTGGAATTCAAGAGGAACCTTTGCCAAGGAGAAGAGCTGGAGAAACTGAGGAGAAGTACTGCCCTTGCTGTGTGTCTGGGGTTCGCCTGCAGTTGCTGTTTCTGCCAAGGATTTTGCTGTGTGCTGTGTCCCCTGCTTGAAAGAGATGTCCAAGGGCCTGAAGTGAGCTGGCCTCCTGTTCTGAAGTATCAGGGACACAAAGACTTCGCCCCCAGCTCCCCCTGAACTCTGCTGCTGTGAGTTCTAGCCTGCCAAGTGGTGCCTGTGCCAGTTTTGGGCCTCTGGAGGTTGTTGCTGCTGTTTGGGAGCTGGAAGAAAGAAGAAACGTGAAGAACTGCTAAAATCGATGCATCGCTTTTCTTGCGGCTGTTTTCCCGATGCATCCCCACGGCGTGAGAAGAATTTCCACGCATTGCCGCGCCGCTGCGGAAACCGCCGCAGCGCCTGTTGCCGCTGCAAGAATCGACAGACCGAGGGATCGCGACTGAAGAGGACCGACGCAGCGCCACTCGACACCGCCGCATCAATCGCGAAGCATCCCGGATTTCCACGCATCGTACCTGTGCGGCAAGTTCGTCCGACGCATCACCTGCGGACCGGAACCGTCACGAAGAATCGACGCATCACTCCCCATACAGACCGAATTCGACGCAACCCTTCCTCTGCGTGCAGCGGGACTGTTTCATCACCTCCCCAAGGTCTCAGGAGTGTCACATCTCTTTGTTTTCCAATTCTGCGGCTGTTTGGCTTTTGGATCTTTGACGCATTTACAGGTACTTTGGTGAAAAGTCACGCATCCATAGTTTTCTATGGTACAAGTTCTTGAAATCTTTTTAAAGTCATATTTTTAACTGTATGTTGGATTTTTGTCGTTTTGGTCTTGTTTAGTTTAGATAAAGATATTTTATTTTTCTAAACTGGTGTGGTGTCCATTTGTGGTGTTTTCACTGTGTTACTGTGAGTGTTGGTACAAATACTTTACACATTGCCTTTGGGATAAGCCTGTCTGCTCATGCCAAGCTAACAAGGGGGTGAGCAGGGGTTATCTAAAGTGTGTATCCCCCTTACCCTGACTAGAGGTAAGGGTCTCTATTTGGACAAAGGTACCTAAGCCAACTAGAGACCCCCATTTCTAACACCGTCATAATTATTTCCACAAATGGTGATTCCAAAGGTAGCCAGGGTTTAAGGATTCCCTTGAAAGAAACCAAGTAAATATCCAAAATGTAGCATTATTTTTTGAAAAAGGGGGAAAAAAATGCTGAACAAGAAACCATATTTTTTTGTTAAATGCCATAAACAGCGTACTGTGCTAAAATCACCCCATTCACAGCTTTGAGAAATAGGCAGAGCGGAAAAATAAATGTATCCACAGTTTGTAGTAGTCCATTTTGTACCATTTGTTTCTAGTTTACACATGATTGCAGTTAGCTGTGGAAACAGATATGATACCCATAGGTGAACCTGAAAAACTGTACATTTATGAAAAGTAGACAAAATTCGGAATTCAGCAAGGGGTAATTTGTGTAGATTGCTCATGGTTTTCCCAAATAAACTAATCGTTGAAATAAGTAGGAAAACATAAATAAGTGACAATGTCTTAGTCTGTAATTTTGTGCCTCGATGGCCAATTTACAAAGGTAATATGAAGTTACAGCCATCAGACTCTTCTGGTTGTGATACCCGAGCCAACAACTGAGCTGCAGCATGTAATGATCTTTCATTGTGTACCGACCAGGTATGAATTTATGTAGTAAAAGCTAATGAAGGAAAAATGGGTATGAACTATGAAGAAACTTTATTTTTGAAATGTGTCCAAGAAATGAGTTTAGGAATATTGCTTATTCGTACAATTTTTGTAAAAAATTTGGGTTACCTATACTAACATCAGACTCAGAGAGCATTTTGCAAAATATGTCCTTTCTTGCACACTGGCTTACATTTGAAAGCCAAAAATTGTGAGAAATTCAATTGATAACAAATGTTCAATTATACTTGTGTAGCTGGGTCTATTCCCCACGACTGGAAAATACACCAAACGCAACAAGAAACAATAAGATTTAGCCTTGCAAGTTGACTCAGTCTTGTGATGTAGATAGCTATGTTATTTGGACCTTGTGTGGATACCCTACAGTTTTCTTACGGAGAATGCTCCTTAAATGTCAAACTTTGGCTAAAATCATGGATTTTCCTAATTTCTGTGAGGGAAGGTTTGTAAAGCTGTGGGTATTAACAAAATGTGTACCACTCAACATTTAGGCTTCGCCCAATAAAATGGTACACCACTTTTGTGGTTGAGCCTATCTTCCATGAAAGGGAAGGCCCAAAATGCATCTAATAAACATCAAGTTTTCACCTTGCAAACTGATCCATTCTGGCAATGTGACTACCTATGGTATATAGGCGCATCCGCCACCTGGGTAATCTACTAAACCCAGTAATTTCTGAAGACTAGACACCCAGGTGGGTCCAAGGTGGCATGATTTACATGGAACCCAGTATGTTTTCTTACCCAAAATGCCAAGCAAATGTCAAACTTTGGCTAAAATCACAGATTTTCCTCACATTTCAGTGAGGAAAGTGCAGGATTCTGTGAGGATCCAGAAAATTCTCCAGATCTAAACAGAACTCTATTTGTGAGGCAATACTTGAACCGTGTGTGTTTTTCACATGGTTTTAGTTTTTTGTCCATTTCAATTGCATGCATTTGGTCCACGCACACATGGGAGGCAGTGTTTCAACCAAGAGAAGTATTTGTATGCAGGGTGGTAAGACTTTGGCCTTTGGCTGGAAGTATTCGAGTTTTCGTTCAAATAAATACTGAAATAAAGGCATTTTTTGAACCATAGGTTGATCTTTCAGGGAACCATGGGTAAGAAAAAATGCTGGGATCCACACAAGCCACACCACCCGGGATCTCTAGGTTTCAGAAATAACCAGGTTATGTAGGGTTGCTAAAACAACACTATACAGTCCGGATAGTGTAGCGTTGTTTTGAAATATGGGCTGGCAAAGAGGAAGTAACCACCCAAATTGCACCACCCCCCACCTAGGGTCAGTAATACTGTCTGGTGCTGAAGGTGGGGACCAGTGCCAAATTGGACTAGCGCCCGTCCCGTGCTGTGCCTGCTGCTTGTCACACTGACCAAAAAAACATAAATATTCTTGGGACATGAGGGAAGCTCGTCCCTTGCGTTGCAAGATTATTTTTCAAAAGTAAAATCATTCTTGTGCAAGCACCAGAAGGATTTTCTCTTGCTACATGGAGGACGAGACATTCATGACATCCCCAAATGGGAAAATACTGCAGAGGATGGAACCATCTCCACAGTAAAGTAGTTAATATTTTCTCAAGCAATGGAGAACTGTATTGCAGATTACATTTCATCCATCCTGGACATTGTAGGGCCAGATGTGAAATACATAAATATTACTCATGATAGTATTCTATGGGGAACGTCCGCATTCAACTTCCACTGCCTATTTGAAAATGTGTACCAGTCCCACAACCAACTCTGGTGAATGCACCAAATTCAAAATAATTAATTACAATGCAATACTGTGCATGCATTACATTCTCTATTGCTATTATCTTCTATGTTCAAAAACAATTGCTACTTCTCATGCATGTGATATATATAAATAATTTCTTCCTGTATGTGCTATATAAATCATTTGCAATTTTAATATGCTGGCCAACTCAGTGTTTACATGGTGACTTTGAATCTATGCAAATCACAACATCTTCAAGCACACAGAAATCCCAAGCTGAGGTCGTAGTTTCAGTAGTCTTTTATTCAATCATATAAGACACGCCCCTTCGCCAACACATGTTTCGTCTTATGCTGTTCCAATCACAGCAGACTTCATCAGGGCAATGTATTCGGTCTAAAAATGACCAAGGTATAAATACGTCCAGATCAGGATTTTCTTTGAGTGTTCGTGCGTATTCTTATGTTCCTTGTTCCTTATCGCTAGTCAGATAGTGTGATGGTGATTTATTAGAGTATTGTCTGTTGTGATATCCATTCATATCAGGTCAACAGAGTACGCGCGACCGGCCTGTAAAAGAAGCATAATATATCATGTTCAGTTGGACCTCTGTTAGACACTTGCTAAATTGATTAGTACATTGATTTAAAAAACAGAACACTAGCTACATACGTTTTTTGCACTTCATATTCTTCTGAATTTGACTTCATCGACCGAAGAGTACGAGACTCACCTTCCAGAGACCCAGCACCAGTGGTGGTTTCTTTCAATCACTCTGGAGGCAGCAGTTCCTTTTTCTATTCCAGGCCCAATATCTTTGCGACTGATTCCTGCAGTCTGGATAGGGAGTGGCGCAGAGCAATTAATCAGCCCATGGTCTGTCAGCCTCCAATGAAACGAGTCACTTCTTCACCTGGAGGTAAATGATGGCAGCATTGCAAGTCCTTCAGTTTTTTTCCAGGAACATTTAGGGATTTGCAGCACTGATACAAACAGACAAAACAGTGACAAAGTCATTTTTAAGTTGTCCGTTTTGGACAACATTGCAATCGCTAAGTATTCGGAGAGTTCAGATTAACTCATAGGCAGATATGTATTTTGTTTGATCAGGCCACTGTGTGTTTTGGGGCTGAAACAAGGCCAAGTAGATCAGCTAGCTGAGCCCACCCATTAGTTTGCTCTCAGTATCCCAGTTTCAAGAGATTTGCTATTGGTTTGGTTCCCATAGTGCAGATCTATTTTCTAATCAACACAATAAAAGATTAGACTCTCTAAAGGACCCACTAGCAACGGGGACAGAAATTGCAAACACATCTATTTCTCTGATCTATACCATATCTAAGAAAAACTACAATCTTTCGAAATTATAGCAACTCAATAAAAAATAAACAAATGGCAGACTTTATTTTCATAACATTACACATCCATTAAAAATTTTACTCTAACACTAACTTTAATAATAAAATGATGAATTTATTTTCACATTTATCAAAATATTAGCATTGCAAAATCATACAAGGTTTGACCACTAATGAAAATCAAGCCCTGTTTTCCTTTCTAATGAAAAAAGATTAGAAATGAATTAGCTCACTTAATCATTGAGCTCCATGACAAATCAAGTATATATAAAATGGAAATGTGCAGTAATTTTATACATTAATCAGTTTTAAAGAAATAAATTCAAACAGAACAATGACACGTTTTTCTAATCTGTAACAAGGAACTAAGCTCCACTCTGGCAGGGACCTTCAGGGACTCTGACAAGGACTAGTGGCAGGTTAGAAAAGGTAAACAGAATTTTGGGAACAGAGCTGCCCAGGATCAAACTGGAGTCAGCGGAGAATGCGGCTGCCCGCGGCCCACGCAGGGGACCACCCTAAGAGGGCGGCCCTTTAGTGCCATTTGGGCACTAACCCACCCCTCCAATGCCGGGACTCAGGGAGGAGTCCCCCTTACCTTAGGCGCGCTAGGCGCATCACTTCCGGCGCTCCGAGGAGGTGGGGAGGGTATTTATGCCTCCCCCGGCCATCCTTGCGTCCTCTGTCGTGCCGGACACGCCGTCGCTTGGTCGTGTTGCGGGTCGCTGCGGTCTGGGTGCCCTGAGGTCGTGCTTGATCGCGTTGGAAGCGAGGTGAGGTTGTCTGTAGTAATCCCCAAAATCCCCCCCCCCTCCCGGGTCCCACCATGCTGCCCAGGGCCCGCGCGGGAGCCTGTCCGAGTGGCAATTCCTCAGGCCCGATCCCGCGGAGGGCAGCTGGGCGTGCCCGCGGTCGTGGCTGTGGTGAGTGATTGGGACGGGGGCAATGACGGGGGTGGTTTTACCGCTATACAGCCGCATGCCACGCGGCCGGGCCCCTAACCAAGGAGTGGTTTCGGACTCCTCCTGCTTCCATCAAGGCACGACTCCCCCGGCATCAGTACCCGTAATGCCACATAGGCGTTGCGGCAAGGGGCAGCAAGCGGGCCAGTGGGCCTGACTGCGCGTTCGCACGTCTCGCCTCGTTCCCCGCCAGCTTTTCCGCGGACCATATGTAAGCGGAAGGGTGGTGGTCAATAACCACCCGCGGGGCAGAGTTTAATCGCAAGCCGTGACCCCGCCCTGGGTTTGGCGTGGGGTGTGGGACTCCAACAAATGAACGCATCTGTGGTAGATATCCTGCATATCGGGCGGGGCGCCCTGCGGGGCCTCTCTCAGCTTCACCAGGTGCTCGCTCCACCGTGGGAGATGGGGGCGGGGGGTGTCTGCGCTCCGCTCCTTTAGTTCGCTCCCCCCCTCACGACTTTGTATGGCAAAATAATGTTTCTTTCGGGGGCCTTTGGCTGGGCAGCCAGATTTTCTCGTGTTCTGGGACCGCAGGTTTGCATCTCTGCATGCCACCTTATTTGAAATCGGGCGGTATACATGTGCGGATCAGGGAGCGAGGTCTGGCTTTTGTTGTTGGGGTGTCTCCCCCTGTGGGGCGCATGGGGTGTTCGCCGTGGGACTGCGAGGCGGGCCATGTGTTCCAAATCCTGGTTCAGTTACTCCGTTATGGTGGTTCCCAGGGCCCGGTTCTATGCAGGGCCTCGTGCGAAGTCGCTGCTAGGGGGTAATTTGTACGCGGACTGCTTGCTCGCACCGCATTCCCGACAAGGCCCGGGGCTTGCCGGTGGTGCGTGCGAGGAGGCCAGAAAGGCGCGCTGCCGAGTCTCTTTCTTCCGCTCCAGGCCGGGCTTTGAAAGTAGACAGGCTCCGGTCGCAGCGACCTCAGAGCAGCACGCCGACGATCTAGGCGGAGGCCGCAACTCAGGAGTCACCATGGCCTAGTGGTTGAGGTCTCTCCAACTCTTACTCAGGAGGTGATGTGTTTAGACCCTGGTGTTTCAAGGGTCGTGAGTCATCATTCAAAATGGAAAGTCAATGTCACTCTGTGCTAGGGGCCCGCCATCACGATACGGTGCGATATCCACTCGCGGGGCAGTGCTGCTGGGAATTTGAAACATGGGTTTTTCTGTTTTAAAATAAATGGTATTCGCCACCGGCGTCGGCGGGACCGGTCCCTCTGGGCCGGAGATCGCCTGGAGCGCTGTTCTCCTGGGCCGCTCGGTGCGTGGCACTCGTCGAGCGAGTGCGAGGGTGGGGGGCATGGCAGAGCGGGCAGTGGTTCTCCGCCGGGCGGTGTGTGGCGTGCGGCGCGTGTGTGCCTGGGTGCCAATGCCGGTTTTGGTTGTGCTGGCACACGTGGGGCAAGTGTGTTCTCCGGGTCTGGCGTGGTCGTGTGGCGGTCCGGTCGCAGCGACCTCGGGAGTTATCATTGCCTAGTGGTAAGGTCGCTGACTCTTACGCACTTACATTTGGAAGTGAGCGGAATGATTTACAGTCTTGCTTGGCGGACGTTGATGCGAAACTGAAACTAGGCTGGGTTGCATTACATTACGTCCCATTGACTTCTGTCCCCAAATAGCTACGGACATATTTTGCACGAGGTTCTGTGTCAAATCCTGGTGCTTCAATGGTTGTTCGTCGTAATTTAAAATAAAAGGGCAATGTTCCTTTGTTGAGCATCACTGTGGCCAAGTGTTTACCGTATTAGTCGCTTACCTTCAGAGTTGAGAGTTCAATTCCGGGTGTTTCATTGGTTTCTAGGGTCACGTTAATACAAGGCGGGGCGCCTCCGGGTCAGTGGCTCCCTGGCGTCGATCAGCGGTGTCATGTGTTCACAGTACGGAAAGCGGCACTCGGGTATATGCAGGGGCGCTTTGCGGTCACTATCAAGAGTTTTGCGCATGTTGGACAGGGCACCGCGACGGGTGCAGAGGTACAGATCTTGCAGGGTAAGCCCATGATCCAAGAGGGCGGCCGATGCGCACGGGGTCCGCGGGTGCCCAGCGTCTGAGCATACATGGGGCAGTCCCTGAAGCGTGGTCGCTCCGGATCAACCAGGACGGTTCGCGGTCGTGAACGAGTAGACACTGGTGAGGCAACACAGTCTTTCTTTGAACTCCAAATTCCTATCTCCAAGTACGTGGACTGCGGCCGTGGTTTTTCAATAGGACAACAACGTTCGTCTCCTGGGATGCCGGTGGTAGTTTCATTACGATGGCAGTCACTAGGGCTACGACCATCTTTTCACCAGAACAGTGTCCATTTTCCCTCAGCCTCGCCTAGCCATGAAAGCCAGCAGACTCTTGTGGGAAACACATAAATAATGTCACCAGAGCGGATGGGGCTGGTGCAGCTCCCTGCGTGGCCTCGCAGCGCTTGTAGAGCAGGGCAGGTAAGGGGTTCAGAGAGGACACACTTGACTAGCACTGCCTGGGTATGGCAGGACATGCAGTCAGTCTGGGTGAGGATGGGCTCCCGGAGGTGCGGGTAGAGCTCTAGACATGAGTTGAACACCGGGACAACAGTGCAAGGGCAGAGAGTGTGCCTACCTGAAAGGGGATGGACAGCACACTACAATTGAGAATAGACATCGCAGCGTGTTTGCTTGAGCCTGGCACAGACGTGCTTCGGGCTCTGTGCGTCCGGCCTCATTCTGTTGTGGCCAGCCCCCCCCCCCCCCATGTTTTTTCACGGTGCATCACCGAAGGGTAAGAAGGTGACATCAGCTGGGGTGCTTGTGTGGGCTCTCAAAGCACTGGAATTTTGTCCTCGCCCTCATGAATGACCTCAACAGGAGCAGTTCCACCGTTCACTGCATTTGAGTAAATTTAAATGAGACTCATTGAGTTCTTTCACATTCTCACTATTTCAAAATGGTAGCATTTTCTGTATGCTATGCAGCAAAGCCATAATTGGGGCTTAGTTTCCTCATGCAACTAGCAAACATTGACAAAGCCAATAGTACGGGCTTGATGGTGTAGGGTGAGCCTAGTACTACATATTTGGACCCTAGTCCTACAACGAAGCTATAAGTTGTTGCTGATTTACCTTATAAGACTAACAACCTTTAACAACATTTCTCCACGGGCCATGCTTTGCATGCCACATTGCATTGTGCTGACATGGGTGATGTATCAGTATTGTTACAGGCAGGTGCAGGGAGATGGTCGTTTGCGTTACCATGCAACATTTATAAACTTAGCAGAGAGTGGCTGCGGGACCCCGGCTAGTCACTAACGTTCTCCCATTGGCTTCGAGGGCAATGTGGTATGCATGACTTTACAACTGCCCCAGGGTCAATAGGCCTACGGACAGGGCGGTAGGTTATGCCCTTACACCCCCCCACCCTTAGAATCGCTATGGAAAGCTTTCGTGATAGAGAGGTGATGGCTGCGGTTGGGTGCAGCAAAATGTGGAGAGCAACCCATTCCTGTTAATGAGTAAAGACTCCCTCGCCAACGCATCTTGCAATTTTTAAGTTGCAGTGGTAACACCTACATTGTCCCATCCTATGGTATACAAAATCAACATCTTGTTTTGGGCATGCAAGCGGCACGGGTATGACTGACCCGCCGCCTCAACCAAAAATGTGAATGATAGTAATAGAATAGCCACTGACTCTGCCAAGACAGTCACAAACTTCCCGTGTCCTCCAAATTTTACTATGAGGACCCACAATAAGGTGGGATGTGGGGAATAAGATTCTGTGACTATTAAATTTAAAACGTCAATGTGATTAAACCACTCCCATTGTTAGCAAGTAAGCTAGCTTGGTAAGACGGTGGGCAGAACACCGCAATGGCAACCTGGACACTAGTCATCCCTTCAAGAAAGGTTAGGTATATTGCAATTACATATGGGCATCCATTCCTTAAGGACATCTCATCAGAAGTTGTGCTGCCCACTCAGCCTTTCACCCTCCGAGGGCAAAAGAATGAGTACCATTAACTTGGGTAGCAATAACACCTGCAAGCAGCGTCAGGAGATACCTTGGGTGGTGAAGGTGAGCACTAACACATGTTATGTTAGGCATAGCAAGGTCAATAACATTTGCCTGCCTTTCCTCCTTCTGGGTAAAGACAGGAAACACACACGGAGGGTAGCACCTACCAGACACAGCGCTGGTCCATTTCTACAAATTCAAATGGACCCCCTCCCACGTCCTTGAATTACCAGGACAGCTATTTTTAGGAAGGATTTAAGGGAATGCGGTTTAATCAGCTTCAACAGCAAACATACGCATGTCCCCCCCCTACAAACAAGTAATGGCATCACTGGCCTCTTTCACCAAGGCACCAAGCAAGTTAGAATGCAACAGTAACAAATTGAGCCATGATCACATAAGCTAAGCACATAGAAGTAGCACACAGCCCCTAATGACAGTGGTCACGGTATTCCGACGACCAGTCTTGTTACAAACGTTATGTTGCATTCTTGGACGTGTGGCTGCACTGGGCTCTAATTCCCGGCATGCACAGCATGCACCCGGGGGCAGCGATCATATAGGATTGTCTGCACAGTATGAACAATGAGGGGCAAAGCCAATTGGTTCCATATGTCGCACAGCTGCAGGACCTCAAGTGGTTAGATGTCCCATGAAGAAGTAACTATACATGGCTTCAGGCCATCCTGATGTTACATGGGGTCTCTCTAGTCTGGTGCAACGGACTGGAATCCACACCAAGCAGCAGGGTGTCAAGTGTTGCAATGAAGCTGCCTGGGAAGTCTGGGTGCAGTCACCACAGTTTAAACTGAGCAGGCAACAGTCCGGCAGGAAAGGAGGGATGTTGAATTGATTGCCCACTTAGCAGTATGACTATTGCACAGTAGGATGGAGGGTGAGTCAAGGGACACAGGTGGTGTGACGGCAACACTAGACTGTCAGCTTATGCTGGGTAGGAGGTTCCGCATCACCAACCAGAAGGGTGCTAAGTGGCAAAAACCAGTAAATAGGTTTAATATATGTGTGTCTCTGGCCTTACGGCTGTGCAGAGCCATTCTCATTTAGAGGTACGCCCGGGTGAAAATTGTGTGCTTCTTAAGGTTCTCATGACCAATGCGGTTTGTGGTATTTTTTCAAGGGGAAGAGATATAAGTTAGGCACTTAATCACTTACAACGTTGCACATTAAGGCGGACGGTGTTTTATTGCAAGTTGCAACCGGGAGATTCCCCTATTAACGTCAGCAGCTGCGCACAGGGCCAGCAGTACGCAGCCTGAGAAGCCTGGGGGCGAATACCACAGATTAAACTGTAAAGGCAAAATTCCTGTACGAAAGGAGGGATAAATAGCAAGTACACAAGGACTCCCTGGCTTGCTGTCACATATTCCATGGCGGGATAGTCACCAAGGTGGGACAGGCTATTAGGTATGCCTTGCCAGGACAGTGACACATACTTCACACGAACTGGAGTCCCTATAAAGGATAAATGCTGGAAACACAGACTAGGGTACGTTGGGCTCAAAAATCCTCTTCACCAAGCTGCTGGGCATTTTTGTTGCCAGGTGTCGTTGAGTGACAGGCAAGGGCATTAAGGGGCGGTATTAAGTAACAAGGTCATTTGCAGGGATGCAGAGGGGTCCCAGCGGATCCACTGAAGGTGGGCTGCAGGTAAACATGAAACTGGGAATCTTGGATTCCGACACTCTTGCTGGTTTAAGCATCTAATGTCACAGCGGGATAGCAGCTACTGTGCATCGGTGATTGGAAGGCAGTTAAGCAAGCCTGGTGAGCTGCGCAAGTTGTCACTCCACGAAAGGGTGAGGTGTCTCCAATAGTGGGCACAATACATATATTCTTTCAAACCAGATTTGACACCATTAATGTGTTCACCAGGGTTTAGCAATCAAAGAGGTCTGTGCAATTGTCTGGTCCACGGGGCGAAGTAAGTGCACTCCAGAACCGAGGGTAGGTGACATGTTGCTCGGATAGTGTTATGTCCCGTATAGAGGCCCTAATGTAGACCCGTTCATACATGCCCTAAAATGGACGTATTCATATTTGCGCTAATATGGTCATATTCGTACTTGCCCTATTATGGTCATAGCCGCATACGCCCAATTATGGTCATAACTGTACATGTCCTATTATAGTCATGATTCCTTATATAGGCATGATCTGTCACCTACATTGATCCTCACTAGTACACAACGTGCTCTGAGGGCTGAACGTTATCTATCCTGTGGTTTTGAATACAGCAGGGTTTTTCCCAAACACAGGCCCACACTGTACTCATCAATTATGCATGGCTTTCTAGGAATACACCACCTGCATAATATGTATGTAAAAAGTTCACCCCTGACGTCTTCCTCATGTCTAACGACAGACCAATACAAACCATACTGAGGACCGAGACTCTTTAGGGTATAAATACACCACATCTCGCCCCGGTAAGACAGAGGGAACCGAGACTTCCATGCTGAGACACTGACCAGAGACGCTGAGGCTCCTGCATGCAGTCGCTCCAGCTGACAGCGGTCTGACACAGCCCTGACGGGGTGTCCAACTCGAGACCAGGACGGGGTCCCACACTCTCTCTATTCAGGTATGGGGTTTCGACTAAATCCTAGAAGGATTCTTGGCTCTTAGGCTTTTAGACCTACACACATATGCTAGGTACACTCAGGTACATCTAGTTAGGCATCGTAGGAGTACGCGCACTTGCATAATGCTTTTATATTCATGTATGTATTCATGATTATTGCAATATGGTAGAACTGTTCTCTCCCTTTCCTTTTATCGTACTGCTGATAATATATCTCTGCTTTTGTCTGCTGGTTGCCGCAGCACATATATTTTACACTAGAATAACAACTGTTCAATAAATACTTATTGAAACGCCCGACTGTTTATTCTGTGTAACTCTCTGAGACAAACCGAATAAGTAAGCACGAGTGACTGAGCGAAAAGTAGTATATTGTTTCCACGATTCTGAGGAATTTGGGTTGTCATGGTCTAAGGTTGCCAGAAACTAATCTCTCCCCGATAAGAGGAGATTTTAGTGTGGCACTGTGAGCTAGCTAATGCAAAACAATTTAACATACGCGGTGGGGGTGCACAGAGTCAGTCTGCCACCAAGCCCACAGCTTATGTTATACAAACGCGCAGGTCCTGCATGGGTACTATAGGAACTACACGACATGGCGCCACCAACGTTGGTTTGGTATTTATTTAACAGTAGAATCTGAGTAGTTCAGTTGTGCTATTCTCAGAGAACCTACTCACAAAACCCCAGAGACGTCTGGAGTGGGTGGGCACAAAATCTGCCGCAGCTGAGTAGTACAAAAATACTATTTATTGGCTGTAGGTTATTCAAGCTTGAAGGACATATAGTTCCTACAAATTGTGCATTTACACCTTATCTTAAAATTTCCTTAAACACCCTTCTTCCACTTAAAAATGGTTGAACAAGCAGAAGAAACAAGGAGAGTTGAAACAGACCTCTTTGGTTTAGGAGAAGAAGACCCTGAAGATGCAATACAAATTGCACCAAATTTCAGAAGGGCAGTCACCATAAAACTTCTAGAAAATGGCTTAAGAGCCAGGGGTGGTAAAGTAATTTTCGTGATTGAGGCACACGAATCCAATAAAACAGAGGTGTTCTATTCATGGGTTACATTCCCAGGAGCTAATGCAGTTACAGATGTATTTCACTACTACCTAAAAGATGAAACACCAGAGGACTATACTCCTTTTGAGGAGTTAGAGATTCTGCTCACTTACCAAGTGCATAATTACTGGTTTAAAGGCGCCCTACCCCACGTACGAGGAAGAGCAAGATTAGGCCCGCTCGGAGGAGCAGGAGCCACATGGCCCATATTAGCGGCATACACACTGCATCCTGACATTAACACAATGCCACAGCCAGAATTACTCGTACAACACAAAGATTTAATTAAAATCTACAGAAACCTCACACAATTTGTGATGAGGACTTTAACAGTTCAGCCTGCACCAGTTGCAGCACAAGATACTCCAGTCCAGAGTACATTTAATAAAATTACTCCACAAACATTACACGCAGTAATGGGCAAAATGCCAGCAAAACGTGAACAAATCCCATTCTGGATAGCTCAGAAAATAACTCAGCTTGAGGCAGTATTCCCGAAAACTACCACCTGTGATAAACACAGAATTCTGACAATCTGCTTGCCCATGGGTCTCACACCACAAGTAGAGGACTGCACCTCTTGGGGTTCAGTCTTTGCTGCCATATATACCAGAACACATGGTATCCCGTCCTTAGCAGTAGTACCTGATGTATTGAGACAGATACAAAATGAGTACGGAGCAGAACCTGCCCTTAACTTAGGGATGAAGTTACTAAATAACTTTGACCAGGTATCAGCCATAATACTCGCTAACATTAAGGGGGAGGCAGCTTCAGTGGCAATCCGCCAACGCCTAAGGGAGTTCGGTCCAGAGGATCATCAACACGAACTACCCAAAATAATTGAAACTGCATATGCAGAACTAGGCAGAGACAGTTTGGGTGGGAAAGCATTAAAACCACAACTAGTGGGCAGTCCTGAAAAGGATACTACAAAGCAGACACCTACTTCTTCTAAAAAGAAGTGAAAAAATAAAAAACAACAAAAGTCTAAAGACAGCAGATCTCAGTCCAGTGGGAGGTCTCCTCAACAGGAGCCCTCTGAAAGGAGGTATAACCTCAGGAATAGGGATAATATAAAAAAAACCTGACAGGTATCAGGATACTGATACTCGTTCCTCTCGTTCCTTTCAGGGTTCATCAAAAAACTCCGAGAGGGAAGGACGGTCAAAGGAGCGTACAAAGTCCAGAGACACGCAACGCGCTGCGGACTACGCACCTAAAAAAGAAGATAAACAAAAACAGAAACCTCAGTTCAAAAAGAAGAAGGTAGCAGGTCTCAAGATCAGACATGCCCAGAATTCTGAGGACACAGCTTCTGAATGGGGAATGGGCTCTGACGATGCTAGACAGCGCGGCAGAAGTAACGATAGCTCGCCAGAACCTGAAGGAATTTCTGGTGACAGCGGAGTTGAGTGAGTATATCACGGTGGAAACACCTGATACTCGGGTAAGTGTCCCACATAAGTTACATGAGATAACACTCCTGATGGAGGGGGACAAGCCCAGAAAAGTTAAAGGTCTCTTTTGGAAAAATCTGTCATCTGGTTATGACATTCTATTAGCAGAACAAGACTGGCCGCCAGCATTCGTCATGGAGTGCCCTAGGGGAGTAACTGTAATTTTTCCAGCCTTTTCCGACCTCGTTCCGATTCACCTAAAACATGCATATGCGCAGGAGTGGGCGGTTGCCCTAGCTCCAGCATTGTATAAAAATCATGTTGGTTGGGATGAGGATTCAACCCACCACGTGATCCCGTTAAAAGTTTCCCCAAATGCTCAAAGGCAATACCCTGTAAAGCAGGAAGCTAAAAAACAAGTCAGGGAGATTCTAGACCAACTAGAATACCAGGGGGTGATAGAAAATTGCACTTCACCTATGAACAATCCTTTGTTTCCCGTAATGAAACCTGACAACACATATCGTTTAGTTTTGGATTACAGACATCTAAACACTTGCACAAAGACATTTGCAGTTCAAAATGCACACAGTGCCGCATTAATGAATAACATTGTGCGGAAAAAATACAAAACAACACTTGATATCTCAAATGGATTTTTCTGCCAAAATATAGCGCCTGAAAGCAGGTATCTGACCGCCTTCAATGCGTTAGGGTCCCAGCGACAATTTTGTCGCCTAGCCCAAGGGTATAAAAACAGCCCGTGGGTATTTTCAGCAAGAGTAACAGAGTTACTCCAAAATTTGGATGAAAAAGCATTGTCCTATGTGGATGATATTTATCTGACGGACGATGACTTAAAGAGGCACTTGACCAGGGTGAGCACCATTATTATGGGATTCGCCTTTGAGAGTTACAAATTTAATTTTAAAAAATCAAAAATTGCCCACCTTAGTGTCCTACTTTTAGGGTATGAGCTGTCAAGTGAAGGAAAAAGCCTAGCAGCTAACTTTTTAGAAAAGTGTGCGCTGCTCCAACCTCCAAAATCATTAAAGAATTTACAATCAATTCTGGGATTCCTAAATTTTGGTCGAACATACATTTTGGATTACGCAGAAAGAGTAAAACCTTTCTACGACTTAATAAAACCTGATTTTTCAGTCAGACAATGGACACAGGAACACACAAATATCCTGCGTTCCCTACAGGAAGACATGATAGCTTCTAATCATTTACAGACACGCGTAAACGCACAGAACTTAGTGATCCGAGTAATAGCGGGTCAATGCGGGTACACTTATTTAACTTTTAATGAAGGCGAAACAGTACCAGTCGCATACAAATCACACCTGTACACAAACTCAGAGATGCGTTTCACTTCAACAGAAACAATTCTGACAGCAGTGCAGACCGCTGTAGCAAGAGAAAGAGCTCTGGCTCAGGGAAAACGCATAATTGTCGTAACCCCAGTACCAGCTTTAGAAGCTGTTACAAAAGCTAGCATTCCAAATGCGAAAGCCTTACATCCGAGATGGATACAATGGGCTAATTCTCTTACTGATTTGATCCAAGTTTAAAAACACAAGCATTCCTGCAATACTGAACAAGAATATCCTCTACCAAATGAAATTTTGCCTCTAGATCAGTATGAATACATTATTTACACTGACGGTTCTGCTCAACCAGTCATAGGGAGTAAGCAAGCTTACAGCGCGGCGTGTGCGATTGTTAAAGTTCGCATGCACGATGGAAAGTTCCATCCGAGTTGCACTAAAAATGCAATCTCTAGGAGACTGCACGGCTCAGTTGGCAGAACTCAAAGCACTTATACTGGCACTTATAAATACGGATCACGAATTCCCCACACTTATTGTGTGTGATTCCTTTTACTGTGTACAGTCGTACAATGAATATCTACATCATTGGGAACAAAACGGGTTCAAAGATGCAAAAGGTGGCACAATTAAGCATAAAATGCTATGGGAACAGGTAGTGGAGTTGAGAAACGAACTACCAAGGGCTCACACGATACATACACTGAGTCATCAGCGTGATGGCGTTCACGTTGAAGGGAATTCATTGGCTAATGAAGCCGCAAAGGGGGCTGTTCGCACAGCCGCCGTAGCTGCAGTTACTCGTTCAAAGACGAGAATAGACGGCGAGATAATGGTAGCTGTCAATGCTTCACGCAAAGGCAGCACAGCAGTACCTAAAAAATTTCCACTCAAGTACTCCTACAAGTTAGATGCACAAAACATTCCATATGCTCAGATTCCTGGAGTGGGGGATAGAGTAATAACAAATATGGATCGTAGGCAAGGCTTAATTTTAGCAGCACACGAGGGTTTGGGTTCTGCGCATACAGGCGTCACAGCGACTATTTCTTTACTGAAACAGCGCTACTGGTGGCCAGGGTTAACAAAGCAGACCAAAGACTATGGGGTCGATTCCGATCCCGGCCGGAAGCGCACCTAACAGTATTTGTCCGGAAAAAAAACCAGCCGAATGCGTGTTTCCCGACCGACTCGAACATTCGTCCGGACGAACAAGTACAATGCGGATAACAACCCAGTTTCCGAGCGAGCCGTACTTACCCAATTCAGCTCCTGTTCCCCGCCCGAGCCGGATCCGTAAACGCCGAATCGAGTCGTACGGAAGCAAATACACAGCACCTTCCGGCCGGACGAGTACGATGCGCACTCCGTACGCGCCGAACCCGTCGCTACGTCCGGGACGTTTGAGCATCCGGGCGAGCCGTACATAAGCTCCGTTTCGCGCCACAAGACGATCCACGGCTACGAGATGAACAACCCTGCTACGAGTACGAGTCGAAGACACGAGAAACCCGAACGAAGCATGAATCCCATTGCGCAGGTCCTACCTATACTCTACATCTATTACCGGGACCGGCACGGACGCGTACGGCGCAGACGGTAAGTCAAACACCAACAACACAAACAAACGACACGTACCCGAAATATGTCACACACACATAGGGATGCACAAATGACGTACACTAGCAACAGCAGAACCATAGGGGTGGGATGGCCATCACCAATGCCATACACACCCATAGGGGCTGGATGCCTGCCACTACCACCACCCCACTCAGGGGGGCTGGATGCCTGTCACTACTACCATCCCCACCCTTAGGGGGATGGATGCCTACCACTACCACCACCCCTACTCAGGGGGCCTGGATGCCTACCACTACCACCACCCCTACTCAGGGGGCCTGGATGCCTGTCACTACTACCATCCCCACTAATAGGGGGATGGATGCCTACCACTACCACCACCCCTACTCAGGGGGGGCTGGATGCCTACCACTACCACCCCCCCTACTCAGGGGGGCCTGGATGCCTGTCACTACTACCATCCCCACTCATGGGGGGATGGATGCCTACCACTACCACCACCCCTACTCAGGGGGCCTGGATGCCTGTCACTACTACCAACCTCACCCTTAGGGGGATGGATGCCTGCCACTTCAACAGAAAAAATTCTGACAGCAGTGCAGACCGCTGTAGCAAGAGAAAGAGCTCTGGCTCAGGGAAAACGCATAATTGTCGTAACCCCAGTACCAGCTTTAGAAGCTGTTACAAAAGCTAGCATTCCAAATGCGAAAGCCTTACATCCGAGATGGATACAATGGGCTAATTCTCTTACTGATTTGATCCAAGTTTAAAAACACAAGCATTCCTGCAATACGAACAAGAATATCCTCTACCAAATGAAATTTTGCCTCTAGATCAGTATGAATACATTATTTACACTGACGGTTCTGCTCAACCAGTCATAGGGAGTAAGCAAGCTTACAGCGCGGCGTGTGCGATTGTTAAAGTTCGCATGCACGATGGAAAGTTCCATCCGAGTTGCACTAAAAACGCAATCTCTAGGAGACTGCACGGCTCAGTTGGCAGAACTCAAAGCACTTATACTGGCACTTATAAATACGGATCACGAATTCCCCACACTTATTGTGTGTGATTCCTTTACTGTGTACAGTCGTACAATGAATATCTACATCATTGGGAACAAAACGGGTTCAAAGATGCAAAAGGTGGCACAATTAAGCATAAAATGCTATGGGAACAGGTAGTGGAGTTGAGAAACGAACTACCAAGGGCTCACACGATACATACACTGAGTCATCAGCGTGATGGCATTCACGTTGAAGGGAATTCATTGGCTGATGAAGCCGCAAAGGGGGCTGTTCGCACAGCCGCCGTAGCTGCAGTTACTCGTTCAAAGACGAGAATAGACGGCGAGATAATGGTAGCTGTCAATGCTTCACGCAAAGGCAGCACAGCAGTACCTAAAAAATTTCCACTCAAGTACTCCTACAAGTTAGATGCACAAAACATTCCATATGCTCAGATTCCTGGAGTGGAGGATAGAGTAATAACAAATATGGATCGTAGGCAAGGCTTAATTTTAGCAGCACACGAGGGTTTGGGTTCTGCGCATACAGGCGTCACAGCGACTATTTCTTTACTGAAACAGCGCTACTGGTGGCCAGGGTTAACAAAGCAGACCAAAGACTATGGGGTCGATTCCGATCCCGGCCGGAAGCGCACCTAACAGTATTTGTCCGGAAAAAAACCAGCCGAATGCGTGTTTCCCGACCGACTCGAACATTCGTCCGGACGAACAAGTACAATGCGGATAACAACCCAGTTTCCGAGCGAGCCGTACTTACCCAATTCAGCTCCTGTTCCCCGCCCGAGCCGGATCCGTAAACGCCGAATCGAGTCGTACGGAAGCAAATACACAGCACCTTCCGGCCGGACGAGTACGATGCGCACTCCGTACGCGCCGAACCCGTCGCTACGTCCGGGACGTTTGAGCATCCGGGCGAGCCGTACATAAGCTCCGTTTCGCGCCACAAGACGATCCACGGCTACGAGACGAACAAGCCTGCTACGAGTACGAGTCGAAGACACGAGAAACCCGAACGAAGCATGAATCCCATTGCGCAGGTCCTACCTATACTCTACATCTATTACCGGGACCGGCACGGACGCGTACGGCGCAGACGGTAAGTCAAACACCAACAACACAAACAAACGACACGTACCCGAAATATGTCACACACACATAGGGATGCACAAATGACGAACACTAGCAACAGCAGAACCATAGGGGTGGGATGGCCATCACCAATACCATACACACCCATAGGGGGCTGGATGCCTGCCACTACCACCACCCCACTCAGGGGGGGCTGGATGCCTGTCACTACTACCATCCCCACCCTTAGGGGGATGGATGCCTACCACTACCACCACCCCTACTCAGGGGGGCCTGGATGCCTACCACTACCACCACCCCTACTCACGGGGGCCTGGATGCCTGTCACTACTACCATCCCCACTAATAGGGGGATGGATGCCTACCACTACCACCACCCCTACTCAGGGGGGGTTGGATGCCTACCACTACCACCACCCCTACTCAGGGGGGCCTGGATGCCTGTCAGTACTACCATCCCCACTCATGGGGGGATGGATGCCTACCACTACCACCACCCCTACTCAGGGGGCCTGGATGCCTGTCACTACTACCAACCCCACCCTTAGGGGGATGGATGCCTGCCACTACCACCACCCCTACTCAGGGGGGCCTAGATGCCTGCCACCACCACCACCCCACTCAGGGGGGGCTCGATGCCTGTCACTACTACCATCCCCACCCTTAGGGGGATGGATGCCTACCACTACCACCACCCCTACTCATGGGGGGCTGGATGCCTACCACTACCACCACCCCTACTCGGGGGGGCTGGATGCCTACCACTACCACCACCCCTACTCAGGGGGGCCTGGATGCCTACTACTACCACCACCCCAACTCAAGGGGGGCTGGATACCTGTCACTACTACCAACCCCACTCATAGGGGGATGGATGCCTACCACTACCACAACCCCTCCTCAGGGGGGGCTGGATGCCTGCCACCACCACCACCCCACTCAGGGGGGGCTCAATGCCTGTCACTACTACCATCCCCACCCTTAGGGGGATGGATGCCTACCACTACCACCACCCCTACTCAGGGGGGCTGGATGCCTACCACTACCACCACCACTACTCAGGGGGGCCTGGATGCCTACTACTACCACCACCCCAACTCAAGGGGGGCTGGATGCCTGTCACTACTACCAACCCCACTCATAGGGGGATGGATGCCTACCACTACCACAACGCCTACTCAGGGGGGGCTGGATGCCTGCCACCACCACCACCCCTACTCAAGGGGGCCTGGATGCCTACCACTACCACCACCCCTACTCAGGGGGGCCTGGATGCCTGTCACTACTACCATCCCCACCCTTAGGGGGATGGATGCCTACCACTACCACCACTCCTACTCAGGGGGGCCTGGATGCCTACCACCACCCCTACTCAGGGGGGCTGGATGCCTGTCACTACTACCAACCCCACTCATAGGGGGATGGATGCCTACCACTACCACAACCCCTACTCAGGGGGACTGGATGCCTGCCACCACCACCACCCCACTCAGGGGGGGCTCGATGCCTGTCACTACTACCATCCCCACCCTTAGGGGGATGGATGCCTACCACTACCACCACCCCTACTCATGGGGGGCTGGAAGCCTACCACTACCACCACCCCTACTCGGGGGGGCTGGATGCCTACCACTACCACCACCCCTACTCAGGGGGGCCTGGATGCCTACTACTACCACCACCCCAACTCAAGGGGGGCTGGATGCCTGTCACTACTACCAACCCCACTAATAGGGGGATGGATGCCTACCACTACCACCATCCCCACTCATAGGGGGATGAATGCCTACCACCCACACCACCCCTAAACATAGGACGGGAAATGCATGACACAACCAGCATACTCCAACATAAGGAATGTCTGAAAATACATCCCACCAACACCATGACAAGCGTGTGTAGTCTGTGTCAAATGCCCACAACACTGAACATGTCATTGAGCATACAATGTGACCCCCTATCACATGTGTCACACATAAATGTGTGTGGGCTCCACAATGCAAGCAGACCATGACCACTGTGGCAATGGGGTATAACACCCCATCATCACAGTGACCAAAAGGTAAGTGTGGGGTCCATAGCTGAAGCACATTTTGAACACTGTGGCAATGGGGTCTAAACCCCCATCATCACAGTGACCAAAAGGTAATTGTGGGGTCCATAGCTGAAGCACAGTTTGAACACTGTGGCAATGGGGTCTAAACCCCCATCATCACAGTGACCAAAATGTAAGTGTGGGGTCCATAGCTGAAGCACATTTTGAACACTGTGGCAATGGGGTCTAAACCCCCATCATCACAGTGACCAAAAGGTAAGTGTGGGGTTCATAGCTGAAGCACATTTTGAACATTGTGGCAATGGGGTCTAAACCCTCATCATCACAGTGACCAAAAGGTAAGTGTGGGGTCCATAGCTGAAGCACATTTTGAACACTGTGGCAATGGGGTCTAAACCCCCATCATCACAGTGACCAAAAGGTAAGTGTGGGGTCCATAGCTGAAGCACAGTTTGAACATTGTGGCAATGGGGTCTAAACCCCCATCATCACAGTGACCAAAATGTAAGTGTGGGGTCCATAGCTGAAGCACATTTTGAACACTGTGGCAATGGGGTCTAAACCCCCATCATCACAGTGACCAAAAGGTAAGTGTGGGGTCCATAGCTGAAGCACATTTTGAACATTGCGGCAATGGGGTCTAAACCCCCATCATCACAGTGACCAAAAGGTAAGTGTGGGGTCCATAGCTGAAACACATTTTTAACATTGTGGCAATGGGGTCTAAACCCCCATCATCACAGTGACCAAAATGTAAGTGTGGGGTCCATAGCTGAAGCACATTTTGAACACTGTGGCAATGGGGTCTAAACCCCCATCATCACAGTGACCAAAATGTAAGTGTGGGGTCCATAGCTGAAGCACATTTTGAACACTGTGGCAATGGGGTCTAAACCCCCATCATCACAGTGACCAAAAGGTAAGTGTTGTCATGGAAAAAGCTGCAACTGCCAAACAGCATGGATGATCCCTGGTCACAGAACAACAAATACATCAGTGGCAAAGTAGTGCTTGTGTCCCATAGCAACATAGATTGGGCGAGGTAAACAGTGCAGTGCCAATAAGATATACCTTTGGCCATGTGCAGACAAACATCACCCATGGGGGCTGACATTGGCAAGATTCCTCAATAACACAATGACAGAAGTGACCATCATAATTCAGCCCCACATATCTGCACCAATGGACACACAAATGTAGATATCCTTTGGAGACTGTAGCTGTAAGGTGAACAAATACCATACCATGGCAGCAAAGGGACATACAAACCATGATCATGGTGCTGACTGATGACCTAGGAGTCCCAGGGACAGCAGGGGAAAGCCAACAAACAACATACAGCCAATGGCACACTAAAGATATGCCAATGCAGTGGTGCAGATGCACAAACACAAACAGGCAGCCTCACACTGCAGATCAAACACAACAGGTGATGGGGGCAGTGGCGGTGCGTCCATTAGGGCGCTTGGGCGTTGCCCCACCGGCCACTATGCGTTGCCCACTGGCCACTATGCCACATTCGGCATCGGGCGCAGCAGCTGCAGCCTGCGCCCGATGAAAAGTTATTCCCCCGGGCCACGCCCGACTCCGAGGCAGTGTTCACAGTCAGGACAGAGGAGGACGCTCTGAACGGGGATGGGGGCGGGCTGAAAGAAACTAGTCATCATGCATTGCAAGCGAAAGCAAGGCTTGCTTGCAATGCGCATGTTCGGTCTGGGGCAGGTAATTTTGAGTCCCAGCACGAACATGCGCACTGGCGTGCACAATAGGAGACCGGGGTTGCTTCATGCCGCAGCCCCAGGTCTCCTAATGGGCGGGGAGTATCCCCTGCTCAAGCCAATCCTGGCGCTGCTGGAGCAGCGTCTGGATTGGCTGAGAGGCACGCGGCAGGTGGGTGGCACTGGCACACTGGTGCGTGTAAGTGTGTAGTCGTGTCGTTGGTCCTCACAGGCTAAGCCTTGATTGAGTTTATTAATTCGTCTTCGATTGATTTCGAATATCGCTCCGGCTCATCACAACGTGACGACGAACTGGCTGCGATTTCTGTGATACATACAGTAAGTCTCTTAGACTTAGTATTATTGCCCCTGTACAACAAGCGAAGCGAGCCTAAGTGAGAAATAAATAAAGTCCCCGCTCCCAGGTGAGAGGCCTCTTAACCCCTGGGACCCCGGCTGGGGTTCAACCCCTTCTGTGACTGTTACACAGGCAGACCCGAAGAGCCCCGGACCCGCAGGCGCCATGGCCGGGTGTGCAGGGAGAGATGTCGCGTCGGAGGGGGGGAAGGGGGGGTGCTCTTTTGTCGCAGCCCAGAGGCCGTTTACAAAGAGCTATAAAATAAATGCAGATTTCATGGCGATGTAAGAAAAATCAAAGCAGCTTGAGGTATGCCTCACGTCGTAAAGCCAGGAACGTGTGTTTGTTGTTTTCTTTGTTTAAATCAGTCTTGGGTGCGCAGGCGCTTGCACTGCTACAACTCTCATTTTTTCTCCAAGTTTTATCTGAGATGCCTGAAAAGTTTAACGAATAGGCAAACAGGCTGTTTGTCTATTCGTAGGGACAGGCTACTTAAAACCACGGGTGAAAAGGCTGCTGGGCTTTAATTTGCCAACGCAACTCGAACAAAGGCCTCCGGTTCCCCATTATTTTGTTTCATTAGCTCCGTTTTTAAGAACACTTTCAAATATCCAGGCTCCTTCTTAACCCTCGCATCCATCTGATTGTCCCCGCCATGAAACCAAGGGAAGTGAATGTCAAGAGGGCCAGGGGTTATTTATCTTAATCTTGGACCCGCGCTGATCAGAATCTGGGCTCTAAATCAGTGAAGGTGGCGCCTGTTCAGAATAACCTGGTCACTTTCGTCTCCCAGAAGTGCGCCGCGGCGGTAGGTGGATTAAAGGTGCATTCAGCTGTAATGAGCCGCAACATTAAAAGCTGACCACAGCCCATTGAAATGAGGTGCAGAATGTGTAATTACTTTTACTTCAGACGCCGCTTTAGTACCTGGCATGCATTTGTTATTGTTGTTCTGTCATTACTTCTAGGCTCTCCTATTATTTCTATCCGTTCTTTCAAACGGGCCAACTTGTTAATACAGATATTGCTTTACTGTAGGTACTTGTGTTCATAGCTTTTCTGTGCACAGAGACCAATTTGTTTTTAATGAGATGAACAGACAAGGACTGCAGGTTCAGGTTATTATCCAGATTTCGGGCCCTTTTAATAATCAAAAGGCAACGACGATAGAGAGATTCTAGAGCGGCCCGTTTTACATTTTGCTTTACTGATCAGTCTGAGAGGTCTACTGAACCCTGATAATTCCTGTAGTTTACTGCCCCAACTGGAGTCAAAGGGGCCATTTTCCTTGCTTGCACCAGTGCCCACCATGGAACACTACTGCATGTTTGACTTGGGCAGACTCCAGTAAGTGGCGGGGGTGAGACATGGCGATACAGGAGAGACAGGCCAAAAGAAAAGCACAAAGGAAGGGAGTGTTGATGTACATATCCATGCATTTCATTGCAGACTAGGTTTTATCTTTCTGCAATCTTCAGCAACGGTAACGTAACTCTGAAAATGTTTATGCTTTTCTTTTAACATAAATAAACGTGTACTAAAGCTGTGTAGAGGTGGGAGAGCTACTGAAAGCCCGAGCCAGGCTCGAGCCTGAAGCCTAGCTCTGGCTCAGCGTGAGGTCTTGTTGGAACCTCAAGCCCATAATGAGCTGAGATTTCATGTGGCTTCGGCCTGCTGCCCTCCTTCTACTCACTATGTGGTGTTAGGCCCAGAGCTGCCCACTTGGTAACTGGAGAACCAGGTTCGAGTTTTAGCATTGACTCAACATTCTGTGATTCTGGGCAAATCACTTAATCTCCCTGTGCCCAAAAAAATGAACATGACCTTGTGCAATGTAACTGGTACTCGGGTATAGTAAAGACTACTCAGTGCTATAAAGTGACGTATTAAAGTCAAAGCTTCCACATGCTCAAGAAATACACTACTTGGAAGAGACATGCATTTTACATGATGTTTTTGTATGATTTAAAAAGCAGACATTTTCAGGGCTTGGCTGGTGCATGGACTCTAAAGCTAGACCCTGGGCTCGGCTCTCCCTGTTAATTTGTTAACTCACCACCTTCAAAGTTATAGACAAGGCATGATTTTAATGTAATAACTGCACTTTCACAATTGCTTTATTAACCTTCCTGCTTTCTCAAATTTGCTTGAAAATGCACCATTTCTCCACTCTTTTTTCAAAATTTTCTCGGGGAGATAACCCCCCCGAACCCCTTTAGGTTGTTCGGGCACGCGCGTTACGCTCTCTCGCTACGGTGCAGTATGAAAATCATTTTACGCTCACCACTTTCAAATGTCACCAGCCGCCACTGGATGGGGGAGTGTGCAAGTGTCCCGAGGCAACCACAGAACACATGAGGAGGCCTGAATCACAATTACACAGATGTGTATACAGTGCCACACAAAAGTAACTCATGGATCGGATTCCCCTATGTGGGCAAACAGGCATTGTTAGATGAGAGGGAGCCCAAATTACACATGTCACACAAGCTTGTCGGAACAGCAAATAACACAGCAAGAGACAGACCCACCACAGCACTACCCTCAGGGACCCCACATCGTGTTGACCGTGGCCTGCATGATAATCCCACTGTGATGACAAAGTTAGATGTCGTTCACACTGTGAACCACAGTCATGTGTCCTGAGCAACAAACTACCATCACACCTACACAAGCACAAATCAATCAGCACGGCCTGTCAGCCAAGGCCAACATGGAGGTAGGGGTCTAGCCATGCAACAACTCTCATTTGCACACACTCAACACCACACACCTTGATCTCCACCAATGTGCAGCAGTGAAGCTCACATGGACTGGTGACATTGCACATGCACCCATGACAATCCCAGGGGTGGTTGTGGGAACTAAGGTGCAGAAACCCATCACACCTGGCCAGTCAACAAGACTCGTGAATGTCTGACACACTGCACAGTACGCTGTACATGGGCATGACGTGAAATCCACCACAATCAATGTGATCCCGGACACAGTCACACACCAATGAAGAAGTCAAGGTCACCCACAAAGAACACACATAGACAACTTCCAACATTGCAGCTCTGACCCAGAGGAGTGGCAGCAGTCACACACACAACGTGTCACAATCACTGAAAGCTAACACAAACTGTAAATTACATGACTTGTGTAACCAACAAGTGCCAAGGGGAATCCTGACTGTGTCTCATCTGCGTTTGCCCACAAACTCAGCCCTGACAGCAAACACACCTATGGATGACACCCTGATGACCAGTAATGTGCCATGCACCCACATCCCAGAGAACCCAGTGCGAAGATTTGGGTGGTACATAGGTCAACTCAGCAAGCATCACAAACAGGAACATCACTAGGGATCCCAGCCTGTGTTGCAAAACGGAAGTGAACACACACAGACATGCTCACACAACACACACCTTGGGTCAGGCAATGTCACGGAATTACACACTGCCATGAGGGCACTCCACTCCTGTGTAAGGAAAGCTGTGCCATACGTTGTCTCTGCAGGGCCCTATCATATCAGCAGTACACTTGGTCACTCAGTCAACAATTAGCACAAAATGAAGGCTCTCGTCACATCAGCCTGGTCATGGGAGTGTCACCGACACCATCTGCACAGATCCAACACACATGTATAGCAAGTTGCACTGATCACACAGATGAGTCCTTCCCCATTGATGCCCAAACTTGCATGTCCAGTGGAGATGGTCACACGGTCAGGGAAATAGACAAATAGAACAATGGCAAGCACAACAGATGTGCAGGGGTGTAAGCCACAGATGTGATATTGCAAATAAAAGTAGGAAATCCCATTGCCAAATATTGAAAACATGACACCCTCATATTGCTGCAAAGGATGACATGGATACACACCAGGATAGGACACATTCCCCCTGGACCACATGGGGTCCTGCACAGTAACACTTCATTTCCCTGATATCAAAAATCACCATCAGTGCAGCAAGGGCACGGTTAGCAAAATCAACATCATGTACATCAGAAGCAAAACCACTAGAGAACAGAAAGTAGCTTTATTCAGCATTTTTGTGTAAAGAAGTGAAAGTCCAGAAATATAACAAAGGCCAATGGCCAGTCCATAACAAGAGTCCAAACAGGGTGACAGTGCCAGATGTCACCCTTTGCATGCCTGCACAGCTACACATCAGGGACATTCCCCTCGGAGGGGCATACGGGGGGGCAGGCCAGGCACCGCAGGGACAGGATCAGGGCTCACCAGAAGGAGGCAGGGAAGGGGTGATGGGTGCTGGAGAGTCACTGACAACTGCAGTGGAGGTGTCTGACATGGTGTGTGCCAGCACAACTGGGGGGCTTGAGTCAGATGGTGTGGGTGCCGGCACGACTGCAGTGGGCCATGCAGATGTAGTGGACAGGTTCCCCACTGCAGTGCCCAAGTCAGACAGGGTGGTAGTGGACTCCACTGCAGTGCCTATCTCCAGGGGAGTAGAATGGGGTTCAGGTAAGGTGGGCAGGACAGAGGGGGAGGACACGCTCTCCACACCAGTGGCACAAACAAGCGCAGCGGGGGTGTGGTGCTGGAAGAGCAAGTGGTAGGGGGAGAAGGCCGGATCATTTTGGGGATGGTGTATCTGTGGGTGGGGGAACCTGGGGCTGGGTGTGGTGGGGGAACCTGTGGAGTGGGGGCCTGAGGGATGGAGGAAGGAGACTTGGTGGTTGAGCTGCAGGGTGGCGGCGGGGTCTTGCTCTTCCGGGTCCGGGGGGACTTGCGGATGGGGGCCTCAGTCTGTCTGCGCCTGGGGGAGGGTGTCCGGGGGTGAGGGCCACTCCCCTCTGTGTGGGTGGACTTCCTCTTCCCCCTGTATGCTGGATCAGCTGGATTGGAGGGGAAGAGGCTGAGGTCACAGAGGAAGATCTGCTGTGTAGGTGGGGTTGCAGGTGAGGCAAGGGAAGGGGCCTTGGAGGGAGAGGTATCGGAGGACTGCGGAGTGACTGTGGATGCCTGTGTGTGTGTATGTACCCCATCCCCTGTGGGTGTGGTATCAGTCCCCTGAGGATGCGGGCGTGCACGTCTTGTTTTTGTAGTGGGTGTGACTGTGCTGCTCGTGTCTGTGTGTTTGGGTGAATGTGCAGGTGTGCATGTGCTTGGGACAGGTAGGGTGCCAGGAAGTGTGGATGGGGCAGATGTAGGAGGGGTGAGGGACTGTTGGAGGAGGGACACTGCTGCCGTCAGGGAGGAGTCCATGGACCTATTACTCCTCTGTAGGGCAGACATGCCCGATGAGATGCCCTCCATAAACGACACCAGCTGAGTCAGCAGAGTGGTGAGGGCATGGAGGACACTCAGCATTGCTGTCTGCCCTACATGGAGCTGGCGAAGGAGGTACACAGACTCCTCACTCAGGGCAGCAGGGGACACAGGGGCAGGGGCTGCGGTGCCTGGCACGAAGGAGACACGCTCCCGAACACGGGATCCTCCATGGACCTCTGGAATGGGAGCCGATGGGAGGGCGGTGGTGGCGGGGACAGCAATAGTAGCTGGGGTGTGGTGGCTGCTGACACCCGCCTCCACAATGGAGTCATCCTCCGAGCTGCTGTGGTCCTCAGCTGAGGTGGATGGTGCTGAGGACCTCTCGGTGTGGCTCCCCTTGCCCTCCGTGCCACTGGGTCCCTCCGACCACTCATCGGCTGCTGACCCAGTCTGGCTCAGCGGCTCCTCCTGGTCCGTGGAGCTGTGGCCGTGGATGTATCTGCAAACAATTAGGGAAACAGACAGACATCAGTCACCTGCACTGACCGCACAAAACCACAGTATGTCCAGCACATTACAGAGCAAGCCCTGGCATCCTTAGTTGAACATTGCCAAAAGTGCCCAAACAGAGTAGGAGAAGCCAATTGTCAGTCTGATGGTCAACCATGGCACTCACATCCCTCCTGGCCTTGCACCCATCGGTCTGGTGTCTGTCGGATGGCAATATACCAGTGTAGACACATGCACCACCTACACAGTAGTTGGACAGTGCAGAGAACACAGTGAAGTATGTGAACATGCACACATCACAACTCTTGCCACTGAGTCAGTACAGGTGTCCGGATAAAGGGATGGCCAGAGTCTATTTTGAAATGCATGTGATGCATACCAGCACCAGACACCATGATGCACCCGTGTCCTGATAGTCAATGCCACAATGGGGTGCATGTAGCACATGTAACTCCCCTGCAGGATCACTCTTAGGAAGTTTAACGCCATGGCACAGGCATGCCTGCAAAGTCATACATCACTGTCTCCAGTCACATGGGCAGGGCAGCCAGACAACAACAGTCTGCACTGTGTCACAATCCTAGGTCATGGGGAATGCAAGTCCAGTAGCTGACAAGTGCACATGTCCATCCCCCACAAACCACATCATCTGAACTCTCATTTGTCCACGTCATACCAATTGGACATATGGGAGACATGAAACACAACCCTCGGAACATGAGCACCTCACAATCTGCTGTGAATGGGAAACAGCTGCCTGAACTGCACAGTCGCATACCCCAGTATGCACGGTCAAGTGGTCAAACACCTATATGTCACACAAGTATCGTCTCCTATGGTCACATCTCCGGTGGCATGCTGAGCCCTAACTGATAAACACCCCAGTAGTCCTGACAACAAAGCCACAGCACAATGACACAGAGGCAGACACCTGAGGGAACATTTCACTGAGCACAGCGTGTCAGCTGATACACGGGAGTGGGAGTACAGAGTGTATTGTATGGCTTGGAGTAGGCATGACTGTCCTGCTCCACGTGAAAGAGGGATGAGCCCTGGACAGTAGGCAGGTGGCTAAGCATGTGTGACACACTTGATATACATACTCCTGAGGCCCAAACATTGTTCACAACCGCAGCATGGGTGTGTGCCAAATAACCCAGGCACATGTGGTGAATCAGATCAGCAATTGGACCACATATCAAAGTAACACGCAGATTACATGTCAGAACCCAGGCATTGTGTAAGCAATGGACCCACCCATGAAGCCCACCAAGAGTTACGGGTACAAATGCTGTCCCCCACCTTGAGCTAAGCAATATGCAAGGACATAGTACCCAAGTGACACAATTTCCTGACTGTAAGGGCCACACCTGGGTATCAGATGAGGAGTGGGCAGTGCACAATTGAGGGACATGGGTCCTGGACCACAAGACTGATGTACTGTTGAAGTTTAACCAGGCCAGAGGAGGGCACATAGCATGTCAGACAAAGCTCACAGTGCAGTCATGGACTCACCCCTCCTTGCTGCTGTCTGCCCTTCAGCTGCCCATCCAGATCAGGGAAGACCACCGCCAGGATCCTGAGCATGTGGGGGTCAGGGTCCGGTGTCCGCCCCTCCTGCGAGGAGGCGACAGCTTCAGCTGGACCCTTGCGATCCTCCGGGACCAGCCCCGAAGGTCCTGCCACCTCTTCTGGCAGTTGCGGATCCGGCGCTTGTAGACCCCCACAGACCTTACTGCCCGGGCGATGTCCAGCCATATTTCCTGCTTCTGGTGGGCATCAACCTGTGAGGATGACAAAGTGTAAAGGCCATTACTACACATGCAACAAATCCGTGCATCACACATTTGGATATACATGTCTCAATCACAGGGGCACATGTTGTACACGGGCAGTGCAAGGATGGCTATGAACAGTTTGCCAGCAGTTACTACATGGTATCATTGCCTGGGAAGTCAAACCTTGTTTAAATGCACTGTTACTGCACTATACCTGTTCAGTGCATGTAACTACACACTATGTGGGATGAGAACTACTCAGTGAGCCTGCTAGCCAGTGGCGTGCAGACTGTAAGTCTGGCTAGTCAGACAACATGCACATTTGTAAGGCAGTGGACAGCACACTCACCTGCTCCCCTGGTTTCCCATACAGCTTGCTGTACTGTGGAAGGAGGCTGTCCAGCAGGGCCTGGTTCTCCTCAGTGCTGAAGGCTGGGGCTCTCTCCACAGTACGTGCCATTGCAGGATCCAGAGGATGCAGAGACAGCAGCAGTGGTGGTGGCAGATGTCGTCCTGGAGCATGTAGTGCAGGCAAGTGAGCTCTCAGGGGAACAGCCAGCATTATATGTGTGCTGCTGAGGCAGATACCGTCCCATGTGTCCAAAGTGATAGGTCCAAGTCGTTTGCATCTTCTGAATCTGGCCAATCCATGGAATTGCACCACTTACACACGCCCACAGCATCCTTCAAAAGTTCAACTTCATGACACCCATGCATTTGCAACATTGTTGTGGGTGGCCAACTGAATTCACAGCATCAGACTCGTTAAACTTTCGAAAACGCGTCCGTTGCCATGCCAGGCCATAGCCAATGCGTGCGCACCGATCGGTCCATTGCTGTACAACGCGTATTCCGGGTACAACGCGTACCCGCACACAACAGATGCAATGGGCCGGCCGGGCACACCGATCGGTCCATTGCTGTACAACGCGTACCCGCTCACAACAGATGCAATGGGCCGGCCGGGCACACCGATCGGTCCATTGCTGTACAACGCGTATTCCGGGTACAACGCGTACCCGCACACAACAGATTCAATGGCCAGTGCGTGCACACCGATCGGTCCATTGCTGTACAACGCGTATTCCGGGTACAACGCGTACCCGCACACAACAGATTCAATGGCCAGTGCGTGCACACTGATCGGTCCATTGCTGTACAACGCGTATTCCGGGTACAACGCGTACCCGCTCACAACAGATGCAATGGCCAGTGCGTGCACACCGATCGGTCCATTGCTGTACAACGCGTACCAGCACACAACAGATTCAATGGCCAGTGCGTGCACACCGATCGGTCCATTGCTGTACAACGCGTATTCCGGGTACAACGCGTACCCGCTCACAACAGATGCAATGGCCAGTGCGTGCACACCGATCGGTCCATTGCTGTACAACGCGTACCCGCACACAACAGATTCAATGGCCAGTGCGTGCACACCGATCGGTCCATTGCTGTACAACGCGTATTCCGGGTACAACGCGTACCCGCACACAACAGATGCAATGGCCAGTGCGTGCACACCGATCGGTCCATTGCTGTACAACGCGTATTCCGGGTACAACGCGTACCCGCTCACAACAGATGGAATGGGCCGGCCGGGCACACCGATCGGTCCATTGCTGTACAACGCGTACCCGCACACAACAGATTCAATGGCCAGTGCGTGCACACCGATCGGTCCATTGCTGTACAACGCGTATTCCGGGTACAACGCGTACCCGCTCACAACAGATGCAATGGCCAGTGCGTGCACACCGATCGGTCCATTGCTGTACAACGCGTACCCGCACACAACAGATTCAATGGCCAGTGCGTGCACACCGATCGGTCCATTGCTGTACAACACGTATTCCGGGTACAACGCGTACCCGCACACAACAGATGCATTGGGCCGGCCGGGCACACCGATCGGTCCATTGCTGTACAACGCGTACCTGTACAGGTCAGTCGCATATGTCACCATGCTTGTCACTGGTGAACGTATGCCAGCCACATATTCCTGCCAGAGACCCAGGGGCACACCTACAACACCACACCCAGTCCACACTGTTTCCTAAGGCATGTAAGGCTGCATTACCTTTTCTGTGTATGGGGGTTAACATGTGGTTTCTGTGGTGGCACTTGTGGGCAGCCACACCCAGGCTGTGCATGTGTTAATGGGGACAGGGTCCTTTGTGTGTTGTGCACATGACCACTGTGATGTGCAACAGTTCATTTCGGAGCATGTGGCATGGTCACATTTCCAGGTTGTGTATGTGTGTGACATGTCACATACCCCTGGGTCCCATGGGGGAAGGCATGTACGTCACAGGGTGACCCATTGCCACAATAGTGATGGCCCTCCACAGTCTGTGTGCATGTTGGGATTCCGATGTCTCTGATTCCATGTGCACGATGGGAGACAGTCTCCACATCAACGTTGTTTGTGCATGGACTTTGATGTTGTGCATCACTGGCGTCCATGTCTGTCCTGCGTAGGCGACAGGGGCCACTACCTGTGGGAGTCATGTTTGTTTTTCTGACGTGTACATGATACGCCATGTAATGCCAGTGTCCATGTGGCAAGACAGGGTCACTGGGAATCTACCTGTCAATGAGCTGTGATGCCTGTGGCGCATCTGTCCAGACATGTCACTGTGGTGTGTGTGTGGAACGTGACAGCAGTAAATGGGTACTGTGACACAGCCTAATGGTTTCCCATAGCACAACATGGAACCTGTTGTCCACACATGTTGTACTGAGTAGTCAGATGATGGCAATGTAGGTGCGAGTTATGTGCGAACAGAACGGCACACACATCAAGTACTTGTGTCTCGTAATGATGTATCATGTGAAATTGAGTATGGTGAATGGCACATATGTGGGGTGACTGACAATCTTTCTTTCCTCAACCTATGCACTGCAGGGCTCCAGCTGTCCATAGACCATTCCCTGACCTGGCAACGATGGTGGAACGTGACAGCATCCGACGGTACCGCTTCACCAGGCAGCTGATTGAGGATTTGGCAGTGCGCTTGGCACCACATTTGCAACCTGGCCGGCCGTACCCTATGGCGCTGACCCCCAAGGTGAAGGTAATGGCAGCCCTACACTTCTTTGCCACCGGTACCTTTCAACACACTGTGGCGACTGCCGGTGGGATGTCACAGACTATGTTCAGCCGTGTGCTACGCGATGTTTTGGAGGCAATGTTGAGATGCCTGAACCAGTACATCTATTTCCCTACACGTCAACAACTCAATGACGTCAAGAGTGACTTCTATGCCCTGGGGAGGATGCCACATGTCATTGGCTCCATTGATGGGACACATGTGGCTTTGGTACCACCACAGGCACATGAGCAGGCATACCGGAACCGGAAACATTACCAATCGATCAATGCTCTGGTGGTATGTCTTGCAGATATGACCATCACACATGTGTGTGCCCGTTTTCCTGGTTCAGCACATGATGCCTACGTGATGAGGAGTAGTCGCATCCCGAGGATGATGGCACAGATGCAGAACCAGCGTGCCTGGATTGTTGGTGTGTACTGACTTTGTACCATTGTGTGTGTTCTGCTCTGTAGTATACCGCCCACTTTTCCTACTCAGCTAATGTGCACTTGTCTGTCCGTAGGTGACTCCGGATACCCCAACATGCCGTGGTTGCTGACACCCCTCAGGAACCCTGTGACACCAGCCCAGATGCGCTACACTGAGGCACATGGTCGGACCAGGAGAGTGATTGAGCGGACCTTTGGTCTCCTGAAGAGCCGCTTCCGCTGCCTGGACAAGACAGGAGGGGCCCTCCCATATGCCCCAGCAAAGGTGTGCAAGATTGTCATCGTCTGCTGCATGCTACACAGCCTGGCAGTGCGGAAGGAGTTGCCTCTCATCCTGGATGACGATGACCAACGTCCGCCACCTTTGGAGGATCCTGGCCTGGACCACGATGCCAGTGATGATGATGATGATGATGGTGATGTCCGCACACAGCTCATCACCAACTTCTTCAGCTGAATGTGAGTATCCAGGGAGATGTAATGTGAATGATGTGAGTTTGCATGATATGTGTGGGTGGTGCTCTGGTGCTGTTTGAGTGTGGCCATGTGCTACTTGACTGGATGCGTGCAGCAATGTGTCCTTACAGGTAGTATGTACTCCCCAACAGTTTTGACATGCTAACTTGGTTTTGTGTACTTGTCTTGTGACATGTATTGGGCATGAGTATTGCAGTTCTGTCCTGTTCTTCAGTGGTTTTAACTGTGTCATGTCTGTCCTTCACAGGGTGCTTACTGAGTACTTTGGTTAACTTGGATCCCCCGACACCATGATTCAGCTTTCAGGGTGGCAGCAGTCGTTTCCCTACAGGTGATGTGCCACACACCCCTGGACTTAATATCTTCTGCACTTGTTGACTGTGTGGCCACTGCCACGTGGGTAAACCTTGCATTTGTAGTGGAAACAACATGTTGCAAATGTGTAATAAACCTGTGCTTCACTTTGGGATGTGCGTTGTCTGTGGTCACACATCTGACTGACATTTGCTTACTGCACCTGTGGGCTAGTTGACACAGACTCTGAGTAGGTGTGGTGTCTGTGCATTCCACAGTATTTCCTGGCAACATCACTGTAGGCGATGAGTCCGATGGCCATGGTGTCTCTGTGTTGTGTAACCCTAGTGGTGTGTCTCCCTCATATGTGTCACGTCACCATGACTCACATGACGGTGTTGTACTTGCTGTGGCAGTTAGCATACACAGTGTAATTTAGCAGATCATCATCACCATGACAGTATCCACATTTGAATAACAACAGAGGCAAGTATGGTGTACTAGTGATTTTATTTACAGAAATGTGTGTGTGTATAGTGCACAGGATGGTGGGTGCTGTACATTGGGATTGTGATCCAAAGTTCCCAGATGAGTTGGAAGTCTTGGTAGCAGAAATGTCCTGAGTGTAGTCCACAGTCATATGATACATTAGTCCAACTTGGACTCCCCATGACATGTGGGAGAGTTGTGTTGCATTCGACAGGGTGAAAAGTTTGCACACAAAGAAGATTTTCCGGAACAGGTGTTGGTTTCCTGGGGGATGTACGTGGCCATCAACCTCTCAGTTTTCCTTCCTCGGACGACCCCTCTTCTTTGGGGGGGACCCTCACGTGCAGGCTGCGGCGCTGCAGGGGAGTCTCCGCCAGAGTCCTCCTCCCTCCCTGTGGCAGTGTCAGTTGTTGCAGCACCAGATGTTGTGGGCACACAGGGAGGTATGGCCATGTTGGTGCTAATCTGGCGGAGGCATGTCAATATGTCCCTATGCACCGCTGTGAGTTCTTGCAATGTGTCCCACTTGGACTCCATGCGAGACATGTGTGTCTCCACACGGGACATGTGGGAGTCCAAGCGGGCATGATGGGCAGCCTGCTGCTGTTGTATGTCCTTGAGGATCCCCACTACCTGTCTATCCTGGTACGCATCAGCGATGCGTGCCAGTTGTGGGTCATCATGCAGTCCAGACCCCTCTGCAAGCAGCGACCTATGTCTACCACCCCTCCCACCACCCCTGGCGACACGTGCAGGACCTGCGGTGGCACGCACAGGTGACCCAAGGCCCCTTGGGGGTTGTTAGTGGTGTTGTTGTCCGTTGCTCCACGGTGGGCCTGGGACCCTGTGCTGTTATCATCGGTGGTCTGTCCGTGTCGGCGGGGGTGGTCTGTGTGTTGGCAGTTGTTGGAGGGGTGGGTGCAGGGGGTGCAGATGTTGGTCCTGCTGGTGCTGCATGATGACTCACACCGGAGGTGCCAGGTAGGTCTTCGCCATCCGAGGAGGGCAGAGGCTGTTCCACACCAGTGAGCTCAGTGTCCCCCGGAGCCTGGGACAGGGACTCCTCCTCGCCTGCTGCTGTGTACCCATCATCATCATCACCTGTATTTGGATGAGACACACATTGTATGTTATGTTTCTACAGGCATCAATGGTTCACACACCTGACAGTTGTGACTGTACCTCTGGATGCGGGCAAGTAAATTGCATTGTCCTAAGTTGTCACAGTAAGAGGTTGATATTAGTGTAGCACATTGTCCTGCATACCTGGGGCATTTCAATGTGAATGTTGAGGTGTGTGCATGGCCAGCATTGGTTGTATTTGGTGGACATCCGGCCATCCTTCTCCACCTAGCCCAGTTATCCCACCATGAAGCATGCCACCCTTGCAGTGGGTTCAGGTTGACTCTCAGGATGTCAGGCAGTGGTGTTCTGCTGTTTGTTGGTGCACAGTTCCCAGCAGGGCCTTGTGCTCCCCACAGCAGTACCCAGTGTCAGCCATATTGTCAGTCCTTATCCACTCCCTGTGTTGTGAGCATGGTTCAGAGTGGTGTTGATGGTCCAAATGTGAGGCTGCCCATTATCTGTTACTACGAGTCCCATCATGCTCTTGGCTACACTGACTTCACCAGCATACACAGGATTCCTTCCTTTCTGTGAGCTTCCCTGTGAGGTGGTGTTCTAGTGGTGGCTAAATATCTGACAGTGTTTGTTAGTTAGATTTGTGCCACTGCCTAGCTCTATTTGGTATTAGGTTTGTACATGTCATGACACAGTTACATATCACTATGACATGGCATGTATTGTGTTTATCTGACTGACATACATTCTTGGGATGATTATCTTTTGGTTGCTGTTGATTTGCTAGGGGTGCATGGTTTGACTATCCCCTTGACAGTGATGTGTGTGTATTGGCACACAATATTGTATATATTAGTTGTGTACTCACCAGGCTCTGAGATGTTTGTTAGTCCATATACGCTCCCTGGTGGTAGGATGGCCCGCACCTTCTCCTCCCAGGGCCTGAGGTATACTGGTTTGGCAGGAGGGCCACTGCCGGTGTGCTGGCTCAGGAGGTAATCCTTCTTCAGTAGGTCCCTGACCCTCCTGCGCACATCATACCACCTGTTCTGAATGTCTTCCTTTGTGCGCAAACATGGTGATTGTGCATTCACCCTGTCGACGATCCTCGCCCACATCTTGGTTTTCTGTGCCATGGGGGTCTGTTGGACCAATGTGCCAAACAACTGTGGCTCTACCCTCAGGATCTCGTCTACCATGACTTCCAATTCACTATCTAGGAACTTTGGATTCTTCTTTAGGGGCATGGGGATGGGTGGTGGTGGTGATTGATGTGTGTGTGTGTGCAGGTGAGGGTGTGTGTGTGTAGGTTTTGCTGTGTGAGGGTGAGGGTGCTATTTGTTGAGGTGCTAATGGTGTGTGGCTTTTGTGTTGGATGAGCTGTGTGTGTGTCTGCTGTCTGCTGGTGTTCTGTGCTGGCAGGTCAGTGGAATTTGCAAAGGATCATCGTAGGGATTTGTGGCCTTTATGTAGGTGGAGTTGGGGGTGTGTTCGTGTTCCATTTTTTCCCCCTGTATTTATTGGCTTTGTCATTGCTTGTTTGGCCCTCTTTTTTGTATTTTTTCATTTGTGATTATTGTGCATGTTGGAGTCGTTCTTCTGACCGAGTAGGACGTTGCAGTTATCTCGTGCGCGCCTCTCCGAGTCGTTCCCGCTGTGTTTCAGCTCAGTTTCATATGCGGCGTACGCGTCGGTCGCGGTGTATTGTGTTTGTTCGGCTGGGTTTTGTATGCGTGTCGGTCGTACGGCTTGGGCTCCGTGCGAATCGGTCTGCTTTTGCACCCATTGCATCGTACTGCGCGGGTCGGAGTTCGCGGGTACGTTTCGTTCGGGTTTCTTCCTGGTGCGTGTCGGTCGGTTCGATTCGCGTGGTTTCCCGGCCGGATAGCTTGTTTCCGTACGGGTCGGTCGTGATTCACATGCATTTCATCGTACTTCCCAGGTCGGGCAACGCCGGTACGTTTCGGTCGGACTATGATCCCGTACCGAGTCGGTCGGTATTTTTTCCGGCCCGAATCGGATTCGGCCCCTATGTCTTAAAATGCGACATCTGTCAGCAGATGAAGGGCTCCACCGTAACACGCCCGGCGCAGACACCATTGCTGAAATAAGACAAACCTCTCGCATGTGTTTATTTGGACCACTGCGGACCCTTACAATCTGATGGGTCCAAGAAATATATCATGGTTGCAGTGGATTCCTGCTCTAGATTCCTATGGGTTTGGCCTCAGCGCTCAGCTGACGCTCGAACTGTTATAAAAGATTTGCGAGTCTTTATCGGCACATACGCAGTTGGCACGTTACATTCTGACCGTGGTCCGGCGTTTAGCTCTCGGGCTTACAAAGAGGCCATGGAAGGAATGGGCGTAGCACTGCGGTACTCCTCTCTGTACCATCCCGAGGGAAATTGTGTTGTGGAGAGGAAAAACCGGGACTTAAAGCAATCTTTAACAGCCAGGGTATTAGGCAAGGGCGGTAGATGGGTCGATCACCTTTATGGGGTACAGCGAGCGATCAATACCCAGCCAAGAAGCTCTCTAGGGGGTGTAACTCCTTACGAGGTCCTATTTGGGACAAGAATGTGGGTACCTGATCTTGATTGTGAAGGCACAGTGGCGGATGAAAAACCATTTGATATCCATGATCGTTTGGCTGTTTTACAGGATCTAAACAAATCCAGAACACAACAAAGTAACGTGCTTCAAAAACAGACCGCCACTGAGGAAGTCAAGGCAATAACGGCAAGACCTGTCTGGATCCCAAAAGTCGGGGATCTGGTCAGAGAGAAGATTGCTGACAAGAAAGAATTTGGGCCATCCTACAGAAAGCCTGTACCGGTCCTAGCAATCCAAGGCACAAGAACCGTACTTCTGCCGCCTCTTGCCGGGAAAAAGGAGAAAAGATTTGTCTCAATCGACTTAATCAAACCACACCATGTGGCCGATACTAAACAGTAGGCCTCGTGGACTCCACAGAAGCAGACGCCCTCCTCTCGCTACAATCCAAGAAGTCCAAACAGAAAGACTCATCACGTTTGAAGAGCCACCTGTACGGAATGAAGGACTAAGCAACAATGCTATGGAACTCGTTCCACTTCAACAAGAAATTCATCTTCAAAATGAAAATCAACTCAACAACGAAGTTGCAATAAGACCGACTACAGACATCTACGTCAACATGCCTCGTCAAGAGCAAAATCCGATTTCAACAAATCCCGATGCAATTCCAACAATTGATCGAACTGCTTCTGGCTATTTAATGAACTTTGATACGTTTTCACTGGATCCAAGTGAGCCGGAAACGACGCCAGCCAAAAAATCACACAAACAGAAACTCATTAACTTTTTGATCTTTTTTACAAAGACTTACCTGGTGTCACCTTGGATTGAACTATAATATATCACTGGGATTTTATTTTTTATTTTCTGGCTAGGTTTAATTATAACTTTTAGTATGCTTATTAATGGATGATACCTCCAGCAGAGCTCTACAGCCCAAAGAGTCAATTTGATTTTAAAACCACACCAGTCCTCACATCGTGAACCAAGAGACTTGTCTTCAGTGAACATTACAGCAGTTCCTATACCGGACGGTATAGTATGGGACAAGATTGATTATGATGTATTCGGTCCGACTGAACTTTTAAAGCTTAAACATGTATTTAAAATGTCTTTAAGTGATATCATTACCTCCAGTACATTTTCTGATGATTGGGACACTGAAACTGTAAATCATATGATGTCTGATTTAGAAAAAACTGCTGCATTTCCGAAAAATGAAATGTTAGAAGGTACTTCAGACTATGATACATTGTACTGTTACCAGCAATATGGTCATCATTTCTTACACAAATCTAGAACACCTAGAAATGTATTTGAATACCACCAATGGGAACACTGCCCAACACCACCGAAAGGTAGTTCACAGGCATTTGCACAGAAATTCACATACTTCTCAGGGTTTAGCACATCAGACCCAAAGTCATTTTATTATAAAGTGGCGAAAACTTCAGCTCAGAAAATTATGTTAACAAACACCAAACATATTTACTCTGCATCCTTTTTGAACCAGTTGTCTACACAGGGTTTCGACCTATGGAAGGACACTATAGATTTAAAATCAATCTGGGGTTCTAGGGACTGGCAAATCCAGGGAACAGAAGCGCTATTTAGAGCATGCCTCATTCCACAGCAGATCTTATTTCTGAATGAAACTGTGCAACAAACAACCTGTCTTGGATTAGCAAAAGGCAAGGAAATGAACACACCGGGGTTTCCAACACCATCGCAGATGGGTGGGGGGCTGAATTCAACTACACATGGGGTGAGATTAGATGACATTCTCCAGTACAACAGATCAGATCCTGATTGGACGAAATGGCTGATTTGGCCCATTGACACAAACACCTGTCAACAGAGATTTATGAATACAACCGAAGGGTTTAGTATCCATAGGCCAGATACACGCTATGTACAGAGACAACACCCAGGGGTAGTGACATCCTATAGTGTTGGGAAGTTGTGCCTTGATTGGCTAGAGACCTCAACACTCACAGAAGTAAAACATCATTTAACCTTACTCACATCTGATGTAGACCTTAGGGATTTCTTGTCAGGCCCAAGGAAAACACGTCAGAAATGTTTCATATATGCCGGCATTTATGCCTATTATAACGAGAACTGGAAAATATCCCAACAAGAGGCCGCAGAAAGGATACGGGAGATAGACCGTATTAACTTAGAAAAGGCATTAGCTGTAGTGGATAATGGGTTAACTACTTGACCTCCAGGATTTACTCCTTAGGCAACATTGTGTCTTCGGCAATCGACATATTAGAACAAGATCTGGCCTTGTTACAACACGGGCAATCTCAGCTACGTTCTATTATGATGCTAAGCTGGACGCTGCAATCTTTGCGTGCAGGCTATGTGCCATGGCGTTTTATAAACACCACGTCTCTGTTTTCAGAATACAATCTGACTGATAGACAGAAATGGCACAAAGGGGAGCCAAATATACAATGCTGCGTATTGAGAAACTGGAAAGGTTACAATTCACTGTAGCCGAATCACCATCAACAGAATGGCTAATTCATGGCCAAATCACTCTGCCGGTCACTACGTTTCAGTTTCAATATTGCCTTGAGCAAAGGCAGGCAGGCAAATATGAAAAGATGGGTAAGGGTTACATTAAGGAAACTTGGGAGTTACCATATAGATATCGGTGCCGGAATGGGGATCGAGAAGTGTATCTAAGTGGTACAAACTGCAAGAACGCTTTAAGCGGTTCTCTCATGTGTCAGGATATTTCACTACATGGAGCCTGTAACGGTTCAGTAGCGAACCTATCGTGTCACATGACTGGAACCCCAGCTGCAGTGTTCTGTTAACTCCAGGGTTACTTGCTGTATGCAAGTATTGTTTCCACCACTGAAGACAGTCAGGGAGGCGCCGTTATGGCCTTCACTGAACGTTTCTTTCATACAATTTGATACTCTGAGCAGACTGCAAGCCATGCTTTTACAGCAACCCGTGCCCTTAACCTCCGCTCGAGAAACCTATGAACTTCAAGTTGCAAGGACCTCGACTGAGATACAGGCGCTTATACGTACAAACTGCCCCTTTCATTACATAGAAATGGTGGGACGTATCTTCAATATGTCTGATACGAGCGGTATTGTACACCTATTTAAGACCATAGGGTCAGGACTGTTAAGCACCTTTCAGACAGTCCTCGGAGTAATCCCAAATTTTATACACTCCGTATTGGGAAGCGTATTTGGAGGATTCCCGCTTATCCTATTGATGATTGCAGGGGTCCTATTCATAATACTGCTGCTACGCAATGGACGGCCCAATTCCCGAGGGAATGGCGAACATGCTCCAGGAGCGGAAATACCGTGAACGCATGGTACAACTTCTGGGCATTTCTTGCCTGCGAGAACTCAATGCCTCCTGGTTTCTATCCTTTCGAACAGTCTGGGTGGACTGCATCTTACCTGTTCTTCGATGCCTGTTTTGCGGAGAAGAATGCACGTTGGATCTTTGTCTGACATTTCCATCAGATGCGCCTCCGGACACGGATGCAATGCTGGACCCCATAAAGGCCCATGCTCTGCGTTGTCCCCAGCGGCTTCCAATTCTGATGAACGCATTCCTGGAGAATCCACAGGTGCCGTTTGCTCCTGCTGGGTTAGGTGACTCCTCCACAGGCACCCAGGTAACAACTGCCGCACAAGCTGCCGCAGCACCGACTGTTGGCTGTGCTACATTCCATCTATGTGCGATAGACGTTCTCTGTGAGGCGTTGGATTTGTCGTCTACAGCGGCTAACACCGATAATGTTGTGCTTCCCAGCCAGGACGCTTAATCTTGAATTGGCTCATTGTGTCCTGGGAAAGAATTCGGCTTCTTCACTCGTTTCAAAACAAACGAGCAAAATTGTCAGAAAGGATTACGTTTAAATCCCTCTGCCTGGTGTTCAAGGCTCTGCACGGTACTGGACCCAAACCCATGCAGAACAAATTTGCATGGTATGTCCCCACTCGGAGTTTACGCTCATCCTCGGCCAATTTGGTTAAGGTGCCCAATTTCAGAAAGGTTAAATTAGGTGGGAGAGCTTTCAGCATTGCGGCAGCAAGGCTTTGGAACAAACTCCCTATTAATATCAGACAGTCAGAAGATTTGATGCAGTTTAGGAAAGGAGTTAAAACCTGGCTCTTTCCCAGGGATTGAACCATCCTATAATCAGCCTGCCTCGATCAATTTGCTCACAGCCATATATCCATCTACGGCTGATTTGAGCACATGTTTGATAGCGCCAGGATACCCTTTGGGCGACAGTGCGCTTTACAAGTGCTTAATACAATACAATACAATACAATACAAAATTGGAACATTTCCTAAATTGACACTTTCGCTTGAGAAAAGCATGGCCTTCTTCCGCTTTGAGTGAGGCAACTTATATGGAGAAACAAAATAGACATTCTTTTAGTGCCAATTTAAATTAGCTGAATTATTAACATTTTAGAAAAAAATAATTTTTAAAGGGATTTTAAAACCATGTTTTTATTTGTTTTTAAATATGATTTTAAATTGTCCAGATTTTAAGTATGGTCATTGTTATCCAATTCGAAAGAGGAGTGGGTGTTATGTCCCGTATAGAGGCCCTGTGTAACTCTCTGAGACAAACCGAATAAGTAAGCACGAGTGACTGAGCGAAAAGTAGTATATTGTTTCCACGATTCTGAGGAATTTGGTTTGTCATGGTCTAAGGTTGCCAGAAACTAATCTCTCCCCGATAAGAGGAGATTTTACTGGCACTGTGAGCTAGCTAATGCAAAACAATCTAACATACGCGGTGGGGGTGCACAGAGTCAGTCTGCCACCAAGCCCACAGCTTATGTTATACAAACGCGCAGGTCCTGCATGGGTACTATAGGAACTACACGACAATAGCTATATTAGCCAGGCTGGGTGGGGACGCTGTCGGCCAACATAGGGGGCGATTCCGTTCTCGGCCGGTAGGGCTCCGAATCGGATTCGGCTTAACCGGATCCGATTCGGAGCCCTATTGCCCGACCGATTCGTACGCGCGTCCGGGCGAGCGAGTACGATGCGAAATCGCCGACCGACTCTTCCGGGCGTCCCGACCGCTCCGACCGACTCGTTCCCGGGTCTAACCGCACCGATCGACTTGCTCGGACTCGACTCGCACCGCACAATGGAGACGTTCCCCGGCCGGGTAAGTAAGATGCGCGCCGTGAGCAGTCCGACCGAGCCGCGCACTCCGGCTCCAAAGAGCAGTCGGAGCCGTACTTTGGGGGTCCGTGTCGGACCCCCCTGTACGCGTAGCCGCGCGAGTCGTACACAGGGGGGACCCATGGGTCCCCCCTACCTGTGCGTGTACGGCACGAGTCACTTCGCCGCGTACACGCTGTAGGGGGCGCACTTGTCCGCCTCGTACCCATTGAGTCAATGGGAGCCCGCGTACGCGTTGTACGACAGGCTCCCATTGACTTCAATGGGAGTCCGACCGACTCGAGTCCGATGGCATACGTGCGCATCGTACTCGTTCGGTCGGGCTGCACATGTCCGATTCGGTCGGAAATCTCTCCGGGTCCGGCTCGGTCGGAGAGATTTCCGGCCCGAATCGGAATCGGCCCCATAGTGTGCTGCTGTCCCAATAATTGGGGAAACAAGGTGTCAAGCACAAAAGGCTACGATGTAAAATAGAACATTTGGCACGTCCAGTATTCAAGAAAATAAAAATTTAACAGAGCAGGTAATTGTCACTGCTGGGGCAGCACAGGGTGGGCAGTGTGAACCCCGAATTTGGGAATAATCTAGTATGGGGGTAAACAAGGGCTTAGTCAATCCTGAATGTTAGGCACTATATTGCAGACAGTGCACACTGGATTAAATCAGACAGAATCACAAACCTGGAAAGCCTAGGGGGGTCACCACAGAGGGAACTGAGCAGGCGAAATTCCCATAAGGAATAAGGGATACATGGTAAGTGCATGAGGACGCACTTGCTCATTGTCACATACTCCTAGTTATGAACATTCCTGTGCGCCATGATTTAGCAATCAAAAAGGACTGTGCAAATGTCGGTCAACCGCAACAAAATATGTGCTCCCTGCTCCACGGGCAGGTTATGGGTTGCTTCAGTTAAGCATAAAACTTCTCGCCCTGATAGCCAAAGTAGACAGGCAAGTTGTGGGAGCGGTCACCTAACAAGTGGGCTGCTGTCCCATAGATTGGGGACACAGGTGTTCAGGCACATACAGTGCTAGAAGGACGGCAACTACAGGTTGCAGAAGGTTGGAGCCTACATTAGCCTGAAGGGTAATATAGCCGTGGTTAAGGTTAGACCTCCCTTTCCCACCGAACAGGTGTAATTTCTGTAAGGGAACTTAGGAGGCAACGACCTCACTGCCATGGGTAGGGGGACATTGTTGCAAGCAATGAAGGCTGACTTAGGTGAGATCAGCAAATACATGAGCTCTGGTGGTCTGAGATTATCCCCCGCAGAGTGTTCCCGGGGCTAAGTCAGAGGAGGCCGTTGAACATTCCCGAAAGAGAGTGAGCAGTTCAAAGCGTAAGTTCGCAGATCAGAGGGGTCTGGGTTCATCAGACATGAGCTGATTCAGGCCAATGTTAAAGGCTACTTTGATAAAGATGGGGTCCATTTGTCACCAGTGGGTATGGATTTGCCATCCAGGCGTACGCCTAAGGTTAAGTTGACAAACATGGGATGCATTTGTCACAGGTGGCCATGGACACGTTCCACTGGACATGCAGGAGGTCCTAGAAAGCAGGTTGCAGGTGAAAAATGAGCTGTTTTGGTGGGGGGCTCTGGCGACGACGGGGGCTGCCTCCAGAGCTGTGGCGGAGTTACAGGGCGATCTGGAAGCAGATGGGTACAGAAGGGTACCTCTGCGGGGCACAATAGGGGTGCCAGAGCCAAAGACCAGGAGCCTCATGGCAGGTTCCTGGAAAACCGCGTCGGCGCCCCGCTAGTCCTTCGGGCGGTTGTGGGCCTGAGCAATCGGGGGCTTGCCTTGCTACGCTCCGCCCTGAAAGGGGCATGAGTAATAAGGGGCCAATGTGTCACGTGGGTAAATGGACATAATATCGAATTATAAATATCGAATTGCAGTTATATCGAAGTTGTAATATCGATTGTATCATAATATCGAAGTCATGAATATCGTAGTAAAAAATATCGTTTTTTTTTTTGATTAAAAAATATCGAAGTATAAAATATCGAATAGGTAATATCGTTAGTAGATAATATCGATTTGTCAGTGTTGTAAAAAATATCGAAAAAAATATATAGAAAGTGTAAAATATCATTTTTTTGTAAATATTTAAATATTCTGTATTGTTATTAATTTATTATTAGTTTAATCGTATGAATATTTTTTTGAAATTGTATAAAAATAATTTTTGTAAGATATGTTTTAGGAGCGGGATGTTGGGTTATTAGGCGATAAGGGTGGGGTGTATTTTAAAAATATTAGTATAAATTTACATATGAAATTAATTTTTTTGAAATTAGAAATTATTTAAAAAAACGATTTTTAAATTAAAAATATAAAATATGTTTTGTTTTAGGAGCGGGATGTTGGGTTATTAGGGGATAAGGGTGGGGCGTATTTTAAAAATATTAGTATAAATTTACATATTAAATTAATTTTTTTAAATTAGAAATTATTTAAAAAAACGAAATTTAAATTAAAAATATAAAATATATGTTTTGTTTTATGAGCGGGATGTTGGGTTATTAGGGGATAAGGGTGGGGAGTGTTTTAAAAATATTAGTATAAAATTACATATTAAATTAAAATTTCTAATTTTGAAAATAATTTAAAATAAGAAATTTAAATTTAAAATTCGAAATTAAATTTTTGTTTTTGGAGTGGGATATTGCGTTATTAGGGGAGAAAGGTGGGGAGTGTTTTAAAAATAATTATGAATTGACATATTTAATTAAAAAAATTTAAATTGCAATTTTTTAAAAATTAGAAAGTGAAATTTAAAAAAGAAATTATATTTTTTTTTTAGGAGTGTGATGTTGTGTTATTAGGGGATAAGGGTGGGGAGTGTTTTTTAAATATTATTATAAAATTACTTATTAAATTAAAATTTAGAAAATTGAAAAGAATTTTAAGAAATAAAGTTAATTAAAAATGGAAATTATATGTTTGTTTTAGTACTGGGATGTTGGGTTATTAGGGGAAAATGGTGAGGTTGTTCAAATAGTAAAATATATATATTATGGGGCCGATCTCGGCCGGTAGGGCTCCGAATCGGACTCAGCATTACCGGATCCGATTCGGAGCCCTGTTTCCCGACCGAGTCGGACGTGCGTCCGGGCGAGCGAGTACGAATCGAACGTACGCGAAATCGCCGACCGACTCGTTCGCGGGACCCAACCGCTCCGACCGACTCGCACGGACACGACTCGCACCGCGCAATGGAGACGTTCCCCGGCCGGGTAAGTACGATGCGTGCCGCGAGCAGTCCGACCGACTCGCGCCGTCCGGCTCGAAAGAGCAGTCGGAGCCGCTCTTTCGGGGTCCGTGTCGGACCCCCCTGTACGCCTAGCCGCGCGCGACCCGCTTCGACGCATACCCGCTGTAGGGGGCGCCCTTGTTCGCCTCGCACCCATTGAGTCAATGGGAGCGCGCGTACGCGTTGTACGACCAGCTCCCATTGACTTCAATGGGAGTCCGACCGAATCGAGTCCGATAGCATGCGTCCGCATCGTACTCGTTCGGTCGGACTGCTAGGGTCCGATTCGGTCGGAAATCTCTCCGGGTCCGGTTCGGTCGGAGAGATTTCCGGCCTGAATCGGAATTGGCACCTAAGTGTACAATATGCTACAGACAGTACTTTCGCCTACCAAATTAAAAAGCTAATAGCGAACAAGGGCGCCCCCTACAGCGGGTACGCGTCGAAGCGGGTCGCGGCGTACATGCACAGGTAGGGGGGACCCATGGGTCCCCCCTGTGTGCGACTCGCGCGGCTAGGCATACAGGGGGGTCCGACACGGACCCCCAAAGTGCGGCTCCGACTGCTCTTTCGAGCCGAAAGGCGCGAGTCGGTCGGACTGCTCGCGGCGCGCATCGTACTTACCCGGCCGGGGAACGTCTCCATTGCGCGGTGCGAGTCGTGTCCGTGCGAATCGGTCGGAGCGATTGGGTCCCGCGAACGAGTCGGTCGGCGATTTCGCGTACGTTCGCATCGTACTCGCTCGCCCGGACGCACGTCCGACTCGGTCGGGAAACAGGGCTCCGAATCGGATCCGTTAATGCCGAGTCCGATTCGGAGCCCTACCGGCCGAGATCGGAATCGACGACTTAGGGTTGATTTTTGTAGATGTCTCCAGAGACTCTGGTTAAAATGATAATAGCAACCCTGGATGGCTGTGTGTGGATAATTTTTCAGTATAGCATTTATCATGGCTAATTCAAAATCAATAATTATTTTTGAAGGAAAATAATTATTGCTTTCTTGTTTTATTTTAGTGAGTATATCTATGTAGGTAGTTTGCTGCTTATTTGGTAATAGGGCATAGATGAATGGAATATTTGAATGTTGGTACAATCCATGCACTGTGTACAGCTGGTAGAATGGTTTTGGACAGACTTTGAAAGTTCCTTCCATCATCCAGGTGTCACATTGCTGTAATTTAACTAAATTGTTTGCAGTAGCAAACATAATTATTCTTTATCAAGGCATTTGTTATCAAAAATATAAATGGTTCTTTAGTGTGAGTAATGCTTAATTCTGGGGGAATAACTACTTCTGCAAACGTTTTAGGGGCAGGTATGGTACTTGTAGTTGCTTTTTTTGTCTGGCAATAGTTCTTTTTAAAGAAACTATGGAGGGTAATTGTCCTGATGCATGTTGAGGTACTTTTAATAGTTGCTCTTTCAGTATTTGGGTGGTTGGTTTATCAGTACTAGTGCTTGCTTCTTTAATACTTTCAAGAGCATCTCTAACCTCAATCTCTGTTATGTTTTGGGGGTGATTATGTTCTTTTACAGAAAGAACAGTAGTTTCATGAGTAGTAGCTCTTCCATAGCATTTGTTAGAGTAGTATTTGCTACACTTCCAAAACACTTTAAGGCCAATTTGTTTCTCCTGTGTATAGACATACCCCATATAACATAATAACATTTTATTTTTTTGTGACATTACAAATTCTGCACCTTCAGTCATGTTGTTTTGTCTTATGCTAGGGGAAATTAAAAAAACAAATTTTTTAATATAATAAATACCACATATTTATTAAATACAGTTACATTTCAGTGAATATACTTACAGTGTTTAGTTTGATGTAAATAAAATCGTCCAGGAAATGATTTCAAGCTTTATTTTCTATTTTCTTGATGTATTTTCTGTTGAGAAGAGAAAACAAACATTTTAATAATTTGATTACATTGTTTGTAGATGATAGGGATTTTAGGGGAAAAGGGATATTTGGGTGGGTATTTAAGGGTGTTTAATAATTGAAAATTATATACTTACTTTTTAATTGTATTTAGTTGGTTAGTGTTTATAAAATGATTTTGGATGCATTTGCAGTTGGCTGTAGGCGAGATAGATAAAAAATAAAATATATATTAGTGAATTACATTTGAAAAATAATTTTAGGTAGCTTGGAAAAAAATATAATATACTTACATTGATTGTTCTTTTATTGGTGAGGATGTTGAAAATATTTTTCTTGCTTTGTAAGATATCTGTAGAGCAGATATAAATGTAAGCAATGAAAGATTAGTAAATTAGGTCTCAGAAATAATTAGGGTTGAAGGCTAGTAGTATGGTTATATTTTAAATACAGTTTTACTTACTTAGTGCAGTTTTAAAGATTTCTTCAGTAATGAAAGTTTTCTTTCAGGAAACAGTCGGGCAGAGTTTCACCTTCTTCTTTATTGTAGGTTAGAAGTGTAAAAGAGATGCAAACATTTTATGTTTATATAGTGTTTATTTAATTGGTTGCTTTATGTTATTGGTGTATTTTAAAATGTGAGTATTTGATTCGTTCAAGTTAATTGTTTTTATTGTTTTGGCGGTTTGTTTCCATATAAGGGAAACGCTAATTAAGAACTTGTTAGTAGAAAGTTATTATTTTTTCTTTTTTCTTTTTTTAAATATATTAAACATTGTTTTGAATGTGACATGATGCAAGCATTATATATTTTAAAGCTTTTATTTTATTATTGTAATTGTTTGTTTAGAAAAGAAATTCAGTTTTATATATTGATGTGTTTGCAAATGATTATTTTATGTTATTTAAGTGTTTTATATTGTTTTATAATGTGAATTTATATTTGGTGCTAAACATATATTTAATTGACCAGTTTTTCAACAGTCGATATTGTTAAAAAGTCGATAATATTGATGTCTATATATTGGTATTCGATATTTTTGATATTTTGTATGTGTTTTAAAATTAAACGATATTTAATTTAACGATATTTTGTATTTCGATATTGTGGTGTACGATATTTTTTATATACGATATTGTGTACTCGATATTTTTGTATTTTTTTAAATAAGTATTGGTAGTCGATATTATTGTAGTCGATATTATGACGACGATATTTTGTCAATACGATATTTTTGTTGTCGATATTATGTCAGTGATCCGTCACGTGATCCGGTAAAGAGGATCACCCCATAAGGTGTAGCACTGATTGGGTTCTCCACAGTGCTTGGCTCATCAGGCGGGCGGGGCAGCATAGGTTGGTTACAGCTGCCTGCCCTTGGATCGCACGTAAGATAACCCACCATATTGCATACTTTTGTATGGAATAAACCTGCAGCAATATTTTCCCAAACAAATGTTGTGTTGTGTATTTATTCATTCATGCATGCTCTGTTATTGTGCGGGTGGGGTGTGTTGCCAATAATGGCACTATGCGGCTGCCCGTGGCCCACGCAGGGGGCCACCCTAAGAGGGTGACCCTTTAGTGCCATTTGGGCACTAACCCACCCCTCCAATGCTGGGACTCAGGGAGGAGTCCCCCTTACCTTAGGCGCGCTGGGCGCATCACTTCCGGCACGCCGAGGAGGTGGGGACGGTATTTATGCCTCCCCCGGCCATCCTGGCATCCTCTGTCGCGCCGGGCACGCCGTCTCCCACCCTACCGCTTACCCGGCGTGGGGGTGGCAGGCAAGGTACATAGAATGTTGTAATGTTTTCTTTTGTGTTGCAGGCGGAGTTACAGGGCGATCTGGAAGCAGATGGGTACAGAAGGGTACCTCTGCGGGGCACAATAGGGGTGCCAGAGCCAAAGACCAGGAGCCTCATGGCAGGTTCCTGGAAAACTGCGTCGGCGCCCCGCTAGGCCTTCGGGCGGTTGTGGGCCTGAGCAACCGGGGACTTGCCTTGCTACGCTCCGCCCTGAAAGGGGCGTGAGTAATAAGGGACCAATGTGTCACGTGATCCGGTAAAGAGGATCACCCCATAAGGTGTAGCACTGATTGGGTTCTCCACAGTGCTCGCCTCATCAGGCGGGCGGGGCAGCATAGGTTGGTTACAGCTGCCTGCCCTTGGATCGCCCGTAAGATAACCCACCATATTGCATACTTTTGTATGGAATAAACCTGCAGCAATATTTTCCCAAACAATAGTTGTGTTGTGTATTTATTTATTCATGCATGCTCTGTTATTGTGCGTGTGGGGTGTGTTGCCAATAATGGCACTAAAGTGATTCAATGGGAGAACTCTACAAAAGGTAACAAGAAGTCAAAGTTAAAAAAGAACAAAGGTAATACTGTAGGGGGTATATTCACAAGAACGTGTGATAACTACCGCAAGAGTAGCGTAACGCAACTTTCAATAACGCAGCCTATCATGGGAAAATAACCCTGTGTAAACGTGGAATTCACAACAAGGCGGTACCATGCGATAGCCTGCCGAAACCGCGGACAAAGTCCGCGATACAAACACCACAATGGAGATAAAAACACAAACCACAACACCAAAAAACACGCGATGGGCCAAAGCGCGATGAGGAAACCAGCGACAAGCAGCGCCAGGCCTGCAACACACACCTGGCAGGCGTCAGAAACCTCCATAAAAGCAGAAAATAAAAACCACACACAAACTGACCAACACACAAGCACCATGGAGGCAGCCGGAGCAGGCGCAGAGGACCAGCGCAACCCCACAAGCACCCTGGACGACCAGCCTGGGACCTCGGGGACAGGGAAGGGCAAGGACAAGAAGACCAGGAAGACCAAGTTCAGTCCGCAGGCGAACAGGATCATAGTCATGGAGGTGATGGAACACCATCAACAACTCTTCGTCACCTCCAACGTGTCATTGCGCACCAAAAATGGAATATGGCGGGACATCGTCGACAAGGTGAATGCCGTCGGAGAGCACAAGAGGTCAATGGACAAGGTCAAGAGGCGATGGAATGACATCAAGCGGAAGACCAAGGAGAAACTCTCCGCCAACCAGAAGGCAGCAACGCAGACCGGAGGTGGGGGACCAGCGCCACAGCTGGAGCTGGATGACATGGAGGAGCTGGTGTCGACAGTCATCAGTGTGGAGACTGTGGCCGAAGTAGGGGGACCGGACACTGCTCGACAGGACACAACACAACCGCAACAGGGTGAGTGACCACCAGGTACTGGGGGGACGGGGGAGATGGCCACAATGGCACACATGCACAAGCAAGCAGGGCACAGTGCACACCCACAATCACTCTGGGTCCTCGCCCAGACCCACACACTGTCACAATGTACAATGCCATGCTGTCTGAATGTCAACCTGTACCATGCGGCTACATACATGTGGACACATTGTAATACACCATCTCCCCTTCACATCGCAGGGGCATCTTCAACACCTCCTGCAGAGCAGTCACAGCCACTCTTCACTGATGACGAGGAGGAGGACAACACCAGCATCGACATCCAAACCATCCAAGACCTCATTGACCACCTCCGCAACTCACCTCCAGGATCAGGGCAGCCCAGCTACATCCATGAGACCCCACCCACCAGCCAAACCACCCAGCAGGAGGCACCCACAGCCCCGGCACCCTCCCAAGACCCCCAAGAAAAACAAATGGCCTTCCAACGCCGTATGCTGGAGGGCCCGAGGGAGACGGCCGAGCAGGTGCGGGTGGGGTTCGAGCTCATGGCTAACAAACTGGACGCCATCCTTCGGTGTCTATGTCCGCCCCATGGTCTCCAGCGAGCCCTGACTGACATCTCTGGAGTCATGACGCGGAGGGAAGAATACCTGTCCGCTCACAGTGGCCCCAGCGATCCCAGCCTTGAGCTGGCACACATGCGGAGGCTCATGGAGGACATGGTGCGGATGGAGGCGGAAAGGATGGCAGCCACCGCTGCACATCAGCGAAATGTAGCTGGGATCTACCGTGCCCTGCATGTCCTCGTCATGGCATTGCTGCCACAAGGCGTGGCGATGATGAATGCTGCTGCCCCCACACCATCCACATCTCCGCCCCCTGGTGTGTCAGTGCCTCCCAGTGCGGCAGGCGTATCTACTCCGGCACCTGATGTGACACTGCCACACAGTGCGGCCGACAATCCTCCTCCGGCCCCTGATGAGTCAGTGGCACACAGTGCCGCAGCCGGCACTGCAACACCCACAGGTGGGGCAGGGCACACACCCGGGGACGAGGACGGGGATGGGACTGTGGTCAGGAGGACCAGGCACTAGCATCCATTACCGCCACCTTGCCTGTTTCTGCTTGGTGCCGCACATGGCCTCAAGACCTACCACTGACCCCCGATACACTCCGAGGCACTCACCTTGGACAGCGACATGGACTGTCACATCCTGTTTGACGACCAATGACACGGCGGACAGACTGCGGACTGTACTCTTCCTCTTCCGCAGTACAGGTCATCCCGGGATGGACACTGGCTGTCCCTCCACGGGCCCATATTGTGTGGTGTGCTCGGCATTGCCCTGTACCGCTCCAGCTGCATGACTGCACTGGATGTGCAAATAAACATCCAGTGACGCACTGCTGTGTAATGTCTTACGTCATTCCTGTGTGGATGAATGTGGGGACAGTGCCTTCCCTTGCGTCAATGATGTTCATCCTGTGGGATGCCAGTAAGGGGGTGCAACATTGCATCTTGTGTAGCGGGTTCCGTGAACACTGCAGCAGGGACACACGCATCAGTCACTTCCTTGTCTGGACATGGACTGGACCACGCCCAGAGCCCACGAGTCATTGTTGCAAGCCCTGCGCTGGCCCGGCGTACGGCAGACCAGTCCACTCTGCTTACGCCCCGAGGGGGGGCCCTAATTGCTACCCGTCGCAGCCGTACTCGCTGGTGGTGTGCAGGACACTGGTCTAGTCGTCAGCATGTCACAGCCACTCCCTGAGGGCAGGTTTTCACACACACCACACCCATCCGGCACAGGCACAGGCGTCACAGGCCATGTGACTCCGTCAACATAAGGGTCTGACGACGTCACATTCCCCTCTTCCGGTGGTGACTGGATGACGGATGCCCCATCGTTCGCACTCATATAGGGCCCATGAGTTGCTGCGCACAGGGTTAGTGGCATCCGAGGCCTTGAGTATGGCACGGGCCTACCACCACGTGGCGCAGACTGGGGTTGCACAGGGTTAGTGGCATCCGAGGCCTTGAGTACGGCACGGGCCTACCACCACGTGGCGCAGACTGGGGTTGCACAGGGTTAGTGGCACCAGAGGCCTTGCGGACGGCACAGGCACCCCGCCACAGGACGGTGACTTTGGGTGCACTGAGTCAGTGACACCTTGAGCTGCTGAGCGGGTGTGCAGCCTGCGATGATGCCCCGTCCCGGCGGTCCGGACAGCTCAGGTTTTGTGTGCCCTGCTGGACCGCAGTGTAGGCCAGAGCCAGCAGGCAGCGCGGGCCTACCGCCCCGTGGCGTTGCTTCCGGGATGCCAGAGTTGGTGGCACCCATTGGGCTGAGCGGGTGTGCAGCCTGCGATGGTGCCGGGTGCACTGGTATGTCCTCTGCCATGGAGTAATCAAGACCCAGCACCAAACGTGAGACCTGGTGGCCTGCGGAGCGGGGCTGCATGATGTGGAGGGTGCCATGTCCGCGGGCCCCGGGCTTGTGGCTTGCAGCGGCACGTGGTGGGACCTCCTGTCTACGTGCCGGTGGCGGAAGGTGAGCATTGAGGCCTGGTTGTGCATGGGCGGGCATGCTCCGATGGGCGGCGGGAGAGGTTGGGGTGCCTCTGCCTGTGTGTGCATGGGCGGGCAGGCGATGTTGTCTTGTGCAAGTGTGTGTACTGTGCCAGTCATGTATCTGGGCTCTGTTTCAGCTGACGGCTCTGAATCAGAGGTGTGACCTGGTGAACTGCCCTACATACCAGCACGTGGTTGGAGACACACCGGTGGCAGCAGGTGAGCAGTGTGGCCTGGGTGCACAGGGGCGGCACTCTCTCTCTCTCCCTCTCTTCCTCTCTCTCTCCTCTCCTCTTCTCTCTCCCTCCCTCTCTTCCTCTCTCTCTCCTCTTCTCTCTCCTCTTCTCTCTCCTCTTCTCTCTCTCTCTCCCTCTCTCTCTCCCTCTCTCTCCCTCTCTCTCTCCCTCTCTTCCTCTCTCTCTCTCTCCCTCTCTCTCCTCTCTCTCTCCCTCTCTCCTTCGCTCTATCTCTGTCCACTGATGTGCGCAGGACACACCTTCTCATCATGTTTTTTGTCTTACAGGCTGTGACCTACGTATTGTCCGGAGGGGAGCGGCCATGTGTCTTCATTTCATTTCGTTGTTCATTTTAATAAAGTTTCATTTGTTGCTTCGAAAGTGAATGTGTGCTGGTCATTTCTGTGACAACACATCCATGTCACCAGTTGTGATTGTGCGACATCAAGCGGAATATTTTGTACATGTTTAGGTGTGGCTGATGTGGCATGTCTTTGGTCGGGGGGCGGTGCCAGGGAGGGGTGGTCCTGGGGTGGTGTCGGTGGGTGTTGTGCCCCTCTTGGGTGTCCGGGCCGCATGATGTGTGGCTCCATGGCATCTGTTGCCCTTCGGATGTGGCCCTGGGCTGTGCTCCCTTTTGTGATGCTGGCTGCCGTCCAAGTTTACACCAGGTCAGAGCAGGTGTAGATTTCCTGGTGCTAACGCGCCTTATCGCCTGTTTTGTGTTTTTATCGCGGATGTGGCTGATCGTTGTGAATGTTGAGGTGTGCTGTTGTCTCGGCTTTAGTCACGGGAACGCCTACTCTGCATCTCATTAGCGATATTTGCGAGGGTCCTCTGTGGCGATGTTTTTTGCGGCTGCTATCGCGGGAAAACTGGTGCTGTGGGCTGTTAACACCGGCTTGTGAATGGGGGGGTAATTTTATCACGACTTTGGCTGCGATAAAGTGCCATTAATTCGGCGTTAGCTCCTTGTGAATATGCCCCTAGGTGTAATAAGTGCTTGTTACTTGCATTTCCCCCATTACACCCATTCCCCAAGTGTTAGCAAAGTTTCAGAAGGATTATAGTCCTCCCTTATTGGCCTAGAAGACCATGGGTCCCTTTTTGCCAGCTGGCAATAACTCAGAAGTGCATTTTTAGGTCTCGCTGAGCCAGCGCATGCGCTGCTCTGCGAGAAATTTAGTGAGTGGCTTTTGAAAGTGTTACCACAGGCTTTTCCTGGCCTCAAGCTTGCGTTAAAGCGAGCGTGCACGCGCTCAGCCGCCATGTGGGTTTCTGTCAAGGCTCATTAAGCCTTGCGTGCCGCTCTCCGCCTTGCTTGCTTGTTTTCTTTACAATTTGGCTTTGTACAAGTTACGCTGACAAAAAGTTTCCATGTTTACTTGAGTCCACAGCACTAAAACAGACCATGCAAAGCCTAGTGTTTCATTCCTGGACGAAAGATCGCGACTTCTCGCCCGGAAAAGCCAGATTGCGCACAAATGGTTCCATATGCTGCCAGACCTGCGTTTGGCAAGTGACTGGCTGTGCCCCAGCTCCCTGTGACTTTCAGAGGGACAAGCTGGGCATTAAACGGAGTATTCCCCAACCCCATTCCAGTCTTAGACAGTCATGAGCCTACCCCAGCCCTCCGTGCCTCAATGAGGCACCTGGATCACGTGCGACTCGCTATGCCGCCCTCAGCTATCATTGCCTTTCAGACGCACAGACCTAGCGAGTGACTGTCTTTGACCCAGCCCACTGCGACTCTCAGAAGCATCTTCTGATGCACCGCTGACTGTAAGCACCAACCTGGCAAGTAGCTGCTTCTTTCAGAGGCACCCCCAGATGCATGACTGACTCTGCCCCTGCAGAAGCACCAGCATGACGTGACCGACTCTTCCCCAGCCCTCTTGGTCTGGCGTGACGAGCGACCGAAGCCGCCCCAGCCCTCTGTGTCTTCCCGAGGCACTGGCAATGAGAATGACGACTTCTGCTCTAACGGACGAGGGACCGTTTTCAGCCTCGTTTGAATAAGTTTAATGGGATCAGGTGGTCTTCACGCTGCAGATAAAGAAAAGAGAACAGAACACAGAAATAGACATAGAAGACAACTCGGAAGAAAAGACTAAGTCAAAACAAGCACTGGCAAAGCCAACAGGTCTCGCCTATGAGAGCTATTTATTGGCTTTGGCAATGTTTTTTAGCCATGCTGTACAGCAGAGCAGATACTTAGCAGTGTGGCTAAAACGAATTTATGAAAGCGCTATGACGCAGCCACAGCGAATGTGCTTTTTTATTTTTAAAGTGCAATAGCACTAAATGAATCATAGTCTTTTTTTTTTAATTATTTTTAGCCTTGCAGCACAGCAGTCATGCTGCTATAAAGCATGCCTACAACGCATTGCCAAAGTTAGTAATGCCCATGTTGTACAGCATGAACAAAAGGCAAATCAATTAATTTAAGATGTGTGAAAAAGAAAAAAAAATAACATTTGGCAAAAAATCCTAGGACATAAAGAAATCAATTGCACCCATGTCCATGTTTTAGTAAAAATACATTTGGAAGCAGAGAACGTCAGCTGTCACAAACATCAATTCCAAAGGAGAAAAGGGCTTCTTCGAAGTGTGTGTGGCACAGTAAAGTATAGCTACAATGCCAAGACGTTCAACAAGGACGCCAGGGAAGAAGAAAAAAATCAAAGTAGTACTTCAATCACAGTGCAATCAGCGGAAGAACAGCAATCAAGCTGAGGCGATCAGTAAGTGGTCCATGCTCCAGCCGAAAGAAGTAGTCAAGGCAGCATGCGCTGACCAATTAGAAGGCAGAAAATAAGCGAGGCAATGAAGCCAACAAATGTTAAGCACTGGGCGGGCTGCAAGCCTCTTGTTATATACAATATCTCTCTCAAGCAACAGTGCATGCTCTGTCACAGGCAAGACCTAAAAACTAGCACAAATGAGAAAACAGTGCTATGTCTGCCTCAGTACATGTTAAAAGGGGGAGACAACACAACTCAGCTCCAGTGACAACAAGCATTGGCATAGCCAATAGGTCTCGCCTTTGGGACCTTATAAGTGTTTAGTTATGCAGCACATTATAAACAGGCTATGCGCCATGGGTGGTACAAAGCGATGCTAGATGCTGGACGCACAACTGGACGCATCTCCTTTCACTTTGCACAAAGAAAAGTGCCAATTCATGAAGACGCATTTAATTCTACAGAAACATTTTGGAAGTTGGAGATCAAAACTAACGTAAAGAAAATGTAAAGCATCGAGACAGCCATTACACCACAAGAAGCACAGCGCTTTCTGGGCATGGGAACTCACGTGCCAACATCCTACCTACTCTTGAAATCCTGATCATAATTCTAAAGCACTGCGGAGAATGAGCCTGGAGAACAGCCGTGAAGAAGCGTTTCAAGACACCAAACCCTGTGCTGGGAGATGGTTTGTGGCAGGCGCGCAACGCCCATTGGGCTCAAAGGGCTTCAGCCCCACCCCCGTCGTAAGTGGCAGCCTGAGCTGAGACAGCTTCCCGTGCACACACAGAGCCGCACCCGAGTACTTCACAGGTCTTTAAAAGACCAATTGCTTGTTAATGAGGCTTGGTTGTTTTTTCACCCCTTCTAGAGCCCCTGCATCTCAACTCTGCCTATTGCTGGAAGAATTAGCCCCGAAATTTGGCTCTAGTTGCGCCTCTGGTTTGTGGCATGCTTCAACCCAGCCAAACAACATAGTTAGTTGTGGATGTAAATTCTTACCGGCTTGGTGAGCGATAACTAACTAACTAACACACTAACTAACTAACACACACACGCGCACACACACGCGCGCGCCACAGGTTTGAAGTTTTGTCTGCCACAAATAACATAGGTGAGCCAGCCTTCGACCCCCAACAGCAGAACTATGCTGCCTTATGAGACAAAGCCACTGCGGTTCTCTGAAACGGTACACACAAAAAGATAGCTGTGGAGATGGTGGAGCCTTAAAGTGAATGTGACAAAGCTGCTGGCACCAGAGTTTCAACCTCCTCACTGCACCGATTAACACAGATCCAGAGGGAGCGAAATGCTGGCTCAATCCCACAAATTGGCAAGCCCCCCTCCTATTATTTTTTTGTAAAACTGACAAGAGAACTACCGGTGGCTACATGTCTATATCCTCCTGTCAAGAGGCCGCACTGGTGAGCAGCACCTCTGCCAAAGCTGAAGTATTAAAACCTGGGAATAACAAGAAGCGCGAGCAACAAGCATTGGCCGCGCGGCCGTGAAACTGACACGGCCGCGCGGCCGTGAGTACACGGGTTTTGTAAGTGCAAACAGTGGCTTTTGCTGGCGACCAGCTTGCGTTCACGCGAGCGTCCAGATGGCGAGGGAAGACATATGGCGCCTGATCGCGCGTGCACGCTCGCGTGAACGAAGGCTAGTCCGCAGCAAAAGCCACTGTTTGCACTTCCAAAACCCGCTTACTAAAAGTCTCGCCAGAGCAGCGCATGCGCGCTGGCTCAGGCGAGACCTAAAAAAGGAACTCTCTATGGCGAGCCAGCCCTATGTCCAGTGACAGTGAAGTGGCCTTTGAGGCATATACTGAACTTCCTTTTTCTGGTTTACAGTTGTTCTACTTTCTCTATGTGCTGCCCTATAGTAGTGTTGTATGTTATTTCTGTTCTATGTAAGAATGTTTAGAATTAATCTAGGGTGGGAGTTGATGCAACGGTGCCAGAGTCAAGATGCTGTTCTCACCAGCGTTTTAGCAGGGCAGAAGAAACTTGCCATCAGCTGTCATTTGGAGGTGTTGCATGACAAGCTTGTGCATGACCACATAGGTACACATATTGCCAAGGTGCCCAGGACAGGCTCTGAATGAATGGTGAGGCTCCATTACATGATGCCATTGCAATCAGACATTACTTCTAACCACTGCTGTCAGAAGCTTTTGTGCGACTGGGTTCACAAAAGTCATGTGGGGTTCTTCTCTGGCTTTCTGGAAGACTGACCATTTGAATTTGGAAGACGGAGCAACCCCTTCAAAATAAACAAGCATTTGCAATGCAATAGGTTGAGCTATTGGCATTGTAAATGACAATGCTTTATATTTATGTGTTCTGAAAACCTGCAAGTTCTGCGTAAACATGTAATTTGTACTTATAGTGGTTGCTTACGAGCTGGCAGTAACTGACTGCCAGCCTTGCTTCTCGTAAGCAAGGACTATAAGTACAAAGTGGGTATTTACACACCGCTTGCAGGTTTTCAAAACATATAAATAAAAGGCATTGTCATTTACAATGCCAATAGATCAAACTCTCACAAATGCGAGACCTATTGCATTGCAAATGATTGTTCCATTTGTCTCTTGCCCTCTACCCCATTCTCCACTCCCGTCAGCCTCTTACCAGCATCTGCGGCTGTCTGGAGTTTGAAAGGAGAGGGCTTTTGAAGATTGGTTTATCTCTTCCTGTGTCTCTCTGTTAAGCATTTTAGGACATAATCTACTAAGAAATCTTATAACCATCGTTAGGCTGCTCTCTGGAAGTGGGGTTGGAGGTAAGGCTTGCTGGTTAGTGTGGCTCATGCGCAGGAAAGCAGTACTTTGAAGCTGCCCACACACAGTGGCTTTCAGCAAAGGAAAGGCTGGCGGCAATCACAGAGTGGAGCTGCTGACTGGATTAATGCTGCCCTCACACAGAGGATGAGCTGTGCAGCAGCACGCTGGCAGTGAACACATTTCAGCACGCCGTGAGTCTTTTAAGTAGCAAATGCAACTAGAAAAAGAACAGCAGTTAAGTTCCTTTTTTTCGCCCCCTATATTTTTTAAAGATTTGATGACAGAATAGTGTTTCTGACTACATCCAGATTTCTTTGCCAAGAATAATTTAGCAATTCATAGGGGACAGGAAGGAATATTGCTGGTACTGTGTCCTAATCCCTTTATTGATTTAGAGTCAAAATTGTATTTTTAGTTGTGGTTCAGACGTTAAGAGTTGCTTGCACAGATCTTTACTCTGCAGACAATGCTCCAGTTTGTGTATTAATTTTGGAGTTCCTAAAAGGCCTAAATAATCCAAGGCAACTGAGTCACTGGGTGTGATCTTTGTTTCATCAGTAGGCTGGGAGAGATGTTGCATGTTAAACTCATACACTTTACCGTCGAGGGATGGCAGCATCGTGGATAGAGTGAGCTAATGTGTCTTCTGTTGACATTTGCAGGGCAGCAACATGGGCTTCTCCTTCTACAGTTATGTGACATTACAGATTGGATGAAGCCCAGGAGAATGAGTGACATCCAGTGACGTAACTAGGGTGGGGTGGTAAGCGCAAGATAAGTTTTCTTTTTTTCTTATTGTATTCTCCCTCGTCGTCGTCTGTCCCCCCCCCCCCCCATCCCCCTATTACCTGCCCTGGGCGGCAAACTCAGGGATCGCCCCGGGTGGGAAAAGCTCTAGCTACGCCGCTGGTTACATCCTCAAAACAGTAATGAATTGGACGATGAAGGGAATGAGAAGGTAATGATGGGATTATGTACAGCAAATGCCCCCCTTCTTTGCCCCAAGCACCTTCGATCCCTCGCTCCCAGTCTCATCTGATTTAAATTAAGTGTTTTTTATCCGATGTGAAGCTAAAGTGGAGTAAGCATCAATTGTTTGGCTGAATAGTAACAGATTTAGGCTTTAAAGACGAAGAGAGAGGCTTGGTAGGCGGTGCCGTTTGGCGTAGGTGGACACTACCACATAACAAATACTACGAAAAGGAAGGAAGAATTGGAGCAATGAAGATTGCCGGTAAGGAATCTGATCAATACAAACCCTCGATGACAATATATACACCAGATTACTGTATTACATATGACTTAACAGCTAGAGCGGCCACTTTGAAGCTGGGGAACCTGGTTCGAGTCTAGCCAGAGGCTCAAACATCCTGTGATTCTGGGCAAATCACTTACTCTCCCCGTGCCTAGAAATGAATGTGTCTGTCTGTAATGCGACCGGTGCTCATTTAAAGTGCTATGATACCCTCAGTTCGAGTTCGCTCTATATAAAATCGCAAAAAATAAATAAATAAATATTGGTGAAGTTACCAAAAATGTTTTTTTTTTTCAGCCAGGTAGAAGTTTCTGTGTTAAAAGATTTGGTGCTAAAAGCTTGTACAAATATTGGCAACATATACGGTAGTGGTGGTTTTGAAGAGAATGAGGGGTGGCAAATCAGACATTACGAGATGCCGTCTATACACTGAGATCCGCACAGTGGTCATAATGCCCTCACTATTAATGGTGGTGCGTGTGATGCCCAGCATGAGCATTGTAAATATTCATGTTGCAGGGCGTTTCTGGGGTACTGTTTTGGCGACATGCAAGAAGCTATTTGTCCTATGGTCTAGGGTGGTAGTGTTACTGTGTAGGAATACTACAAGGAAAAAAATCTGGAAGCAGCAACATTGAGTAGCAGAGATTGGAGGGTGATAAAGTGTAGCTGGGTGTGTAAGCAGAAGGGTGGTCAAGGATGTAAATGGACATGGTTTCTCCTGGATGGTGGCAGTGGTGGCTGCCAGGGAATGGGGGTGATTGGACGGGGGGGGGGTGAAAAAAATAAAAAATAAACACCTTCTTTGCAGCCACCGCCTCATGTCTCTCTTCCGTCTTCTTCTCTGCCGCACCGGAAGCACCCAGGCTCCCGGAGTCTCCCAGCCAATCATGACGCTGCTCAGCAGCCTGTTTGACCGCTCAGGCAGTACCTGGTAGGCTGGGCAGGTTCTCCACTGGGCTGTGCAACACATCCCAGTGGAGAACATGCCAAGTGCACATGACTGTTTGGCCGGTCAAGCCGCCATGCGCACTTAGGGAGCGAGTGCAAATCACTCCTGCTCCCTCTGACGGTGGGGAGCCCAGCCCCGCCCAGCCCGACCTGGCTGGAGTCGCAAAGAAAAATAAAATTATAAAAACTTTGTTTTATCATTTTATTTTAATTTTCCACTGCACAATGAGCAGTGGGGCGATGCTCCTCTGCCTTAGCTGAGGAGCCGCCACTGGACAGTGGCCAGATTTACATTGCCAAGTTGAGTCCTGGGAGTCAGGCTCCCTAATATATAGAGGAAGACTTCGATGTGGCTTTAAAGGGGTGTAAAACTTGCCCAGATTTACGAAGGAGCAGGGTAAGAGCAGCAAGGAAGTAGAAGTCATCCACATAGGTTTTCCCAAAGACTTGGGGTGGCTAGCGCAGTGGTACAACTTCCTTAGCGATGAACAATCCATCACGGTCTTTGGCTCTGGGCAACATGAGATGAGCAGGCATATGGCTGATGTTGAGTAAATCGTAGCAAGCAGAGATGCCAGCTAAGGTCTCAAAAGGTGGCGTTCAGAGAATTTAGGAAATGTGGCAAAAGTACTCGTCCAAGAAACGCAGTGAGTGAGCAAGCGCAGTTTCCTCCTGCAGGGTTCAAACAGTTTCCTTATGAATGTTTTTTTTTTTTTTTAAATTGGACCAAATAGCGCCTTTTTCTGTGCAATGTTCATATAGTTTGACTAAACAGACACGTTTTCGAGAGGACATCATTCGTGTAGGGCACCCTGGTTAACTCCTGCAGACTAGTAGGATAAAGTTGCATAAATAAGAGTACAGAAGGGAACTTTAATGAGGAAATCAGAAGAATGTTTTAACAAGCTCATTTGTAATATTGGAACTGTATGGGTAACAAATTGTTTGTACACGGATGAAATTCACCATACATTTATTAAGTGAAATGTAAAGATCACTGTGCATCAATCAATCAATCAATCACAAGATTTGTAAAGCGCACTACTTACCCGCGAGGGTCTCAAGGCGCTGAGGGAGAGGAGGGGGGGTGTTGCCGCTACTGGTCGAATAGCCAGGTCTTGAGTCGTCTCCTGAAGGTCAGCAGGTCTTGGGTCTGTCGTAGGTTGAGGGGAAGGGTGTTCCAGATCTTGGCGGCGCGGTGAGAGAAGGATCTTCCTCTGGTGGTGGTTCTCCGGATGCGCGGACGTTGGCCAGGGAGAGGTCGGCGGAGCGGAGTTGACGGTTGGGAACGTAGAAGGAGAGTCGACTGTTGAGGTAGGCTGGGCCGGTTTTGTGGAGTGCCTTGTGTGCGTGGATCAGGAGTTTGAAGGAGATTCTCTTGTCGACGGGGAGCCAGTGCAGGTTTTTCAGGTGGGGGGTGATGTGGCTGTGGCGTGGAATGTCGAGGATCAGGCGTGCAGAGGCGTTTTGGATTCTTTGCAGTCGTTTGATGAGCTTGGTCGGGGCTCCTGCGTAGAGGCGTTTCCGTAGTTGAGTCTGCTGCTGACGAGGGCCTGGGTGACTGTTCTTCTCGTGTCTGTCGGGATCCACCTGTAGATCTTGCGGAGCATGCGGAGGGTGTTGAAGCAGGAGGAGGAGACTGCGTTGACTTGCTTGGTCATGGTGAGCGTTGAGTCGAGGATGACTCCCAGGTTGCGTGCGTGGTCGGTTGGTGTCGGGGGTGCCCCTAGTGACGAGGGCCACCAGGAGTCGTCCCAGTCTGATGGGTTGGAGCCGAGGATGAGGATCTCCGTCTTGTCTGTGTTCAGCTTAAGTCGGCTGCACTTCATCCAGTCGGCGACGGCTTTCATTCCTTCGTGGAGGTTGGATTTGGCGGTGAGGGGTCCTTGGTGAGGGAGAGGATCAGTTGAGTGTCGTCGGCGTAGGAGATTATGTTGAGGTCGTGCTGTCGGGCAATGCGTGCGAGTGGAGCCATGTAGATGTTGAACAGTGTCGGGCTGAGGGAAGATCCCTGGGGTACGCCGCAGATGATCTCGGAGGCTTCGGATCGGAATGGGGGAGGCGGACGCTCTGGGTTCTGCCGGAAAGGAAGGAGGTGGTCCAATCCAGGGCCTTGTCTCGGATCCCTGCGTCGTGGAGGCGTGTGCGTAGTGTGCGGTGGCAAACAGTGTCGAAGGCGGCGGAGAGGTCCAGGAGGATGAGGGCCGCCGTCACGCCGCTGTCCAGCAGGATCCTGATGTCGTCTGTGGCGGCGATGAGGGCGGTCTCGGTGCTGTGGTTGCTGCGGAATCCTGACTGGGAGGGGTCCAGGATGCTGTTATCTTCGAGGTAGCGGGTGAGCTGTCTGTTGACGATCTTCTCGATGACCTTAGCTGGGAATGGAGGCAGGAGATGGGCCGGAAGTTCTTGAGGTCGCTCGGAGTCCGCCTTGGGTTTTTGAGTAGGGCGTTGATCTCCAGCGTGTTTCCAGCTCTCTGGAAAGGTTGCGGTCTCGAAGGAGAGGTTGATGACGTTGCGCAGGTGGGGTGCGATGGAGCTGCCGGCTTTGTTGAAGATGTGGTGTGGAAAAGGGTCTGATGGGGAGCCGGAGTGGATTGTGCCCATGGTCTTGATTGTGTCCTCGGTGTTCACGTTGACCCAGGCTGTCAGGGGGTCGTGGTCGATGGGGTGCGGTGGGTCTGATGTGCCGGGGCCTGTTGGGGTCGTCCGGGAGTTGAAGCTGCCGTGGATGTCGGCGATCTTGCGGTGGAAGAAGGTGGCGAGGGAATCACACAGGGCTTGCGACGGCGGGATGTCGTTGGCGTTGGAGCTGGGGTTGGAGAGTTCCTTCACGATGCTGAAGAGCTCCTTGCTGTTGTGTGCGTTGTTGTCGAGGCGGTCTTTGAAGGAGGTCCTCTCGGCGGACCTGATGAGGTGATGGTGGTTGCGGATGGCGTCTTTGTGGGCTGCGCGGCTGTCCGGCGTCTTCTCGCTGTGCCATTTGTTCTCCACCAGGCACCAGGCAGTTTAATATGACATTGATTCGATTACACCGTTCACCTTGGCAGTGAAACAATTTAGAAAGACATATCGACTGCAGTAATAATAACACATTGATGCATTTTGGGCCTGCAAAAATACTATGAGGCAATTTAACAACACTTTGTACTGCTACAAAAACAACAAAAAATGATGCAAAACGGAGCAAAGGGTTGATGAAGTATTTACCTTTCAGCAAAGTGGGGCATATTTAAGGCAAAATCATGCAGCGCAGAAAGTCACCGTGCTGCTCTGCATGATAGGGAAAGGGCAGGAATGCGCCATATTTAACATAATACAGCACATTCCTGCCTTTTTCCTACGCTGGCCACACAATGTGCTCCATGGTGCAAGGATGCCTGCGTTGTAAGCAGGATTGTATTGTGCAGGGAGGGACACCTTCCTGCACAATAACAATCCTCTGAGGCATTTCCCTCTTTGTGTGCTGAGCGAATACATAAAAAAAAGAGGAAGTAACGAGGAGAAATACAAATATTTCTCCTCGTTACGCCTCACCTGGGGAGGCATAGCATTATTACGCCTCACCTGGGGAGGCGTAGCATTTTGACGCATTTCCAGGTCTAGCAGTAATGGTAAATCTGGGAATGAGTCAAAATCTATGGGTGTATACATGGGAACACCCACGCTCCACCCATGGAAAGCCACCCTGGGGCAGAGTAACGCACCGCAGCGATTTGTGCTGCGTTGCATTACTCTAGATTTATCAAGCCACCAAGGCCATGCAAGGGGGCCTTGCATGGCTTGATAAATCTTACTTAAGAGTTGCATCGCTCTTGCTCCCATTGTGTGGCGCAAGGGCGATGCAACTCTTTAATAAATATAACCTAAAAGTGTTTTTTCACATTGGAAAGTATCCCTAAGGCTAACAGAAATAGCACTTTGTTCTCTTATGCATTATTTTGTGTCACGGGTAGGCAAAGCATTCCAGTGTGGTAACTAAAAGCACTGCCACAGGGTTTGACGCTGTGGACAAAGAAATGGCAAACCGGTGAGCCGGTGCGGAACCCATGAAGGGCAGTAGCGCCTCAACTTTTGTGGTTGATACGCTGGGCACGAGTTTGTGAAGGCTCGGCGGGAGAGGCCATGCCCACCACATGTAAGTGCATGTCATGTTCATATATAACCCTTGTGGCGACCCAGAACCACAAAATACATTCAAGATTTCCTCAGCACAGACATAACTTGACTCAGATGCATTGCGTCTGTCAGAGTATCTGATGTAGTATGCATTAAAGATATTGTCAACCAAAGCTCAAAATATTCTCTCTAAACTTTTAAAAACCAGCAGAAGGGATACTTCACGTGCCACTGAGAAGACAAAGTCGGTACGAGACCATCTACCACAAATCATTGAGATAATTATTTTCCAATACAGTCAAAAGCATTCCAAGCAGTCGAGCAGGGTAACGTCTCTTGCAGTTCTTCGTACGGTGCTGCAGTTGGACATGCGGGTGATGCAGGCCACATGCTCTGGGTGACCGCGCTCACACAAATCATTTCCTGGAAGCCGTGCTTGACTGCAAACGCGCATCGAGTTCTGCCCTTCGTGTTTTAATGCTAACAAGCTGTCTGTGTTGGGCGCCCCTCTGCTCCGGAGTCCACAGAACGCGTCCATTTGCCTTGAGGAGGGACGTTATCAAATTAATCACCGCCTCCGGTTCGAGAAGCTACGAGGGGACAAAATCCCGAGCGATCAATTTATAGAAAAGAAGAGACAACAATACAGGTAGTACGACAAAGAAGGAGCAAGCGTGTGCAATGTTTGCTCCCATGTTCCCTATGCAGTGAGTGGAGCCATGAAAACAAGCGGCAGCGCGTCGACTTATAGTATTTTGATACATCTGGTGTAGTGGATTTATGATGTAATTGCAAAGGAGGCTAATGAAATGTTTTCACAGATCACTAAATCAATCGAAAAATTCTCAGCAGGCTGCAGTCTGGAGCCCCTGAGAGAATCTGATGGATAAGTGCATATGCCCCGTTTCTCACTCAAGGCTGTACATTTTAATGCCATCAGGGGCATTTCACAACTGAAAATATGATATCGGATATTTTTTTATATATTTGTAAAAAGGGAGGGATTTATTGCAAGGCCTGCAAGAAATGTACCCTTGTGGTTTTCACAGAAAACAGTTTCACTTGGACGCGAGGTGACGTAATGCCATATGTCGAGCCCTCGCCTGGCCTCTCGTTTTTTTGGACGGCATTAACTTAAAAGGAAATAAGCCTTTTGGGGGCCTAAAATTATCTATGCATTCCTAAGAATATGACTTTTAATAGGAGGATATGTGCGCCATGTTGTCAAAGTGCTCACGGCCTCTCCCTTTGGTGCCAGGAATGTCTGCACCATGCATCGGGATTATATGACTTTACATTCAGGCCTGGGGGCCAAGCACCTGCAGCCATGCATAATCACTGTCCTCCGGAGCCAGCAGGATTTTTCACACTGCATTTACGAAGTCATCGCCCAGCCAAGCTGACCATAAAATAACAATTGAATTCCTTTTTATTATAACATGTTTATGACAAATGTTATCTTTTATCAGCTATAGCTATAAAACATAACTGCACGAGAGTTCGTTTTAAAAAAGGGGTGCTGCATGGGCCCAAGCAGTTCACATTAGCAGAGGTTCGCATTTCATCTTGTGTAAGTCTAGCTTTTCAGTGAATGTGGTCTGTAGTAGGTAAAGCAAGATGCAAAAGGGCAACAACAGGTCCCCCAAAAGAGGGAATGATGAGCAAAGGAAGCAATCAACTACACAGGCCTATCAGTACTCACGTATGTTTTTTAGAATGACCCGGATGTTTCACCTGGACATACTGATGCACTATCGGGTGAGACAACTCATCCAGAAACCACATGAGCTGGAAATTTTGTGTGGAAAAGGCTGCAAACAAGTGCAAACTACAGACAAAACAAACCCTTGGCAATATGTCACACACACTATAATAAACCCCGGTCTCACTAGACATCAAAACAACCTACCAGCCACCTCCCCTAAAGAACCCCTCAACATGCCCCATTCAAACACCAGCTCCTCACGCCAGGCTTTGCCCCTCCAAACATCACTGGGTATGTGTAAAACGTGTTAACTTCCTCTTCCTAGATCTCAACATACCCAACTTTCCTTGAAAGAACTTTAAAACCTGTCAGGAAAACTGCCACCAGAAAAACCCAGCAGCGTTTTCTGCCCCCAACCCCCAAATAAACACTGCTTAAGCTACAACGGCAAACGCAACAATGCGCTCAATGCATTTTGTAACTGCAACAAATATAGCTCCATGCCTATGACAGATAAAGGGACCTCGTTGTTTCTAAAGAAATACACCACCTCAAACTTTATGTCCGGTGCGCAATCAGGAAAAAATCCTCCTTGTTGCAAAACTTCATCTTTATTGCACTTTTGCCTCACCCTTGTTCCAACCTCTCAGCGCAGCCTCAGTTCCTATTCCAATTCGAAAAGAATACCGAATTCAACCTCTGGAAACCCAGTCCGAGCCACTACCTTTTGCATGATGCTCAATACATGGGATGCTGAAACTCTACAGCCGTCCCCATGTCCGAGAACCTCGCCTGCTCTTTCCCCTCCCCTGTTAAATCTCCTCCACCTTTGCTCATGACAAACCTCTCCATTGGGGTAGCACCACAGCTGTATGCATCTACCCCGTCCCCAGCCGCGGCCCCTGCAGGCAGGAGTGGTGGAGCGGTGGGGCCGAGTGGGGGGGTGGATTTCGACAGTCGACGACAAGGGAAAATTAACTATTTATTTAATTTTCCCTCTGGGTCGTCTGTTGACTGTTCCCCCAACCCGGCCCCACCGCCTCACCGTTCTTACCTGTACGGGCCTCAGCTGCTCATCCCCGCTGATCTGTTTTCGTCGTGGTAACCACACCTGCACAAAATCACCCTTTTCTGAAATGTATTCTCCTCTTAAATGTTCTTTCTTCTTGGACCCCACCACCTCAGCCACTCAGAAACCTTAAAAAAACTTTAAAACCATAATCACTAAAAAAAGGAAACACTCTTTTCCTTGTTTGGAAGAGGACTAGTCAGGCTCTTCAAGATGTCTAACGTTGCTGGCCTTCTAATCCTGTCTCTATCCAGTCTTTCACACGCCCAACCTTCCAGTATTCTTCTCCCCAATTCACCCACTGAAGGCTCATAACCCCAATAGAGTTTCCAGAAAAAAGCCAGACTGCCAGCTTACCTGCAATAGCTGACAACCCCTTACCAATCAATAACATTCTGAAGTTCACCACATCTGCCCTTCACTGTTCCGCACCCTCTTCCGCTGGTGTTCTCTTAGCCCTCGAAGACTGAAACTCTGCTCACACCAGGCTATACTCCTGACTTGTGGATTCAGGCAAAGAACCTCTGATCAATTCCATCATGAAGTCCATCTGACGGTCAACAGTTGCCCTGGCATTAATGTCTTCCCCTCATCCACTCATGGTGCTAGATCACGGAATCTCTGCCACTGCAAACGAGAGGGAGCATCCACAATGTCATTGTCCACTCCCTCGATATGCCAAACCTTATAAGACACATTGTACCTCAAACATTCCAACACAAAAATCCGCAAAAGCTGAAGACTATCAAATCCCTAGCTGATTGCTTGTTCACAGTCCTGACAACTGCCATGTTATCCACACTGAAAAGCACCCTCTTATTAACATGGTGCTTACCCCACAGACACACCCCAACCACCCGTGGAAAAAACTTCAAAAAGACTCTGCTGCTACCACCATGCTTCCACTCTTCCAGTCACAACTCTGCACACCAGTGCCCCTGCCAAAAAAAACACCAAAACCCTAACCACCTGCCGCATCTGAGAACAATTTCAAGGGCCACTCTTTCTCCCCCATTCCTGCCACAGCAACACCATTGAAATCCCACAGAAAATCTGCCATATTCTCAAATCCGCGTTCACTACAGCATTCAATCACACACTGTGATGAGGGATCGTAGACCCAGAGAGGGCCAAACCCAATTTCTGGCAAAAGGTACGTCCTACACTCACCGGTTTACAAGCAAAATCTAGATGTTCCAAAAACACCTGAATGTTCCTAAATTGGGCCATTTTCCTGTAAGCATCTTGTCCAAAAGATCCATCAATTTCTGTTTCTTTTCCACTGGCAGCCTCACCTCCATTTAAAAAAAAAACCTTGTTCCACGACCAGAAAGGTTAATACCATCTCAGCTGGACCCACCATCTTCTCAGGCGCCAGTCGCATTCTCAAATCCTGCATCAATTCTGCAAACTTATTCAATTGCACAGTACAGTCTGAAGACACTGAAGGACCAACCATGAAAAATCATCTATATAGTGTCATATATTTTCTGCTCCTGTTGCAAACTTAAACAAGTTCTGTAAGAAAGTACTGAAAACCTCAAGCAATGAACAGGAAACGGAACACCCCTTGGGGAATGTGTAATCTACAAAAAAAGGACACTGCAAACTGAATTCCAAAAATTCCAAATCCTCAGGATACAACAGGAATAGCCTAAAGGCTGACTAAATGTCCCACCATGCCATAAGGGCTGCCTTCCCAAACTTGTTAATCAAAGCAATGGCTGACTCTGCTGCAGCATAGTGAGCACGGCTCAGATGTCCATTTACAGAATTTCCTTCTGACCAAGATAACTATTGATTAAGCCTAAGTTCCCCTTGCTCTTTCTTAGAGACCATATATTATCAACTGCCAATCTGAGGAAGGACCGGCCATCCTCCCTTCCCGTACCTCCATCAGCATTGTCCAGATCAACTCTTCACATCCATGAACAAAACATAAATTCTCCTCCCCATTATGTTCCTTTGGGCTCTTGTAACTCAGCTATAAACCAAATTCAAAAGCATCCAACAGCAGGTAAGTCTCCTCCATCTCCCCCAACAAGGCCTATCCGATGCCTAAGCCTGTCAATACTAACTGGCGTATGAGCCCTTTCCCAATGAATTCTGACCTCCTCTATCCCTACCCATGTCATTGCTCTGGCAGGCCAATTTCTTCCCTGATCCCCTAGTACTCCGGCAGCCCCTGCGTGTGTCCCACACTGCATATCTGTGTGCTTCCCACTACATTTGGAGTAGTCATGCCGAAACCGGCAAAATTCCCTGTTGTACACTCCCTTGTTGTAAGCCCAAGAGTCCCCTCCAGCTCCTCCTTTTCCTGGTCCCACTGCACCCACTTCTCCCTAGGTGGGACTGCCTTGAAAGGGCTTATATAGCAAAGGGCGTGGACTGGCCGTATATGTTGGTGGTGCAGGCCCGGGCCTGCTGGCGTCATAGTCTGCAAACACAATTAATTGTACATCTGTTCTTAAATGCCATCTGTATCTTCAGCTAATCGCGCCAGAACTCTTCATCGTAAGGAACCCACGTCCAGTAGCCAAAAGTTAATTGCACTTTCCATACTACATCAATATATTTAAATAAGGCCACACAACATTCAAGAAATTACTTGCAATAACCACTAGAATAGATAAGGAAGGCTCCATCCAATTTTCAATTGTAACTGCCACCCCGGGCCTCCTGGAAAGCTCATGTTCTTTAGACCCCTCTTTTGCCCTCGTCTCTCTATGCAAGAGCTTAAATATTTCAATATACTCTCCTTTCCAGATATGCTCATTCGTTGACGCCAAGGGCCTAGTAATTCCCAGGTAGGGAAGCTTCTTGTGATTTACTTCTTTACTTTTCTTCTCCTGTATCCTGTATTCAGACAGCAAATCCCCTTTCCCACTCGCACCTGCCACTTCATCTTTAGTCTTTAACTGCTCCCCTTTTTCATCACCATCCGGGCCAGTTCCTTGATTTTGCACATACTTTCCCTTACCATCAGTTGCGTCAACAGCACACACTCTAGAGTGCACTAAAAAAACCTTCTCCCCTATGATCCGTAATGCTGCCTTTGTGTCCTTACCTGACTTTGTGGTTGGGATCCACATGAAAGCTTGCAGTGCTGATGCCAGCTACTGTTCTGTCGGTATCGCCACTGCATGTTTGTGTTCCTGCTTGGGCAAAACCGTCTGCAAGATATCATCTCCACGACTTTTGTTAGCCTCAAACCACCCATATTGTAAATCATTGGGCGCCCCCCACCATTCCTTCACTTGAACATCCACCTCACAGATCTCACCTTCCTCCAGCTCCAGCTCCACATCCTCATAATCCAATAATGTGCCCTCCCTATTCACACCTGCCACATCATGCACCCATCCACTTGAGCTCAAAATGTCACCATCCAATACCCACATCACCAAACTGTACATCATACAATTCATTGTACCAGTCCAACTTCTGGGAAGAGGTTGCACATTGCCTTCTTCCTTCGGTCTGTAAAGGTCCCACGATGTCCCAGAAATGGCCGCAAGTTCTGCCTTCGCTGCGGGGTATGTGAGCCGCACCAGATTCTCCCTGCTGCGCATCTCCGACAATGTTGTCCCTGCTGTCGAAAAAAAAACATCCCGTAAAGGGAAACGGAAAACCCTCCCTGCTACCCAATTTCTCTTTTCTCTGGGCTATCATCTTCCACCCACACCCATCTCCCTTTGGCAGCCTAGCACCATCTGTCTTGCCCGCAGGTAGCTGCTTAACCAATAGATGCCCATCTGGTACCAGAGAAAGTACACCCATCACATCACCACCCAAACCTCCATTACTTGGAATTCAAAAAGCAACAAAAACTATTCTGAACAGGCATAAGTGCAATAGGTTATTAGTAGGTTATGAGCTACTGCCTACACAGACGAGACGTTAGTTAGTTGGATATCCAAAGGACCCGCAAAGAACAGCAGAGGCTCATCACAAGGAAACATGGAACAGACCTCTTGAAATTCTGGTTAGTTTTCTTAATTATACTGTGTTTCAAAGGCGCCGGATGCAGGGGTGCTACAGCACCCTCAATATAACTACGCAGAGTTCAGAAGGTCAATGATCAATAGAGATCCCTTTATTTTGCCACTGTCACGTTTCCTGTGCATTCTAAGACAGTGGTAAAATGCTAGGCTATGTCTTCTGACAAATTGCTGCTTATTCTTTTATCATGGAGGTTGGTGTTTACAAAATCCTCTAACTTTGCAGCAAGGGAAAGTAAAGTGAACTATCTGACAATCACGCTGCTGTACAGGGAGTGTGAAAGGAATGGCTACAGGATGCGCTTTTCCTAACACTTTTAAATACTGGTAATATAACTGTCCAAATATATCAAAATATATCATGTTTCAAAATATTTAGCAATTTGGAAAGCACATTTGACGCACATTTATATTGTAATTTTGAAGTGTGATGGATTTTAATAGGATCAAAACAAATCAATACACTTTATTTGGTGGTGTACAAATGCTAAATGTTTGCTGAAAACAGATTTCCACACATTATCGTTTGTGCCCTATATAGTTTTGTCGATAAAACTGCATATCAGCCCGATTGTAGTGGTCATTTCAATGGAACATATCCTCTTCTGTAAGGGACCCTGTGCAACCACACCAGGCTTCAGTAATATTTGCAAAAGTGTGCCCAAAATGCACCACAGGGTACATACCACACACTTACCACTCTGTTGCTGAATGCCCTTGACTCATTTGCTGTACTGTTCTCGGTGTGACGCTTTGATTTTTCACAATACCTATGACTTCATTGATGCCAGTTCCCCCACTCATAAAATTGTTCCAGCACCACTGACAGTCACTGAAAATGCTTGTGCTTGCTGGCAGGCCCTATGCTTTCAGCATGGCACAAGAAGTGTCAACTTTAAGATATTCTTCCAAATGCGGGCAGTCTTGAGGTCTTTGGGTCCTGGCTTTAGAGGACCGCTGTGCATCTGGAAGTTCCTCAGAGTCCTGAAAAGTTTGATTAAGCAAAGTTATCAAACCCAATGGTCGAAGTAGGCGGAATCTGAGGAGCACAACATGCCCATACTTTTTTAATTTCAGAAAAAGGATTCCCCTACTTTTTGTGAAAAAAACGTCCCGAGACGGTGAATTCCGAGAGCCGAAATGCTTCAGCTGAAATTCAAGGCAGGGAGTCTCATGTGCTGTGAAACTGAGGGAGGGGCAGACAGCTAAACAAGCCTTTTTATTAGGGTGCCAGCACCCCAGCCCCTCACAGAACTAGCTGCACTGTTAACCCAAAGGACATCCTTCCCCCATATGCTATTCTATGACACCTTTACCCTTGTTGCACTCAACAGATCCTTTCAATTTTCAACAATTGGGTTGTTCCTAGTATTGCATACTATGACGCTCCCTGCCTTCAATTACGCTATGGCTCTACATGTGCTACAGCCAGAAACATGTTACATCCCAAACAGACTCCCTGTACCCCTGGCCACACCCAAGATTTTTCTAGAAAGGCAGCACCTGAATCCTGCAGCCACAACTCTTGGTTCGGCGAAGCCTCTCCAAATTCTGCAGCCTAGCCACCCATGCACCCTCAACTAGTCTCATAACAATTAATCAATGACAGTAAGATTACTTAGGCAGTACCAGAAGCCCACACCCCCACTTCAGCCTCTGCATCAAACCCTTGCCAGGATAGGAAGTTCTTTCAGTACTAGATGGAGAACCACCAAGTGATGAATTCTGCTTTTCTGGGATACCGTAGCTGTGCTGCATGGATTGGTTGGGTAAACTCCACTTCAATTGTTAAGCACCCAATAAAGGTATCCTTACGCAATAAGACTAGAAGCTGGCATAAGTCTTTGCACATCAGTTGCCTCACGTTTCTTGTCAATGTTACAAAGATCTGGTTGCTTCATCATCTCGTTCAAAGGGAACTTGTTTCATTGTTTTGCACAGTGTTCTTAAGGCATAAGAACAAGAAGTCCAAATGAATTTTCATTTGTCCGTAGAGGCTCCAAAATGTCCAGTTTCCTAGGATGACTAGTCATGTCCAGACCTTTTTTTGTTCCCCTAGGTTAAAAGATGATCACATTTTTTCACCACCGTTGTGAAGACCGATGCATGAATGGTGGTGAGAGTGCCAAATTAGGTCCAAACGTAATGTTCATACATTAGTCATTTTTCAAACCAAAGTTTAACACATTTGATAAACTTAGCAGTTTCTTGTAGCCTACTACGCTAGACTAGACATTTGAAAAGTCCAGAATTTTGAGTCTTACGGTACAATGAGCTAAAAAAGAAATTGTTGTCCAAGATGTATATCATAGAAACAGATCAGCCGTGATGACAACTGCCAGAAGACTGGAGACCATGGAACATAGGTACAAGTTGTGCAGGAATCATGAAATTACGTTACACAAGTTTACAGTATGAAACTAGGTTAGAGACAGGCTCCCCCCCAACCATATCCCCAAATCCCTCATCGGTATACTTTTGAGTTACCATTTTGTAATGTATAAATTCAAAAACTTGACTTTAATACATTGTGGATTTTAAGGAGACATGTTCCCCTATAACCAGTTATCCACCACCTGCACAATACATTAACATGTCTTATTTATGGGAAAAGGGCACGTAATATGTGGTAACAAGCTCTCAATTTCTATTCATCACCATCTGTCACTTCTGTATACTTGATCCGCTGCTACAGTGTAATGTTTTCAAGATGACATTGTCTGCATCTCTCTAAATTACCTTAAGAATACACACATGAAATGTCTGCATACCTCATGTTCTGACGTGCAGGTTTCAAGAATTCCAGAGCAGTGAGCAATTACATACATTAAAAAAATTGGTAAAGTCGGTTATGCTTATAGGACATGGCTATTAAACATTTGTGGAAAACAGGTTTTGAAATGGTTAACCATGAATAGTACTGTTTTCCCCTTTGCATCACAACACATCAGTTCTAGAATGGTTGACCATTTTGAATTTTGGGGCATATTAGCAAGACTGGCGATAAAATTATCGCCGTTTTAGCGGCAGGAAATCTGCCGCTGTAAACGGCGATAATGGGCTTGCTAATATGCGTTATAGAATTCCACAGAAGCCCAGGTTAGATGTCCTGCACATCTAACCTGGGCTTCTATTGAATTCATAACGCTTATTAGCAAGCCCATTATCGCCGTTTTAGCGGCAGTTTCCTGCCGCTAAAACGGCGATAATTTTATCGCCGGTCTTGCTAATATGCCCCTTTGTTTCTAAACTAGTAGCCATGAAAGAAATTCCGTGTGAACGGGAGTATTTAAAGGTCCAGGTACAACATCTACAGAGGTGAGAATAGTGGTTGAGCGCAGTCCACAATTGGAAGGGGTGGATATTACCCACTTTAAACATTTACCAGGGCAATGCACGTGGGTGGCTGCAGATATAAGGCCACCCTCTGGGGAGAGGAACCGTATGGTTTCCTCGATATATCAATAATGAAAGTCAAGTATAACAAGGGCAATTAGAAAACTCAAATTACCCATAGCATCTGTGGATGACTTCCCTCTCATCTTTCATCTTTAGAATATGTGTTAGAAAAACAGCGACTCAATTACTTAAAGAAGATTAAATAAACTTCAAAGCCTCTTCTTGACATCAGTATATTATATTGCATTTAAAAAGTATGAATTATGGCGAATGTCTTGCCAGGCAACTGTCCCTATAGACCAACGTACTAAAACGATACATTTGAATCTATAATATTGATGAGAACGTGTTTATGCAATACATACTTAGCATGGTTAAATGAGCTGTTCACACTCAGCTGTATGGCATTAAAAGCGATACAAAAGGGGATGATGGACGGAACGTTTGAGCCAATCAAACACTCACCCCCAGTCAACTGATCTGGGTTTAATCCATCATCATTCTTTAGCTCACTCCACCACCCCAGTTCAGACATGGCCATATGCAAATCAGTCTGACCCTGTGCCTCATGGGAACAGTCCAGCCCGAACTGCCAAGCCATGTCTTCCCTGGACCGGAAACAAGCATCCTAGGACCGGTTTCTGGCATTCCAGCCGTCATCAGCCAGGCTTGCTTGAATCCAGTGGCAAAGTGAGCAAGGGACCCACGTCTGGGCATACCCCCGCCAACTTAGGGCGAACAAAGCGATACAAAAGGGGATGATGGACGGAACGTTTGAGCCAATTAAACACTCACCCCCAGTCAACTGATCTGGGTTTAATCCATCATCATTCTTTAGCTCACTCCACCACCCCAGTTCAGACATGGCCATATGCAAATCAGTCTGACCCTGTGCCTCATGGGAACAGTCCAGCCCAAACTGCCAAGCCATGTCTTCCCTGGACCGGAAACAAGCATCCTAGGACCGGTTTCTGGCATTCCAGCCGTCATCAGCCAGGCTTGCTTGAATCCAGTGGCAAAGTGAGCAAGGGACCCACGTCTGGGCATACCCTCGCCAACTTAGGGGCGAACAAAGCGATACAAAAGGGGATGATGGACGGAACGTTTGAGCCAATCAAACACTCACCCCCAGTCAACTGATCTGGGTTTAATCCATCATCATTCTTTAGCTCACTCCACCACCCCAGTTCAGACATGGCCATATGCAAATCAGTCTGACCCTGTGCCTCATGGGAACAGTCCAGCCCGAACTGCCAAGCCATGTCTTCCCTGGACCGGAAACAAGCATCCTAGGACCGGTTTCTGGCATTCCAGCCGTCATCAGCCAGGCTTGCTTGAATCCAGTGGCATAGTGATGGATTTAGGCCCAGATCTCTGTACTGGGGTGAATGTATGACATTGTTCTGCATTCTGTCCATCAATTGTTGTTTTTGCATTTGTCACCCTGAGTGGGACGGGTATGCCCAGACGTGGGTCCCGTGCTCTCCATGCCACTGGAATCAAGCTATCCTGGCTGAAGAGGGGTGAAACCCCGAAACCGGTCCTAGGATGCTTGTTTCCAGTCCAGGGAGGACCTGGCCTGGCAGTTCGGGCTGGACTGTTCCCATGGGGCACAGGGTCAAGACTGATTTGCATATGGCTGGGTTCAAACTGGAATGGCATGGTGAGCAAAAAAACGATGGATTTAGGCCCAGATCTCTGTACTGGGGTGAATGTATGACATTGTTCTGCATTCTGTCCATCAATTGTTGTTTTTGCGTATGGCATTAAAAGGCATGTGTTTACAATGCATGCTTTCCCGCGCAGTGCCTTTACAACACAAGGTAAGTAAACCCTTATTATATATCTATATCTATATTACTATTATGGCATTCCTTATGGAAAAGGTATACTGTGAAGATGAATCAAGCTGTGCTAAAGGATTGTTTAGGAATGGATTATGCACAAAGAATACCATGGCTCCATTATATTGACACTACTTTGTCAGCACTGGGTCTTCGTGCTCTTTATGAGAAAAAGACAAACTTATCCCTATCCCCCTTTAACCAGGGGCGTAGGAGACACTAAAATTCTGGGGGGGACAGGGACAAACTTTTGGACTTTCCAGTGACCCTATACAAATCGCCCATTGTTTGAGAGCCGTACGCTCTGTTAAACTAATACAATTGCATAGTTTTGTAGTGTAAAATTGATAAAGGCAGGCATGTAGTCACAGTTTGCAAATATGCTTTAATTGTTATTTACATTTACAAAGTAATTAGACCAAATGTGAAAAAACATGTTTTTGAATCTTACACCTTCATGCACCAAGCAAACAAAGGTGGGACGAAAAAAGGAAGAATAAACTGAATGCTCTTTGCGACATTCCTAAACCTCAAAATGCAATTGGACTAATATTGGAGTGTACTGGAGACAGGCTGCATGCACACAGAGCTGTAAGAGCAGATAAATGTCCACTTTCTAAAAGTGGCATATCTAAAATAGTAATGTGCAATCCAACCTTACCAGTAAAGAGGATTTATCATTGCCATTCCAAAGTTATAAAACATGCCACAGCTACTCCTTTCTAGCCAAGAATTACACCTTAAAAGAGTGAATTAAGGAATTCCCAATGTCAATCTATGAGAAGAATAGGCCTCACATTAGTAAAAAACGAATGTAGGTGTTTTTCACTACAAGGACATGCAAAACATAAAAGTACATGTCCTACCTTTTAGCAACATAGCACCCTGCTCCATGGGCTACCTAGGGCCTACTTTAGGGGTGAGGTATGTGTAATAAAAGGAAGTTTAAGGCTTGGCAAGGGGATTTTAATACCAAGTCGACATGGCAGTAAAACTTCACACACAGGCTCTGCAGTGGCAGGCCTGAGACATGTTTAAAGGGCTACTTGTGTGGGTGGCACAATCAGTGCTGCAGACCCACTAGTAGCATTTCATTTACAGGCCCTGGGTATATGGTGTACCACTGTACAAGGTATTTACAAGTAAATTAAAAAGGCCAATTGTGTATACACCAATGTTACCATTTTTAAGGGAGAAGCACATGCACTTTAGCACTGGTCAGCAGTGGTAAAGTGCTCAGAGTCCTAAGGCCAACAAAAAGAATCACAAAAAGAGGAGGTAAGCAGGCAAAAAAGTTTGGGGGAAGACCGTCCTAAGGCTGACAGCTCTAACAGTATGGTATAGGATTCTGTGTGTTTGCTTGAGTATTGAAGTCAGTCGGATCCCTTTGGAAGCCCCTGGTTTAGCAGGGCACAAGAAGGAGAGCGAGAATAGTTTCTCAAACACTGTAAGTTTATCGCCTGCATTCCTGAGGCTGGAGGGTGGAGAAACCCTCAATGCATCGCAAAGTATACAACACAATACAAAAACTTTTGTTGTCTAATATATGAAAAGCACTATTGCAGATGGATGATATAAGTGTAGAGTGCACTCAAACCACATTATCTTGCACAAGAATATAAGACGCCCTATGAGATAAATTTGCAATAAGAATTATCCTTGCATGGGATGCTCACAAAAATGAGATTTACAGTGTTTGTGTGGAAGAGAGATGCTTACCAATGTAAAACAGCCTGCTGTGAGAGACACCTATGAGATGCTCACAGAAGATAGATATAGTTAGATATGCAGAATGAGTTGTGTGGCAAAGCTCAGATATGAGGTGTTAGTGATGAACACCAGAAACAGTGTTTGTGTGTGAAGCTTACAATACACAATGAATACAGTGGGTGGAAGGTCACAAATGAGTAGTGTGTGGGATGCGCTAAAGCACAAAAACTTTGTTATATGAGAGGCTCACAAAAACTATAAAAATGCTCAAACTAGCAAATATGCCTCGTGCTAGGATTTTTTAGCCAAAATATTGAGCATTTAAATGATACAATGATTGAAGGCCTGGAGGCCTTGATCAGGACTATGACGATTTATTTACAAGTGACATTTGGAGAGTTGCGTATTAACAGTGAAGTAATCTTTGGGGAACAGTTATTGCTACCTAGAAAAAAGGTCAGATGGGCAGGATAACTTGGATATGGATGGTGATGCTCCAGAAGATGAGCCAAACTCTGCTTCCGAGCATATACAGGAGGAGTCTGAAGACCCCTTACTGGAGAACTCTAGTCCCAGGGAATAGTTCTAGTGACACAGAGGGAGGCCCTAGAGGTATGACCCCCTTTATTCCTCCTGGGAGGGTACAAAAGGTTAAGGGGATGCCCAGGTCCTCCTCAGTTAATTCAGCCTCTTCTGCCACTTCAATAGGGACCTCCATCTCTAGCAAGAAGGAGAAAATTCTTTAGAAAGGGAATACCACCTGCTCAAACTTGAGAGAGCCAAGCTCAGAATCAAGAAGGAACAGTTAGCCCTAGATAAGGACACCCTAGAAGTCCAGAGGGCTAGGAAGAATTTGGTATTATAATCCCATGGTGGCAGGACTAGTGAACCTAGAGTTAGGGAAGATCCCTTTGACACTAGGAACTGGAGCAGGATAGTCCCTCCTTACCAGGAGGGTGATGACATCCATAAGTGGATTACTTCTTTAGAGAGGGCCTGTAAAGTTCAGAAGATTCCTCAGGGGCAGTGGGCAGCTATCCTGTGGCTCTCCTTTGCTAACAAAGGTAGAGACAAACTCTTGACTGTAGAGGAAGAAGATGCAGACTGTGAGAAGTTGGCCTGGCATATGCTGTCCACTAGTTATAGTGGGCACCTTGCACCAGTCCAAACGACCCTTATTGATGATAGGTTTAAAGGCAACCTTTATTGAAAGCTATCCTAGTGGTAGCTATGGAGAGCAACCTTCAGGCTAAGTCTTGAAGGAGTGTAAAGCAGCTTGGTTTACCAGATTATAACCTCTTGAATGACCAAATGAAAGGAGAACCACACCAGGTATATATATAAAATATATGTATTTATTTCTAAACACTAACTACTAATGTCTTTATGAGATTAGAGTCCAAGATACACAATATCACAGTATTAAAACGACAGTAAATAGCACAATATACAATGGGCCCCAGGGGGGGACCAAACCATATATTAAGAAAGTGGTATAAGAACCACGACTTGACTAGACACAGTGCCTAGAGCATGTAGAATCGCTGGGACCCCAAGGAACCACCCAAGGTAGTGACACAGGAGACCCACGGGGGACGTGTGCAGTGTGAGAACACAGCCGCGAGCGCCGTAGGATTCTATGAGGAAAGTCGCGGTTGGAATTTTAAAGCAAAAGGACACTTAGGAGAGGACTTTGAGCAAACCCCTTTAGACTTAAGGGGTTCTAGGGCCAACACCCACGGGAGCACCGTAGTACTCGAGTTACCTCACCCAGGAGAGCCGGGTGAATAGGTGTCAAAGGGTGTCGGGAATCGTCGTTGTTTTCAATGGCGATCTTCAAAGTGCTGCTGCCGTGAAGAAAAAAAGTGTCCGGGGTGATCCAAGCCTGGATCGAAGATGTGAAGAACCTGAAAGCAGAGGGGACAGAGTCTGGGTCACTAGCCGGTGACCAGGAGCGGAGCAATCGAATGCCCACCCATGTCGGGTGCCTCAGGTGCGAAGAGGTGAAGCTTGACTCTGCAGCCACGGGGTCCAGGAGACGTCGAGGATGACCAGGAGCCGGATTCGAGCTGGCCCACAAAGGATGTCGAGTGCTGGGGTGTCGGTGCTCGGATTGAACACAACAAGCCTTGGCAACAGCAACCCATGCAGGAAGAGAAAAGATGCTTCTGTGAGGACCAGCAAGGTCCGGAGGACTCCCCAAACGATGGAGAGTCAGGGCACGTCTGGAGCAACCAGGGAAGCCCAATTAAAGTTAGAGTTGCCTTCTTGGGGACCCACAGGTCAACGGACCAGGGATCGCGAAGGGACCTTGAGAGGAATCACAAAATGGCGGCCCACGGAACACTCGTTGAGTGTAGGCTGGCAATCTTCAGTGTAATTACTGCTCAGGGTCAGGGCTACAAGTAAGTCGAAGCTCAGCCTCAGGGGTCGCCGGAAAGCTGATGCTTCTGAAAATGGTCGCGGTGTCCAGGGGTTCGGGTTGCACGGTCTCCACGAGGGATACGGGCCTCAGACTTGCTGTGGGCGCAGATCGATCTCAGAGACCTTGGGAACCCACCTCCTATGTGGCAATATTCTTCGGAGTCCGCAGGAGCTTCGGAGATGCCAACCGGTCAGTTTCATTAAAGGTGCCTGCTTTGCAGGGGAGTAACTCCTTTACTCCAAGGGAGATTCTTCAGTCATCCAGCGTAGTGTAGATCATCGAAGTACTTGGTTTCTGTGTCAGAGTTTAGTCCAGGTGTAATCTAAAGTCCTGTAGTCAGGGGTTTCTACTTTATACCCAAGGAAGGGGTGGGACAAACTCTGGGGACCCACCTATGGGAGGGTCAGGAAAGAGGGGTGGCTACACCCATTTCCTTTGTCCAGTTTTGCGCCAGAGCAGGGGCTGGTAGCCCCTGCAACCGGTTTGAGCTGGACTATGCACAGGGACACCAAATGTACCCCCAGTGCAGACTTCAAAGCACTCTTGGAGTGCACCCACCCAGCCCCAATACACTAAAGCCTGTCTGGGAGGTGGTCACACCTCCCTGTGACAGGAAACCTATTGTCCAGGCCTCCCCTGCCGGAGTTTCATCCAGCAGCAGGAGGGCAGACTCGTGTCTGTGGCTGCAGCATCCATTTTGTGATGCCAGGGTTCTGTTAAGCTGGTACCGGGTGTACCGGTGGTACCATGTTTCTCCCTCTAGTAGGGTGGAATCATACCTCCCACCCCAGTTACTGGGGTGGAGGTATGATTCCAAGGTGTTTGACACCAAACACGACATGTTTCCATGCAGCCATTCTCAAGTTAGCTTTTACCGCGAGGTTATAAGGCACTTAAGAGTATATGGTCTGGCTGCATCACAAAAACCCCGGAATAAAGATTCCGAAAGCTGCAGAGGGGCTCTGCTCATGCATGGGCACCCTCTCACATGAAACCCAGCACCCTGCCTTCAGGATTGATAAGGCCTGCCATAGGGGTGACTGATAGGTTTACATGTGCAG